>OY977961.1:6276231-7589231 GCA_963854355.1 Epinotia brunnichana
AAAATCAAGAGCATGTTAGCATTTGACGTAAAACAAATAGTTTTATGTGCAATACATATAAATGGTCACATTTTACGTAAATGATGGTATAGCATGTTAGCTCATGACGGTAAAATTTTATACGTCGGTTGTGGACATAAAACATGTGCATAAAAGTCGTCATTTTGCTAGTGTGCTAGCCGGGCAGCTGCAGCACAGCACAGAGGGCCTACCGCGAACGGCATTCGAAGTTTTCCCTCTCTGTCGCACTTACGTAAGAACTCGTAAGTATGACAGAGAGAGGAAAGTTCGAATGCCTTTCGCGGTAGGCCCTCACTTTGCCAATAAATGTTGTACTGCGTACTCAAACTTGAATTTGCGTACTATTTTTAAGAGCTGCGCGTAACGGAACGTAAAACCCATCTGGCAACACTGTTGACACCTAGGTTTCAAGCGAGCGAGGTGTCAAATATTCGAAAAGTCTACGGCTCTTATTAAGTGGTTGGAAACATTTTTCTTGAAAATGTTACGAACACATTAACTCTTCTCTGTACATGAAACCAGTTAGGACCTCTGCCAGTAGCATCTATTCTTTTTTTTAGTACCTACTCGGATTCTTTGGAAAACTGTAATAAATAAGAAACCGAAATTTCTTCTTCAATTATCACATTTCAAATGAAAGTAAATAATACTCATTTAAAATAAATTATTTGTAACAATATCACATTTCAAGTGGTTCTGGAGCCATTTGCAACTAAATTATATACTTGTATATACAATTTTAATATGTCTATTTACCGTTCATACTGCAACTTAGTGAAAATCTTATTAGGAGGTACCTTAAACATTTTGTGTTTTTAATCTTATTAGTATGTTATTAGTTACCTTTAAGATAGGCACCCAACCAAAACAAGTATTGAAATAAAATAAAACAACGAAAGTAGTCGAAATAAAATAACTAGTATGATATCGTACTTCTATTTTATCGATTACGCGTAAACTGTAACTGCACTTTGGCACCGCTCTAGTTTGCGACGCCCCAAGCAGCGGCCGTACCACTAAAAAAATCAAGCATCGTCCATATCCATAGTGGTTAAGAGTGCTCTTCAAAAAAGCGCTCGCTCAGAATTCGGTATTTTGAGACGCGTAGTGCGTTTGTGTGTGTAAATACTACTACCACCCACACAAACGTACCTAACCCCCACATGCACAGCGAGATCGCACCAGCCGCGGGTGCCGTCCCTTTCTAGCTATATGTAAGTGCGATCGGGATAGAACTAACCGCGGAGCTTGCCGATGCAAATATCTGTATAGCGCACCGTTGGAATTCACTCCGTGACCGATATTGATACTTGCACTAAAAAGTGGTAAGTATTACTTCGCTAACATGATGTTCTAGAACATCATGTTAGCGAAGTTAGATAATTTGAATAAAGTAAGTATTTGATTTTTGAGCACAAGTTTTCTATTTGTATTAAAATACTATGATATGACAAAGTATATTTAGTTTCGTTTTTTTAGTATAAAATAAACTAACGAGTTTTAAAGTTGTCAGTAATAAGAATAATAATTTGTTTTACGGATATTAATAGTTTGCATGTTATCTGAGTCTTATTTATATATAGTAATGTAGTGAAATTATACCAGTAGACCCTCTACTAGGAAATTACTGGGTACTTACGTATTCATTTCTTGAAGAAATTTTTTTTTGTTATGGACAGTAAAAAAAAACTGCCCTTCATAGAAATTGCTATGTCCGTTTCTTACCAAAGGAACTGAAAATTATAAATTATACAAACACAGCTTTTTATCTAGAATACAATTAATTAATGCGTGTTATTCAAAAGCCTAAAACCTCAGATGATAAAAAGGAATAGATATGAAACGGGGGCTTGGCGCGTGTCGCTGCGACATGGCCAAATGGGCATATCACTGCCCACCGCATGTTAGTCGCAATTTGCCGTGAATCTGAAATGTTTTTCCACGTTTACTCAAAATGCCGAATTGTAGCGTGGTTACATGCAAAAATAGGAATGAAACTAAAACCTACATGAATGGTGGAGTCACGCACCACATGTGAGTATTAGTATTTTCACTTAAGTCAGTAAAAACTAATATTTTAATAAATAAACGCAACGCTGCATCATTTCTCGGGATCGAACTAACATATCGAACGAAAAAGCATATTTTTGTTCTATGCGTTGTACATTGAACGTTCAATACAGTAAACCACGGCGCAATGTATTAAACCACTATGGATATGGACGATGCTTGATTTTTTTAGTGGTACGGCCGCTGCTTGGCGTCGCAAACTAGAGCGGTGCCAAAGTGCAGTTACAATTTACGCGTAATCGATAAAATAGAAGTACGATATTATACTAGTTATTTTATTTCGACTACTTTCGCTGTTTTATTTTATTTAATTACTTGTTTTGGTTGGGTGCCTATCTTAAAGGTAACTAATAACATACTAATAAGATTAAAAGGCACAAAATGTTTACGGTACCTACTAATAAGATTTTCACTAAGTTGCAGTATGAACGGTAAATAGACATATTAAAATTGTATGTACAAGTATATAATTTAGTTGCAAATGGCTTCAGAACAACTTTAAATGTGATATTATTACCAATAATTTATTTTAAATGAGTATTTTTTACTTTCATTTGAAATGTGATAGTTGAAGAAGAAATCTCGGTTTCTTATTACAGTTTTCCAAAGAATCCGAGTAGGTACTAAAAAAATGGATAGATGCTACTGGCAGAGGTCCTAACTGGTTTCCTGTACAGAGAAGAGTTAATGTGTAACATTTTCAAGAAAAATGTTTCCAACCACTTAATAAGAGCCGTACACTTTTCGAATATTTGACACCTCGCTTGCTTGAAACCTAGGTGTAAAATGTATGGTAACACATCTTCGCAAATCTTTGGTGGATACTCGCCCTTAGCCTTAAATCTCGTAATATGAGTAATGGACATAATATTATTTCGCGCCAAAATGCGAGTCGGATCGGCCTGGTACCTACAGGTCAAAAATATCGATGTGACCAGAGTTTTAAATGTATGTGAACACGAACTTATAAAAAGCCGTTTATGTTACTCTGTAGGTATTCGTCAATATTTTTTACTTTTGCGATTTATGGTAAGTTAACAACCCGTATTATTTAAACTTGTAGCTAGAAGTTTAAATACCACCACATAAACTTACCATGTCGTTGAAGTTGTTACCCATCAATATCTTAACATAATATTAATTTTAATATTAATGTCGATAAAACATAATTTTAACGTTTGTCGCCCCCCTAGTGTAGTGCGTTTTAACCAATCACAGCCCTTGTTTGCATGTTGCCGTAGACTCACTGGCAACGCCCGAGGCTTTGTTTTTACACGGTTCAATGTGTGTGCCTGTGGGCGCTGCGTTGGGAGAAAACTGGGGACATCGGTTTTGGTTGAAATTAAGCAGTACGGCACTTCTCCCTTTTTTTATGTTCTGAGCATAAAACCTATGTCACTTTTTAGGATTCCGTACTCAAAGAGTAAAACGGGACCCTATTACTAAGACTCCGCTGTCCGTCTGTCTGTCCGTCTGTCACCAGGCTGTATCTCATGAACCGTGATAGATAGAGATTTGAAATGTGATGTATTTCTGTTGTCGCTATTTATAACAAAAAATACTAAAAAACAGAATACATAATTTTATTTTTATTTTAGTTTTTATCTGTTTCTTTTTCTTTTACAATCTTACACAAATCGACCTTGCCCCAAACTAAGCAAAGCTTGTACTATGGGTACTAGACAACGATAAACATACTTACATAGATAAATAAATACTTAAATACATAGAAAACATCCATGACTCAGGAACAAATATTTGTGCTCATCACACAAATAAATGCCCTTACCGGGATTCAAACCCGGGACCTCCAGCTTCGTAGGCAGAGTCACTACCAAGTTACTAACTAGGCTACACGGGGTTCCTATACAATACATTTTTTGCCGTTTAAAGATATAGATAATGGTACGGTACCCTTCGAATCCGACTCGGCTGGGCAGCATTCGGGAAGCTACGGCACATCTTTTCGTCCAATATTCCGCAGTGTCTCAAGACGAGAGTCTTTGACCAGTGTGTGTTGACAGTGATGACATATGGCACGGAAACGTGGTCGCTTACTAAAGGCCTCATAAGAAGGCTCAAAGTCACTCAAAGGGCAATGGCTCTCCATTGCCCTTTGAGTGACTTTGAGCCTATGCTATGCTATGCTGGGAGTTTCTCTGCGCGATCGCATCAGAAATGAGGCTATCCGCAGCAGAACCAAGGTAACTGATAAAGCCCTCCGAATTGCTTAACTTAAGTGGCAGTGGGCGGGGCACATTGCACGTAGAACCGATGGCCGTTGGGGCGGAAAGGTTCTCGAGTGGCAACCACGTACCGGAAGGCACAGCGTGGGTAGGCCCCCCGCAAGGTGGACTGATGACCTGGTAAAGGTCGCGGGAGTCCGCTGGATGAGGGTGGCGCAGGACCGGCCATTGTGGCACTCTTTGGGGGAGGCGTATGTCCAGCAGTGAACGTCTTTCGGCTGATATGATGATGATGATGATGATGACTCGGAAATGTAATAAAACCACGTAAAAATCTTCCTTTCCAGTGTAAACCCCCGGTGTGTGTTATTATTATATATAAACGAAAATAATTACTAAATACAAGGTAGGATCGTGCTGTACTTAACAAACGCCATATAAGCTTGTTTTTTAAAAAGTTTTTTATTCATCTTGTTATTTTCAATAACCCTGCATATTATGTCGCTGGTTCGTGGGTACTTGTACAGACAAATCACACAAACCCAAACAAGATAGGTCTATCTATTTTAGTTAAGGAGTTCCCATGACCACCTTCCATCATCAGATCCTGGAAATCATCCATCACCAAAGTGTTTACCAAGACAAAACAGATGAGCTCAAACTAGATGGGTTTATCTAGTCTAGTTTAGGAGTTCCATGACCACCTTATAGCTCCATCATCAGACTCTGGAAATCATCCAGCACCAAAGTCTTGCCGTGCCATGACCAAATAAATGAGCCCAAATTCGATGGCTTTATCTTGTTGAGTTTAGGAGTTGCTATGGCCACCTTCCGACTCCATCATCAGACCAGCTCTATGATATTATGTCACCGAAGATACGCAATTGTACCTAATTTGAAGATTTCACCCAAACTCCCATACATACATACATACTAACAAGGTGGACTGATAGTAACAAGTAAATAAATTAAATCTATCAAGTATCACGATCACTCGTACAATAATAATTGACTATAGAACGCGTAGTTTAGACAAAAGGATCCAACCCACAAGACATCACCATTGAAATGTATGACTTTTGTTTTAGGGAGAAGGTTCAATTTTAAATGTTACGTATCCGGTGGGTTTGAGCCTTTTCGCTACACTACGTCATATATGGCAGCTATGCAATTCATAACTTGTCTCGATTAGCCTCACGAATGTATCCCCAGTATAGTTTGACCCCGAGGTTGGTAACAACTATGCCTAGTCGGAGATCAAAATAATATTATTTTATCTGAAGAGTGGCCGGTTAGCTTCGTGAATAGCCACAAATAAACACACTACACGTCTGTCTCGGAGGGCTATTCAGCCGGTACTGAGATATATTCCCGCGCGACGGTAAATTTATACTAGTTTTGAATAATTATTTATAAATATAAATTTTGACAAAAGTTATATTTTTTGGACTGGATCTTGTTGGTACAAGCATGAACTTTAATGTTGTGTAAGATTTAATACAAAAATTATTCAACAATAATGAGAAAATCCTTGAGTTTTCAGTACAATTTTGTTGACAAATATGGTGTAATTGAGAACAGTTTACATATATATACGTGCAGAATAAGGAAAATTCGAGGCGGCTAGGAGCAATGGCAACATATTACGCTAGTGAAAATAGAAAAAAACAAGTAGGTTCTCATATAACATCATGGAGTATTAGGGGCTCAAACTTATGACTATGCGCTCTCTTCAGAAAACTACTGTCGGTAATCGGGTATTTTCGGTTAAAGTATTCAGTTCTTCGTAAATTGGAGGCGGCTAGGACCAATATGAGGAGTTTACCTATGCAAATAAGTAATCAGGATCTAGAAAAAGCTCTCCGTTTCTTAGAATTACAACGTCAAAAATCCGTCATTCTCGCTTATTCCTGACCAAAAAACGAGCGCCCTCTTAAATACATTGCGCCGTGGTTTACTGTATTGAACGTTCAATGTACAACGCATAGAACTAAAATATGCTTTTTCGTTCGATATGTTAGTTCGATCCCGAGAAATGATGCGGCGTTGCGTTTATTTGTTAAAATATTAGTTTTTACTGACTTATAAGTATAAATACTAATTCTAATATGTGGTACGTGACTCCACCATTCATTCCTATTTTTGCATGTAACCACGCTACAATTCGGCATTTTGAGTAAATGTGGGAGAACATTTCAGATTCACGGCAAATTGCGACTAACCTGCGGCGGGCAGTGACATGCCCATTTGGCCATGTCGCACCGACACGCGCCAAACCCCGTTTCATATCTATTCCTTTTTATGATCTGAGGTTTTAGGCTTTTGAATAACGTCACGCATTAATTAATTGTATTCTAGATAAAAAGCTGTGTTTGTATAATTTATAATTTTAGTTACACATTAAACGGACATGGCAATTTCTATGAAGGGGATTTTTTTTTTTCTGTCCTTAACAAAAATTTTTTGTTCAAGAAATAGTAATTTTTTAGTGGTGGGTCTACTGGTATAATTTCATTAAATGACTATATATAAATAAAACTCAGATAACATGCAAACTATAAATATCCGTAGCACAAATTATTATTCTTATTACTGACAACTTTAAAACTCGTTAGTTTATTTTATACTAAAAAAACGAAACTAAATATACTTTGTCATATCATAGTATTTTAATACAAATAGAAAACGTGTGCTCAAAAATCAAATACTTACTTTGTTCATAACTTGAACATCATGATAGCGAAGTAATACTTACCACTTTTTAGTGCAAGTATCAATATCAGTCACGGAGCGAATTCTAACGGTGCGCTATACAGCTATTTGCATCGGCAAGCTCCGCCGTTAGTTCTATCCCGATCGCACTTACATATAGCTAGAAAGGGACGGCACGCGCGGCTGGTGCGATCTCGCTGTGCACGTGGGGGTGAGGTACGTTTGTGTGGGTGGTAGTAGTATTTACACACACAAACGCACTACGCGTGTCAAAATACCGAATTCTGAGCGAGCGCTTTTTTGTAGAGCACTCTTAACCCGTGAGTGCTCGCACTCCATTTTAGTACGCGAACGCTCGCACTGGGTCGAAAAGACTAATATTCTAAAATAAGAATGAAACAATGACTATTCATAAATGTTTTTTTTATTTGAATTATAATTATATCTAAACAAATTAAAAACCTACGTATTATTACTTATATCTCACAGTTTTCTAATGTTTTGGTGATAGGATCTACAAAAAGCTAACATATTCAGTATTATTACAGAAAACAAATCAAAACAGACTTCTCGTTACTAAAAACACTAAATTATCTTCTTAAAAAGCTTACAACATAGAAACTCACATAACACTTTTTTATTAATTATATGAGTTCAAAAATTTGAGAAATAAATTACGATAAAAAATCACATATCTTTTAGAAATCTTGATTACTATTTATGTTTTAAACAATTCAAGCAAAAAAATTGGGTATGCTCACGGCAAATTGGCTTTCTGCAGTGTTGGCATTTTAGCTTGTTGAGGAAAAAATTGATCGACATAGTTAACCCTGGAGTGCTCGCACGCCATTTTAGTACGCGGACGCTCGCACCTGGGTCGAAAAGACTAAGATTTTGAAAAGTGATACATTTTTTGTGTTGATTGGAATATTTTAAAATGAGACAATGACTATTCATAAATGTTCATTTGAGCGTTTTCGTGCCATTCTACAAACAATCATACAACAATTACAAAAATCTAAACTGAAAAATAATATAACACGAACAGTCGCACCTGGGTCGTAAGGACTCATACTCACTTTAAGAGTCTATCCTGCGCGAGCGCCTGGCGGGGACTAAACGCCGCGGGGAGGGGTAATAGCTAATAATGTAACTCGAAGTTACCTAGAGTGGCGGCACTAAATGCGGGTGGGTTTAGTTTCCAAACCCACCCGCATTTAGTGCCGCCACTCTAGGTAACTTCGAGTTACATTATTAGCTATTTCATTCTACTCTGGGTCTTTTCGACCCAGTGCGAGCACTCCCGGGTTAAGAGTATTCAATCCAGAATTTCTTGGGTGCTCTTTTCGTCTTACCGAGTACCGAGTACCGACGTTGCTGACCTTAAGAATACACTTGTACTAATATCTAATAAAAAAACTGTTTCTAGAATATTAAGTACAGGCAACACAATATCAATATTAATCGTCAATATCGTTAAGTATTGGATCTTCATCATCACTCAATGATGGGTCAGCATCAAAGTACATAGATGTATCTTCATTTAACAATTCATCTTCAGTGTAAAATTTACTTTTAGCAGCTACTTCTATAACTTCAGGTTTATTGGCATTTGCTTTTTGGCCTATATTACATTCAACATCTTTTACTACATTTTCATTTTCTGTTTCTTCCATACTTTCTTCACATTCATTGTTTTTCTTACTCTGTTCATTAATTACTTCAGCTTCTTGATTATTATTTACATTAGGTGTTCCTTGTATCTCGGCTAGATTTAGGATTTGATTATTTTCTTCATGTTTCGTCATACAAGTGTTATTTTTAGCTTTGAACTCCACTTCGATTATAGTCTCAACCATAGACTGATCTTCTTTTGTGTTATTCTGAGTATGTAAATTACCATTACTAGCATCAGTGGTTAGTTGATTAGTACTCACTGCTTCAGAAAGTTCAATATTGTTTTCGATTTGTGAAATTGAATTTGTTTCACCAGGTTTATCTTGTATTGCGTTTCCTATTTCTTTATTTACTTCATGAACAGTTTGAGTTGCTGCCATATACACTGACTTATCAGTTGAATTATCTGATTTAGGGTCTACTGCCCATGTACTAGTTGCAGTAGTTTGTTGCTGTTTGTTTACAAAATTTTTAGGATCGGTACCACGTGTTACCATACTAGAGAGATTCAAGATTGTCTTTGTAAGTTGTGCAATTGGTTTCCTATCTTTCACTTGGTCTTTTTTCGAGGCTTTTGCCGCAATATCATTGGTTTTCCCTGTGGCTATATCTTTATTAGTATTTTTCTCTTTTGGTCCCGAGTTCTCCTTAATTTCATGTTGCATGTTTAAAGGTATTACTTTTTCATCACAAACAGTAACTTTTTTAACATTTAATTTTGTGATACCTTTTGTATGCAGACTGCAATGGAGCTTATCTTGTTGTTCATCAAAAACTAAGCTACATAAAGAACACGTATTTTTTTTTAATATCAAATCCGAAGTGCAGCTTTTAAAATGTTTAAACAGAGGATATAATGCGTGGAAGCATAGTTCACATTGACATTTGTAGACTGTTGCCACTTTATCGTTTACTACATTAACGGCGATTTCAGATGACTCTTTAGTTTTATTCTTGCCTTGTATAATTATTCGTGTATCTTTCATCATTTGCCATTGTTTTACTCCAACTTGTGGCTGTACAATACCAGGACTCTGTTGTAGAGTATTATTGAGCCCGTCTTGTGGTTCTTCAATACCAGGTGTATGTTGAGCAGTATTATTGACCCCACCTTGTCGTTCTTCAATACCAGGTGTCTCAGTATTATTGATCCTATTTTGTGATTGTTCAATACCAAGTGCCTGTTGCGCAGAATTGTTGACCCGACCCTGTGTTTCTTCAATACCAGATGTCTGATGTACAGTATTATTGATGTCACCTTGTGGTTCTTCAATACCAGGTGTCTGGTGTACAGTATTAGTGATCCCACCTAGTGGTTCTTCAATACTAGGTGTCTGATGTGCATTATCATTGATCCCACCTTTTGGTTCTTCGATACCAGGACTCTGTTGTACACTTTGCCATGTTTTAACTCCATCTTGCCATTTTTTTACTACAACTTGGGACTGTACAGTATCAGAACTCTGTTGTAGAGTATTATTGAGCCCACCTTGTGGTTCTTCAATACCAGATGTCTGTTGTACAGTAGTACTGACCCCACTTTGTAGTTCTTCAATACCAGGTGGCTGATGTACACTATTATTGTTTCCACTTGATTCACATTGCATGTTAAGCCCAGCAGCTTTTAGCAAAAGTGCATTGATTTGTTTATCGTGATCATAATTGAACGAAATTGTTGTATATTTCATGCTTCCATTGGCTTGATTGGCTACACACGTCCTATAATGAAAATACATAGAATTTTCGGTAGGAAATGGTATTTTACATTTATAACACGAGAATCCCTCGAGAAGTTTGTTGCATGAGTTTTCTTGGACATGTTGCTCTACGGAGCGTGGATCAATATATTTCATGCATTTCATACATTTGAAAAGCATGTAAGGTGCTGATGATGCCTTTTTATCTGATGTAAAGCGAATAATTCGTGTGTAGTAGTAGATACTTTCACGCTGTATTTTATCTATCTTACATTCATTCAATGTATCTTTCATAATTCCTGGCCACTCGTTTCTTTTCAAAAGTTCATAATCACATTGAGCGAATATATAGGAATCTTTGTTTGAATCATCATATTTTTCGTTTGTATCGCTATCAACCTCAACATTTTTACCCATTACTTCTGCTGGAATAAGTGTAATGGATCTGATGCCAACATCCACTGGTGTTTCATCGATAATATGACGTTGACAGTGCTCAATCATCAGGTCATATGAAATACTAGCAAATGTGCACTCAAGGCACCAATAAATTGGTGTTTTATCATCGTGAAATCTTTTATTCCTATAATTGTTTAATTTTTGATTCGTCCGGGGTTCATTTTGACCGTTATGCTTTTTTGCTTTTCTTGATACACAATCATGCTTATCTAAAGCTACATTGCTTTTTCTTTTACGTCTGGTGGTCTTCCCACTACTCATGATACTTTAACTGGATGCTTTGTAAACTGAAATCTCGTGTCTCTTCCAACTCTCTTGTTGCCTTGTTCTGTTGTTGTTTGTATATCTTCTTCTTCTCGTTTACAAGAGAGTTAGTTGCGAAAATATTTATTGATGTCACTTACAGTTTATTTTGTGTGTCCAGGAGAATATTTGTGTTAAGGAGGATTTTCCTTCTCTAACTCTTAGACTTCAATCCCTCTTGCTGTTTCAGACCTAAAAAAGATGATTTTATTTCAATACCAGGTGTTAAGAAAAAAGGATTACCTAAATAGCCGGGTACGCAATGGGCGAGCATTTCCCGTGCGATGCGTGCTGCTGCTGTCGCTCGCCCCGTGAGGATGTGCCCTAGTAAATGTGCTTCGGCCAAGCCAAGACACATTATCACACAACAATCTAGCGTACTCTCAGGAATCGGGTACATGATGCCATGAAATGGAGAAGTTTGCTCAGTTTTATACCCGGTTATTGAGTCTCATGCAATTACTGGGTCTGGGTACACACTGCAGAGTGTGGCAGAAGTTTGCCTAGCGTGGACTTTTGGGATGGACACCGGCTACATCAGGCCGCAGCTCCAGTGCTCCACCTGCGTTCTTTAATACCTAGGCGGCGGATTCTATTGATAGAATATACATGTATGACCATTATATTTGTATAAAAGAAGTTGCAATTTTAAAAGAGCATCTAAAATAATCGAAATACTTTACTCTAAAGAACTGATTATCCCTTTACCTATGACACTTGGTGCGAATCCCACGAATGTTATCGTTGTTTGGTGAAAATCTAGTGTGGTCAAAGGCATTAAATAAAAAAAAGTTTACAAATGCAGACAGGAATTTTACCTAGCTATAAGAATAAAAATATATGGAAAGGTATACCTCCGATTTCATTTTACCTCATATACTTGACTAACTACCATTATGAGATATAGTGAACAAAATACAGGGAACAAAGAATTCAAATGCATGTAAATAAATACTTAAAAATCATTACATAGAATGTCATAGCACTGAGAAATAATCTTAGTAAATAAGAAATTTACTAGATATCAAATTAATTGAGTCGCAACCAGATTAATTATTGTGTCGAACTGATTCTTGCAAATAAATAAATAAGCCTAAAGGGGCCTCAGTAAGAATTAAAAAAATGTAGTAGCATACGTTTTTATTTAAAATTAATAAAAATAAAAAGTAAAAAATAATTAAATATGAAGTTCAATCTCGCAATCGTGTGAGTTCTCGGACTAAAATTGTACGAGACTCAGGCTCGTAAAATATATGAAGATGAGATCTTGATCTCGCGAGATCACAATCTTGAAGCTTATTCCTTGAGTGCATTCTTTGATTTCCCGCATGGCTTCGTCTATATATAAATTAAATAACAATGGCGACAGGCTGCAACCTCGTCTCACCCCTATCTATATTTTCGCAGTTTTTATTATGCTGTCCGTTGTCACTTCTCTCTGTTGGTTCTTGAACATTTTCAAGATTGTTCTCCTGTCTTTCTAGTCTATATTTTTGTGTTTCAAAAGGTCGAAGAGTTGGTTCCATTCGACATTGTCAAATGCCTTTTCCAAGTCCACGAAGCTGACGTATGCGTTTTTATTCAGGTCAAGACGGTTTCGATAACGCTGTGTACCGCCAGAATAGCTTCTCGGGTATTGTTTTTCCTGAACCCGTACTGATCTTCGTTAAGGTTTTCTTCTACTTTTGGGTATAGCCGGTTTTGTATTAATATCAGGAGAATCTTGGAAGCGTGTGGCAGTAGGCTTATAGTTCGGTTACTTCCGCATTCTACTGCGTTGCTCTTCTTAGGAATAGTAATGGTTTTACTGGTGGAGAACTCTCCTGGCACTTGCCCTGTGTTTCAGGACCGCAGTATTTCAGTAGTTCCGCCGGTAAACTATCTTTGCCTGGTACTTTTTTATTGGCTTGTCTCAAGGTCATTCTCAAATTCTCTCCATAGTATGTCTGGGCCTTTGTGCTTTTGGGGGACTTCCAGTTCTTCCTCCAGTTTACCTTCTTTGAGAGCGGCTCCTTCGTACAGCTCCTCTATGTATTCAACTCATCTGTAGACTACATCCTTGCTTTCGTACAGAAGTTTTCCCTCTGTGCTTCTTATGACCTAACTCGTCGTCTTCTTTTTGTCTTGTAGTTTTTTGACTAAATTATACCCCTTCTCCAGTAAATCTCAGGGTTTGGATTCTGTTTTATACTTGTTAAACAGTTTTTGACCTTCCTCTTTTTATTGTCTTTGTATTTATTTCTTAAGAGTATTCAATCCAGAATTTCTTGGGTGCTCTTTTCGTCATACCGAGTACAGATGATGCCGACCTTAAGAATACATTTGAACTAATATCGAATAAAAAACTATTTCTAGAATATTAAGTACAGGCAACACCATATCAATATTAATCGTCATCATCGTAAAGTAGTATCATTGGATCTTCATCATCACTCAATGATGGGTTAGCATCAAAGTACACAGATGTATCTTCATTTAACAATTCATCTTCAGTGTAAATTTTACTTTCAGCAGTTACTTCTTCTTTTCCTACATTTTTATTTTCTATTTCATCCATACTTTCTTCACATTCATTGTTTTTCTTATTCTGTTCATTAATAACTTCAGCTTCTTGATTATTATTTATATTAGGTGTTCCTTGAATCTCTGCTAGATTTAGTATTTTATTATGTTCTTCGTGTTTCGCCATACGAGATTTATTTTTAGCTTTCAACTCCACTTCCATTGTAGTATCAACCATACACTGATTTTCTTCTGTGTTATTCTGACTGTGTAAACTACCATTGCTAGCATCAGTGGTTATTTGATTAGTACCCACTGCTTCAGAAAGTTCAATATTGTTTTCCGTTTGTGCAATTGGATTTGTTTCACCAGGTTCATCTTGTATTGCGTTTCCTACTTCTTTATTTGCTTCATGAACATTTTGCATTGCCGCTATAGACATTGGCACTGACTTATCAGTTGAATCGTCTGATTTAGGATCTACTGGCCGTGCACTAGTTGCAGTAGTTTGTTGCTGTTTTTTTACAAACGTTTTAGTATCGCTACCACGTGTAACCATACTAGAGAGATTCAAGATTGTCTTTACAAGTTGTGCAATTGCTTTCCTGCGTATTTCGTCATTTGTAGGCTTTTCAATTTCTTTCACTTGGTCTTTTTTCGAGGCTTTTGCAGTAATATCATTGGTTTTCTCTGTGGCTCTATCTTTAGTAGTATTAGTCTCTTTTGGTTCAGAGTTCTCTTTAAACTCGCATGGCATGTTTAAGGGTATTACTTTCTCATCACAGACAGTAACTTTTTTAACATTTAATTTTGTGAAACCTTGGCTATGCAGGTTAGAATGGAATTCATAATGATGCTCCTCAAAAACTAAGCTACATGAACAAGTTTTTCTTTTTAATATAAAATCTAAAGTGCAGCATTCTAAGTGTTTGAACAGATCGTCCAATGTGTGGAAGCATACTTCACACTGACATTTGTAGATTGTAGCAACTTTGTCTTTCGGTTTATTATGAGCAATTTCAGATGACTCATTTTTATTCTTGCCTTTCATAATCATTGTACATGTATTGTTTGTATTTAGGGTATTTTTGACTCCAACTTGTGATTGTACAATAAAGGGTGCCTGTTGTACAGTTTTATTTACTTCCGCTCGTGGTTGTCCTTTACCAGGTGTATGTTGCACAGCATTATTGCTTTCCTTTGGTTCATATTGGATGTTAATCCCAGCAGCTTTTAGCAAAACGGCATTAATGTGTATATCATGATCATAATTAAACGAAATTGTTATATATTTCATGCTTGCATCAGCTGCTTGGTGCGTCTTATAGTGTAAATACATAGAAATTTCTGTGAGAAATCGTCTGCCACATTCATAACAAGAGAATCCCTTGAGAAGTTCACTGCATGAGTTTTCTTGGACATGTGACACTATGGAGTGTGGATCAATATATGTTATGCATTTCATGCATTTGAAAAGCATGAAAGGCGCAGTTGATGCCTTCTTTTCTGATGTTAAATTAATAATTCGAGTGAAATAATGGATACTTGTACAATTTATCTTGTCTATTTCATGCTTCGTCATAGTATCAAAAATACCTGGCCACTTATCACTTTTCAACAGTTTATAATCGCAATCTATTAACTTATAAGAATTCATATCTGAATTGTCTTTATATTCTTCGTATGTATCAGTATCAACATCAACATTTACTCTAAAAACTTTAGCTTGAATCGTTGTAATGGGTGTCATGCTAACATCCACTGGTGCTTCATCAATAATATGATGTTGGCAGTGCACGATCATCAAGTCATATGAAACACTAGCAAATGTGCATGCAATGCACCGATAAAATGGTTTTCTTTTATCGTGTAAGTTTTTGATCAATTTTGAATCCAATTCTGCTATGTTTAATCTTTTTTGTTCAATATTCTGACGTTCGTTTTGAACGAAAGGACTAGTAGAAACTCTTGCTTTTTTTGAACCATCATGTTCTATAACTACACTGCTACTTCTCTTACATCCATCTGTATTTTCACTCCTCGTACTCTTCCTAGATGCTTTATTAACTTTGGAACTCATGATTCTTCCACCGGAGCGAGGTGATGTCTAAAGTTTGTCGGAAAATATTTAAGACATCTTCTATTGATTGTTATCTTGAATTTGAGTTTAGGTATAACCCTGGTGAATACAGAGGCTCCTTTTCCTCATTTCCTTCTATAACTATTGAACTTTAATCCATCTTGCCGTTTTACACCTAAAAACAAGAGATGATATTATTTAAATACAGGTGTAAAGTAATGATAATGTGATAAACCAATTTAAAGTAATTCTGTGAGCTGTAGAAACCACGAGCCTGTATTTTTGTCTTTATACATTATTTTTTTATTTCTAAAATCCGAATTCCCAATAATAATCTTGACTCTACTCAAATTAGATTTAAGCTGAATGTATGATTTGTTCCTTAAGGACTCAGATGGTTGTTAACAAATCCCCTGTTTAGGTATGCCGAACGAGCCTAAACGTGGCCAATGGCCATCCCTTTCTAACGCATGCAACGGGCTGCGATAGAACGCGCGCGTGCCGTAGCAGCGCAACATACCGGCTGGAGCATGTACTTGTAGCAGCGCAACCAAATCACGGAATCAGCCGCGGGCGGCTAGATTTTCTTGGTAGACCAAGAAAATCGAAGTTCGAGTAACGCAATTGCGATAGAGATGGAGATACCCGAACTTCGAAGTTCGTGGTTATAGCTCTGACCGCGGCCTAAAAGACGCACGTAAAGAATGCCGCAAAAAAAAGGCAGCCTTGATGAAACTCTTAGAAACTATTACCCTACTAACATAACATAACTAACATTACACGCTTACAAGGGCCAATTTCGTATAGGGTGGCACTTTATACATTAATTGATTTTAAATTAAATTAATCAATATTTGCGGACAATCTTACACAAATCAACCTCACAATTGACTTTTCAAACTAATGCTGAACTGGGAATACGTCATTTACGGAGTGCTAACAACTTGTCTCTGTGACCAGTGCGAACACAATATGGCAAACAAAGTATAACTTATGAAGGGGCACAGTTTTATAACAGTTTACCAAAACATATCAAAGAATGTAAAAGTTTTAACATTTTCAAACATAAGTTAAAGGCTTTGGTTGCAGAAAAAACACGCCTAATTTCTTGCAGAAAAAACATACTACTCAGTGTCTGAATACCTAGATTGCAAAAGTAACATTTAATATCCACCCACTGAATAGATTAAACAAACAAAGCGTCGACCTCTCTGCCATTCACATGCCACGTTTGTATATAGTTTAAATTTTAAACTACTTAGTGTATTGCAGTGCCCTTACAGGGTTGTGTTGAGACATACCAATATGTAGCGATAACATCTTTTGTACACACAAGGCAATGATTAAATGAATTATGAATTATGAATTCCCCTAACTCCGGCTCTGGCCCTGGAAACACTGGCATAGAAACTGAATTATATGACTCGTCATCAGTGAAATACACTACAAGCACATTGTATTAGAGCTCATTATGCATTGTACAAACCAGAATAATACTTACTACTATGATTTTTTCTTTATATGTACCCACTTAAACTAAACATTTGTATTACTTTTTAAACTAATGTATAATTGTATTACTCACTGTTTACTTTATGTATATTTTTTTCTGTTTTAAGTGAAATTTCTTTAGAGATAATTAACCACAACCTAGCCCCAAACTAATGTAGTATGGCGATTGGCCACATTTAGTGTTTAGCAGTAACACAATAGTTTACTGCTACATAAACGCATATTGCTTGTTCAGCGCAACCTAAGTGTATAAATAGATAGGTAATATATTAAATAAAGGATTCTATAAGCCACTCTTCACCTGTCTACTTATTAGCAACGTACCACACCTTCCACCTAAAAACCTCTAATATCACACTAAGCAAAGCTTTCACTATGGGTATTAGACAACGATAAACATACTTATATAGATAAATAAATACTTAAATTCATAGAAAACATCCATGACTCAGGATCAGGAACAATTATTCGGGCTCATCACACAAATAAATGCCCTTACCGGGATTCGAACCCAGGACCTCTTGCTGGCAGGGTCACTATGAACGGCCATAACACACTCATAAATCTCATAATAAAAGTGTTTATCAATTGTAATACTTAGTATTAATAAAACATAAGATAAGATTTATAAAGCGAGTAGAGTGACCCCGCGATCTCACATAGAGATTTGCAAAAAAGTATGTAAGTAATTTAGTTAAGTAGGTAGGGGCTCTGCCCGCGTTGTACTAAATATATAGGAGGATTTATTATTATATGTATGTTTTTTCAAAGCCAACAGCGCAGAGGCCTTTTTAGACAAAAAAATCTAAAGTGAGGTATACACATGGCGGATACCATCCCGAGCGCACAACATAATACAACCAGTGATGGTCCCTGCCAGGTGCAAAGACTATTGCTGTGCAGCACTGTGACTGCAATGGGAATTAATAATAATATATGTCTTTCCCGCTCATGGGACAATGATGTCCCGGACCTTTGGGAGGCGTGCGTGGGGCTAGGTACCTACAAAGTACCAACTGAGCCAACACGTAGAGTCCCTTTTGACAATTTAATGAAATGCAAGGAGTATACACCAAGCAGATGCTGTCCCTCCCCATGTCATGGGACGCACACAGAGACAGCACCTGCTGGGGTGTATAGGGACTATTGCTGGTTGATGGAATCCAAAGAAAACGGGTTATTGGGTGAAAATGATGGACTAGTGGCTGGGCTAATTGGTGAAACATCGGACGCCTGCCTAATAAACTGTCTCATTTTTTATCTCTGGCAGACTGTGACTCGCCAACTGCTAGATGGGCCCCTAATAATAGCGACATTAAAAAATGGCCTAAGGGCAACACCAGTCAGAGAGGCTGGGGGGTAGAGAGGTGGCACTGGACTTTAAACATATAGCCAACTCGCCACTTAGGTGTCCACATCTACCCTCGAGCAACAGCTCTTGCGACTCCACTCTGGACAGCCAGTTAAGGCAAGCTAGAGGTGGGGGGCCTGTCCAGTTCAACCATCCACGCGATCGGCTCAGCCTGACCACAGGACACCCCCAGGTACGTAGGGTCGCTACTCTACTACAGAAATCTGGTGGGTGATGGGGCCGTCACATCCCTACGCCATAAAATTAATAAATAAATAAGTGGATCACAAGTTAAGAGTCCGCTGCATGGTTGACCCTCCATATAAACATAGTTTGCTTCTCATATTAAAACAGCAAACTGGAATAACATTAACCTTTGTATACATAATAGGATGTGCCAGATCTAGTTTCTGTTGCTATAAATTTTAATAGAAATATAATAGAAAAAAAAATTAAGTGATTAGAGACTGCTGGAAAACATTTTACTCCCTCTATTTTTATTTATTTTTAATTCTAGCAACAGAAACTAGGTTCCGACCTATAGGTATATGGCGTATACCATTGTGTAAGTAGGTATACAAAATTTCATGTTATTTTGTGTTGTGTTATGAGATCCAAACGTATAATGTTAGTTTGTATGGAGAGTCGAGAGGTCTGGCGACCCTTAAATTGACAGAGTACCTATCTAAAAGTGCATACATTTAGAACGATTTTTTGCGCTCTATATAGCGCAAATTAGATTTCAACACACGATTTTTTTGCCTAACAACTGCGCAAATATAGGAACGGGGTTTTCCTAAAACGTCTTAAAATAAGTTTAATTACAGTATTCAACATACCTTCTAGAAATTCTCTTATTTTTCAATGAATCCTGAGTTGATTCTTAAATTTGGGCGGTGGTTGTTTAATTATTATTTCGTCTTGTTTAACACTGTATTTTTACACTTTTCGACACAACTGTACAGCAGACAGAATATACCTGTCAAAGAGTATATAATAATCACTATATTCACCTGTTTTGGAGAATATTATAATCAACTCATTTGATATTGACAATGTATGAATATAATATAATATACGAATGAAATGAAACGATGAATAGTAATACAACCTTGAATATGCTAATATTCGGGAGCCAATAATGTACGGCCCGATTTAAACGCGTCTACTTTTTGTGGACCCGAATTATTGGGTCGTACATTATCAGCCCGGACAAATATGTGGCTTCCAATGGCGGGCCGCCGGTGAAGTATTATCATGCGATCCATGCGCTGTCTCTATCTCATTGCATGTTATAGAAAGTGACAGCTATGGTGGATCATCAGTATTTAATCACCGTGTATGGGCCTCCAATTATTGTCCCGTATCGAATTTGCTCATTCACGGTCCAATAATTTACGGCCCGATAATACTCGTCCACTTTTTGTGGACTAGAATTATTGGGTCGAGCATTATCAGGGCGGACTAAATTGGCTTTCAATTATTGCCCCGGACCAAGTTTGCTGCCTATCAAAAGCGAACTCTGCCTCAGGTCGGTTAGATTGGGGTTTACTTGTGCTCAGACCTTAAATAGACACCCCCCTTGAGCGGGGTGGCGTCGACCCGTTGGAGATTTTCAGTCCGCACAGATAATGTACAGCCCGATAGTACGAAGCCACAGGGACTCGGATTAATGGACGCCAATTATTAGGCCTTGCATTATCAGGTCGTACAAAATTGGCTTCCAATTATTGCCCCGTACCAAGTTTGCTCAGAACATAGAAGTAGAATAGAATAGAGGGACTCACCTACACATGCCCACATGATAGACAATACCGCAAGTGGGAACGATACAGTGTCATATTTTCTGTCCCTCATCGCCTTTACGGATGTTTTGTTTGCCACCAGCTTATTTGCCACCACACCTGTCAAAATTTGTACTGAAGCTGACACCACCGATATAACACGACTAAATTATAAATTACATTAGACATCAAGAATGTATTACCTCCTGATACTTCTTAATTTAGTAAGATTAATTGACCATAATCCCTTTTGGGTATACGCTAGGACGTCAACTATTATATTCTCGATCTACGGCTCAGAGTGAAAATGCACGGCTATGAGTATGTACGGCCCGATAATACACGTACATTGGGCTGTACATTGTCACGGCCTTGCATTATCATGGCCGTACATTAACCGGTAACAAATTTTCTGGAAATCGCTAAACGGTTTAGGTTGCCAGCTAATAAAATAAAAGGGCCGCATCGAAAAAAGGCATACATATATTTTGTAAACTGATATGAGTGGTACACGGATGGTTAGTATAATATAATAAAATCGCAAACTGAATCAGTTTAATTGATATTGTCAGTATTCAACTATGCAAATATATCGAATTTTACAGAAAATACACGGGCAACATTTTGTTTTAGCTCAATATTCACTAGTGATGCGGCACATTAATTTGGTTATTTTATCGATACTTATTGTGGCTAAAAAAGCAGGCGCGGCTCATTCGCGATTTGTGTTTATCGCTACAAGTACATGCCGGTCGCCCCTCTGAAGGGGCTCTATTCAGTAGCTGCCGCGCGTTGGGACGGGCCGCTCGCACGGGTCGCAGCGCGTTGCATGCGATAGAAAGGGATGGCCACATTTAGGCACGTTTGGCTTACCTAAACAGGGAATTTGTTAACAGAGAACCTTCTGTACGTAGTACTATTGCTTATTCTGTGCTAAAAGGTATTTGTTGATCATTCAGTAATGCAAACATTTCTAGGAATCCAAACATGCACACTTTGCAGGTTCTAATTAGTGCACATTTTTAAACAAAACTAAATTTATTTTCGTTCTGACAATAATTAAGCGTACAAAAAAAGTTTTAATAGCAGATTTATCTTTTATTCTTTTTGTCAGAAATTGGCGTAGATTCATACGTTTCATGGGGTTTAAATAACTTATATTTTACACCAATCATTAGTGGTTGGTCAGTGGCAACACAGACTTTTATAAATTCGCTTTTACTCCAGAACTTGTGGAAAATACGTTTCGGGCGGTATTTTGATGAGAACTTTTCATCAGAGAAAAACGGTTCTGATGTTTGAATATCCAGGGTCTCATGTGGTAATGGCAAAACCAATCTGAAAATAAAATAATTATTATTTTTACACAACCCTTACGAAGTATAAGGTGGGAAACTGGTAGTACTAGTAATAATGTATTAACATTGCAAAATTACCCTAAAGGCTGTATAGAAATATATAAGGACAAGTGAAATATGTAATAAAATATGTTTGGTTTATGATTTATGATTGAAAGACATTTTCAAACGTTTTACTGGTAACTAAGGTACCTATTATGTTTGCTTCCGGGCGACTTTTCGCACTTGGCTACGGACATTTATCATCAGATTGCGGACAACATTACGGTGACCAGTTTCGACGCTTTTAGCCAGTCTTATTTCAATTTGTCTACAGAAGTGTTCTCTTCATGAGTGCCCAATATTCCTCGATGGGACGTACGTCAGGGTAATATGGCGGATTCATATTCTTATCAACATATTGCACGCCGTGGGCTTCCATCCACTATCTGGTGCGGGCAGCATAGTGAAAACTAGCCAAATCGGCCAAAATAAAGTAGAGCCCCTGTGGCGTCGAATCAGCGGCATAATCTTTTTTCGCAAACACTCCTTGATGTAAAGATAAGAGGTAGTCATCGTGGAAGTAGTGATGAACGCCGTAGATTTCATGCTGTATTCGCATATGGCCTGCCACACCATTGCTTTAGACCCAAATTGTTGGGCATACATTGACGTTTGGTTCTCATTCAGGTGTTCTCCTTTGCGAACAGTATAGAACTAGGAGCCGGGTAAAACAGAATAATCCAATTTGACGTAGGTTTCATCGTTTTGAATTATGCACTGTTCATTTTTGGTTAAAACCGTGTCGTATAAATTTCGAAGACGACGTTTAACATTTGCAGCCTGTTTTGGAGTTCTTTTAGGCTTTGCTTTCGATAAGTTACCAAGTCGTTACGCTTCTTGGCCCTCTGAACAGTCTGAACCATTCCTACAGAAGTTCTGCACTTTTTAGCCACATCTCTTATCGAAGCACTGGGCGCGTTTTTGATTGTTCGCAATATTTTAGAGTCCATATTGCAATTATGTGAGCCAGTTCTTCGACCACTTTTCGGCTTGTCATTAAAAAAGAAGTCTTCCCCGTACTTTTTAATGGCATTGTAAACCGCTGAACCACTCACCTTCTCGAGTTTTGCGATCTTTCTCATGGACATATCCTTTTCTTGTATGTATTTCTCCACAATTAATTTTCGTTGATCGGGTGTCGTGGCCTAAGCCTCTCATTATTGAAATTAAATGTAATCCGAAAAAAAAACGAAGTAATTGAGTTCAATACCACAGCATCTACGACATAAAGTGACATTTAAAATTTTTAATAAATAATACAAGAATGGCGGCCAGTTAAAGTTGTCCATATACTTTTCGATACAGTCTTTATGGTCACTTATATATATCGTAGAATGATCCGAGCAAGTGACTTTATCTCATTTAAGGAAACATGATTTGAAGCGTACCTCATAGCATGCAGAAACATTCGATGCGGGGCGGAATCTTCGGCATTACTGTAGGTGTAGTCACCGAGTATCGTGTGACCAGTAGCAGCACAATGTACGCGGAGTTGGTGCCGACGACCTATAAAATATTCCGGCAATTATTGTACAATCCTAATCAAAATTAAGTACATAGGTATCTCTCTAACCTCTTTATGCATCACAATATCGACAATTCATTGATATCCGTAAATTCCAACTTACAAACTTTTTTATTGATAGGCAGAAAAAGAACCACACGTATTTAATGCAAGAAACGAAGAATGACGTTATTTAACAAATTAAAAGAAACATGAAATTCACAACAACAAAGATTTCCTCTCAGCAACAGGTATACTGATCAACAGCACGTAAACAAAAACTTGCCAGTGACGGGTTTCATCAACAATACACTGACGGGATCATTGCCGTAGTAGCCAGTCTCTAGAAGTAGAACACGCGTATGCGCCGGCCGCGGGTGGAGCGCTGTTGTTGTTGCAGTCTCGGGCATCGACTTCACCGCCACCATTTTGTGTGAAGATGATGCTGTCAAGGCATCAGTACCTAAAAAAGGAAATATATATTTAGGTATTCTAAATTTGTGTTAAAATTTCAAAAAAACAATGCAAATAATTCTAAAGCAAACCTAAGCTTAATATATGAACTCCGATCAGACTAGGTATCGAATAGGGTACTTGACACCTGGCTCAGCTCAGCTGAAACATTTTATATGAAATTTTGCTGTACTAAAATATTATATTAAGAGCTTTTTTTTCGTATAAATACAATGAATAAATAAAGTAGTAACTCGTGAGCAACTAAATGTCATGGTTATAAAATACATGTTTATCTGTGTATCACGTGATTGGGAAATCCAATTATAGTTTTTATGAGCTGTAATGTAATTAATATAGTATTCACAGAATTAAAAAAGGTTTTGGCACATATTTTGACACTGACTTCTGTTCTAGAAGTACAATAACCAGTGATCGGAATAGGTAGAGTATAAATACCTAAACTTAGTAGAACAAAGTCATGACGTGGAGACTTCCTTGCGATAACATTTTTTTCCGAGACTTCCCGGATTAAAAATTATAGTTATATAAAAGTAAATCCCATAATTTAATCCCGGATGTATCAATAATTCAGTAGTATAATCAAAAGTTAGAAAATATAAGGCTCAAATTTACGGTCTTGAACCTTGATAATGGGGTCACTTGGCCATGTAATGTTACTGTACTGTACGTAAATCAACACGTGTAAACTTCCAAAGGGATAACAAATTTTTTTATTCAATAATTTCGAAAAGTAATCCAGTACCTATATACTTGCTGCAGTTGTCAAATACTACTCAATTTGGGAAAACGGTTGTAAAAATATACTTGGGGTAGAGCTTTCTACATGAAATATAAAGAAAGTATTTTGTGTCACTTTGCAAATTAGCAAGTGTTGATTTAGACGGAGACTTTCTGCTATACTAGAAAAAGTGGTACAGCCCTCCATAAGTGTATAAATTACTTAAGTGTCAAGTACATATCACATTTAATGACTAATACGTTACCAAGTAAAAAGTTTTTTGGAATTTATAAATTTAGTTCGTTTTGATACTATGCCCGTTTTATAATATAAATAATGCCTATTTTACTATGGTTTTTTTGATTTTGTTTTGATTTGATTTTAAATTTTATTATGTATTATTTTCATTTCATTGTGTATTTTTTGTATTTTCTCTGGGTGAATAACCTGAAATAAATGATTTTTATTTTATTAGTATTTTTACTTAAGTAATATCTATAAATAATGTTACAAACAAATTAATATATGTATAAGAATCCGTTTATATTATTGGTTGTTTTATTTTGGACCTATTGATTCTATTGAACCCGAAATACATTGTTTTTTATCCCATTTATAACAATATTAGTTACTTAGTAACTTCCCGGGATTTTAGTCACGGAAAACTATAGTCGTAAGGAAGTCTCCACTTTTTGTCTCTGTGCTACTAAGTTTAGGTATTTATGCTCTGCCTATTCCGATCACTGACAATAACCATATTGGCAGGTGCAAAAGTGCCAATCACACTAACCGCATTACCATGTTGTACCGCGATAGCTAGCATTTGCACAGGAATGATCCGGAATGAGCCATATAAATTAACGTCAAAAACTGTTATTATCTTTATGACGATGCATGCAGAAGTGCAACTACTTGTTTTATGACTATACATAACTAACTTTTGCCCGCGACATCGTTCACGTGGAACTTGTCGTAATCTCATACAGTAAACACTTCCCCCATCCTTCAGGGAATCATCCTTCCTTACATTTATATATTTATTTAACAAAGAAGTTTTTACAAATTATGAATATCCATCAGACACAGACATGGTAGGTAAGGTCGCCAGTGCTCCCGAGCAACCTGTATTGGTATTTTTCTGTCAACAGAGCGAATCCTTAAATAAATAAACGCAGCTCCTTGTGAATACACCATGACTTCTTATTAAGAAGCGTTTATGGGCTACGCTTTCCGCTTACCCTCAGACAGGCCACTACCAACACCTTCCCACGCACAGACAAAGATACATTTCCCTTTGACACGACTAAGTACCCAACGAAAAGGAGTGTAATGTTTTCAGGTTTAATGTATGTATGTCTTATTCTCTAATCCACCAGAACTAGTCAACGCCTTAACCGATTTAGATGAGTGGGGTATCGTTAGAATCCTTACGTCAACATGGGTGACATAGGATGTATGACGTTACAAAAAAAAACAATATGGCGGATTATATGATCAATAATGTGCGAACTGAAGAAAACATTTTTTTCCTAACCCATCAAGTGGGGTATCAAAATGAGGAGTTTGAAAAGGCGATTTCAAAAAATAATTATTAAAAAAATAAAAAAACAGCTGCTGTTGACAAAGGCGTACTAAAAAGTAAGAAACAAGTTGTCATTGAAGTAAAATATTGTTTCAATTATGTAAATATGCAAATACCCTCTATTCCACACCTCAATATAAGAACACTGTACAGAGCATAATCAATACAAGTAGAAGCAAACCACAGGCGGTTTTATCGAGAGCAATCTCTTCCAGACAACCTAGAGACGTTTTACAGGCTACTTTATGTTTAATCAGATTAAAATAGTAAAGTCAATTTACTTGTCTGCACTGACTCACCGATGGAATATTCGATATCACAAACTTCAAATTCCACGTGTCCTCTAACAACAGCTAAATAGTATTTCTTGGTTTCTCTTTTCTCGAACAATTTGCCCGCGGCAGCTGATGCACGTTTATTTTTCGCTATACATAAAACACCACTGGTAGCATAGTCGAGGCGATGAACGAAATGTAGTGGGTCTGAAGATGTGGAATGGTGGGAGTCATGCTTAGCTATGTTGTAGGTCACTGAATTCTGTAATAACAATACAATTTTTTTTATATACACGTTTTTCAGGTTTTTCATCAGACATCGGATTGGATTGGACGTGAGATGTCTTCCGACTCGGAGGCTTTCACGATTTTATTGCCAATCCGATTGTATGAAGGCGCACTCTGCATACTTGTTACTTTGCAGGGAGATACAATACACGTCCAAACTCGCCTTCAGAATTTCCTAGTACATACACGAATGACAAGAGATTGAGGCTCGTGTTCGGAAAAGTGTGTATGTAAGTATGTACCTACGTAATGTAACCACTTTATTGTACACAACAGGAAAAGACAAACATGTCGGATGTGATTAAAGTACTAAGGCAAACTTATCCCTATAAGATCCTGTGCAGACAGAGGGAGTTCACCGGAGTTCTGCGTTCCATTTAATCCAATGGAACGCGAACGCAGAACTCCGATTGAACGCCTTCTGTCTGCGCAGGCTCTACGGGATCTCTTCCAGCTAACCTTTGAGCAATTGAGTGGAAGGCAGGTAGGAAGAGATACAAAAAGTTACACCGTGTACAATGACATAAAAAACAAACAAAGAAATCTAAGAAAAATATATACCTATTAATAAATGTAAATTTATTTATTTATCGTATGGCGGTTACACACTGGTACATATATGTATTCGTATTCATGTCGCTGATAGAGTTCCAGTGTGCGCTGCGAGGTTCAGAAGGAACAGTGCAGCTGCCGAGTTTGTTGTTAATGTAAATAAAAGGTCAGATGTGTGTGATACTTAAGTGTGAAGTGTGATGCATGATTCGGGTGTGCATTGAGTACGACAAATAGTCGGATCTGATTATCGGAAGTGAAAGCGGACGTGTATTCTTGCTCTTAAACAACAATGAGCATTAATGAAAGTGCATGTACATATATTTTTACTGACCTAAAGACAATCGTGTCGATATCGATAAATTTAGTATAGTCTCTACAACACTTTTGTTTCTAAGTAAATAAACATAACCTAAAAGTTGCTACATTATTTAAATTCATTTCTTAGATAAGAACATGCAATAAGAGCCACTTACCGTTTCATTTTCATCTTCTGAATTTATGTACATGTCAAATGGCTTATTTACTATCAAATAGTCTTCGCTTTGGTATAGCCTAGGGATAGGGATAGCCATTATTCTTGGTAGGTAGGTATAGCTTAGCTTATCGGAACCGGTATGGTATATAAATATTGGTCTTTACAATAAGAACACACTGATAAGTGATAAATATCGTTTTGGGAATAAAATTGATTGATTTATATGAGTTGAGATCCGGGTGCATATAAATTATAATTTATGTTATATGATCACAGCAAGGATTGTGAACGAGTGACACCCTCTACATTTTAGCAATTAGTATCTTTTTGTTCAATATTATATTTCATTTTAAAAACTGTTTCTTAAAATTTGTACATTACTGGAGTTTTCTGACTGACAAAATATACCTAAACTAGAATTTAGTAAAGGATAACGAAAAAGAAAAACAGCACAAATCGATGACAAATCGCTGACAAGAGTGACAAGTGAACGTGCCGATAGTTGTCATATCTGACGTCTGCCATTTGATAATCCGGCAAAATATCAATGTTCCCCAATAACACCAACAATACGCCTTATACAAAACTTTTTGATTTAGTCAAATTTCTAGGTCGGATAATTTGTTATATTGTAATAATTGTACATCATTAATTTGTAAGGAATTTGTTTAAGATGAATCGAATAAAGAAACACAGAATTAAAGAAGAAAAAGCAACGACTTCCACATCTAATATCCGCTCGAAGGAGGAGCAGGATCTAGCGTATTTCATTCACGACCGGGTAGAGTTGATGCACCAAGTGTTTTCTGTATTGAAGTCGAAAGAACTCAAGTCCCTGGCTCCTGAGTGTGTTAGGCGGCTTTCAATAGACGATTTGCAGGAGCTATGTTTGGAAGAAGTGAGTCTAAGCGTTTATTTATCTAGATAAGTATGTAGTCATCAGCATTAAATTTATGTCTGCCATAACAAAGAGGGCAAAAATATAAAAATGTCTGATACATCCTAATGGCCATGAAATTAAGTCTTGTTAGATATTTATCCGAGCCTTGTTGTGGTAGATATTATCAGTCACTAGCAGATTCCACATTGTCATCTAGCACCCATCGCAGGTACTTAATTGAGCTTATTGTGGAACTAGATTGATTTGAGTAAGATTATCCCCATATACTTACTTACCTATTCTTGTGAAATGTATATTATTTTGTGCACACCTGTGTTACAAAATGGGCAAGCAGCCTCGTTGTTGCAGCCGTGATGAAGAGGTGGTTGGCCCTTTAGTTGTAAGTAGTTTAGTTAATTCTTTTAGTTATGTTTATTATTTTAAAATTCAAAATTTACTTTGTTATTATTTTTGCTTTTATGTATATACTTTTCATTCATCCATAGGTATTACACATAGGTGGGTATATACCCACCTATGTGTAATACCTATGGATGAATGTCTGAAATAAATTGCTATTTAATTTTAGTGCTCGAAGCTGCCTCAGTCGGATTTTTATCGTGTTGGAGTATGCCTCGTGAGGTGCCTTTTTTTTCGTGTGGGAATGTATTTACGCCTCCTGTCTTGCTGGGTTACCAGGACCAGTATGACTGACTCCTGGGAACTGCTGGGACTACCATCCCCTACCCTCAGTGCTCTACATGCATGCCAAGTCTGCTCTGCCAAATATACAGGGTTTTTTGGCCAAGGTCGTCATAAAGCCATATACAGGGTGTCCGGTAACCTTCTAACCATGAATAGGGCACCTTAGACTGGTCCAGAAAATGGACTTTATAAGGTTAAATAAAAGTCCCTGTCCCTGGTTTCCAAGATATTCACACTTTTTGAAGAGTAAATTGTACCAAAACAAGGTGTTCAAAAGTGAACATTAATAGCAACATCTTTATTTGTAAAGATGTAAATGGCATGTGTTATATCATTTTAGAATCAGTAATAGATAAACTATTTTTCAGGAAGTTGGCCAAGGTCTTGTTTTCATACATTTTTTTTTCACCACAAATAATTAATTACCAGACACAATTCATAGAGAAGAACAAATAAAAAAAATAGGAAGCCTTTATTCTTAACCACAGGCTTTGAGAATGAGAATGAGATATTTATTGATAAAATTATACATAATTTTACATGTCATACATTTTACATGGATTATATTAAACTATAGGTTAGTTATTGGTATTGTAAATTGTTATTTTATCATTCAAGGTGTCCTTTTTTTTACAAGATTTGACCTGTTCCTATGTAGGGGCTCTTACAGGCGAGCGACAGCAGCTAGCAACCGCCCGCGACAGCAATTGGCGACCGTCGGCGACAGTCGGCGACCGTTCGCCGACAGTCGCCGATGGTCGCCGATTGCTGTCACGGGCGGTCGCTAGCTGCTGTCGCTCGCCTGTAAGAGCCCTAAGTAGTCCATGGGAATTCACTAATTGACCGGCGTAACCCCGTTGAGTTTGGGCTCGTTAGAATTGTCTCAATGAGAAGTTGATGACGCTATATAGAAAAATTAAAGTCAATAAAAACTTGTACCAAAAATGAAGTTTTTGTCAGAAACTTATTGGCCTGTTTCTTTTTTACGATGGTGGCAAACTTGCAGATGGTCTGCCTGACGATAAACAGATATCGTGGCCTCTGGACACTTGCTATTCCAGAACAATCAGAGCTCCCAGGGATATGCTGTGTTGAAAGTGTCGGACCTGGTTTTGTATTTAGCTGTAAAAACGAAGAACTCTCAAATCAATAAAAGGTTGCCAACATGCTTGTGATGCATCTGGTGGCAAGTGTGTAAGTGGTGATGGTATCTTGCCACCGTCATAGTATAAAAAAAATATCCTGTTTAGTTTCCCAATATCACTAACATTGTATATAGGTTGTACGCGGGCTGGGTTTCCGCAACTCGACGTCATAAATGCGCCTATTTTGTGTATGGGTTTTGGCACTACTGTTATTCGTGCCAACCCAGTTCCACCAGGAAGCCTAGCAGACCCTTTATGTTGTTGACGGCCTCCGGTAGTGACCCTGGTGCTTTGCCCTGTATTCTGGCCACCCGAGGACATGTCAGGATGACGTGGGTGGCTGTCTCTTCCTCTTCCATGCAGGCTCTGCAGAGAGGAATGTCTGTAACATCTAACTAACATTTTATAAAGAAAATTAAAAATTCCAGCTCCTCGGAATAAGCTCAAAGCGCCTCTGCGCCATCCTGGACGGCGCGGAGCCCCCGTCGGACACGGAGTCGTCCAGCCAGTCGGAGCAGCTGGAGACGATCTCGCTGGACAGCATCTCCTCCGATGACGAGATACTGAGTCAGGGTAGCGGGAAGAAGAAAAAGGTTTGCACACTTTTACAGCCAACTTTGAACTTTTTAAATAATAATTAAATGGTTTGCACAGTTCCTCTCTCTGTCGCACTGACCACCGGTAGCCCCGCTGCCGGCAACGCTAGGTTAGGTTTTTATAATGATTTTATGTTTTACGTAGTAGTTTTACGTAGATTATAAAACTATACCTACATAAGGCATAGTTTTATAATCTACGTTTATAATTATTGTAAAAATTAGATGAAATAATTGACTTTCAAAACAAAGTTTTAGTAGCCAAATAGCTTCAAGTTTGCCTATAACATTTGAAGAGTTCCCTCGATTTCTCCAGGATCCCATCATCAGAACTGGATTTTGGTGACAACGGGACCAATCTGGAAGTATATGCTTTCAAACAAATAAAGAATTTTTCAAATCGGTTCATAAATTACGGAGTTATCGCGTAACATACAAACATAAAAAAAAAAAAAAAACATACGTAGATGAATTGAGAACCTCCTCCTTTTTTGAAGTCGGTTAAAAATTTACAAATAAAAATAGGGTAAATCTCCAATAACTGGCCCCATCATACTAAAAATGAACTCTGTTTCCCTAGAAACTGAATTCAATTTAGTATAAAGTGGCCCGTTTTTGAAGGGTGGCTAACACTTACATTACACCTTATACTAAAAAAATAATTTTATTATAGGTGAATAGAGTTCATTTTTAATATGAGATGGCCAGTTAATGAACGGTGGCCGGTTATTGGCGATTTACCCTAGGTACTTACACTGTTGATGATGACTTTATGCTTTTGTAAAGGAGACTTTCAAAAGAAATTTTGTCATTTTTAAAAACTTTTTTTTCAGCATAAGCATAAACACTCGAAGAAGAAGCGCCGCAAGAAGTCAAAGGGCTCTGACGATGAACAGGGCGAGACCCGAGCCTCGCGCGCCGGCCTTACTGTGCTCGAGTTGCTCGAGTTACAGGCGCGGGCTCGAGCCATCCGGGCGCAGCTGCACCAGGAACCAACCAGTTAGTTACTTACATACATACGCGCGCCGGCCTAACTGTGCTCGAGTTACAGGCTCGGGCTCGAGCCATCCGGGCGCAGCTGCACCAGGAACCAACCAGTTAGTTACTTACATATTTAGGAAGTGTAACACTGTTTGTACTAGTTCTTGATCCTACTTGCTAATTTACTTGAACAGAAGGTTTGAAGAAAACACGTAGACAAAGGAATGATGTAAATTATAATAAGGAATGAAATTTGACGTTACAGAAGGATAGATTTGAAACGGAAACGATACAATATAAAAACTGTTAATTCGCGTAACTATATCGCGCGGCAGCGTTAGGCTGTGGAGGCGCAAAGTGGTACGGGTGTGCGCTGAGACGGTCTGGGTCGCTCTGGCCGCCGGCGCTCGCTGTCTGGGCTCGCGCCCGGCTGGACCGGTTCGCAACGGGCGGCGCAAACTGCAGCGTTGTGCGCGCGCCCCGCGCATGAATATATTAGTTTGGTATGCGCCCATACTACTCCCCTGCCGAGACCGGTGCTACGGTCGACAGTGGTAATAGTCTGGGAAGTTGACTCGCCGTCCACTGCGTGTTGTCCTTGGCTGGCTCGTTGACGCAGTTGGCAGCGCCCGTTGCGGCGCGTGTGGTGGCGCCGGTGGCAGCGCCGTAGGTGAGGGCGAGGGTACTTCCTCGCTGACGGAGAAGGCCGGCTTGAGTCGGTCGATGGACACGGTGATGACCTTGCCCTGGGCCTCGATGTCGAAGGTCTTGTCCCCTCGGCTGATGACCTTGTGTGGCCCGGTGTAGGGAGGCTCAAGGGACCTCAGAGCCTGCCCCTTGCGCAGGAACACATGGGATGAAGTGGCAAGTTTCCTGGGAACAAAGAAAGTTTTGGTAATGTGCCACCTGGGTTGACATGGCGAGAGTTTGCTGATATGCGCACGAAGTCTTTGTGCGAAATCTGTAACGTCAGCTGGTGCTGAGTGATCTTTAGGGCTTAAGAACTGGCCTGGCAAGCGTAGTGGCTCGCCGTATACTAACTCGGCTGCTGTTGCCTGTATGTCATCTTTCCAGGCCGTGCGTATGCCAAGCAGTACCATAGGTAGTGTCTCTGACCAGCTACTGTTGCCGTGGCACATGATGGCTGCCTTAAGCTGTCGATGTAGACGCTCTATCATACCGTTACTAGCTGGATGGTAAGCGGTGGTGTGGTGTTGTTTTGTGCCCATGATGTTTGCGATGGCTTGGAACAGACGGGACTCAAATTGCCTACCGCGATCTGTTGTTACATGCTCTGGGCATCCAAATCTGGCAATCCAGCCGGATACAAAAGCCATGGCACAGGCTTCAGCAGTGATGTCTGCTAAGGGGTATGCCTCAGGCCAACGAGTGAATCTATCGATTGCTGTGAGACAATACCTGTATCCGTGTGAGTGGGGCATTGGACCAATCAGGTCTATATGCACGTGCTGGAATCTTGATGAGGGAGTGGTGATTGATGACAATGGTGCTGATGTGTGACGTGTGACCTTGCTGCTCTGGCACTGGGTGCATTCGTTAGCCCATCTGCGGCAATCCTTGCGTATGCCGGACCAGACGAAGCGTTGAGTCACTAACCTGACCGTTGCTGATGCACCTGGGTGACTGAGGTTGTGGAGTGCATCAAAAACTTGACGACGAAACCTGGTGGTTACGTAGGGTCGCTGGGTACCAGTGGACACGTCACAATATAGCTGTTGGTTACTACCTGGGATTCTGATCTTCTCCACATTCAAGTTAGTACCCTTCTGTAGTAGAACCTGCAGCTCGGTGTCGCCTTCTTGATCGTGCGCTAGTGCTGTGAAGTCGACAGGAGACACTATCTCCTCCACACGAGACATGGTGTCAGCCACGACGTTCTCCTGTCCTGGAACATATTTGATGTCCGTTGTGAACTGCGCAATAAAATCAAGATATCTGTATTGGCGTGGTGAACATTTGTCTCGAGATGTGCTGAAGGCATGAGTCAGTGGCTTATGGTCGGTGTGTACAGTGAAGTGTCTTGCTTCAACCATATATCGGAAGTATTTTATGGCTTCGTATACAGCTAGGAGTTCTCGATCGTAAGGGCTGTACTTTGATTGTGCTGTGTTGAGCTTACGAGAGAAAAATGCTAATGGCTGCCACGAGTCGCCTTTGCATTGTTGGAGCACGGCTCCTATGCCTGTGTCTGATGCGTCTGTGTAAATTGACAGTTCAACGTCCATGTCGGGATGAGCAAGTAAGGTGGCTCGTGATAGACTTGCCTTGCATTCCTCAAAGTCTTGAAGTTGCTCTGCTGTGAGTGTGACGGATTGAGAACCTCTCGTCTTGGATCCGGACAGCAGAGCGTTGAGTGAAGCCTGGATTCGCGCAGCACCTGGTAAGAAACGACGGTAAAAGTTTGTCATACCAAGGAATCGGCGCAGCTCCTTTACTGTCTTGGGTGCTGGGAACTCCTTTATTGCTTGCACCTTCTCTGGTATAGGCTGTATTCCGGCAGAAGAGACTTTGTAGCCTAGGAATGTGACTTCTTTTTGTCCAAATGTGCACTTTGTTGAGTTCACAAGTACCCCAAACTCGCTTAGACGCTTGAATATTGTTTCCAGGTGTTCCAGGTGTTCGTCCTCTGTTCGTGAGAACACGAGTATGTCATCGACATAGCCAAAACAGAAGTCCAAACCCTTCAGAACCTCGTCTATGAACCTCTGGAACGTCTGTCCAGCATTTCGGAGTCCAAATGTCATATAGGGGAATTCGAAAAGACCGAAGGGAGTGGTGATGGCTGACTTCGGGATGTCGTCTTCGAATATCGGGATCTGATTGTAGGCCTTTATGAGATCGATCTTCGAATAGACCTGGGTACCTGATAGCTGGTAGGAAAAGTCTTGGATGTGACGCAGTGGGTAGCAGTCAGGAATCGTTCTTGCGTTCAGAGCTCTGTAGTCACCACATGGCCTCCATCCAGCGTCTTTCTTTGGAGCCAGGTGAAGGGCAGAAGACCATGGGCTCTCGGATCTTCGAGCAGTACCGCACTGGAGCATCGCTTCAAACTCCTTCTTGGCTATCTGCAGGCGATCAGGTGCTAGACGTCGAGGACGGGCAGTGACAGGTGGACCAGGTGTAGTCCTGATGTGATGGACAGTTGTGTGCTTAGGCTGTACAGGTTTACCTGCTGGTCTGGTGATGTCAGGGTACAGCTTCAAAGCGTCATGGTACTTCGTGTCGCCTGATACAGCTTTGACGGACGATATAGCTTCCGTCGACTTAGAGTGTGGGACCTGGATGGAGAGAGTGGTGAGACCATCAATGAGTCGATGATGTCGGCAGTCCACTAAAAGGTTGTAGAAGCTCAGGAAGTCTACGCCTACTATGGGTTTGGTAACGTCGGCAATGACAAAATCCCAGGAGTACGCGCGTCGAAGTCCTAAGTTCAGTTCCAGGTGTATGGTTCCGTAGGTAGCTATGGTGGACCCATTTGCAGCACACAATACATACTGTGTCTTTTTTCGGCGTTCTCTGACGGAGGACCTAGGATATACGCACAGGTCTGATCCTGTATCGATCAGAAACTGCACCTTTGAGTCAAGGTCGGTCACGAAGAGACGGCCAGATGATCGTGGACAGTCGTTTACCGCCATTAGCGACTGCCGTTGGTGTTTTCCTTCTTGTAGGAGCAGGGATCTTCGCATTTCTTCGCGTTACTGCCAAAATTGTTGTGGTACCAACAATGGCCCTGATTTCCCTTGCCTGAGCGGGAGCGGGAACGAGAGTGACTGCGGTACCTTCCACGTTGGCTGCTGCGGGAGCGACTGTGCTGTCTGGAATGCTTGCCTGCCATCAATGATGCTACTTGCCTGGTCAGTTCCGCTACTTGCCTTTCAAGTGCACTGCTACCTTGTGTCATCATTGCGCTTTGTGACGTCATCCGGCTGCTGGCAGCTGCAACTTGAAGTGTCGGAGCCAATGGTGTCACGACCTCGTGCACCCTGTCCGCTAAAGTTGCAAGCGCGTCCACCGGAATATCCTCCTGACAAGCAAGTACGGTTTGTATGTTAGTGGGTAGTCTACTAATCCACATAGTGCGCACGAAATCGTTAGGATCGCTCGTGGTGCCTGCTAGCGATTGCATATGACGCAATAATTGCGAAGGTTTCCTATCGCCAAGCTCCTCATGCATCAGTAGCTGCTTTAGCCTCTGGTCACGTGATTGCGATAAGCGATTAATAAGCGTACTTTTAAGCTTTTGATATTTATCGGTAGCTGGCGGTGACACAATAATATCTTTTACCTCCGCTGCAATACTGTAGTCTAAGTGAGAAACTACGTGGTGGAATTTGGTAGCATCGGCAGTAATATTAGAAACGTGGAACTGACCTTCAATTTGGGCAAACCATAAAGCAGCATCCTCCGGCCAAAATGGGGGTATCTTCACTCCAAGTCGAAATACCGTTCTCGCCTCGTCATCTGTTGCGTCAGCCGGCGTGCGTGGTTGCGATCCGGTTGGTTGTTCATTATCCAGCGGCATCTTCGATGTTCTTATTCGGGGTCACCAGTTTAGGAAGTGTAACACTGTTTGTACTAGTTCTTGATCCTACTTGCTAATTTACTTGAACAGAAGGTTTGAAGAAAACACGTAGACAAAGGAATGATGTAAATTATAATAAGGAATGAAATTTGACGTTACAGAAGGATAGATTTGAAACGGAAACGATACAATATAAAAACTGTTAATTCGCGTAACTATATCGCGCGGCAGCGTTAGGCTGTGGAGGCGCAAAGTGGTACGGGTGTGCGCTGAGACGGTCTGGGTCGCTCTGGCCGCCGGCGCTCGCTGTCTGGGCTCGCGCCCGGCTGGACCGGTTCGCAACGGGCGGCGCAAACTGCAGCGTTGTGCGCGCGCCCCGCGCATGAATATATTAGTTTGGTATGCGCCCATACATACATACGCGCGCCGGCCTAACTGTGCTCGAGTTACAGGCGCGGGCTCGAGCCATCCGGGCGCAGCTGCACCAGGAACCAACCAGTTAGTTACTTACATACATACGCGCGCCGGCCTAACTGTGCTCGAGTTACAGGCGCGGGCTCGAGCCATCCGGGCGCAGCTGCACCAGGAACCAACCAGTTAGTTACTTACATACATACGCGCGCCGGCCTAACTGTGCTCGAGTTACAGGCGCGGGCTCGAGCCATCCGGGCGCAGCTGCACCAGGAACCAACCAGTTAGTTACTTACATACATACGCGCGCCGGCCTAACTGTGCTCGAGTTACAGGCGCGGGCTCGAGCCATCCGGGCGCAGCTGCACCAGGAACCAACCAGTTAGTTACTTACATACATACGCGCGCCGGCCTAACTGCTCGAGTTACAGGATAGTAAAATTGTGGCCGGATACGCCGGATACCGGATAGTGACCGGATATCATTTGCATCTCTAGTTTAAAGAGTCACAAAGGTGTTCGCAGAGTCGAGCGGATACGAACGCTTCCACCGCGAGCGAGCGGATTGAACGAGTTAAAATGAGTCCGCTGTGTCATGACACTAGTTTTTAAAGTACTCTCATCTGACTCATCTCATTTCCCACCTCGCTCGCTTCGCAAAGTCCGCTGGGATTGGAAGGCAAAATACTGAAACTTTCTTAGTGGAAAGTGGAAGTGCACAACAATTTTTCGCCTCACTAGCTCGGAAAGGCCATTTTGTATGTTTGATATCTATTGAGAAAATCGCTTTTTATCCACATGTGAAGAAAGTAGACGTAGAACATTAAATGTTTATTTTTGGTTTTTTGTATATTTCATGTGACATAAATTTATTTACCTTTTTTTTTAACTTCTTTTCAACTTTATTTTTTAATTTTTTTACACTTTTTTGTAACTTTTTTTTACATATTTTTACTTTTTTTATTTTTTAAAACTTTTTTTAACTTTTTTAAAACTTTTTTATTTTTTTTCCCTATTTCTTATTTTCCTCGCTGTAGTGAGGTGAAAAGATTTGTGTTATACACGGGTGAAAAGTTATTTTACGTCTCGTGTGTTGAAACACTCGCTACACTCAGGATTCTATTTTTGAACCACTCGCTTCGCTCGTGGTCAATCATAGGACCCTTTCGCTAGCTCGTGTTTCAAATGAACACTCGCAGGTAAAATACAACTTTCCCCCCTTGTATAACAAATAACTATTACTCCGGTAGACCGGTAGGGTCATTGTCAGTCACAAAAACAAAAATCATCTTTCCGGTGGTCAATAGTTAAGGGCTTACGCTCACATATAATATGTTTTTATCACATAGAATTATAGAAGGGGCAACGCGATTTATGCGGATTCAGAGTTCAACCAAAAATTAGGCTTTATAGCCCTTAACTTTGGCAATGTCCACCGAAAAGACGCGAACCTAAATCTGACAATGACCCGGTACGGTACGCACTTGCAGGAAAAAGAAGCGTCGCTCGTCCACCAGCTCGATGGGTTGATGACATAAAAAAGACCGCGGGTCATTTCTGGATGAGACTAGCACGGGACCGGGATAAGTGGCGTACGCGAAGAGAGGCTTATGCTCAGCAGTGGGCGATTACAGGCTGATAATGATCTCAGCTCGCTCAGTGTGTTACCTCTGTTTCCGCTCAATACCCTTTTTAGTGGAAGGCGGGCAATAATAATGGTCGAAGATTATTGGGCCGTACAACCGGACTGTTCCATGAGTTCCAAGTGTCTCGTTTGTCGCAGGGGCCGCGGAGCCGGCAGCGGAGCCCCCGTCCGACAACGACGAGGTCCTCATCAAGGAGGAGCCCGCGGAGGTGGTGGAGATCAGCAGCGATGATGAGAAGCCTGATGTGGGTTGGCTAGCTCAGCAGATCGGTGAGTTCCTCCGGCTCCGTACAGCCGATTTCTCCAATATCTAGCAGTAACAATGAAGACTCATCATCATCATCATATCCGCCGAAAGACGTCCACTGCTGGACATAGCCCCCCCCCCCAAAGAGTGCCAAAGTGACCGGTCCTGCGCCACCCGCATCCAGCGGACTCCCGCGACCTTTACCAGGTCATCAGTCCACCTTGTGGAAGACCTACCAACGCCGCGCCTTCCGGGACGTGGTCGCCATCAGTTCAACGTGCAGTAACAATGAAGACTGTGTAGATACAACTCGACCAAGCTCGCGTCGAATAAGTTACACTGAGCGAGGTGCATTCTTAGCTTGGTCGGGATATATGTTTGAAAGGTTCTCTGTAATATTGGAGAACTCGGCTGTACCTCAACAGGAACAAAGGAACCCTTATATTTTTTTAACTAACGGTACTTAGGTCCACATATTACGTCATCATCCTGTTAATTCCTTGGACTGTATGGACCTTCCCCGCCTAATAAAATGACTACCGTCATCCAATGGTCAGACTCCCCCCCCCCCTATCTATTTTGAAATGACGCATATGGGCAGCCCCTTAACAGTCACAAAGCCTGATGGACTCTAGAAGGATTGCAAGCACGCCCCTTTATTGATTTGAGTATACATCCTCGGCAGCTCTGGCGACCTTAATCACCAGCAGAAACACAAGACCACATACCTACAGAGCAAGTAGTGGCGTTATCATGGCTTCGGTCTTCTGTAAGGTGGAGGTCCCCAGGCAGGCAGGAGTCAGGCTGCTCCAAATCTGAACAAGATGATATTCCACTGTGGTCTGCCTCTCTAGCCTCTCTCAGGGTTATCCCGGTTGCATTCTAAAGGATTCCGAAGTCCACATGCCGTCTAATCGTCTACCGGTATATCGGTCTACATTTAGGCCTACACACTAGTTAGACTGCCATAACCTTCCGACCCAAAGGGGAAACTAGACCTTATTGTAACACAAGGAATTTTACAGGGTGACTGGTAATTTGACCTATTCCTTGAAAGGGGTTATACTAGAGCTAATTTGCAACCAGGGGTCGAAACTCTTTTCCGAGATATTCGAGTTTTTAGTTTGTATGAAAAAAAATCTCCTTGCAGCCTTAAGCTGGTGATTGTGACAAAAGTACTTCCATTTGGATGGTAAAAAAACTTTTTTGTCACAATCATCACTTTAAGGCTGCAAGGCGATTTTTTTTCAAACAAACTAAAAACTCGAAAAAAAAAAAAAAATCGTGTTTTGACCCCTGGTTGACTGGACAAAAATTGTTGCAAATTAGCTCTAGTATAACCCCTTTCAAGGAATAGGTCGAATTACCAGTCACCCTGTATAGTGCAATATTTGATCCTAAATTATTTATTACAGGAACATCTCATGGGAATAAAACTGAGACGAATAAAAATAATGATGAGTCGCAAGCAGTATCTAAAAGAATAAACGATTTAATCATAACAGTGCCACAGTCCAAGCCCACGCGGAAAATTAAACTGAAACGGCAAAAACCAACTGAAACTGTTACTAAAGCTACTGTTACTATTACTACTACTTCTGATAAAGTCGTTGAAAAACAAGCCGTTGTAAAACAAGTCGTTGAAAAACAAGTCAAAGTTAGTAATATTGCCAGCAAGACTGATACTGCTAATGTTAGTGAAAACACTGAAGCAGAGACTAAGAAAGTTAGTAATGTTGAAGTTAAAAATAAAAGTAAGAAGAGTAAGAAGAAAAAGAAAAAAGTACAGGAAAAAGGCAGTGATGAAGATGAAATCACTATCCAGCTGTCGGATACAGAGAAAATGGATCTGCTTGAGGATTTAGAAGCAAAAAACTTTGATACAGTTAGCTCCAGTGACTCTGATAGTTCTGATGACGATAAAAACCAGAATGACGCACAAGTTGTAGAGGAAAAGGACAAAGTCAATACCCAAAATAATGATACAACTAGTGAGAAAGTCGATAACACAGAAAATAATAATAAAATTAATGAACAAGCTGAAATTACGGTCAATCCTGAAGAAAAAGAAGTTGATAAAGATGTAATAAGAGGTTATGTATCTAATGATAATGAAGAGACAGTAGATATACATGATCTGCCTGTTGTTGCCGACGATTATAGTAACAGTAATGAGGATAGATCGAGTTCCCAGGATGATGACGAACTTAAGGAGCAATCTAATAATTCGCAGGTCGATGACAAACTTAATGTAGCAAAGTCTGATGTTGAGACAGTGAAAGGTTCAAGTGAAGGAAAGACAGACGATGCAAAAGAAAAACGTGATGATGAACCAGAAAATTCGAATTTAGAAACAAAATCTGACGGTGAAATATCTGATAGAGAGAGTTCTGAAGTTGAAGCTTCGGATGTGCATCCAGAAGTAGTTTGTATATCTGATGATGAAGGTAAGAAAAAGAAGAAGAAGAAAAAGGAGAAGAAATCTAAGAAAGAGAAAAAGAAATCGGATTTTCGTGAGGGACGCGATGAAAACTTTTATAAGGATGAACATTTAGAAACAGCTATCAATGTAATAGAAACCGTTGACGATGATGATGATGTCTATGAATATCTGGAAATCTCTGATGATTCCTCTTGCTACGAGGTTGAAGGCGTATCTGTTTTATCCAAAGAACCTACTGCAGAAGAAATAGAAGCTTTCTCCGCCAGGATGGATGAAATCGACTTAGATAGAGAAGAGACCATACCAAGTGAAGACATACGCGCAGAAAAACCAGATTTGGATGAGGCTGACATTGAAAATGTATCATGGAAAGACAGATATCTAGGAAGCAAAAAGGTTAAACGAGTATTAACAACGTCAAACATACTTAATGCTATTAGGAAGAAGAATAGAGAGTTGAAAAAGAAGTTGGAAGAAGCTAAGAAGACAGAGCAAGTGGAGAAAGAAGAAGAAAAAGTCGAAGACCCCCCTACAATTGAAGATGGTACTATTGAGCAATATGCAAATCTGCAGGGTTCTACAAAGTACGTGGACCCAGTTAAAGACGCAACAGAGGTAGAAGAACAAAATGAAAAAACAGAAATATCTAAAGAATTAAATGAAAAAGACGCAGAAATCTCTAAAGAACAGAATGAAAAAGACACAGAAATCTCTAAAAAAGACTCTAAGGACCAGAATGAAAATGTGACAAAAGAAATGAAGAAAGACGCCAAAATGCTGCTGAAAATGTATAAGAGATTACTGAAATATAACGATGTTAATAAACAGAAGGATCCGAGTAAGAAAAAGAAGAAGAAACAAAAGAAAAACAAGGATAGGGTTAAAGACAAAGCCTAACACATCACTGTCATAGAGGATGAATAGAATAGCACTCACACGCATACACACTTGAGTGACAAAATGTGAACGTAAACGACAATCACAAGTGGGAACGAGATACAATGTCGTATCTCCCGTCCTTCAGCGTAGGCTTTTTTGTTTGTCACCTGGCCCCGATTTCACCAACTTGACAATTGTCACCTGACAACGACAATTCTCCGTACAATCGTGAGTAAACCTAAGTCTGTCAGTCCTGAAATGATTTTTATAAATTGTATGTACTCTAGGGCAAGAGATACCTACATAAAATAATAGCCGCAGCCTAGCTAGCGTATGTTATTGGTATGAGATATAACGTAGGCGCATATTTAATAAATAAATAAGAGAATAAACTTGTACCTACCTTTATTCTTACGTACTTACCTTTTTGCCATATTCCTATTCCTGTTGAGTTGGCCGAATTGCATCAAAGTAGTCCATTCAAAAAGCGACTCTACAGTCCAAGGTAGAACATTCCAATTTCAAACACATTTTTATAAAAATGTGACCTTGTCGGTCAGCGACAAAATGGCGGACAAATAAAAAAAAAATCCTCAGTGTGAATGCTGCGGCGCTACCACGAACCAAAGCCACGAAATTCGAATCTCGAACTTCGTATATCTCCGTCTCTGTCGCTCGAGTATCTTAAATCATAAGCGCGATAGAGACGGAGATATACGAAGTTCGTGGTTATAGCTCTCAAAGTCCTCACACCTCCCACAAGGAGGCGCTACAAGTATTAAATCGGCGGACTGCAGGGCACCGCGTGATTTCGGCCCGTGTGGATAGATATGTGTCGGAAGCACAGCGGTCGGCCAAATAAAGGTCACTCCATACTAGATTTTCTGTGGCCTTGCTTGGCCGTGCGCTAATTTCGTAGGTGTAGCGTCTCATATAGGGCCCGATGTACTTGGAAACGTCGGGGAAATCAGCGGCGCTACCACGAACTTCGAATCTCGAACTTCGTATATCTCCGTCTCTGTCGCTCGAGTACCATTAACCATAAGTGCGATAGAGACGGAGACACACGAAGTTCGTGGTTATAGCTGGTGTAGTCTTTGAAATAGGGAACACTACGCAAAACTCTGCGTAGGCACATATTATATAATGCGTAGGGGGCGACACTAGCAGAGTTGGCATTGTATCTCGTTCCCACTTGCGGTGCTCACTTGCAATTAATTGTAAAAAATCAAAGTCTAGTAAATAGATCAAGTGGGGTATCATATGAAAGGGCTTGAGTTGCACTTTATTTATTTATTTATTTATCTACTAAGGCAAGGTAACAAAATGTACATTACAGAGTTGCTTAAGTAACATAGTTCAAATATAAATTATTCTAAATTTACATTTAAATAATAACCAAGCACAACATTCATTCGCTTATAAAATTAATAATTCTATATGTAACAAATCATGGTAAGGATATATAGCTAGTTTTAAATAAAATTACAAAAGAAAGGGTTTTTATTTACACGATTTACCTATTAAGGAAAATGTAGAAAAAAATACCATTCCCCCGTAAATACCTAATATGTAAAGCGTTCCATACACCTATCAATTTGTCACAACAACCGCCTTCAAAAGTGAATGAATTGAATGTTTGCTGTCTCTTTCCATCTTAGGCGGTCAACACTCTGCCGCTGCGGCGTGCGGAGCCGCACACAAATTTCGCCGGACAGAGGTGCGGTTTAGTGTGAAGTAGGTACCGTGCGGACTTTATATACACGCTGAGGTGCTGGCATACAACGTTGCGAATCGTCGCTCCGCACTAAGCAGTCGAGCGGTTCGAGTCCCGCCACAAGCGAGTTTCAATTAATTCGTGGTGAGAGTGCCCACTGAAAAGCTGTCAACCCGTCCATGAAGAAGGAGATTGAGCTATAACAACGAAATTCGAAGTACGGATACTTATCTCCATCTCTATCGCACTTAGATTACTCGATACTCGAGTGACAGGGATGCATGTATACGAACTTCGAGTTTCGATTTTCGTGGTGGCGCCGCTGGCCGAAACGTGTACTTTTCCGGCAATTTCGAGGTCGGTTATTAGAGTTCCGTACTCAAAGAGTAAAACGGGACCCTATTACTAAGACTCCGCTGTCCGTCCGTCTGTCCGTCTGTCACCAGGCTGTATCTCAACAACAGTGATAGTTTGACAGCTGACATTTTCACAGATGATGTATTTCTGTTGCCGCTATAACAACAAATACTAAAACACAGAATAAAATAGTTTTTATAGATAATGGTACGGAACCCTTCATGCGCGAGTCCGACTCGCACTTGGCCGGTTTTTTTAGTTATTTGAGACCCAGAACATGCGCCGCGCGTCACCGTTTTAAAGTGCTGTTGTGTTGTAAGTTTTGTGTATCGATATGTATGTTAGCCTGCAAAGAGAATATAACCTGTTAGCCTGTAAGGTATTTCTAAATATGGGCCCGCCTGATACAAATGAATAAACAAAATAGCTGCGTTTCTAGGTTGTGGTGACAAATTGGTAGGTTGGCCTTAACGTGATACATACGTCCGTATTCCGCATGTGATCTTAGCACTCCTTTATAACAAAACATCTGTTTAAACTCAATGCTTAATGCAATATTATACTTATGCATTATTATATAGCAGTACAGTTGAATTCTATTGCAATGGGAGTTGGTACTGCATGCGCATTTGATATGAAGCGGCAGTGTGGGCACATTGCACATAGAACCGATGGCCGTTAAGGCGGAAAGATTCTTGGGTGACGACCATGTACCGGAAGGCGCAGCGTGGGTAGACCACAACTGCCTAGCTAGCACATTAGGTTTTATGTCGGCGAAAATGTACTGAAACGTCACATAAAACCTAGTGTGCTAGCCCCCCTGATACTGATATAGAATAGACTGCCCCCCTAGCACACTATGTTTTATGACGAGTTTTACGTGACGTTTCAGTACATTTTCTCCGACATAAAACCTAGTGTGCTAGGGCCTCTGGGGGGGCTAGCACACTAGGTTTTATGTCGCGTTCTACGTGACGTTTCAGTACATTTTCGTCGACATAAAACCTAGTGTGCTAGCTAGGCTGATGTCCTGATAAAGGTCGCGGGAGTCCGCTGGATGCGGGTGGCGCAGGTCCGGTTATTGTACCGAGGACTGAAGTTGAGAATATTTAAGGTGGTAAGATTTCCATACAAAACGTTATTTTACATTCGCAGGCTAACGGCGTGATATTTTAAGAAACTTATGTAACCGACTTCTATAAATTCGCTAGCCATTTTCGCGAAATTACCTTAGATAAAATTACCTTAGAATAGAATTACCTTGTATAAAATAGAATAAGTAGTTTGAGAAATTAGTTTGGGACGTGATATTTTGGTAAAACGATTTTTCTCAAATTGTTCTAGTTCATACAAGTTTAATCTAGGTAAGAGGGAATTTCGCGCAAATGGAAAGTCAATTCATAAAATAAAATTACATAATTTTCTTAAAATATCACTTAAAATATGCGAATCAAATAATGTTTTGTATAGAAATCGAACCGCGAATGTGACGACCTCTGTAGCCTAGTTGGTACTGACCCTGCCTACGAAGCCGGAGGTCCCGGGTTCGAATCCCGGTAAGGGCATTTATTTGTGTGATGAGCATGAATATTTGTTCCCGAGTCATGGTTGTGTTTTCTATGTATTTATCTATATAAGTATATATATCGTCATCTAGTACCCATAGCTTTGCTTAGTTTGGGATTTGTGTAAGATTGTCCCCAAATATTTATTTAATGTGACCGATTTTTCATAAAACTGACATTGTAATTGGATGGAATCTTCTACTATAGACGGTAGAGTTGTTTTTGAATGGACTACTTTGATGCAATTCGGCCAACTCAAATAATCTCAAGTATACCTACCGGATGCACGCGGCGTCCAGCAAAATTTTATCCCTATAGGAGACGCTCCACGGGCCGATTTTATCGGACGGCCAAGCAAGGTCACAGAAAATCTAGTATGGAGTGACCTTGATTTGGGTGGAAGTGCCGAATCACGCTGCAGAGCTATAACCACGAACTTCGAACTTCGTATATCTCTGTCTCTGTCGCACTTATGGTTAATGGTACTCGAGCGACAGAGACGGAGATATACAAAGTTCTATATTCGAAATTCGTGGAAGCATTGCTGCGCAGGCCTGCGATTTCGCTCGTGTAGCGTCTTCTTAGCTCGCTCTGTCTTATAACTTCGTCGGACGGCCAAGCATGGTCACAGAAAATCTAGTATGGAGTCCATACTATGGCTCTCTAGTATGGACTCCGACACGTATCCGCACGAGCCGAATCACGGCCCGTGTAGCATCTCCTAAATAGGCCCCTGACTGTACCGAATATTTTAAATGGTTATAATTGGCAATGACTCAATGAGTTGACGTACAAGCTGTAACACCAGTGGTGGTCAAATATTGATTTTTCCATGAGTTTGGGGTATATATACCGAGCCCCGGCTGAGGAAGACATACCTACGTCCCAAGCATAGGATTCAAGATGGCTTCGCTCAAGTTTGTCATTCTCTTCGCTCTGGTAAGATAACTACTACTTGTACCTGTACCTACTCTTTTTACTTATGCTAACTTTTACAATATGTGAGCATTTTATTAACCGACAAAAAAAAATGGGGAGGTTCTCAATTCGTCGGAATCTTTTTAGGGTTCCGTAGTCAAATGGCAAAAAACGGAACCCTTATAGATTCGTCATGTCCGTCTGTCTGTCCGTCCGTATATCACAGCCACTTTTTTCCGAAACTATAAGAGCTATACTGTTGAAACTTGGTAAGTAGGTGTATTCTGTGAACCGCATTAAGATATTCACACAAAAATCGAAATAAACATTAAGTTTTAGGGGTCCCCATACACAGAACTGAAACTCAAAAAAAAAATGTTCATCATACCCATGGGGTATCTATGGATAGATCTTCAAAAATAATATTAAGGTTTCTAATATCATTTTTTTCTAAACTGAATAGTTTGCGCGAGAGACACTTCCAATGTGAATTCTAAAATAAGAGAATGATAAAACTAAAAAAAATATATGATGTACATTACCATGCAAACTTCCACCGAAAATTGGTTTGAACGAGATCTAGTAAGTAGTTTTTTTTTTAATACGTCATAAATCGTAAAGCGCAATTTATTTCACGGAACCCTTCATGTGCGAGTCCGACTCGCACTTGGTTTTTATGACCTATATTCTCCGATTACTCGAAGACGACTTGACCGATTTAGAAAATTATTTTTTGCTTAAAAGGGTCTCCATTTTGATTTGATAAGGATTTGACCAATTCCTTTTCTATTCGAAAAGAAACAGATTGATTCCATTCTTTGAGGTGGACTGTACCCTATCATCATCATCTATCATCTGAGACTCTACAGTCTGCCCTGGGTGGGCCTTGGCCTGGTTGAGTATTTTTCTCCATGCTGGTGTGTTCCTGGCCAATGTCTATCCAGCGACCGACTCCAATTCTGAATGCTGTCCATCCACCGAAATTTAGGCCTACCACGGCTACGACGACCTGTAGGTACCTGTAGCTATACCTACTGATATAGGTTTGGGTAGGTACTTTAGTGCTTACTGATTGTAGTTTTATCTTCATTTTCAGGTTGCTGTGGCAGCATCCAAGCCAACCGTGAGTATAATTATCATTATAACTAGCTTCTGCCGCGACTCCGTCCGCGTATAACTCGTTTATATCGTAGCTCCATACAAATTTGTACGCCTAATTACACCCCCTTAGGGGATGATTTCCCGAATGAAAACTATCCCATGTCGTTCCCCGGGACTCAAACTATCTATACAGAAAAATTCATATAGATCGGTCCATCGGTTTAACCGTGAACCGTGAAGAGGTAACAGACAGACAGACAGAAAGCCAGACAGACAGACATATTTTCGCTTTAATAATATTAGTATTAGTATGGATTTATTATGGCGAAGACGAATACTAGTCCAGTCAATGAACTGACAACTTGTATGGAAAACCTTTCAATTTTGGAAATAATTTATAACTAGCTACCCGCGCGGCTCCGCCGCGTGTACAAAGAATCTAGGCGGGGTGAATGTATAAAAATAATGCACATACTTAATCCTGTAGGTCCATCACTACATAGTATAAAACAAAGTCGCTTCCCGCTGTCTGTCTGTCCCTATGTATGCTTAGATCTTTAAAACTACGCAACGGACATAGATGCGGTTTTTTTAAATAGATAGAGTGATTCAAGAGGATGGTTTATATGTATAATACATGCATGTATTATACATATAAACCCGTGCGAAGCCGGTCGCTAGTTCTACATATAACCTACTGAAGAAAGGGTTTTTAGAATAGGATGGGTGTAGTTTCTGAGATTACCCCCAACATACGAACTTACATTTCACAGACATTACACCTGTTTATTATTAGTATCGCCACACATCAAAGAATATTGAATCGGGGACCGTTAATGGTTTAAAATAATATTTTACCTGTGCATTTGACTATTTATACCGCTAAATATTTTATACTAATTTACGTTTCCCAGTATTTCAGACATACCGATAAGAGTTTTTGAGCGAGCTAGAAGGCATCCGTTAATTACGGTGTCGACGTAGTTTAACTTGGACAGGATTAATGTATCGCATAGCTTGATCCTAACGTCAACGCTAAGGTATGCCCGTACCCGGTACAACACTTTTAGCCTATAGTAGCAGTTCCTAATGGTATCCAGTACATGTTGTTCGAAACGTAACTGATCATCCATGAGTAGGCCGAGATTGCGTGCAATACTTAAGTAGTAACACGCTCAAGACGTTCCTCTCCCAACATCACATCAAGGCTGAGAATAGAAATTTTGCCCACCTGGCCTTTAGTGCCAACCACTAGAAATTTAGACTTGAGCGGGTTAAGAACTAGGCCACAGTCTCTAGACCAGTTATCAATGCGCAACAAGTCTTCGTTTAACAAGTCTACGGCTCTTAACGTTTCGGATGGGTGAAAAGTTTTATACATTTGTAAGTCGTCCGCATACATGTGATAGTCGCAATTCCTAAAGCAGTTAGTTATGTCAGCCACGTACAGGATTAAGTACTTATGTGAATATATTCGGAGATATCACTTCGAAAGTCACATAAATTGTGGCCCCACCCTCTAACTGTCAAACCGTTAAATTGAAAAAATCATGGACACTAAGTGCTCCTATCCTTTAAGGTGGTTCGATTGCCATACAAAGCGTTATTTGACATTCGCAGGCTAACGGCGTGATATTTTAAGAAACTTATGTAACAAACTTTCATCAATTGGCTTCCCATTTGCGCCAAATTCGCCCTTTCCTAGAATAAACTTGTATAAACTAGATTAATTTGAGGAAAATAGTTTTCCCAAAATATCACGTGACAAACCAATTTCTCAAATTAATCTAGTTTATACAAGTTTATTCTAGGAAAGGGGGAATTTGGCGCAAATGGGAAGCCATATTATGAAAGTTTGTTACATAAGTTTCTTAAAATATCACGCCGTTAGCCTACGAATGTCAAATAACGTTTTGTATGGCAATCGAACCACCTTAAAGGAAAATTATTTTGACCAAGATCGGTCAAACGGTTTTTGAGTTATTACTGAAAAACTGCCTTCCTTAACGAAAAATACGGTTCCCTATGAAGATAAGACCATTTTAAACTTACGGTGTATGATAGTGTTTTTTAAGGTTCTCGCTTGTTAGACATAACAACTTTAGCCCTAATGTTTCACTAGACCTAAGGCATTTTTTTCTTATATAGTAAACTTTACAGGATTATTGCAAAACAAACCTAACCTAACTTCTATTTGATGATATTCAAAGAAAACCCGTAAAGTTCACTGTTTGGAAGGAAAATGCATTAGGTCTAGTGAAACATTAGGGCTAAAGTTATTAGGTCTAACAAGGGATCGAGACCCTGATTTTTAGTGTGGGTTAGGTTAACTAGAGAAGGTACGGAACCTGTACGGAACCCTTTATTTTTATCTTAAAAAGTGGCAGGTGTTAGAGTTAACCGATCGGTTTGTCGTGTCGACATGGCTTATGTCGCGTTTTGTAAAGAATGGAGCTAACGTGTATTGTTCGAATGTTTAGGATGGAGCTGGAGCTGCAGCTGGAATTGGTGTTGGACTTAACGCAGGGCTTGGCGCTGCCGGAGGTCTTGGAGCCGGCCTTGGAGCTGGTGTAGGAGCCGGCGTTGGAGCTGGATCCAAACAAGCCACTGATGGCGCCTCAGGACTCGGAGGACAGGGTCAGAACGCAGCCAACGGTGGAACTAATGCAGGAACCGACCTTGGAGCTGGTGTAAAAGCCGGCATTGGAGCTGGATCCAAACAAGCCACTGATGGCGCCTCAGGACTCGGAGGACAGGGTCAAAACGCAGCCAACGGTGGAACTAATGCAGGAACCGACCTTGGAGCTGGTGTAGAAGCCGGCGATGGAGCTGAATCCAAACAAGCCACTGATGGCGCCTCAGGACTCGGTGGACAGGGTCAGAACGCAGCCAACGGTGGAACTAATGCAGGAACCGACCTTGGAGCTGGTGTAAAAGCCGGCATTGGAGCTGGATCCAAACAAGCCACTGATGGCGCCTCAGGACTCGGTGGACAGGGTCAGAACGCAGCCAACGGTGGAACTAATGCAGGAACCGACCTTGGAGCTGGTGTAAAAACCGGCATTGGAGCTGGATCCAAACAAGCCACTGATGGCGCCTCAGGACTCGGAGGACAGGGTCAAAACGCAGCCAACGGTGGAACTAATGCAGGAACCGACCTTGGAGCTGGTGCAGAAGCCGGCGATGGAGCTGAATCCAAACAAGCCACTGATGGCGCCTCAGGACTCGGTGGACAGGGTCAGAACGCAGCCAACGGTGGAACTAATGCAGGAACCGACCTTGGAGCTGGTGTAAAAGCCGGCATTGGAGCTGGATCCAAACAAGCCACTGATGGCGCCTCAGGACTCGGTGGACAGGGTCAGAACGCAGCCAACGGTGGAACTAATGCAGGAACCGACCTTGGAGCTGGTGTAAAAGCCGGCATTGGAGCTGGATCCAAACAAGCCACTGATGGCGCCTCAGGACTCGGTGGACAGGGTCAGAACGCAGCCAACGGTGGAACTAATGCAGGAACCGACCTTGGAGCTGGTGTAAAAACCGGCATTGGAGCTGGATCCAAACAAGCCACTGATGGCGCCTCAGGACTCGGAGGACAGGGTCAAAACGCAGCCAACGGTGGAACTAATGCAGGAACCGACCTTGGAGCTGGTGCAGAAGCCGGCGATGGAGCTGAATCCAAACAAGCCACTGATGGCGCCTCAGGACTCGGTGGACAGGGTCAGAACGCAGCCAACGGTGGAACTAATGCAGGAACCGACCTTGGAGCTGGTGTAAAAGCCGGCATTGGAGCTGGATCCAAACAAGCCACTGATGGCGCCTCAGGACTCGGTGGACAGGGTCAGAACGCAGCCAACGGTGGAACTAATGCAGGAACCGACCTTGGAGCTGGTGTAAAAGCCGGCATTGGAGCTGGATCCAAACAAGCCACTGATGGCGCCTCAGGACTCGGTGGACAGGGTCAGAACGCAGCCAACGGTGGAACTAATGCAGGAACTGACCTTGGAGCTGGTGTAAAAGCCGGCATTGGAGCTGGATCTAAACAAGCCACTGATGGCGCCTCAGGACTCGGAGGACAGGGTCAGAACGCAGTCAAAGGTGGAACTAATGCAGGAACCGGCCTTGGAGCTGGTGTGGAAGCCGGCGTTGGAGCTGGATCCAAACAAGCCACTGATGGCGCTTCAGGACTCGGAGGACAGGGTCAGAACGCAGTCAAGGTTGGAGCTGGCGTAGGAACCGGGGTTGGAGCTGCCGACGGCAATGACTGCTAAAACTCCAACTTTAATGAATAAATAATCCTTTCCAATAAAGCATTTTATTACCATAGGTGGTTTCTCTTGCTTCTAAACCTTTACACAGAGGCGCTACCGCGAAATGAAAATGGAGTTCGTTCGCGTATCTGCCTCTCTGTCGCACTTGCTTATTCGAGCAACAGAAAGAGAGATATACGAGCGAACGTAGATATGTTGTCTATATGAAATTCCGTGTTTAAAAATGGCCACCAAATTCTGACAGCATTCGTTTCCATTGACGACGCAAAACTATGGTAAGCTGTGCGACTTGACCAAGTTTTAGTGTGCCACTTTTGAACCGCTTATAACACGTAGGTCCTATATTTTATATTACATCATTGATAAGTATTATGAACCTTAAACTATTAAACGAGCAATATTTGTATATACGAGTAAATATATACCTATAATGTATTTGAAATCACGTTCTCGAAAACGGCTCTAGCGATTTCAATCAGATTTGGAATATAGATGATTACGGGGGCGAAATTAGTTTGTTTGAAAAATCCTTCACTTGTGTGAGTTGTGAAGTGAAGCATTTTTCAATCTTTCGCCAAATTTTAGGTGCGATAATCTTCTGATTCTTGCTCAGCACAACTTTCTCGACCTGCTGCCATGCATTTTATCGTGTTGTCATGAGACGTAGGCGTATTGGGAGTGGGCTTACGGATTAGTATATTCTCGAATCTATTTTCACCCGAGCAGAGCTCGGTCGCTGTTAGGGTCCTGCTGGGACTTTAATGTAAATTCTCTAGGCTGGTTTATGCCGCCTTACAATGTGGGAACCCCATTACCTCCGCACGTGTATTATACAACATTAAAACATTATATATAATACATCTTGCAAGGACATAATAGTACATTACTTACCTAGGGCGGTTAAACAAAGAATGTCTCAGATCGCAGGTATTTGACGCCCGAGCCGAAGGCAAGGGCGATAAATATGCGCTCTGAGGCTTTCTTTATTACCGCCCGTGGTGAGTACAACATTTTACGTCTCTATCTGGCCAGGAAGTGGGGTTTTCCGCACGCATAGCGTGCGGTTATTCCTACTTTATGGCCAGGTATGACGTAAAAAAATATACATAAAAGGTGACATTTTAACTGTCATGAAATCTCATTCTCGCACGTGTGTGGGAATATTTTCCCGAAACCATTCCGGCCGCCCCGCTGCCCATGCGGGCACAGCGGACTTCCCGTGTTATGTTGAACCATATAAAGGCGCACTTTCAGAGCAAGTGCATTGTATAGTTATTTGTGTAAGTAAGTAGGGCATACTCCCGGAATTCCCGGGATTTTCAAAATATCCAGTACCGGTTCTGGCGGGTGAAAATCTCGGTTCTTCGGTACTTTTCGGTACTGAGTATTTTTGTATTTAAATGACAAATTGTTAAAACAAAACGCCAATTTTATTTCAAAGTATATTAACATGGGAAAACTAGACCTTATTTAGGATTAGACCGGTTTCCTCACGATGTTTTCCTTTACCAAAACGTTCATCATCATAATCATATCAGCCGAAACACTCGTGCTCTACGTCCACTGCTGCTGGACATAGGCCTCCCCCAAAGAGTGCCACAATGAGCGGTCCTGCACCACCCGCATCCAGCAGACTTCTGCGACGTTTACCAGGTCATCAGTCCACCTTGGGGGGGACGCTGCATGCGCCTTCCGCACCGCACGTACCGGAAGACCGAAAAGTTAACAGTACCTAAATAGTCCGTACGTAAGTTCGAATAAGTCATTGGTACGAGTATTAGCCGGGATTCGAACCCAAGACCGCCGCTTGACAGCCGGATGCCTGAACAGTGCATGGTTCAAGTGGTTGGTGGGTGGTGGTGGTGGTGGCCTAGTGAGGCTATTGTACATCGATTTAAAATACCCTAGATACACTAACAACGCCTCAAACGCGGCTTCAATCAATTGTGCTAAAATCGCGTTTTAGCACAATTGCGCTCGCAGTCGTGCGCCGGTCACCGTCAGATCACCATGCCGAAGTACTCCGTGAAAAAGTGCAAAAATAATACTTCAAATAGCTTAAAAAAGGATGGGGTTTCGTATTTTCGGTAAGTATTAATTCAAGGTTTCATAATGTAATGGATTTGCTGCTAAATTTAGCTTTTAACTAAGTAAAAACATAATTTTTCTAAAATAGTTTGATTAAATCGCTTACTCGGTTGTCCCTTTCCCGCGCGTGTGGCAATTCACGTGTTAAAAGAGTCGAAAGATTCATAAAGTAGAACAGAGTTAAATAGTGAATATATAGAGCCGCCTGTTTAGTTTTTTTAAGGTAGTTTTGTTGCCTACATCTTTGGCGGTATGTTTCTAAGGAATTACAATTAATAAAATGATTTTTAACTACTCAGACCAAAGCGAAAAAAATAATTAAAATATGACCGATAGCTACTGTTTAAAGTACAATGTTTTACGAGTAGTTGTTTACATTTTATAGTGCACCAATTGCATGGTAGATGGCGCTTACACCCGTGAAACACGCTATCGTTGTGTTCCCGTAGATTGTATAAGGCTCCCTTCAAGATCCGAATTATATGAGTATTAAGTTGTCAAGAAAGTGTTTCATTCAATAAGGTAATAAGTGCAGTGACGTAGTGAGTAAACATTGGCCCTTCGAACCAAGGATAATCGTGAGTACAGTGACAGTGGAAAAAAGTGATGTGTCAAAGACTTAGTCGATTTTCGCGGTAACAAACACTTAGAATATTTCGCGGAATTATTAACTTAGTGCAATTTCGTGATTCTAGGACCCCGCACAAAAAAACCGGTGAAAATTTAACTTAGAAAATTCGCGTCAAGTTTGGACAAATTCGCGTCAAATTCGCGTCAATTTGTGAATTCTGGGACTTTGAAAATGTATGTCTTCAGCGACTTAGAATAAAAACTGCTGAAAATAAAAACTTTGAAATTCACTTAGCGAATTTTAACAACAATGGAGAACATAGCATCACAAGAAGAGCTTTTTAGTCAGATTAAAAGACTTCAAACTAACTACAAGAAAACATCACCATCGCGATACTCTGCAAGCTACTTGAAGATACGGATAGAGTCACTTGAAGAGTATTGGACACAATTTGTTTCTCAACATCGAGAATTCCTAAAAACTGCAGATAAATTAGACGAGAAAAAGGAATTAAAGGCACTCTACAATGATGTTGAAGATTTGTATATGGACTTCAAGACTAGTTTATTGGAATTGACGGAATCTGTCACAAAACAAGAAGTTGGCTCACCTCATGCACCTCAAGCATCTCAAACTGTCACGCATAGCAAGTTACCACCCATACATATCTCCACATTCTCAGGCGATTATCAAGAATGGATGCATTTCAAGGATTTGTTTCTTTCAATGATCCACAATGGGCAGGGACTGAGTGATATACACAAGCATCATTATTTGAGATCGAGCTTGAAAGGTGAAGCAGAACAAGTCGTCCGTCATTTCGAGATCACAGCTGCCAAGTAAGCTGTAAGGCTTGGAACGCCTTAGTCAGCCGCTATAGTAACGATAGAGTGATAGCTAATACCATACTGAATCGTTTGCTCAATCAAAAGAAACTCACATACGAATGCTCTAAAGGCCTCAAGGATCTGCTTGATACTACAAATCAGTGTCTCAGTAGTCTCTCAAATTTGAAAATAGACACGACTACTTGGGATTCCATTATCGTGCATATTGTGGTATCGAAGTTAGATAATGAAACTCACAAAGCTTGGGAGCAGTCACTTGGTTCTTCTACAGAGTTACCCACTTATAAGAATCTCACCTCGTACTTGGAAGGACGATTCAGAGCTATGGAGATGGTACAAACGACACAAAAGAAAGAAAAGAAGGGGTTTACGTTACAACAACCAGCTATTGCACCTAAAATGAAGAATTTGAGATCCTTCGCCACAGAAATAGAGACGGAATGCTCATATTGTAAGAAAAGTCACTACATCTGTCACTGCACCGAATTCGCACAACTCGACGTAGATCAACGCAAAGAATTTGTTCGAAACAACAACTTATGCTTCAATTGCCTCGTCAAAGGACATTCCATACGGAACTGTAGACAAGTCACAACATGTAGAACCTGTAACCGCAAACACCATACACTCTTGCACAACCAGACCATAACAGCGAAGTCGCTTACAACGGAGACACCCACAGAACCTGATGACCCACAATGACTGCTAAAACTCCAACTTTAATGAATAAATAATCCTTTCCAATAAAGCATTTTATTACCATAGGTGGTTTCTCTTGCTTCTAAACCTTTACATAGAGGCGCTACCGCGAAATGAAAATGGAGTTCGTTCGCGTATCTGCCTCTCTGTCGCACTTGCTTATTCGAGCAACAGAAAGAGAGATATACGAGCGAACGTAGATATGTTGTCTATACGAAATTCCGTGTTTAAAAATGGCCACCAAATTCTGACAGCATTCGTTTCCATTGACGACGCAAAACTATGGTAAGCTGTGCGACTTGACCAAGTTTTAGTGTGCCACTTTTGAACCGCTTATAACATATCTACGTAGGTATATTTTATATGACATCATTGATAAGTATTATGAATCTTAAACTATTAAACGAGCAATATTTGTATATACGAGTAAACACCATACACTCTTGCACAACCAGACCATAACAGCGAAGTCGCTTACAACGGAGACACCCACAGAACCTGATGACCCACAATCTTCGCAACTCACAAGTCTTCAGGGATTTGTTTCTTTAAGATAGAAATTCACTACTTCTTAATCATTTCATTACAAGGGTAAGGTTATATTAACATGTCAAAACACGCCTGTCGGTAATTGGAGTTTATTTCTTCGCTTGTTCCAATCGTCGACAAATGTCGAAACGTTTTTTTTTATTATTTTGTGCGCCTTATTCTATTATTTAGCTATGTTTGTCCAGCACTCTAAAAATATAGTTCTTTTATTTAAATTGTCAAACTGCTTCCAATGATCGACAGCCGTGTCGATGATTGGATTTTCCATACGTTCCAATGATCGACAGCCGATGTGTCGATGATTGGATATTCTATATGTTAGTGTATATGTTCCAGTAACCGACATTGTTTTGCAGGAATGGTGCCAAAAAAAATTACACGCCTTTTCAAAATGCACAAGCGATAGAAGCAGTCAGAAAAGGTGCAAAAACTGCAACTGCTGCAAAAAAATTGGTGTACCCAGAATTACATTAAATTTATTATAAGTTAATGGAAACGATTAAAAGACTGAACTTTTTGTTTCGTTTTCGATTGCCTAGCTGGCGATGTGGACGAATTCAACGACGGGTTTGTGGAAGCTATCCGTGCCACTGGGTCTAAGTTCTTCAAGTCCCAGCGGGCCAATAGAACTAAAAAGCTCTCTAGCTCCACTCAGAAGCTCATGAAGGAAAGGAGTGAAATGACTCTGCAGTCTTCAGCCGATGCGACTTTATACAGGCAACTCAATAAACGGATCTTTAAGTCCCTTACCCGCGATCTGCGCCAATTCAATACGAACCGTATTGGAGAGGCCATCACACGGTTCTCACGAGATCTGTCTATTGGGCAGAGCCAGCTCGCAAAGTTGAAAACTGAAGACGGGAAAGTCGTTTCTTCCAAACCTGAGCTTTTGAGTGAGATAGAGCGTTTTTAAGGACAGCTATACACGTCAACTCGCAGAACCGAAGTTGGTCTGGCGGGAGACCCTAGAGCTAGACGAACCCGACACTATACCGACGACATCCCGGGCATCAGCCTGTACGAGATTAAAATGGCTCTGAAACAGGTGAAGACGGAATTACAGCCGAACTCCTGAAGGCGGGTGGAAAACCGATCCTTACGGCCCTTCAGAAGTTGTTCGACACCGTCTTACTGGAAGGGAGAACGCCAAAGGCGTGGAACAGAGGTGAGGTGGTGCTGTTCTTCGAAAAGGGTGACAACACCCTGCTGAAGAACTACCGACCCATCTCACTTCTGAGCCATGTCTATGAGCCGTTTTCAAGAGTCATTACGAATCGTCTCGCACGCAGACTTGATGACTTCCAGCCTCTGCACAAGCCGGTTTCCAAAGAGGCTTTAGTACCGTAGACCACATACATATGCCCCGTCAGGTTATACAGAAGACTGAGGGGTATAACCTGCCTATATGCTTAGCGTTCGTGGACTACGAAAGAGCCTTCGATTCGATCGAAACTGGGCTGTACTACAGTCTCTCCAGCGGTGCCAAGTAGACTGACGCTATATCGAAGTACGGAAGTGTTTGTATTGTACGAGAACGCCACTATGTCAGTCCGACTCCAGGATCGGAGCTCGAAGCCTATTCCGCTGCAGCGGGGTGTCAGGCAAGTGGATGTTATTTCCCCAAAACTGTTCAGCTGCACTGGAAGACGTTTTCAAGACTCTGGACTGGAGAAGACTAGGCATCAACATCAACGGCGAGTAGATCATTCACCTTCGGTTTGCTGATGATATAGTAGTCTTGGCTGAGATCATGGAGGACTTATATGCTCGATGACCTCAGTAAAGCCTCCGAGCGAGTTGATCTAAGAATGAACATGGATACGACAAAGATCATGTCAAACGTCCATGTAGTACCAACTCCCATTTGAATCGGACACTTTACGCTTGAAGTTGTAGACGATTATGTATACCTAGGACAGACTGTCCAGTTAGGTAGGTCCAACTTTGAGAAAGAGGTCAATCGTCGAATCCGACTCGGCTGGGCAGCATTCGGGAAGCTACTCAAGCTACGGCACATCTTTTCGTCCAATATTCCGCAGTGTCTCAAGACGAGAGTCCTTGACCAGTGTGTGTTGCCAGTGATGACGTATGGCACGGAAACGTGGTCGCTTTCTATGTGCCTCATAGGAAGGCTCAAAGTCACTCAAAGGGCAATGGAGAGGGCTATGCTGGTAGTTTATCTGCGCGATCGCATCAGAAATGAGGCTATCCGCAGCAGAACCAAGGTAACTGATGTAGCCCTCCGAATCGCTAAAATTAAGTGGCAGTGGGCGGGGCACATTGCACGTAGAACCGATGGCCGTTTGGGCGGAAAGGTTATCGAGTGGCGACCACGTACCGGAAGGCGCGGCGTGGGTAAGGTGGACTGATGACCTGGTAAAGGTCGCGGGAGTCCGCTGGATGCGGGTGGCGCAGAATCGGCCATTGTGGCACTCTTTGGGGGAGGCATATTTCCAGCAGTGGACGTCTTTCGGCTGATACGATGAGACTTTCTTTTTGGGAATGGTGTTGGGGGTTATGTCGATATTTGGATGACGATAAATAGAACATGTTGATTACTAGATAGAGTAATATTGTTTTTCTTTCCCATGTATATATATTTTTGTTAAATTTTTGTAACCGAGTCTTGACGAAGCATGTTGCTGATTATTGGTTGTAAGTATTTAATATTAGACGAAGTTTGTTGCGGATACTCACTCTGTGCTCATTTTTGACGAAACCTGCGCTGTGGATATTTAACTTTGTGGATTGCTTAAAAAAAAAAAAAAAATTACTAGATCTCGATTATTGGAACAAGTCGACTAGTGGGTGTCGATATATGGGATTTTACATGTCGATAACTAGGCTAAAAATAATCTAAATCTATTTTGTTTTTCGAAGACAAAGTCGCGGGCAAAAGCTAGTTAATAATAATTTCACAATAAAATCGTCACAATGTAAAAAAGAAATTATATAAAATACTAGTCTAGAATGTTTCTAGGAAAAAAAACCAAAGTCAAAACGAAATACAACCAAATTAATACTTAAATTACAAACTCAAATCACTTTTCTACCGCGCGCAAGTGTACGAAGTGGACGTGTTGCAAATTAATATTAAAAATGTAAATTACGAGACTAAGTAAAAATACCTTATTTGCTACACAGTGCGGATCACTATTGTTCAAAGTGTCAATGTGACTTGTGACATCTCGTAGTGGACAAAATACCAGCGGGGCTAGCACATCTTACCGCGAGTCACGCGCGAGTAGACAAATCGGCGCGACTTGGAGCTTTGTCGCGCATCGGTAGCATAACTCGCGCGAGAAAAGAGATATACTCGCGGACAAATGTCATTGCGAAAAATTGACAGCGGCTCGCGACTTTGAACTGAATTTCGTAGCACAACTGCCCATTTCGCGACAAAATTATCTCTCGTCTTTACATTAAGCGGCGAGATAAAGTCGCCTAGCATCGAGCCCGCGACTCGTACTCGCATGTTGTTTTTTGTTGATATAATGCAAATATCACAAGGAAATTGAAAAGTAAGTGAAAATTAAATAGGTATTAAATACAATTACAGTTGAGATGAGTCCCCCATTTAAAAAAAAGGTACGTTGCAAAAGGTGGTGTATAAGATTTTATTTTTGTATATCGTGTATACCGACAAAACCGAGCAAATATCAAAAATGGTTACACTAGATATCTCGGGACAACATTTGGCAGCTACAAATCCTCGAAATTTTGGGACTTTTTTTTGTTTTTCACTCGTAGCTTCTTCTATACGGTGTATCGTAGCGAAAAGTTATTGACTAGGAAATTAAAGAACATGAAATTATGCGTCTTATGAGTGCATAATTGGTTCAAGCTATATAACCACCTTTTGCAACAAAGAAATTACTCTACTGACTGCCGTAATAAATAAAAGCACATTCATATTAAAATGTCTGAGGTTTGTGCCTCTAACTAAATTATTGATATATTAGGTTTTTGTAAGTGTTCGACGAGCTATTCTGTTTAATTACATTGTCTTTTCACAATAACTATTTTTTTTAAATTGACTTTTGTTTTAAGCAGTTAGAAGATATTTACCACTTTAGTCCATTTTAGATTTTTTCAAATTTTATTATGTTGACTAGACTGCCAAATACACGTTAACAATGAAGACTGATTATCAAAGAAGATTATAAGAATAAAACAAATTAATATGTAAACCACATTACGGTCAATTTAATTTACCATCAAACCTTAAGGACCCCGTCTTACCCCTCTCTCCCGTACACGCCATGAACAATTTTCAAGATGGAAAGCATATACCTAATTGTCATACAAGTACAATAATATTTTCTCACAAGTCATAAGATAGTATATTAAATAAAAGATGATTGAAATGACACACATAATATTTAATTCAGGTGTTGCCCATAGAAGTGTTAGTAAGTTACAAAAACATAAAACTATTGTTAGTTAGTACATTGTGGATAGTAATTCAATGAATTAATTAATAACAATATAAAATGATAGGTATTCGGCATGACAATCTTTAATATCAAAACTAAAAGTCAAGCACAAAATTACATTTCAATTAATTAATAACAATATAAAATAATTATAAAATAGTAGGGATTCGGCATGTCAAATGATTAATATCAATATTAAATAAATGGGTTTCTAACAGTCAAAATTTACAAAGGTAGAGTGCATACAAGTCCATCTTTGGAACATCAGCGAGTCCCACCTCTCTCAGACTCCCCTTCAACCTGCTGAGCAGGGAGGCACAGCGCTTTCTCAAAATAGAATGAGTCAACTCCGGCCTCTGCGTACATGCCTGACGCACTGCATCTCCGATGAACCACCTTGAAGGCAATGTTGTATTGCACTCGCAGAGAGCTATACATCCTCTGCATGTGATTGACCCATAGGTTGCATGTACAATACACTGGCAGTATGCCCTAAATAGCCTCTTTCGAGCACCCTGCAAACCTACGGGTCAACATATGACAGCAGACGGGCAGTGCCCTGCATTCCCTATCCAAATCCATATTATCACAGGTCTTCGGTGACCCAGATACTTGAAATACTTTACTCTATGTAAATGTTCCACACAAGGCTATAGGCGGCACCTCCTCATGAGTCTTCGCACCAGCCTTGAAGAGAAAAACTTATAGTGTGTGGTATCAGTGAGATACCTAAGTTTTAAATTAAAAACACTTGGTCAGCGTCAACTCCAATTTGAGCTCCGGTTCCTTAATGATTCCCGTGGAGCATTTTCACCAATATTCAAGTAGTATATTATTATAACCATTTTCTTTTGCCATGGTAAGGGACGAGCACTAGGTACTTTTGCGTCGACTCTTTGGGTAAGGCTGGCCTTAGTCTGAAAAATAATTAAAATCCACATATATCTGAAACGCTAACAAAAAAGGGTGTGAAGAAAGATTTAACTTTTTATTTACAAAACAAGTACAACCGAAATCCAAAATCGTCGATGTGAGATTGTGAGACATAATTTGTTGGAATAACGAAAATAGTGAAACAAGGCTGTAAAGTTATTGCAAATATTAAAATATAAGTACTATACTTACATGTTTTGTGTTAATGAGACAATTTAATTTAATAGAATTGAAAGTTCCTAGAACGCTGACGACGTTGACTTTATTTTTGCTTTATTTGCACAGACTAGACTACTAAGAATATAGTTATTTGTGACAGAAAAACTGAAGCATAGACAACATTTTAAAATGTTTAACCCTAAAAGAATGAATGAAATAGCGCAACCGTAGCGCAACCCTATTATCGATTCAGTGTTGTCATACGTAAATATCTTAATTTTTACACTTTGGAATCAGAAGGCAACACCGACGAGTCGCGGCGCGACTTTGAGTTCTCGCCGTGACTGACTCTGTCGCGGTGGCAAGTTGTGCTGCGGAAAGCGACATATTGACAGCTTCGAGATACTCATCTCGAGTCGCGATCCGAGTCGCGGGTGTAAGTTATGCTAGCCCCGCTGAGCGCTGTGCAAGTAACCGGTCAACAAACAATGAACCTACAACGAACACCGCCGCCGGGCTCAAATACGTATGCTGATGGCAATGGCGCGATAGCAACCGGCTTAACCACAGCGGGCGGATCACAACCAGATCTAACGAAATATAAACTCATTGATTTTGAAGAACAGCAACTAAAAATGAGAAATAAAAGAAAGCAACCAGACGACGAGTTTTCCGCGAAATTTGAAAACTTTGAGTCGAAAATAATAGCAATGCTAACCGCCATATCTGAAAGCCAGTGTGTCAAGTTAAACGCTATATCGCAGGATGTGTCCCAAATAAAGGACCAAATTTGTCAAATAAAGACAACAACTGATAAATTAGCATTGGAGCAGGATAAAATAAAACAGGACTTAATGATCATTACAAACTTCAACGATAGTATCCAGCAGAAGGTTAGAACCATCGACACTGATGTCCAAACACTTAAAGAAGCTATATCTGCCCAATCAAGTTCACCAGCCACTTGCGACAGCATGATAAATGAAATCCAAGAGCGAGCTGAAAGAGAGAAAAACATAATCATATGTGGAGTAAGTGAAATAACCAGCACCAATGCTGAAGAGAGGCGCTGCCATGACACCAACGAAGTAAACGAGTTGTTTAAAACCGTTATTCCTGACTGCCCCGAACCACACAGAGTAATTCGACTAGGAAAATTTACGCAAGGAAAAGCTCGTCCGATTAAAGCGTGCTTCGCAAATTCGCATACAGCCAAATCCATTCTACGGAAAAGAGCCGCAATAAACAATAATAGCACCAACATCAAAACGTACTACGACGAAACACCACTCCAGAAAATAACACTGCAATCCCTGAAAGGTGAATTAAAACGCAGAACTGAAGAAGGTGAAGCGAACCTTACAATAAGGTACATAAGAGGCGCTCCTAAAATAGTCAATGCCATTCCAAAAAAAATCCCCCCGGAGCACCTACTGAAGAACAAAACGCCGCGAATTAAATAACTCACCAGATTCAGCTATGACAACTTAATAATAGATACTAAGGCCTTGTAGTAGTACGGTTATGAAAGTAGATAAATAAAACAATATAAATTAGAAAAAAAAAATAAGATAAGATAAAAACAAATACTTTAATAGTTATGTCATAACTTATAAAATTAAATACGAGTAGTATCACATTGCTATCACTGTGGCGGCTATCATCATAGCGATTGAAATCGACACGTAATAAAGACTGACAACTGCAGCGCTCGGCCTACCGGCTAATCAGTTATGGGATGGACAATAGAAATACTAAATAACTTACTTTTGTTTGTATTCTACCCACTTGGTTGTGCATATTGTGGTGATAAATATAAGTACTATTATATAATATTAAGACTATTTGAAATGTATTCTTTGCATTCGTACACATTGTAAAATTATACTTTAAGACATGTTACTGTATTTCTCTAGATAAGTGAATTGTATTCTTTTGGAGAAATAAATTCTTAAACCATAATGTCATAGTAGGTACTCATAGTCAATTCCAAATAAAGAATAAAAATCTGTTACAATGAATCCCACGCTATACTACTTATTAAACGAGCAATAATTGTATATTAGTACATTGTGATACAAGTGAGCAAAGAGAAGGAATTATCACGCGAACCGCAGGTGAGCGTGATAAGAAAGCCGAGGATGTAATTATCAAAGCTCACGCGTGTCATACGACGTTTTTCAACTCCTTTTCATAAAATTAAAATGTTACAGGCTAGGCTCCTAAGTTGTTTCCTTTAGTTATTGATGACAACAGGTTTTTACTCACATACATTTGTACATCTCCAAGAATGTACAGTGGCGTCAATTCTATTTATCACTTTTCTATTCACCACGCCACGAGTCAACATTTTTAATAATAACCAAACACGCATCATCAATGTTTACAAATATTTGTGAAATTAGTGAAATTACATCAAAATTACATATAATGGCGCGCAACTATTTTTTTTTCGTGAAGTTCGCGCAGTGCGCCCTCAGCGAGGCTTAGATGAAATCTCTAAACAGCCAATACAAAATAAAATAAATATTTTCTTATTCAATATAAATTCCAATAAATTCATGTAAAATGTTATTAAAAGTAAATAGTTTTTCTAAATGAAACCTTTCTATACCATATTCAAGAAGAAATAATCAATTAATTCATAAGAAGGATTTAATTTGTTTAGTCGAGTAAGAATCCATTTGCCGAGAATTAAAAACAAACCTGTATAACCCGGTCAATTTAAGAATGCGCCGAGTCCATACATACACCTTGCAGCAAGGTGCCAACGTGTCTTAATCGGGATATAAACATAACTACACGAGTGTCGTAATGTTATTAAACACGCGTGTTTAATACCCAGGATTATGAGCCCAAAAGCGGCACAATAAGAGGCACGTTACGAGCAAATGTGTTGAAATAGTACATTATGATACAAGTGAGCTAGGTTGATAATCACACGAGGCGGAATTATCACGTGAACCGCAGGTGAGCGTGATAAGAGAGCCGAGGATGTAATTATTCGAAGTCCCACAACGTAGTGGTTATATTCTCTTTGCGCGTGGCTTGAAACGGGATTATTTTCTGAGCTTGCAACACTGTTCCTGTTGTCAACGTCACTACGTCACCGAGACAATCACCGAGCCGAGCTGTCAGTCATCCAATACACAACAATACAATTATATTATTGTGTTTGGGATCGAAAAGTTATGGTTTTGGTTATTAACACAACTTACAATGAAAAATTAAATTACTTTCTACTTATTATATTCATAACTTAAACGTAATCTTTTTAGCTCTTAAGATGAACTCACAATATAGTGATCCGTCCTTAAATTATATATGCGAAGGCTGTCTGAGTTCAGATCGGAAGCTTAGTACAATTTGCAATGAAGAGTACAAAAAAATATTCACAGAAATGTTGGATTCTATGGTAAGTTTTAAAAAGTTTTTTAAATTATTATTTGGACTAGGGTTATAGGTCCAGAGCCCCTAGCACACTAGGTTTTATGTCGCGTTTTACGTGACGTTTCAGTACATTTTCGCCATAAAACGTGACTATAAAACCTAGTGTGCTAGGGCCTCAGATGGGTATATAGTCCAATCCAAACTTAGGACATATTATATTGTGATAAAAGAATGAGATGTTCTCAAATCAAAAAACCCTGCAAAGCTTTGGAAGCTATTTGTAATTTGTATGAGAAAATATGCCTTCAGTTCACCAACGCAGCTAAGTGTTCGCTCGTTTAGAAGTCAAATGAGGATACCCTGTAGCACCTTGTTAGATGTTGGTGGGTGCAATAGCGCGCTGGCTTTTCCACTGTCGGACGAGGCCAGGGCGCTATTTAAGCTAGTGAAGATAGGTATTAATAATCGACCTTAAGGTGAACCATTGTTGACCATATGGAGCGTCATAATCGCTAAGCAATAAAGCTCTTTAATAAAGATAAAAAAAATAATAATAATAATAAAGTGAGAAAATATGCCTTCAGTTCACCAACTCAGCTAAGTGTTCGCTAACCGGCACATGAAATTAGGGGGTTGCTAACCGGCGAAATTACCCTATTTTATTTAAAAAAGCTGGTTATTTGGTGTAATTAGTGAGAAGTCATACATAGAAATAAATAGATTTTAGAATCAGAATCAGAATTCCGATTCTGATTCTGATTCTAAAAATAAATAGATATTAGGGCTCAATAATGCTTGTGCTTTCTTCAAGTCTCACAAACATAATATTCATGCTGATCACACAAATATTTACATGAAATCATACAATTCTTTTTTGAAATAACACATCACTAAGGTAGAGCTACGGTAGCCTAGTGGTTCAGGCATCTGGCTGTCAAGCGGCAGTCATGGGTTCGAATCTCGGCTCGTACCAATGAGATTTTCGGAACTTATGTACGGATGTATTTACCGCTAGCATTTCGGTGAAGGAAAACATCGTGAGGAATCCGAATAAGGTCTAGTTATCCCTCTGGGTTGAAAAGTCAGATGGCAGTCGCTTTCGTAAAACTAATGCCTATGCCAAATCTTGGGATTAGGTGACAAAGCGGACCCCGGGCTCCTTTAGGGGCACAACCAGGAATAACGCTAGGAGGACGACATCACATAGAAACATTAAAAAACCCTCAACATTTTCATTTCAAAGTTCAATAGGTATGTGTCTCAAAACCGGCTGAACCGATTTTGGTGAAACAGATAAGAACCATCTTGATCAAGTCAACTTTCGGACAGACAACAAACCTTATTAAAATCGGTCCATTTGTTTATTTATTTATTAGGCACACTACAAACATCATACAATATGTGATACAATGGTTCTTTATATTAGCTTATAGACTAGCCTGACATCTAAAGCAAGTGCACACAGCATCATCGGCATGTTACCGCATATGTAATCAACTGCTCAGTATACAACACTAGTGACAAGTCGACCAAGATAGAATTAGTACTTCAATTAGGTATGACATTATATGATTAATTTATCCTACTCTATTCGGCGGAGTCAGACCAGCGACGAATCTGCACTGAATATTATTATCATAATGAATTACCTATGTTAAATCAGTAAGTAAGTATAAATCACATAAATTGGTTGTCTATAAAGTCCATTAGTGATAACGTCATAACACTCATAACATAACGGCTCAGGCGGAACGGGACAATGAGTCATACTTTTTCGTGCGTGCTGCCGGTGTTCATCGATTTATAAGACGTTATCACGTCAAAAATTGCCTACCAAGTTCAAAATGCAAAATAATAATAATAATAAGAGTTCTTGTCTCTGTCGCCCTGACCGCCCGGCAGTTTAGGCCCCGCCTCGTTGCCGGCGGCATAGGTTAGGTTTTTTGTAATGTGTTTTTATTTTGTATGTTTTGGATATTTATTTTACTTTTATATTCATATTGTAAAAAGCCTAATCTAAGAATAAAACGTTTTGGAGCTACGATGCCACAGACAGATACACAGACACATATAAAGTACTTATATCCATTAAATATACATATCATCAGCTGGTACCCATAACACAAGCCTTATTGAGGTTACTATGGGGCTAGCGTCTTCTGATGCCTTGGCGCTAAGTAGGAACCGCCTACGCATGCTGGTCAGGGCGCTTACAGGGCACTACCGCCTAAATAAGCACATGCAAACAATAGGACTGTGTGACACAAGGCAGTGCAGACTCTGCCTTGAAGCAGAGGAGACGCCTACACATCCTAACCGATTGCCCTTGCCTCATGCGCAGTCGTAACTCCTTCTTGGGCAAACACATCATGTGCCCGGAGGAGATCAAATTTCTTGAGGTCAACAAAAACCCGCAATTCTTTGAGTTTACAGGACTTGACCAAGAATTGTAGTAAGTGGCGATCACAATAGATCAGCGATGGTCGCATTGATACAAGGGCTCTAACAGCCCGGAAACCACTACCAGAATAATAATAATCCCATAAAAAACATTCCATGTAAAAAATAGGCCAAGTCTCGAAACTCTTTCACAGTAAAAAGTGGTGAGATATTTCGTAGAGCCAAGTCAGGCATTCTTATTAATCTTTATTTGCTTGCTAAATAAAATTCTGCAACTTGGGAATCACACAACTTTACCGCATTTACAAATTTTTGCATAGGTACCTAAAACTATGTAAGTGTGATTGCCAAGTCACAAAATTTTATTTAGCAAGCCAATAAAGATTATTATATGTTAGCCATATTTAGAAATTTAGAGAAATACTAAAATTATATAATATTAATAGGTCCAGGTTATTTAAATAATATACATTATGTCGTTATGGAGTGACAACTTTTTCTAAACATTGATAGGCAGCCACCAAAAATTTTGGTTTCGGGCTAAAAAATATGTCCAGTTGGCTGTCACTGTCCAGTATGTCATTTAATAGCTTTAGCACTAGCTAGATGCAGAGGGGAAGAGGCTAGTGCGCGACTCCTAGTTGGAGGGACAGCGAAGAGATCGCGGCGACGAGGACGTAGTTGCTTTGCGAAAAGACGTGGAACTTGGAGTCCTATAAGAGCAAGCAGTTGGGGATTTCTCACAAGGCCGTGTATTAAATTGAAGAAGTATTTTACTAGTAGACCAATCAAATTAGCTAAACCCGGACATAATTCGATAACTGTAATTTTCTTTTTCTATGATGTAAAGTATTGTTAGTTATAGTTAAAATAAAAAGAATTAAACATTTTAGGGTTCCGCGTCATTGTAAAACAACCAAAAATCTAAATTTTTAACAAATTCTGATTTCATAAGTGCAGCATAATATGTAACTTTGTAAAAGTGCCTCTATTATGATATGACGCTTGCATTCCAGTTAAAGAAATCAAAATTAAACTAATTAATCAACCGGGACTATCATTAATAAAGAAAGTTCAGTAAGTAACACATTTTCTGGCTTATCTTACCAGAAATTATAGATAACTGCAATTTAACAATTTATTCTGAATAGTATATTATGTGTGTTGATAAATTATTAAAAATTAAACAGATTCTCTTTGCGGATTTCTAAAGTCACAAATATTGGTAGTTTTTGGAAAACCAAAATACATAACTAATTGTAAAGTGTTTGATTTATGCTGTCAACATATTATTAGGACGATAAGAAACAAATTAAACAAAAAATATCGACGATTATTAATTAATTCATATGTTTTTGTACTTAAGTTTTAATATGAACGGTATCTCTTGCAGAATAAGGCCGTCATTGCTTTGTGCCTCAATTACCGACCGTGCTGTCGCGAGTCGCAAGCATTCAAGGCCGAAACGCACTCACAGCGGTGGCGAAGCGGCGCGGGGCGGAGCGGAGGCGGTGCTTGTAATGTTCGAGCTAATATGAAAGGATCCGAACGCTTTTTTCCCGGCTGGTATTCTGTGCGGACTAGGTGCGGACGCTTTCGTATTAGATCGGACATTACAGCCGGTATCACCTCCACGCTGCGCTGCGCCGCTTCGCCACCGCTGTCAATGCGTTTCGGCCTTCATTTATTATGGGTAGGTCAATGATTGTCAAACATTTATAAACACGAACGTGGCGTGCACCACGGTTTGGCTAGGGTGGACATTTATTTAAATATTGGGTTAATTATATCGATAATAACTAAATTGTTCAGCATGAGACATACTCGTAATTGTCGTGGAATCTCGATTACCTATTTATAAGCGCTCAGTCTTCTGTACATAATTATTTAAATAAAATAATTATGTTACTTATGTGGGTGCAGAAAGGGAATTTGAATGATTCTTTATTCGAATAATTATTTATTCGAATAATTATTCGAATAAACATTTATTCATCAGATTTATTCGCGAATAATTTATTCGTCTTCACTTTCGAATGACGAATGATTTATTCTCATTTCATTCAAATAAATCCTCGAACAATCCACGAATAATATTTAAGTATGCGGTTGCTCGTTACAACACTTACACGAATTTAACACGATCACTACATGTGTACCTATTTTCAAGTATTAATCCCCTTTTCTACTAATTAACAATATTTTTGTGAGTTAAATGAGTCGCTTCATGGGGCATTTAACAGGTTTGTTTCATTATGTCATGTGTGTGGGCTTGTCCATATATAACGTCATCGTTTTTAGGGTTCCGTACTCAAAGAGTAAAATGGGACCCTATTACTAAGATTCCGCTGGCCGTCTGTCTGTCTGTCTGTCCGTCTGTCACCAGGCTGTATCTCACGAACCGTGATAGTTAGACAGTTGAAATTTTCACAGGTGATGTATTTCTGTAGCCGCTATAACAATAAGTACTAAAAAAAAGATTTATTTTTCTTTTACAATCTTACATAAATCGATCTACTCCCAAACTAAGCAAAGCTTGTACTATGGGTACTAGACGACGATAAACATATAGATTAAAACATATAAAACATCCATGAACAAATATTTGTGAGCATCACACAAATAAATGCTCTTACCGGGATTCGAATCCGGAACCTCCGGCTACGTAGGCAGGGTCACTACGAGGGTCAAACTGAAAGTTTCGGGAATAGAAAAAAATGCAGTTACATTGAATAATTATTGTTTTTCAAAGTATTCTCTTTTATATTTTATGCACTTTTCCATGCGTTCAAACCAGTCGTTAAAACACTTATTGAACGCTGAAAAAGGGTCGACAAAATGGCCATTTTAAAAACCTTCACTGCTTCTGCCGGTGTCTGAAGTCTAAGGTCCTTCCCGTATTTAAGAAAGGGTGTAAGTTGGATCCAAAGAACTACAGGCCTATTTCTCTTCTACCAACGCTGTCTAAAATCATGGAACTACTCATGAAGGACAGGCTCATAAAACACCTTAATCTTCATAAGATTTTAAGCGCCAGGCAATTTGGATACCAGAAAAGCAGAGGCACAAATGATGCCATTACCACTCTGATTGATTACATTGTCCGCCAAATTAATGACAAAAAGAAAGTGGCAGGTTTATTCCTCGATCTGAGCTCCGCTTTTGATACCGTTGATCATAAGATTCTGCTGGCAAAGCTGGAACACTACGGTGTAAGAGGGAGCACATTAAATCTATTCAGGTCATACCTCACAAATAGAAAACAGTTTGTTGAAGTAAAATGGACACAAGACAGCAAAGAAACTGCACATAGATCTAAGATGGTTAACATAGAAAGAGGAGTTCCTCAAGGATCCATCTTGGGTCCAATTTTCTTTATAATCTTTATCAATGACCTGGTTTCGTTTATGAGTAATTCTGTTGATGACACAAAACTGGTAGTATTCGCTGACGATACTAACGCAGTGGTATCGGCAGAGAATATGACACAGTTAAATGAAAGAGTGAACTTTGCTTTGGATGCTCTAAACACCTGGTTTAGTGCTAACAAACTACTACTTAACTGTACCAAGACTAATGCATTATTATTCAAAACCACCTCGAGAAGCAAAGACAGCCTGGAGATATCATCAAATGGAGTAAGAATTCAGCAAGTAACATCATTGAAATTTCTCGGCGTCTGGATTGATTCGAGTTTAAATTGGAAGGATGAACTGTCTTCACTGGTCAAGTCTATCAGCTCTGCTTGTTACGCGCTTAGAAGTCTAAGAGAGGAGGTAAAGTTGTCCCAACTAAAAATGGTATATTATGCTTTAGTGGAATCGAAATTAAGATACAGCATAAAATTTTGGGGCAACAGTTACCGTTATAATATTCAGTCCGCCTTTGTAGCCCAGAAAAGAGCCATCAGAACCATGGCCAGAATATGTCAGACCACATCTTGTAAAACGTATTTTTCTGAGTTACAAATCCTCACTGTTCCTAGTCTATATATACTTGTACTTCTTAGTGATTTAATCAAGTACCTAAACTGTATTGAAACACTGGAAGACAGACAAAAGCGCCTGGCAACAAGAAGAATGGACTTACCTCGAATTTTTACCACCAAACTCAACGTTGTCAAGCACTCTTCGGGATACCAAGCAATTAACCTCTTTAATAAGCTACCCGTTGAATGAAAATGCATTACAAATTTAAACATATTTAAAAATAATTTAAAGGCTTTTTTGTTGAGGAAGTGTATTTACTCGATTGAGGAGTTTTTTACAGCATAGGGTCTAAGTGTGACAATTGTTTGACATGGCTATTTACATTATTGGAATTTGACATTGATTTTTATATTATGGACATATTATTTTCTAAATTGTATTTTTAAATGAATTAATATGTTTTGTCATGCATGTTGTATTGTACCTACTTATGATCTGGAGTGATGTGTAATTTAACAGTTTGTATTTATTATTATCTTTTTAGTTTTGTATATTATTGTTATTTTTAATGAAGTTAATTCAAACACAATAGATATTGTTAAATGAATAAATGACTATGACTATGACTATGAAACCGCTGACCACGCAACTTATCCTTGATTTTGGGGAATGTGAAAAAGTCGTTGGGACTTAGGTCGGGGCTGTATGGAGGATGGTCCAGTAGTTCGACTTTTTCACCTTCCAGGTACTCATTTGTTTTACGAGCGTAGTGAGGGCTGGCATTGTCGTGGTGAAGGATGATGCGGCGACTAGGGTTTTTTTCCTAACTGCTTTGATGTCCAGTATAAACTGACACGCACTAAGTATGTGATTTCATACTTAGTGAGTGTCAGTTTATAGTGGACCTGTTTCTATTGTACGGGGTGGTCCAGAACCCTCGGTGCGCGAGTCTGACTCGCACTTGACCAGTTTTTTTAAGCTAACCACGATCATGGCATCATCTCTTTCATTTAGGTACTTAACAGTTAAGAGTTAACTTATGTTTTCGATGATAAAAACAAATCAATCGTCCCTTACGCCCTTTGGACCAAAGTTTTCAAAGGGCGTAAGGGACAAACTGTGAATTTTTCATTAGAGCTAAAAATCCTACAATTAGAATATTCCATTATATTTGTTTTATTTGTACACGGCGCGGTCGGTGCAAAACACGTAATTGAAATAAACTCGTTACGTGTTCGCCGTGCGCTCGCCCGCTGGCGCCCCACTCTCTCCCCGCCTCGCACCCACCGCATGCATCTGGCTTCACGACAAGGTCGCGAGTATTTTCAATTAAATATTCAATTTCTTAAGCGTGAAATTAACATGGTTAATTTTGATGAAAACATGACTATCGTACACAAAAATATATTAGTAAACAAAAATTTTATAGTTACTATTTATAACTACTGAGAAATACATTATTATTAAAACGTTAATAGTACATTATGATACAAGTGTGCTAAGTTGGTCATTACACCCGAGTCGGTTTTTAAGCCTGAGCCGAAGGCGAAGGCTTAATGGAGACGAGAAGTGTAATGACCAATGCTCACGTGTTTCATACGACGTTTTTCAACACATTTGCGAGGAAAAAATAAATAAAAATAAAAAATTTAAATGTTAAAATATATGTAATGAAAAGGCACTAGTGCGATAATGTAATGTAAAAGTCACGGCATGGGTAATATTCTGCATTATTTTGCTAATATTTAAAAAGATATGTAATGAAAAGGCACTAGTGCGATAACGTAATGTAAAATGCACGGCATGGGTAATATTCTGCATTATCAGTGTAAATACGCTGTAATAAGACCTACTTTACGAGCAGGTGTGTTGAAAAAATAAATGTTTAATTTTGGTCTTAAATGTCTAAAAAGACGCAATATAGCTTAAACAGATAAAAACATCATAGTTACCATTTTGGCTTGTCTCGATAATGAGATCAGAGGAAAACTGTGAAAAAAAACGTATATGCGAATTTGATTTCAGTTTAATTTTGCTATTAAGTGATCGCATTTGAATGCACCTCAAAGTTATACTAACAAGGTATTTGGTTACCTTTTTTACTTTTAGGAAAAAGTTAGGTAGTGTACGTTAACTCGTGTTTTTTTTAAATACGGTTACGATCGCAGATTTTTTATTCAATATATTTCATTAATATTTGATACCGAATAGTAATATCCGATAAAACAATAAAAACAACGAGTTTACGAATTATGTCCAGGGTAAGCTAATTTGATTGGTCTATAGATACATATTCCTCCGGGTACTGATGTGCCGACGGAAAGTTTCCTATGTTGCGAAATGTTTCTGCAATTTAACATAGGAAAATTTCGGAAATTTTCCTCATTTTTGTATGGGAATTGAAACTTTCCATTTCCAACATGGAAATTTACAAACTGAGAAGCATAAAACTGAAACTGTTATACATAGTGTAAATATAAGAGTTAATTTTTTATGCTACTCAGTACGTAAATTTCCTTAATTTCTTGTGAAAATTTCTAGAAATTTCCGAGAACTTTTCCAACTTTTTGGAAACTTTCCGCAATTTGCACATCACTACCTCTTGGTCTCCAATGAAGTATACCCTACCATACCAAGCACGAATAGGCTAGGATACATGTAAGGGTAGCTGCCGTATAGTTTTTTGTATAGGAATCGAGCGAATATTTTTTGGACTTTTTCCACACGGAGCGTGTATTCTTGTTCGTGGGGATTCCAGATGCTGGCGTTTGTTTCCAATTTGCTACGAACAAATGCGTTGTAGAAGACACTGATAGCATGCCGGCAAGTAAGTAATTTGGACTGGCGGATGACGAATATTATGCCCTGCATGTTCCTGAAAAGTCAGGGTTCTAGCTTTAGCCAGCACACAATTACAGGATGTTGAAAATGGCCTGAATGGCTTCGAGAAAAGGATGGTACGGCCGTGCCTCTTTGTTTTGTTCGACTTGGCGGGGGCACTGCCTTGCCCCCAGATAATGGGGCTAGTTGGATTTGTGTGAAATTGTCCCCCAACATTTATTTATTCCGTTTTTCCTGTCTAGGATTCCATGAATCAAGAACTACAGCTGTGTTGGGAATGCTCCGGTACTATAAGGTCTATGATCACCTTCAAGAGGCAAGTCCGGACAGCTCACGACTGCCTGGTCCGGTACATGGTGAATAAAGTTGTTTATTATATTTTATCATGTTCTCCAAATTAGTGGCTCAGTGATCTGTAAAACTCGCTTTTATTTAACTTGACCTGTTCGTTTGTTTGTTAGTGTGGGACAAATCTTGAAACTAAATTTTGAACCAGTTAACTTCAACCAATTGTGCTGAAATTTGGGATATATATAAGTATAGTTTGGATGACAATTCATATATTATGGTACCATGAAGCTGATCTGATGATGGAGACAGAGGGTGGCCATGGGAATTCAGTATTTAACCTCGTTGAGTCTGAGCTCTATATAATCGTCTCAGTGGTGTACAGATAATCAAAAGCTTTTTCGAAAAACCCAATTGCTTTTTTGCAAATATTATAGCCTATGTCACTCCCACGATTATGAGGAATCCAATGACACCTCATATGTCGAAATCCGTCAAACGGGTTAGGCTGCAGGGCGTGTCAAAGAATAAGATATACACACATACATACCTACATACATACATACTTACCAGTGGCGGCGCGTAAGAATTTTCACTGGACAACCCGGAGCCAAATAAAAGGGTGATTTTTGATGATTTGACCTGAGCGTAGCGAGTGTTTCAACACACGAGACGTAAAATAACTTTTCACCCGTGTATAACACAAATCTTTTCACCTCACTACAGCAAGGAAAATAAGAAAAAGGGTAAAAAAAAGTAAAAAAAAAAGACAAAAAAAGTAAAATAAAGTTTAAAAAAGTTTTTAGAAAAGTAAAAAAAGTTAAAAAAAAATAAAAAAAAGTTTAAAAAATGTTAAAAAAGTTAAAAATAAAAGTTAAACAAAAATATGTCATAAAATATACCTACAAAAAACAAAAATAAACATTTAACGTTCTACGTCATAGTGCTTTTAACGTTCCACGTCTACTTTCTTCACATATGGATAAAAAGCGATTTTCTCAATAGTTAACAAACATACAATAAGGCCTTTCCGAGCTAGTGAGGTGAAAAAGGCTTGATGGAGTTTGACATGTGAGGTGTCGTTGGATTCCTCTTAATCATGGGAGTGACACATAAAGCTAAAATATTTGGAAAAAAGCAGTTGGGTTTTTTTTTTAATGTTTGATTTTTTATTAAGTATTTAAAGTAAATGTTCCAATGTTGCACAACATAAGCTCCCAAGCTTGCTTGACTCATGTCGACTCTCCCTACACAAGTAGTTTAGTTCTCATTTTAAATGACAGTCCCAGGGAGACCGAGCTCTGCTCGGGTGAAAATTGAGGAAATACGGAGAAAACGAATTTTCCCAAACATTAGACCTAGCTAGATCGGTTTTTTGCCCCCGTAAACCCCTATATTCCAAATTTCATCGAAATCGGGAGAGCCGTTTCCGAGAACGTGAATGCATATATATATCCATACTAATATTATAAATGCGAAAGTGTGTTTGTCTGTCTGTCTGTCTGTCTGTCTGTCTGTCTGTCTGTTACCTCTTCACGCCTAAACCGCTGAACCGATTTAGATGAAATTTGGTATAGAGATAGTTTGAGTCCCGGGAAAGGACATAGGGTAGTTTTTATCCCGGAATTCTACCCCTAAGGGGATGAAATTGGGGGTGAAAATTTGTATGGAGCTACTTAAACCGCTGCACCGATTTGGATGAAATTTAGCATTTAAATAGTTTGAGTCCCGGGGAAGGACAAAGGGTAGGTTTGATCCCGTAAATCATCCCCTAAGGGGGTGAAATGAGGGGGTGAAAATTTGGAGGTAACCAATTTTGATGAAATTTGGTTAGGAGATAGTTTAAATCCTAGGAAAGGACATAGGATAGTATTTATTTCGGAAGTCATCCCCTAAGGGGGTGAAATAAGGGGTGAAAATTCGGATGGAACCCATTTGAATACAATTTGGTTTAGATATAGTTTGAGTCCTAGCAAAGGAAATATAAGAAGAAATATAAGAAATATTTATTCGACAAAAACATGATACACTTAGGATACAAAGTCATTGGGTCCCGAGCTAGGATTCCCTGTGTTACGGGACCCAGTAGAACAGCAAGCATACGATATTAAATAACAGACAAGTATAGAATAGATGTTTTACAAATTACAAAGCTACAATAATTTTAGTTCTGTCAGTGTAATGTGTGAGCGTGAGTGTGTGTGAGAGTCTGAGAGTGCGTGTGTGATCATGAGTATTTTGAAGTGAAGGTATAAGTAAGTAAATAAATAAATAAACAATTGATTACTCGTGAGATTAAAAATATAATATAGCTTTAAATTAACAGAGAACAGTTAAGAGCAGTTCAGTCTCACTGTAGTCGTGTTGCAGCAGCCATTTGGTTAGAGTGCTTCTACTAGGGGGGCGACGGGCTGTATAAAATTTGCAGAAGGTCTTTAGGACAAGAGGGGAGATAAATTGGCTGAAACGCTGGGACAAAGAGTAGTTTTTATCCCAGAAATCCACCCCTAAGGGGATGAAATTGGGGGTGAAAATTTGTATGGAGCTACTTAAACCGCTGCACTGATTTGGATGAAATTTGGTATTTAAATAGTTTGAGTCCCGGGGAAGGACAAAGAATAGGTTTGATCCCGGAAATCATCCCTTAAGGGGGTAAAATAGAGGGTGAAATGAGGAGGTGAAAATTTGGACGTAACCAATTTTGACGAAATTTGTATCAGAGATAGTTTAAATCCAGGGAAAGGACATAGGATAGTTCTTATCCCGAAAATCATCCCCTAAGGGGTTAAATGAGAGGGTGAAAATTTAGATGTAAGCAATTTTGATAAAATTTGGTTTAGAGATAGTTTAGGTCCTGGGAAAGGACATAGGATAATTTTTATCCCGGAAATCATCCCCTAAGGGGGTAAAATTAGGGGTGAAAATTCGGATGGAACCTATATGAATACTATTTGGTATAGATATAGTTTGAGTCCTGGGAAAGGACATAAAGGGTAGTTTTTATCCCGGAAATCCACCCCTAAGGGGATGAAACTGGGGTTGAAAATTTGTATGGTGCTACTTAACCGCTGCACCGATTTGGATGAAACATAGGACTGTTTTAACTCCGGAAATCACCCCTAAGGGGGTGAAATGGGGGGTTGAACTTTGGATGGAACCCGTTTAGATTAAATTTGGTATAGAGATAGTTTGATTTCCGGAGAATGACATTAGATAGTTTTGAAAATTTGGATAAATCCCATGGAGATGAAATTTGGTATAGTAGGAGTCCCAGGGAAGCACAATGCATAGTTTTTATCCCGAAAATCAGCTCCTGAGGGGGTGACATTAGGCGTGAAAATGTTGATGGAACCCATTTAGTTTAAATCCTAGGAAAGGACATAGGATAGTATTTATTTCGGAAGTCATCCCCTAAGGGGGTGAAATAAGGGGTGAAAATTCGGATGGAACCCATTTGAATACAATTTGGTTTAGATATAGTTTGAGTCCTAGCAAAGGAAATATAAGAAGAAATATAAGAAATATTTATTCGACAAAAACATGATACACTTAGGATACAAAGTCATTGGGTCCCGAGCTAGGATTCCCTGTGTTACGGGACCCAGTAGAACAGCAAGCATACGATATTAAATAACAGACAAGTATAGAATAGATGTTTTACAAATTACAAAGCTACAATAATTTTAGTTCTGTCAGTGTAATGTGTGAGCGTGAGTGTGTGTGAGAGTCTGAGAGTGCGTGTGTGATCATGAGTATTTTGAAGTGAAGGTATAAGTAAGTAAATAAATAAATAAACAATTGATTACTCGTGAGATTAAAAATATAATATAGCTTTAAATTAACAGAGAACAGTTAAGAGCAGTTCAGTCTCACTGTAGTCGTGTTGCAGCAGCCATTTGGTTAGAGTGCTTCTACTAGGGGGGCGACGGGCTGTATAAAATTTGCAGAAGGTCTTTAGGACAAGAGGGGAGATAAATTGGCTGAAACGCTGGGACAAAGAGTAGTTTTTATCCCAGAAATCCACCCCTAAGGGGATGAAATTGGGGGTGAAAATTTGTATGGAGCTACTTAAACCGCTGCACTGATTTGGATGAAATTTGGTATTTAAATAGTTTGAGTCCCGGGGAAGGACAAAGAATAGGTTTGATCCCGGAAATCATCCCTTAAGGGGGTAAAATAGAGGGTGAAATGAGGAGGTGAAAATTTGGACGTAACCAATTTTGACGAAATTTGTATCAGAGATAGTTTAAATCCAGGGAAAGGACATAGGATAGTTCTTATCCCGAAAATCATCCCCTAAGGGGTTAAATGAGAGGGTGAAAATTTAGATGTAAGCAATTTTGATAAAATTTGGTTTAGAGATAGTTTAGGTCCTGGGAAAGGACATAGGATAATTTTTATCCCGGAAATCATCCCCTAAGGGGGTAAAATTAGGGGTGAAAATTCGGATGGAACCTATATGAATACTATTTGGTATAGATATAGTTTGAGTCCTGGGAAAGGACATAAAGGGTAGTTTTTATCCCGGAAATCCACCCCTAAGGGGATGAAACTGGGGTTGAAAATTTGTATGGTGCTACTTAACCGCTGCACCGATTTGGATGAAACATAGGACTGTTTTAACTCCGGAAATCACCCCTAAGGGGGTGAAATGGGGGGTTGAACTTTGGATGGAACCCGTTTAGATTAAATTTGGTATAGAGATAGTTTGATTTCCGGAGAATGACATTAGATAGTTTTGAAAATTTGGATAAATCCCATGGAGATGAAATTTGGTATAGTAGGAGTCCCAGGGAAGCACAATGCATAGTTTTTATCCCGAAAATCAGCTCCTGAGGGGGTGACATTAGGCGTGAAAATGTTGATGGAACCCATTTAGATGAAATTTGGTATAGAGATAGTTAGAGTCCTAGGGAAGGAAATAGAATATTTTTTATTTCGGAAATCATCCCCTAAGCGGGTGAAATGGGGGTGAAAATTTGGATGAACTCATTTAGATGAAATTTAGTTAAGAGATAGTTTAAGTCCTGGGAAAGGGCATAGGATAGTTTCAATTCCGGAAATCACCCCCTAAGGGAGTGAAATGGAGGATGAAACTTTTGATGGAACCCGTTTAGATGAAATTTGGTATAGAGATAGTTTAAGTCTCGGAGAATGAAAGCGGATAGTTTTTATCCCGAAAATAGTTCCCAAGGTAATGAAATAGGGGGTGAAAATTTGGATAAAACCCATTTAGATGAAATTTGGTATAGAGATAGTAAGAGTCCCAGGGAAGATGCATAGTTTTTATCTTGAAAATCATCTCCTGAGGGGGTTCTTAAAACTTTGTAGAAACATTACTTATTTGAGTACAAACAAAGTGCTTTCAGCGTTTTGGAAAATTCCACCCTTAAGAGGGTTAAAAAGGGCTGCAAAGTTTATATGGGGAAACTCTTTTTGGGATAGGAGCTTAACAGTTTGTAGGACGATTAGTTATTGAAATACAAAAAAAAGGATATTCAGCGTTTTAGTAAATTCCACTCCTAAGGGGGTTAAAAGTGAGTTCAACATTTGTGTGGAGGAAACATTTTTTTAGCCGATTTACAATTTTGTAGAATGCTTACTAATTAAAAATAAAATTAAATACTTTCAGCATTTTAGAAACTTCGATCTTTAGGGGTTTATAAGAACGTTTGAATGAAGAAAATATTTTTTTAGCGAGGGACTTAAAACTTATTACAATAAAAATCAAGTACTTTTAGCGTTTTGAAAAATTCGACCCCAAATGAGAATAAAAAGGGGTGCAAGGTTCGTATGGGAAACCCATTTTTTGAGCTAGAGACTTGATATTTTGTAGAAAAAATACTTATTACAATAAAAAAACTTAGTGTTTTCTTTTCAATTTTTCCCCGAAAAGCGTTAATTCAAAGGTTCAAAGTTTGTATGCAGACTATCAGAGCAAGAAAATTTTTAAGTATGAGAATTGTAACTTCGATCTTAGTATGTTTGTTAAAAGACTACAAAACTCATTTCAGCGTTTTTTGAAATTCATCCCCTAAAAGGTATTATAAGGGTGTTCAAAGTTTGTATGGAGAGCAAAACATTTTTAAAGTAAGGGATTTGTAACTTCAGTTTTAGACTGTTTACTACAAGACTACAAAGCTAATTTCAATGATTTAAAAAATTTATTCCTTAAACAAGCATTTAGACGATAACATGTTCTACGCGGACGAAGTCGCGGGCAACAGCTAGTATATATATATTTATATACAAATATTGCTGGTTTAATAGTAATAGGACATGCTGGAATAACATAAAACTTTGTATACACAAGGGACCCGCCATATCTAGGTCGGAAACTTGTTTCTCACATGTACTATTTATTATTATTATTTGTTTTGTCTATTCTATTCTATGTGTTGTGGTATTCGAGTGGCGACCACGTACCGGCGAACCGCGGCGTTGGTAGGCCTCCCACAAGGTGGACTGATGACCTGGTAAAGGTCGCGGAGTCCGCTGGATGCGGGTGGCGCGGGACCGGTCATTTTGGAACTCTTTGGGGGAGGTCTATGTCCAGCAGTGGACGTCTTTCGGCTGATATGATGATGATGATTTGTTTGTGGGCCCTCAATATACCGCTTCGATCAGCAAGTGATCTATTGTGGCAGCCCTTTCTTTAGAGTTCACCGTTAAAGTGGTTCGATTGCCATACAAAGCGTTATTTGACATTCGCAGGCGAACGGCGTGATATTTAAAGAGACTTATGTAACAAACTTTCATCAATTGGCTTCCCATTTGCGCCAAATTCCCCCTTTCTTGGAATAAACTTGTATAAACTAGATTAATTTGAGAAAAAATTCCCAAAATATCACGTCCCAAACCAATTTCTCAAATTAATCTAGTTTATACAAGTTTCTTCTAGGAAAGGGGGAATTTGGCGCAAATGGGAAGCCAATTTATGAAAGTTTGTTAAGTACATAAGTTTCTTAAAATATCACGCCGTTGGCCTGCGAATGTCACATAACGATTTGTATGGCAATCGAACCACCTTAAGGCCCGTTGCCTCCAGGAAATTCCAGATTGTTTGGGCGGTGATATGTTGTACGTCTCCTGGGTGCACGATGTGCCGCCCTAGGTAGGTACTTCTTTTGTGCATGAGTGGTCCGCAGGAGCAGATAATTCTCACATGTAACCTCTACTTGATTTTTATCTATTTATACATAATTTGACGACCGGTTAGCCTAGCTAGTGGGTAGTGACGCTGCCTACGACACGAAGCTAAAGGTCCTGGGTTCGAATCCCTGTGAGGGCAAATATTTGTGTGACGAGCATGAATATATGTTTCTGAGTCTTGGGTGTTTTCTATGTAAATATTTTAGTGTGTATTTATATCTATTAAGTATATCCTCGTCTAGTACCCATAACACAAGCCTTATTGAGCTGTGGGGCTAGTTCGATTTGTGTAAGATGGTCCCCTTATATTTATTTATTTAGTAATTTATAGCAACAGAAATATTCTAAGTCAAAATGAGTGTTACCCATTAAAGCTGTATTTTCAGGTTTCCCAAACTACCCACATCACTTCACTATCGAAATTGAGAAAAACAAATATCAACACAACAGATTACTATCAAGATATAGAAGACGACAAAACTCTCATAACTAGTGATGACGTAACACCTGCTTGCGCTTATGAAATTACTAATTACTCAAATAGTAATTATGTAAACATCCCTAATATTAGTAAAGTGATATCTCAAGCTGAATTTACTAATACTGAAATTAATGACATTAAAAGTAATATAGAAAATGAGAGTCGGCCAGTGTTTGTAAAAATTGAAGACGATGATTTTGCCTTGGGTGACAGTTTTTATGAAGATGAAAATAGTTTAACGGATAATAAGGAAGTGTTTGTAAGTATTTTCATGTTATTTAAAGAGTTACTATGCGGTGTTGAAAGAAAATGAGAGTCGGCCAGTGTTTGTAAAAATTGAAGACGATGATTTTGCCTTGGGTGACAGTTTTTATGAAGATGAAAATAGTTTAACGGATAATAAGGAAGTGTTTGTAAGTATTTTCATGTTATTTAAAGAGTTACTATACGGTGTTGAAAGAAAATGAGAGTCGGCCAGTGTTTGTAAAAATTTAAGACGATGATTTTGCCTTGGGTGACAGTTTTTATGAAGATGAAAATAGTTTAACGGATAATAAGGAAGTGTTTGTAAGTATTTTCATGTTATTTAAAGAGTTACTATGCGGTGTTGAAAGAAAATGAGAGTCGGCCAGTGTTTGTAAAAATTGAAGACGATGATTTTGCCTTGGGTGACAGTTTTTATGAAGATGAAAATAGTTTAACGGATAATATTAATAAGGAAGTGTTTGTAAGTATGTTCATGTTATTTAAAGAGTTACCTACTATGCGGTGTTGGGTTCGAATAGGTACAGTCCGCATCAAAAGTAACTGCGCAATAGAACACGTCAAAAGTTCTTATTCCCTTTTAAGGCGCCGTGGGTTCAGTGAAGTTAAGCGAACAGAATTTTTGAAACAACATAATGCGTCTGTTTATAATAATATGATTTCAAAAAAACGACTACTAATCTTGAGGCTTTTCTGGAGGGAAATCAGTTATTCGAAACATGATTAAATAATTTTCGCTCGATAGAAAAAAATCACGAACATAGGTCTAAAACACACTTAAAACATTCTTAACCAATTATGCTCAAAAGCTAAACATATCAAAATTGGTTCTAAAAATCGTCAATATCATGTTTGAGGGAACTTAGTGATAATATATTTATTTATTTAAACGCACAAAAAAATTAAATTAAAAAACATGATATCCGCGCTTCCGAACACGCACTTCCATCTCGCTCACGCTTATGCTCAGTGAGTGGGAGAGAAGACCATGAACCTACGGCGCCTTAATAAACTCTTGTGTTGTGACTATAATAATGAATCTACATATATAATATAAAAGGCAAAGTCCTGACTGTCACTCACTCACTTAATAAATAAATAATAAATAAATAAATATTTGCGGACAATCTTACACAAATCAACCTAGTCCCAAACTAAGCAAAGCTTGTACTATGGGTACTAGACGACGATATAGATACTTATATAGAGAAATAAATACTTAAATGCATAGAAAACATCCATGGACTCAGGAACAAATATTCGTGCTCATCACACAAATAAATGCCCTTACCGGGATTCGAACCCAGGACCTCTTGCTTCGTAGGCAGGGTCACTACCAACTAGGCTAAAGCGGTCGTTAATCAATGCCTAGCCCAAACCATTGAACCTAGAAAGCTGTTTTTTTCACAATAGGTAGTTTATATAACGAAAGTACCCACTAAGAAGGGATTTTTGAAAATTCCACCCTCAAGGGGGTAAAAAGGGAGTTGAAAGTTTGTATGGGGATGGAGTAAAATTTTAAGTGAGAGACTTGTAATTTTGTGTATGGACTCCTTATTACAATGCAAGAAAAGTAATTTTAGGGTTTTGGAAAAACGACCCTTAAGCGGGTTAAATAGGGGTGCAAAGTTTGTATGGGGGAAATTATTAGAATTATTAGACGACTTTTGGTATAGGTAGAGATAGTTTGACTCCCGAGGAAGGACATAGGATAGTTTTTATCCCGGAAATCATCCCTTAAGGGGGTGAAATGGGGGGTGAATTTATGTATGGAGCTACGATGTAAACGAGTACCACGTGGACGGAGTCGCGGGCAGCAGCTAGTCAACCTATATACAGTCAACCAATTTGATTCCTAGGCCATCATAGAACCTTGCCGTAGTAAATGCTATGTCAATACGGGTTACTAGGATTATTGCGTCGCTATGTAGCAGTTAAAATGACAGGCTTCTACGGTGGCCTTTTTTTTTTTTTACGTTGGGGAAATGCTTTTACGCATTCTGCCTGCCACGGGGAAGGGACAGGGCGGGTATGACGGACTAACCGCGGCAATAGCCTTGGACTACCGTCTAAAACCCCAACGATTGCCAGCTCCGCCTTAAGAAAGGGGCGCCGCGGGATCGCTTTCCGCATTCGACCGCGTACGTCCCGACGGGCGACCTACAGGGTAGCGGGCCGCAGACATTGCGCGCCAGGTCAGCGCATTCAGTCCAGTGGGATTCATTTTTGCAGGGTATCCCCCGAACCCCGCACCATCCCACTACGGAGGAGGCAGTAAATGCGCGTGGCTCTGCCTCCCGCCCGTCGCCGGCGGAGCGGATCCGCGAGGGGATCATTCTCGCGTGCCCGCTCCGCGGCCTCCTTCTGTGACATAACCTGGTCACTGAAGGAGGCCATCGCCTTCCATGCTTCCTTATTGTCAAGCATGGCCCTAATAACACCTGACAATGAGAGGTCCGACCGCGTCACTGCTTCTAAAGCAGCCCGTTGGGGCCTCCACGCAATGCATTCTTCTAAAGTGTGACGCGCCGTGTCCACAGGCGCGCCACACTCATGGCAGCAAGGGGAGGATTCCCTCTCTATGCGATGCAGATACTTACCAAAGCAGCCATGGTTAGTAAGCAGCTGCACCATATGGAACGTCAGGGTTCCATGCTGCCTCTCAACCCAGCGTTCTAAGTGAGGCAGTACTGCCTCTACTGTTACTAAGCCGTAATCCGCAGACCCCAACTCCTCTTTCCACTGGCGGAGTGATTCGTTCTGGGCAAACGCTCGAACGCGATCGAACTCCTGCCGGTCGGGGAACTCCCCTGCCGCTTTTTTCTCAGCCCTATGTTGATGGACCTTAGCGAGCACATGTGCTTGGAGGTCCCAAGGAGAGTCCCCGGCCAGGATCGTTGCCGCTGAAAATGATACCGTACGATATCCTCGAATGGCCCTTAACGAAATTGCCCTTTGAGGTCTGCGGAGTAGGGTCTTATTTGTCGCCGAGAGGGCATCAACCCATATGGGAGCCCCGTATAGAGCCATGCTCCGTATGACCCTTGAATACAGGAGCCTGCACGTGGCATTGGGCTCACCGATGTTGGGGAGCAGCCGGCTAAGGGCAGCGGCTGTAGACATTAACTTCGGAGCAAGCTTGGCAAAGTGTGCCCCAAAGTTCCATCGTCCGTCTAGGATAAGACCCAGATACTTGATGTGAGGTTTCAGCGTCACTACCTCCCCATTTACCCTTATTCCGGCATTTCGAGGAGGGCCTTTTCTAGGACCATGGAATAGGAGAGCTTCTGTCTTTGGAAGGGACACCTTGAGACCCAGCTGATGAATTCGGTCGATCATAAGGCTTCTACGGTGGCCTAGGAATCAAATTGGTTGACCGTACGTCCCACTGCTGGGGACAGGGCTCCTCTCATGGATAGGGAAGGGGCAGTAGTCCCCACGCTGGCCCAATGCGGGTTGGGGACTTCACATACACCTTTGAATTTCTTCACAGATGTATGCAGATTTCCTCACGATGTTTTTCCTTCATCGAAAAGCTAACGGTAAATACTAATTAAATAATAAATAAAATAATAAATTCGTTTATTTGATAAGAAATAAATTTTTCGACCAAAAACAGTATCTGGTGGACCCCAAACTAGGCAAAGCCTGTATCTTGTGGCCCAGGAGTTCAGTTGACCTGATTGATTTTCCGTAGGTACTTAAGTTCAAAAACGCTCATTGGTACGAGCCGGGATTCGAACCCACGACCGCCGTTTGACAGCTGCATGCCTTAACCACTAGGCTACCGTAGCTTTAATACTATAGTTGCGTCATGTTAAAATAGATAGCGTAGTGTTGCTAAATGGATAGTAAACCATCAAATTATTGTAATAAAGTATAAATAACAAAATATGTACAGTACCGGTCAAAAGTTTAAGTTCACCCTTTGTTTTTGGTACAAATTTGTACTTTTGTGCGATAATGTTTTGCAGTTCAGATGTCGAAATTTGTTTCCAACTGATTCGTTATTGTTTACGGAGATGTGTTTGATTAGTCACACAATTTACGTAGATTTCTAAACAACTGATTCCCTAAAAACCAACATTGTATCTGATCATTGTACGTTTTAAGTGGCAAGCCCATATATGGCCCAGCCTTTGCCGTCATTCCTATAAGATTTTAGGGAATGCGTTATTAAGAAATGTACGTGAATTGTGTCTGACTAATTAAACAAATCTCTGGAAACAATAACGGATCAGTTGGAAACAAATTTCGGCTTCCGAACTGCAAAAAAATATTGTCCAAAAGTACTCATTTGTACCTAAAACAAAGAGTGAACTTAAACTTTTGACCGGTAGTGTACCTATAGGTAAAATTATAAAAAGATATGGACCTTGAAAGTTTAGAAAAATATGCATTTCTTTTTATTGTCCAAGAGACAATCTCAAGCTACCCATAGAAGCCTCACGCTTTTATAGAAATAAGCAATTTACTTGATTTTCCATACAACGATTCGTACAAATTGCAAAGTGTGACGTCATACTCTAACGTCAATCAGTATGAAGCGCTTCGGCAACCGCCAGTGAAAACCGTCTTCAACTCAATTTTTTGTGTATTTATGTTCTTTTATTGTAGTTGCTCCCATACAAACATTTGTTCCTTTCCAAAAACTGGTTAAAATAGCATCGTAAATAAATGTTAGGTCAAAAGCCTACTATATGTATAATTTTAAACATATTCACGCATGTTTAAATTAAATTATTGCAAACTTTTCAGAATAGTGTTAAAACTGATAATGTTGCAACTACAGAAGAAACTGTCAAAAATACTAAAAAATCTAAAAATAAAAAGAGAAAGAAGAAAAGAGAAAAATTTGATGCGTCTGACGACGAACCACTTAGACCTAGCAAGAAAGAGAAGGATAACACGAACAAAGACGAAACGGGTATGTACCATAGTCTTCTTTCTTTTATCTATCCAATTCCAAATATCATAAACTGTCCATGATGCGTTCAAGAACCGCACATTATGACCACCATAAAATATACTGTTTTGTTAGAATAAATTTCTTATCTGTGAAAATGTTATTATTGCTAAATAATAACATCGATTTCGATAATATTATTTCATTAAAATTTCGAACATCTCTGTAAAACAAAGAAATTTGATTTGACCTCTATTCTAATATCAGCCGAGATGACGTTTAGTTCGAAATGAAGATGACGTTTAGTTAGATTTGCATGCAAATTTGACAAATGTCGCACGTAAGTAAGATATTGAACGATATGATAGTTGGGGTCGAGTCTAGTTTGTCTCTGAATTAAAACAAAAACTATGACAGCTGCCAGAAAACAACGCCGAGATGCCGGTCATCATATCCGGCTCCTGAACGGAGGCTTATGATATGCGGATAGATAAAGTAGTGCACGTCATTAATTCTCCTAGCGTTATACCCGGTTGTGTACCTAAAGGAGCCCGGGGTCCGCTTTGACACCTAATCCCAAGATTTGGCATAGGCACTAGTTTTACGAAAGCGATTGCCATCTGACCTTCCAACCCAGAGGGTAAACTAGACCTTATTGAGATTAGACCGGTTTCCTCACGATGTTTTCCTTCACCGAAAAGCTAACGGTAAATATTCCGTACATAAGTTCCGAAAAACGCATCGGTATGTAACTGTTCATAATGAGGCATTAAAACACTCGTTTAAAAAATCAAATCATTAGATTAGATTATTTATTTCATGATAAAAAAATACATTACAAATTTGCTTTCATGTCAAAAAAATAAGATTATTTATCACGATCGTCAAAAACAAAGAAAAAATTAAGATATAATATTAAATTAATACAATGTCAACAAATTTACTCAATAACGAGTAAATATAAAAATAAAACAAAATCAAAAGAACAAATATGTCAACCACTAGGTATCGTCATTCAATTTACAATATAGTGTAATGTGCATTAGAATATAGGTGATATTTAATGTCAAATCATATTAAAACAAATGTAAATAGGTACAAATAATAATTTAACATGTCAGATCAAGATCCATATACTCTAACTGAGTATAACGTTTAATTTTTTTTTTAGTAATTTAATTTAGTATTAATTTAGTTACCCTAATATGCAGTGCTGTGTCCGCTTACTATCAACTGGGCTGTATGCCAGTTTACGACCAACATTTTATCTACATATAAAGAGGAAAAGGCTGTGAGATTGTAGTAAGTGTAGGGGTTGATCTCCGGAACCACTAATCCGATTTCAAAAATTCACCTGTTTATAGAATGGACTTTCTGGACGGACATAGGATATAGTTTATCCCGCTGGTTTGCGTGCGCTTTTTGCAATTCGAGGGCGAAGCGGTGCAGGCAGCTTTACATATTCAAGTTAATTAGTAAAATACTGTTTTTAGGGTTCCGTATTACTAAGACTCCACTGTCCGTCTGTCTGTCTGTCTGTCACCAGGCTGTATCTCACTGATACCGTGATAGTTACAGTTGAAATTTTCACAGATGGTGTATTTCTGTTGCCGCTATAACAACAAATACTAAAAACAGAATACAATAAATATTTTTATAGATACGGAACTCTTCGTGCGCGACTCCGACTTGCACTTGGCCGGTTTTTTTTAATAGTTAAGCCATGAAGTGTTCAGTATAAAGTGAGCTCTAAATGGGTTAACAATTAAAGTCCGTGACTGTGTACCTAGTAATGGGTGCATAATGTTATTATTTGTTAAATATTGTCATTCACGGGCGTAACAAGGAATTGAATCCATGTCTTAATATAAATTAGAAACAAAAGCCTTTTGTACAGTCACCGGCAATAATATATGATGGAACAAAGGCCGCAAAAATATCTGAAACAACTCTATTCCTAGAGCCGTTAGAGCGTGTCAGATATTTTTGCGGCCTCTGATCCATCATATATTGATGCCGGTGACTGTATGTGCAATAAAGCGTGCCTTTGTGCAATAAAGAATAAATAAATAAATAAAAGGTTTCTTTATCAGGGGACAAGACTGCGAAAAAGCGGCGTAGCAAGCGGGAGAAACCGGCTGGGGTGGTGAACAACCCCCGGGTCAACCGTAACCTGGCGCAGCTCAACGTGCAAGAAGGACAGATCGAGATGGTCGTGCTGAGCTGGGAGGAGGTCAGATGATGATGATGATGAATGAAGGCCATTTAAAAAAAAAATGTGTAATTAAGTAGCGAGAATCATAAACAAAAATTAACTCGGTGTCAGTTTTGAAAGTGTTCAGTTAGTATAAAAAGATTTTTTTTTTCTATTTATAAATGTTTATGCATATCATTTATAATTGTAATGCAAGTTAATTCTCACATTATGTATAGGTATATTTAATTTTCGTCATGGTGATAATGATGATCATGACGATGATGTTGACGTTCATGTTGATTAACGAAGATGGTGGTGAATCAATTAGTGTGATAGTGATAATGATGCCTTATGGTATTAAGTTTGCCTTTTGTATTTGTAACCTGTTACTGAGGAAAATAAATAAATAATGATGAATGATGATAATGCTATTGGTGTTTGTTGATTGTTAATGATGATGGTGGTGAAGGAAATGACTATGATGGTGATTATGTTGATGATGACGATGGTACTTGTGCTGATATATGATAATGATGTCTGGGATGATGAATAAAGTCTTTCTTACGAAATGTATACAACAGCAACAACTATACAGTGATTATCGCGTTCGCTATCCATATCTGTCAATTTTATTACTAATATTAAGGGGCGAATAACGATGACAATGACGACAATGGTGATAATGACGACAATGATGAAATTGATGACAATGATCACAATGGCCACATTGATGCCAATGTTGACAATGACGATAATGACGACAACGATGACAATGGTGATAATGACGACAATGATGAAATTGATGACAATGATCACAATGGCCACATTGATGCCAATGTTGACAATGACGATAATGATGACATTGATGACGCAGGTAGAGGCGGAGCGGCAGCGCGCGCGCGCGAGCGTCGTGTTCACGCGGCACGAGTACCGCTGCGAAGACTGCGTTCTCGGGTTCAACCACCGGTTCAAACTGGACAACCACATGGCCAAACACGCCCCGGTAAGTGACAGGGTTACCTATCTGAATCACTACATTTCATTTCCCAACTGTATCGGTTGTCCGAATTTTCATTTGTCCTAACCGCTTCGCTTTTCGCTTTGGCTTACCGGGTGATAGACGTACGATCTATAAAATCGCGAATTTAAGATTCTCGAACTTCCTCGACTCGACGTTGATGACAGACGTACGAGCTATTACATCGCGAATAAAAAAAAAAGCGGCCAAGTGCGAGTCGGACTCGCACATGAAGGGTTCCGTTAAATAAATTGCAGTTTACGATTTATGACGTATTAAAAAAAAACTACTTACCAGATCTCGTTCAAACCAATTTTCGGTGGAAGTTTGCATGGTAATGTACATCATATATTTTTTTGAGTTTTATCATTCTCTTATTTTAGAAGTTACAGGGGGGGGGACACACATTTTACCACTTTGGAAGTGTCTCTCGCGTAAACTATTCAGTTAAGAAAAAAATGATCTTAGAAACCTTAATATCATTTTGAAAGACCTATCCAATGATACCCCACACGTATGGGTTTGATGAAAAAAAAATTTTTGAGTTTCAGTTTTGTGTATGGGGACCCCTAAAACTCAATGTTTTTTTTCGATTTTTGTGTAAAAATCTTAATGCGGTTTACAAAATACATCTACATACCAAGTTTCAACAGTATAGCTCTTATGGTTTCGGAAAAAAATGGCTGTGACATACGGACGGACAGACAGACAGACGGACGGACATGACGAATCTATAAGGGTTCCGTTTTTTGCCATTTGGCTACGGAACCCTAAAAACGCAATGTCAAATGCCACAGGCGCACCCACAGACTGCACAAACAAAATGGCGGCTCGTGATTCGTGGCAGTGATAAACGTAAGTACCTACGAGCCAAGGCGGGCTACGAGCAAAATTCAAGCATGTTGGATCGTCGACAAACTTGCTCGGCGGTTTTAAAGTACGCGTTAACACACAGGCGAGTAAGGTCGTCAAGCTGTAAGTCCGCGAACTTACTCGCCGGTCTATCGCCCCTTTAATGGGTTCGATTGATTCTTGACTATATGATTGTTTATCTGATTTAATCGATACATGATTGCTTAACATTTCCTCAATAGAAAAAACCGGCCAAGTGCGAGTCGGACTCGCCCATGAAGGATTCCGTAAAATAAATTGCGGTTTACGATTTATGACGTATTAAAAAAACTACTTGCTAGATCTCGCATCTCGTTCAAACCAATTTTCAGTGGAAGTTTGCATGGTAATTAATGCACATCATATATTTTTTTTAGTTTTATCATTCTCTTATTTTAGAAGTTACAGGGGGGGGGGGACACATTCTACCACTTTAGAAGTGTCTCTCGCGCAAACTATTCAGTTTCGAAAAAAAAAATTAGAAACCTCAATATAATTTTTGAAGACCAATCCATACCCCACACATATGGGTTTGAGTAAAAAAAAATAACCACAAAAGGTAGACGACCTTTCGAAGTTAGGATTCTCACCCTTACGGCACCCCATGTGTAGATTTTGGCAATTTGTGATGCCGTGTCGCGTAAACTGAGCCTCGTCCATGCACAGAATCCTCCCTCTGAGAGGCCCTTAAGGCCCTCAAAGAGGATGTACCGTAACGCATTCGTTACTGGCAGCACTGCAGGCCAAAGGGGGAAAAAAAAAACATGCACAGCATAATTATACTAACTTCAGGATCGTTTCTTGTTTGCCTTTGAATCCAAGAGGACATTGTTGATGTTGATGTTGTGAAGTCTGGCTGGAAACAGGCGGGCAGTCGACCAATTTTATTTATCATTTATTTCAAGTAACTTAGACTCATATATTTATGGTTAGTGTGTACTTATAGCTATGTTAATATCTATATTACTTAATCATTAAAAATATTATTATTATTTTTACCTATTTTTAATGTCATGTTTCTAGAAGCACTTAAGTAGGTCAGACATTAGTAAGTACTTCTAGAAACATGCATGTCATCGCTATGCCTCAAATATGGGCAGTTAAACCCAAGATGTGCATCGCTTGCGCATAGTCGTATAAAAGCAATCTATGCGCGCTTCAGCAAACATCCCTGATGCGCTACAGAAGCGGGGCAGCCCCACCATCACCCGAAACGCATTGTTATACTGGACCCGAAGGGCCCCATAGGCCCGCTGCGTGTAGTTTGCCCATAAGCTGCACGTGTACAGGGAAGTGCAATATGCTCTAAAAAGAGTTATTTTCACCTCCCTAGTACAGCGCGCAAATTTACGTGCAATCATGTTTGCCCTCACCGACAGGGCCCTCCGTTCGCGTTCGATATCCATGTTGTCTTTTAGGTCTGAAGTGACAACATGGCCTAAATATTTAAAAGTCCCCACCCTTTCCAGTGGACTACCATTCAAATTGATGGGGGGTACCCTGTGTATGCGGTAACCAGTAGGTTCAAACACCATGTATTTAGTTTTACCTACATTGTATCTCAGCCCCTGTTGGATAGCGTAGGCCTCACAAATACCTAAAAGTTATTGCAAACCACAAGCCGATGCGCTCAACAAAACCATATCGTCTGCGTAACTCAAATTATTCAAACAAACTGTGCCAATATGGCAGCCGATATGCGTCTTGCTGAGCGCCTACGCCTCGAGAAGCTCATTTAGGTAAAGGTTAAAAAGTGAGGGCGAGGTTAAACCCCCCTGTCTCACCCCACACTCCAACCTGTACGGGTCCGATAAAGTACCTGCCCATCGAACACTATTGATCTGATTTCCATACCAATAACTCAGAATTTGTATGGTCTCTTTAGGTAGTTTAATAGCTCCTAGTTTTTCCCATAGGATATTGTAGGAAACCAGATCAAAAGCCTTACTTCTAGGAAGCACGCATAAATGGGCGTCTTTCTATTTAAATAATATTTGACCCAGTCCCCTAAGGTTTGGGCTCAAGGTTACTGTCCCGGCAGCGTTCCCACATCAAATTCTTCCATTCTTCTTGTTTTCCTGCAGCACAGAAGGACATATTTAAGGTTGATATCCCTCAATTCCCGCTCCTCTAACATATATTTACCAAATGTGTTAAACCGCGAGGACATTACTCATCTTGGAACTCTGTCGACGTCTTCATGTAGATGTTGCACTCTTTAGTAATGGTATGGATGATGTCCTTCTTTCTTTAAAATACGTCACACGGATGATTTCGATATCCCATTTATTTATTATTTATTTATTCGTATGGCATGGGTACAGTTCTTTACAAACTTATATTAAGACCATCGTGGGTAAAAAACTGTATGTTGCTGCGAGGCTATTAGAATAAGCAGTGCAGCAGCCAGAAGTTGATTACTCTTTAGCACCACCCGGGGGACACGTGCAGGGAAACTGAGGGTAAATCTTCCTGCGGACGCGAGTAACCATATCGATATCCCATGATACAAAGCCAAGCGACGAATACTGGTCCTCGGATTAGCAAATAAACTGCTAAGTACGGCTTCTTCAACTGATGTGTCGATAACTACTGCCGCCTGTTCGCGACGTTCTCGAACCAATCCAAGTCCAGTGTTTGACAATCTTCTGTGAACTTCTTGTAAATTACGAGCAGACGGCACTGGTACATACATTATATGAATATGAATGAATGGTCTCCTGTTTGGGAATGCAGCCAAGTATGATGTACGAGCACTTTTACTATGGTATTTCACGAGGGAGCGCAAGGCTCCCTCGTGACATACCATAGTAAAAGTGGATTGCGGCAATGTCTTGCGGCGAAAACTCACTTAAACGTGGCATCTTGTAATAGGTGTAGTAGTGGCGAAATATTCGTAACAACTGATTGGTTAAAACTTGTCATTACTATTTATCTTCAAATGAACTTTCCCCACCCCTGGACCGATTTCAGGAGTTAATACAAAAAATAGAAAATAGACATGTTTTTTTTAGGGTTCCGTACCAAAAAGGTAAAAAAGGAACCCTTATGGTGCGACTCTGTCCGTCTGTCCGTCTGTCCGCTTCCGCTTACGTAATATGCTATCAATTTGAAATTTGGAACAACTGCTAAAAGGGTTATGACACGTGTATGAAAAATGAAAAAATTAAATAAACATTTTTATTTTCTGTTTAAATGACGAATATGAGGGGGGTTAAAAAATCAAAGTCTAGTAAATAGATCAAGTGGGGCTTGAGTTGCACTTTCTAAACCCGTTTTTATTTTTTTCTACAGTGGTTAAATTTTGATTTATTAAGGAAAATGTAGAAAAAAATACCATTTATATATATATATATATATATGTCACCGTTAGATTGTGAAAACCGTCAGTTTATAATCTTACCCGTTATATTGTAAACTGACGGAATATTGTGAACTGCCAAAATAATTCATAATTTTAAGCATTCATTTTCGTTAGTTTATAAACTAACAATGGCATATCGTCAAATTGTGAACTGAATCAAATTTGCCTCATTCGGAACGCAACCTGTGCGCTGTTTGGTTAAGCGAATTATTCCGCTTGCAGCAGTTTCCACTTACGTCATAACATGATTGTTTTTTTTTGTTATTCAGACATTTTCTTCCATTTATTTCGGCATCCAGCAGTGTCGACGGAGCCCCGCTGCGCGGGGCTCCTATTTCTGGGTAGTTTGCCCTTCGGGCAACTGAAGATACCTAACTAACCTAACCTACCTAGTCTTTGTGTACGTTCCGTAGCAAGCCGATTTGATCTCAGTTCACAATTTGACGATTCGACATTGAAAGTTTATAAATTAACGAAAAATATTGCGTTAAATTGTGAACGGTTTTGGCAGTTCACAATATTCCGTCAGTTTACAATATAACGGGTAAGATTATAAACTGACGGTGTTCACAATCTAACGGTGACATATATATATAAATACCGCCCCCCCCCCCCCCCTCATCTCCGAAGTTTCAGGAAAAATAAAACGATATCTCTATCTAGCTTATTTTTTTTTATTTATCAAAAATAATTTCTTAATATGGAATATTACTGCAATGTTCTGCCGCCAGAGGCAGCACTACCACTAATAGTAAACCAGTATAGGAATATAGGGATTCACACACACATTCACAATTGATTGTCAAATGAGTGACAAGGATGCTTGCATAGACAATACCGCAAGTGGGAACGAGATACAATGTCAACGCTGCTAGTGTCGCCACCTACGAAGAGTTTTGCGTAATGTTCCCTATTAAATTTGTAATTTACTTACTTTTGCATGAAATTTTATATCTTCAAATTTCTATCAGATTATCGTTAAACGACCCAGGGAGGCGAGATATCATGCGTTATTTCGATGGGGTCCGTATTCAATGTTTTTTATTTCGTAAAATAAAAAATAATGACACTATATTTTTTAATAAAAAAAAATATCGATACAATTGCATCTTGTGTCACCTATTCGTTTGTGCACTTTATATAGGGACACACTTATTATAGTACTAGCTGTTTCCCGCGACTTCGTCCGCGTAGAACTTTTTATCGTCTTAGAAAATGATTTCTCTCAATACAAAATTTGAACCCTCTTTTAGGGGATAATAAAAAAAAAAGTTGATGTTCATTTTCTAGTTTGTGAACAAACAGTCTAAAACCAAAGTTAAAAATCTCATACTTTAAAAATGCCTTGAAATACTCAAACTTTGAACCAATTTTAACACTCTTAGGGGATGAATTTGGAAAAACTCTGAAATCAGTTTTGTAGTCTTTTAACGTACAGAATAAGACCGAAGTTAAAAATCTCTTACTCACACTTTTAACAACTTACAACAATTTTATTGCTCGCCATTTAAAATTTGAACCCCCTTTTAAACCCCCTTAGAGGTTGAATTTTTCTAATCGCTGAAAGAACTTTTTTCGTAAACTTTTAAGTCTCTAGCTCAAAAAAAGTGTTGCCCATACAAAGCTTTCTTAACCCCCTTAGGGGTGGAATTTTCTAAAACTCTGAAAGTACTTTATTATTAATTTTAATAAGTAACATTTTGAATAGTTTTAAGTCTAGTAAAAAAAAAAGTTTTTCCCACACAACACTGGCTACCCTTCTTAAGGATCTTAAGGATCCCCTTAGGGATGGAGTTTTCTAAAACGCTGAAAGTTCTTTTTTAGTATTCTAATAAGTAATCTTTTTGCAAAGTTTTAAGTCTAACTCAAAAAAAAGTGTTGCCCATGCAAAGCTTGCTCTCCTTTTTAACCCTATTAGGGGTGGAATTTTCTAAAACGATTTGTGTTCTTTTTTTGTATTTTAATAAGTAATCTTTCTACAAAGTTTCAAGTCTCTAACTCAAAAACATAAACTTTCCCTGATAAAAACTTTGCACCCCTTTTTATCCCCCTTAGGGATAGATTTTTTCAAAACGCTGAAAGTCTTTTTTTTGTATTTTTATAAGTAATCTTTCTACAAAGTTTTAGGTGTCTAGCTCAGAAAAAGTGTTCCCCATACAAACCTTGCACCCTTTTTTAACCCCCTTAGGGAATGATTTTTGTAAAACGCCGAATGTAGTATTTTTCATGTTCTAATAAGTAATTTTTCGTCAAAATTTTAAGTCTCTATTAAAAAAAAATATGTTTTTCCCATACAAACTTTGCACCCTATTTTACCCCCTTAGGGGTGAAATTTTCCAAAACGCTGAAAGTACTTTCTTTGTATTTAAATAATCTTTCTACAAAGTTTTAGGACTCTAGCTAAAAAAAATTGTTTCCCACATACAAACTTTGCACCCCTATTCTAGACCCCTATTTTTAGGGGTAGAATTTTCTAAAACGCTGAAAGTACTTAATTTGTATTCTGATGACTAATCTTTCTACAAAGTTTTAAGTCTCTATTTAAAAAAAATATTGTTTCCCCCATACAAAATTTGCACCCCTATTTTACCCCCTTAGGGGTAGATTTTTTAAAACACTGAATCTAGGTACTTTATTTGTATTCTAATGAATAATTTCTCTACAAAGTTTTAAGTCTCTATTTAAAAAAAAGTAGTTTTTCCCATACAAACTTTGCACTCTATTTTACCCCTTTAGGGGTAGAATTTTCTAAAACCCTGAAAGTTCTTTATTTGTATTCTAATGACTGATCTTTCTACAAAGTTTTAAGTCTCTATTTGAAAAAAAAATGTTTCCCCCATACAAACCTTGCACCCCTATTTTACCCCCGTAGGGGTGGAATTTTCCAAAACGCTGAAAGTGTTTCATTTGTATTCTAATAACTAATTTTTCTACAAAGTTTAAGTCTATAGCTCAAAAAAAAAAGGTACTCCCATACAAACTTTGCACCCCCATTTTACCCCCTTAGGGGTAGAATTTTCAAAAATCCCTTTTTATCCCTAGCCCACGTTATAAAAGCAACATACTGTGCAAAAATCAACTCTCTAAGATTAGAAGTTTCGGCTGTGCGTTGATGAGTGAGTGAGTGAGTGATTGAGTGAATAAGTCAGTCAGGACATAGGCATTTATTATGTATAAATAGATAGAAGATAATGAAACTCCCATTCAAATATCTCAAAAAATTATGAAGCTACATCCGTTTTAATGTCGCTTGTTAGAGTGAGAAAATGATGAGGGACTGTGACGTCAATATACTCGAGCGTCATAGTAAAAAACAATCGTTTCATATGAAGGTGCGTTTTGCGGAAAAGGGACAGAACATACCCCCTCTTAAAACTTTGGACTCTTATAACTTAATAATTACCTATATAACCTCTTGCTTTGTTTTTTTCTCCATTTGACTATATTTATTTTAAATTCTTTTTCGAGAAAATACATTATGATTATTTACCATATTTTCGATTCCTGAGCTATAACCACGAACTTCGGAATTCGAAAATATTCGGGTATCTCTATCTCTATCGCACTAAAAATACTCGAGTGAATATATGAACATTGAGTATCGGTTTTCGTGGTAGCGCCGCAGGTACTTTGGCTGAATGCGCCGAGCGCGTGCCATTGTCATTCAAAAAAAACAAATTCGTGTTAATTATATTGTTCAAATTTGTTGATTTCATTTATTGAAATTACGACATAAAACGACATTTGCGCATATAAGTTCTCATATCAGAATCGAATATTTTTTTATGGTTTATATTTTAGCATTTGTCTCGTAAAGGTCTATCGTAGACGGGATTTAAATTATTAATAAGTGAAAGGCAAAGCAATTCCGCCATTTTGACGAAAATTTGATGGTTCTTATAGCTGACAGTTGGAGCAGCATTTGATTTCAATAAAAATAAATGAAAAATTAAATGAAGTCGTATATTTCGGAAAATTAATTAACTGTCGCAGTCGGATAAAAACTATCCTAAATTGCAGCTAGAATAATAATGTACCTATATAAAATGTTTCATATTTTTCCGTTCATGGGATGCTGAGAACATTCGAACCGCGCAAAGCTTAGTTTCAAACTGGCTGATTCTTTTTTTAATTTAGAGATTTATTATAAGTGGAGATAGTATAGTATAGACCGGTTTATTATATTTGTTAACCTTTTCACCGCCCGACGGCGAAGCAATACGCTGTGCCACTGACGCCACGGGGGTAAAATTAAAATGGGTAAAGAAATAACGCCACCATAAAAATGGGCTGTTTTTTCAAATGGCGTCGTAGTTACGATTTTGCGTTGTCAGCGATGGCCAACTGTGGCGGTGAAAGGGTTGATGAGTCTTTGATGACTTACTTATCTGTTTGTCCAGTCGGTGGGCGCGGCGGAGTGTCCGGTGTGCCATGTGCGTTGCCGCGACGACCACGCGTTGGTGGCGCACAAGAGAAGGCATCGAGTTAGGTGAGTATGGGAGACGGTAAATTAAAATTAGAATAATTAATAAATATATTCAATTGATTGATTATTCTAATTACAGTGGTAATTTATATTTAACTGTGTGTGTTGCCAGTGACGACATATGGCACTGATACCTGGTCCTTTACAATGGACCTCATAAAGAAGGAAAGAAAATAGTTTATTAGTGCAAAAACTATACAACAAAACTTAAATACATATCATTTTTAAGAAATTTGTACTAAAAGGCTTGCACTTAGCTTGCTAATGTGCAGGTATACATAAAACATTTTAATATATATCGAACTTACACATATATAAAGGCTGTGTGTGAGTGTGTTTGTGTGAGTGAGCAGATGAAAGTGCGCGGGTGTATAATGTGGATGTGTGCACGGTTGCCTAGGTACTACATTTTCTGCTTATTGATCAAAAAAAATCGGAGGGACATTTTAAAAGAAGCGACTGTATTGGAGTTTCGTATTGGTGGTGGCAAGTCATTCCAACACTTGGTGGTGGCAAGTCATTCCAACACTTGGTGGCAGCAAAACGAAAGGCAACCTTGCGGTGTGGATGACTTGCAAGTCGTGACGCGTGTCTTACAGCGCGCTGAGAGAAGTTTAGTTTCTCGAAAAGGTACGCTGGTTCTTTATTTTTAATCACCCCAAAGAGTAATGTGGCGAAATGGAGATGTCTACGCGACTTCATGTTCATTAAATCGTATCGATTTAGGAACGGAGTAATATGGGCACGTCGCGGGACGGGAAAACAAAAACGTGCACATGCGATAAGAAGGCTCAAAGTCACCCAAAGGGGAACGGAGAAGGCTATGCTGGGATTTCTCTGCGCGATCGCATCAGAAATGAGGCTATCCGCAGCAGAACCAAGGTATCCGAATCGCTATACTTAAGTGGCAGTGGGCAGGGCACATTGCACGTAGAATCGATGGGCGTGGAGGAAAGGTTGTCGAGTGGCGACCACGTACCGGAAGGTGCGGCGTGAGTGCTCACAAGGTGGACTGATGACCTGGTAAAGGTCGCGGGAGTCTGCTGAATGCGGCTGGCGCAGGACCGGTCATTATGGCACTCTTTGGGGGAGGCATATGTCCAGCAGACGTCTTTCGGCTGATATGATGATGATGAATATTGAATGTCTTTCACTGTCAAATTCTTCAGTAGTTCACCAATGGAACAGTTTTATAGCGTTTTGTTGATGTACCTATTTAACAGTTAATTTTGTGACACGAAACGAGGCATTATTTTCGCATTCTCTTTGGCGACAGTCTTCATTACAGCGCAAGAGGTGGGGGCAAGAGCCGTGGCTCGAGCCCGTTATCCAACTTGTCTTTAGTTTCCAAGTGCACTGCCATAGCAGCACTTAAAGCATCTGCTGAAAGCGTCCCGGGTGCTATAGGCACAAGAGGCAAAACTTCCTTGTATGCCCCAAGAGGTCGATGCGGCAACGCGTACTGCAGCTTCTGCCAGAACCACGGCTCGCCCCACTTGACGTAGGTATGTGTGCGAAGGTAGGAACGCAAATCGTCGTCTTGTGGCTCTGTCGCTGGTAATTCCCCCAGCAGTACTACGATCACACGAGCTCGGCCCTCTTTGAGAGCACGCGTGTGTGCTGCGCGGAACTCGGCTCGAGCCCACTCGGAGCTCATGAAACCGGGCGATGCCACAACCAAAGTGCGCCGCGCTTCTTGCACCGAACGTGACACGTGCTCTGCGATAGACTCGCCTGGGGCCCAGTCTCGGTAATGCACGCAAAGCCTGTAGCCCCGTCGCTCCAGCTCTGGCACTAACTTATGCACCACCAGGTCTTCGTCCTTGTGTGAAAATGACAAAAACGCGTCGTACTTGGCAGGCGCTTCTTTGCTACGCGTGAGACAGCCACACCAACCGCGCGCGAAAAGCCACACCTTAATCTCGGTTTGGTAGCGCAACCATAATATTGCCGAAAGGGTTGCGAGCAGCCCTAGCAGTGCCAATGTACCACCGACGCCTGCCGCCCACGCCGCGCGCGCATTTGCACATAATCCAGCCACATCCTTGAGCCGCAAGAGATCGCCATTATCGCATGTTACGTTGTCCCAGTCGTGTATGCGGGCTGCCGATCTCTGTACCGCCTTTAACGCTGCGGAATGTGCGCAGTCGCACACGAGGGGATTACCAGCTAAGCGCAACGCGTGTGGACCCAACGCTGGTACATCCGTTAGCTGATTGTTGGTGAGATCAAGCAGTTCCAGTTCACGTGGAGTAGGGCCTGGTGGAAGCATCTTCAGACCAAGCCCGGCTAGTGTAAGTTCGTGCACTGGCAGCGATAGATTGAGCGTCGGTGGCGCATGATGTAAACGTAGAACTGTGCGGTTGAGTCCAGAGTCTATCAACGGGGGTACAGTATCTGGTGGGTTGATGCAGTCAAGCTCCATTGCATATGCTGAAGGATGTAATGTGCAGCTGCAATTGCCAGGGCATTTGGGTGCAGGTAACTCGCACGTAAGTTTATCGAGAGGTGCTGTGAGCAGTGTAATGTTTGCAAGCGCGGGCGGTGATGCGCAAACGGCAGCATCAAGTTTTACAGTCGGGTAGACGCGCGCGTAGCTCGGGTTGTTAATGAGTCGCAACAGCCAAAACGTGAGACAGTCGCAATGGAAAGGATTGCCATCTAGTAACAAACGGCCGCTTCCCGCAACCTTTTCATCGTCATCTATGCGACCGAACTGCAGCTCTTCTGTCATTTCCACTTTGGCTATTTGATTGTATTTGATGTCCACTATCACGTTTTCACTCATGAAGATGACATCATGGTCCTGAAAAAAAAACATTAGACAGTTTTATAGGTATTCATTATTATTAGGTAAGACAATAAGAAATTTTAAAATGTATTTGACATGCATGATATTGACCTGTAAAATATGACATTTTATCAATAAAGTTCTGAATCTGAATCTGAATTAGTCTATTCGGTGGGCTATGAGTGTACAAACTAAAATAAAAATTACAGTAGCACTTTGTATTTTCGAATGGTTATACGAGTAAGTCATGAATCATGATAAAGTTTAGTCAACCTCTGTATAGCCAGCTGACGATTTTTTTCCTCAAGATATTGGACTAACTATCATTTGATGATATATAATCAATCGGGGGGAAATGAAAATGAAATGAAAAATGAAAATGAAAAATAGTTTATTCAGTAACTTAACTTAGCTTAGCTAAATACAGGTTGGTGTCTCTTTTTAAGTATCGAGATACCTGTGTCAAGAGACTCAAGAGACACAGCTCTTCCATAGAGTGTAGGTAACTTGAATTGAAACGTACAGAAGTGCACATAACATGTTTAAATAATAATATAATATAAGAGGGGTAAATCTCCTAGAACTAATACTAATTGTTTATTTTAAATACTAAAGCAGTGTGAGTGTGTGTGCGTGTGCGTGTGCGTGCGTGTGTGTGTGTGTGTGTGCGTGTGCGTGTTTGTGCGAGTGAGTGCGTGACTATGTGTGTTGTGTGTGCGCGCGTATGGGTGTGGATCTAAATACATATGTCGGTATATAGTGAGTTTTATCTGTCGTTTTCTGATAATAAGCTTAAGTTTTTATCTTTTAGCCAAGTCATCATTTTCTTTTTACACTCTTTAAAGGTTGTGGAGTTGATGTCAATAACAGGATTTATTAGGTTGTATAGGTGAATATGGAAATGGGCTGGACATATCTGGACATGGACCATAGAGAGTACACGATGGAAAGGCCCAAAGGGGAAAAGAAATGTTGGTAGACCAATAAGACGGTGGGCTGATGACATTATACAAGAAGCAGGAAAAGATTGGATTGAACTAGGCAATGACAGGGAATCATGAAAAAGATGGAGGAGGCCTTTACCCAAAAAGGGGTCCATATTACAATTAAAGAAAACTAACCATACTAATAATAATATAAAATAACTAACTAACAACTTACTAATACCATTTGAAATTGAAATGTACCTTAGAAATATGGAATAAAATGGCTTTATTATTATTATTTTATTATTATAGGTGAATAGACTGAAACTCGTATTGTTTCCTAGCGTAAACAGAAGTTAGCTGTCGCGGAGGGGATTGGCTTTGGCAATCTCCTTCTTGTCATTGTGATGTTAGGTTTAAAAGAAGTGCTTTTGTGTCTTCTCAAGATAGCATGTAACACGTACAACTTTCTGACAGTCATCAGCTCGCAAATTTCGTACAGGTTTTTTGTAGGGAACCTATAGGGTTTGGAGTACATCACCATCAACAGCGCTCTTTGTGCTCTCTCTAACTCAATAAACTTCGTTGTGGTGGCACCACCCCATATAGGGATGCAGTATACAAGGACAGACTGGGCCAGGGAAACGTAAATTTGATTGAGTAGATTCTTCGAGGTTTGAGATTTTTAAATATGTACATCATTTTACGCGTTCTGGTTAAGATCAGTTCAGTATGTGTATGCCACGAGAGTCGCTGGTCAAGCATGATGCCAAGATATCTTGTGTTCTCAGCCCTGTTGATTACTGTGCAGTTGTAAATCGTGCTGACCGTATCCCTACAAGTATGTATCCTAAGTTTAAAAGTTGCGTCAGGTTGGGTTCTTTGGTATTTGGTGAAACAAATATAATTTGATTTGCTTGTATTTAAGGTGAGCAGGTTAGCTTGAAGCCAGCAGGCAATCAGTCTTAGACCATTCTCGGCATCCTAACGTCCTCCCAGTTGTCTCCCCAGAATACTACAGCTGTATCATCAGCATATGCAAAGGTGGAGCCTCTGTCAATGGGTAAGAAGCTAAGCTGGTTGATGTATATGAGAAAGAGCGTTGGGCCCAAAACACTTCCCTGAGGGACACCGTAAGTTACGTCATATTCGTCACTAGTGAATTTCCCTATTTTAACCCGTTGCTTACGTCCATTCAAGTAGCTAGTTAGTAGAGAAAGGGGAACTCCTCTGATACCTATGTTCTCCAGGGTGTTTACAAGTGTGGAAACAGAAACAGTGTCAAAAGCTTTCTTGAGGTCACGAAATACGGCAATACATTTCTTCTTCTTGTCCACCTTATCAACTTTCAGGGAAGAAAGTGCTGTCACAGCGTCATCAGTGGACAACCCTTGCCTAAAGCCACATTGAGATGAATAAATTACATCATTTTTATACGTGTTTGTGAGGTTGACGTCCACGGGTGATGATACAACGTTCTGAAGTTATCGCAGAAACAAGTTATAGCAAAGGCTGGAAAATGGTCACGAAAATCTATTGCTAGCTCGCGGGCTAGATAAGCCTTTAGATGAGTAATTAATAAGTATAACATTGCAAAGTGCTTTTAATCGACTTCAATTTATTTGATTTATTTAGCAATATTAAGAACATTTCGGATTTAAGGTTCATCATCCTCCTATCATTTTGGATTTAAAGCTATGTAACCATGAAACGAAAGAAGTACAAAAGCAGCAAAATATAATTAAACCCTTGCATCCTTACCATGAGGGCCATAATGCGGTTGTTCGACAAATTCAACAGCTCTAGATCTGTCATTAGACGCCAGTCATAGAACACTTTATTAATGCGGTTGTGGCTAAGGTCCAAATGCCGCAGCCCAGTCAGCGTATTCATGGGTGATATCTCAATGTTCTCATCCGGCTGTAAAGTGAGCTCGTTGTGAGATAGGTCCAGCCAGCGCAGCGCAAGCGCACCTTGGAAGGCGTTCGGTGATAGGACGCGCAGGCCGTTATTGCTCGCTGATAGGTAATGTAATTCACCCAGTGACTGGAATAGGTCGCTGAAAATAAAACAATGATATTTTTAACTAGTGACTTTGACTTTCCTCATGTATCATCAATACATAGTATAAAACAAAGTCGCTTCCCGCTGTCTGTCTGTCCCTATGTATGTTTAGATCTTTTAAACTACGCAACGGATTTTGATGCGGTTTTTTTAATAGATAGAGTGATTCAAGAGGAAGGTTTATATGTATAATACAATACAATACATGCATGTATTATATATAATATCTGGGCAACCGAGCTCTGCTCGGGTGAAAATAAGTTTACTATAATATTTTTTAATTAAATTTTTAAAAGATGTTTATTTTTATTGGTCTTAAAAAACTCATCTTGGAATTGAAAATTATTAAATATAAACCCCCCGACTATAAAGGAAACAACTAATACAAAAAGTTATACCAAAAAATGGTATTCACAATTTACTTTAAAAACAAAGTTTTCGGTTTAAACTTTCAATTCAATTCATTACTTTGCCAAGGAACAAACATTAACATCTCCTTCCCACTATACCGCATGAACTGGTTTCCGAGAGCAAATGCGTTGATTATTACAGAAAACACCCAAGTCGGTATAAGTAGGCCGATAATATTCCGATGTTCCGTCGATTCCTCAAGGATCTCAAAATTACATTTGGCACTCCATTAGTTGATACTTGACATTATGTGACGGCTGTAATCTTCATAATCTTATCTTATATTATCTAGGTGAGGGCCCTTTCGGATCCACTTCGACCCAGAGGGATCTTTTGTGCCTTTGCCCTCTCCTTTATACCTGCTCCCAGGCTTGCTCCATCATTTCCACAAAACGGATGATGCAGTTTACCGGGAGCACCTTGAATTCCTTTGGTTGCGGGTAACCGTTACCAAAGTAGTTCATTCTTTGTCTGGCAAGGGCATGACATTCACACAATAAGTGTTCCATAGTCTCATCCTCCTCGCCACACATTCTACAGTCTAAACTATCAGATATTCCCATCTTGGCCAAGAGATCCTTGACCCCGAAGTGACCTGTGAACACCCCAGATATAATTCTGAGTTGCTTCCTACTGGATTTTCATAGTTTTCTGGTCCAGCCCGAGTCCACTACTTCTATGAAGAGCTTAGAGTGCCTTAAGCCAGCCTCATTCCTCCACTCGTGTTGGTGTTTGGTTTTGGCGTAGGCTTTAAAGGCCGATATTATGGTTCCCTACGAGAGTCCTTATATTTAATCAGTTCCATTTCACCAAATTTGTTGTTTCCGAGGGTAAAGTTATACCTACACGAGTTATAATAGAAAATACCAAAATCTATACACGCGGTTACTTATTCTGTGACGCGATTGGGTACCAGGTTGGTTCGCAGGTTTTCTCCAAGAAAAAAAAGGTATATGAATTGCTCAGGGTCTAATGATGGAGCAGAGCTCTCTTGGTAGACTTAGGTGAGTAGCTTTTGCATTAAACAATGCTCTTTAAAAAATAATTCAACGTGAAAAAAACATCGCGACGGATATAATTTTCAAATATTAAAATAGATTTTCTATAACCCATTTTTTTTAACTACAGAGTGAAAAATTAAAAGCAGAAATTATAAATAAATATTCATAACTCAGCATTAAGAATCACAAATTCAAAGAAAGGCATTATGAATGCCAGAATGAAGTCTCAGATAATGATTTGCACCATCTAGCGAGCATAGTTTTGGCTCAAGTTCAGTTCGATAGATGTCGCTGGTGTTATTTTTGAGCTATTTAGACCAATGCAAATATAAATCTTATAAAAAGCGTTAAACAGGTTTAATTTCATTCTAAAATTATTAACGAATCACTAAACTAACTTTTTTCAACCTAAATAACCTTATGGATAAAAAGAAGGCATAGTGCCATAATAGTACATTACTTACCTAGGGCGGTTAAACAAAGAATGATCGCAGGCATTTGACGCCCGAGCCGAAGGCAAGGGCGATAAATATGCGCTCTGAGGCTTTCTTTATTACCGCCCGTGGTGAGTACAACATTTTACGTCTCTATCTGGCCCGGAAGTGGGGTTTTCCGCACGCATAGCGTGCGGTAATTCCTACTTAATGGCCAGGTATGACGTAAAATACTTTACTTAAATATTTCCGTAACTTCCATAAAAAAAAAATATTAGTATTTTTTCCCAGTTGGGTCCGATAAACAAAAAAGACACAACAAAATAAAACAATAAAAGAAAAAAAAAACGTCTGCCATGCTTTTACCGATTTTAATACTACAAAAAATCATTGTATATCGCCTTAAAGTCCTATATAATATACGTGATTACCTTAGTGTCGATTTGCGTGTCGACCTATGTGAATCGCTTATATTATCTAGGTTAAACTATTGTGATGTCGTGTATGACGGGTGCATTACTGGTCGTTCCAAGAGGCTCATACAACGAGTGCAGAACGCATTGTGCTCGTTTTTGTTTCCGAGTCCCTCCCCGGTCCCACATCACTCCATACTTGAACGCCGCTAACTTGCTTAACATGTCTGCACGCCGACGCCTGCACCTTGCCACTCTGCTTTTCGGGGTGGTAAGGCACGAAACCCCATCTTACCTTTTCAATAAACTGGTATGGTCAAAGAGTGCGCGCAGATTCAAGGCAATGGCCATAACTCCTATGCACCGAACCGCTGCTTTCCGAGGTAGCTTCAAGTTCGCGGCGTCTAAGTGCTGGAATGATATCCCTCCCCCTATCCAAGGGGCGCTTAGCAGATACACCTTTAAGCGTAAGCTTAAAGGCTATTTGTTGACGCTCCAAAAATCCTAATCCTAATCCTGCACTTTTGACAGCAAAAATATGCCAATTGCACATTTTTATCTAGTTTTTGTTTTTAGTTTAATAGTGAAATTTACTTTAATGTGTAACGTAGTTATTATTTTATTAAAGCTGCATGTAGGTAGTGCTGTATGTATTATCTCACTATGTATTTATGTTTATTTCTCTCTCGCCTTGCACAATTTATTATATATATAGTTGTGTAATTATAATTGTATGACGTTTCCGTGAGTCACCAACGGTGCTGGCTGAAAATCAGCGCTGTAGGTGTCTGACTGACACCTCAGCATAATGCTGAGCCAGTGTCCGGTTCACGGCCGCAGAGACACACTTGTTACATGTTATTTTTATTTATTTTTGCTTAATATATGTGTCCTGTGTGTTAGTGAATAAATGTATCTTTCTTTCTTCTTCTTTCTTTCTGTATATAAAAAACGAAAGCAAAAACAAACATTCCCTGGCTGGGAATTGAACCCCTGGCCGACGGGGTTATAAGCCGATGTTATAACCATTCGTCTAATCAAGCGGTGATCGACAGTGGAGGTGAAATTATGTACTATATTGCATTAACAAATTTTTATGCGAGAAAATCTCGAGAAATCGAATTTTCTCGGAAACGAGACCTATCTAGATCGATTTCTCGCCCTCGTAACCACCTATATTCCAAATTTCATCGAAATCGTTAGAGCCGTTTCCGAGAACGTGATTGCAAATATATATATATATACAAATATTGCTCGTTTAATAGTATAGGATAAACCCGTGCGAAGCCGGGACGGGTCGCTAGTTTACAATAAAGTAACTTTTCTAGCAGCTTTTTATCAACATATTTTAATTTCATTGGATGTATATTTATGTATGTAAACGATTAAATCTGAATATCGTGTTAACTTTTGCATAATACCTGTCAACTGTGGGCAAAGTATACACGGAAGGCTTACAGCACCCTTAGTACATTACCTATACAATGATGCCTTACGTATTATCACCAAACAGCCTCGATTCTGTAGTGCACCCGCAATGTTTGCTGACGCCAGGGTACCCGATTTCTATGCCATTATTAGAAATAGAATAGCGTCGCTCTGGCACAGAATATGCATTTCTAATAATGTGCTAATTGAGACGGTCAGCCAGTAACAACTTGTACCGAAATGCAATCTTCCTGCATTGGTTATCTACGCATCGCAAATAATTGTAAATGTATTTTTTTTTATACTGCCAAGTCATTTAATGGTTAAATACGTTTTAAAATAATAATAAATCTAAAATAACTTAAACAAGAATAACAAGAAAATAAAAATAAAACTAAACTAAATAACAAGAAAGTAAAAATGCATAAGTATTATTTATAAAAAGAATACCCCGTCAAGGAGATCCTCCTGCGGCATTGTACCCATGACGCTGGCTGCGTTACGTCTCTGTATCGCGAGAGCGATTATTTGAGAGAGGTAAGCGCCAGCCCTCGGGTCACCTGAGGTGTTGATGAGCCGCCTCGACAAGGCTCTCAAGAACGACCTCATGTCAGCTGACCAGGGACCCATTGTCTCTACAGCAAGGGCCGCAAACTCGAAGTCTTTAAGTAAATACGAATATTTGCGGCGCTTGAGTAGTTGGGCCTGGTCAGCTGCAGCGCCAGCCTGTGAGCGGGTTCCATGAATGTGGGACGGTGCGAACGTGTCGACGCAGGTGGCGTCCCACACAAGGACCCTGCCCAGTTATTAATGTATTAGTTAAGGATTTTATTTTATTTCTTTATATCATATCTACTTATCTATTGTAAATAAATAAATTGTAATTATTACGGGTTTATTGCCTGAGTAAAGAAACATTAATTAATTAATTAATTCATAATAATTTATTGTTTAAAGTGTTTTATGTACATGTTTATTATAATTTAGTAGATTACACAACGGAAATGTGGGTGTAACACGAAGCGGACTAACTTATTAGGCGCGTAGATAGGTACATGAATTACAATTTGATACTTACTCAGAGAATTCCTTGAGATGATTGTGGTCGAGGTAAAGCGTTTTGAGCCTCCATAGAGGCTGGAGCAAGCCAGTGGTCAGAGCTTGTAGAGAGTTGTGCCTGAGATCTAGGGTTTCCAAGGCCCCGGAGTCACGCAGCAGTTCAGGCGGCAGCGTTTTAAACGCGTTGTGTGCCAGTGATAGCGATAGCAGGGATCGTGCGCCTGCCAGTGCGTCACCAGGTAACATTTTCAAACCGCAGCCCTCTAGCTGTACCGAGTGCAACTTCGGCAACGCCAGTGACCGCGAACCCACTGTCAAAGGTTTTCTTCCATTCGACACTATCAATTCTTCAAGTGCGGTCAGATTGCGCAATGCTGGTTCATCCAGCTTACCTAACTCTGTTTCTTCGAGTTTTAGCACACGCAAGTTACTGGCCGCTGCTAATACACCTTCGCCTAACGATTGCAAAGGGTTAAGGCTCAGTTCCAGGGTATCCAAGGCGTGTAGTCCTTCCAAACTCCCATTTTGCAACTCGCGTAAAGCATTACCCCTTAAATTTAGAGTGCGCAATGACCCCAGCCCCTTAAAGACATTCGCGTAGAGCTCTTTAATATCACTGGAAGATAGTTCCAGATAGTCTAGGCCCGAAACACCTTCCAGAGAATCAGGCGTCAGGACTAAGTGAGCTACATTCACTCTGAGATGTCGCAGTGAGGGTAGGTTCGCTAAAGCGGCCGTCGGTAAATGCGTATTCGCGCCATCAGAACCTTTACCATCCAACTTGAGCTCGGTTATGTTTACGAGGCCGCGGACATTTTCAGGTGTGATAGGCACCCCGCGCAGTGTGAGTGAGGTATTAGATGGTGCGCCTAGTGCTTGCAATGTGCAAGTGAGTGACTCGTTGACAGGCAGTGCACAATTTTTGAGCATGAAGTACTTTGGAGGCGCGGATGTATGAGTAACTTTCGGTAATTCCGCGCAAGTAAACGTCCCATTGCCGTCACACAACAGTGTGACGTACTCGCGCGAATACCATATATCAATCGTGGTGCCACTTGGCAGGAGGCACGGCATGTTGACTTCCGGGCCACTTGATTTGGCAGGCCGGCACCGCTCTGCGCTCATGCTTGCCACCAGCGCCAACAACGCCGCGATTACCACGCTCATCTTTAACTCCGCACTCATTATCCTGCCTTCCTCATGCTTCGGCCGTAATAGTTACGTGCTCCTGAAAAATAACATTAATTGGCGACAGTCTTCATTACAGCGCAAGAGGTGGGGGCAAGAGCCGTGGCTCGAGCCCGTTATCCAACTTGTCTTTAGTTTCCAAGTGCACTGCCATAGCAGCACTTAAAGCATCTGCTGAAAGCGTCCCGGGTGCTATAGGCACAAGAGGCAAAACTTCCTTGTATGCCCCAAGAGGTCGATGCGGCAACGCGTACTGCAGCTTCTGCCAGAACCACGGCTCGCCCCACTTGACGTAGGTATGTGTGCGAAGGTAGGAACGCAAATCGTCGTCTTGTGGCTCTGTCGCTGGTAATTCCCCCAGCAGTACTACGATCACACGAGCTCGGCCCTCTTTGAGAGCACGCGTGTGTGCTGCGCGGAACTCGGCTCGAGCCCACTCGGAGCTCATGAAACCGGGCGATGCCACAACCAAAGTGCGCCGCGCTTCTTGCACCGAACGTGACACGTGCTCTGCGATAGACTCGCCTGGGGCCCAGTCTCGGTAATGCACGCAAAGCCTGTAGCCCCGTCGCTCCAGCTCTGGCACTAACTTATGCACCACCAGGTCTTCGTCCTTGTGTGAAAATGACAAAAACGCGTCGTACTTGGCAGGCGCTTCTTTGCTACGCGTGAGACAGCCACACCAACCGCGCGCGAAAAGCCACACCTTAATCTCGGTTTGGTAGCGCAACCATAATATTGCCGAAAGGGTTGCGAGCAGCCCTAGCAGTGCCAATGTACCACCGACGCCTGCCGCCCACGCCGCGCGCGCATTTGCACATAATCCAGCCACATCCTTGAGCCGCAAGAGATCGCCATTATCGCATGTTACGTTGTCCCAGTCGTGTATGCGGGCTGCCGATCTCTGTACCGCCTTTAACGCTGCGGAATGTGCGCAGTCGCACACGAGGGGATTACCAGCTAAGCGCAACGCGTGTGGACCCAACGCTGGTACATCCGTTAGCTGATTGTTGGTGAGATCAAGCAGTTCCAGTTCACGTGGAGTAGGGCCTGGTGGAAGCATCTTCAGACCAAGCCCGGCTAGTGTAAGTTCGTGCACTGGCAGCGATAGATTGAGCGTCGGTGGCGCATGATGTAAACGTAGAACTGTGCGGTTGAGTCCAGAGTCTATCAACGGGGGTACAGTATCTGGTGGGTTGATGCAGTCAAGCTCCATTGCATATGCTGAAGGATGTAATGTGCAGCTGCAATTGCCAGGGCATTTGGGTGCAGGTAACTCGCACGTAAGTTTATCGAGAGGTGCTGTGAGCAGTGTAATGTTTGCAAGCGCGGGCGGTGATGCGCAAACGGCAGCATCAAGTTTTACAGTCGGGTAGACGCGCGCGTAGCTCGGGTTGTTAATGAGTCGCAACAGCCAAAACGTGAGACAGTCGCAATGGAAAGGATTGCCATCTAGTAACAAACGGCCGCTTCCCGCAACCTTTTCATCGTCATCTATGCGACCGAACTGCAGCTCTTCTGTCATTTCCACTTTGGCTATTTGATTGTATTTGATGTCCACTATCACGTTTTCACTCATGAAGATGACATCATGGTCCTGAAAAAAAAACATTAGACAGTTTTATAGGTATTCATTATTATTAGGTAAGACAATAAGAAATTTTAAAATGTATTTGACATGCATGATATTGACCTGTAAAATATGACATTTTATCAATAAAGTTCTGAATCTGAATCTGAATTAGTCTATTCGGTGGGCTATGAGTGTACAAACTAAAATAAAAATTACAGTAGCACTTTGTATTTTCGAATGGTTATACGAGTAAGTCATGAATCATGATAAAGTTTAGTCAACCTCTGTATAGCCAGCTGACGATTTTTTTCCTCAAGATATTGGACTAACTATCATTTGATGATATATAATCAATCGGGGGGAAATGAAAATGAAATGAAAAATGAAAATGAAAAATAGTTTATTCAGTAACTTAACTTAGCTTAGCTAAATACAGGTTGGTGTCTCTTTTTAAGTATCGAGATACCTGTGTCAAGAGACTCAAGAGACACAGCTCTTCCATAGAGTGTAGGTAACTTGAATTGAAACGTACAGAAGTGCACATAACATGTTTAAATAATAATATAATATAAGAGGGGTAAATCTCCTAGAACTAATACTAATTGTTTATTTTAAATACTAAAGCAGTGTGAGTGTGTGTGCGTGTGCGTGCGTGTGTGTGTGTGTGTGTGCGTGTGCGTGTTTGTGCGAGTGAGTGCGTGACTATGTGTGTTGTGTGTGCGCGCGTATGGGTGTGGATCTAAATACATATGTCGGTATATAGTGAGTTTTATCTGTCGTTTTCTGATAATAAGCTTAAGTTTTTATCTTTTAGCCAAGTCATCATTTTCTTTTTACACTCTTTAAAGGTTGTGGAGTTGATGTCAATAACAGGATTTATTAGGTTGTATAGGTGAATATGGAAATGGGCTGGACATATCTGGACATGGACCATAGAGAGTACACGATGGAAAGGCCCAAAGGGGAAAAGAAATGTTGGTAGACCAATAAGACGGTGGGCTGATGACATTATACAAGAAGCAGGAAAAGATTGGATTGAACTAGGCAATGACAGGGAATCATGAAAAAGATGGAGGAGGCCTTTACCCAAAAAGGGGTCCATATTACAATTAAAGAAAACTAACCATACTAATAATAATATAAAATAACTAACTAACAACTTACTAATACCATTTGAAATTGAAATGTACCTTAGAAATATGGAATAAAATGGCTTTATTATTATTATTTTATTATTATAGGTGAATAGACTGAAACTCGTATTGTTTCCTAGCGTAAACAGAAGTTAGCTGTCGCGGAGGGGATTGGCTTTGGCAATCTCCTTCTTGTCATTGTGATGTTAGGTTTAAAAGAAGTGCTTTTGTGTCTTCTCAAGATAGCATGTAACACGTACAACTTTCTGACAGTCATCAGCTCGCAAATTTCGTACAGGTTTTTTGTAGGGAACCTATAGGGTTTGGAGTACATCACCATCAACAGCGCTCTTTGTGCTCTCTCTAACTCAATAAACTTCGTTGTGGTGGCACCACCCCATATAGGGATGCAGTATACAAGGACAGACTGGGCCAGGGAAACGTAAATTTGATTGAGTAGATTCTTCGAGGTTTGAGATTTTTAAATATGTACATCATTTTACGCGTTCTGGTTAAGATCAGTTCAGTATGTGTATGCCACGAGAGTCGCTGGTCAAGCATGATGCCAAGATATCTTGTGTTCTCAGCCCTGTTGATTACTGTGCAGTTGTAAATCGTGCTGACCGTATCCCTACAAGTATGTATCCTAAGTTTAAAAGTTGCGTCAGGTTGGGTTCTTTGGTATTTGGTGAAACAAATATAATTTGATTTGCTTGTATTTAAGGTGAGCAGGTTAGCTTGAAGCCAGCAGGCAATCAGTCTTAGACCATTCTCGGCATCCTAACGTCCTCCCAGTTGTCTCCCCAGAATACTACAGCTGTATCATCAGCATATGCAAAGGTGGAGCCTCTGTCAATGGGTAAGAAGCTAAGCTGGTTGATGTATATGAGAAAGAGCGTTGGGCCCAAAACACTTCCCTGAGGGACACCGTAAGTTACGTCATATTCGTCACTAGTGAATTTCCCTATTTTAACCCGTTGCTTACGTCCATTCAAGTAGCTAGTTAGTAGAGAAAGGGGAACTCCTCTGATACCTATGTTCTCCAGGGTGTTTACAAGTGTGGAAACAGAAACAGTGTCAAAAGCTTTCTTGAGGTCACGAAATACGGCAATACATTTCTTCTTCTTGTCCACCTTATCAACTTTCAGGGAAGAAAGTGCTGTCACAGCGTCATCAGTGGACAACCCTTGCCTAAAGCCACATTGAGATGAATAAATTACATCATTTTTATACGTGTTTGTGAGGTTGACGTCCACGGGTGATGATACAACGTTCTGAAGTTATCGCAGAAACAAGTTATAGCAAAGGCTGGAAAATGGTCACGAAAATCTATTGCTAGCTCGCGGGCTAGATAAGCCTTTAGATGAGTAATTAATAAGTATAACATTGCAAAGTGCTTTTAATCGACTTCAATTTATTTGATTTATTTAGCAATATTAAGAACATTTCGGATTTAAGGTTCATCATCCTCCTATCATTTTGGATTTAAAGCTATGTAACCATGAAACGAAAGAAGTACAAAAGCAGCAAAATATAATTAAACCCTTGCATCCTTACCATGAGGGCCATAATGCGGTTGTTCGACAAATTCAACAGCTCTAGATCTGTCATTAGACGCCAGTCATAGAACACTTTATTAATGCGGTTGTGGCTAAGGTCCAAATGCCGCAGCCCAGTCAGCGTATTCATGGGTGATATCTCAATGTTCTCATCCGGCTGTAAAGTGAGCTCGTTGTGAGATAGGTCCAGCCAGCGCAGCGCAAGCGCACCTTGGAAGGCGTTCGGTGATAGGACGCGCAGGCCGTTATTGCTCGCTGATAGGTAATGTAATTCACCCAGTGACTGGAATAGGTCGCTGAAAATAAAACAATGATATTTTTAACTAGTGACTTTGACTTTCCTCATGTATCATCAATACATAGTATAAAACAAAGTCGCTTCCCGCTGTCTGTCTGTCCCTATGTATGTTTAGATCTTTTAAACTACGCAACGGATTTTGATGCGGTTTTTTTAATAGATAGAGTGATTCAAGAGGAAGGTTTATATGTATAATACAATACAATACATGCATGTATTATATATAATATCTGGGCAACCGAGCTCTGCTCGGGTGAAAATAAGTTTACTATAATATTTTTTAATTAAATTTTTAAAAGATGTTTATTTTTATTGGTCTTAAAAAACTCATCTTGGAATTGAAAATTATTAAATATAAACCCCCCGACTATAAAGGAAACAACTAATACAAAAAGTTATACCAAAAAATGGTATTCACAATTTACTTTAAAAACAAAGTTTTCGGTTTAAACTTTCAATTCAATTCATTACTTTGCCAAGGAACAAACATTAACATCTCCTTCCCACTATACCGCATGAACTGGTTTCCGAGAGCAAATGCGTTGATTATTACAGAAAACACCCAAGTCGGTATAAGTAGGCCGATAATATTCCGATGTTCCGTCGATTCCTCAAGGATCTCAAAATTACATTTGGCACTCCATTAGTTGATACTTGACATTATGTGACGGCTGTAATCTTCATAATCTTATCTTATATTATCTAGGTGAGGGCCCTTTCGGATCCACTTCGACCCAGAGGGATCTTTTGTGCCTTTGCCCTCTCCTTTATACCTGCTCCCAGGCTTGCTCCATCATTTCCACAAAACGGATGATGCAGTTTACCGGGAGCACCTTGAATTCCTTTGGTTGCGGGTAACCGTTACCAAAGTAGTTCATTCTTTGTCTGGCAAGGGCATGACATTCACACAATAAGTGTTCCATAGTCTCATCCTCCTCGCCACACATTCTACAGTCTAAACTATCAGATATTCCCATCTTGGCCAAGAGATCCTTGACCCCGAAGTGACCTGTGAACACCCCAGATATAATTCTGAGTTGCTTCCTACTGGATTTTCATAGTTTTCTGGTCCAGCCCGAGTCCACTACTTCTATGAAGAGCTTAGAGTGCCTTAAGCCAGCCTCATTCCTCCACTCGTGTTGGTGTTTGGTTTTGGCGTAGGCTTTAAAGGCCGATATTATGGTTCCCTACGAGAGTCCTTATATTTAATCAGTTCCATTTCACCAAATTTGTTGTTTCCGAGGGTAAAGTTATACCTACACGAGTTATAATAGAAAATACCAAAATCTATACACGCGGTTACTTATTCTGTGACGCGATTGGGTACCAGGTTGGTTCGCAGGTTTTCTCCAAGAAAAAAAAGGTATATGAATTGCTCAGGGTCTAATGATGGAGCAGAGCTCTCTTGGTAGACTTAGGTGAGTAGCTTTTGCATTAAACAATGCTCTTTAAAAAATAATTCAACGTGAAAAAAACATCGCGACGGATATAATTTTCAAATATTAAAATAGATTTTCTATAACCCATTTTTTTTAACTACAGAGTGAAAAATTAAAAGCAGAAATTATAAATAAATATTCATAACTCAGCATTAAGAATCACAAATTCAAAGAAAGGCATTATGAATGCCAGAATGAAGTCTCAGATAATGATTTGCACCATCTAGCGAGCATAGTTTTGGCTCAAGTTCAGTTCGATAGATGTCGCTGGTGTTATTTTTGAGCTATTTAGACCAATGCAAATATAAATCTTATAAAAAGCGTTAAACAGGTTTAATTTCATTCTAAAATTATTAACGAATCACTAAACTAACTTTTTTCAACCTAAATAACCTTATGGATAAAAAGAAGGCATAGTGCCATAATAGTACATTACTTACCTAGGGCGGTTAAACAAAGAATGATCGCAGGCATTTGACGCCCGAGCCGAAGGCAAGGGCGATAAATATGCGCTCTGAGGCTTTCTTTATTACCGCCCGTGGTGAGTACAACATTTTACGTCTCTATCTGGCCCGGAAGTGGGGTTTTCCGCACGCATAGCGTGCGGTAATTCCTACTTAATGGCCAGGTATGACGTAAAATACTTTACTTAAATATTTCCGTAACTTCCATAAAAAAAAAATATTAGTATTTTTTCCCAGTTGGGTCCGATAAACAAAAAAGACACAACAAAATAAAACAATAAAAGAAAAAAAAAACGTCTGCCATGCTTTTACCGATTTTAATACTACAAAAAATCATTGTATATCGCCTTAAAGTCCTATATAATATACGTGATTACCTTAGTGTCGATTTGCGTGTCGACCTATGTGAATCGCTTATATTATCTAGGTTAAACTATTGTGATGTCGTGTATGACGGGTGCATTACTGGTCGTTCCAAGAGGCTCATACAACGAGTGCAGAACGCATTGTGCTCGTTTTTGTTTCCGAGTCCCTCCCCGGTCCCACATCACTCCATACTTGAACGCCGCTAACTTGCTTAACATGTCTGCACGCCGACGCCTGCACCTTGCCACTCTGCTTTTCGGGGTGGTAAGGCACGAAACCCCATCTTACCTTTTCAATAAACTGGTATGGTCAAAGAGTGCGCGCAGATTCAAGGCAATGGCCATAACTCCTATGCACCGAACCGCTGCTTTCCGAGGTAGCTTCAAGTTCGCGGCGTCTAAGTGCTGGAATGATATCCCTCCCCCTATCCAAGGGGCGCTTAGCAGATACACCTTTAAGCGTAAGCTTAAAGGCTATTTGTTGACGCTCCAAAAATCCTAATCCTAATCCTGCACTTTTGACAGCAAAAATATGCCAATTGCACATTTTTATCTAGTTTTTGTTTTTAGTTTAATAGTGAAATTTACTTTAATGTGTAACGTAGTTATTATTTTATTAAAGCTGCATGTAGGTAGTGCTGTATGTATTATCTCACTATGTATTTATGTTTATTTCTCTCTCGCCTTGCACAATTTATTATATATATAGTTGTGTAATTATAATTGTATGACGTTTCCGTGAGTCACCAACGGTGCTGGCTGAAAATCAGCGCTGTAGGTGTCTGACTGACACCTCAGCATAATGCTGAGCCAGTGTCCGGTTCACGGCCGCAGAGACACACTTGTTACATGTTATTTTTATTTATTTTTGCTTAATATATGTGTCCTGTGTGTTAGTGAATAAATGTATCTTTCTTTCTTCTTCTTTCTTTCTGTATATAAAAAACGAAAGCAAAAACAAACATTCCCTGGCTGGGAATTGAACCCCTGGCCGACGGGGTTATAAGCCGATGTTATAACCATTCGTCTAATCAAGCGGTGATCGACAGTGGAGGTGAAATTATGTACTATATTGCATTAACAAATTTTTATGCGAGAAAATCTCGAGAAATCGAATTTTCTCGGAAACGAGACCTATCTAGATCGATTTCTCGCCCTCGTAACCACCTATATTCCAAATTTCATCGAAATCGTTAGAGCCGTTTCCGAGAACGTGATTGCAAATATATATATATATACAAATATTGCTCGTTTAATAGTATAGGATAAACCCGTGCGAAGCCGGGACGGGTCGCTAGTTTACAATAAAGTAACTTTTCTAGCAGCTTTTTATCAACATATTTTAATTTCATTGGATGTATATTTATGTATGTAAACGATTAAATCTGAATATCGTGTTAACTTTTGCATAATACCTGTCAACTGTGGGCAAAGTATACACGGAAGGCTTACAGCACCCTTAGTACATTACCTATACAATGATGCCTTACGTATTATCACCAAACAGCCTCGATTCTGTAGTGCACCCGCAATGTTTGCTGACGCCAGGGTACCCGATTTCTATGCCATTATTAGAAATAGAATAGCGTCGCTCTGGCACAGAATATGCATTTCTAATAATGTGCTAATTGAGACGGTCAGCCAGTAACAACTTGTACCGAAATGCAATCTTCCTGCATTGGTTATCTACGCATCGCAAATAATTGTAAATGTATTTTTTTTTATACTGCCAAGTCATTTAATGGTTAAATACGTTTTAAAATAATAATAAATCTAAAATAACTTAAACAAGAATAACAAGAAAATAAAAATAAAACTAAACTAAATAACAAGAAAGTAAAAATGCATAAGTATTATTTATAAAAAGAATACCCCGTCAAGGAGATCCTCCTGCGGCATTGTACCCATGACGCTGGCTGCGTTACGTCTCTGTATCGCGAGAGCGATTATTTGAGAGAGGTAAGCGCCAGCCCTCGGGTCACCTGAGGTGTTGATGAGCCGCCTCGACAAGGCTCTCAAGAACGACCTCATGTCAGCTGACCAGGGACCCATTGTCTCTACAGCAAGGGCCGCAAACTCGAAGTCTTTAAGTAAATACGAATATTTGCGGCGCTTGAGTAGTTGGGCCTGGTCAGCTGCAGCGCCAGCCTGTGAGCGGGTTCCATGAATGTGGGACGGTGCGAACGTGTCGACGCAGGTGGCGTCCCACACAAGGACCCTGCCCAGTTATTAATGTATTAGTTAAGGATTTTATTTTATTTCTTTATATCATATCTACTTATCTATTGTAAATAAATAAATTGTAATTATTACGGGTTTATTGCCTGAGTAAAGAAACATTAATTAATTAATTAATTCATAATAATTTATTGTTTAAAGTGTTTTATGTACATGTTTATTATAATTTAGTAGATTACACAACGGAAATGTGGGTGTAACACGAAGCGGACTAACTTATTAGGCGCGTAGATAGGTACATGAATTACAATTTGATACTTACTCAGAGAATTCCTTGAGATGATTGTGGTCGAGGTAAAGCGTTTTGAGCCTCCATAGAGGCTGGAGCAAGCCAGTGGTCAGAGCTTGTAGAGAGTTGTGCCTGAGATCTAGGGTTTCCAAGGCCCCGGAGTCACGCAGCAGTTCAGGCGGCAGCGTTTTAAACGCGTTGTGTGCCAGTGATAGCGATAGCAGGGATCGTGCGCCTGCCAGTGCGTCACCAGGTAACATTTTCAAACCGCAGCCCTCTAGCTGTACCGAGTGCAACTTCGGCAACGCCAGTGACCGCGAACCCACTGTCAAAGGTTTTCTTCCATTCGACACTATCAATTCTTCAAGTGCGGTCAGATTGCGCAATGCTGGTTCATCCAGCTTACCTAACTCTGTTTCTTCGAGTTTTAGCACACGCAAGTTACTGGCCGCTGCTAATACACCTTCGCCTAACGATTGCAAAGGGTTAAGGCTCAGTTCCAGGGTATCCAAGGCGTGTAGTCCTTCCAAACTCCCATTTTGCAACTCGCGTAAAGCATTACCCCTTAAATTTAGAGTGCGCAATGACCCCAGCCCCTTAAAGACATTCGCGTAGAGCTCTTTAATATCACTGGAAGATAGTTCCAGATAGTCTAGGCCCGAAACACCTTCCAGAGAATCAGGCGTCAGGACTAAGTGAGCTACATTCACTCTGAGATGTCGCAGTGAGGGTAGGTTCGCTAAAGCGGCCGTCGGTAAATGCGTATTCGCGCCATCAGAACCTTTACCATCCAACTTGAGCTCGGTTATGTTTACGAGGCCGCGGACATTTTCAGGTGTGATAGGCACCCCGCGCAGTGTGAGTGAGGTATTAGATGGTGCGCCTAGTGCTTGCAATGTGCAAGTGAGTGACTCGTTGACAGGCAGTGCACAATTTTTGAGCATGAAGTACTTTGGAGGCGCGGATGTATGAGTAACTTTCGGTAATTCCGCGCAAGTAAACGTCCCATTGCCGTCACACAACAGTGTGACGTACTCGCGCGAATACCATATATCAATCGTGGTGCCACTTGGCAGGAGGCACGGCATGTTGACTTCCGGGCCACTTGATTTGGCAGGCCGGCACCGCTCTGCGCTCATGCTTGCCACCAGCGCCAACAACGCCGCGATTACCACGCTCATCTTTAACTCCGCACTCATTATCCTGCCTTCCTCATGCTTCGGCCGTAATAGTTACGTGCTCCTGAAAAATAACATTAATGCTGTTTTAAATTAAATGTACAACATGTGCTAAATAAATAATATCTAAATAGGACGGTAGCGTTAGGTTACGAACTTCGATAAGTATAATGGTATACTGGTGCAGAGACAAACTAAGCCTGATTCGCCCAAACGCTTTTTTGAAATCATCATCAGCCGAAAGACGTCCACTGCAGGGCATAGGCCTCCTCCGAAGAGAGCCACAGTGACCGGTCCTGCGCCACCCGCATCCAGCGGACTCCCGCGACCTTTACCAGGTCATCAGTCCACCTTGTGGTGTTTTTTGACATACCTACGTCAAAAATATAAGCTGAGCAGGTTAAGGCGCCGTAGGTTCTTAGTCTTCTCTCCCTCTCACTGAGCATACGCGTGAGCGAGATGAAAGTGCGTGTTCGGAAGCGCGGATATCATGTAATAGAGGTAGGGCACAGCTGAATGTCATCTCGCTCGTATGTGGAGCAGCCCAACTGGGGAATTACCTCCACCTTACAGAAGACTGCAGCCATGATAGCACCACTGCTTTGTAGTGTTGCTATATTATTGCATGCTATGAAGTATGTGGTGTTGTGTTCCTTGTGGTTGAGTAAGGTCGCCAGAGCTCCTTAGGGGAATAAAGGGTCGGCAACGCGCTTCTGATTCTTCTGGAGTCACAAGTGTCCATAGGCTACGGTAACTGCTTAACATCAGGCAGGCCGTAAGCTTGTTTGCCACCGTCGTTGTATAAAAATAAAGTTTTTTAATTTTAATCTTTTGTGCGTTTATAATAGTACATTATGATATTTATGATACAAGTGTGCTATGTTGGTCATTACACTCGAGTCGGATTTTAAGCCTGAGCCGAAGGCGAAGGCTTAATGGAGACGAGAAGTGTAATGACCAATGCTCACGTGTTTCATACGACGTTTTTCAACACATTTGCGAGAAAAAAAAAAAAATTGAAAATGTTAAAAGATATGTAATGAAAAGGCACTAGTGCGATAATGTAATGTAAAAGTCACGGCATGGGTAATATTCTGCATTATTTTGCTAATATTTTAAAAGATATGTAATGAAAAGGCACTAGTTATACTGGGCGTTTTCCGCAAGTCGACATCCATTGTGCCTATTTTTCGTGAAACGGCGGTGTGGCGCTACTCTAACCACCCCAGCTCGTCTAAAAAGTTGGTGAGTGCCTTGGTGTTGCTGACTGCGTCCCGTAGTGTGTTTGGAGAACCTAGGTGCTTAATTCTGTATACTTCTACCTCCTTGCAGTCCAGTAGTATATGTTTAGTCGTTTCTTCTGCCTCCATGCACGCTCTGCACATGGGGCTGTCTGTGATACCTAAGTTATAGAGGTGTTTGTTCAAGGTGTTGTGTCCTGTTATTATACCCACTATCTTGCGCAGTTGGTTTCTATGTGTCCTTAGTAGTGTGGTTGTGAGTTTGTGGTCGCGTTTCGACAGAATCTCTTTGGTCTGTCTGCATGTGTCTATCTCCTCCCAGTATCTTTGGTGTAGGTCTTTGGTGTGTTGGTCCAGTTGATGGTATATGTAGCTTTGTGGCAGGGGCAAGATTGGCTCCGGTCCGTATGCCGTTGTTTCTGAGCCTTTCCTGGCCAGTTCATCCGCTGCATCGTTTCCTCTTGAGCCACTGTGCCCCTTGATCCATTGTATTGTAACTTTGTTTTTATCTGCGCACACCTCTGTGAGGTTTAGGTGACATTCGTATATCAAGCTAGATGTGATGTTATCACTGCTCAGTGCTTGTAGTACCGATTTACTGTCTGAGAGTATCCGTATGTTTGTGTTTTCGACTTGTCGTCTCTTTATGGCATTGCAGGCTTCAAGTATCCCTACGCATTCAGCCTGGAATACCGTGTTTTGTACACCCAGTGGTTTGGATATGTGTATGTTTAAATCCTCTGAGAACACACCACATCCTGTTCCCGTATTTGTTTTTGAACCATCTGTAAAGATTCTGAGGTCTGTTTGGTTTAACCCCTCTTTGGAGTCTTCTGTCAGTAATATTTCGTAGTCTTTCCCAAAGACTGCAGTTTTTGGTATTTTGTCGATTGAAGCTTCCATCATAGGTAGGCTTGTGATCAGTTTGTTGTGGATCTTTGTGTGGGGTATGTCTAGTTTCGTCCATAGGTTGAGGCTTTTTAGGCGTATTGCCGTCGCAGCCGCCTCTTTTTGTATGTGCATTTGTAGAGGTAGTAGCCCTAGCATGACTTCTAGTGCTGCTGTTGGGGTTGTTCTCATGCAACCTGTAGCAGCGACACATGCTAGTCTTTGTGTTTTCTGAATTTTGGTAATTGCACTCGTGGTTTGGGTGCGGGGCCACCATACAATGGCACCGTAGCTTATCATTGGTACTATCACCATTCTGTATAGCCACAGTATGATGTGGGGGGCCAGGCCCCATCTTTTCCCCACCATCCTTCTGCATTGCCAGAAGGCTACTGTTGCTTTGTTTAGTCTGCTGTCTAGGTGTTTGCTCCAGTTTAGTTTATCATCTAGTGTTATGCCTAGGTATTTTACCTCCTTCGAGAGTGTTAGTTTGGTACCGAATAGAGTTGGCATTTCGTAGGTACCCAGTTTTCGTTTATTTGTAAAGAGAATTGTGTCGGTTTTCTTTGGGTTTACCGATAGGTCATTCTCCTTGCACCATTTCTCTGTTATTTTCAGTGCTGTTGGGCACTAGTGCGATAATGTAATGTAAAAGGCACGGCATGGGTAATATTCTGCATTATCAGTGTAAATACGCTGTAATAAAGACCTACTTTACGAGCAGGTGTGTTGAAAAATAAAAAAAGGTAATCACTATATAAGTTCCCTCAAACATTAAATTGCCGATTTTTAGAACCAATTTTAATATGTTTAACTTTTTTGCATAATTTGTTAGGAATATTTTAAGTGTATTTTAGACATATGTTCGTGATTTTTCTATCGAGCGAAAATTGCTTAATCATGTTTCGAATCACTGATTTCCGTGCAGAAAAGCCTCAAGATTAGTATTCGTTTTTTTTTTAAACCATATTATTATAAACAGACGCATTGTATTGTTTCAAAAACTCTGTTCGCTTAACTTCGCTGAACCTAAGGCGCCTTATGGTAGGTATACGCTATACTTGAAAGAGCTTACGGCCATGTTAATAAACTAGAAAATTAACATATATTATTAACTTATTATGGATTAAACAAATGAAGTAATTTTCCTTCAGCGGTATTTGTTATAATATAATTAAAATATTATTAGCAATTGAAATGTATTAATCGTATCCTCATTTTCGTTAATTAGTTAAAGATAACAATGTTGTTGGTGTATATTTCCGTGTGTACCAACACTAATTCCAAGGTTTCACGAGTCCTACTCGTAATTTAATACTGCCGTTAAAATATGTGTGACTAATTGAATTCCTAATAGATACGTACAGTCGCCATCACATACATCGGTACACTATAGGTGTTCAAAATATCGGCACATGCGCCCTAATATATAATAAAATAGAGGTGTGTTCCGATGTTTGTGAGCTGCTTGTTTGCTCCGATGTATGTGATGGCGACTGTACATACATCCCAATAGATACAATTATATATATACAAATGGGTTATCAATGTTATCATATATACTGCCTATTAAGCTGAAGGTCCTGGGTTCGAATCACGGTAAGGGCAAATATTTATGTGATGATCCTCGCATGTTTTCTATGTACCTATTTAAGTATTTATATTTTCATTAAATATATCGTCGTCTAGTACCCATAACACAAGCCTTATTGATCTTACTGTGGGACTAGTTCGATTTGTTTAAGATTGTACCCTAAATATTTATTTATTTATTTTATTATGGGCTTGTCCATAAAGAAGGGTGTCCCACCGATTTTAAAACGACGTAATATATGGGCAAGCCCTATCTACTAATCTAATTATAGGCAATGACCTTTCCTAACTGACAAAAATTGAATGAGCCTTGAAACTTAATTTAATTGTGCCCCGGGCGGGCGATAAAAAGTCCGTAAAACCAAAATATCACGCACTAGGTTAGGCGGGGTTCTCTCGGCGAGATATTAATAATAATCAAAAATCAAAAAAATCAAAAATATTTATTGGTATCATACTAAAGTAGGTAAAAGTACATTAGTGGCTGGCGTCTCCCGGTAAGTATGGCAATACTTGTGTTGGGAGGCACCGCTCTTCGTCCATTTGGACCATGGTTATAATATAGTTTAGTAGATACGATTTAAATAACATTACATTCATTGATTCGTTTACATTTACTACAAGCTAAAAACAATTTATTTTTAATTTAGGTTAGTGTGTGTTGTGTGTGTGTGTGTGAGTGTGTGTGTTTTGTGTGTGTGTGTGTGTGTGTGTGTGTGTGTGTGTGTGTGTGTGTGTGTGTGTGTGTGTGTGTGTGTGTGTGTTTGTGAGTGAGTGTTTGCGCGTTTGATTATTATTTTAAGCGTTAATACACACGTTTTCATGCTTAAACTAATAAAGATTCAGTGTCTTCATAAGTAAGTGTGATCAGCCATTCCGTTATTTTTTCTTTACAGTTTCGTAATTGCATCGGGTAAATATTGATAGTTTTATTTAATTTATTGTATAAATGTGACGATATTGTATTGTATTGCCTCTTGGCAAACGCTGATTTTGCAGCACAAATAGGAGCAACTTTATGATTTATACGTTTTGGTTTAACAGGTATATAGTTCAGAGTCTTGTGTACTTTTAATATAGTTAATAAAATGTATAATTTTCGCATACTAAGAATGTTATTTTCTCTATAAAGCTCATATGTTGAGTGTCTGAAGGGTAGCTTATACATTACTTTAAGAAGGCATCTTTGCCCTCTTTCAGCCTGAAGAAATTTTGTCTTGGTAGCACCACCCCAAACTACAATACAGTAACTGGTTACTGATTGTGCAAGTGATTTGTAAAGTTGGTTGAGTAATGTTTTATCTGCAATGTGTCTAAGAATTTTGAAGATCCAGATTAATTTTCTAACTCGATTGTTAACGTAATCTATGTGTGAGTGCCATGATAGCCGCTGGTCCAGAATGACTCCAAGGTACTTAATGGTAGATACTTTTTTAAGCTGTGTGCAATTACAGCGTCTGCAGTCACTCAGATCACAGCAATGCATTTTTAATTGTAGCATAGACTCCGGTTGGGTGTTATTGTATTTGGTAAAGCACATATAATTCGTTTTGTCAAGATTTAAGGTGAGGAGATTTGACTTAAGCCAGGATGATATCAATATTAAACCTTTTTCAGCGCAGCTATAGACATCCTGCCATGTTTTCGCTATGAAAACTACAGCTGTGTCGTCTGCGTACGAGTAAATATGCCCTTTGTTAATGTCCAGGTTGGTCAGATCGTTGATATAGATCAAGAAGAGAGAAGAGATAAGAGAAGAATAATAAAACGCGATATCGCATAACTGGCTAAGTCGAACCGACTGATTTAGACTTTAAAGAACGGGTTTAAATAAACATCCGTTGCAACTTGCAACAACACCCATAGTTGCCCCCTTAGAGGAATTAAAACGCGCTAGATTGTTGTGTGAGCTATTATTACGGCAATGCGTAAAAATGTTTGGGATTTAGATTTAAGAATTGCAACACCTAGTAAATAATTATTCTAGCGGTAATTTGTAATTATAAATCTTATTGTATATTGTTGACGGACATATAAGTGTATCTTAGCATACCTAATATGGGAAATATATATATTTTTTATTTATTTCTTACTCAACAAAAATGACGATAAACTTAGTCTGAGCGTCTCTGCATAACAGTTTGTTGGCGAATATACACTCTTTATAATTATGTTTTGGTATCTATATGAATTATTATTATTATGAAACCCACCTTTCGTTCCAATTTTTTCACGCGAATATCGCAATCGGCTGCTGCGGCGCAATAAGTCGCCCTAGACCTGAACACATTTCCCTGCTACACTTGTCACTGAGACTTTAATCACACTCTGGGTAACAGGCACGTATGAAGAGATTGACATCAATTGAAATATCTCTCGCATGCAAACAATGCATTGTCGTAGATAACAAGATGGACCGCAGAAAAACACGTCGTGCGTTGGTCAGCTCGAGAGCGGTACTGGCGTAGACAAGGTTCAAATTCAAACGCTCCATGACGTATACTGCTTCAGCACCTTGAGGCGCTCTATTTGTATCGGAGTCAACGAGAGCGAGTGTTACTTGAGCGGCCAGGGTTTAGACGAAAATAATGAATAAATATTGATAAAAAAAAAGTGTGGATTATTTGTGAAATATGGCTCGTCTACGGTTTAGGTATGAGTATGTGGACTTCATGTTTTTAATTGCAGACCCATACGTCAAAAAAATAAGGACATAGAACCGTTTAAGATGATTTTAAGACCAATCTTTGCAATTATTTTCTATCGAGCCGATTTCATCCAATTATGGTTCGAGTCCGTCTACGGTCTTGGAAATATGATGAATATTAACTTATATTTTTTTTGATGTGCTAGAACAAATAATTTTTCTTATACAACTGCTCAAATAATATAAATTTCAACAAATTTGGTCTTGTCAGCCTCTTAAACTCCTCATTAAAATAATTTCCTACAACTTATATTTTATATAGAAATTTTATATTTTAATATGCCTTTCATATTTAAATACTGTTTAATCCGGGTCTAACGCGATATTTATTTACCTTTATTTCTGATAAATAAATATCGCGTTAGACCCGGATTAAACAGTATTTAAATATGTGTACAAAGCGCGAGAGTTTAAAGTGTTATATGCCTTTCATGTCGAAATCCGCTCGATACTAAGCTCCACGAAGCCGTGTATGTGACCGATAACGATAACAGACAGATTTGGCAAAACATCATTAGAGAGAAAACGATGACAAGGGGTCAAGCCCCTCAGCATTGGGGATAACGACGCATGGAGGGGTCAAGTATAGGGAACATTACGCAAAACTCCGCGTAGGGGGCGACACCAGCAGAGTTGGCCGTAGATAGAGGATATATAGATGGCGTCCTAGCGTATACCCAAAAGGGACGATGGTAAATTAACCATACTAAATTAAGAAGTATCAGAAGCTAATACACTCTTGACGTCTAATGTCATTTATAATTTAGTCGTATTATATCGGTGACGTCATGGTGGTGTCAGTTTCAGTATAATTTTGACAGGTGTGGTGGCAAACAAAAAATCCGTATACGCGATGAGGGACAGAAAATATGACACTGTATCTCGTTCCCACTTCCGGTATTGCCTATGCATACATCTTTGTCACTCATGTGTGTATGTGTGGGTGACTCTCTCTATCTATTCTACCACTATGAGTATAGGGAACATTACGCAAAACTCCGCCTAGGGGGCGACACCAGCAGAGTTGGCATTGTGTCTCGTTCCAACTTGCGGTATTGCATCCTTGTCACTCATTTGACAATCAATTGTGCATGTGTATGCGAGTCCCTATCTTCGTCTACTGGTTTACGGTTTGTGCTAGTGCTGCACTCTGGTGGCAGAACATTGCAGTAATGTTCCGATATTTACAAATTTTGTATAACTTATCATAATTGCCTCTATATTTATTTACTAAGTACTTTATGGATCTGGTTTGCAGCTTGTTGATTTCTTCTAAATATGTTTGAAAAGTTTTACTATATACCAGTGGCGGCGCGTGAAAATGTTCACTGGACAACCCGGAGCACGAGAAGGGCTGTGTTTTGATGAGTTACGAGTTTGGTACCATATAGCAAGAGATTTTAGACAAGCCGGTGGGAATCGGCTTGTATGGGCGCTCCGTCGCTGCTATATACTCTAAGCCCATAATTAAGCCGGGTATTCATTAGGCAACATTTGTCAATAAACTGTTTACGAATTGATCACAATGTTTCGCGACAAGTTTAACGTAAACACTGTTTCTGAAACTTCGCCGTCTACACTTGTCAGTTGTTTATAAACTCAAGTCCTGTTTATAAACTCGCGCAACACACGTCCACATCTGTTGGTTTTTGCTTATAAACTGTTTATAAACACTTGTTCTCCACTCGAAGTGGGGAACATGGCAACATGTTTAATAAACAATGTGTCATCACCTTTGTTTATAAACTGTTTACAGAGATGATGAAACATTGTGAAACACGGTTTATAAACTGTTTATAAACAGTGTATATTAACAAATGTTGCCTAATGAATACAAGGCTTTAATAACAGAATCCGCTAATGCATAATATACTACAATCATAGTTTGTTTACTTAGATATATAGATAATAATAATAACTTTATTCAGCCACAAAAAACGAGTATAGTAGTACTAACATTAAAAAAAACACATCAAACAATTTTATAACCTAACTAAGGCATTCAGAAAAGTAAAACGTAGTCGAGGGCTGTCTGTTGTGGTGTAGAACGGCGCTGACTCGGCGTGTCTAAACTTTCAAAACTAAATCTAATTGATCCAACGAACAGTGCAGCGCGTATACATTTTATCGATCATAGTAGGTATATTGTTATTATTGTCAATAGGTATTTAAATCTACTTCATATTTAAATATTAAGTTAGTACCTAAAAATAAATACCTAGGTGTTTTGTGCTAAAGTGTTAAGTAAAATAAAAAAAAAAATCTTACTTTTGATGTCATTAAATGACATAAACAAAATACGCTAAAAAATAATCATTTTTGGATTATTATTTATTTATTTATCGTATGGCTTGTTTTTTATATCTCTACTTCAAAGATTTACGGTTTTCAAGTACGCTACCGCGTCTTTGGATGAATATGTTCTACATGGTCTAGTGTATCTCCCCCTTAAAGGTTTGCACCCAGCTACAAAACACCCTGTATGCCTTTAGCGGACATAAAGGAGCTTAAAATAAACTCTAAATTGTATATTTGACAATTTAATTAGAAGAAAACATGCTGGTTGTTGCAAGATCGGATTGCATGAAGGCAAGTAATTTTGACAGCCGTAGATTATTTTAGCGCCTGACGATATGTGCTAGCAACTTTGTGAAGGCGCGTAGCTTTGCTCGACCGAAACAATGTAGAATGTAGATGTATGTGTTCGAATATAGCAATTATTTGTAATATTAGATGTGGGTAGGTGCAAATTAAGACGGTATCTTTTATAAAAGCAGAGTTTATGTACAGTACAGTACAGTACATAAATGGAGTAAGATTTCACGGTAAAATTTCAAAGAGTGGTAACTAAAATAAAAGTAGTAGGAGCAGAGTGTAGGTAATTTGCTTTTGCGTGTTTAGTAAGTACTGTCGTAATTTTAATATAAGTTTTAATTTTTAATGCGCTAATTGGTGGAGGGTTACTGCTACGGTAGCCTAGTGGTTCAGGCATACGGCTGTCAAGCGGCGGTCGTGGGTTCGAATCCCGGCTCGTACCAATAAGTTTTTCGGAACTTATGTACGGAATATTTACCGTTAGCTTTTCGGTGAAGGAAAACATCATGAGGAAACCGGTCTAATCCCAATAAGGTCTAGTTTTCCCTCGGGATTGGAAGGTCAGATGGCAGTAGCTTTCGTAAAACTAGTGCCTATGTCAAATCGTGGGATTAGGTGTCAAAGCGGACCCCGGGCTCCTTTAGGGGCACAACCGGGAATAATAACGCTACGAGGATGGTGATGGTGTAGGTATAATGTTCCAGCACTTAGTAGCTTGGTACCTAAAACTCCCTCGAAAAGCAGCAGTGCGATGTCTTTGAGTCTGCAGTACCAGTATACGCGGGGTTACGACAAAACAGCTGGTTGTGGTCTATCATGCACTAATTGAGTCACGGTTACGGTGTAGCATTAAGTTCTGGCGACAAAGCTTTGCGTATAATATAAAGAAAGCATTTGTCATTCAAAAACGTGCTATCAGAACTATGGTGCAAATACCGTCATGGGAGTCTTGCAAGGAACATTTTGTCAAATTAAAATTACTAACTGTTCCGAGTCTGTATATCCTTGAATAGCGCCGCTCATAGATCGAGTGGTACCAGTGGAACAGGCAGGTTTCAGAACCGGGCGGAGCTGCACGGACCAGGCCCTAGCTCTGACCACGCACATTGAAAACGGCTTCCAAACAGGGCTGAAGTCCGGTGCTGTGTTTGTGGACCTGACGGCAGCTTACGACACTGTATGGAGAGAAGGATTGCTTTGCAAACTGCTAGCGACTGTGCCTAGCTTGACCATCGTAAAGCTGTTATCGAACATGCTCTCCCAGCGGCGATTTAGCGTACACTTGGGCTCAAAGGTCAGCAATACCAGAATGCTGAGTAACGGTCTGCCCCAAGGATCCGTGTTGGCGCCCATTCTGTTCAACTTGTATATTCACGACCTCCCTGATACTGCTGCCAGGAAATTTATCTACGCCGATGATATATGTCTCGTTACTCAGGGCAAGGAGTTCCAAAACCTGGAAGCAACGTTATCAGGCGATATGGAGCTATTGGCCAAGTACTTTCGAATATGGCGACTTACACCCAGCGCAAGTAAGACAGAAGCGTGCTGTTTCCACCTGCATAACCAGTGCGCCACGCAGGAGCTAAAGGTCAATGTACAGGGTACAACATTGACACATAACTTCTTCCCAAAATACCTCGGCGTCACTCTAGACCGCTCCCTGACCTTCAAACAGCACCTTACTGGTATGGCTCGCAAACTCCAGACCCGAAATAACATCATTCAGAAACTGAGCGGAACCTCATGGGGAGCAAGCGCAGACGTGTTGCGAACCTCGGCGCTATCTCTGGTTTACTCGACTGCCGAATACTGCGCACCAGTCTGGCTGGGTAGCGTCCACACCACCAGAGTTGACGTCGAGCTGAAAAAGGCCATGCGACTTATCTCCGGCACGCTCCAATCTACTCCTTGCCACTGGCTTCCAGTACTGTCAAGAATCGCCCCACCGGATTTACGTAGGAATGTCGCCCTGTTACGAGAAGTAGCAAAGATCCAGAAGAACCCGAGCCTTCCAATGCATGCGGAGTTTATGAATCCCGCTACTGTACGCCTAAAGTCCAGAAACGCCCCGTGCAGCATTTCCAGAAAACTGTCAGCCCAAAATTTCGATCTGAAGCTAGAGTGGTCGCAGTCGTGGAACTCCAAGATGGTAGGAAAACTGGGATCCACTATTGCACCGGGCTCCTGTATAGAAGGGTTCGATCTCCCAAGGCGGGACTGGTGTAACATCAACCGACTCCGTACTGGCCACGGTCGCTGCGCTCACTATAAACACCGTTGCGGATGGGTGGAATCCCCAACTTGCTCGTGCGGTGCCGAGGAACAAACGATTCGCCATATAATCGAGGATTGCCCCATAACGCGCTACGCCGACGGACCACCAGAAGACCTGATCACCCTTGGCGACAAGGCCATCAAGTGGCTGACAAACCTTAGAATTAATTTATAGTTATTATGTTTCTGTTTTAAATGCCATACGATTAAATAAATAAATAAATAAATATCCTTGTTTTACTGACTGATATTGTTAAGCATCCAGAGAAGTATGAGACTGATGAGGAAAGGCGTTGTAGGCAAAACACTCGAAGAAAGGACTTGAAATAATTAATTATGCCTAAACTAAGAGTGGTTAAGCATAGCGTACAATACCAAGCGGTCAGACTGTTCAACAGCTTACCGAAGGAACTTAAATGTATGAATAGTGTTAACATATTTAAACGTCAACTTAAAGAATCAATAACTAGATAAAGTATCGTACTAACCACATTTCACAATTTGAAGGTATGTGATAATGTCGCTATTATCCATTATCATTATTATATTTTAATCTCATCTCAATCTTTTATAACATGACATAAACAATTAATTAAATTTTAATATTATTATGATATACTTTTATTTTTCAATACTGTGTTCTTTTATAAATAAAACTAAATTATGTTGTTAGCATGTTAGTACGTAAGAACATTGCAATGCCCTAACAGGGTATCATGTACCTACTGTATAACCTATCTTAAGATCTACTGTATGGACAATGAACATGATCGCAATAAATGAATATGAATATGAATACCTCCTGGTGAAATGTTATTATGACATCAATGAATTTACTTCTGATTGAAATGAAATAATGTATAATGTAATGTAATGTATAATGTAATGAATATTGTAATTAGCCTTATCATTTCCGACATAGTTTATATTGTTATGGAATAAATTGAATTGAATTGGATTGAATTGGTTCTAACCGAATGACAAGTTCTGTTTGTCGACCATTTCAGCTTTTGGAACAAGTAACTTGGGTTTTGTGTATCTATTGTGTCAAACAGCAAGCACGCTAACATAACATTTTGAGACAATTGCCATCGTTTATAAATGGAGTGACTTGAGTTTGCGGAGGAATCTTGTAACAAAACCTGGCGCAAGCAATAGAGGTGTAGACACTAAATAAAATAATAAATAATGTTGCATTTACTCGAAAAAGGATTAAAAATGTAGTCAAATGGAGAAAAAAACAATGCAAGAGGTTAAATAATCACAAAGTTATGAGCGTTCAAAGTTTTAAGAGGGGGTATGTTCTGTCCCTTTTTCGCAAAACGCACCTTCATATGAAACGATTGTCATTTACTATGACGCTAGACGATCGTGACGTCACGATCCCGGAGCGTTTTCTCTCAACAAGCAACATTAAAACGTGTTGCGGCCGAGCAAAGCTGCGCGCCTTCACAACGTTGCCTACACATAACGTCAGGCGCTAGAATAATCTACGGCTGTCAAAATACATTGCGTTCACTTACTTGCAATCCGATCTTGTAGCAACAAGCATGTTTTATTTTAATTAAATTGTCAAATACAATTTTGGAGTTTACTTGAAGCTCCCTTATGTCCGCTCAGACATAAAATAGGGGCCCAGGAGGAGGTGACAAAACGGTTATAGCTTCGTAATTTTTTGAGATATTCGAACGGGATTTTCGTCATTAGACATATTTTTTTTGCCTTCTTTCTTTTGAAGTAATAATAAATTTAGAGTCTACACCCCAATTTTGGAACCCCCTGAATGCAGCGCTGCGAGCGAGCCCAGAGACAAGGACCGTACCTACACGGTAATGCAGTAGTTGAGTTTCGATAAAATAAGGGCGTCACATAGTCTCACTCGAAGATCAACACTCAATGAGTCGTGAACATTCTACCAAACAAAATCTTGACCCGTTCCGCTCTGAGAAACGGATAATTACATACTTTGCCGTCTTTATACTATGACCAAACTATGTTCGTATGGGCAGTTCGTCCGACTTGAGTCGAGCGTGCTGGGAACCCGGCAGCTGTCATTCCATAGAAACTTACGATTAGGTACACCAAGGTTTGCACAAGACGAACGTGCGAGCTGTCTCGCGGCGAGTAGACTATCTGTCTCATTCTAATTAGAATGCTTGGAAGGAGACGGATAGTCTATCTCGTCGCGAGACATCTTGCGCGGTCTTGTGCTAACCGTGTAGACGGTTTGGTGGGTGGGGTTTGGGGGTGTAAGGATGGCGTAGTCAAACAACTATTCACGTTGGGATTATTATATATTCTGTCTACATAAAGTTACATAGGATGCTTGCATATGTAGGGTTAGGCGGGGCGCAAACGTTTTGTTTCCGCGTACGGTTTCCGCATTCGGTTTTCGACTTACAGCCCTTTAGAGCGATAATTATTGTTCTGTAAACGCCTGCGAGCGCTAGAAATCGAAAACCGAATGCGGAAACCGAACATTTGCGTCCCGCTTTAGTGTGTGACGGTGTGAGTGTCACACTACACTACCCTAAGTCGACAATGTTGTATAGATGGCGCTGCGTGGAGTGTGGCGAGTTGGCGTCGCGCGCGGCGGTCGCCGCCGACCACGCGGCGCGCGCGCACGGCGCCGCGCCCACGCACACGTGTCGTCGCTGCGGACTCACTGCCGAGTAACTATACTCTTTATTCATTATTATTTTTTCCAAAAAAATAATAGGTTACATTTTTTATGACTTATAAGTTCGCCAAACACAGCGTTTATTGGCGAGTATTGCAATCACTTTGTTTACAAAAAAAAATTGTGTACCCATAAATAGGTACTTTATATTTAAGAATTAAAATAAAATACTATATTAGATTAATTAGAGGGTATTAAGGTAGCATTCGGTTCTTGGCGACCGGGACGCACGACCGCGGCCTTGCGACCTAGTGACCATGGTCGCCTGTCGATAGGCGACTGATAGCATGCGGAGCAACGCGACCAAGGCGAGGCGACCGACGACCCAATCTCATTCATGCTGCAGATATCGCACGCATATGGTACGAAACCATACGGGTGCGATATCCGCAAGGCGTTCAGCCGGCGGTACTGCCTCAGGAAAGACAGCGTCACGCGGCTCGTGTCGCTCGCTGGTGGTCGCGTGACGGTGTTTCATAGTAATCCATACAAAACAGTGGGTCGTGGTCGCCGGTCGCCGCCATATGTCGCGGTGGCGCGTCGCTGTCGCCAAGAACCGAATGCTACCTAGACATAGACATGATTTCACCTCTTAAGGCGATGTAGGCTCGTGGTCTTCTCTCCCTCTCACTGAGCAAAAGCGTGAGCGATATGGAAGTGCGTGTTCGGAAGCGCGGATATCATGTTTTTTAGTTTAAATTTTTTGTGTGTTTAAATAAATAAAAAGAAATAGCTGATTTCCCTCAAACATGATATTGCCGATTATTAGAACCAATTTTAATATGTTTAGCTGTTGTGCATAATTTGTTACGAAATTTTCAAGTGTATTTTAGACCTATGTTCGTGTTTTTTTTCCGAGCGAAAGTCAAAATCTCAGGATTCGAATAGCTGTTGTCCCTCGAGAAAGGCCTCAAGATTGCTAATTAAATTTAGGGCAGCCGTATTATAATCATAACAAACGCTACGACTTTTTAAAAATCCGTTTTTTGAGCTCACGTCGCCTTAACAAAACTAATTATTTTATGTTTATTTTTTCGTTTCAATTTAACATTTTAGTTGCCACGAGCAAACTTATATTACAATGGATCTCTTCCAGCTAACCTTTGAGCGGAAGGTACGTATGGACGAGATAGATAAACTTACACAGTGTACAAAAACATATAGAATAAGCCAGAACACAAAGAAATCTAATAAAAATGCAAACATATTAATTAATGTAAATCCTTACCTATGAAATTGGCGGTTTTTTCACAGATATTATTTTGTATGTAATTTATTCATTTCTATTGCAACTTCCAAATTATTTTTTAATTTCATTATTAGACTATGTAACAAAGGTTTTAAATACAAATAGATTTGAATTTTTTATTTAGTGTTTCAAATTAAAGCTTGAAAACCGCCCTTTTCATGTGCTGCCGGTTAAAGTGTTTCAATTACGTATAGTTTTATGATGCGAACTATTTTTAAGGAATGAAGATATGTGTAAAGTAGCTTAAAAGTTTTCTATATTCCTACCAAAATTTAGTTTGCTTTGAATTTGACATTGCTGAATAATCCGCAAAATTCAATGTATGAAAATCACAGTTTTCATAAAATTCTCCATACACACCGCCAATTTCATAGGTAAGGACCTAATATAAGGTGTAGGTACAAATACTGTAAAACATTGTTCTTCCTCAGCTTTCGGATATTGATATGATGTGGGCACTTCACAGAAAACACTGTATTGAAAATGCCAGGTTGATTCTCATTTAATTCAAATTAGTTTCATAACATTGTCCATAGTTGTTAGTAAAAGCAAAAACATATGAAAACTTAATTCTAGTGTTAGCACATACATGAAATATATACATTTAACTATGAATATCGTTCCAGTGCTTCTGGATGCGACCTTCAAATCTGTCAACAATGGTACTCAGAAAAGTGTTTGGGCTGCCCCGGGCTCATCAATATAATAAAAAACAATTTTCACATCAAAAATTTGGTAATTTGGACGAAGTATGGTTCTTGAATAATCCACCTAAACTTAATACTGCAACGGTAAAAAATAATGACTAGTAATCTATATAAATTCCGTAAAAATCAGGCGAAAATTGTATAACTTTCTTTACTTCATAATTGACTACTACTTCTATACAGGGTGGAAAGATAAGTCGGGCCCTGAAGGGAAACTACCTTAAATCCTTAAGCTGGCTCATTTTACTTAAAGGACACATTCCTTTATTTTTAAAAAGAAACAAAACTGCATTCAAAGATTTTCAAAAAAAGCCTTACACACGGCCGGGAATCGAACCCGGTCGAATCTGTCTACAAATCTGAGTTCGTTTTTTTGCGTAAATAAATAGTTCTGGATGTAGGTATGGAACACTTGTTGCTACGGAACTCTGTATCTGCAATCACAGGAAAATGCTGCTAATTTGAAATTCAATGTATATTGTAAGGCAGCTGTTTTTCTCCCCTCGGCGTATATTTTATCATAAATTTACGCCGAGGGGTGTAATTTATATCTACGTAACTCATTAAGTTAATTACTTAATCAGCAGGGTATTTTTACGAGCTATAAAACCTACGCGGAACTATAAAACGTTATCGTTGAATGCAGGGATGGGAAAGTGAGGGTCAAACCTACCTTTAAGGTGCGTTCAAGCTAGAACAATGTTCAGCGAGTTAAGGGTACTAAGTAAGTTTCACAATCCTCGAATAACTGACGGTTATAGATATACATGCCTCCTACCACGATGCATTCATATTGCATCTAAATGTAGTTGGCGTAACACAGTAGAAATATCTGCACAACCATGAATCCTTGAGTATGTTATCTACGATATAGTTAAGTATTTATGAATACTTTTTCAGATTTCAGGATGGATTCGATCGAATGTTCAATTTTACATATTTATGTGTCGATATAAATATATAGATATCTTATGTACTGTTGGCGTCAAATATGTTGTGCTATTATTTTTAAGCCCACCACATGGAGTAAACGAATTAGACGAAGATAAAAATATATATTTGTCATTGTCTTATTTATTGACCAAAGGAATTCAAGGTGCCCTGTGGAATCCCGGTGAACTGCATCATCCGCTTTGTGGAAATGATGGAGCAAGCCTGGGAGCAGGTATAAAGGAGAGGGCAAATGCACAAAAGATCCCACTGGGTCGAAGTGCATCCGAAAGGGCCCTCATTTAGATAAGATAAGATGAGATACTTATTGACTTCATGTGGTTTTGTGGACTTAAAAAATAACTACTTAATTTATTAACTACTTTGTTTTTTTTATGTCTTCGTAGAACATGCTGATTTCTCTAGACCAAATTCGAGTTTGACTTATTTTAAAATTTCCCGCCAACTACTTAGTGAAATCCAATAATTGGAAAATGTTTACATGATTATTAATAGTTTAACTAGTTTTTAGTACTATGAGTTTACTTGTAGCTATTTTATTATTTTTGTTTCAATATATTCTAGAAACGGGGCAGACATTGACCCTCAATGACTGCAACATTAAGATATATAGGAAACACATAATCCGCTAGCCTGTCCGATAGCAATTTATTTCAGCTTTGAACCTGTGGATACTACTTTTATACATAGTTTCATTATCCATGTTCCATAACTGCAATTTTTTTTTTTATTTATTTATATTTTTTTTTTGAATATATTATAACTGCCGTCAGTCGATAACGAAAACTGCAACTTAGAAAAGTTGAAAATCCCCCGACATTTTCATTTCAAAGTTCGATATCTCAAAAACGGCTAAACCAATTTTGTTGAAACGTAGCTAAGAACCATCTCGATCACGTCAGCTTTCGGATAAAAAAACCGCATTCAAATCGGTCCACTCGTTTAGGACCCTGACGGTCGTGTTTTTGGTCATCGCCACTCGTTGGGAATTACCTACTTTCCGCACTTGTATCATAATAATTATTTATGATATATGGTTCAACATTTCCACGGGAAGTGGCCCGCCAGCATGCTGCAGCACGGCGTCGCGGGAGGTGACCAGCCCGGCAGGGAATGGATTTCAGTACAATATTCCCGCATACTGTGGGATAATGAGATTTCGTGACAATTCAAATTTCAAAGTATTTATTTGTCAAAACACAGGTCACCAAATTTCACCTTTTATGCATATTTTTTTATTTCCTCGCATGATGCATTGTAAAATGTGGTATGATACACGTGCGGATAGATAATTCCCAACTCGTGTCATCGCCACTCGTTGGGAGGGACCTACTTTCCGCACTTGTATCATAAATAACTATTAACGCAGGTCGCTGGCGAAACTGCGGAACCACATGAAGAACCACGCGGAGCGGCAGAAATGTGAACTGTGCGGGAAAACTTTCAGAGACCGCACGTCACTGAGGACACACCTGTTGTGAGTCCATATATATCTTTATTTATCATCATCAGCACCGGTTCTAGCCTTAGATCAGGGTAGCTACGATCAGACGACAAGTCAGTCTAGTGGGTAGTGGTTGCCTACGAAGCTGAAGGTCCTGGATTTGAATCCCGGTAAGGGCAAATGTTTGAGTGATGAGCAATGAATATTTGTTTCTGAGTCTTGGATGTTTTCTGTGTATTCAAGAGTCCCCGACAAGCTCGGTTCTCCATACAGACGGTAGTTACGCTCTCATTTTAAAACGACTAGCTAGTTTGCTCTGAAACTTTGTACTGAGAATAAGTTTAGGTATATAATTAGTTTATGTAGCTTCAGATACCATAATAAAAAATAACAGTGAATTTAAGTTTTTTATATAAAACTTGTTTTTGCTGTAAGTAGGTATTCCGTTTGTATTATAGCCATATAAACTAATTACAAACCTAGATATATTTAATGTCATTGTATATGCAAAGTTTCGTTGTAATCCAACACGTAGTTTTAAAATGAGAACGAAACTCCGTTTGTATGGGAAGGTGAAATTCGGCCGAGCTTGCCGGGGACTTTTAAGTATTTATATGTTTATTAAATATATCGTCATCTACTACCCATAATACAAGCCTTATTGAGCTTATGGGGCGGGGCTAGTTCGATTTGTGTAAGATTATCCTCTAATATTTATTTATTTACTTATGAGATTATTTTTCGCTGATTTTTTTCGCCTTATCACATCTGGCGCCTAGAGTGGTCTCTCCCTCCGTTCTACCCTCGAGCTGGCCATGATCTTCAGCTGAAAGACGTCCACTGCTCGACGTAGGTGTCCCCCAAAGAGTATTTCATCTATAACCTTTTTGTACTAACAACGTACTATCGGCCGAAGCCAGAGTCGACCACCTTAAAGGCGCATTTTGGTTCCAGCCGTATAGCATTGCAAGCAATTCTGTTTTGAATCTGGTCGACTCTGGCTTTGGCCCAGGTACGTTCTGTACGACCTCTGTAGCCTAGTTGGTAGTGACCCTGCCTACGAAGCCGGGGGGCCCGGGTTCAAATCCCGGTAAGGGCATTTATTTGTGTGATGAGCACAAATATTGGGTCACTAGCAGAATGAGTAGATCGCAAAATGACTAGTGTAATTTTCTACATCGCAAACGGTCTAGAACGAAAAATGTCTTCATCATTTTCGTCGTTTTATCTTTACGTTAGCGATATCGACGGAGCCCCGCTACTAAGCGGGACTCCAATTTCTGTGCTGTTTGGCCTTCGGCCATTTGAAGAGACCTAACGAACCTAACCTACCTATGAGTGGACATTTTGCATTCTAGACCGTTCGCGATGTAGACTAAAAGAGATATACGCAAAATATTACACTAGTCATTTAGCGATCTACTCATTCTGCTAGTGACCCCAAATATTTGTTCCTGAGTCATGGATGTTTTCTATGTATTTAAGTATTTATTTATCTATAAAAGCATGTTTATCGTCGTCTAATACCCAATAGTACAAGCTTTGCTTATAAATTTCAAATCAAAGGAAAAATTTAAAATTTTTTGGCTCCGAGCCGGATTTGAACCGGCGACCACAGGCATACATGGCCCGTCGCTACTAACCAACTGAGCCATCGGAACAATCTGTCTCAGCCCCTAGATCTTTCAATCAGTTCCTTCTTACAACGCCTTAGGGAGGCGTGTGGCGACATCTACCTAGAAGACATATGCTTCTTTAACGGCACCAACGTCTCAAATTATATTGAGAAAGCGTCAGTAACGATGCGCCACCCCATACTAAATCAATTTTGTATAAAGCAGTTACGCCTGCTAACGATATTTATAAGCTTAGCTCAGCTTGGGACTAGGTCGATTTGTGTAAGATTGTCCCCAAATGTTTATTATTATCTTCTCCAGTATCCACCGCGGTGAGAAAGAGTATTCGTGTCCTCACTGTGACAAGCGGTTCCTATTCAAGAAGGCCATGGAGGTCCATTTGGTGACGCACTCGCAGCCCGCGCGCCTCTACTGCCTCGAGGTTGGTTGTTCTCGCGGATCCAAAGGGGGGACGGGGGGGGACTATCAGTGGAGCCTAAAACGGGTGCCAACCAAATTGCTGGATCCGCCATTGTGGGGTGGTACTACCACCTTATAGCAGGATGTCATAATTGACGCCTTTACTCTTGTTCTGTAAAAAAATATCTCCAAATATGGAAAAAGAACACCAAAAAAGGTGTCATCATCATCATATCAGCCGAAAGACGTCCACTGCTGGACATAGGCCTCCCCCAAAGAGTGCCACAGTGGCCGGTCCTGCGCCACCCGCATCCAGCGGACTCCCGCGACCTTTACCAGTCCACCTTGAGGGGGGCCTACCCACGCCGCGCCTTCCGGTACGTAAAAAAAGATGTATATTATAAATACATAATCAAGGAAATGTTTTTTTTATTGTGTAACGGAAAGGTATACTTACATACATGTATATAAATTCAAACTCGTGATCCCACAAAGGGTTATTACTCGTAGGGTAGGATCTAACAATTTTCAATTAAAAAAACTAAACGAGATATTTCATATTATTTTATCTTATCTTATCTAGGTGAGGGCCCTTTCGGATGCACTTCGACCCAGTGGGATCTTTTGTGCATTTGCCCTCTCCTTTATACCTGCTCCCAGGCTTGCTCCATCATTTCCACAAAGCGGATGATGCAGTTCGCCGGGAGCACCTTGAATTCCTTTGGTTGCGGGTAACCGTTACCAAAGTAGTTCATTCTTTGTCTGGCAAGGGCATGACATTCACACAATAAGTGTTCCATAGTCTCATCCTCCTCGCCACACATTCTACAGTCTAAACTATCAGATAGTCCCGTCAATTTCATATTACGATAAATGTGTTATTATGTCTTAAATAATGTATGAGGTGACGTCTGACTCGTGTTATACTTAAACATGCTTTTGTCACGTTTCCAGTGCGATATGACGTTCAAGAATCGTATGTCGTACTACCAACATAAGAAATACAACTTGAAGCATATCGACCCGGCCAAACTGAAGTAAGTATACATCATCATTACTTAAGAGCCTTGCTCTTGTCGGTGGAGTAACCGCCACTTTTCTCTGTCCATTGCCAGCCTATTGACTTCCTCATATGACTCTACATCAGCTTTATCTTTTATTTGGCTAAAATATGTTAGGCCTTCCTCTGCATCTATTGCCTTCAATTTTACCCTCCAGGATGATTAGGAAGAAACTGTCGTGCTTCTGTATACATATACAGATAAACTTATTTCTAGCAACACTTATTAAAAAGCGGCCAAGTGCGAGTCGGACTCGCACATGAAAGGTTCCGTTAAATAAATTGCTTTTTACGATTTATGACGTATTAAAAAAAAACTACTTGCTAGATCTCGTTCAAACCAATTTTCGTTGAAAGTTTGCATGGTAATGTATATCATATATTTTTTTTAGATTTATCATTCTCTTATTTTAGAAGTTACAGGGGGGGGACACACACACATTTTACCACTTTGGAAGTGTCTCTCGCGCAAACTATTCAGTTTAGAAAAAAATTATGTTAAAAACCTCAATATCATTTTTAAAGACCTATCCATAGAGATACCACACGTATGGGTTTGATGTTCTTAGTATGGGGAACCCCAAAATTTATTGTTTTTTTTTATATTTTTGTGTGAAAATCTTAATGCGGTTTACAGAATACATTTACTTACCAAGTTTCAACAGTCTCTTATAGTTTCGGAAAAAAGTGGCTGTGAAATACGGACGGACAGACATGACGAATCTATAAGGGTTCCGTTTTTTGCCATTTGGCTACGGAACCCTAATAAAAGACAATCCCTTTGATTACCACTTAACTATGAAATATAATAGCATTGTTTCCTAGGCCCTAGGCACAAAGTGAATTCGGTCTAACTAGAATAAGGATCCGCACCATACACAATCCACTATTCCGTAGTGTGTCAAATTAACCACTTTTTGCCCGACTACGGCAGAGTTGAAAGGAAGGGATATGTTTTTAGCAGTCTATGTTTGTGTATGTTCCACTGTAGCGCTTAAAATACTGAACAGATTTTGATAAATGTGGTGTCGATCGATTCGAAATTATGCTCCGGGTGACATAGGCTACCTTTTGTATGAAAAATAAATACATGGTGGCTGTCACATACAAATAAGTGACAGTCTTTGAAAAAAAATTGTTGCTATAATAGCGTGTTGGGTAGCAAATGAAAGAGGAGAAAATTTCGAGTTCAAATATCATCATATCAGCCGAAAGACGTCCACTGCTGGACATAGGCCTCCCCCAAAGAGTGCCACAATGGCCGGTCCTGCGCCACCCGCATCCAGCGGACTCCCGCGACCTTTACCAGGTCATCAGTCCACCTTGCGGGGGGCCTACCCACGCCGCGCCTTCCGGTACGTGGTCGCCACTCGAAAACCTTTCCGCCCCAACGGCCATCGGTTCTACGTGCAATGTGCCCCGCCCACTGCCACTTAGTTTAGCGATTCGGAGGGCTATATCGGTTACCTTGGTTCTGCTGCGGATAGCCTCATTTCTGATGCGATCGCGCAGAGAAACTCCCAGCATAGCCCTCTCCATTGCCCTTTGGTTGACTTTGGGTGAGTTCAAATATATAAAAGTATTATTCATAGTTACTCTTCCGTAGTCGGGATATAGTTTTTAAAATGTTGCTTGTTCCAGATACAAATGTCCGCTCTGCGATAAGAAGTTTCTGAAGGCGGCTCGACTTGAAGAACACAACTTCGCCGTGCATCTGAAAGTGACACCGATACGTTGCACTATGCCGGACTGCGACTTCGTAAGTGAATATTTACATACAGTCAGCAGAAGAAGTTGCTAAGCGTTCCTAGTGCTCAAAATGATCTACACATGGACTCTAATGTCAAGGGAATAAGGATCTGTGTAGGTCGTTTTGAGCGTGTTATTTTGCTTAGCTACTTCTGATGCTGACTGTACATCCATCCTCCTAGCGTCTTCCCGGTAGCACCCTAAAGGCCCGGAGTCCAATTTGAGAGACAAGATTTGGCGTAGGCGCAAATTTTTACCAAATCGACTTTCTGACCTTCCAAACAAGAGGGAAGATATTGTTTGTTTATTTATTTGTTTGGAAATAATATAGAAAAATACAAATGAAGAACAATATAAGTATGGCATTTTTTTTGAGTAATGCTTAAATTTTAGATACAATCATGCCTGTTTCCCGGAGGGGTAGGCAGAGATCACGCATTGCTACGATTTTAACTATTCTTGCTTCATTCACTTTTATGACACACCCATCACAAGTATCACAACACAACGAATTACTTTGTATTAGAGGAACTCGGCATTATCAGACGACTCTCTGACGTCCGCCACGGAATGATTATTTGTTTCTTTGGACATATCATGCGTTCATCTGCAAATACAAACAAATACAAATACTTTATTAACCCTTTAACCGCTTAGAGACCTACGTCTCATGACAACACGATAAAATGCATGGCAGCAGGTCGAGAAAGTTGTGCTGAGCAAGGATCAGAAGATTATCGGCACCTATAATTGGCTGAAAGTTTGAAAAATCCTTCACTTCCGGGCTAATTTTAGGTGCGATAATCTTCAGATTCTTGCTCAGCACAACTTTCTTGACCTGCTGCCATGCATTTTATCATGTTGTCATGAGACGTAGACGTATTGGGAGTGGGCTTGCATATGCGATAGTAGGGCTTGCATATGCAATAGATGTCCTGTAAAAAGCTAATCAAAACTTTGTCTTACATATAAGACCTATCTAAGTCTTATAAATCAGACTATGGTCTAGCCTAGCGGAATACCTTCCACAGATACTAGGGGTTGTCCCATCTGTTACCACCAATTTGTTACCAGTGGTATTATTATTATTATTTCTGGTAGTGGCTTTCGGGCTGTCAAAGCCCTTATATCACTGCGACCATCGCTGATCTATTGTGATCGCCACTTACTACAATTCTTGGTCAAGTCCTGCAAACTCGAAGAATTGCAGGATTTTGTTGAACTCAAGAAATTTGATCTCCTCCGGGCACATGATGTGTTTGCCCAGGAAGGAGTTACGACTGCGCATGAGGCAAGGGCAATCGGTTAGGATGTGTGTAGGCGTCTCCTCTGCTTCAAAGCAGAATCTGCACTGCCTTGTGTCACACAGTCCTATCGTTTGCATGTGCTTATTTAGGCGGCAGTGCCCAGTAAGCACCCTGACCAGCATGCGTAGGCGGTTCCTACTTAGCGCCAAGGCGTCAGAAGACGCCTTTTTGCTAAAGGCTCTAATAAGTGCCTTGGAATGTTTCAGTCCTGGGTTAGCTCTCCAGGCTTGAATGATCTTGTAGAAACAATAGGCTTTTAGAGTGAGCTTGGTTAGACTTTTAGGGATACCACAGAACGGCTCTGGTCCGCAGTGTGTTCCCTTCGCCCCCGCTCGTGCAAGCTCATCAGCCTTTTCATTTCCCTCGATGCCTGCATGCCCTGGGACCCAACGTAAAATTACCTTGTTTTTGGTACCCAGGTCATTCAATAGTTCCCGGCAGTTCTCGACCAGCCTCGACGTTGTGACGTTAGAGGTAAGAGCCAAGAGAGCCGCCTGGCTATCCGAGTGGATATAAATAGTATGATTAAGGAAGGCGCTTTGCAGATTCGTTGTCGCACATTCTAGAATGGCGTATACCTCTGCCTGGAATATAGAAGTGTGCTTACCCAGTGGTAACAGATGGGATTTTTTCCCCATTTTTTACCACTTAAGTATCTACTCGGTGGTTTACTGGGAATATTTTTCCCATCTTTTACCCCTAAACTACACGGCAGTACGACACCGAGTAGTTTAGTGGTAAAAGATGGGAAAAATATTCCCAGCAGTTACCACTGCACTGGTGACAATTTGGTGGTAACAACCCGATCCTAGAGGAATGATTCCGGTGCCCTGGATTGAAAGCAACGGTGTGGTCAGTCCTTAATACAAATCCTGCTCAAGTGGCAGGTTCCATTTGCGTTAAAATGTGCCCCGATTTTTTTATTTTTTTTAAAGATTTTTTAAATCGTTCCAGGCGTGCTCGTCCCGGCCGGTGCTCCGCACGCACATCCGCATGGTGCACCGCAACGTGCGCGCCGTGCGGAACCACGTGTGCCACGCGTGCGGCAAGGCGTACACGGTACGTCACACCACGCGTTCCAGGCATGCTCGTCCCGGCCGGTGCTCCGCACGCACATCCGCATGGTGCACCGCAACGTGCGCGCCGTGCGGAACCACGTGTGCCACGCGTGCGGCAAGGCGTACACGGTACGTCACACCACGCGTTCCAGGCATGCTCGTCCCGGCCGGTGCTCCGCACGCACATCCGCATGGTGCACCGCAACGTGCGCGCCGTGCGGAACCACGTGTGCCACGCGTGCGGCAAGGCGTACACGGTACGTCACACCACGCGTTCCAGGCATGCTCGTCCCGGCCGGTGCTCCGCACGCACATCCGCATGGTGCACCGCAACGTGCGCGCCGTGCGGAACCACGTGTGCCACGCGTGCGGCAAGGCGTACACGGTACGTCACACCACGCGTTCCATTTGGTGTGCTCACAAGGCAGCCAGGCAGGGGGCATCGTGGTAGAATGCTAGCGATCCCATGATGCCCCCCTTAATGGCAGTGAGGGTCGACGCCGCAGAGTGGTTTAGTGGGTATTGCCTTATAAGGGCGGCCACATACCCCCTGGGCATTCCCGATGATGCGTAAAGGCATTCCATCTACGTCAACAAAAAAAAAAGGGACATTTCTACAGACTCAGGAGACGTGATCAGGAATGACCAGACGATATGGAGGATTGGAAGATCTAATACTAGTTAAAATCAAAGTTTCTAGTTACGATTTAACTTTTATGTTTACACAATGATATATTTATGATACAAACAATAATATACTTATCAAATAATAAGTATTAACTAAACAAATGATTAAAAACTAAAATAACGTTTTGTAAAATTAGTTAAGTTTCTCATAAGTGAAATGTATAATTTCTTAGAGAAAAATAAAGTTCTTTAAACCTAAATAAAAGTAATATAGAACTAAACTAAATCTATAAATGGCTCATTTTTTTAAATGTTTGTTGTGTAGATTGTTTAACATTTTTAATTTACCGGTTATTTGATATGCTTACAGACGAAGAAAACGCTTGAAGGTCACATGAGGAGTCACACAGGAGAGCGGCCCTTCCACTGCACTCTCTGCCCATCCACTTTCTCGTACGAGGCGGCGTTGTACAACCACAACAAGCTCGTACACCTCAAGGGCAAGGTGAGACTCTACAGTCTACAGTAACTACGCCCACGGGGGTAAAACAGCTATTCTTCGTTAGTAAGAGAGTTGGTATCACAAAATGGATGAGTAGACGTGAGATTTTAACGGGTAGCGGTTATTTAAATTAGGGGTAAAATTTGTTCCCTAATAGGGACTCAGCATGCTATGCGAACTTAGAACTTAATGCAAATCCAGTTTCTTATTGAAAACAGTGCCACCTTCTTGATAGCTGGCGAACTCTCTGAAGCTCTAGCGATTGCTAGGCTAGGCTGTCAAGGTATTTCAAAATTCGCCGTATTGTCACAAGGCATCAGTAGCCTAGGGGTACAGACGGTGGTATTTGGAGTCGATGATCCGGGGTTCAATCCCTACGACCGACGCACTTTTTGTATGTTTTGTACATTCAAAGAAAAGTTGTAACTACCGCAGAAGAGATGGCGCCTGTATACGCAGGAATTAAATGCCTTCTCAATTTGGTCGAGTTGCCTGTCTATCTCAGTATGTATATTGTAGTCTTTGGGACTCGGCAAGTCTGTTGACATACATTTCAATGAAGACACCGCGATAAACGTCAAACAAGAAGAGGTTTTGTTTGACGTTTATCTCGGTGTCTTTGGTGACATTGAGGTCAACAAACTTGCCGATAGATGCTACTTTCGTGCTCGAGGTTGATGAGGAATAGCCGTCAAAGATGAAGTAGGTAGTTTTTGTTTTCCAAAATTACAGACTTTCAAGACCAGATAGATATCTCGCAAACTATACAAGATATCGAAAAACTTGTAGCAAATTTAATCAGCTTTCATTTTGTAAGAGTAATCATGTCGCTATGAAGCATAGTTTCCAGGAAGTGGGATTTTCGGGACGCGTACTGTGCGGTAATTACTATTTTATGGCCCGGTATGGCGTACATTACTCGCCTCTGTAAAACAAAACATGTCGCTGGTATTGGATACCCGAGGCGATAAATATGCGATCTGAGGCTTTCTTTACTATCGCAATAAAATTCACTATGGCGGTAATTGCCACGTTATGGCCAGGGTGTGACGTAAATATAACCAGTAACTCTCTTTATGCAGGTATCGCGACGCGCGGACTGGGCGCCAGGGGCGGCTCTCACCTAGCCAGGCCTGTCGCACTTGCCGGCTCAGCTAAACGGCTCTCGCATCTCCGAGGTGCACACCGGGACGCACTGTTGACAGTGACACCCATCGTATTGTGTCCTACGTTGTGACGCAAACGTAACGACCCTAATTAGACGAAAGAGGACGCGCTATTCTGTCGAACAACAATAGGCAAGATGCAATATTCTCATTTTTGAAATCGGATAAGCGGTTTTGGTGATTACCCATTACATACAAACTTACATTTTACAAAGCTAAAATCTCACGTACTTTCACTCTTTATAATATAGTAATTACTATTGTATTTGGGTCATTGTCAGATTTAGGTTCGCGTCTCTTCGGTGGACATTGCCAAAGTTAAGGGCTATAAAGCCTAATTTTTGATTGATCTCTGAATCCGCATAAACGGCGTTGCCCCTTCTATAATTCTATGTGATAAAAACATATCATATGTGAGCGTAAGCCCTTAACTATTGACCACCGGAAAGATGATTTTTGTTTTTGTGACTGACAATGACCCATTTATAACAATAATGTACCTGCAAACCTGAATAACAATAATTATGTGAACAGAACAAGAAATATATATTTGTACAAAAAATATCGTTTTTATTTAATACTCGTTTGTCCTTTCTAATTGGATAGTTCACAAAGTTGTTAGTTTGGAAACATCCATTTGGGAGGGTAATATTGTGCTCTAATATTTTCATGTAAACACATTAGCTGGTTATAAATAGTACATATCATTCTTATATACGCCAGTAGAGTACTTAGGTAATTTGGAATGGATGAAAATTTCAGAAGTGTCTGATGCTTTTTTTGGTGATAGGAATAACCTCTCTTAGGTCCAGAAAAAAGTGACAGACTTTTCAGCTGCGTCAATTATTTTCGATAAATATAAACAGTTTCCTCACTTACGTTTTGGGTGTAGGACGGCGAATGAGACACTTTCCTTGATCCGTCCCATATTACAAGAAAATATCTTAAATATCCGTGGTAAACTGACACTGGCAATGATATTGACAGCTGCAGCAGCTATATTTGTCATTGACAGGGTCAGATATTTAAAATATATTTTTTTATTTTATTTCTACTATTAGAACCATGGTCGAAAAACGAAGCTGTTTAAATATCTAAAATATAGCGATTTTTAAGCGCCTGCGTTTGAATTTTGAATATACCCAAAGTTTTCCGCCTCAATTGTAAGAATTTACAGATTAAATAAGTATTTGGGGACAATCTCACACTGATCGATCGATAGTCCCAAACTAAGCAAAGCTTGTACTACTTTCTTACTCGCTTGGTACATATTATTAGCTAATATTTTTACATGAAAATATTAGAACCTGTATGAAAACTTCGTAAATACTTCGACTCTTATATTTCTTAAATTTACTATATCATAAGCATCGCTGATATGATATCTAATATTCGGAATTAGAGGACTGAGTAGAAATAAAAGTAGAAAAACATGGATCGTATAATTTATTACAAAACATTTACAATATCTGTTTCTACCAGCGCTTCGGAAGCGACATCTGGTGAGAAGAAACGCCGCAAGAAACTTACCAGGCTTAAACTAAAATATAATTAATGTTATTTAAGACTAACTTAAACAATCGGCCTTTATACAAATCTATAAGCGACGTAGGCATTTTTTTGTTTCTTTTTTTAAGATTTTTAATATTATTAACATAAAAACTAATACAAAAGTTTGATAAAGATAAAGTTAGGTACTAACTGTTTTTAATACAAATACAATGCTATTTAAAATACACGTACCTACCTTATGATAACGAATATGAACTAGGTACTTACTAATTAAAATCACCACTGATGATTAATGAGAAGACTCGGCCATAAACACAACGATTTATTAATAAAATTAACATAAAATTAATTTTTTGGTTGTTTTTTTATTTTTCTGTTAGGTATTTAATATCTTATTGCTATTTTTCTTACTGACTGATATTAATGGGAAGAATCAGCCATATACTTAACGAGTTACTAATAATACTAACTTTTTTTTTACTTTGTTTGTTAATCGTTATATTTTTTTTGTTATTTAATATCTTATTACCATTTTTCTTATTCTTATTAGTAAAAGGAAATAGAGTTGAGTTTGATTTGTCTTAAAATCGAAGTACATAAAATAAACACAGTTGTTCCAATTTAGAATACACTTGCGAGCAAAAAAATCGACACGCCACATTTTTTGGTTTAGGGCAAATTTTTCGCAACTGGGAAATGTTACAGGAAAAATGAGTATACCACGTTGTTATAAATTTATTCAGCTTTAAAAAACGCAACAATCATGAAAATCAGACGCATAACTTTCAGGATATGCTCGTTTGAACGGGAATTGAAATTTAACCGCCTTGAACTACCCACGAGTTGAGCGCCTTCAGGATGCATAAAAACAGGTGTAAACCTGTTTTTCTTATCATTCGCTTATCACAAGTTGACCTGTGCAAATCTCTCGCAATTGGACCACTGAAACCACCTGGAAAAAATGGACACCACCGAAAATGAAGCCGCCCAAGTCGTCGCCTTGCTCAATCAAGGACTTTCTCAGCGTTCAGTTGCCGAACAGCTGAATTTAAGTCAAAGATGCACATCCGAGAGAGAGGACCATTTCATCGTGACGACCAGTCTTCGGAATCGCCACCTGACCGGCGTTGACGTCCAGCAGCAGCTGATGCGGACCCGTGAGGAGCCCGTGAGCTCTTGGACAATTCGCCGAAGACTTAAGCAAGCAAACCTCACCCCAAGAAGGCCAGCTACGGGGCCCAAATTGACGCAGAGACATCGGGACCTACGCAAGGATTTCGTAGCACGCTACGAAAATTGGAGCTACGAGCAATGGAGCCGGGTACTCTTCACTGATGAGTGCAGAGTTTGTCTCCATGGCAGCGACAGAAGAGGACGGGTGTACCGAAGACCTGAAGAGCGGTTTGCACAATGCTGCTTCTCAGAAACAGTCGCCTACGGCGGCGGCTCCGTCATGATGTGGGCGGGCATTTCAATGGAGGCGAGGACTGAGCTGGTTTTCATCCCTGGTGGCGGCCGAGGAGGTGGATTGACCGCGGATAGGTACATCACTGACATCCTGCAGGACCATGTTGTCCCATACGCAGGTTTTTTTGACGAGGGGTTTCATTTGATGCAAGATAACGCCCCTTGTCACACCGCTGGAGTGACCAAAGCGTACCTGGCGGCGGTCGCCATCCCCACCCTTACCTGGCCACCGCTGAGTCCGGACTTGAATCCATTCGAGCGCATGTGGGATTACCTGAAGAGGAAGGTTCGAGCGCGGGATCCAGCCCCGGAGACGATTTTGGCCCTTCAAGCTGCTTTGGTCGAGGAATGGGACGTTTGCCCGCAGGACACCATCAGAAAGCTGATAAGGTCCATGAGGAACCGTATAGAGTGTGTAAGAAACGCCTATGGTGGCAATACGCGGTATTAAAATGAAAAATAAACGGTTTTTCCTCCATAAAATTTGTTTTCTTTGTGTGGTTATGAAATTAACCAGTTTTCCACCACTTTGTGAAAAATCACGTTTTTTTTCAGAACCTGAAAAAAATATGACTTGAATTTGATATTTTCTGAAAGCTTACATTTCCAGCTTTCAGAAAATGCTACTATGCTAAACGAATACCTATATTAGTTTTAGAGATATTGCACATTGAAATCCAAAAAAATGTTGAATCTATTTTTTTGCTCGCGAGTGTAGTATAAATTCAAATCATAAATCTTTATTACACAAATATAGAAGTAAGACAAGGAAAGCTGACCCCACCACCATGTAGGATTTATAGCTGGGAAGAGAGAGAGAGAGGGTTCTCCCTTGTTTGACCTAACAACTTTAGCCCTAATGTTTCCTTAGACCTAATGTTTCACTAGACATTTTTTTTAATAGCCTATATTGTGTCCCACTGCTGGGCAAAGGCCTCCCCTTTTTCCGCCACTTGTCTCGATCCAGTGCTAGTGTTCGCCAATCTGTACAAAATGTGTCACTAGACATACTTAATGCAATTTTTCTTAAATAGTAAACTGTACATGATTATTGCAAAATAAACCTAACCTAACATAATGACTTCTATTTGATGATATTCATAGAAAACCCGAATAGTTCACTGTTTTGAAGGAAAATGCATTAGGTCTATACCTCATCCACGGAAACGAGTTAATATAGCGTCCTCTTTGTTGCACCTATGTATGAAAATGAAAGGGACAAAGGAAGGCCGTTGGGCGTAGGTATACAATTGCATCTCGATGCCGGAACAGGCTTACATGCCGTCGTTCAGAATATTTATATTTTTGTTAGTGCATTCTATTTCCAAATAAAACAATAGGCTTAATTTGGACAATTTTTATACGTATAAACCATGTTAAAGGTTATGTATTTTAACTATACAATAAATTAAACACATTACAAAAATCATAAAATGAAATTAAAATACGAAGTAATCCAATATTATTTCCATTATATTTAATCATCATCTGATTCACACGATTCATCGCCGAGTCACAGAAAATGCAATAAAAACAATCCAGTATGCCAGCCAGGTAAACGTTGACAATAGCTATTTTCAAAGAAGGATAACGCGTCCGCATCGTACGAGAGACAGATGTTGACTGAATTTTGACCGCCACGTAAACCTCTCCGATGCATATTCCTAGTAGATCCTTATCGCTGACCATTCGCATGCTCGCTCACTTTTCTAGTACTAACTCGTCTCCGTGGATGAGGTATAGTGAAACATTAGGTCTAATAAAACATTAGGGCTAACGTTGTTAGGTCTAACAATGGACACCTTAGTTCCGTGGATGTACAAACGTTACACTTAACCCCTTAACAAGAGGGCCAGTGGTGGCGCGTGAATGTTTTCGGTAGTCCCTGGGGGACCGAGCTCTGCTTATACCTACAAGAAACTAAAGGCAATGAATATACAGGAATAACAATATAACACATGAAAGGAGTAGCTAACGCATACTTTGTTTTGCAATAGACCCCATATCTAAACTTATAAAAAAAATTAGGTAACTACCAAAAATCTAAAGTCATAATCATAACGGTTAAAAATATTTCTACTGAGAAGAACAGGTTATAAACTCGATGATATATTTTTTAAATAAAATACACACATATTGACAATTTTTTTTATTATAAAATTTTGGGTTAGATTGTATATAAAAATACTTTATAATTGGTTTCTGAAATAAGTGTATTTATTTTTCTGTAAGTACAAACATTTTCTCATCAGTAATATTGTTTACAAGCCCTTGATTTGTATATATTTTTTAATAATACATATTTTAAATATCAAGTAGAATTTTGACGCGATTATTATATAGTAAAATATCAGTTTTGCGCAACTACCTCTATATTTAACTTAATGTTCAATTTTTTGTGAATGTTTTGTGAATTTATCCTTATGGACAGTTCTGATATGGGTATTGTACAATTTAGGCATTACAAATAAGTCACAAAATGCACATCTCATGGTAATACAGTGGGACGGTACAACAGGATTCTGTATCTTGTGATTTTTCTTCATATGGCTTGTACAACTTGATAAGTATCTAAACCCAACGGTACATTCGCTGCATCTGTATTCATACGTTATTTCTGCCAAAGGATGGTGATCTTTAGATTTAGAAATCTTGTTCTTTTGCTTTTTTCCAGAAATCTTCACTTGTGGTAACTCTTGTTCGTTAAAAATGCAATTTTCCTTGATAGTATTCTGGCAGTCGCTTAGAGTTTTTTCAACACTTTGAGTGTCGTTGTCACCGCTCTCATCGTGATTTTCGCGATGCGTTTTTCTTCCATCGTTCAGTGTGTCATCATTATGTATTTTTTCGTTATTTTCTTGTTTCTCATCACTTCTGCTTGCATCATCTTTTTCCGCGCTATCGGCTGTTGTACCAGAGAGATTTTCGGAAATACCTTTGTTGTTAGCTTCTGTGCTTGTATTTGATTTGCTTGGTCTTGAAGATTCTTTATCTGTAATTCCCCTTAATTCACATTCCCTTTTATTTGATGAATCGTTTAGTGTGTGTGTAGTGAAATGTGGTGCATTTGTACTAGTTGTAATATATTTAGTAATTTTCTTCTGAGGTTCTGGGTATGTTTCGGAACTGGTGCTTTTCCTTCTGCGATGCTTTTCTTTTTTCTCTTCAATGTGGTTTGTTGTGGATGCAATTTCGACACTTATACTTTTCCTTATTTTGGGACGGCTTGCTAGGTTCGTGTCGCTATTGCTGTCACTTGTCGGCCTATTTTTCTTTTCTGTTACTGAGTTACTGGTTGATGCTTCGGTACTAATGCTTATCCTCTTCTTGCATTGTTTTTCTTTGTTATTGTTATTATCTTGACTGTTATCGGACGCAGGATTTGAATTATTGTTATGTGCTGCCGAATTTTTACCCGTGGTATCTTCTGTACTTATACTTTTCCTTATTTGGCGGAGATTTTCTTTGTTATGGTAATTTTTTCTGTACATTCTGTTTATTGCTGCATCAACTATTGTCCCTAGTTCAAGTCCTTTTTCATTGACACCTTTGTTTGTAGGATTATTAAAATTTGCATAGCGTTGCTCTGCGTTTGTACTAGTGAATGTTTCAGCAATAATGATTTTTCTTAGTTGGCGGTTTTCTGATTTCGTATTGGATTTATTGCTGTTGTCATCTAGTGCAATATTCAAATTTGCTTGGATTGCATTAGACTTAACGTTTTTACATTGCATGAGTGCCTCAACAGTTGATTCTTTTAACCTGTTCCTTGGTAATTTCACGACGAAGGCATTGGTGTTACCGTCTTGAGCAGTCATGCTAATATCTAGGACATGTTTCGCACTAGCCCTTGCGTGGTCATCTATTTTAGCTGTTTCAGGACTTGATGGTACGCCATTTGTTATTAAGCTCAGTTGGTTTTCAAGATCAATATACTCTTCTTGCCTGCTGTCCGTCGGTAGTCCGTCTTCTTGGTTGGGGACTGAATTTTCTGAATGAGATTGACGCTCATTACAAGAATGTATTGTCACGTCCTCTCTTTGAGCAGCATTTGAATTCGTTTTCGAGTTGACTGCTTCTTCTGATGCCTCGATCTCGATGTACTTTATTAATATATCAATGTATTTTTTTCTAAATGTTAGACAAAGTGGACAATTTCGTATTTTATCGAGGGGGTTTTCTACAAGATTAGTAACTTTGTAATAAAGTGAACGTGGTGAATAAATTGCTGTATTACGGCACATATGACATTTGTATTTTATATCTGCTTTTGCGCGTTCATCGTCACTTATAGCTATTAAGTCATGAATGTCCTTACTAAGCTCGTCAGCTAATTCAAGACAATTATTTTCACTTAACCTTTCTTGTACGAGCCTGAAAAAATTGATCTGAAATTTAAAAAATGTAGTCTCATCAATGTTCCGTTGTGCTATATTTGTTAGATTTTGTCTAGATTCCCTAGTGATGCTAGCATCAGTTATTTCTTGATTGTTTTCAATGGATCTGTTTCCGTCCAATACTTCTGTTTCTTGTCTTCTTTGGGAATGTGAAACATTCTCATTATTTTTCGCACTTATTTGTTCTGTGCTGCTAGTTGAATAACGATCGTGTTCGACAGAAGATCTGTCACTTGAAACTGATGTAACCTGTGCAATGTATTCTCCGTTCAGACCAGTAGTTATTTTTAATTGGTACTGATTCTCGGTATCGCTTTGTGTATTTTTCTCAACGTGTTTGCACGAGATATTTTCATGTTCTACGGTGCGCAACCGTGCCAATTTTTTTCGCGCAATTTCTAAGTTCTCGTCATGTTTACTGACTATCATCAAATGTGGTTCGTGATCAACTCTTGCTTCACTATGCTCATCTGCGGTTAAATGTGAAATTACTGGTTTGATGGTATTATACTTCTCAGTATCGTCGCACTTACTTACTTGATTATCATAAGTGTGATCATCAATAGAAGCTGTTTTAGTTGAAATGTGCTGAGCGGTGTTCAGAATGTCTTTAAGGGTTTGTATTGAAATATCCCCTACGGTGGTTACTATTGTTTCTGTACGATGATCAACTGTCTTCAGTATTGACTTTTCGCTTGCTACACCCTGAATTAAATCTGTTTCAGCATTCATTGGAGCAGATGCCAATACGGCTTTGCTTTCTATATTATGTGAGATTCTTTCAGTTGTGGTAAAAGTCGTGGATACTTTAACCTCATATGCATTTGAACTCGCTTGAACAATTGTTTTAGGAGTAGGTATTGCATCATTTTGAGTTCTGTTATTAATCTTATTTAACAAGTTCAGTGCAATCTGCTGTTTAGTGTTGTTGTTAGCTGGTTGTATAAAGGCGCCAGTTTGTTGAGTTTCGGTAGCTGGAGTCATACCTAATGTAGTTAGGTTAGGTTCACTATTTAACATTACCGTCGGAACATGGACTTTATCGATATTCAAGGTCATGTCAGCTAGCTGGTTCATGATCAGCGGAATTTGTGCGCTGTCTCTATTCATGTTTATGTTCACTACACTTTGTGGTGCTTCCATCAGGACCTTTTGTGCTCCATCATTACTTATGTTCATTGCTGTTGGTCGTAAATTAACCTCCTTGTTCATTGGAGCTTGAATTTTATCGTCTACAATTTTGTAATGGCTTACAGTTGCTATGTTGGCTTCTGATGTGTTGGTTGTCATAGTCGTCAAATGAGCATCAGTGTTCAACGGTGGTTGTGTTAAATTTGGAATATTGTTCATACTAGGCTCCGCAGACGCCGATGTTAAATCGATACTTGGTATCTCAGTATTGTTGATTGTTGGTATTTCCACGTTTGACGGAGCTGGAGCATGTAATTGGTGATTGACAGGCATTGAAGCTTTTGTTTGCTTGTTGATATTTCGTTTCCTGGCAGTTGTTTCATCGGTCCCGAAAGCATTATTTATTTTTAATTTTGGTAAGTTTGTTATATTAACTCCTGCACCATCACCCACTACGTTATTATGGGTCGAATTTGGTGGTATTTCTGAGTTGGTGTTTATTAAAATGTGTGTGTTATTTGTACTGACTTTAGTATAAGCTCTTTTGTTAGTGGTTTTTACTCTGGATCTCTCTTTCACATGGCCAGAAGCAGTCACTACATTTGTGGCTTCGCTTCTCATCGATTCCATTCTGTAGGAATGTCTCTGTAAATATGCTTGTTTGTGCATTTCAGAAAAATAGGTGGGTTTGTCTCGGCCGCCGTATGGAGTATTTTGTGGTATAGAGTTTGTGCCATAGTATGCTTGTCCGTAACCGTTCCAAGGAAAGTTTTGAGAATTAGGCATTGGTACCCTCTCGTCATGCGGATTCGTTGAAGCCAGTCTTTGCCCATTACTAGTCATACCTATAGGATACATGTATGGCGGTAACCTTGGATCATGAGTAGGTTGAGGATTTGAAGGATGAGCAGACATGTTCATTTGGTGCCTACAGTAACATCCGGGAGGACAATTCATGGGCGGTGGAACTCTTGGATTATAATTCGCCGTTGCTTGTTCATTATATTCTGCGGGTGCTGCAGAATTATGATCGTACTGTCTGTTATAGGTATCTGTATACATTTGTGTGTGATGACCATTCTGGACTGGCCAAACATTAGTCATTGCTGTGGGGAAGGTGTTTACTCCATTATGTCCCTGAGTTGACGGTGGAGGTCCATAAGACATGGCTCCTCCTGAATGGTTTCCTGGGTTAGGAATGATCACACTGGCCTTCATGCTTGGAGGACTTGGCATATGTGGCATGTTTGCATTTTGGGCTTCAAACGGATTATGTGGAATTGGAACCCTTTGGTCTTGTGGTGTGCTCGCATAAGATCCTGGGGCTCTTTGATAATCGGTGGCTGTAGTGGCTCCATAGGCATTCGAGTTTGTTGGAACCCATGTTTCTGGTACATGTAGTCTTGGATCGTTGTTCGGAGCTTGAGCTCTTAAAGCTTCATTATACGTTGAAGTAGCCGTATGTTGTTCTGTGCTTATTGAGTTTTCAGTCAGTAAAGAAAACAAAGCAGAATCCCCGTTTTCATTTGAGTGTGTGGCATCAGGAATTCGAGCGAAATCTCTGATAGTTATTCTAGGGTGCCTTTCGCTTGCATTAAGTAAGTTACTTTTTATTGTGTTTAAAGTAAAATTCCTCATGAGAGGTAAGTAGTTAACCCGTGGTAGTTCTGGACTCTTTCGTACATTACGTAGTTCGCATGTTGTCTTATTGGATTCGGGAGCAGCGTTCCCAGTGCTGGTGTTATGGTTGTCTGAAGTCTGTGTCTTGGGGCTGGCTGGGTCTTGTTCGTCTATGTAAAGACAGTCGCTGTCTTCGTCGTCGTCTAGCATGATGGTCATTGGTTCTTTCCTGAAAATAGTAAACGGCGAATGTTTAGAGAGTTTAAAGAGGTGCGAAGCGAATTTTACTGCCATACACAACGTTTTTGACTTAAACCTTAGAATAATAACGAATAGAAGGATAGTTGTAGTTCATACGGCCGACGCGCTAAGCGTGAGGCATAAAATGGATTCATGTAGTTGTGATCAACTCGTATTCACACGCGCCAATACGCACACAAACGCACCAATTTTGCACCGATCGCCGTACTGTGCCATTTATGGCCGAGTTTAGGTGGCCTCACCGTTGCGCGTGAACTGCGTTTTTAGGCGTTATTATTCTAAGACTTAAACGTACACAGCATGGTCGACTCAAGTCGATTCCTCTTACAAACGTAGTTTGGTTCTAATTTTAAAGAGGCATACTGCAATAAAAAGTTGATGGCATTAGAACAACCAATATAAGATCAAAAACCAAGACACAGGATATCATAACAAAAATAAGGAGGCTGAAATGGAAATGGTCTGGTCACATTATCAGAGGAGAAAACAAATGGAGCAAACGTGTTACTCAATAGTACCCCAGATATCAAACTTATGACTCTGCGCTCTCTTCAGACTCTGCGCGCTATATTCGGTTAAAGTATTCAGTTCTTCTTAAATTGGAGGCCGCTAGGACCAATATAAAGAGTTGACCTATGCAAATAAGTAATCAGAATCTAGAAAAAGCTTTCCGTTTCTTAGAATTACAACGTCAAAAGTCCGTCATTGTCGCTGATTCCTGACGAAAAATCGAACGCACTCTTAAACTTGCGCCTCTAAAACTGTGGTGATTTGATGGGTTAAAGCTCGACATTAACGACCGTTTCAACAAGCCGAATGTAGTGCCTGTTCCAAAATCGGTCCATCAATGACGACACAACTGAAGCATTTAAAGACATGTAGATAGTTGGCGCCGCCGGTTGGATATCCAAACGGTGGATATCTAAAAACAACTGCATTCACAGAATGTATAGATAAGATTGCTTGTACCGGATCAAACCAAATACTAATAATAACAACACTTACTAAGTATCTAATGCTACCAAATGCTACTAATCGATAGGATCAATGTTAAGGATAAAAACAATCCAATAAACACGTGACCTTAGAAATATATACATAAATCATTCATTTAATTTTAACATCGATTTCATTTAGTTCACTACAGTATTTCTGGCTTGACTGGCAGGTCGATCACGTAACGCATTGTACCAACGTCGGGTAGGTCTAAATGTCACTTTTTATATGGAAAATTGACAGTTAAATTGTACCGACGCGCGTTCGGAACGTTACGTGATTACCCCTCCGGTTCAAGTAAGCTTTTCATATAATCTATGAATGCCACAGAACAAGTGCAGTTATTTATCAGAGGGAAATTAAAATGATGTTTCCCTTATATAATCTGAGCTATCTTAAGGACTTAAGGTGGTCCTTCAGAGCCCATAAGTAGATATTTTTCATTCTGTATATGGAAGTTTTATTACTAATGCGTAAAATTGACCTAAAACCCGAACGTGCTCGAATGCCGGTTACGGGAATCGTAAAGTTAAGTTCCTTGTAATGCTACATTGTTGGTTAAGTTCAACGTTCGGAGATCAAGGTTTGATTTTTAGACACGTACCTACTGAGGCTACGGAGGTAGGTAATGTAATGTCACAATGTGTTATTTAAATACTCGAACCAAACTCTTTAAAATCGTAGAATTATCATCATCATCATCATATCAGCCAAAATACTGCTGGACATAGGCCTCCCCCAAAGAGTGCCAAAATGACCGGTCCTGCGCCACCCGCATCCAGCGGAGGTACCTACTAGACGGCGATATATTTGATAGATATATTTAAATACTTAAATACATAGAAAACATCCAAGACTCGGACACAAATATTTGCCCTTACCGGGATTCGAACCCTGGACCTTCAGCTTCGCAGGCATTGTTACTAACCACTAGGCTAACCGGTCGTTTATTATACAGGGTGTGGCCTGTAATAGGAGCAATAAATTAAACGGTAGATTATTAAGCTTGTGAACAATTATTTCCGTGGTTTTATTAAAAAAAAAAGTATTTTTTCTTCAAAATAAGTTTACTTGTATTGTTTTACTCTTCTGGAGTAAAACAATACAAGTAAACTTATAAGTACCTTTTTATTTTAAAAACACAAAAAAAAATATATATATATCTTATGAAAACAAAAATGCAAAAATATTATGACTCACAGACCACACCCCGTATTTGGGCGTATATACAAATAGAGTAAAAGCCTGGATTATCATATACAGGGTGACTGGTAATTCGACCTATTCCTTGAAAGGGGTTATGCTAGAGCTAATTTGCAACAATTTATGTCCAGTCAACCAGGGGTCGAAACACGATTTTTTTAATTTTTCGAGTTTTTAGTTTGTTTGAAAAAAAATCGCCTTGCAGCCTTAAAGTGCTGATTGTGACAAAAATGTTTTTTTACCATCCAAATGGAAGTACTTTTGTCACAATCACCAGCTTAAAGGATGACTCACGCTAGAACGGGCCGAGTCCGGCACGGGCTGTTTTCTAAGAAAAACGACGGCGTTTTCGCGCGGTCGAGCCATACCCAAGCCCGGCCGAGCCACGGTCGGGCCGTGCCGACACCGAGCCGCTTTCGAGCATCAGCTGTGGCTCGGCTGGGCTTGGGTATGGCTCGGCCGCGTAAAAATGCCGTCGTTTTTCTTAGAAAACGGCCCGTGCCGGACACGGCCCGTTCTAGCGTGAGTCATCCTTAAGGCTGCAAGGAGAATTTTTTTCATACAAACTAAAAACTCGAATATCTCGGAAACCAGCTAGTTTCGACCCCTGGTTGACTGGACATAAATTGTTGCAAATTAGCTCTAGTATAACCCCTTTCAAGGAATAGGTCGATTTACCAGTCACCCTGTATAATATCAGTAATCAGTATCTTTATTGCTTTCATAGGTAAATACAAGATGGTACATTATATATGTTCAGCTATGAAATCCTGTAGGGCACTACAATATTAACTAAAACTAAAATGTATTAATTTGCAACAGCTTTTTAAGGCTCTTATCTCTTAATTCTTAAACATATACAAAATAGTGAGCATGCAAAATATCATATAATAAGTATTACAAATATGTATTAATCTAGCTATAGCTATGAGTATATACTACTCGTATAATATCACTAATTAACTTTCAAAAAATTCTTGCAGTGAGTAAAAACAGTTTTTAATTAGAAATTTGGCGACTTTTTTATTAAATAATTTATTGTTCTCTTCGTCCCTTATAATCTTTGGAAGTTTATTGTACACCTTGATACACATTACGTGGGGACTAGAGGCTTTTATTATACTTTTATTGCAGTAAGTAAAAGTGCAACAAAAGGAAATTAACGCGAACGAAGTTGCGGGGGCAAGCTAGTAGGTATTACATTAATATCTTAAAATAAACATATAATAAAAATAAATATTAATGGACAATCTTACGATCGAAAAAAACAACAGTAAGCTCAATAAGAATTGTGTTATGGGTACTAGCAGACGACGATATATTTAACAGATACCTATAAGTACTTAATACGCCTGACGTTATAAACGCCATAACTGATGCAGCATTCAAAAACAAGCTCAAACAGCTCCTCATAAAAATGGCTTGCTACAGCATAGACGACTTTATGACCAATATATCATTGACCCACTCATAAATCAACAACACTTTCAAAATTATTCAATAATGATAGGTATATAACATCTAAGACAATAAGAAATTTTAAAATGTATTTGACATGCATGATATTGACCTGTAAAATATGACATTTTATCAATAAAGTTCTGAATCTGAATCTGAATCAATAGAATCACGTTAAAGAAACAAACATTGATGCTCATAACCAGACATCGTTAATTTTGTATTATTTTTGGTGCATCGTAGTGCTGTTATCGGAATCGCCATGGACAATATCAACCAAAACTGTTAATTAGGGTAAATATTGACATTATTAACGCTAATTAAGCATAACGATTGAAATAGTTTATACCAATTCCGTTAACAACACTAATCTGCACCAAAAATGCTACAAAATTAACGATGTCGGCTCATAACACACGAATTTTTGCTCTTACCGGGATTCGAACTCAGGCAGCGTCACCCACTAGGCTAACCGGTCCTTAAATTAAATAATTACGAGTATGTATTGTAATTGACGATGACGGGCATATTTATTATACTTTATATAATATATTTTGCATGCTCATTATTTTGAATATGCATAAAAATCAAGATAGAAGGCAGAACTTATGGACGTACTATTTTTTTGTAATTAGTTTATTTTTTTCATTTGTTATTTAGTAGGTTTGCTTTTTAATCTAATTTAAGTCTGTTTGTTTTTATCTAAAGTACCTATCTGAAATCTGAATCTGCACTATTTACTATTTTCTAGTCTGTGACAGAAATAGACACAACTTTTCAACCGACGAAAAAAACGGAGGAGGTTCTCAAGTCGACGCGTTTTTTTAATGTATGACCACGCATAACTTTTTACAGAGTAGTTCGATTTTGATAATTATTTTTTTTATTGGTAAGGACCCCGAAGTTGGTCCCATATAAACTTGGAAAAATAAATCCAAAAATTATTGATTTTCATAGGCAAACTTGAAGCAATTTGACTACCGATTTGAAGTCGGTTAAAACTTTGTTTATAAAGTAAATTACTCACCTCATCACTCCTACTACTTATATGTAACTCACACCAAACGTGTATGTGTATATGACTCGACACCAAAATAACAACCACTCGCGACCGTCCGCCATATCCCACTAGTTCGTGGAGTGTTTGCATCTTCCTCAAACTCCGGACGGACACGTCAGTGTGACTGATAGCTATAATCCATACTTCCATACTAATATTATAAATGCGAAAGTGTGTCTGTCTGTCTGTCTGTCTGTCTGTTACCTCTTCACGCCTAAACCGCTGAACCGATTTAGATGAAATTTGGTATAGAGATAGTTTGAGTCCCGGGAAAGGACATAGGGTAGTTTTTATCCCGGAAATCGACCCCTAAGGGGATGAAATGGGGGGTGAAAATTTGTATGGAGCTACTAAAACCGCTGCACCGATTTGGATGAAATTTGGTATATAAATACTTTAAGTCCTGTGAAACGACATTGAATAGGTTTAATCCCGTAAATCATCCCCTAAGGGGGTGAAATGAGGGGGTGAAAATTTGGATGTAACCAATTTTGATGAAATTTGGTTTGGAGATAGTTTAAATCCTAGAAAAGGACATAGGATAGTTTTTATCCTGGAAATCATCCCCTAAGGGGGTGAAATAAGGGGTGAAAATTCGGATGGAACCCATTTGAATACAATTTGGTTTAGAGATAGTTTGAGTCCTGGGAAAGGACATAGGGTAGTTTTTATCCCGGAAATCCACCCCTAAGGGGATGAAATTGGGGGTGAAAATTTGTATGGAGCTACTTAAACCGCTGCACCGATTTGGATGAAATTTGGCATTTAAATAGTTTGAGTCCCGGGGAAGGACAAAGGATAGGTTTGTACCCGTAAATCATCCCCTAAGGGGGTGAAATGAGGGGGTGAAAATTTGGAGGTAACCAATTTTGATGAAATTTGGTTTGGAGATAGTTTAAATCCTAGGAAAGGACATAGGATAGTATTTATTTCGGAAGCCATCCCCTAAGGAGGTGAAATAAGGGGTGAAAATTCGGATGGAACCCATTTGAATACAATTTGGTTTAGATATAGTTTGAGTCCTGGAAAAGGACATAGAGGGTAGTTTTTATCCCGGAAATCCACCCCTAAGGGGATGAAACTGGGGTTGAAAATTTGTATGGTGCTACTTAACCGCTGCACCGATTTGGATGAAACATAGGACTGTTTTAATTCCGGAAATCACCCCTAAGGAGGTGAAATGGGAGGTTGAACTTTGGATGGAACCCGTTTAGATGAAATTTGGTATAGAGATAGTTTGATTCCCGGAGAATGACATTAGATAGTTTTGAAAATTTGGATAAATCCCATGGAGATGAAATTTGGTATAGTAGGAGTCCCAGGGAAGCACAATGCATAGTTTTTATCCCGAAAATCAGCTCCTGAGGGGGTGACATTAGGCGTGAAAATGTTGATGGAACCCATTTAGATAAAATTTGGTATAGAGGTAGTTAGAGTCCTAGGGAAGGAAATAGAATATTTTTTATTTCGGAAATCATCCCCTAAGCGGGTGAAATGGGGGTGAAAATTTGGATGAACTCATTTAGATGAAATTTAGTTTAGAGATAGTTTAAGTCCTGGGAAAGGGCATAGGATAGTTTCAATTCCGGAAATCACCCCCTAAGGGAGTGAAATGGAGGATGAAACTTTTGATGGAACCCCTTTAAATGAAATTTGGTATAGAGATAGTTTAAGTCTCGGAGAATGAAAGCGGATAGTTTTTATCCCGAAAATAGTTCCCAAGGTAATGAAATAGGGGGTGAAAATTTGGATTAAACCCATTTAGATGAAATTTGGTATAGAGATAGTAAGAGTCCCAGGGAAGATGCATAGTTTTTATCCCGAAAATCATCTCCTGAGGGGGTTCTTAAAACTTTGTAGAAACATTACTTATTTGAGTACAAACAAAGTGCTTTCAGTGTTTTGGAAAATTCCACCCCTAAGAGGGTTCAAAAGGGCTGCAAAGTTTATATGGGGAAACTCTTTTTGGGATAGGAGCTTAAAAGTTTGTAGGACGATTAGTTATTGAAAAACAAAAAAAAAGGATATTCAGCGTTTTAGTAAATTCCACTCCTAAGGGGGTTAAAAGTGGGTGCAACATTTGTGTGGAGGAAACATTTTTTTAGCCGATTTCTAATTTTGTAGAATGCTTACTAATTAAAAATAAAATTAAATACTTTCAGCATTTTAGAAACTTCGATCTTTAGGGGTTTATAAGAACGTTTGAATGAAGAAAATTTTTTTTTAGCAAGGGACTTAAAACTTTGATGAAAGATTACTTATTACAATAAAAATCAAGTACTTTTAGTGTTTTGGAAAATTCGACCCCTAATGAGAATAAAAAGGGGTGCAAGGTTCGTATGGGAAACCCATTTTTTGAGCTAGAGACTTGATATTTTGTAGAAAAAATACTTATTAGAATAAAAAAACTTATTGTTTTCTTTTCAATTTTTCCCCGAAATGCGTTAATTCAAAGGTTCAAAGTTCAGAGCAAGAAAATTTTTAAGTATGAGAATTGTAACTTCGATCTTAGTATGTTTGTTAAAAGACTACAAAATTCATTTCAGCGTTTTTTGAAATTCATCCCCTAAAAGGTATTATAAGGGTGTTCAAAGTTTGTATGGAGAGTAAAACATTTTTAAAGTAAGGGATTTGTAACTTCAGTTTTAGACTGTTTACTACAAGACTACAAAGCTAATTTCAATGATTTTAAAAATTAATTCCTTAAACAAACATTTAGAATTTTAGACGATAACATGTTATACGCGGACGAAGTCGCGGGCAACAGCTAGTGTATCATATAACATAATCCCAATACCTAACAGCGATGGAGTTGGACAAGCGAGCGAAGCGAGCGAAGTCCTCGGTTTCATTGATAGGTATCGTATCTATCATACTTATACACAAACACTCCCAATATGATGTACTAGGACGAGCGAGCGAAGTCAAAAACCGACAAAAAACGATGACGTAGTATATGGACAAGCCCTATGTGATAAAAACATATTATACAGGGTGTCCGGCAATTAATGGTCAACCTTCTAACCACGAATACTACCTAAGACTGGTCCAGGAAATCGACTTTAAGGTTTAGTAAAAGTCCCCTGGTTTTCGAGATATTCACACTTTTCGAAGAGCGAATTGTAACAAAACAAGATGTTTAAAAGTGAACATTTATAGCAACATCTTTATTTGTAAAGATGTAAATGGCATGTGTTATACCATTTTAGAATCAGTATTAGATAAACTATTTTTCAGGAAGTTGGCCACTCTGGTCTTTGTTACATTCTTTTTTCACCACAAGCAATCAAACTTGTAGAACTTTTTAAAGAAAAATGTGATTTGTAAAAAATGAAGATGTTGCTATAAATGTTAACTTTTAAACATCTTGTTTTGTTACAATTCGCTCTTCGAAAAGTGCGAATATCTCGAAAACCAGGGGACTTTTACAAAACCTTAAAGTCGATTTTCTGGACCAATCTAAGGTGCCCTGTTCGTGGTTAGAAGGTTGACCATTAATAAATGTCCTTTGAGTTTTCCTGCAATATTATTAAATGGGGTGCCCTTGAAAAGGGTGTCTGTTTTTAAGTATCTTGGACATATTATATGTGATGATCTCAAGGATGATGAGGATGTAAAAAGGGAGCGGAGGGCCCTGGCAACCAAAGCCAACATGCTGGCACATAGGTTTAGGCGATGTACACTACCTGTTAAATTAACTTTATTTCGAGCTTTTTGCACAACATTTTATACATGTGCCCTATGGACCAGCTGTTCGCAAAGGGCGCTGAGTGCTCTCCGCGTCCAGTATAATAACGCGTTCAGGGCGCTGTTGCGGCTGCCACGCTGGTGTAGCGCGTCCGGTATGTTCGCGCACGCGCGCGTGGATGGTTTCCCGGCCATCATGCGTGCGCGATGCGCAGCCGCGCTCCGGCGCCTGCGGGACAGCCGCAACAGCCTCCTGGCCGTTATAGCTGACAGGATGGACAGTCAGCTTCTCATACATTGGACCAGAGTACACTCTATAGTCACCTCGTACACGTGAGTGTCCTGGTTCTTTTACTTTGAAATAACTAACACTAGTAATTAAGTAGGTAAACCTAGATAATAATTTTAACATGTGGACCCGTGGTTGTCTGAATTAAACGATTTTTTTTTTCTTTTATTAATTATCGACACCCTGTATATGAACATAAGCCCTTAACTATCGACCACCGGAAAGATGATTTTGGTTTTTGTGACTGACAATGACCCGCCTACTATTTTCTAGTCTATGACATAACTAATAAACACCTGTTTTGACTCAGCTCGTCACTAGTATAACTCGACACCAAAATCCGTGACAACTACTCGCGATCGACGGCTATATCCCACTAGTTATACTGTTTGCCCCAATCTTCCTCAAACCCCAAACCGCCACGTGCACTGATAGCTTTAATAGGTATCATATAATATTTCACAATGAATCCCAATATGTACCTAATAGCCATACATCGTTATCGCGGGGGTAAAAACGATTTGACAGTACAGAAAGATTATGACAAACAAGCAAAAACAGACGTGAAACTCATTTTGATGAACATTTATGCCTACGAGTGCGTTTAGTAGAAGATAATTTTTATAGACCTTTTCTAGCGAAAACTCTCCAGATGTTTTTTTTTTTATTTTTTTTTTTTAGAATCAAAATAAAATACAATTTTAGTAACTTAACCTAAAGATTCGCCAAACTGCAAAGCAGTTTGTTGGCGATTCGCTCACTTAAAAAAAAATAAAAAAGATAATATTATCGCGGTACACGGTACACCGAAACACTACACTACCGCCCCAGCCAATAGGCCGTAAGTCCCTACAGAGTTCATACGAAATTACGACCTGTTGGCGGCACGGATGTGCAGTGCTTTATTTTTACCTACTTATTGTAAACGGTTTTAATTTTTTATTTTTTGTGAACAACTTCTTAGATGCTTAGTATTTGTAGGCAGAATAGTTTCTACCAAATAGATAATCTGTTATGTGGGTGGTGATCAAAAAAATTGTACATAGTTAAGAGCCTTAATCTAATCTACGCTTTAACTTTTTCTGTTTTTCGTAACGGCAATTACCCATACATTATTTGAACGTAACCTAAGGACGAACGTAGAACGTAGATTAAGGCTCTTAACTATGTACAATTTTTTTGATCACCACCCATATGTGTTATATGTGTTCTTTACTTCTTTACCTGATTTGTTATTGCCCCCGCGATAACGACGTATGCTAATAGCAAAGCTTGGTCCGAAATTCGTTCGTATGTCCGTAATATGTCCAGCCCCGCTGTTCTCTAACTTATTTTTCAACACACCTGCTCGTAAAGTAGGTCTTATTACAGCGTATTTACACTGATAATGCAGAATATTACCCATGCCGTGCCTTTTACACATTATCGCACTAGTGCCTTTTCATTACATATCTTTTTAAATATTAGCAAAATAATGCAGAATATTACCCATGCCGTGACTTTTACATTACATTATCGCACTAGTGCCTTTTCATTACATATCTTTTAACATTTTATTTTTTTTTCCTTTTTTTTTTTCCTCGCAAATGTGTTCAAAAACGTCGTATGAAACACGTGAGCATTGGTCATTACACTTCTCGTCTCCATTAAGCCTTCGCCTTCGGCTCAGGCTTAAAAACCGACTCGAGTGTAATGACCAACATAGCACACTTGTATCATAATGTACTATTAACCTTCACCGTACCCACAAATATATCTTGACGCTGCGATTCGTTACAAAGAGGTCTAGTTTATTTAGGCGTGACGGCCAGTGAGGGGCATTAGTGCGTTCAGAATAACTGCCCAGATGCCCGGCCGCCTCTACAGGTCGCATTTCTAAACCGATTCTCGTCAAATTTTGTTAGCAGGCTCAACAACTAAATATATACAGATTTGGTTATCGAATAAATTTTCCTAAATTAAAAAAAAATTATCAGAAAGACATTGCACATGCAGGGTCGCGAGTTCTACAGCTCACAGAGCTTTTTTTAGGGTTCCGTACTCAAAGAGTAAAACGGGACCCTATACTCAAAGAGTAAAACGGGACTAAGACTTCGCTGTCCGTCCGTCCGTCTGTCTGTCACCAGGCTGTATCTCACTGATACCGTGATAGTTCCAGCTGAAATTTTCACAGATGATGTATTTCTGTTGCCGCTAAAACAACTAAAAACACAGAATAAAATGTTTTTTATAGATAATGGTACGGAACCCTTCGTGCGCGAGTCAGACTCGCACTTGGCCGGTTTTTTTCTTTTTTGGGGACATTCTTACACATATCGACCTAGTCCCAAACTAAGTAAAGCTTGTACTATGGGTACTAGACGACGATAAACATATTTATATAGATAAATAAATACTTAAATACTTACATAGAAAACAATCATAACTCAGGAACAAATATTTCTGGTCATCACACAAATAAACGCCCTTACTGGGATTTGAACCCAGGACTTCCGGCTTCGTAGGCAGGATTACAAACTAGGCTACAGAGGTTGTCGAAATTTGTTCTGGAAGGACCTTTATGATGCTATTGGGGTTACTAAGGGGCTCACGTCCCTGGATTAACTAAGCATGGGGTCTAAAGACTCTACTCTTTGACTTCAAAATCGCATTTAAGCTCGATTCTCCATACAAATGTAGTTTCGCTCTCATTTTATAACGACTAGCTATAGCTAGTTTGCTCTGAAACTTTGTACTTAGAATAAGTTAAGTACCGTCCAGGTCTGTAATTAAATTACGTAGCCTCAGATACCATAGCAAAAAAAATACAGCGAATTTAAGTTTTTCATACAAAACTTGTTTTTGCTGCATTTTGTTTGTTTTATAAACTGGAGCCATATAAACTAATTAGGTACAGACCTAGATATACGATGTCATTGGATATGCAAAGTTTCGTTACAATCCAACACGTAGTTTTAAAATGAGAACGAAACTCCATTTCAAATTCGGCCGAGCTTACTGCGCCACGAACCTATCCAGTGGGCGCCTACGCCGTTAGTAGTCGCTTATCGCGTAGCGATTTTTAGCAGTGAATGTGTTAACTCATTCAATGGCCATGACCTATATTGTGAGTTGTCTCTAGCGCGTATGCTACAAAGCGGAAAAATGTCTACTACGCTACGGCACTAGCAGTCGTAGCATTGCTAGCAGTCGTAGCATTGCTAGGCCTCGCACGGGTTAACACTTTCGTTGACAGTACCATCAATTAAGCGTTGTTAAGCCGACATATGGCCCGCCTGTCGACGAAATTGTTAAGTAAGTATTTTTCGTGTATACTATTACAACTCGTCGGAAATATCTGCGAACCTCGTTTCGCCAAATCCCAAGCCGTCAGATTTTTCTGGTGGTCACCTTGCCGGCCTCTATAAGACCCCATCAAAATCTCACCCCCACCATGTCTCCTTCCCGGAGATCAATTCTATCAGGAGAAATCAGTCGTATTGCAGCTTTATAGTATGCTCAAGCCAGGTTCGCACATATCGAAGCTGGAGGTCCCGGGTTCGAATCCCGGTCAGGGCATATATTTGTGTATTTATCACGAATATTTGTTCCTGAGTTATGGATGTTATATATGTATAAGTATCTATATGTATGTATCTATTATATACAGGGTGGGCCCTGTAACACGAGCAAATATTCAAAAGGAGGCTTCCTTAGAGCATTTGCAGTAACCCCTTGTGTATCATACACTTTCAAAATTTTTGGTTACGGAGAAATTTTGATCTAAAGTTATGACCTCCAAGTAATGTATCTTGGCACCACGAGATCATATCACGGCAGTCAATGCAGATTTTGAGGTAACATCATGTAATGAGTCATAATAGTTTTTGCATTTTTGTGTTCAACAGATAGTTTTGTGATTTTTTCATTTTTTTTTCTTTTTTTTTGTGTTTTTAAAATAAAAAGTTACTCATAGCACTCCAGAAGAGTAAAAAAATACAAGTAAACTTATTTTAAAGAATTTTTTTTTCAAAAAAAATATTTTTTTTTTCGCATAAAACCACTTCGAAATAATTGTTCACAAGCTTAATAATCTACCGTTTAATTTTTTGCTCCAGTTACAGGGCCCACCCTGTATATCATCGCCTAGTACCCACAACACAAGCCTTACTGAGCTTACCGTGGGCCTAGGTTGATTTGTGTAAGATTGTCCCGTAATATTTATTTATTTCCGACGAGTTGTACCTCCTAGCGTTATTCCCGGTTGTGCCCTAAAGGAGCCCAGGGTCCGCTTTGACACCTAATCCCAAGATTTGGCATAGGCACTAGTTTTACGAAAGCGACTGCCATCGACTTTCCAACCCAGAGGGAAAACTAGACCTTATCGGGATACGACCGGTTCCCTCGCGATGTTTTCCTTCACTGAAAAGCTAACGGTAAATATTCCGTACATAAGCTAACGGTAAAAATTCCGAAAAACTCATCGGTACGAGCCGGGATTCGAATCCACGACCGCCGCTTGACAGCCGAATGCCTGAACCACTAGACTACCGTAACCGTAATTCGTGTATAGGTACTATGTACTATACAGTCTAAATTAGATTCTGTTCTTTGACTTCTCACTCGCTTACAATGAGGCCCATGTGGGCATACCATCTTTACGAGCGATTTCTGCTACAAGGCGGAGAAATGCTGCTACGGCGTAGCAAACGTAGCATTAGATCTCGAATGGGAAAAGTATCCGAATGGATACGTGAGCTCGTCATTCTGACGCGAGGTCACGAGCGTAAAACACATTGAAATCAAATTGGAATACGTAACGTGTATCGCCCTACTATCTTGAATCCCTACCTACAACAAGAATACCTATTTACGGATGTCTTTTCGAAGATGAGATCTTCGGTTCTAAATACACTGATACGATACGCTATACCTACCTGCCTCGATCTCGATACACTCGGAAAAACCGCATTAATAATGTCATCTACTGGCACACTCCAGTACCAATTGACTAAAGACGTTGGGCCCTCAGTCCGTGTCTGTTCCTTGAGAACGGGCATAGGCCACTGTGCCCATCTCCGGAAAAAATGGGGCTGGAGCGAGCAGGGATGCTGCGATTTCGGATGCCCAAAGCAAACTGTGCGGCATATCGTCTTGGAGTGTCCACTAACCAAATACGATGGTCCAGCAGAAGATTTAAAAAAATGTACGAGTGCAGCTGCTAACTACCTGGCAGAATGTAAATTTAGATTATAGAAACAGTGTATTTTAATAGCCATACGATAAATAAATACGGATCATTTACATAACGCCCGAAGTTGGAACATAATTAACTCGACCAAATAAAGCGTTCTATTCTGCTTTCTACGTGATTTCAGTGGTCACCGTTTGTCAGCGCACGGGCGAATGAAATCCTTTGAACCGAGTGCCGGTCGAGCTCGGGCCGGAGTGTTACGGATGTGATTTTATCGGAACCGATATCGAATCGCTGATTTGTCGGTCGGAGTCGAAATCGGAACCGAAGTTGGAGTTAGATGCGGAAGCGGGGGTGGAAGAGAGATGCACAAGAAAACAATATTTTTTTAGTATGTGAGCGACAGGTATGTGTGAACCTGTTTGTTTGTACGCCGCGATCGACGCCTTTGACCTCCGATATAAGTGTTCAGAGCTATCCTATTTCACGGCTTAAGTGAAGTGGCACCGGCTTGCACACAAGTGTCAAACAAAGTTTATAAAACCCCAAAGTGGCCAAGTAACACACATAGGTACTTGAGATTATTTAAGTTGACCGAATTGCTTCAAAGTAGCAAATTAAAAATTCCATTCATTAGGTATATACTTGATTTATTACATCATCAAATCATCATACCCTACGATATCACCATTAAGGTGGTTCGATTGCCATACAAAACGTTATTTGACGTTCGCAGGCTAACGGCGTGATATTTTAAGAAACTTATGTAACAAACTTTCACCAATTGGCTTCCCATTTGCGCCAAATTCCCCCTTTCCTAGAATAAACTTGTATAAACTAGATTAATTTTTGAGAAATTGGTTTGGGACGTGATATTTTGGAAAAACGATTTTTCTCAAATTAATCTAGTTTATACAAGTTTGTTCTAGGAAAGGAGGAATTTGGCGCAAATCGGAAGCCAATTTATGAAAGTATGTTACATAAGTGTCTTAAAATATCACGCCGTTAACCTGCGAATGTCAAATTAACGCTTTGTAATGGCAATCGAGGATGACTCACGCAATTTTTTTTTTTTTTTTTTTATTCTCAAAAAAAACAACAATGGCAAGTACATTCCTTTCTGCTTCGCCAAACTGAGGACAGTTTGTCGGCGAATGTGCGCTCCCTTCCAAAAGTCAAACATTGTTGTGTTTACCTACTTACTAAATTACCTACTTAATTTACACACACATTTGTGAACCTTATTACAACAGCATGAAGTCCACCAATAGTCCGTTAACGCCGCTAGAACGCCCGGGCCGTTTTCTAAGAAAAACGACGGCGTTTTTGCGCGGCCTTGCTAAATCCAAGCCCGGCCAAGCCGCGGCCGGACCGTGCCGACACCGGGATGCTTCCGAGCCTCGGCCGTGGCTCGGCCGCGCAAAAACGCCGTCGTTTTTCTTAGAAAACGGCCCGGGCCGGAGACGGCCCGTTCTAGCGTGAGTCATCCTTTAAACGAGCGAGCGAAGCGAACGAAATTCTCCGTTTCAGCTTGGGCAACAATTCTTTCGTATGTCCGGCGTCTGTCCGGCTGTTCTCCTCTACAGGTCGCATTTATCAACCGATTCTCGTGAAATTTTGTGAGCTGGCTCAATAATGGGGAATGGATGAAAAACCAGAAAAAAGTTGCAGACTTTTCAGCTGCGTCAATTATTTTTGAAAAATATAAACTGGTTCCTCACTTACGTTTTGGGTGACGGTGAATGAGAGACTTTCCTTGATCCGTCTCATATTACAAAAAATATTTGAAATATCTGACCCTGGCAATGACAAATATAGCTGCTGCAGCTCTCAATGTCATTGCCAGAGTCAGTTTACCACGGATTTTAAGATATTTTTTTGTAATATGAGACGGATTAAGCAAAGTGTCTTATTCGCCGTCCTAAACCCAAAACCTAAGTGAGGAATCTATTTATATTTTACAAAAAATAATTGACGCAGCTGAAAAGTCTGCAACTTTTTTCTGGTGCTAAGGAAGGTTATTTCTATCAGCAAAAAAATTATCAGGCACTTCAAAAATTTTCATCCATTCTTAATTATATAGATATTTTTAGTCGATCTGGATTTTCGAAGTTCAAACATTTTTTTCAGAAAAAATGTTGGTTTCGTGTGTTCTACAGCTCACAGTGCCATTAAACACTTGATTTATTACATCATCATACCCCATATGCTATGATATCATCATTTATTACATTAAATACATATGTCCAACGATTTCCGAGCCTATATCCTGCATGGGCCGACCATTTCCTCTCAATAAATATGCTCTCGATCGATAGTGCTCAGTGATGTAACGGAAGTAGGTATAGTACGGGCTAATCATACTAAGCATATACCTATAGGTAGGTACATATATATATACCTACATGACATATCGCCGGATATGGATGTGGGATGACGGCATTTCCGATCACATGACGTCATCATATCAATGATTGATGCCCTAAATGGGGAATGAAATCTCGATGAGACTGAGTCTCGTTCAATTTTCGTACGAGATCTCGCGAGATTGCGAGATTGAACTTTCCATATAAAACACAGCGTGACAAAAGTTTCATCTGGCTGACAAATTAAAACCTACTGTTATTTGATTATGATTAATTATGTTTAAACCTGATGGTTAAATAAATAATATTAAGAAAAGAGTGTTCCTGTTGTATTTAGAAATAAAACGGATATTATAAAGCACTGCATGTAGTTTTTTAGGGTTCCGTAGCCAAATGGCAAAAAAACGGAACCCTTATAGATTCGTCATGTCCGTCTGTCTGTCCGTCCGTATGTCACAGCCACTTTTTTCCGAAACTATAAGAGCTATACTGTTGAAACTTGGTAAGTAGATGTATTCTGTGAACCGCATTAAGATTTACACACAAAAATCGAAAAAAAACATTAAGTTTTAGGGGTCCCCATACTCAGAACTGAAATTTTTTTCATCAAACCCATACGTGTGGGGTATCTATGGATAGGTCTTCAAAAATGATATTGAGGTTTCTAACATCATTTTTTTCTAAGCTGAATAGTTTGCGCGAGAGACACTTCCAAAGTGGTAAAATGTGTGTCCCCCCCCTGTAACTTCTAAAATAAGAGAATGATAAAACTAAAAAAAAAACTAATAAAATGTACATTACCATGTAAACTTCCACCGAAAATTGGTTTGAACGAGATCTAATAAGTAGTTTTTTTTTAATACGTCATAAATCGTAAACCGCAATTTATTTCACGGAACCCTTCATGTGCGAGTCCGACTCGCACTTGGCCGCTTTCTTTTTATTTCACGTGTTGATAATCATTAAATGGAATCAATAGCAATTTGCATGCGTTTTCAGTGAAAAACACCCAATCTCGCCAGATCTCGTAAATCTCGAAATATCGCGACTTTGAAATTCCCTGCTAATTGCATGCATTCCCTCCTAAATCATGAACGTTCATTTAACTTTTATTAGATGAAATACCGTTAAAATTCATTTGTCTTTATCTGTTACTCTCACATTTGCGCTTGTGAGAGGGAGAAAAACACATTTTAGTTAACAGAGGTGCTCAGTTTTGTAAATTACAGGGATATTGTTTCTCTACACTACTTAATATTAACAGGATTTAAACTAAAAAGATATGGAAATTTAAGAAATCGTAGACAGTACCTGTTGTTAAGAGTCCCCGGCAAGATTGGTTATCCATATAAACGTAGTTACGCTAGCTAGTTTGCTCTGAAACTCTGTACTTAGAATAAGTTAAGTACTATCCAGGTCTGTAATTAGTTTATGTAGCTTCAGATACCATAGTAAAAAAAATACAGCGAATTTAAGTTTGTCATACAAAACTTGTTTTTTCTGTATTTCGGTTGTTTTATAATAAAACAAATTACAGAGCGAGATATACCTCATGTCATTATATATGCAAAGTTTCGTTACAATCCAACACGTAGTTTTAAAATGAGAACGAAACTCCGTTTGTATGGGAAGGTGAAATTCAGCCGAGCTTGCCGGGGACTCTTAAATTGACCTCACAAGCACGATAAACCGAGTCGCTTCTTCGAATACGATATGCCTACTGCAAAATGTGTAATTTGTAATAACGACCTTGGTTTTTGTATGTCATATGATTAAATAAAATTATGTAACTTGTTTTAACCACACACCTCACCCACAAATATATCTTGACGCCGCGATTCTTAGTAAATGGTAACTATGCGTAATCAATCAGAGGTCTAGTTTCGTTAGGCTTGACGGGTGAGGTGAGGCGCATAAGCGCGTTCCGAATAACATCGATTCGATTGCGTAACGTTTGTACGTGCGCTATGTAGAGCTAAATGACAGTAGAATTAGCGTTAATAATGTCAATATTTACCCTCACTAAAATTTTTGGTTGATATTGTCCATCTCGAGTGGCGACCACGTACCGGAAGGCGCGGCGTGGGTAGGCCCCCCATGCACAAGGTGGACTGATGACCTGGTAAAGGTCGCGGGAGTCCGCTGGATGCGGGTGGCGCAGGACCGGCCATTGTCGCACTCTTTGAGGGTGGCCTATGTCCAGCAGTGGACGTCTTTCGGCTGATATGATGAAGATGATATTGGCCATGCCAATTCCGATAACAGCACTACGCTGCGCTGCTCCAAAAATGATACAAAATTTACGAAGTCTGCTTATTAAATAGCAAGGTTACTTATATTCCCGTTTTGGTATCTACATTACACTAATTAGGAGACTTATGGCGTGGGCTGGTCTGGGCGCGGTCTGAAGTGTTTATGAGCTTCGTAGAATCCTAATATAATTAGTGGGAGTAGATCATTATGCGAGTGTTTTAGGAGTTTTAAATGGGTACACTGTATTTTACCAGGGAGTAGGTACATACCTATTTATATATACATACTGATACGTATTATAAATAGGTCATACACAGTGTTTAAAACAAAATTCGTCTTTCTTTCTGTCAATAGTTATTTGACTTATGTTTTCATCGCATATCAATATATAAGAGTAGACGCCATTTAGATAGATAGATAGATACATTTATTTCTTCTAGAAAATAACATATACTAGAAATACATCAAAAATAAGATGGATTCACTAAGAGATCATCAATATGTACCTATAATGATTTGACATTAGAAAAACAATAGAAAATGTCACAAGTAAAAGTCAAAAAGAAAAATAATAATGTCAATAAACTTGTATACATAATTAGGATATCCTAAGCAATGTCAAATGTCAAAATAAGTTATTTTATCAATAGGTACAATATCAAAGTATAAATACAACGGTAACATGTCAAAATAGTATAAAAAACAAAAACAACACAAATACTTAATAACTTAAAGATAATTATCATAATAAATTAATTTTGCAATTTGGTTTCGTTATAGTCCTTCACGGAATATAACGGTTTGGACAATAAAAGTTCTTTCAGCCGGTGCCCAAATTTTTAATTTTATGCGGATTAAGAATCCAACCAAAAATTAGGCTTTGTTTTGTAGCCCTCAACTTTGACAATGTCCACAGGAAGCACGCAAACCTAAATATGTGTCTGTCTGTTATCATTTCACGTTTAAACCGGATTACTCCGGACATAGGGTAGTTTTTATTACTTAATAATTACTCCTACTAAATAGGGGAAAGCGGCTAAGGCAGAGTCCTGGCAGTGAGTGTTAACCCATTCACGGCCATGCTACGCTCGTAGCGCCCTGACGCATGTGTGTCGTCATGGAAGCTGAATGGATTAAGAGCCCGTTCAAGTGCTCACTAGCGCCATTGATAAATAATTGTGATTATTCAAATTTAACGATAGATATCTAAAAAAAAAGACACACTGTATTTTGTATTTAAGTACCTTGTGAATCAGTGTTGTCAAACCAGTTTTTATGTTGCTGGATTCGTCGATCTATGAATTAAAAAGTTAAAAATCGGTCACAATAAATAATCTCAACCATACAACACTTTGGCACTCTTTGGGGGAGGCCTATGTCCAGCAGTGGACGTCTTTCGGGTGATATGATGATGATACAAGTGATACAACACTTTTTTTTTTTTAACTCTTCAAGTGTAATAAGGCAAATTATGTATTATATTACCTTCGACGACTGTACATAAAGGTTAAAGTATAAATTCCTTAATTAACTCAGACTATTTTAATTATGAGTGCATTAATTACCTGCATAAACGTAAATAACAACTTCGTTTTCCTTATACGAATTTCTATTGTTCATATAAAATGACATAAGTATTTAGCGCATGATGCACTTTCCTTATTGTTTGTTGATTGAACGAGTGTGCGAAGCGAACGAAGCTCTCCGTTTCAGCTTGGGCTAAAAATCTTTCGTATGTCCAGACGTCCGGCTGTCCACCTTTTCTCCTCTACAGCAAGTCGCATTTCTCAACCGATTCGCGTGAATTTTTTTAATAGGTACCTAGTTATAGTTTTTTTTTGTGAACGCAATATTTCGATAATAAAAAAAAAGATAGGCTCGCGAGTTGCACATACTTAAGGATGACTCACGCTAGCCGGGCCGTTTTCTATCGGTATGCGGTCGAGCCATACCCAAGCCCGTCCGAGTCACGGCTGAGGCTTGGAAGCGGCTCTGTGTCGGCACGGCCCCGGCCGTGGGTCAGCCTTGGGTATGTCTCAGCCGCACAAAACCGCCGTCGTTTTCTTAGAAAACCGCCCGGGCCGGACACGCCCCGTTCTAGCGTAGGTCACCCTTTAGTCATTTATTTATTTAACACGACCTTGGTCGAAAAGTGTTACGTATCTACGTAATTAGTCGGGTTAGTAACTATAGCACCAACACCCTTTCTTGCCTTGTGTGTCCTAAGTCTATGGGAATAGTGTTGTTGTCCACTGCTGGACATAGGCCTCCTCCAAAGAGTTCCAAAGTGACCGGTCTTATGCCACCCGCATCCAGCGGACTCCCGCGACCTTCACCAGGTCATCAGTCCACCTTGTGGGAGGCCTACTAACGCCGCGCCTTCCGGTACGCGGTCGCCACTCAAGAACCTTTCCGCCCCAAAGGCCATCAGTTCTACGTGCAATGTGCCCCGCCCACTGCCACTTAAGTTTAGCGATTCGGAGGGCTACATCAGTTACCTTGGTTTTGCTGCGGATAGCCTCATTTCTAATGCGATCACGCAGAGAAATTCCCAACATAGCCTTCTCCATTCCCTTTGGGTGACTTTGAGCCTTCTTATAAGGCTACAACAATATATTATTTATATATTATTTCTCCATCTTTAAACCTACAATTGCAAGTGACACTAAAAGCGACCAGGCCCAAGTGAACAAGCGCCGCAAATACTCCTCCTTGTTAAAGGATTACGATTTTGCGGCGCTTGCTGTGGAAACCTTGGGTCACTGGTCGTCAGACATGAAAATCTTCTACGAGGCATTGTCTTCGTGGCAGGTCCAGGCAACTGGAGAGGAGACCCCAGAGTAATGGGGTCCATGCCGCAGTCTGACCTGCTGGAGGTGGTTCTTTTTATAACTTCCATTTTTTTAATCCCTGACCACAGAATACTTAAGTAATAGAGAAGGTTCTCTGTTAACAAATTCCCTGTTTAGGTACGCCAAACGGGCCTAAATGTGGCCATCCCTTTCTATCACACGCAACGCGCTGCGACCCGTGCGAGCGTCCCGTACCGTACCAACGCGCGGCAACTACTAATGGGCAGGTTTGTTCCTGACAATTTTTGGGTTGTTGTGTACCGAGTCTAAAATTGCCGTGTTTGTATGAAGAAGACCTTAAATAGTTGCCGTGTCATAAAATATGCCATACAAATGATACGGCAATGATCGGCTGCCGTTGCCGTGTTTAGGTCTGAGGATACCTGAATTGCCGTGTCGTACGGCAATTACTGTGTCAGGAACAACGCCGCCAATTTGGCGGCCGGCCGGCATGTCCTTGTATAGTACAGTCATTATAGATTTTGACCCGGGAATAATTAGTTCTTGAATTTTTTTTGTAGGTCCCTCGGAGGTGTCACTGGGAGTGTAAATTCAAAAAGTAGACCGAATCAGGCTCCTGCGTATATTCGAAAAATTGTATTTTTTCAAAAAAACGGATTTTCTTGAATAACTCGGCCATTTTTGATTTTACAGTAAAACCATGAGGACAAAAATTGTAAGAAATTTGATTTTCTACAAGTTTGGTCCTGACAATTTTTCTTCTAGGATCGATATTTTGGAAATTAAATTTGAAATATCGACAAATTCAAAATATTTTCATCTCATTTATTGTCAACTTTACGGCACAAACTAAGAGGACTAAACTTGTAGAGAATCAAATTTTGAACAATTTTGGTTCCTACCTTTTTTCCCCCAAAATCGATATTTTGGAAAATAAACCTGAAAAACGCGACAAATTCAAAATATTATCATTATCCACGTTTTACGGCATAAATGAAGAGGAACAAAGTTGTAGAGAATCAAACTCTGAACAATTTTGGTTCCCACCTCTTTCCCCCCAAAATCGATATTTTGGAAATAAAACTTAATTACCCATTAATTAATAAACACTTAATTAATTACCCATTTCAGGTAGTGTGACTTGTTTCCCCAGTGTGCCCCAGACGCTGGCGGCACTGGGTATAGGCAGCTATGCGAACAAAAGGAGTGCCGGTCATAGCGTCCTTTATATACCTAACCTGAAACGCAGTTCAGTCAGTTTGTGCAGGATGGTAGGCAGATGTTCGGTTTAAGTAATTCATTGTAATAGTTTAATATATTTTAACATTAAAGATTAAATATCCTTGCCAGCTGCGCGCGCTAAACACCACGCCATAATCAACAAGCTACACGAGGCGCGGGGAAACACGCCGTAATTACCACGCTAAACGAGATTGCAAGATGTTGGTGACGAAGACAGTGATGATGACAGCGACATCGATGATCCCGCACCATCAACACTGAACCTTGATGAACGTGAAACCGGACATTATCAATTGACCGAAGAAGAAACCGAGGATATTGATTTGGCAGGACCATCAGCTAAGAAACCGAAAAACAAATAGTTGCGGAACCATATTTTCACATCGACAGCAACGGACTCTTGCATTATATATACATCAGTGTTCGATTTTTTTAATTTTGTGTTTTTTTTGCGACAATAAATATTTTTTTATTTATTTTATTTTGTTTAAATTTGGTTTTTAGTATCGATACGTGGATTAGGCCTATAGAGGAAACCAAGTCATAAAAAAAGCGCCTGAACCTCTGTGGTGGTGCGTCTCCAGGGTTGGAACCAAAATTGCTCAGAATTTGATTCTCTACAAGTTTGGTTCTCTTCATTTATGCCTTTAAACGTGGAACATATAAGATAATGATAATATTTTGAATTTGTCGCGTTTTTCAGGTTTAATCTCCAAAATATCGATTTTGGGGGAAAAAAGGTGAGAACCAAAATTGTTCAAAATTTGATTCTCTACAAGTTTACTCCCCTTCATTTATGCCGTTAAGTTGAAAATAAACGAAATAATACAAATATTTTGAGTTTGTTGCTTTTTTTTTTATTTAATTTCCAAAATATCGATCCTAGAAGAAAAATTGTAAGGACCAAACTTGTAGAAAATCAAATTTCCTACAATTTTTGTCCTCACGGTTTTACTGTAAAATCAAAAATGGCCGAGTTATCCAAGAAAACCCGTTTTTTTGAAAAAAATACCATTTTTCGAATATACGCAGGGGCCTGATTCGGTCTACTTTTTGAATTTACACTCTCAGTGACCCCCCCGAGGGACCTACGAAGAAAAAATCCAAGAACTAATTATTCCCGGGTAGGGTCGGCTTTTTGGATATAATGACTGTACTAGTAGCGGCGCGACGGGATCACAGAGTGAACCGCCCCTGCCGTGACGCGAAAAGAGGGGTGTTATAAGTTTGACGTGTCTGTTTGTCTGTGGCATCGAATCCTAAACGAATGGACCGATATGAATGCGGTTTTTTTATCCGAAAGCTGACGTGATCGAGATGGTTCTTAGCTATGTTTCAACAAAATCGGTTCAGCCTTTTTTCAACTTTTCTAAGTTGTAAATTTTTGTTATTTTTTTGTTTCGTTTCAATAAACGGTGTTTTTCTTTCACTAGATAGTTTAAGTAAGAGGAGGCCTTTGCCGATTGGCAAACTGACGCACAGAAGATAAGAAAGTGTGATATATTAGAGTAATTAAGGGGACGTAGGTTCGTGGTCTTCTCTCCCTCTCACTGAGCATAAGCGTGAGCGAGATGGAAGTGCGTATTTGGAAGCGCAAATATCATGTTTTTTAATTTTATTTCTTTGTGCGTTTTAAAATAAATAAAAAAGTAATAGCTGATTTCCCTCAAACATGACATTGCCGATTTTTAGAACCAATTGTAATATGTTTAGCTGTTGTGCATAATTTGTTACGATTTTTTAAAGTGTATTTTAGATCTAGGTATGTTCGTGATTTTTTTCTATCGAGCGAAAGTCAAAAACTCAGGATTCGAATGATTTATTTTTTGTTGGAAAATTTAGAGTTCTTATAAATGTGTATTATTTTCATTTGCACAAAAATTCACATGTTTATTGTTATTGTGCTGTAAGTATATATTGTTCCATTTCACGATATAAAGATTTCCCCTTTACCCTTTCGTAAAATAAAAACAAAATTGGTAGGTAGTAAGATTCGGGATGCTCGCAATAAAGTTAAAAATTTAAGAATTATTTTTAAATTGAATTTAATTTTCTTGTGTCTGTACCTACATATTTTATCATGTGGTGCCAGTGTTAATGTTTTATGTTTTGTTTATAGTTTTCTTCCTCTTTCAATAATGCATGTTGCATGCATAGAATCACGCCCATCATAATGTAGCGCGAGAATGTCACGCTCACGCCTAAAAGCGCATGCGCACACTTTGCTGGTTCCGGCAGAATACCAGCGCTGCGGCAGCAAGGTCACAGCACATGCTGAGTCGGTGCCTTTTCGCGGCTATGTCGCGACAATTAATTTAAATATTTGTATTATTAACTATAGTTTTCGTTTATAAGTTTTTATCTCTGTTTTAAACCACTTTGTACCTACTCTTAAGTTTTGTCATGGCATTTACGCTAATATAGTTTTTATCTATCTATCTAATTCTAAATTATAGTATAAGTTACACAAAAAAAAATAAACATATTAACCTCGCCAAGCCGTCCGAAGTAGTGGTTTCCATTGCGTTATCACCAAATCACAAAATACCTAATAATAAAGTATCAGAAGAACTGCTCAGTCACAGGGTCAAACGAAGACTAAATTGCATCTTTATTTTAAAACAGCCCGAAGCGTTAATCGAACCTATGTTGTCCAATGGAAGTGTGGCGTCACTCCTGTCAAATCTGACGAGTTCTGCATCGCACTATCGAAGTTTCTTAAATCAGTTGCATAAATATAACATCCAAACAACTCTCATCGGACTTCGGTTCCTGAGAGATCTCTCTATTGTCGTATCTTCTACATTGGTGACCCCGACAATGGACATAAGCGCAACTCTGAATATCCTGCCTGACGCCCGACTCTCATCTCAGCAAGCCAAGACTCTCTCTCTCTCTCTCTCTCTCTCTCTCTCTATCTCTCTCTCCGCTCGCCACGCTGGCTCTGAGCACTGGCAAGCTGCACTCACTCTTCATACATCACTGACCCCTCCGTCTCAAAGGGGGGCTGATGTGGCGTCACTCCTGTCAAATCTGACGAGTTCTGCATCGCACTATCGAAGTTTCTTAAAACGGCATAAATATAACATCCAAACAACTCTCATTGGACTTCGGTCCCTGAGAGATCTCTCTATTGTCGTATCTTCTAGAGAAGGTACCATTATGAATTTACTCCACAATAAGTAGGCATACCTCGCATAACACCGTCATATATATGTATCTATTTAAAGTAGGTCAGATGGCTAAGTCGTAAACAAAAGGCAAAAAATTAACAATCAGCAATAGGTACCTTTAAAGTCAACAAAGAGATATTTTTTTATAAAATCAGCGAAAATGCAGGTGTTTGAAACTGTATTATCGATCATTAAGTGTTTTTTCAAACATAGCAATTCTCATTCTTTAGCGTTTCAAATTAGTTTTCCTTGAAATCGCATGACGATTAAGGCACGTTTTTTCTAATCTTATTTTTATAAGGAATAGGGTATACCTTTTTTTTTTTTTTTTTTTACCCAGGGAAAAATCGCCAGCAGTTGTCCAGCTCACCTGACCCACCTGTGGGGGAATATTTTTTTTATTAATTTTTTTTTTGAGTTTTCCCCCCCACCATCATTTGTGGCGTACGTTTTTTTTTTTTTTTCCGCGCGCACTCCTGCCCTGGGACCTCGATCCGCTGGGCGACAGTTGTCCCCATGCCTGTCACCCGGAGGTCCTTACTATGGGGGCAGCCGGCGGTTTTGCGCCTGCCGTCTGCGTAATAGGGTATACCTACATTAAGGCGCCGTAGGTTCAGCGAAGTTAAGCGAACAGTGTTTTTGAAACAATATAAATGCATCTGTTTATAATAATATGGTTTCAAAAAATATGAATAGTAATCTAGAGGCTTTTCTGCAGCGAGATCAGTGATTCAAAACATGATTAAGCAATTTTAAGTCGATAGAAAAAAATCGCGGACATAGGTCTAAAATACAGTCAAAACATTCGTAACAAATTATGCACAATAGCTAAACATATTAAAATTGGTTCAAAAAATCGGCAATGTCATGTTTGAGGGAACTTAGCGATTACTTATTTATTTATTTAATCGTCCGTACGTGTGACGTAATTAATGGATGAGCGCGTAAAGGATGACTCACGCTAGAACGGGCTGTGTCCAGCCCGGGCCGTTTTCTAAGTAAAACGACGGCGTTTTTACGCGGCCGAGCCATACCAAAGCCCGGCCGAGCCACGGCTGGGCCGTGCCGACACTGAGCCGCTTTCGAGCCTCGGCCGTGGCTCGACCGCGCAAAATCGACGTCGTTTTTCTTAGAAAACGGCCCGGGCCGGACACGGCCCGCTCTAGCGTGAGTCATCGTTAACGCTGCAGCTGCAGCTCTGTGGTCGGCTGTTACTGATAACCATTACTGGTTTCTGATTAGAGTATTTCGTACAATACTTCCTGTATGCCGAGGCTAATTAGTATGGGCCACTGCCTAGTTTTTATAAATAAATAAAATAAATAAATATTAAAAAATATTACGGGACAATCTTACACAAATCAACCTAGGCCCACGGTAAGCTCAGTTAGGCTTGTGTTGTGGGTACTAGACGATGACATATATAATAGATACATACATATAGTACGTATTACTCGTAATTTCATTCTTGGGTAGTTCTGTACTTTTAGCGTGGGATTGACGTGAGTTGCGTTTACTACAGGCGCTAGCGCCTATCGTCAAGATTTAGTATGAAAAGTCTATACACCGCCCCTGGTGGTCACTCATAGAACTAAAAATCCAAACTGTAACGTGAGGCACTTATACATTACTTAATTCGCCATCGACTTCACGTTCGTTCACGATTTTCCAATATTCAACCTTATATCACTAGCATTTATCGTTTTAATTTAAATGTTTGTCGGTTATGACATTACAGAATACGCGCATCGCGACGTCGACAGTGTCCACTGTCGATACAATATGGCGGCGCGGGGGCCATTTATTTGCATTTTTAAATACAAAATACGCGACAATCCGAATTTTGCGGATATATGTTGTCAATTCAAAACCCTTATTTTTATAAGTTCTTTAATTTGAGATAAATTTCGATCGGATCTACGGTAACTCTTGACGGAATAATACGATATCACGGGCCATTTTGCAAGTGAAATAGTAAACTACAGTCGCTACGGTATTCTTCGATACGAAATGTCAAATTTGGGTCTCACACTACCGATTGGTAGTACGAATCGAACGTTAAATTACGCATCGAAAACCAAACGCTAGAGCCTAACGTTTTGCAGTTGGTTTCGTAGGACAACGGCATTGTGAGTTACAAGTTTGACGGGTCGAATCGAAGAATACCGTAGCGAGATCGAAACCTATTCGAAGCGCGTTTATTCGATCTCGTATTAGTTACGTAACGTTAGGTTACGATTGTTATCTCACAATAAGGGTACTGACGCTACTCCATGAGAACTGTATGCCCAACAGTGGTACAGCCAGCATCAAAAGTAGCTTACGCAATCGAAGATCTCAAAAGTTCTTATTCGCGCTTAATAAAGACTTTTATTGTTTTCGTTTGCGCAGCTACTTTTGATGCTACTTCAAATTAAAGGAAAAATTGAAAATTTTAGGTTATTTTGAGACGTTGGTGCCGTTAAAGAAACATATATCTTCTAGGTAGATGTCGCCACACGCCTCCCTAAGGCGTTGTAAGAAGGAACTGATTGGAAGATTTAGGGGCTGAGACAGTATGTTCCCATAGCTCAGTTGGTTAGTAGCGACGGGCCATGTAGGTATGCCCGTGGTCGCCGGTTCGAATCTGGCTCGGCACCTACATTTTTCTTTTTCCTTTATTTTGAAGTTCATAAATATCGTTAGCAGGCGCAACTGCATTATACAAAATGTACTTTTGATGCTGACTGTGAATGAATGACAGAATGAATTTTTTTTATTTCGTGTAACCAATGACACATGTTGTTAGTAGAATTTACAAAACTAAGGGGGTTAGTAGTTACAGCTAAACTTACATTTAAAACAAAACAACACTGACAGGGGAGTGTAGTCTCTCGCAGTGCGACATGTAGGGACATTCAACCCTGTCCGCTATCATGCGCAGAATGCTGTTGGGACTGCGGCGCACCCTGCGCACCAGGGATGCTGCGCGCGCACGCATGCTCGTATAAAAACAGTCCACACGCGCCGCCGCGAACATCCCTGATGCGCTACAGAAACGACGCAGTCCCATCAACACCCGGAACGCATTATTATACTGGACCCTAAGCCTACGTCTGACAATTATTATTATTTTGTATTATTTTAAGCAGTTTTAAAGACAACATTTGGTCCACAAATTATTAGTATTTACTTAATCTAATGTTAGTAGCTTAATAATGAATACACAAAAGAAATTTAGTCCTCTGACCCATTTGCCACAAAAGAGGACAATCTAGCTTGTTAGCTATCATGCTTAGGATGCTGTTGCTACTCCCAACAATGACATGATGATGAATTTAATTCTTAGTTTGATAATATTATTGATCATTTCTATAAAATTTGGCACCATTTAAGTCCGTCAATTAAGAGTCCGTACCCCGGAGGCTCGACACAAGTCGGCTCCTCATACAAACGTAGTTTAGCTCTCATTTTAAAACGGCGAGCTAGAGTTATATAAACTTTGTGTACGCGATGTGATCTACCATATCTAGGTCGGTAACTAGGATCTGTAAATTAAATAGGTATATCATAAACAACTTAGAAAAGTTGAAACACCCCCAACATTTTCTTTTCAAAGTTCAATATCTCAAAAACTGCTGAACCGATTTTGTTGAAACGTAGCTAAGAACTACCACGATCACGTCAGCTTTCGGATAAAAAAAACCGCATTCAAATCAGTTCATTCGTTTAGGAGCTACGATGCCACATACAGACCACACACAGAGACAGTCAGACACACAGACACGTCAAACTTATAACACCCCTCTTTTTCCGTTGGCGGTTAAAAATAAGTATCTCCGATTCTACATAACCCTGCGTGGCTCCTTTGTCGGTAAATTATTTGAACTGGCCCATGGTGCGTCGTAAAAGTCGCCGGGGATCGTAAAAAATATAATTAATTTATTATTTAGGTCCCTGGTATTCATAAATATTCATATTTTCGGTGGACTGAGGTAATGATTACAAAATTGCTTTCATAGATAGTTAGACAGATATATAAATCATTTATTCGGCATTTTGCAACATACAACACACGAAAAAATAAAAAAGCGGCCAAGTGCGAGTCAGACTCGCACATGAAGGGTTCCGTTAAATAAATTGCTTTTTACGATTTATGACGTATAAATAAAACTACTTACTAGATCTCGTTCAAACAAATTTTCGTTGGAAGTTTACATGGTAAACATATATTTTTTTTAGTTTTATCATTCTCTTATTTTAGAAGTTACAGGGGGGGGGGGGGCACACATTTTACCACTTTGGAAGTGTCTCTCGCGCAAACTATTCAGTTAAGAAAAAAATGATATTAGAAACCTCATTGTCATTTTTGAATACCTATCCATAAATAGCCCACATATGGGTATGAGAAAAAAAATTTTGAGTTTCAGTTCTAAGTATGGGGAACCCCAAAATTTATTGTTTTTTTTCTATTTTTGTGTAAAAATCTTAATGCGGATTACAGAATACATCTACTTACCAAGTTTCAACAGTATAGCTGTTATAGTTTCGGAAAAAAGTGGCTGTGACATACGGACGGACAGACAGACAGACAGACAGACAGACAGACGGACAGACATGACGAATCTATAAGGGTTCCGTTTTTTGCCATTTGGCTACGGAACCCTAAAAAGTAGGTAAGTACTTAGACAAAAAAGAGAAATAGGAAAGAGAGAAAATGATAGTAAAAGAACAAGTAATAAAAACAATATACTGTGCGTTGCAACAATGCCAAAAAGTTACTTAGCCATAGAATTAGTAATAGATTTCGCTCAGTTTTTCTTTGCTCGCGTGAGCAAGCAAGCACTGATATTCTGCTAGTAAATAGGTAGGGGTACACCCCGCTAGGGTCATTTTTCGAATGCACTGTATCTGTGTGCAGACGATTTTGGTGAGAAAGTGTGAACCCGTATCATTGGGCGATAGTACCTCAGGTCATGGTGCAGCTGAAATATGTAAAACCAGCCAAGTGCGAGTCGGAATCGCGCATGAAGGTTTCCGTACCGTTATCCATAAAAACGGCAAAAATATCGGTTTTTATCTGTGAAAATTTCAACTGTCTAACTATCACGCTTCATGAGATACAACCTTGTGACAGACGGACAGACAGACGGATAGCGGAGTCTCAGTAGTAGGGTCCCGTTTTACTCTTTGAGTACGGAACTCTAAAAAAAAATCATCATCATCAATATTAAGAGGGCCTGGTCCTTGCAGCATTCTCCATTCGAGTCTATCTTGGGCTCTTGGTATGTGTGGCTACAGCACCATTCCTTCATCTGTGTCATGTATGGTATTCTGGGCCTTCCTCGCTCCCTCGCGTTCCATCTATTTTGCCATCCAGTATAATAACGTTCAACCCTTCATGTCTCCGTATGTGACCGATGCATTTAGCTCTGCGTTTTTCTGATAGCGGATATTATCTGTCTTTTTAAAGAATAATAATACTAAACTGAATAAATAAAATAGGTCTTTGTGATAGGTGACTAGTAAAAATTACAAAATAATAACGTGTGTCGAAATGGAGTGTAACTCGTTGTGGCCGTTTTCTAACTAAAGACAACTTACTTACACACTCAAGACAAAATGACAACTTATAGATGAAATTATTTAACGTATGTAAATATGTAAGTTGTCCGTCAAAATTTGCAATCCATTTTTCAGTCACTTCCCGTTATCCAATTGAGCTGAAATTTTGCCAGCATATGTATATCGCATGACTTGGAGCTGATCTGATGCTGGAGCTGGAAGGTGGCCATAGGAACTGCGCAATAAAACGACACGACCCCATCGAGTTTGGGCTCGTTACAATCGTCTCAATGAGTAGTTGATGACGGTATACAGAAAAGTACAGTCGGCAATAAAAGCTTGTACCAAAAATTAAAATTTTGACAGAAACTTTTTGGACTACTTTGATGCAATGGGGAATGGATGAAAATTTTAGAAGAATTTTAGGAATAACTTTCCTTAGCACCAGGAAAAAGTTGCAGACTTGTCAGCTGCGTTAATTATTTTTCAAAAATATAAACATTTTCGTCACTTACGTTTTGGGTTTAGGACGGCAAATGAAACACTTTCCTTGATCCGTCTCATATAACAAAACAATATTTTAAATATCTGACCCTTACCCTGAGAAAATTACGGTTTTTTTGGAAATAATTCAATATCAGGCTAATTATTTGTATACGGCTTTTATATGTTATTTAAAAAACTTTTACTATCGAAGTCAATAATTATATGGACCGGAAGTTAGGAAAAAAAATTAACCCGCAAGCAAAAATGCTATCAGTATTTTTATAATGAAAATATGTTTGGGTACACAAATTTGGAGACTTACTACCTGAATCCAAAAATATATGCATCAGGAAATAACAGCATTTTAATTAAATATTTACGACCTTGAGATAATATTGAATTTCATCTGGCCTATAGAAAGGTTTATTCATTAACAAATATAAGTGGATTATGCGGGTATACCAAATAACGTATATAGACGTAGTCAATTATAAAGTAAAGATAGTTTATACCATTTTCGCCTGATTTTTACGGAATTTATAAAGATTACTTTTCATTATTTTTTACCGTTGCGGTATAATTTAGGTGGATTATTAATGCATATTTAGTCAAATTACCCAACCTATTTTATGGTGTAAAAATATGTCTGATATCGATATATTGTTGTGTTTTCATAGAGAGAAACCGTAAAGTTCTCAGGGTACCTGGCAATGACAAATATAACTGCTGCGCTGCAGCTGTCAATATCATTGCCAGTGTCAGTTTACCACGGATTTTTAAGATATTTTTTTGTAATATGAGACGGATCAAGCAAAGTGAAATTCGCCATCCTAAAGCCAATACCTACGTAAGGAAACTGTTTATATTTTTCACTTCTAAAATTGTTCCATTCCCAATTCGGCCAACTCGAATAATCTCAAGTACCTACTTATACTAGTGGTAACGATAACATTTTGAAGTGGATACTTGTTTGCTCGCGTTCTTGTATAGGTACCCCTATACAAGTTCAAAATGTATCACGTGACTTCGGAATAACTTTGTGTAGAGAATCCTAATCTGATTTCAAATAATTGTTTGTTACATGTTTTAATCCTTATTTATTTGCCATTAGTTGTTAATCACAAAATGTTATTTTTTCTACTCGTCGACTTTAATCTTTGAATTAAGATTTCGTACACGAAACTAAGATCACATACTTTTTAATCCTGGAGCTCCACGAGCTCGTCACGAACTCGTATGGTTTCATAGGATAACCGCCAGCAGTCATCTTATGAATCCAGGAGCTGTATAAGATAACTGTGAAGACATCAACGCGCAAAATTACTAAGCTGCTGCGCTTCATTTCAGCAGGGCGATTTTCAATAGATACCAAGTTTGTTTAATAAATTATTATTTCCGTTGACTCGTAGAAAAAGTATTGGTTACAATAGTTATATAATTAGCTTTTTAAGTCTCGTACCTTAATTAGGCCACTCAGATGTTACCAATAAATTTTATCTTATCTTATCTTATCTTATCTTATCAGCAAGTTTCGTGGCCTAAACGTGGTACTCGACTTAAAAAGCATCCATTATATAACGATTGCATAAACTACTATAGTTTATGTGGGATATAAAAATAATGCTGAAATGACCGCCATGTATCGCGATTCATATGAGCTACGTCAGTCAATGTTGCCATATATACCGATTTATCTGAACTTATACAGATTTTAGTGAATTAATTCTGATATATTAGGGTACCATAGCCAACAAAGAAGTATCCACTTACCGCTTCTTTTTGTAGGAAAAACACACAAATACTTAGGTACGTCTGTTATCGCATGATGCATTTGACCTCAGACCTCGAGATAATATTAGTAAAAATAACATCATGGAATACGATAAGAAAAGAGCCGATCTTAAACAATTAGGTAGTCCTCACATTTAAGCGAAATTAACAGAAGCACTTTAAGGCCCTACCCCGAGCCAGATATGCAAAAATACCCCAATCATATCCTATTTTTGTGCGAAACGTTGATATTTGTAGACTTGCGAAAAATATATATCATTCTTGTGATTTCATCGAACGAAAATCGTTCGTATATATCTCCGGTGTCTTTCCAGCTGGCCGGCTGTTCTCCTCTACAGATCTCATTTCTAAAGCGATTCTTGTGAAATGTTGTAAGTTTCAATAATTAAGTATATAGAGTTTTTGGCCGATTCAGAGTTTAAAAAAAAGGGTTGTGCGAATCTAAGTCGCAACTATCCTTAGCTATAGGTGCAAGGTTATCCTATAGTTGTGACCCTGATGAAATGAAATTCTGACTCAAATAATTATAAATATATTTGGATGTGATCGATTGAAATGTTTTACAAGCTATGTGGGCTCACACACAGCCCCCCTCGTCCCGCACTGCGGGGAAGGAATGTGCAGCGTTGTGGGAATGATGTGCAACTGTGTTCCCACAGGTTTACAGATACTTAACTGTAACTACGAAAAGTTGAAAAACCAACGACATTTTCATTTCAAAGTTCAATATCTCAAAAACGGCTGAACCGATTTTGTTGAAACTAAGAACCATCTCGATCACGTCAGATTTCGGATTAAAAAAACCGCATTCAAATCGGTCCATTCGTTTTGGAGCTACGATGCCACAGGCAGACACACTCACACACAGACAGACATACACACAGACACGTCAAACTTATGACGGAAAAAGACAGGTCTTTTTCCGTCGGGGGTTAAGGCGCTATAGGTTCAGCGAAGTGAAGCGAACATAGTTTTTGAAACAATATAATGCGTCTGTTTATAATAATATGGTTTCAAAAAAATACGAATAGTAATCTTGAGGCTTTTCTGCAGGGAAATCAGTGATTCGAAACACGATTAAGCAATTTTCGCTCGATAGAAAAAAATCACGAACATAGGTCTAAAACATATTAAAATTCACTTAAAACATTCGTAGCAAATTATGAACAATAGCTAAACATATTAACATTGGTTCTAAAAATCGGCAATATCATGTTTGAGGGAACTTAGTGATTACTTTTTTATTTATTTAAACGCACAAAAAAGTAAAATTAAAAAACATGATATCCGCGCTTCCAAACACGCACTTCCATCTCGCTCACGCTTATGCTCAGCGAGAGGGAGAGAAGACCATGATACTATAGCGCCTTAAAAACATAGGCTCACAAGTTTTACAGGGCTGTTATTCTTTACGCGCACATGCTTCTCACCTCACCTCTCACGCCTAACGAAACTAGACCTCTACCTACGCTTAGTTACTACGAATCGCGGTGTCAAGATATGTTTGTGGGTGAGCGTTGAGGTGGAGCCTAAAGCAAGTTACAGAATAGAGGGGCAGCTCACAGAATAGAGAGAAACATTTATTCGAGACAAACAACACACAGCGTTTGTCACGAAACGGTTCTATTTCAGCATAATTGCTGCCACCGCTGGTCTTCCGATAGAACTGTCGAGCGTCGAGTAAGTTCACGGTGGATAACAAACAAAAACAATATAATAATAAAAACTCAGTTAAACACGAGAAGGGACAATTAAAGCAGTTAAAAAATTTAAAATAAAATATAATAATATTGTCCAGCGATTAATGAACGCAGCCATTTCCTTAGAATAATAACGCATAGAAGGATAGTTTCATACGGCCGACGCGCCAAGCGTGAGGCATAAAATGGATTCATGTAGTTGTGATCAACTCGTATTCACACGCGCCAATGCGCACACAAACGCACCAATTTTGTTCCACCGATCGGCGTACTGGGCCATTTATGGCCGAGTTTTAGTGGCCTCACCGTTGCGCGCGAACTGCGTTTCTATGCGTTATTATTCTAAGGCCATTTCACTCCTGCGTGATCTGTTGCAGCACACTAGCGCTAATAAAATAAATAAAATAAATATTACGGGACAATCTTACACAAATCAACCCAGCCCCACACACTGATTACTGATTAGTATTACCATAGAGAAGTATTAATTAAGCCTGCATCACACTGGCGCGGCCTGCGGTGGCGGACCATAGTAAATTTGACAGCTAATGACAAGTTGTCTATTGTCCGCCGCGGCCAGGCCGCGCCGGTCTGTGAGGGGCCTTCCTTACAGAAGTAATACGATAATGGATAATAATCAGAAGGAAATGTAAATACATGGTTGGTTAAGATTGTTGAATGTGGCCAACTATTTATAAAACTGTCATTAAAAGTAGAACCTTCTACCTTGGACGATAGAGCTGCTTTTTGAATTTACTACTTTGATGCAATTCGGCCAACTCAAATACCTAATCTCAATTTAGTCTTAAGTAAGTATAAGCAAACGGTACCGGTCTAATGATATTCAAATAACGTTAGGACATTATATCTATCCTTGTTATGAAATCAATAATTTTATTTGCCCTGAGTCCTGAGATTTTTAAAAAAATGCAACCTTGTGAGTTGTGATAGACGTGCATTGTACCTAAGTTTATTTAAAATGCCCTGAAAATGTTACCGTTTCACACAAAATCAGTTTTATGGAAAATTACGATTAGGTATACCAAAATAAATTATGGATATCGAACCGTATACTACCTATATATACTTAGCTATATAAGATCATTTGAATCGTAGCTCCAAATAAGTTTCTGACAAAAAAATCATTTTTACGTCACACCTGGCCATAAAGTAGCAATTACCGCACACTACGCGTGCGGAAAATCCCACTTCCTGGCCAGGGAGAGACGTAAAATTTTGTACTCACCACGGGCGGTAATAAAGATTGCCTCAGATCGCATATTTATCGCCCTTGCCTTCGGCTCGGGCGTCAAATACCTGCGATCTAAGACATTCTTTGTTTTACCGCCCTAGGTAAGTAATGTACTATTGATACAAGCTTTTATTGCCGAGTGTACTTTTCTGCCTATTTGTGTTTTCTGCATACCATCATCAACTACTCATTGAGACGATTCTAACGAGCCCCCAAACTCAACGGGGTTACGTCGGTCAAATACTGAATTCCCATGGCCACCTTTTGCTTAAAACATTCATATGACTTAGGCCGGATTAGACCTAACGAGAAACGAGAATCCCACCAAAAACATTACATGTAAAGTGACTGCCAAGACTCCCTAGCTCATATAGCTTTCAGCGTTAAAAAGATATCAGATCATAAGGAGCGCCAAGCTTCCTACTCCACACGGCGTAACCTACCACTACCAGCCGCGCTCTAAAAATTCTACATCTTGGCTAAAAAGTATTACCTGCCCTTGCGCTTTGCTTGGCTCGTCTTGTGCCCCCAGATATATAACGTTTGTTCCAATAATTATCCGTATTATATTCATGTTTAACTCTTATAGCGCCCGAGGCGCGGTGCGAACGCTCCTGCTGCCAGAGCGCGCACAGCTCTAAACCATATAATACAGGAAGCCGACGGTATAGACATATTTGCTGACAGTATTGGTGTGTTCTGTAGAAAAGTATTAACATTCTTATCGCATAACAGAGTTTAGATTTAAACTGGGACATGTTTCTTGTTGAAGTTGTTTATGAGTTTATTTTAGTTTTTGTTCATTGTTTTATATCGTTACCGCATGTTTTAAATTTCGCATAAAGTGTGTATAAATATTTTTAGTTATGTTATGTATTTTGTAGGTACCACATAAGTGATTTTGTGTAATACTGATAACCTATGTGTGAATTAATAAAAATTCTTAATTCTTATAAGTCCTTATTTTTTCCCGACTACGGCTGAGCTGCAAGGAAGGGATATGATTTTAGTAGTCTGTTTGTATGTACGTGTATTCTCTAAGATACTGAACTTAGATGAATGAGAGCTGTATCAATCGATTCGAAATTATGCGGTGACATATGAAACAACCTTTTTTTTACAAGCTTTATATTAACTTGCACTGATCGTATGTATGTATGTATGTAAGTAAGTTGTCCGTCAAAATTTGCAATCCATTTTTCAGTCACTTCCCGTTATCCAATTGAGCTGAAATGTTGCAAGCATATGTATATCGCATGACAATACAATATTATGATGACTTGGAGCTGATCTGATGCTGGAGCTGGAAGGTGGCCATCAGTGGCGGCGCGTGAAAATTTTCACTGGACAACCCGGAGCAAAAGAAACGCCTCTTTTTTGAAGATTTACGAATTTGGTAATAATAGCAAGAAATTTTAGGCAAACCGGTGGGAATCGGCTTATATGGGCGCTCCGCACAGACCACTTAAGGTTAAGTGGTCTGTGGCGCTCCGCCACTTGTGGCCATAGGAACTCCGCAATAAAACGACACAACCCCATCGAGTTTGGGCTCGTTAGAATCGTCTCAATGAGTAGTTGATGATGGTATGCAGAAAAGTACGGTCGGCAATAAAAGCTTGTACCAAAAATGAAATTTATGACTGCAACTTATTTCAGTAAGTTTTCCGTAGTCGTGATACAGCTTTTGAACTGTTTATGCTTTTTGTTTGGTAAAACCTAGCCTTACGGCTCGGCCACAAATTGGAGCGGCAGCGTCAGCGGTGCTCGATACGATCACGTATCCGCTGCCGCTTTCGCTTGTAGTCGCGGCCACTCCGCCCAGAATAATCACTAATCACTACCTACATAGTATAAAACAAAGTCACTTCCCGCTGTCTGTCTGTCCCTATGTATGCTTAGATCTTTTAAACTACGCAACGGATTTTGATGCGGTTTTTTTTAATAGATAGAGTGATTCAAGAGGAAGATTTATATGTTTATACATATAAACCCGTGCGAAGCCGGGGCGGGTCGCTAGTTAATTACAAAGTAGTTAATTAGTGACTCAGGTAGCGTAGGTCCCGCCTCGTTGCTGGAGGCACCCTAGGTTAGGTTTTTAATTATATTTTTACATTTTGCATTCTTAATTTACTTGTGCAGACATATTGTGAAGATTCCGAGTTAAGATTTCAAATGAATAAAATATTACACTTAAGAGAATGAATATTTAAATAAATAAATACTCATCATCATATCAGCCGAAAGACGCCCACTGCTGGACATAGGCCTCCCCCAAAGAGTGCCAAAGTGACCGGTCCTGCGCCACCCGCATCCAGCGGACTCATGCGACCTTTACCAGGGCCAACGGCCATCGGTTCTACGTACATTGCACGATTTGCACGTAGAATTAATATTTAAATACTTACGAGTTACTATAAATAAATATTTGCGGACAATCTTACAAAAATCGACATCCATAGCTCCATGACTAAGGAACAAATAAATATCCGTGCTTACCACACAAGTAAATGCCCTCACCGGGATTCGAACCCGGGACCTCTTCTTCGTAGGCCGTTGTTTGCCGAAGCGCGGACGGATGGCTTCGCGGCTGTGATGAGGAAGAGATGCGCTTCGCTTTTGTCTCGTTTGCGCGGCGCGGCAGCCCCAACAGGGCTGCTATTCGCTACGCGTTAATGCGGCTCACCCCGCCGGTCACCCGTTACGAAACTAGACCTCTACCTACGCTTAATTACTACGCATCGCTGTGTCAAGGTATAATTGTGGGTGAGCGTTGAGGTGAGCTAAAAACAAGTTACAGAATAGGGGGGCAGCATCCAGCAGGTAAAGACGCGCGCACGACAATTTTAGACCCTAAGTATTATTATTAACTAACACTCATTTAGTCATAAGTTAATTATTTTTCTACTAACAAATGTGTATGGACATGGACCTTGTCTGAAATAAAAATGAATTGAATTGAATTGTAGGCAGGGTCACTACCTACTAGGCTAAACCGGTTAAAGTTGAGTAAATAATATGCGATTGAAATATAATTTGGCACATTTAGTATTGTTTCCACGTGTCTAATTAACTCTAAATACTGTTTAAGAAAACGAAAAATCGTAACATATGTAGGTACTATTTAGGTACAGTAGACGGCAAACTTCGTGCGCAAATGACCTTGCCTGCGCAAAGGCGAATTGTACGTGCAAGCTGCCCCCCCACTTCCCCTCATTTGCGCACGAAGTTTGCCGTCTTTTATACCTACCATGTACCTACCTAGTAAAGTAGTTTAATATAGGTTGGCTAGGTATTAGATACAATATAATAACAAAGTTACGCTAAGTTAGTTTAAGAACTACGCGTTAATTGAAGACTTCCCTCGATTTCTTCCATCCCATCATCATATCCTGACCGGATGATCCTTTCAAACAAAAAATAACAATTTTCCATATCGGTCCACGCGTCTTCGAGTAGGTAAGGTACCTACCTAATCGGGGAATATAGGTACAATAAAAAAACTGACGAATTGGGAACCTCCTCCTTATTTGAAGTCGGTTTTAACTAATAGGTAGAACTAAAATAAACAAGTATGAGATATCACACCCACACTTCACAAAAAAAAATGCTATATGACTTTTCTGACGCAGATTTGTCCGCATACCATAACATCCGGTGAGAACAGAGTATTTAATAATAATTTAATTACTTATCATTTTATTCATTCACACATCGATAAGTTTACAGTCCAACACCAAATAACGTTAAGCCGGAAATAAAGTCGCTCAAAGTTATTTTCTACTTAAAATACAACCGACTACGAGCAAACATTCCATAGACATCATTGTACCCATATTTTCACGTGAATATGTTTAAGTGAAAAATCCATGAAATAAATTATGTAAAAACATACTTTATTTATTTATACTTTATTGCACAATACACAGAAATGTTCAAATGGCGAGCTTAATGCCAAATGTAATTCTTTACCAGCATCATTTTCATTGGGGTAAACGGAGATTTATAAAAGCCCCAAAGAAAAATTATATTATGATAGTATAATTATTATGTTAAGAGAACATGAAGATAAAAAAACAAAATTTAATATAGACACTACATTTAGAGACATACATTACATAAAAAATCTAAATACATACAGGAATACTACATATTTAATTCACACTATAATTATAAGGATGGTTTCAAGTCGAATTCCTGTGTAGATACTAGGTACTTACCTACTATTTTATTTAGATACATAATAGTAAATAATAATAATAAATCAGCCTATTATACGTCCCACAGCTGGGCATATGCCTCCTCTCGAGGACACATTATACGATGATCTTGATAAAGTCTTCCAAACAAGGAACCTTCAGACGCAAAGCTTAAAAGATATTCCGATTTGGATGTTTCGCTCTCCACTGTAAGAATCATGAAAACAACTTTACTCACAATTGTATCCAAAGAAACTGTGTACAGTTATTATTAAATTGTCTTGGCACTTTTCCAAATTCACAAGAAGTAACAGTCAATTCTCTTCGATAGATAGGAGCAATTCTTTTGCGTACCTATTGGCGAAACTTTTCAATTTGTTTACGCGCGGGCTTGTTCAGCCACAGTTCGACTCTGACGATATTTCGCGAAATCAAGGAATATATCACAGGACCCGGCCAGAGCGAGGCGGGTTGTAGTGTGGTCTCGCTCAGGCGCGCTAAGCACAGTAGGGTGGCCAGACGTAAGGATTTTTCCTGACATGTCGGGAATAACGGAATTAATAATACGGGAGTATTGTCGACAGATCAAATAGACATCCAATGAAGTGATTTTAGTACTTTAATAATATTAAAATACTCTGTACCCATCTTAATACAAAAAATGTTTTTTGAAGTAAAAAAAATCTTCATTGAGCCTTGTATTTTTAAATTGAATAATACAAGGCGTTACAAAAATACCCGTAAAGCGGAAATGGGGGTTAATGGTCCCTTATAAACGGTCAATTTACAAAATTTGAAAACCGTAGTATCGCCTTTCTTTATGGCGTAGTGTAGTATCAATCAATAAAATAATTAGAACATTTTTTACGGGGTGTTTTGTAACACGTTGTATAATGACTGATATAATTAAATTTATTTATATACCTCGACGTTTCAGATGTGTTGCTAAATCCTTCTGTACGGGTTTTTTCGTTATCATTTTAATCAATATGATATTATAAATTGGTAAATTTTCTGTCATTTTATCAACGTCATTCATCATCGTTTCATAAATAATGCCGGATTACCGTCGTATTTACTGAGCGGGCAGGTCTTGATGATATGCTCAATGTCTTGCACCGCGGCCCCTCAAGCGCATCTCGGAGACTATCCAACCGCATGTGTATAGGAATGCACGTGAGCGTCCGCAGCCAGTTCTCAACCTGTTCAGCTGGCACCATTCTTTTCTAGGCAATGAGAAGCCGGGTGGTTTCACTGTTGGGTTGATTGTAACACCCATGCTTTCGGGAGGGTTGTCTATCCATTCCATTTCCCATTTTGCGGTTGTGTCAAAGTGCGTGTCCATGAGGCTTCTTGCAGTCAGGTAGGGAGGGTGTCGAGATTTCAGTCGGTGTGCCGGAGGGTTTACAAACTCGGCATTGGCAGGCAGATCGGGGCGGGCCAAGATTGTATGTGTCTCACGAACCAGCGCTTGCTGTCTTCTCAAGTGAGGTGGACATATGTGGCAAAGGATTGGGAGCCACTTCACGGGTGTGCTCTTGATAGTCCCAGATATGCATCCCATAGCTTGATTGAGCTGGACATCCACTTGCTTTGCGTGCGCACTGTTTAGCCAGGTAGGTGCGCAGTATTCTGCTGTCGAGTAAACAAGACTGAGAGCAGAGGTGCATGCGAAGCACATCACTGATTGCTCCCCATGTGGTGCCAACAAGTTTGTGCAGGATGTTGTTTCGGGTTTTTAGCTTCTTCCCCATCTTGCTTATGTGTGGGCTATTGGGTGAAACATCGGATGCCTACCTAATAAACTCGACGGTGACTCGCCAACTGCTAGATGGGCCCCTATTAATAGCGACATTAAAAAATCTGAGAGGCTGGGGGGTGGGGGGGGTAGAGAGGTGGCACTAGACTTTAAATATATAGCCAACTCGCCACTTAGGTGTCCACATCTACCCTCGAACAACAGCTCTTGCGACTCCACTCTGGACAGCCAGTTAAGGCAAGCCACAGGTGTTGGGCCTGTCCAACCATCCACCCGATCGGCTCAGCCACAGGACACCCCCAGGAGCAGTCAGGTACGTACTCGCTAAGATCACTACTCCCTAATAGCCCGCCACAAGCTGCCTTACGTTGACTGATTGCACCAGAAATCTGGTGGGCGATGGGGCCGTCACACCCCTACGTACGCCATTATACGAGTATTGTAATCTTTCCCGCTCACGGGACAATGATGTCCCGGACCTTTGAGAGGCGTGCGTGGGGCTAGGTACCTACAAAGTACCAACTGAGCCAACACGTAGAGGCCCTTTTGACAATTTAATGAAATGCAAGGAGTACACTATGTATATTGTATGTACATTGTAGTTATTATTATTGTTGTTATTTTGTAGATCGCTATTTAGCGATAAGACCGCTTGTTGTCTACCATTGTTTATGTTTAATTTAGGTCTGTGTTTCTATTATCTACTATTTCTGTTGAGCAATAAAGAATATTCGTATTGTATTGTAATTAGGTGCATCAACTTTTATCTGTCGCTAGTTGACATGGGTTTAGGGTTGCCATACGTCCGGATTTGTCCGGACATGTCAGGATTTTTGACCCTTTGTCCGGATTGCGGCCGGACTTGGCAAGTGTCCGGATTTTTAGGAATGAATCAACGCGAAACATACGAGGCGACTAAACTACGCGAGCAGCTGCGATGCGATTCGCGCTTCGCACGCGGGCGCAGGGCACGCGTGCGCAGGGAGGGGGCTACGGGGTCGGGCGGAGGGAAAGAGAAAGGTATATCCACTATACAGTACACCGCAGAGCGCAGCGCGCCGCCGGTGCGTCGTTCAAGCTACGCCAAATCTCTGTTACAATAAATGTCAGGATTTTTAGGGTGATGTCCGGATTTTTGTCAGGACATTTAATTCTTCCATATGGCAATCCTACATGGGTTACTATTTAACGTTACGTTACGTCTCCTGGCTTACTATTCATAACTGTGATTTTACGGGTGTAAATCTACCAAATGTGTGTTGCCATTGTTAATCCTTTATTATGAGATTATGAGCTATATTCTATGCTTGCTAGAAAAGTCCAAGTTGTAACATTTTTTACGTCATACCTGGCCATAAAGTAGGAATTACCGCACGCTATGCGTGCGGAAAACCCCACTTCCTGGCCAGATAGAGACGTAAAATTTTGTACTTACCACGGGCGGTAATAAAGAAAGCCTCAGAGCGCATATTTATCGCCCTTGCCTTCGGCTCGGGCGTCAAATACCTGCAATCTGAGACATTCTTTGTTTAACCGCCCTAGGTAAGTAATGTACTATTAATAGAAACACTGTAGTACCTATTGACTTTTATCCAACAGGACTAGGATTGCCAGACGTGTTATATTATACTTATAGTATTGTACTATTTGTTCTATATACAACGTGTCCCAAAACTCAACGATAAGCCGGCACCAGAGGATGGAGCTGCTTATGATTAGTCGAGAAAAAATAAGGAAAAAAATATATCTAAATAAGTAGCTCCATCCTCTGGTGCCGGCTTATCGTTGAGTTTTGGGACACGTGGTAGATATATTTTATTTTATATATTTAGATATATTTTTTTCCTTATTTTTTCTCGACTAATCATAAGCAGCTCCATCCTCTGGTGCCGGCTTATCGTTGAGTTTTGGGACACGTTGTATATCCTTCTCCGCGTACTTTATAATATACAAAGCACATGAAGTACGCTAAAATACTATATTTTATCATAAATTCCAAATACATAAGTTTCTGTAAAAAAAACATATTATCTACTACAAATAAACAAATACTTTTTTTTGTGTACCTACTTTATTTAAAAGAACTTCAACCCACTATGTATATAGGTACTATATTTGTCTAAAAAAATCTGGCAACCCTAAACGGGACAGAATAACAATAATAAATAGTTGATTGACCTGATTATATTAGTCCCCATGCCAGTATATTTTAATTGAACAAGGAGGATACTAGTAATAGTTATAAATTGTTCTTTATTCAGGTATTTAAATAACATTTACAAAAATACAATTAAATCTAATTTTATTTTATTATAATTAAAATTAAATTAACCTCAGGGGTTTCAAAGCGAACTCATTTTTATTATATTAAACTATTATATTAATAGTAGGCATAATAACAAAATGTACATATCTTTTTTTTTTACAAAATACGTTACTTTATCAGGACTCACACATGCATCTGGTAACCCTAATTGCGAATTATATCGCACGGTCTAATTTTATTATAAGCCTTATGTCTACTTCACAAAGATTGAATTTAGATCGTAGTGTGTTTAACATAAGACGTATTGCGTCGTACTTTCTAGTAAAACAATTAACGACTTGTTAGTACTTGTTAAGATAATATGTTACCTACATTATGTATGAGTTATGACTAATCCTTGTCGGCGTTTGTGTCGGCACTTATGTTAGTTTTTAAGTCCCCACTGAAAATCAGCGCCTCAGCTTGCTGTGCCTTGCTGTGGCGTGGTTTCATGCTGAGTGGGGATTAGGGGGTGCACTACCGGTACTACTCCAAGAACCGGGACTGAGATTTCCGGTACTGAGCCAGTACCGGGAATTCCCGGTTCTTCGGTACTTTTCGGTACTGAGTATTTTTTGTAATAAAATGTTAAATTCTTGAACTAAAACGCCAATTTTAATTCAATTATGTTATTCTGAATAAACATAACCGGGAAACATATTCAAGCAAACAAAATACTACAGCATAATTTTATAAATATCATATTAGGTGCAAAATTTAGCTGAATACTTATTTATCTTGTATGTATCTTGTAACTTGTATGGCAATACTAATATTACGTTGAGCTAGGTTTGCGCCAGCCTTCTGGTCACCAGAAGCGTCGACAAGGTGCTTAGAAAGAATTTTCTAGAGTGTCAAAGCGCTGGTGCCCCATGGCCCTAAGGTCTCGACGGCGAAAGGCTCAAACATTAGCCACTGTCAATGCCAGCACATTTGAGCCTTTTGTGTGACTCGGCTGAGTCAGCAGCTGCACCAGCCCTAGTTGAGGTTCCAGGAAGGTGGGACGGCGCAAGGCTGTCGCCGCAGGTAGCGACACATACCAGTGGCTGTCCCAACTTCCCAAGCTCCAGGACACGAGCGTCATGCCATCGGGCCTCTTGCCGTCGTCCCGGGTAAGACCAGTAGGTTCTAAGACGGCCGGAGCTCCGGCACTAGCGAGAGCCCGGCGGATGAGGTCGTTCAAACTGGCGTGTTGCGGGAGTTGGCCTGTGCTCCTGTGGCAGGAGAGGCCATGGCGCATGCAACTGCAGTGACACCGATGTGAAACGAGGCATGTCACTTCAAGCCGCAGTGACACGGCAACCCTAAAAGTTTTGTTACCTAAAATTGTCCCTAAGTTGTGTGAAGGGAGTGCCTAGAGCCAACTGCCGGATTCCCATCTAGCAGTGCAGAGGGCCCGCTCTGCGGAGCTGGAAGACGTTTCATAAAGGTTATACCGTACCACTCGTACCAGCTCACACAGCGGCCCGTCCCATTGCCTCTGCGAATGGGGTTTGTTTGGTAGGTCTGCAGTTGGACATAGATCTTTCCAACGGCACTCGGCTTCAGCGAGAAAAGGAATTTCAAAATTATTGTGGGGAGGTTTTAGAATTAGACTAATTCATTTTTGGGTGCCGTGTGCTGACAAGAGGAAAGCTGGAAGAGAAACGCTTGAAATTGGCAAAGAAGCTTGGGTCCGTTGGATTTCATTCAGATCGATGTTAGCGACTGATGAGATGGTTTTTTTAATGATATCGTCAAGAGGTGCCAGAAGGTGAGGGAATTTCCAAAAATGACTACTTCGAAGCATACAGGTGAACTGTGGAACATATAAATGATTTCATTTAAAAAAGAATTGTATCTATCGATATAAAATAAAGTTGGATTATTTACACCTTTTATAACTCAAGCACGGTTTTTAAGTTTGATTTTTTTGGATTTTTGTCTGTTCCGAAATGCAGAATAACAATTACAACATGGAACATTTTACGAATAATACATTTTGTATGGCGGGGCCAGCTAGTTATAAATATAAAACAAATTTTGTTTCTTCTACTTGATGCATACTTGCATAGGCATCATTCAAATAAGCAATTCATGAAAACTATCGTGGTATGCATTTTGACCCTACCACATTACACTCCACACCCTTTAGTAGGTACAAGATTTTATTAAACAACTAACAATAACAAGTTATCTTATTCGGCTAAATCTTGCACCTAATTTGATTTTTATAGGTCTTAAACAAAATATCTTGTGGTATCTGGTTGATTCGGTTACTTTTCCCGATTGTGTTTATTCAGAATTATATAATTGAAATAAAATTGGCGTTTTATTTCAACAATTTGTCATTTAAATACAAAAAATACTCAGTACCGAAAAGTACCGAAGAACCGGGATTTTCACCCACCAGAACCGGTACTGAATATTTTGAAAAATCCCGGGAATTCCCGGTACTCCTGGTACCGAAACTAGGTTCCGCCCGCGACTTTGTCTTCGTGGAACTCGGTTATATCACCTGCATACAAACTTTCGCTATTTCACCCCCTTAAGGGATAATTTACGGGATAAAACTATCCATACCTACCAGATTTCATATTAATCGGGTCAATGGTTTTTAAGAGTGAAAACCTTTTTTGTTTTTTTTTTCGATGCATTTTCCCACGATGTAATCCCATAAAAAACATTCCATGTAAAAAATAGGCCAAGTCTCGAAACTCTTTCACGGTAAAAATTGGTGAGATATTTCGTAGAGCCAAGTCAGGCATTATTTGCTTGCTAGTCAGTATATAAGTGAGCATGTCAGTGACAAAACTAACGAACTTTGACGGACTATAGATAGTTCTTAAACTAAAAGTTCAAATTGAATGTTATTGATATTATATGTTAGCCAATATTATGCCCTACATGTTCCTGAAAATTCAGGGTTCTAGCTTTAGCCAGCACAAAATTACAGGATGTTAAAAATGGCCTGAATGGCTTCGAGAAAAGGATGGTACGGCCGTGCCTCTTTGTTTTGCTCGACTTGGCTGGGGCACTGCCATGCCCCCCAGATAAAAAAAGATAACATACCTACAGACAGTAACTTTCGTATTTTATTGCAAAGAACGCAGGCAAACCCGTGGGATAAAGAATAGCCCATGACCATCTAGAAAGTCCTCTCTACACGGAGATGGAAGAATTTTTGAACTCGGATAACCGGTTCCGGAGATTACCCATTACATACAAACTTACAAACGTATAAACTAAAAAGCTACAATCTCACAGACACTTCCTCTTTATAATATTAAGTATAGATATAGAAATAGACGTAATTGATTGGTAATAACCAGGGTTCGGAAATTCGGATGTTTTTTTACCTAGGTATCGCGATCTAGATACAAGTATGGAGTCAGCTTTTTAATTATTTAAGTCCCGGGATTTCGGAATTACGTTTATACCTAGAGCATCACGAAAAGTAATATTTTACTTTTCGTGATGCTCTAGGTATAAACGTAATTCCGAAATCCCGGGACTTAAATAATTAAAAAGCTGACTCCATACTTGTATCTAGATCGCTTATAGAAAAATTAGGTTTTGACAATTTTTTGCGATTTTTGCCAACATACATGTTGGTAAACAGTTTTAACGACATATATGGTGTAACAAAAAACATAATGGTAGTACGTTTGAAAAGGGCGTAATAGGTATTGTGTTTTGATCACGGAATATTAGGAGAAACTTTTTTTCAACGTAAAAATATTTTTTACATGGAGTCGCTCCAGTTGGTCCATTCTTAGTAACCCAACCCATAAAAACTACCTGGGTTCTTATCTATAACCGTACCCTACAGTTAAAGACGCCGCTATCAAACAATTATTGCATTGCCGTCCTTTTCTACCTGCTAAACAATATACAAGGAAGGACATGCAAATATACCACGTGTGTCACTGTAGGTTGATTACCTGTTCACTTTCGTATTACTCCAGGCAAAATACGGTTTTGAAAAACATTAATTTATAATAGCGTTTTTTTTCTTGATACCATTTTAAAACATTATTCTAAGATTATTTATTCAAGAATCCAACAAACTTTCTATCTGGAAGTATTTAAATAGATTTAAATAAAGCATGAATTGTTTTTTTTTAATTATTTATTTTGAATATTATAGAGCAAATGTAAATGAACCAAAATAAAGATAGAACCATTTATTAAAATTTTTTCTGACTTTTCAAAAGCTAGTTAAGTTATAATTTTTTTGATGTCTGAAATTTTGTTGGATTTTGTCGCTAGGTAACTATTTAATTGATAATATATACATTACAAAAAAAATCAGCTACTATAAATTATTTCCAAATTTGAAATTTTTACCATACAAGTTGTCAGTTCATTGCCTGGACTATATGGCTTACATAGCATTTGTTTTAAATTATTGATTTAAGAAATATACTAGTTTACATTTGTACCATTGTTTTTAATAAAAGTAACAATACAATTTTAGTTTGATGTAAACTAATACTGTGCTGTTAGTTAAATGAAACACACATAGATTAAATAACATTTTGTAAATAGGAACTACTAAATTAGTTGATTTAAATATATACGTATTGTGTTTATGTTATCCTAATTTTCGGTACTCCGGGATATCCCAGGGAGTTTATTAGTAAAATTATATTGATTCCGCCTCCATGCTACTCAACAACAACGCGGTGTAGGTACTGAGGCCATTACAGGTCAAAGTATGTCATACATGGATCACTATAAAGAAATTAATAAGTAATTCGATTTTTTTAAGAATTTTACAATAACATCATTGGGTTGATGTACAATTTGGCATAATACGAGTACATATATGTATATTCATTTAACATCCATATATATATTTTTTTTACCTTTTTTTGTGGATTATTTAATACTATAATTAGAATAGGGGTATAGACTGTAGACACTAAATAAAATACCTAATCAATAATGTTGCATGTTCTCGAAAAAGGATTAAAAATTCAGCCAAATGGAGAAAAATGCAACGCAAGAAGTTAAATAATCACAAAGTTATAAGCGTCCAAAGTTTGAAGCAGGGGTATGTTCTGTCCCTTTTCCGCAAAACGCACCTTCATATGAAACGATTGTCATTTACTATGGACGCTAGACGATCGTGACGTCACGATCCCGGAGCGTTGTCTCTCTCTAACAGGCAACAATGAAACGGTTGTACTTAGCTTCGTAATTTTTTGAGATATTCGAATGGGATTTTCTTTTGAAGTAATAATACATTTTTAGTCTACACCCCTATTGGACGTGGTCGTCGCTTACTATGGGCCTCATAAGAAGGCTCAAAGTCACTCAAAGGGCAACGGAGAGGGCTATAAGTATGCTGAGAGTTTCTCTGCGCGATCGCATCAGAAATGAGGCTATCCGCAGCAGAACCAAGGTAACCGATATATTATCCCTCCGAATTGCTAAACTTAAGTGGCAGTGGATGCGGGTGGCGCAGAACCGGCCATTGTGTCACTCTTTGGGGGAGGCCTATGTCCAGCAGTGGATGTCTTTCGGCTGATATGATGATGATGATGATGACCCCTATTGGAACGGAATACTTTAGAGTTTAGACAGTCTTAGATACTTAAGTAAGTAAATAGTAATTACAGACCTAGATATACCTCATGTCATTGTATATGCAAAGTTTCGTTACAACCACACCCGTAGTTAGTTTTAAAATGAGAACGAAACTCCGTTTGTATGGGAAGGTGAAATTCGGCCAATAATCCCCCTTAAAAGCGTCTTAAAAATCTTAAAATATCCCACAACTTGAGTCCAAGGACAACAATGATTTTTACGGCCGCATAATTTATATTATTTGCACGCGTAAAATTTAAATAGATTCTCGGAATAGGTGGGGAACGGGGAAAACCCGATTTTTACCATCTATTGATTTAAACTTTCACGATTCTCAGCACACATTATTTTGACAAGCGGGACTTAATCGCGTATTCGCGTATAAGTGCCCCCGCCAAGACGAGCCAGGCGAAGCGCAAGGGCACTACCTACCTTTTCTCGAAGCGCTTCGTCCTTTTTTTGTCGGTAAATTCTATATTTTGGCTAAAAAGTATAGACCCGTCGCTTATTAATATTGTCATAAAGCTAGGTTTAGACGAAGCCGGAGCTGGCTCACTGGCTTAAAAAATAGGCCGGCGCTCTGTTCCCGCCAGTGCTGGCAGCCAGTGCTTGGGTGTTATTCGCTACGCGTTAATGCGGCTCACCCCGCCGGTCACCCATTACGAAACTAGACCTCTACCTACGCTTAATTACTACGCATCGCGGTGTCAATGTATAATTGTGGAATCTTTGTGGGTGAGAGTTGTGGTGAGCTTGAAACAAGTTACAATAGGGGGGCTTTACATACAATAACAAGCACTGCACGTGCACGGCACTGGCTCCGTGTAAACCGGGCTTAATTCGGCGCGAGAGTCTAGTCCTTTAAGGCCTCCACACACCGGTCGCGGGCGCGGGTCGGGCGCGGGCCCGCGACCGGTGTGTGGAGGCCTATAGTCTATGCGGCCACCGGGATGTGCTCAACAAAGTTATACATATCTACTTTTTAGCCAAGATGTAGAATTTTTAGAGCGTAGCTGGTAGTGGTTGTAACGCCGTGTGGAGTAGGAAGCTTGGCGCTACTTATTAAATTAAAAAAAAATTAAAATTCATTTATTTCGGACTAATTCATCCATAATTTGTTAGTAACAATATATTAACTTAAAAAATTTAGTTAGTAGTTAGTAACAAAACAAGTAACTTAGCAAAACTAATATTGGCGTGAGGGGGCACGCACCGGAGCATGCACCTCGTCCCAGTACCGCATTATCGGGCAGTCCACCCGTTCAACAAGCGATCGCAGGATGCTGTTGGTACTACCCCGCACCCTCCGCATGAGTGATGCCACCCTACTGCGCATTATTGCAGGATGCTGTTGGTACTACCCCGCACCCTCCGCATGAGTGATGCCACCCTACTGCGCATTATTGCGTGGAATCCCGGCACGCCCGCCGCCGCGAACATGCCGGACGCACTGCAATAGCGGGGCAGACCCAACAGCACCCTGACACCATTATTGTACTGCACTCTTATGGCATTGACGGCCCGCTGCGTATACCCAACCCACAGCGCACACGAGTAGAAGGATTGACAAAATGCCTTAAATAAGGTAACTTTGACACCCTCACTACACCGTGCGAACCTACGAGCCAGCTTATGATCAGCAACTTATGATCTGATATCTTTTATTTAGTTTCACCAGAGCTATAACCACGAACTTCGAATCTCGAACTTCGTATATCTCCATCTCTATCGCACTTATGGTTTATGGTACTCGAGCCACAGAGACGGAGATATACGAAGTTCGAGATTCGAAGTTCGTATATCTTCGTCTCTATCGCACTTATGGTTTATAGCACTCGAGCGACCGAAACGGAGATATACGAAGTTCGAAGTTCGTGGTAGCGCCGCAGGTCCCGTTGTCTGTCTGTAATCAAATCTTGCAAGTTAAATTTGATCCACTTCCCGGTTTCCTATTGAGCTGAAATTTTGGGTACTAGTATAGTTTACTATGATATTAGTATATTATGATTCCATCGAGCTGATCTGATGATGGAGACAGAAGGTGGCCATGGGAATTCAGTATTTGACCGACGTAACCCCGTTGAGTCTGGGCTCGTTAGAATCGTCTCAATGAGTAGTTGATGATGGTATGCAGAAAACACAGATAGGCAGAAAAGTACAGTCGGCAATAAAAGCTTGGTATCAAAAATGTTTTTTTTTTGTCAGAAACTTATTAACAGTTTTTTATGTTACTAACAACTATGGAGGCTTTTGTATTCCGAAATAAAGATTTTAATATTATTATTATTAACGCTGAAAGCTATATGAGCTAGGGGGTCTTTGCAATCACTACATGTAGGTACCTAATGTTTTTGGTGGGATTAACTTATTTATTTGAATTGTCGGGAGACCTCAGAGAGGTAAATAAAAAAAAACAAATAGGGTCGTTTCGCCGGTAACGCGACCACCTTCGGTTGGCGACCACTTGACGGACTAGGCTGCTTCAATTAAAGATATTAACATTTCTACAAATCCAACAGAAAACTAATTAGTTATTAACTATTCTTGAATAGTGTCAGAATAAGAATAAATACACTTTAAAACCCAAAACTTAATCCAAAGCAAGAAAAAATAACCTCAATTCACACATTTCACACATTGCTTCCGAAAAGTGTTGACGTGCAGTGAATCTGTAAAAAAAATAACGCGACAGTTGGCGCGAAAACTTTAGTTACGTCACTTAATTTTATTATTATGCTGAAATTAGTTACTTGATTGCTTAAATGATTTAGCTATTGTAATAATTTCGTTGAAATTCGGCATATTATAAAAATAGATTTAAATAAAATGGGGTGGTCGCGTACCCAAAAAAATTATTACCAAAGAAGTCGGATAGCGACCACATCGTTTTTCTTTTTCTTTCCTTATGGATTCTTGCGGCACCCGCGATATTTAGCTTGGCAAGCCAATTGTGTCGGTAGGAATTTAAGCCGCGCCAATCCATGTCTTTAGTAGGTGTATGTAATATAATAATAATATATAATTATAAAATGAATAATTTATATGATTATATGATATGGTTATATTACAAATGCGAAAGTGTGTCTGTCTGTCTGTTACCTCTTCACGCTTAAACCAATGGACCGATTTTGATGAAATTTGGTATGGAGATAGTTTGAGTCCCGGGAAAAGACGTAGGATAGTTTTTATCCCCGAAATAATCCCCTAAGAGGCTGAAATAGGGGTTGAAATTTTGTATGGAGCTACGATATAAACGAGACACACGGACGGAGTCGTGGGCAGAAGCTAGTGTAGGTAAGTAGAATTTAATCTAAAAGTTACATAAAAGCTTGTAAAATGGTGGCATTTAGATACCTACTATGAACGACATGTGTGACTGTAATAGCAATATATATAATAGCACTATGGTGTGAGCGAGATGGCGCGCCGTTTTCGATTCTATTTTGCATTGACAAGCAATGTAAAGTAGATTTAGAAGAGTAACAATTTGGTTTGTTGTGTTGTTTGTTTGTGTTGTATAAGGGCAGTCAGGTCAAGGTCAACTTTGAGAAAGAGGTCAATCGTCGATTCCGACTCGGCTGGGCAGCGTTCGGGAAGCTACGCTATGGCACATCTTTTCGTCTAATATTCCGCAGTGTCTGAAGACGAGAGTCTTTGACCAGTGCGTGTTGCCAGTGATCACGTGTGGCACCGAAACGTGGTCGCTTCAGAAATCATAAGAAGGCTCAAAGTCACCCAAAGGGCAATGGAGAGAGGGCTATGTTAGGCGTTTCTCTGCGTGATTGCATCAGAAATGAGGCTATCCGCAGCATAACCAAGGTAATCGATATAGCCCTAAGCCGCTAAAGTTAAGTGGCAGTGGGCGGGGCACATTGCACGTAGAACCGATGGCCGTTGAGGCGGAAAGGTTCTCGAGTGGCGACCACGTACCGGAAGGCGCGGCGTGGGTAGGCCCCCCACAAGTTGACTGATGGCCTGGTAATGATCGCAGGAATCCGATGGATGCGGGTGGCGCAGAACCGGTCATTATGGCACTCTTTGGGGGAGGCCTATGTCCAGCAATGGACGTCTTTCGACTGATATGATGATGATGATGATGCATCGTTTTATTAACTATTTAAACACTATTTGCAAGAGTGGTCGCCAACTAGCTAACAGGTGGTCGCAAACCGACTAAAGCGGTCGCTATCCAGCGAATTCGCTATTTTGAAACCTTTTCCATATTTTTTCCTAATCTATGGATGAAAGTGCTATATTTTATTGTAGGTTTCAAAACTTGACTATACTCAGAACCTATACGAATACCATCTATTATGTGTGTACATTGAATAGGTATACATTTACTAATCTAAAGTGAGCAACTCGGCTAAGTGGTCGCTAACCGGCGAAACGACCCTATTAGGGGACATTCTTACACAAATCGAGCTAGTCCCATAGTAAGCCTAATAAAAGGCTTGTGTTATGGATACTAGACGACGATATATTTAATGGATATAGGTAAATAGGTACTTAAATACATAGAAAACATCCAAGACCCAGAAACAAATATTCATGCTCATCACACAACTATTTGCCCTTACCGGGATTCGAATCCAGAGGGGTGCCTAATCAGTCAGTGATCGGATCTAGGATGCAATTTGGGGTGAACGACCTCAAACGTTATGGTTATCGTGGATGTGTCTCGGATTTCCCGGGAGTTTGGGAAATGGGCTATTGTAAATAAAAAAATACGTCACTTAATATTTGCACACTTAAAGAACACTAGAATTGTCTAATAATGGGTATTTATAACTGTAATTATTATTATTTGTCGATATGTTGAGAATGTGATAAGCAGGGCTCGATTTGAATGACAATGTCAGTCAAGACATTATATACTGCTCATTTTAAGTGGCCATTTCATTTAATAAAAGAGGTTGATAAGTGTAGTGTGTGTTGATAATAGGCTCTTAATAAAAACTACTCCATTATCAATCATAGCTTTATTCGTTCTGACGTCTCACATTTTCAGGGTCACAGACAATCAACAATTACTGCGTTCCGTTTATGCTTAATATTACAACAAAGTGGTAATTGTTTACGAATATACTATTAGAAGGCATTTTATGTGCGGTGCAGTGCAACGTCATCGGCACTAAAAGTTCGAGCCCTGGTGATAAGATTAACAAAATGGTGATACTAATAATTAATAAAAATTATCACTTTTACATGTATACCCTGGTAAACATACAAGAATAATAAAAATACATAAAAGATTAGACAAGTTACGTTCAGTTATTCTATTCTATGCAGTAGGTACTGTAAACATTTTTGTTGTTTTTACATTTTCTGTAAATTTTATACTGTAAACTACTTAAAATTAAAAGTCATTTACCTTTTTGTAAAGGTAGGTAACAAAAAAAGTCGTGGGATTGTAAGTCATATCCATCTTAATATTACGGACTTAAACCCCGGGAAATTGCATCCTAGATCCGATCACTGAATCACGTACCGTTTTGAACGCGCGTTAGGTCAATTTAACTGTCAGTTTTGTATTATACGGTCAACCAATTTGATTCCTAGGTCATCATAGAACGTTGCCGTTGTAAATGCTATGTCAATACGGGTTACTAGGATTATTGCGTCGCTATGTAGCAGTTAAAATGACAGGGTTCTACGGTGGCCTAGGAATCAAATTGGTTGACTGTACAAGCAAAAGTGGGTATCATGGTTCGTAAACAAAAATGTATGAAGGTGTGCAAGTTTTTTCGGTGTATTGTGTAATTTTTATGTACTTACAGACAGCATCAAAAGTAGCTACGCAATCGAATACGTCAAAAGTTCTTATTCCCTTTCAATAAAGACTTTTGACGTCTTCCTTTGCGTAGCTACTTTTGATGCTGACTGTACACTCGCGGAATGAAAAGCTGACCAGTTTTCAAATAATGTAATAGGCCAGAGGCTCTGGCCTATTACGTTGTAACCAGAGCTTTGACTGAGTTGCATGCGCTTTCCACCAAGGTGTAGCATTATTAATCTCCATTTTATATTTCATGTGCATCTGCTTTCGCCAGGAATATGGGCGCGAGGATATGTATGGATGAATATATTGAAAATACAATTAATTAAGCTACAATGGTGGCGCGGCACGGAAAAAGGGCTCATTTTGGTCCCTTTTTCCGTGCAGCGCCACAAATGATTGTATTTTTAACATGTTTGTGATAATTTTATACTAAAATATTCACACATAAAATTATTTTTTCAGGTTATCCTCATTATGGGAATTAACGGGGCATTTATGCAGCATTATGGGAACCAACGGAGGACTAATGAACTACTGAACATTACTCTGAATGCCATCGAAAAACACTCAGAAAACTTGATTTTAGTAAACCTACCAAACACAAAAACAAATATTGATTAAAAATTATTTAATTGTTTCTATGTGGCGTTTTATTCCTTTGCGTTATATGTTCTCGCCGCTGAGGTGAAAAGTTGTATGTATCACACGAGAGCAAAGATATTTGCATCTCGTGCCTTTGAGTCCCTCACTACGCTCAAGGTTCTAATTTTACGCTACGCTCGTGATTCAAATATAGAATCTTTCGCTTGCTCGGGACTCAACATCAACACTCGCAGCAAAAATCTACTTTGCTCTCTTGTTGAACAAATAACTATTAACTGTTTGACAACAAAGCTCAAATTTCCTTAGACGAATTTTCCTTGACTATTGATAGTTGAAAACCTTTATTATTATTATTAGTTTGATCTTGCCATTACGTTGTGTCAAGTTTGGTAAATCAATGGGTAAATCTAATGATTAAATCCTCTTCTCGTATAATGATTAAAACTATACAAATATGTGAGTAACAGTTCCTGTCAATGTCATCATTGCTATTTCTTGTAAGTGATTCTCTTTGGTAAGTGTTTAATTTATAGTTTTAACAAATTTTATTTAAAGTCTGGTAGTAAAGTAAGTAAAAGACCCTTGGCCACAATTTTTTTTTAAATGCCGGAAATGATAGCAAATGGCCCAAACTACCTGCCGTTTTAATTTGGCAAACGATGTACCAAACACCCTGTACATATACAATCTTCAATGCTCAAAACTATCCATGGATATCAAATTTCATCTCAATCGATTCAGCGGTTTGAGCGTTGAGCGTGATAAGATAACAGACTTTCGACTCTGCATTTATAAGTGTGAGAACGCATCGGTAATGCATACCTAATACTTAGTACTGAACGCAACCTCACTCATGCTTTCTCACTCTCGCGCTTCGTCTTCTCGCTCTCTCGCACTCTCGCTATCGGTATCGCTGCAAAATAATGGCGGACGTTTGTTTGTGTCTCAGACTAATTAATCTACTCAAAGGTTTGTGTGTAACTTCCGAGAATCGGTCGCACGTCACGACCAACTCGAGTAATAAATAGTGGCGCAAAGTGTTCTTAAATATTAATTTAATAGTCAGTAGTGTTTCGGTGAATTTCTACACGTTGATAACGAAAGGTATTCATTAATGTTTCTAAAACCTAGTCTGCGTATTATGTAAATTGGCTTTAGTTATGTTTTTATACGAGATAGGTGGGTACCTGATACCTACTCGGGTACTCGGGTATTAGGAACGTTATTTGACGTATTTTGTCGTTTATATTGTACCTACTAGCGACCCGCCCAGAGGGCCTAACGAAGTTCTTTTTCGTTTCGCGGTAGCCCTTCAGGCTTCGCACCATGCTTACTTAGTATGGCAGTATAATAGTAGAAAACGTGTATAGTATAAATTTCGTAGTATAAGAATACTTACTACGAAATGTATACTAAATTAAGCACCAGTTGAAAACGAAAAAAATGTAAACAAACAATGTATTACACTACACACGTCTTCTAAACTTGGCTGCGTAAGAAGATCTAAGCCGGCCGGCCCCTTGCTGACTATGAAACCCTAGGAAGGCGGTCAGGGGAAGGATAGCATGGATGGCCTTATCACGCGATAAGTGATAGGATAGAGCTGCCGTCTCTGGCTGACACCGTTCGATAGAATGAGATAATAATCGTGATTATTAACGGATGTGACTACTGAAAGGAATATTATATTGTCGAATATGGATTTGATAGTGTGGTCAGGTTAATTATAACACGTTTATTTTTTGCAGTCCAAGATGGCGACATCGACGCCGAGCTCCGGCGCCGGCAGCAGTGATGGCGGCACCGCAGACCCAGCCGTGATTTTAGACCGTCTGGTGAATATGTCCGGTGATGTCGCTATGGCTGAACCCATTCGACTCATTCTTTCCGCCATGCGCCCCGAGCAATCTCTTCAAGCACCCACTACAACAAAAAAATCCAAGCCGACTCGTGGAACAGAGAAAGAAGCACTCAAAACCAAAAAGATGAAAGAAAACAAGAACTGTGAATGCCATGTTTGCTATCGCACTTTTAACAACCCGTTAGGCTGTAGGAGACATGTACAAAGGATCCATCCTGATGAACCGCTGCCAAAACAAACTCGTGGGGTAAAGAAGTCTAAATCGAAGGTTCCTAAAGTAAAGTCATGGTACTGCCCACGGTGTAAGAGGACTTTTTACTGCAAAAAACGTAGCCATTGGTGTAAGGAGGCTACCCCATCAGACCTTTCAGAAGATACAGATTAAGATTCAGACGATTTATTGGCTTTTCCTACAAGTAGGTACATGGAAATGAAATAAGGTAACAATAATACATTTTCACAATTTCTTATTCTAGCATTAAGTACATTAATAAAATTACACACTACACTGGATTTTATTGATTACATTCTACCCGAACTTTTACCTTTTTTACCCGAAATTCTTCTGACTGTTCATAGTTCCAAGATACCTAAAACCTAAGAGCGTTTGTATTTTCTTTTTTGCTTCTTGGACGCTGCAATGTCTCTAAGTTCGATCGCTTTTGCAAATTCGTTGTAAATATACGGAAACAGAAACCTAGGAAAACGATTTGCGAATTTGGTCTTGACCATCGGAACTATGGCAGGTTCAATGTTATTATTAATTATTTAAAACAATCATTTAATCAATGTTTACCATTACTATCTTCTAGAACTAGTCGTAAAATACACTTTTTAGGGTTCCGTACTCAAAGAGTAAAACGGGACCCTATTACTGAGACTTCGCTGTCCGTCCGTCTGTCTGTCACCAGGCTGTATCTCAAGAACCGTGATAGCTTGAGAGTTGAAATTTTCACAGATTATGTATTTCTGTTGCCCCTATAACAACAAATACTAGAAACAAAAACAAAATAAATTAAGGGGGGCTCCCATACAAAAATCGTGATTTTTTTGCCGTTTTTATAGATAATCTGTCACCAGGCTGTATCTCAAGAACCGTGACAGCTAGAGAGTTGAAATTTTCACAGATTATGTATTTCTGTTGCCGCTCGCGCTATAACAACAAATACCAAAAACAAAATAAAACATTTTTTAAGGGGCTCCCATACAACAAACGTGATATTTTTGCCTTTTTTATAGATAATGGTATGGAACCCTTCGTGCGCGAGTCCAACTCGCACTTGGCCGGTTTTATTAAATAGATTTAATAAAATATTGAACCTATCCCAAAATTATAGCTGTGGGAGTATGAAAATTAAAAATTGATATAAAACGACAATAACTTTTTAAATTAGAAAAAAACACATTGTTTAGTTTCTTTATATCAGCCTGTACCATATTATTTATAAATCGGTTCTTTATTTTAAGCATTATTTTTTGATGTAGGTACTCGGTACTTTTAGTTAGGGATAAATTACAGTCGGCCTTATTAGGGGACTTTTACTTCAGTTCAATTAATTAAGGGTCGTAAAAATACGCAAATACGGGTTGGTCTTGGACCGTCTAGAACACAATTTGACTACATTAGATTTTTGCCTATTGCTTAAAGTGACTACTACATAATGGGTCGAACACTCAAATCTCCTAAAACACAAATTGACAAGTGCGTATTTTTCCTTCATAGCATAGTGACAAGACTGACAAGAATCCAAACTGTCTGGACATTCAGGTATAAAATTGAATTCCTATACTTGGGACCCATTTAGATCTCAATTCTTTTGTCGGCGAAGTTGTCAACCACGCATCTTCCTAAATATTGAACTTGGCTCCCATTTTCACATGTATGTTTTTGGGTTATTCTTTACGCGCACGTGCTTCTCACCCCACCCCTCACGCCTAACGAAACCAGACCTCTATCCACGCTTAATTACTACGCATCGCGGTGTCAAGGTATAATTGTGGGTGAACGTTGAGGTGAGCTTAAAACAAGTTACAGAATAGGGGGGCAGAATAAAGGGGTGTAACGAGATCATTGTAAGCACGCGACAGGCTGGGTACAGGCGAGTGCTGACCAAAGTATAAAAAGCGGCCAAGTGCGAGTCGGACTCGCACATGAAGGGTTCCGTGAAATAAATTGCGGTTTACGATTTATGACGTATTAAAAAAAAACTACATACTAGATCTCGTTCAAACCAATTTTCGGTGGAAGTTTACATGGTAATGTACATCATATATTTTTTTTAGTTTTATCATTCTCTTATTTTAGAAGTTACAGGGGGGGGACACACATTTTACCACTTTGGAAGTGTCTCTCGCGCAAACTCTTCAGTTTAGAAAAAAATTATATTAAAAACCTCAATATCATTTTTGAAGACCTATCCACAGATACCCCACACGTATGGGTTTGATGAAAAAAAATTTTTGAGTTTCAGTTCTGAGTATGGGGACCCCTAACACTTAATGTTTTTTTTCGATTTTTGTGTGAAAATCTTAATGCGGTTTACAGAATACATCTACTTACCAAATTTCAACAGTATAGCTCTTATATTTTCGGAAAAAAGTGGCTGTGACATACGGACGGACAGACAGACAGACATGACGAATCTATAAGGGTTCCGTTTTTTTCCATTTGGCTACGGAACCCTAATAAAAGGAACGTGAAAGAAGGCACAAGGAATGCAAGTAATATTCTAGTCGGGACGCTTAAAAAAGATAACATCAATAATTTGAGGCGAATCAATTAGATAGTTCATGACTTTTAACCGACTTCAAAAAAAATGAAGTTCTCAGTTCGGTAGTAGGTATATACAAGGTGGGCCAAAAGAAATCACCTATTGGAAGATGCTCTCATTTTTGCAAATGGTCGCCAATGTCAAATCTGTTTTGACATTTGTGGACTAGACAGATGCAGAATACAAGTGAACAAGTCAACAAGACATGGAGCGATACACTCCCCAAGAACGCGGAATAATGATGAAGGCGGCGTTTCCGGGTCGCCTCATCTCTCGTTTTGGCGATTTGCACTGGCCCGCAAGATCGCCCGATTTAAGCGTTCCAGAATTTTTTGTGAGGTTTTTTGGAGTCCTGTGTTTACGTGAACAAGCCCGAGACTGAAGCCCTCGAGGGCAACATTCGACACGAGTGCGAGAATCTGTCGCCCAAAGTTCTCGCCGAAGTGATGAAAAATGCCATAAAACGAGCCCGTATGACAATCAATAGGGAACATTACGCAAAGCTCTGCGTAGGGGGCGAAACTAACACAACCCGTAAACAAACCGCCATGACGTACAATGTCATATTTATTTACCTAACAAACTTAACAAATTTTATTATCATTCGTGTGTAAAATACCTGTACTGTGATATTAAAATGGCGTCCTATAGCTATTTAAAGGTGGATGAGGGTTTTTTTTTACTTTACGACGTATTGCCGCTTCCCATAGTTTTCGTATCATCGTTTCCTTAGGAAATGAATGATGCCCTTCATTATTGCATCCAATTATGCAGCACTGATGCATTTTATTTATTGAAATATTTTCTTCCCTATTTGATCCAGAGCTTTGAAGGACTTGTCAAAGTTGTCAAAAAAACTGTTTACTAATTGTGTTAGTGCTGGGCTGTTATTCGCTACGCGTTAATGCGGCTCACCCCGCCGGTCACCCGTTACGAAACTAGACCTCTGCCTACGCTTAATTACTACGTATCGCGGTGTCAAGGTATAATTGTGGGTGAGCGTTGAGGTGAGCTTAAAACAAGTTACAGAATAGGGGGGCTGCACTCTGGCGGCAGAACATTGCAGTAATGTTCCCTATTGTGACGGCGCCCATTTGGCCGATATAATCTTCTAGACTTGACCAATAGAATTCTAAAGGTTCAAATAAATATAATAAAAACACAGAATCGAAGTTTTTCATTTAGAAAAAATTATAGAGCCAAACAACATCGGATGACTTCTTTTGGCCCACCTTACCTCAGAACTCCATCATTTATGAACCGATTCGTACCATTCTTTTTATAATCGAAAGTATATGTTTCCAGGTTGGTCACATTGTTTTCAAAACTCCAGTTGGATGATGGGAATCATGAGGAATTGAGGGGACTCCTCAAATGTACTAGGCCCGCGTGTAGTGATTTCGGTATTTTATGTTACCTATGACTTGTGTATTTACACCCGGAAATCATAAATTTGGTGAAGTGGAAGACCATGATGATGATGAAGACCACAAATGGCTTGTGAAAGTTCTCAATGATGTAGGTACCTTAAAACTACACAACTATAGGCCAGGCCACCCAACTATGGTCCAAATTCATTCTCATATTACTTGCTCAGGTCCTCAGCAGGGACTATTTTCATAGTTGAACTTAGGCAATATTAACACAAGATAACCGGCCAAGTGCGAGTCGGACTCGCGCACGAAGGGTTCCGTACCATTATCTATAAAAAACTATTTTATTCTGTGTTTTTAGTAGATATTTGTTGTTATAGCGGCAACAGAAATACATAATCTGTGAAAATTTTAACTGGAACTATCACGGTTTCAGTGAGATACAGCCTGGTGACAGACAGACAAACAGACAGACAGACAAACAGACGGACGGACAGCGGAGTCTTAGTTAATACCCGTTTTACTCTTTGAGTACGGAACCCTAAAAATGTATAAAATTACTAATACAATATCGACATTGACAAAACCGAATGAGTTTACGTTTGGACCATAGATGGGGTAGAGGACTATAAAAAAAATGTTTATTTTCAGATTCCTTAGATAGCTTAGCATTGTTAGTTACAAAACTACATTAGTAAATTAATGGTGTACACACACCACACACACAAACATGTAGGTCGGTGTATCGGCGGAGTATGTCCGAGTCCCACCTCTCTGCTATCATTTTCAGGCCCCGTAGCATGGGCATTGAGTTATTTTACAAGAAAAGAGCGTCGTCTCGATCTATCGAACGGTGTCAGCCAGGGGCGGATGCTCTATCTTGTCACTTATCGCGTGATAAACGCCATACATGCTACGGGGCCTGGATGCTATTTGAGCTCCTCCTCGTCTGCATCACCACAGACGCCGTCTTCGTCCGTATTATGGCATAAAAGTCATCTACGCTAGCATCGGCAAACATCCCAGAGGCGCTGCAGAATCGGGGAAGCCCAAACAGCCTCCTGAAAATGTTGTTATATAGGATACGCAGGGCGTTATATGACTTCAGCCTGAAACTAGCCCACAGGCCACACGTGTAGAATATAGTTCAAAGTATACCAAAGGCGATTCTGAGATCCTTAAAGAATCGACGGAAGTCCTCAAATGTTATCGGCCCACATACCTACAGCGATTTGGTTTTTTCTCGTAATGAATGAATGAATGATCGGTTAAAACTTTGTTTTTTAAGTAAATTATATATTTACAAGAAATACATACTCAACACGGATCCGTACGGTATTCCTTATCTTCGTATGCGCCCTCGGTTGAGGTTATATCTGACTCCTTATAGGTGATGGGAAGCTGCGACAGTTGTTTCAATAATACAACGCTAAAGTGGTTACTCAAAGTTAAGTGTATTCGCTACCAACTATTTGACAATTAATATAGTACACAGACGAGTGTCGGTAGCGAGTTGCGGCGCGGAACTGGATACCTACTGGATATGGCATGCATCGAGCCCGAGCCGCGTGTCGCTGTCGGTGAGCTGACGACGCTGACTATACCTTTGTTCCCAACAGCAACCCCCTCCTTATCTCAAAAAAAAGTTTTTCTTATAACTTTTTAACTCATTACATTAGTTAAGTAGGTAGATAATATTTGCTAACATATTATATATATATTGATATTGCAACGTTCGTCATAACATCTTGTTCACGCACGTGCATTGCCGCGTCAGCGGTCATTGCAGTTGCATGAAATCTGAACTGTTGTAACAATAGTTGATACGGATTGCGAAACTTATTCTATTTATCTATTACATAGATAGGTACATAAAATTGGACCATTAAGTACTTATAGAGTGACAGAAAACGCATTTTTGAAGAGATCTATGAAATTCGTGATTTGGTTGCGAAGTTGCTTATCAGTTCATCAATCAGTCAATATAATGTATTATCTAATACCGACAAATTGGGATGGAATGGGAAGTTTTGCGTCTTTTGGCATAAGATAACGGGTAGCCCAAACTAACGCGAGTAGAAACTACTCAACGGATTTTGATAAAAAAATCCATCAACTAATGTAGCAAATCCTGAAAGTTATAATGTTTCCATTTGTGTTCCATCGCGAACATTGAGAAGGGTATGTTAAGGTGGTTTGGGCATGTAGAGAGGATGGATGAAAGAAGATTAACGAAGAGAGTGTAGGTATATAAAAAGGCCAGGTCAAAAGTACCCTAAACCGACGAGCATGTATGAGAAATGTCATGAAAGTGAGTGAAGCGAAAGTGGTTTGTCAGGATCGTAGCAAATGGAGATCCGTGATCTCTGCCTACCCCTCTGGGAAAGAGGCGTGATTATATGTATGTATGTATGTATGCATGCATTTAAACCACTGATCCGATTTTGATACAATTTGGCAGGGATATAGTTAAAAACCCTAGGAAGGACATTGGATAGCTATTATCCCGGAAATAACACAAGCGACTCCTTTGCGGATGCCCGAGGGCCCTCCACGTGAGGCACGCCAGATGTTTTGGCGCACCTGCCTCCTAGATATTCACCTGTTCAGTAGCGGACCCCCCTGAGTCCGCTACGAGGAGACCACGGGCTTCGGCAAGCCCGCTAGGAGCGCCCTCCTCGGGCCAGCCGGCAGCCCAAACAGGCCGGCCCTGGGTGCCTCTTAGTTTCGTCGTGGGTGACCGCAGTCCACGGTTACTAACTAACACGGTACAACTTTGCACCCGTATAACAAATTATATTTATACAAGTTGGTAAAAGGAACATGCGAAAATTTATTGAATTATATTTCCAAAGAACTTACCTTAGCCTACTTTTTTAAAAATCTATCGTTAATTTTAAATAATCTCAATTATTTACCAGTGGCGCTAGTGAGGACGTTAACGGGCTCTTAAACACTAAACAGTTACTTTAAATATTTAATGGATTTTATAATCAAACAAAACAAAACAAATGCAATTCTGTGAGAGTTCTGTTCGAACAGCCGTTGCGAGCGGACGTCGTTCTTTGAGCATTACCCGACCTCTCGTTACACCATAAAATTACACAATAAGTCTCCCAAAACAATAGCGAACAGCACAGATGTGCGAGCGCCGCGCCCCTTAGTCCGAGCTATTCACCCCGTCTGAGCTCGCGAAGTGCCGGTTTAGCCATATTCATATATGTTTATTGCATATTCCATCGTTTCATAAGTGCCGGTTTATAGAAACGTGCAGTGTGTTCACATATCATAAGGTCCTAATAGTGAGTGCAATCAGTGTCGGGCAATCCGAAACCCCGCCAACCGCGGTTACGACCACACCTTACGCGTGGCGGCAACCGCCCGCAGCCCGCAACCGTCGTCGAGGCGAAGCCGGTGAGATTATTCCATTTTTATTGTGGGGGCTCAAGTTGTAATTCTCTAGGCCCTTACTCTAAGGGCTACAAATACGAGACCTATATCTTACCCTTAACCCACATTATACCCAATCAAACAACAAGTACTATTACAACTAGCCTCACAGTCTCGGGAATCCCCCAGCCCGTCTAGACCATCCACTCTTATCTCTTACGCCGACTTAACTATACTAGGCCAGCTAGCTTTGTCCACCTTCGCCAAATATTCTGCACCTGTAGGACAAGGCCTGATCCTCAAGTGACACAACACCTCTGGGAACTGTGATATGTGACCACTGCACGCGCACACGTCCTGTACGTAGTTCCTCGCTAAATAATCGACTCATATTTATTTATGTCCTACCAACTTTAATATATATATAATTCTATCCGGCTACCACCATAATTAGTGATAAGCCCTCATAAGCAAAAAGAGCGAGGTTCAAGCTCCGTCGCGATACTGTTTCCTCTAATACAAACGCCTCATCAAGGAAATCACTAAAATATTGCTATATAACGGCCCTATCCCTAGGTTAGGTATTGACCGAAGTAACGAACAAAACCTCAAAATTACCAAGCCCCTAAAACTCTGAAATCAATAGCGCGATACCTCCCCAATCTACGGCTCTCACAAAACAGGTATAAACAAACTGTTAACCAAAAGCCGTCATCATACAGAAAAACCCCAAATCAAATTCATCTCATAGAACATATCACGAGCAACCAAAACGATTGCATTACTTTAGCTCCTAAACTAAGTAACAATCAAACAACCTAAATCAATTCCGGGCAGATAAAAAATAACTTCTCGGAAACTCCTTACCTCGAACGAGTCACGCGTCAGCCATATGGTACCTACCCAAAGCTTTCAGGTTTCTCCGGAATAGACACCATAAAACAAAATAAAGGCATTGTCCTTGGTTTAAAAAAATCAAATGGCGTCAAAACCCCCATCATAAAATCTTGTGTTTTAAATTCGACAAACCAACTAAAATAAATCTCACACAATACGTAAGAGTTCCAGTGGCCCAACATCTGGCTGGCCATTACCCACCCTCACAACGCAATTTAGAAACCCCGCATAGTTAGCCACGGCCTACCTACAATAGATCATGCCGTAACAATAGTGCCGCACGCATATCCTTACCTCAAAACTTAGGCTTACTTAGCTTAGACTTAAAAATAAGGCCCTTCTGGCCTGGCACAGCCAAGTGCTGCAGGGCTCGTGTATGCCCACAATAATTCCGTTGTCCCGCATTGCCAGCGAACGATTGTGAACACAGAAGCCTTAGCCTAATTCAACTGATTATTAGGGTCCCGGGGGCCTACCACATTAATGTTATAAGGCACCACTAATTAATTACCGCTCAAGAGTCTAACACCGCCTCCTCTAGCGACAGTCGGCCTGAAAGAGTTGTAGCCCAAACTATTCATACCCAATTTAAGGCGTTTTCACTTTTATCTAGACCACCCTTGCTAAGCGATAAAGTACATTGCTAGCGCAACGTCTTAGTCGGCCCCCGACAACAATCATTATAGTTGGACGAGGGCTCCCACGGCAGGACGTCACCACGCATAGTTACTTACATTTAGTCAGAGCCGACAACTGTAGTTACTTTAGAATTTAGTTAAATATCAAACGCCGAAAACGACATAACCTAGCATACACCATTGTCAGAAACGATTGAGCCAAGTCAAGTCGGTCCCCACGCGTCCCTAATACAGCTTGGTCAACGAGTTAATTACTATCTCACCAACACCCAATCGCCCCGTATCGGACCAATCGTCTACTAAGGCCAATTACAGGCCAACTTAGATTAGTCGCTAATATAACAATAGATTGTAAGCCCTTTCCACAGCCCACCACCAATACTCAACAAAGGACTAAACATGGATAGCGACAACCCTATCGTCAATATACCAGGAGATGGAAACTGTCTATACCGCGCGATAGCGTATCAAATTAACGACTTATATGATCTTACGTTTGACCACCATGCAATCCGTCGGGACCTTGCCCGTTACGTTGACGAAAACCAAAACGACAAGAATATGCGCCTTGCTATTAAAAGTAACCTTGACGTGATAGCCCAAGACAGCGAAATCCAAAATTACATACAATCACAATACCATGACGGTACATGGGGCGGCACCGACATTCTGATAGCGGCGGCGGAATATTATGGCATTAATGTAAAAGTATTCCAAAGAGCCCCTTTACGAGAAACAGCATGTTTTACCCCTATGGTACCCAGCGACGCGGTGGGCTGTATAGGCCTCATTTTCAGCATTAACCACTACGATTGTTTCGAAACCCATTTGGGAACACTCACGACAAATGCCACCCAAGACGAAACGAACATGAGTGCAGGCAGCCCAGAAGAGCTACCAGACGATACGGGATATAGACTAACCATACCAAGGCCACATCTCACTGAACAAAACCTCATCAATAATATCAATATTGCCACATGGAACATAAGAGGCGCCGCCACACAGGGGAAAAAAAACGACATTGATTTATATCTAGAATCGAAATCAATACACATTGCATGTTTACAAGAAACTCACTTAAAAACCGGAACGTACGAATCCAAACACTACACATGGAATCTAAGTGGAAATAACAGCAGAAGAGGTCTAGCCATCCTTATAAGAAAAAACAGCGGACTCACGCTAAACTGGACAAAGGCAAACACAAATAATATGGCAGCCTCTATTGAAATAGGCGAGAAAATAGACATATTCGTTATCACAACTCACTGGTCCAACACTGCGTCAGCAGCAACAAACGACGTAACGCGCCTGCTACAACTATTAAAAGAGAAGCCAAAGAAGTCCGCTACAATAATTTTAGGAGATTTCAATGCGCACATTGGCTACAAAGAATCGGGCAAGAGCCATCAGAAAAACCAAATAGGTAACAATCTTTTCCACCCAAAAACCAACTATAATGGAGAAATCGTATTAGATCTGATTTCAAGAGAAAAACTCCGATTAGAAACGTCGCACGGCCGAAGAAGTTGCAAAGTCACCTGGAGAGCTGGCAATAAAACCTCCCAGATTGACCACTTTATGACACAGGCTAATGGCAAACCACTATTCAATTACATCAAAGGCGAACACTCAAACCTGTCAGATCACAAACTCGTATGGGGCAAACTAAAACCCCTAGGAACCATATCTAATAAGACGGTCCCCACTCGATCACTTAAAAACAAAAACAAAACAACACACTCATTTAACTACAAAACTCTAAACTACGAACAACTGCAAAACACCACCACAGTAAAAGAATACCGAAAGTCTTTAAGTGAACTGATCAGAGAGAACAGAAAACCAGAGAACGAAAAAATGCCATTGCCATGGGAAACGATAATAGGCATTATGAAAAATGCGGCCCACAAAGTGCTCAAGTATCAGCCGAATTACTCCAAGGAACGGAGAATTGCATTAGCGAACCTGCAAAAAGCAAAATTCCAACAGAAACGCCGACCGCTAGACCAATCTACCAAAAACAAGTTAAAGGAATGCAGACGCCTTTTAAACAACCTCGAATCAGCGGAGGACCAACAAGAATGCCGCGCCTTTTTTAGAGGCCTAGCAAAAACCCATCCGTCAATGAGAATGAAGATTACCTACGACTTTTACAGAAGACACAGGCAAAAGGAAAGGCGACGGATCAAAAACACCTTTATCCCCATGTCTAAATGGGAAGAAGAATTGGACAAAACAGAAGGGCCTTGGGTCGATATATTAAGTGATGAGGACCCGAGCAAGCTGGGACAGCCTCCTTCAATGGACGACATCGAGAAAATCACGAGTCAAATGCGCAACGGCACGGCGCCTGGAATAGATCAAGTCGTCACGGAGCTTTACAAAGCCAACACGCAAGAATTAAAAGCCGAAATTCTTGAACATATGAAAAAAGCCTGGACAAAAAATATTTTACCGCCCAACTGGACACAATCAATCCAAGTACCTCTGCCAAAAACGGCTAATCCGAAGGGTGTCAACGATTACAGACGCATCTCTATATGCAGCACAGCTTACCGAATATATGCCAACTTCCTCCTCCTTAGGCTGGACGAAATGACCGAAGAATTAGGAAACTACCAGGCAGCATTCCTACAAAACCGGTCGACGGATGACCATATGTTTACCCTGCGACGAATTCTTGACGAGCAATGGAGAGCGGGCGAGAAAACATATGTCCTAGCAGTGGACTTAGAAAAAGCCTTTGACACGGTGGACCTAAATGCCCTGAGAGATATAATACTATCGAGAACTAACAGAGCTATGACGAATCGGATAGTCAAAGCCACAATGAACGAATCTACCTGTATTAAATGGTGGGGGCAACAAACAAAATGGATTAAAAAAGGCAAAGGAGTCAAACAGGGCTGCCCACTTTCACCACGACTGTTCACCATACTGATGGACGATGTTTTTCAAACCCTCGAGGATGAACTTCCTTTTGTTAAACTAAAGCAGGAAGACCAAATACAACTACCACTAATTTTGACCTTTGCGGACGACGTAATTATAGTGTCCAACTGCCTTCAACAGATGAACGCAATTTACTCAAAGGCCAACGCCTTATTCGCCACTGTAGGACTAAAAGTTAATGAAACGAAGACTAAAGTATTAGTTCGCGACCCAATACATAAGAGTCATAGGAACTTCATTACACTCGATGGCACAACGGTTATCCCTACCACTGAAATCAAATACTTAGGAACGTATATTACCTCCTCACTAAGCAGAACAGACACCGTAAATTCGCGTTGCAAACAGGGTTAGTTAGTTAGTTAGTTATACTGGGCGTTTTCCGCAAGTCGACATCCATTGTGCCTATTTTGCGTGAAACGGCGGTGTGGCGCTACTCTAACCACCCCAGCTCGTCTAAAAAGTTGGTGAGTGCCTTGGTGTTGCTGACTGCGTCCCGTAGTGTGTTTGGAGAACCTAGGTGCTTAATTCTGTATACTTCTACCTCCTTGCAGTCCAGTAGTATATGTTTAGTCGTTTCTTCTGCCTCCATGCACGCTCTGCACATGGGGCTGTCTGTGATACCTAAGTTATAGGTTTGTTCAAGGTGTTGTGTCCTGTTATTATACCCACTATCTTGCGCAGTTGGTTTCTATGTGTCCTTAGTAGTGTGGTTGTGAGTTTGTGGTCGCGTTTCGACAGAATCTCTTTGGTCTGTCTGCATGTGTCTATCTCCTCCCAGTATCTTTGGTGTAGGTCTTTGGTGTGTTGGTCCAGTTGATGGTATATGTAGCTTTGTGGCAGGGGCAAGATTGGCTCCGGTCCGTATGCCGTTGTTTCTGAGCCTTTCCTGGCCAGTTCATCCGCTGCATCGTTTCCTCTTGAGCCACTGTGCCCCTTGATCCATTGTATCGTAACTTTGTTTTTATCTGCGCACACCTCTGTGAGGTTTACGTGACATTCGTATATCAAGCTAGATGTGATGTTATCACTGCTCAGTGCTTGTAGTACCGATTTACTGTCTGAGAGTATCCGTATGTTTGTGTTTTCGACTTGTCGTCTCTTTATGGCATTGCAGGCTTCAAGTATCCCTACGCATTCAGCCTGGAATACCGTGTTTTGTACACCCAGTGGTTTGGATATGTGTATGTTTAAATCCTCTGAGAACACACCACATCCTGTTCCCGTATTTGTTTTTGAACCATCTGTAAAGATTCTGAGGTCTGTTTGGTTTAACCCCTCTTTGGAGTCTTCTGTCAGTAATATTTCGTAGTCTTTCCCAAAGACTGCAGTTTTTGGTATTTTGTCGATTGAAGCTTCCATCATAGGTAGGCTTGTGATCAGTTTGTTGTGGATCTTTGTGTGGGGTATGTCTAGTTTCGTCCATAGGTTGAGGCTTTTTAGGCGTATTGCCGTCGCAGCCGCCTCTTTTTGTATGTGCATTTGTAGAGGTAGTAGCCCTAGCATGACTTCTAGTGCTGCTGTTGGGGTTGTTCTCATGCAACCTGTAGCAGCGACACATGCTAGTCTTTGTGTTTTCTGAATTTTGGTAATTGCACTCGTGGTTTGGGTGCGGGGCCACCATACAATGGCACCGTAGCTTATCATTGGTACTATCACCATTCTGTATAGCCACAGTATGATGTGGGGGGCCAGGCCCCATCTTTTCCCCACCATCCTTCTGCATTGCCAGAAGGCTACTGTTGCTTTGTTTAGTCTGCTGTCTAGGTGTTTGCTCCAGTTTAGTTTATCATCTAGTGTTATGCCTAGGTATTTTACCTCCTTCGAGAGTGTTAGTTGCAAACAGGGTGTTAAAAATGCAAAATCTCTTACGAACTTTATTAAAGAATCACGTATGCAGTGGCAAATCACAAGGTTACTATACAAAATGGTTATAGAACCAACCATGACGTACGGGCTTAAATGCGCAGCCCTCACCAAGGTCAACAGACGAAAACTGAGGAGGTACGAGCGAATAATACTGAGAGACATGATCAACAACTCAGGCACATCACCCAGCCCTGGCAAAATACACGACATATTGGACGGAAAAACGATAACTAAGAGGATAAAATGCCTTCGAATGTGCTATTTTGGACACATCCTCAGACGCCCTAATGCACACCTCTTAAATGCAGCATACAGATACAAGGCAAAGAAACTAAAGGTAGGTCGACCCATATTTACATGGGAAGATTCCCTGACACAGGACATGATGTACTACCCCATTAGCCCCAACGAATGGCCTAACATGGCATCGGACAAGGATACAATCAATAAAGCTGCCCGCGGTATTAACGAGATGCAAGAGACTGATAGCGAATCAGAAGAGGAGGAGGAATCATTCCGAAATAACGAGTCTGACGTAACAGCCTCCTAGAAAAGCCACCTCCAACACAAGAAGAAGGAGCTTACAGCAACGTACACCAACGCTCATCTTTTAACAACATCTCCAGCCTCTCCTCATTTCCAATATTGGCTACAGGTTGAATGATCTCGAAATAGCGAGCTGGACCTGATCCCCAAGGACACCTTCAACATGAGAAGACTTTATACGAAGCAACGTGCATCATTTCACCAACGCTCATCCCCCGACGAAGTATCCTTTCTCTCCTCTTTTCCAATATTGGCTAAAGGCTGCATAGCCGGTTGATTGTGGCCGACTGGTTGCGGCTGGTCGGTCTTCCCCTCCCATCCCAGAGCGTGTCACTCCTAATAAACTTGTGCCCCCTGGTATATCCGGCTCGTCCGGGTCAGGCTTGCTTCCTGGCTGGGTGCGGTACCTATGTTCATGTTCATGTTCAAACAAAACAAAACAAATGCAATTCTGTTCCAACAATACTTCCAATTAAGAATTATAATTATAAATTCTACTTATTGAAGACGAGGATGCCCTTCAAAAAGGGCTTTGGATGGCTAGATAGACTATATAAGTAGGTAGTATGTTTCAATAGAGAGGGATTAAACTCATTAAATTCTAGACAGACCCTTTTCTACGAAGCTGAAACTTGGATAGAATTTGTCTATAGGTAATTATTAGGTATTAAGGGTAATTCTTTTTGAAACTAACGACTACATCTATTTACTCCTATAAGTAGTTTCTGATTCAAGTTAAATTAGACGACCTTTGAATAAGTAGGTAATGAAGAAGTTAGGACGGTTTTATTTATAATGGTCATCCATTATGTATGACCATCAAAGACGGCGCGTGGAGCGTGATGTCTGGCGAGTATGGAACCCGTATGGTTGACGAAATATAATTTGCACCGATTTGCCTTACAAGTTGTCCGAGGAAACGTATACCTACATAAACACTCTCCCTAGCAACGATGTTTGAGAAACACGTTCTTACATTGTTCCTTTCCTATAGGTCCATAAGATCTGCTTTTGCTTGCTCAGTACCTATAACTAAGTTATCAGTATTCTGCTTTATCGACCGGTTATGACACATTCCGTCATATTGAATTTAATTTCACTAAGTACATGGCCCACAGATACGTCCCCTATGAGAATTGACCTCTTTGCATTTTGAAAAGGCGAGCTAGAGATAATTAAAAAGAAACGAATACTACAAGAACTGTTAATGTCACATTTTATAGTTTTAATCATTACTAAGCGAAGAGGATTTAATCATTAGATTTATCAAACTTGACACAACGTAATGGCAAGATAAAACGAATAAAAAGGTTTTAGTTCAACTAAGTCAAGGAACATTCGTCTAAGTAAATTTTAACTTTGTTGTCACACAGTTAAACATAATTTGCAATACAACACTCTCGTCTGTTGCACAGTTTAAAAAGGTAACATGTGCTTGCAACGCGTAGGTAAATGAATTTATTTGAAAACCAACCTTTTCATTCCGTGACTGTAGATGTAGGTACCAGTGGCGGAGCGCCCCACTGATGCCATTGTACTAGTTTTATAAATCTGAGACTTAGGTATGTTGTGTGGTTTTTGGTAATCATTATTGCGAAATTGTGCTACTCAAACAAGTCTTAAGTTATTCAATTTTAAATTCTTTTTTAGTCGGTGTTCTATAACTAGAATTCACAACCGCCTATATAAATCCAGAGAATGAACTGGAGTATTCATGAATTCACTGGCAACGCCTGTTTTAATGTTTTCCCAATATCTTATGTTCTAGTGATTGTAATAACATTTACTTTTTATGAACATAACCACCAATGATTTGTCTATCGTTGGGCCAGTATTCGGACAAACCTCATTTTCGAACATGAAGTTAGTTCATTCACTGGTTTATATTTGTCCAGTAAATGAACATCGACCGATAATTACCTAGTTCATTTATTGGTTTTACAATGTTATTGGAAACAGTTAATGAACGATCATTTGTTACAGTTTTTTAATTTATTTAATAAATCCATTAAATACTATTTTCCGTGTGTTCGTATATCGAGATAACTCCCAAACAAAATCGCTAAACAGCAAATAAAACCAATGAAACATAACTATATATATAGTTCAGTCACAGGTTTTCGTTGTTCGTTTACTAAAAGAAAACAGTGTTCATCCAACTAACTTAAAATTATGGAAAACTATTGCAAAAGCAAAGTAATGTAAGCAAATTAGAATATAGCTCAGAGCAAAGAATTTACTTGGTCTGAGGAATATAGTTAATTGATTGAGCTATACAAATACTCATGGCCGATATAGGTACTTAATATCTTACATAAAACAATTTTAGAAGTCAAAAAAACTTAACTAGGTACCGGACCGGCGGGTTTCGCGGTTCTTGCTCGAGGACATGTACTACACGGATTCTGATAAAATTTTCACATTTCTATTTTTCCTGTATGTTTGTCATTTTCTTGCCCTTGTCCCATTTATTTGGGGTCGGCGCAGCATGTCCTTTTCTTCCATACCTCCCTTTTCCTGTATGTTTGTATTAATTATTAATATGTATGTTTGTATTTTTCTTAGATTTCCACGTGTTCTTGGTTTATTTTACGTTATTATTGTACTTACACGGTGTAAGTTTGTCTATCGCGTTCTACCTGCCTTCCACTGAATTGATCAAAAGTTAGCTAGAAGAGATCCCTTATAGGTATAAGTTCGCCTTTGTACTTAAACGTTATGTCATGTTTATGTTTTTACCTGTTATAAAAGAAAATGCCTCGAGGGCGTTTTTAGATTTAATTTAATTTAACTATAGTCCCCCGCGGCTATGAAGTCAATCCTGAGACATGCCTCTAGGGTTGAATATGTATTTTTTTCCTATGGTTGACATTGTCATTATTCAGAAACTTCATAGTTGCGCAATGTGTCAGGATTGATTTCATAGCCGCGGGGGACTGTAGTTAATGTTAATTATTATCTTGTGTATAGGTTAATAAAACCTATTATTGTGTACAATAAAGTGCTGACGTAACGTACATACATACATAACTTATACCTATATAACAATCATAGCCTAAATACCTAATGTTTGCCAACCGGTTAGTGATTCGGTTTTAAATGATGGTGGGAAAATGTAAAGAATGTTAAGTATTTGGCGTTTAGGTACCTAACAAGAAGGTTGACAACCTCTGTGTTTATTTTTAAAACTATATTCGATACAGGATGACTTTAGGAAAAACTGAGCTGGGTCAAAATTAGGAACAAAGTTTAGAGTAGGTACTTACAACCTAATAGACACTACAATAGTCAGTGGTTGAGGTTCATAATTATACATCGTATATTACATACAGTACCGGTCAAAAGTTTAAGTTCACTCTTTGTTTTAGGTACAAATGAGTACCTACTTTTGGACAATATTTTTTTGCAGTTCGGAAGCCGAAATTTGTTTCCAACTGATCCGTTATTGTTTCCAGAGATTTGTTTAATTAGTCAGACACAATTCACGTACATTTCTAAACAACGCATTCCCTAAAATCTTATAGGAATGACGGCAAAGGCTGTGCCATATATGGGCTTGCCACTTAAAACGTACAATGATCAGGGCTGTTATTCGCTACGCGTTAATGCGGCTCACCCCAACGGTCACCCGTTACGAAACTAGACCTCTACCTACGCTTAATTACTTCGCATCGCGGTGTCAAGGTATAATTGTGGGTGAGCGTTGAGGTGAGCTTTAAACAAGTTACAGAATAGGGGGGCAGGGCTGTTATCCGCTACGCGTTAATGCGGCTCACCCCGGTGATCACCCGTTACGAAACTAGACCTCTACCTACGCTTCATTACTACGCATTGCGGTGTCAAGGTATAATTGTGGGTGAGCGTTGAGGTGAGCTTAAAACAAGTTACAGAATAGGAGGGCTGATACAATGTTGGTTTTTAGGGAATCAGTTGTTTAGAAATCTACGTAAATTGTGTCTGACTAATCAAACACATCTCCTTAAACAATAACGAATCAGTTGGAAACAATTTTCGACATCTGAACTGCAAAACATTATCGCACAAAAGTACTGTACCAAAAACAAAGGGTGAACTTAAACTTTTGACCGGTACTGTAGGTACCTAATATTTTAAATGCGCAAGTAACTGTGTGTTGGCAACGTATAGTCTGGACGTTTAGGTATTTAAAAAAATGTAAACAAAAAACACCACGTGACTTGGTCTTTCAGCCAATAAGATAATACCATAGATACAAAAAGTTGCTATGATTGGTTGAATGACCTAGTCACGTGGTGTTTTTTGTTTACATTTTTTTAAATACCTAAACGTCCAGACTATAGGTATAGCATTGTCAAACATGCCTACTTTGCCACCAGGGGGAACTTTGCCCAAGAAGCAAATTTTAAAATTTTCCTCTTGGGCAAAGTTCCCCCTGGTGGCAAAGTAGGCATGTTTGACGGTACCGATTAAAATTGTGTAATTACGGCCAGTGGCGGATTTACCCTAAGGCCAGGGCGGCCAGATATAAGGGGCGGCAAAACGTGATAAAATAATTCTGATGATAAAAAAAACTCAAATACAAAGTACCTACCTAAATATAAGTTAATTTTTATTTATAACAATTTATATGGTTTATAAGAATAGAAAATTAAATCTAAATAAATAAAATTAAGCTAGCCTAAAATAGTACTGAGTAAAAATAAAATAAAACACGAAAGTAAAATAAAATAAAACAAATAAAGATAACAAACATCACAAATAGAAAACTTGGCCCAGATCGGCGCCAGGCGGCAGGGTGCCCAGAAGAAGAAATATTATAAAGGCTCGCGCACATTATGGCGGGCCGCACTGCACTGCATCGTGTGATGGTAACGTAATTCACCTATTTTTTATCTTACAAAATACTCAGTAATATAACGAAACAAAACATTGGACAGAATACCATTTTAAGATAACAAGACACTTTATGACGGCCTACAGGGTCAATTCACGGAAATTTGCCGAATGGGTTTTGTGCGGCGAGAGTTTCGTGTTAGTTTTTGACATGAATTTCTATTGCATAAAGTATTTGGTCAAAATACACTTTAACAGCACAAAGCTAACGCCTATTATCCCATAAAACGTTTACGGTCATAATGTTCATTTTGGACAAAGACCCAGGCTGCACGTGCACTCTGCCTCCCAGATGTTCTGACCTGGTGACTGAATGGCGGGGCGTCCTCGGCAGATACATTCCAAGAATAGTCCTGCAGTTTGACAAGCCTTACGCCATTGTAATTAGAGTCCGAAATTAATATAAGTTGTAGAAGACTAGTGTTTATAATACCTAGACCCTGGTGAGATGGCTTGGCCGATGATTGCTGAGGAAATTCGACTCGATTTTGGACGGCACCAACAGTGCCAATTGCAGTGAGTGGACATTTTTAGGGTTCCGTACTCAAAGAGTAAAACGGGACCCTATTCCGTCCGTCCGTCTGTCTGTCACCAGGCTGTATCTCAAGAACCGTGATAGCTAGAGAGTTGAACATTTCACTGATTATGTATTTATGTTGCCGCTATAACAACAAATACTAAAAACAAAGGGGGGCTCCCATACAACAAACGTGACTATTTTACCGTTTTTATAGATAATGGTACGGAACCCTTCGTGCGCGAGTCCAACTCGCACTTGGCCGGTTTTTTTTTTAATTTCGTAACGGCGTTCGCGAGGCGACGTGTAGGTACCTACGTAAAAAGTGTTATGTTGCATTATTAGATATGGATGGAAAAGAAAGGTTTATGTTAAGTGGGGCAGAGTAGGTACAAGCGAGCTAAAGAAAAAGATGATTAACAAAAGGATTTCTTTGGAAAACCATTTACAAATATAGTTCATATCATTGATCCAACACTTAACGTTCCAAGTGGTAGTGGCACTCCGTCAACTGATATGATTCTTCGGGTTGGTCTTGGACCGTCTAGAACACAATTTGACTACATTAGATTTTTGCCTAGAGCTTAAAGTGACTACTACATAATCGGTCGAACACTCATATCTCCTAAGCACAAATTGACTAGTACCGAAAAAACGTAGAACACATTTCGCCTACTGTTGTATTTTGTTTTTAAATGTACAGGCGAGGTGAAAAATAAAAGTACAGACATATGTCACAGCTTATAGATATATTATGTCAACTCATATGGACAGGAAATGAAAATAAAAAGAAAAGTCACTCCAGAACTTAAATAACTTAAAGAGAATCTTCACGATATTAAAACAAATTCGGTATACACTTTAATTCAATGCTCTCTTGATGTCTTTAATGGCTTTTAAAAAATCGATTGGGGCAATTTGTTTTTTTATTAATTTTGTCAATTCTCGGCCGTATCTTCTATTAAAAATAATATATTTCTTTTGCTTGTTCTCTCGTTTCATAAAGGCACCTGCCATAGAAATGCTTTGATATCTAGCTTCATTTTTTAGCTTGAACAGAAACTGAATTAGAGTTGGACTTTTGTTCATGCGGACCCCCAATCGGCGATGAAATGCTTCTAATGTATTCGTAGTCCTATGTATCTCTCTACAACAAGAAATCAAAGCAGTATTTCTTAGCCATTGTTTTTCAAAATAAACAATAAATGAATCAAATTCATTGCATCTCGGCCCATTATTGACAACGTTGTCCCATGCCTGTCTAATTAAGTTGGATGGTAAGAAAGGCAAGTTCAATGCTAGTGAGATTATTTCTTTACCGGAAAGTGTTGAAGTCAACCCCTTTTTATCTGCATTATCGCAAACCGCCTTGCAAAAATGGAAATAACACCCCGTAACTTTTCCGTTCGGGTAAACCGTTTTAAATGCCGTTATCTGGGCCATTTCATAGTCACATTTGTAAATGTTTATATTAACCTTCAGCACATCACGCAGGATTGAAAATAATGCTGTGTATGTACTTGTGCTCTTATTTGGCAATAACGCATAAATGGCAGGTTTGACGTTAGTTGAATATTTGCAGCTGTTTAAGTCCACGTGCAAAGTAAATAGCTGATAGAACGGTTTTGGTACCACTTTAAAAGTTCCATCTCCAAACACCATTTTCTTAAGGTGGGCGTTTAACCGGAGGACCTTTTGAGACGATCGATTGCAGAATATTAAAATTTTGTTTTCTGAGTCCAATTCATACTCACTTACAAGAAAATCTTTTTTAATCATATCTGGCAATGAAACTTCGAAGGATTTCGTTAATTCTGTTTTCGCCACATCCAAGAACGTGAGTCGTGTCCTACGTAGATTCTCTCGCACTGACTCATATGGTAGGAATTGCACATCAACAGATGGGTTTTCAATTATAAAATCCATCACGGCTTTCTCATAATTTTCTTTCAATACGTACATGTTTTCACAAACATAGGTTTTAGCGTTTTCAAGAACATATTCTCTGTACATCTGTTCAATATTGGGCTCGCAAGAATGTAGTGACGGTTTCTTACGAACTATAATTTCGTCGTTTTTACTCACAGTTATGCTTGCACTGCACTCATTCCTCTTCGAACATCTCCAAAACGAATTCCCCACTTTGTTTACCGATACAAAGTTATATCGGTATCCGTTGCACCAGACAATTTTTTTATTTGCTAAAAACAATAACTTAGGTTCGTTCATTTTGCAGTTTTTTCAGCAGCATGACATAAACACAACATTACTCTTTTTAGAAAACGTCAAAATTATCATATTTTCTGTACACTATTAGTGGCCAGTACGGTAGAATGAACACAAAGAGGTTTAACAAGTGTTTTACTATTATGGACTAATGTACTTATCTGTGAAGTGATCTTATCTTCATTAGCTCATCAGTCTCATCACATCACCTTCCATCATGTAATATATATGTCATAAGTAGTGTAGTCGCGGAAGGAAAAGGATAACACCGCCACAGTCATATAGTCGAAAAGTGACGTACTTTTTTATTCCAGACTAAACTTGAACAGACAAGTAAACATAAAAAATAGGAATTCAATTTTATACCTGAATGTCCAGACAGTTTGGATTCTTGTCACTATGCTATGTAGGAAAAATACGCACTTGTCAATTTGTGTTTTAGGAGATTTGAGTGTTCGACCCATTATGTAGTAGTCACTTTAAGCAATAGGCAAAAATCTAATGTAGTCAAATTGTGTTCTAGACGGTCCAAGACCAACCCGATTCTTCAGTGTCTTCAAGTGCAGATACTTTGACCGATGTGGCGACTGTATCAAAGGAACAAGCCGAAGATGTCCCACTAGTACCAGGGTTAGACAGAAGAATTTGACCAATTTTGGGTCAAATTCAACCCAAAATTGGTCAAATTCAAAAATCAAAAAATCGCTAAAAAATAATAATTTTTGGATGAATATGTTCTACATGGTCTAGTGTATCTCCCCCTTAAAGGTTTGCACCCAGCTACAAAATACCCTGTATATACGTATTAAGTTTTGAGAGACCGCTCCCCTCGTAAGTACCTATAGACTCATAGGTATAGACAGATTTTCGAAATGCGCCGTGTTGGCGGGCCCTTTTATGCGCAGTTGTATTGTATTACGCATTTCAATATTGGGGTCATCACACTTGGGGTCTGTTGGGGTTACCAGTGTAGTGGTCGGGATTTATTATTATTATATATTTATTTACATACAACATATGGTCCAAACCTTATTAGTATTTACTTAATCTAATGTTAGGTCCTTAATAATTAATACAAACAAAGTGTCAAAATCACGTTTTTTGTATGGGAGCCCCGCTTAAAAAAATATTTTATTTTGTTTTTAGTATTTGTCGTTATAGCGGCAACAGAAATACATAATCTGTGAAAATTTCAACTCTCTAGCTATCACGGTTCTTGAGGTACAGCCTGGTGACAGATTATCTATAAAAACGGCAAAAAAATCACGTTTTTTGTATGGGAGCCCCGCTTAAAAAAATGTTTTATTTTGTTTTTAGTATTTGTTGTTATAGCGGCAACAGAAATACATAATCTGTGAAAATTTCAACTCTCTAGCTATTACGGTTCTTGAGATACAGCCTGGTGACAGACAGACGGACGGACGGACGGACAGCGAAGTCTTAGTAATAGGGCCCCGTTTTACTCTTTGAGTACGGAACCCTAAAAAGAGATATAGTCCTCTGACCCATTTTCCACAACAGAGGACAGTCTAGCTACAGCAGCGTGGGAGTAGCAACAGCATCCTAAGCATGATAGCTAACAAGCTATCATGCTTAGGATGCTGTTGCTACTCCCGCGCACCCTGTCTAGCAGCGAGGCCGTTTTCTTGCGCCAGACGGCATCAAAGCCGTCTGTGCGCGCCTCGGCGAACATGGACGATGCGCTGCAGAAACGCAGAAGTCTCAACAACACCCTAAAAGCATTATTGTATTAAGGCGACTTCCTGGGGCGCTACCGGGAAACGAAAACGAAATTCGTTAGTGTGCTAAATAAAAAATATAAAAACCGGCCAAGTGCGAGTCGAACTCGCGAACGAAGGGTTCCGTACCATCATCTATAAAAAACTATTTTATTCTGTGTTTTTAGTATTTGTTGTTATAGCGGCAACAGAAATATATCATCTGTGAAAATTTCAGCTGGAGCTATCACGGTATATCAGTGAGATACAGCCTGGTGACAGACAGACGGACGGACGGACGGACGGACGGACAGCGGAGTCTTAGTACCGTACTCAAAGAGTAAAACGGGACCCTATTACTAAGACTCCGCTGTCCGTCTGTCTGCCTGTATGTCTGTCTGTCACCAGGCTGTATCTCACTGATAACGTGATAGTTCCAGTTGAAATTTTCACAGATGATGTATTTCTGTTGCCGCTATAACAAAAAACAGAATAAAATAAATATTTTTATAGATAATGGTACGGAACCCTTCGTTCGCAAGTCCGACTCGCACGTGGCCGGTTTTTAAGGTTATACATCGTACGGAGATGACAGCTGTCATATGGAGCAAGATTCGCCGCGATACTTATAGTGTATGACATATATAATGGGCACTAAGTCAAATTGGTCAAAACAATATGGGTTAAATTCGAACTAAACACTCACTTGCTTTCGGATTTTAAAAAAAGGTAGTCTAAATTGATTTGCGAGGCGAATGGAGAAAATTAGCTGGAGAGAGAGAGTAAGCAATGAAGAAGTGTTGAATAGAGTGGGGCAAACCAGGCAGTTAGTTAGGAACTTAGAAAATAGAAGAGGGAAGATGATAGGACACTCATACGACATGACAACTTCATACTTAATATAATTGAAGGAAAAATAGAGGGGAGACGTCGAGGAAGAGGAAGACCTAGAATAGACTACATGGATCAATTCAATAAAAGAGTTGATGTTGGGTCGTATCGTGAGGTCAAAGAGATTGCGTGGGATCGGAGTAGATGGAGGGCCTACTTTGAGCTACACCGACAAGAAGTGATAGGTTTGCTTGTAAGAGAAGAAGAAATTGCTTTAAATTTTTTCTTACTAACGCAGCTCATACTTCGCATGGTAGCCTACCACCAACCAGAAGCAATTTAGGGGTGTACGAAATTGGTAGGTAACTGTGGTTTCAAAGATTTTTCTTCATTCAAATTTAATCTATATCACATTGTCGGTGCGAGGCGGTACGATATCAGTAAACTATCTGTAAGTCGACACGACCGATTATTTAATGCGCGGCTACATTTAAAAGAGTGCTTCTTGACTGCCTCGGTGCGCGAAAGTGGAGCGGAACAAATGCGGTACGGCAAGCGCCCTGCGTAACACTGCGAAAATGAAATACCACACAGATAAGTATATATCTATGCACAATCGGTAAGTTCACGTCATAGTGCAAAATTACCTCATGCCGACCCCCCCCCCCCCCCCCCCGCTCTGCGGGGCTCCTATTTCTGGTCTGTTTGCCCTTCGGGCATCTGAAGATACCTAACGAACCTAACCTTCTAAGAATTCAAATATGGCCAGTGGGGCTTGTCCTCTATTGCGGTGACTGCATTTCGATAGGCACCTATGCAACGCAATGGTACTAGTGAACATTTATTTTGCCGTTTTACCAGCAATGGTACCCTGGCAATAAAATACGTCGGTTGTACCATCAATGGTACCACGGCAAAAAAAGACACCATAGTACCATCAATGGTACCACGGCAAAAAAAAAAACACCATAGTACCTTCAATGGTACTATCTGATAGTACCACGGTTAAGGAATGCCTTTACCAGGTTATCATCAGTCCACCTTGGGGGGCCTGCCTACGTTGCGCCTTCCGGTAACAGGCACATTAGTGGTATAAAAAATCAAATGAATCAGTATTTTTCAAATTTGTAGCTGGCATCCCTGATAAACTGCGCAGTTAGGTCTAAGTCGTCTGGAGGTGAGACATAAAAAAAAAAGGGCAAAGCACTCTATATTAACGTAGCTGAACGAAAAAAGTCAGAGCCACAAGATGTAAATTTGAATTTTCAAACTTCTGTCTAAAGCAAAAGGCTTACATTCCAATGATGATCTCTCGTGTGTTCAGTCCTTTTTACGAAAATAATTCCTTTGTTTATGGTAACTCCAAAATGTCCTAATAATCACGAACTGTCAAACTATATTTGACGTTTAATTTCAGTGTAATTATAATTAAGAATGTCTGCGTACAACCTATATATATATATATATATATATATATATATCGCTCTTCTTCACTCGCGCTGAAAGTTGGTGGGAAAAGCGGGATGAGGATAGGTATACAAAATATGGAATGTGACGTTTTGCAATGCTAATTGATTAATGCGTCTCGTCAGAAGCTATTCATAAAGCATTTCGACGTCGTTATAGGCGAACCGAACTAGTATAAAGCACGCAGGTGAGAGCTGTTATATCCTATTCCAGAGGCCCTAGCACACTAGGCTTTATGTCGCGTTTTACGTGACGTTTCAGTACATTTTCGCCGACATAAAACCTAGTAGGTATGCTAGGGCCTCAGGGGGGCTAGCACACTAGGCTTTATGTCGCGTTTTACGTGACGTTTCAGTACATTTTCGCCGACATAAAACCTAGTAGGTATGCTAGGGCCTCAGGGGGGCTAGCACACTAGGCTTTATGTCGCGTTTTACGTGACGTTTCAGTACATTTTCGCCGACATAAAACCTAGTAGGTATGCTAGGGCCTCAGGGGGGCTAGCACACTAGGCTTTATGTCGCGTTTTACGTGACGTTTCAGTACATTTTCGCCGACATAAAACCTAGTAGGTATGCTAGGGCCTCAGGGGGGCTAGCACACAAGGCTTTATGTCGCGTTTTACGTGACGTTTCAGTACATTTTCGCCGACATACGAGTAAAACCTAGTGTGCTAGCTAGGCAGATAACATTAGAAAAATCGTGCGTTAATCGTCATGCGATTTCAAGAAAAACCATTTAGAAACGCAAAAACATTAACATCGTTATGTTTGAAAACGCATAATGATGAAAATAAGTCAAACTAGTGAGCTGGGAGACCATGGCATTTCCCGCCTCCGTCGCCGCCGGCTATAGTTAGTATCTCTATATTACTTATTCTGTGTCTCTATATAGTTTGTGGCCATAGTCGCCTGACATCTATGGCCCCACCACAGAGACGGATAAATTAGAAAACATCTAAGACTCGGGTACATTCAATATATTCCTGCTTATCACACAAAACATACCTACATACCGGCTTCGTAGGAAGGGTCACTCTACCGACGCACCGGCTAGCTAGGCCAAAGTGATCATCATCAAATCAGTCCGCTTTGTGCAAACTTTTGTTAAGGCCGACCATTGCAATTCTGCAAGCTAGATGAGATAGAGCGAGAATAGCGAGATAGAGTTAGATGAACCTTCCGCGGAATTCGGTCGAATTCAGCATGTGTGGCAGTCAGTACGACTTAGGTACAGTCAGGGGTAATAATATACGTAACAGTCGCCATCACATACATCGGAGCAAACAAGCACGTCACAAACATCGGAACACACCTGTAGTTTCAAGGCATTAGGGTGCATGTGCCGATATTTTTGAACACCTATAGTGTACCTATGTACGTGATGGCGACTATACATAAATATCTGTACACGCCTTTATGATATTCACAATAGAGTCCTGGCACCGTAGCATGGATGGCGTTATCACGCGACAAGTGACAGGATAAGCGCGTCGTCTCGTTCTATCGAACGGTGTCAGCCAGGGACGGATGATCTATCCATGATGATATCCATGCTACGGGGCCTGTGTACAGATATTTATGTACGTATATTATTACCCCTGAATGTACATAAGGCACCGAAAGACGATCGAAATGGGCGCCAGACGTGGAAGGTCAAAGAAAATATAGTACGGAGTGACCTTGGTTATGCCGGACGCCGTGAATACGGCACGTATCCAGACGGGCCGACTGCACGCAGTTTCGTACGAGTAGCGGTACCTATAGGGAGGTTACGATAGACTGATTTATTTGTACTCTAATCATCATTTGATCATCATCGTATCAGCCGAAAGACGTCCACTGCTGGACACAGGCCTCTCCCAAAGACCACAATGACCGGTCCTCATCATCACGGTGCCACCCGCATCCAGCGACCTTTACCAGGTCATCAGTCCACCTCGCGACAAAATGGGATAGGACTAGCCATCTGACCTCCGCTTATTTCTATTTGTTACAAGTCCAGAGGTCAAGTAATTTTGGTGAACAACTCGCAGACGAGTGAGAAACGCTTGTGATACAGAATAAGTAATAGTACAAGCTTGTGAATAGAAGCGGTATGAATGAACTGAAAGTGCGTAAAAGCTGAATGAAATAAGATAAGGCAGTCAATTTGTCACTACAACTCGTTATAGTTAGACTGAGACAGCAACTTACCCTTCATTCTAACCAAGTACAGTAAGTTGGTCTGACAAATTGCATCGTTCGTGCTATAAACGGAGTGGAGACTTTTTGTGGGTCATTCAAGGCATATATTGATGTGCCGTTGTCAATATAAGGTATATATCTATATAATACTTGTTTTCAATCTCGAGCAGCCGACGTGGGGAACACATTTTAAACTTATTTTAAAGTACAATTTAACAAACACATTTACAAATGGTGCCCATTGAATAATATAGAATTAGTAGAAGGCGAGTAGTAGGCATACCTACTCGTAATAATTTTATATTTGCACACCAAAACACTAAGACGGACCCATGCATATAAATCAAGTGACTCACAGTCTCAATAAAACAAAACACTATCTTATTAATAAATTCTTGAACAGATGCATGTTAATTTTCAACTCTATCTTCGTCGTGTTACGATTTTGTTTCAAACGCAGCATTTCCAGTCTGTGGTGGGTATTGAAAAACGAGAAGTTCAAATGATTCTGAGAATCGTACAGAGTGGCCTACAGTGATGTAAACACAGTAGTTATGAGGAAATCGGTTAGGTATACCCACTGTAAGGTAAGGCTGTGTTTATGGAAACGCGACGCGATACGCAAGTCAGCGTCTTTACATCAATCAATCAATCAATCACCGCCGCTGGTAAATAATTGAGATCGTCGGGTGACAAGCAAAAGTCACTACCAAAACTGTCACTGCTCTTCAAAACCTCGTATCTCGGTACGTAGTAGATATCGAGATACGATCTTTGATTTAAGTAGGTATTTGTAACTTAGTGAGTTTTGGTTGTCACCTTGTCACCCGACGAGATTGGTATTTAAATTTAAGGTGGTTCGATTGCCATAGAAAATGTTATTTGACATTCGCGGGCTAACGGCGTGATATTTTAAGAAACTTATGTAACAAACGTTTATAAATTGGCTTCCCATTTGCGCCAAATTCCCCCATTCCTAGAATAAACTTGTATAAACTAGATTAATTTGAGAAAAATTGTTTTCCCAAAATATCACGTCCCAAACCAATTTCTCAAATTAATCTAGTTTATACAAGTTTATTCTAGGAAAGGGGGAATTAGGCGCAAATGGGAAGCCAATTTATAAACGTTTGTTACATAAGTTTCTTAAAATATCACGCCGTTAGCCTGCGAATGACAAATAACGTTTTGTATGGCGATCGAACCACCTTAAAGATAAATATTTAAAACAGTCGGCCACTACCCACTGTGTTTTGTATCTTTTGAATACATCAAACTAGTTTTTATGTTGCTGGATTCGTCGATCTATGAACTCAAAGGAAAACGGCCGTTTTAACTTTGGACACATAGATTGACGAATCCAGCAACGTTAAAACTATTAAGATGTATTCACAAGGTACTTGAATACAAAACAGTGTGTAGCGGCCTACTTTTTTAAATATCTATCGTTAAATTTAAATAATCACAATTATTCACCAGTGGCGCTAGTGAGCACGTTATTATTATTTTGTTTGTGGGCCTTAATGTGCCGCTTCGACCAGCAAGTGATCTATTGTGGCAGCCCTTGCTTTAGAGTTCACCGTTAAGTCCCGTTGCCTCCAGGAAATTCCAGATTCTTTGGGCGGTGATATTGTGCAGGACGGCATAGAATAAACCCGCTATAAACATAAAATTGTCAGTCGCGACCTAACTTGTAATAATCTAGCTTATAAACCTTCTTATAACATAGGCATTGCGCTACTATTGCCTTATGTCATCGGCACCTGAAATAAAGAATAATAGGCCTCACATTTCCTTCCTACATAGTAAAAAAGGGTAATATACCGCTGGTTTCCTAAATAACGAGTGGATAACACTAAGTTTCCACTAAGAAATATAGACAGACTAAAGGAACCTAGAGATCCTACTCGCGCGCCAGTCAGGCAACGACTGATGGGCGAGCGAGGGGGGAAACCCGGTATTTATACCTCAGGTGGGGAACGAGGTACGTATATACGGGCGGACACGGAATTCCCGCGTTTCAGATGCATTTTTGCGCCGAACGAGCAGGATCTCGTGTAATAATGTATTATAAATAGCATAGAAATAGGTATAAGCACTGTAAATAATGTATTAGAGTAAGATTGAACTATAATAAATGAACATGTCATTTCGCGCCAAAATTTCCCGCGCAAATCGCTTTCCCGCCAAATATACGGGGCGAAGGGGCGTCCGGCCGAGGTAACTTAATAGTATAAATTGGGCGGCCAGACCCCATGAAATTCAGTACCTACAGTAGCAGCGAAGTGACATTACTTGAAAAAGTAAACAAGCCTTTCAATTCAGAACCCCGACCCGACCAAGTTCCTGCTAAGCCGTAACGACCAACGCCGAAGGTGCAGGATTTCCCTTCAAATTCTACTCAGCCCAGAGCCAGTCATAGGTGCGTCTCGCACATGCTGGTCCATCGAAAACCGGATTCTACATAGAGGATGCCCCTTACAAGATCGAAAGCAGGAAAACGCACGTTCGGTCAACTTATCGCAGCGAACATCAGAGAAGCCATGCTGGAAGAAGCAACCACGTCCACGTCGGGAACTGCTACTACTCAAGAAGGTTCGAGGCCCTCGCAGGAAACCCCACAGACAAGCACTCCTGCGACGCCGGCGCCTCGTCCAGACCCACAGCCGAGGTCACCCATAGGGCAGCATCATGATGCCGCGCAGTCACAAACACTGCCTCATGAAACCCCACAGTCAACGCTGCCACCCATAGTCCCGCTGCTGCAGGAGAGCCTACACCCTGCAGCAACACTGCGGCAGGAAACCCCACAGTCAAGCCAGCATCCTGCCGCACGGCCGCCGTCAAAATCAGTGAGAACAACGTCGAGTCATCGCGTCCGCCGTCTCGCACAAGCGCGAGAAGAAGCCCTCCGAATCAAATTGGAGCTCGCGCAAGCGCGCATAGCCGCCATAGAAGCCGAAGACAGCGACGATGACACCGGCACAATATCTACAGTCCAACAAGAACGCCGCATAGATGAATGGCTCGAGACCAGCCAGAGACATGTCCTCGCCATCTCCAATGCACCTTACATCGAAGAACCCGAGCCTGCAACCCCACAGTACGCCGAGCAGGCTCGGGAGAGGAGCCCCGCCGAGGGCGCGGGACAGGGCGCCGCTGCCGTGCGCCCCGCCGTCCCCGCCCCTCCCCCCGCCGGGGGAACCCACGCTCCCGTTTTCGCGCCAACGCCGCCGCGCCCACGCGAAACAGACGCATATCCGCCGCCGTTAATGTATTCACAAGCGAATACGCAAGAAGATAGCGCCATAGTACTGAAGAATCAACAAAGTGTGAACCTGAGTGAGCTCGCCTCTGCCATCGCCATCGCCGCGCGTGCCGGCCCGAGAGAGTCATCACGCTATCACGCCGAGTTGCCGCCATTCAGCGGCTCGCATCAAGAATGGCTATCATTTAAAGCCGCCTACAACGGAACCACCGCAAATTATAGTGAAGTGGATAATATAGCAAGATTAAGAAGATGCCTCAAAGGGAGGGCCAAAGAAGCCGTCGAGAGCCTCCTCATTTACAACGCTCGCGCAGACGAAGTAATGAGAAGCCTAGAAGCCCGCTTCGGCCGCCCAGACGCCATTGCCCTCGCCGAGCTCGAGCGTTTACGCGCCCTACCGCGCCTTAACGACGGGCCGCTCGACATCTGTGTCTTCGCCAGCCGTGTAGCCAACGTCATAGCCACACTCAAGGCTCTTGACCGCGCTCACTATCTACACAGCCCGGAGACGACAAGGGCAATGATGGAGAAATTTACGCCCGCCCTACGCTACAGATGGTTCGACTACGCGAATACGCAGAAAAACGACGAGCCTGAGCTAATAAAGATATCAGCCTTCCTGCAACGCGAGGCGGACTACTGCGCGCTCTACGCGCAGCCCGAGAACGTCGACGGTGCAAATCCTCATCCTGCAAAGAGGACACACCGAGCCTTCGCGACCACAGACAAGCCTTCACCTAAGTGCGCCGCCTGCAACAACACCGGTCACCCAATAGATAAATGCACTAAGTTTATCGAAAAAGCCGTTGAAGACCGGTGGAAACTAGCCAAAGATCAACGGTTATGTTTCCGATGCCTGCGCTACAAGAACAGGATGCACTCATGCAAGCGCACGAAGTGCGAGCGAGACGGCTGCGAATACTTCCACCACAACTTGCTACATTATCAACGAATCGAAGAAAGAAACGAGGCCGTCACATCGACACGCGCCTCCCGAGAAGCGAGAGCTTATCTAAAAATTATCCCGGTCACAGTCTCTGGACCGGCGGGAGCCGTCGAGACCTACGCCCTCCTAGACGACGGCTCCACGATAACACTTGTACAAGAAGAGCTCGCGAACGACTTAGGCCTGGACGGCCCGACAGTGCCGCTACAAATAGAAGCTATAACGAAAGAAAAAATCGACGCATCGAGATCACGCCGTGTTACGCTCAGCATCCGCGGCACCGACCAACCTTATAGGGTCGGTGCGCATACCATAGACGATCTGAGCCTATCACCACAGTCCGTTAAGAAGGAGGATCTCCGCGAGTGCGCACACTTATGCGACATAGAAGATAGCCTGCGGTACGAGTCAGCGAGACCTAGAGTGTTAATCGGACAAGATAACTGGCATTTACTCGTCAGTAATGAAACACGCCGCGGCCAGCGGCATCAGCCAGCGGCATCCCTAACGCCGCTAGGCTGGGTGCTACACGGTGCACACACACGCATCACAGGCAAACAAGTACATGCGACGCATCGCTTGACCACTATTGAAGAAGCCGAGAAAAATGAAGATTTGAATTTACAACTCAGTGAATATTTCGCGCTCGAAAACCTACTTATCGAGCCGAAGTTACCCCAGTCAAGCCCGGAAGAGCGGGCGCGTATCATGCTAGCCCAGTCAATAACGACTACAGCCGACGGCCATTATGAAGCACCGCTATTATGGAAACAACCCGACAGCCGCTTGCCTGACAACTACGAAAATACACTGAGAAGACTTCATAACATAGAAAAGAAACTCGACAAAAATAAAGAGCTTAAAAGCAAATATAGTGAAGAAATGGACGCCCTTGTCTCGAAGGGCTACGCCGAGCCTGCGCCGCCCACCAAGTCATCAAGAGTGTGGTACCTCCCCCATTTCCCGGTGCTGAATCCTAGCAAGCCCGGGAAAGTCCGAATTGTCCACGACGCCGCCGCGCCTACAAGGGGCGTGTCGCTCAATGACCGCCTACTGACAGGCCCGGCCCTCCTACAGTCGCTGCCAGGCGTCCTTATGCGCTTCCGGCAACACCCAGTCGCCGTGGGGGCGGATATTAAAGAAATGTTCATGCAAGTGAAAGTCAAGTCTGAAGACAGAGACGCCCTGCGCTATCTATGGCGGGGCGACCGGCGGGGCGACGACGCGCCGCAAGAATATCGCATGACTTCACTCATTTTTGGCGCTACTTGTTCACCGTCAATAGCAATATATGTGAAGAACGTCAACGCCCAGAAACACGAAGAAACGCATCCAGAGGCCGTCAGAGCAATAATAAGACATCACTATGTCGATGACTACCTACACAGCTTCAAAACAGAAGAAGACGCGATTCGAGTGTCAAGTGATGTACGCGATATACATAGAGAGGCCCATTACGAACTACGCCAATGGACCTCTAACTCCACGCGGGTCCTCCGAGCCCTCACTTCGGAGGACGCCACGTCCGCGCCCGTCGAACTGAATAAAAGCGAAATGAAAAATGAACGAATCCTGGGACAAATATGGAAACCCGCGAGCGACGAACTCGCCTTCAACTTGGACCTCAGCCGCCTACCTCCCGGAGCCCTGGACGACATTGAGCCTACCAAAAGGCAAATATTGAAAATAACAATGTCGATCTTCGACCCTCTCGGGCTAGCGGCGCCGGTAACCATCATAGCAAAGAAAATCCTACAAGAGGTGTGGCGGCGCGGAACTGGCTGGGATGACAAGCTGGATGCAGACTTAGCGCGCCAATGGACGGAGTGGACGCTGCACCTAAGGGCATTGCGAGACCTCGCGATTCCGCGCGCCTACCCCTACTACGGTGACGCGACCAAGCGTGAGATGCACATCTTCGTCGATGCTAGCGAATCTGCATATACAAGCGCGCTATACTGGCGCATAACTACGGGCGACGGGCGAGTGCACGTGTCCTTGATAGCTGCGAAGGCTAAGGTCGCGCCCCTGAAGGTGATATCAGTCCCACGCCTAGAGGTGCAGGCCGCGGCGATGGGGAGTCGAATGGCGGCCGCAGTAATAGAAGAGCACGACTTCAAACCAGACACGAAGACATTCTGGACCGACAGCCGCACAGTACTCGCGTGGCTGAGGACCGGGGCGCGCACGTACCGGCCCTTTGTCGCGCACCGCATTGCCGCCATAGAGGAGTACACGGCTGTCAAAGAATGGCGCTGGGTACCTACCAAGCTCAACGTCGCTGACGAAGCCACGCGCACAGTCCCGCTCGAGTTCAACACTGATCATCGGTGGTTCCAGGGCCCAGCCTTCCTGCGTGATGACCCGGAGACGTGGCCCACAGAGCCATCACAACCGCACGAGTCCGAAATAAGTGAAGAAAAGGTGCACACAATATCAGTCGTAAAGGGAAAACCCGGCCCGCTCGCCTGGCTACCAGACCCGGCCCGATTCTCGAGGTGGGAACGCTTGCTGCGAACTATAGGCAGAGTATTACAGTTCATCGACCTATGCCGAACCCGCAAGGCGCGCGCACATTACAAGCGCACCATGCGTAACAAACAGGCCGATCCAGACTGGAATAAACGAAGCAAGCCCGCCCCGCCGCAGCCGCCGTCTAAAAGGCTACAAAATAATAGAAAGTATAAAATACTCGATGCCACATACCTACGTGAAGCGGAACGCTTAGTGATACGCGCCAGTCAGCTGGAGTCATTCCATGACGACTTCGGTGACCTCAGAAATAATAAGCCACCGGGCTCACATAGCCGCCTACGACACATGGCGGTCGAACTAGTGAACGACGTTATTGTTATCAAGACGCGTATCAACGCAGCAGTGGACATCACCGAACTACAAAAACGGCCACCCGTGCTCGATGGAAATCATCCGGCAGTGAAGCTATATATAGACTTTATACACAGGCAAATGCAACACAACGGCGCCGAGGCTACTATAAACGAGTGTAAACAATATTATAGTATTCTACGCCTGCGACCCGTGACGAAAATGATAGTGCATCGATGCCTGCCGTGCCGGATAAAGAAAGCAATGCCGTCAGTGCCGCCCACCGGCGACCACCCGCGGTGCCGGCTCGCCCACCACCAGCGAGCGTTTACCTACACGGGCCTCGATCTGTTTGGCCCGATAACAGTAACCGTCGGTAGAGGGACTCAGAAGAGGTACGTGGCACTCTTCACGTGCCTCACCGTGCGCGCAGTACATCTGGAAGTAATACCAAGTCTCGGCGGGGACTCCGCGGTCATGGCGCTCCGACGCATGATCGCGCGCCGCGGCTGCCCGACCGAGATCTGGACCGACAACGGAAGTAACTTCCACGCTGCCGACAAAGAGCTCCGCGTGGCCTACGGCGACGCCCTCGAAACCGACGCCGCGCAACGCGGTATCAGCTGGCGCTTCATACCGGCGGGAGCCCCATTTATGGGCGGGGCATGGGAGAGGATGGTACGAGCCGTCAAGAGAGCCCTACACGCCGTGCTCAACGAGCGCCGCCCCAGCGAGGAGACCCTGACTACTCTGCTCGCCGAGGCCGAATATACAGTGAACAGCCGCCCCCTCACTCATGTGGCGGTTGATCCTGACGAGCCAGAAGCCATCACGCCGAACCACTTCCTCCTCGGTGGCTCAGCCCGGGCCCCCAACCCCGGGACATTCGACGACACCGCACTCATCGGCCGCGCGACTTGGCGGACGAGCCAACGCCTGGCCGAGCACTTCTGGGCCCGCTGGCTCCGGGAGTACCTGCCCTCACTCCAGTACCGGCGGGAGCCCTACGGTCATGGGCGGCCTATCAACGTCGGCGACATCGTGCTAGTGGCCGACGGGAATCTGCCTCGCAACACATGGCCACGAGGCCGGGTTACAGCTATATACCCGGGCCCCGACGGCGTGACACGAGCAGTGGACGTGACCACCAAGGGCGGAGTCTTCAGAAGACCGACCAAGAAGCTGGTGATCCTGCCGACGGAGCCTGAGAACCTGCACGCAAAAGAAGATCCAACGTTCACCCGAACGATGGTCGGCGGGAGAGATGTGCAGGACGGCATAGAATAAACCCGCTATAAACATAAAATTGTCAGTCGCGACCTAACTTGTAATAATCTAGCTTATAAACCTTCTTATAACATAGGCATTGCGCTACTATTGCCTTATGTCATCGGCACCTGAAATAAAGAATAATAGGCCTCACATTTCCTTCCTACATAGTAAAAAAGGGTAATATACCGCTGGTTTCCTAAATAACGAGTGGATAACACTAAGTTTCCACTAAGAAATATAGACAGACTAAAGGAACCTAGAGATCCTACTCGCGCGCCAGTCAGGCAACGACTGATGGGCGAGCGAGGGGGGAAACCCGGTATTTATACCTCAGGTGGGGAACGAGGTACGTATATACGGGCGGACACGGAATTCCCGCGTTTCAGATGCATTTTTGCGCCGAACGAGCAGGATCTCGTGTAATAATGTATTATAAATAGCATAGAAATAGGTATAAGCACTGTAAATAATGTATTAGAGTAAGATTGAACTATAATAAATGAACATGTCATTTCGCGCCAAAATTTCCCGCGCAAATCGCTTTCCCGCCAAATATACGGGGCGAAGGGGCGTCCGGCCGAGGTAACTTAATAGTATAAATTGGGCGGCCAGACCCCATGAAATTCAGTACCTACAGTAGCAGCGAAGTGACATTACTTGAAAAAGTAAACAAGCCTTTCAATTCAGAACCCCGACCCGACCAAGTTCCTGCTAAGCCGTAACGACCAACGCCGAAGGTGCAGGATTTCCCTTCAAATTCTACTCAGCCCAGAGCCAGTCATAGGTGCGTCTCGCACAGATATATTGTACTTCTTGTGGGTGCACTATGTGCCGCCCTAGGTAGGTACTTCTTTTGTGCATGAGTGGTCCGCAGGAGCAGAGAATGTGCATTGCAGTCTACTCTGTCTCCTGGCAGAACCTGCAGGTTGTGTCCTGCTTCATACCCATTTGAAACAGGTGTTGTATAGTGAGCACGTTAACTAACTAAACTAACTATTAGGCCTTGTTATTACACGGGGCGTTCCACGGAACGACGAGGTGGTCCCATTGTCACCAAGTCAGGATCTGATGATGAGATCCCAGGAAAATTGAGGGCAACCCTCAAATTCTATAGGAACGATATTTACCCTCGGAAATCACAAGTTTGGTGAATTGGAACGGATGATGACTTATGGAACTCCTCAATTATGTAAAGTACGTCAAAGATTCTGATATGTCATATCAGTATGTTTTTTTTTTAATATAAACCGCACGACATTTGATCTCCAGTGACTCTATGTTTTTAGGGTTCCGTACCAAAAAGGTAAAAAAGGAACCCTTATGGTGCGACTCTGTCCGTCTGTCACAACGTTAAATATCTCAGGAACTACTTGAGCTATCAATTTGAAATTTAGAACAACTGTTAAGTGGACGTAGGTTCGTGGTCTTCTCTCCCTCTCACTGAGTATAAGCGTGAGCGAGATGGAAGTGCGTGTTTGGAAGCGCGGATATCATGTTTTTTAATTTTATTTCTTTGTGCGTTTTAATAAATAAAAAAGTAATAGCTGATTTCTCTCAATCATGACATTGCCGATTTTAAGAATCAATTGTAATATGTTTAGCTGTTGTGCATAATTTGTTAGAATTTTTTAAAGTGTATTTTAGACTCGTGATTTTTTTCTATCGAGCGAAAGTCAAAAACTCAGAATTTGAATAGCTGATTTCCCTCGAGAAAGGCCTCAAGATTGCTAATTAAATTTACGGCAGCCGTGTTATAATCCAAACAAGAGCTACGATTTTTTAAAAATCTTTTTTTGGAGCTCACGTCGCCTTAAGAAGGTTAAGACACGTGTATAAAGAATGAAAAGAAATATTATACATTTTTATTTTCTGTGTAAATGACGAATATGAGGGGGGTTACAAATTCAAAGTCTAGTTAAAAGGTCAAGTGGGGTATCATATGAAAGGGCTTAAGTTGCGCCGTCACAAACCATTTTAATTTTTTTTCTACTGTGGTTAAATTTTGAATTAGGAAAATGTTGTTATCTCCGAAGTTTACCAAGCCAAAATTCTGAAATTATTACATGTGATTAAAAGTAACATAAATAATACAGGAAAAATAAAACTATACCTCTATCTAGCGTATTTTTTTTATTATCGAAAATCATTTCTTAACTAAGTCTGTAATTTAAATACTTTTGTATGAAATTTTATGTCTTCCAATTGAGATTATCGTTAAAGTCCCTTCTATCAAATAAAATAATAATAATAGAGATCGGTCCGCGTGATAAAAAAATCTCGCTGATAATAGTACATTGTGCATTAAGGGCCGTAAGAAGGGGATTACTAACGAGAGTCTATTAGAAGCCCGACGCCAAAGGCGGAGGGCTTTTAATGAGTCGAGTTTGTAATCCCCTATACAGCCCGTGATACACACAATGTTTTTCATCACATTTGCGAGGAAATAAATAACTAGAAAAGACAGAAAAATCTAAGTTTCATACAACCGCACCACTCAAAAATTTACGAAATTGACAACTTCACTTACAGATTTGAGGTGGGCGAGGGGGCGTGGCGCCTCATGGCCTGCTAGATTTTTTTCAACCAATCACAGAGAAGAATTCTTGTGACGCGCGGCCAACCAGATTTGCCAACCAATTTGTTTGATTTGTTTTTAACCAATCAGATCACACACAAGCTCATAACTCCCTAGGGAGTTATAAATCCATAACTCCCGCGGGAGGTAAATCGGGTATAGCTGCTCTATAAACTTGCCTATAATACACCCTTTACGAGAATGTGATGAAAACAAACATACTACTTGCAAGTTATTAGTACGAAAATGCAGATGGCGCTGTACAACGGTAATACTCTACTATGAGCTGATAAGATTGTTCAAGAATTAATGGGGTCGTGACGTGACGGGCATGGTGTATGAACGTTTGCACGGAACCCTCGGTGCGCGAGTCAGACTCTCACTAGACCGGTTTTTTTTTAAACATTTTTCTTGACGAAGAATTGAATAGGGATGCACAGCATACTGCAGTGTTCTGCCGTCAGAGTGTAGCACAAAACCAGTAGAGGAAGATAGGGATTCACACATACATGCACAATTGATTGTCAAATGAGTGACAAAGATGCATGCATAGACAATACCGCAAGTGGGAACGAGATACAATGTCAACTCTGCCAGTGTCGCCACCTACGCAGTTTTGCGTAATGCTCCCTATTGCTGTGCGAGACGCACCTATGACTGGCTCTGGGCTGGGTAGAATTGAAGGGAAATCCTGCACCTTCGGCGTTGGTCGTTACGGCTTAGCAGGAACTTGGTCGGGTCGGGGTTCTGAATTGAAAGGCTTGTTTACTTTTTCAAGTAATGTCACTTCGCTGCTACTGTAGGTACTGAATTTCATGGGGCCTGGCCGCCCAATTTATACTATCAAGTTACTTCGGCCGGACACCCCTTCGCCCCGTATTTTTGGCGGGAAAGCGATTTGCGCGGGAAATTTTTGGCGCGAAATGACATGTTCATTTATTTCACTTTAATCTTACTCTAATACATTATTTACAGTGCTTATACCTATTTCTATGCTATTCATAATACATTATTACACGAGATCCCGCTCGTTCGGCGTCAAAATGCATCTGAAACGCGGGGATTCCGTGTCGGCCCGTATATACGTACCTCGTCCCCCACCTGAGGTATAAATACCGGGGTTCCCCCCTCGCTCGCCCATCAGTCGTTGCCTGACTGGCGCGCGAGTAGGAACTCTAGGTTTCCTTTAGTCTGTCTACATTTTTAGTGGAAACTTAGTGTTGTCCACTCTTTATTTAGGAAACCAGCGGTATATTACCCTTTTTTACTATGTAGGAATGAAATGTGAGGCCTATTATTCTTTATTTCAGGTGCCAATTATATAAGGCGATAGTAGCGCAATGCCTATGTTATAAGAAGGTTATAAGCTAGGTTACAAGTTAGGTCGCGACTGACAATTTTATATTTATAACGGGTTTTATTCTATGCCGTCCTGCACAATTGCCGCCATTACTTACTGTTGGCATTTGTCTGTTGGTTTTTTGCTGTTACGAAAGTAGAACTGTGTACCCATCTGAGAGAACTCATGATATTATGTGGGTAGATAAAGTAGTGCATGCAACTGTACATAATGGGGAATGGATGAAAATTTTAGAAGTGCCTGATTCTTTTTTTGGTGATAGGAATAACCTTCCTTAGCACCAGAAAAAAGCTGCAGACTTGTCAGCTGCGTCAATTATTTTGGAAAGATATAAACAGTTTCCTCACTCACGTTTTGTGGTTAGGACGGCGAATGAGACACTTTCCTTGATCCGTCTCATATTACAAAAAAATACTTTAAATATCTGACCCTGGCAATGACAAATATAGCTGCTGCAGCTGTCAATCATCATTGCCAGTGTCAGTTTACCACGGATTTTTATGATATTTTTTTGTAATATAAGACCGATCAAGCAAAATTCTTATTTGCCGTCCTAAACCCAAAACGTAAGTGAGGTGTTTATATTTTTCAAAAATAATTGACTCATCTGAAAAGTCTGCAACTTTTTTCTGGTGCTAAGGAAGGTTATTCCTATCACCAAAAAAAATATCAGGCATTTCTAAAATTTTCATCCATTCCCCATTAGGACTTACAACAATCGTGTCTATTATGAAACGTCCACACTCGTCGCCTTAGCCTCTCATTATGTATCAGTTGCATAAACTACTATAGTACGGGCCAAAGGAACGTTATGATGGGGTTTGGGTTCCGATTGGCTTTCCTAACAATGAGAAAACTGTCATATCCAACTAGGTATTATTATATATAACGCCACCTTCCCTAACATATGGTTGAGGGAGGCGATGGCTGAGATATGCGTCATACTCGTGATCGGGTGCTGTTTGTGGAGTCCGGTCTGTTCATGCTTGCAAGGGCATAGTAACTACCTAAATACTAGTGTTATTATCATTATTTTGACGAGAGACATCATTCTGTTCTTGACACGTTTTATTGTTATTGACCCTGTACATCTCTGACAATATTACATTAATGATCCTTTTTTTATTTATTTGGATGCTCCGAGACATTATACATCTCTGGGGTACTAAATTAATATCATAAACTTATTGTTAATTCTGATACAGACCTTATATCGAATGTATTTGATAATATTTTACTATTTTGGATTTTTTTAGTTTTCATTTAGTGACATTTAGTTTGTTAACCGTTTAGGTACTAATTGGTTAAAATCTGCAATTTTAAAATGATTATTATGTAAGATTATTAATATTATATTGTAGAATACCATGTGACATGTAAAAGTGCCCTTGTGGCCTATTTGCAGAATAAATGATTGATTTTGATTTTGATTTATAACCCCATCGCATGGTGTTATTTATAATAATAATTGGATATGTTAGTTTTAAACACATTCTTAGGAAAACCAACCGGAACCCAAACCCCATAGGAACGTTCCTTTGGCCCGTACTATAGTGATTAAATAAAAGTCTTCAGTAAATAAAACTCTATATTAATATAATATAATAATCCATTATCGTGTGAATATGTTGCACTCCCGGCTTACGGCTTGAGCCGCTTGTAGTTGGCGAGGTGGCTGTTCAGGTGCTGCGCCAGTTGGTCGGCGCGCGCGAACGACGCCTGTAACAAATAAGTTTACGTCACACTTGGCTGTAAAGTGACTATTACCGCCCGAGTGAGGAAAACCCCACTTCGTGGCTAAGGGAGACAATAAATGTTGTACTCACTAAGAAAGAAAGGCTCAGATCGCATATTTATCGCTCTTGCCTTAGACCTGGGCGTCAAATGCCTGCGATGGGAGACGTTTTTAGTTTTATCAGCAATGTACTACTACTATATTAAAATATTGATACGTTTCGTAATTTTAATCTGGAAAATGCGACATAATTTTACTGTCAAATTTTGGTAGTTGGTAAAAAGTAGTTTTTGCTGTCATACTAGAAATGTGGTAGTTTTTAGTATATAGTTTACCAATTTGGTAGAAAACAGTAGTTTAGAGAGTTTGTTTTACCTGTCTTCCTGTATACATATTTGTTTATTATTTTATACATGCATTGTGTACAAAAGAATAAATAATATATGAATATGTGTAATGTATTGTAGTTATTGTAGAAATGTTGTTTTGGTTTTTATAGTAGAAAATGAAGTTTTTGTAGAAATCCTTCGGTATCCAGTAGCCCTCACCTTGCAGACGACGCATCTATACAGCTGGCGCGCGTGATTGTGCGCGTGGCGCGTGAGGCTGTGCGCGTGCGTGAACCGCTTCCCGCACTGCGGGCACGCGTGCGCGCCCGAGCCGGAGTCGGCGCGCGCGCAGGACAGCCGGTGCCGCGCGAGCTGCTCGTAGCGCTGGAAGGAGGAGCCGCAGTCTGTGCAGCGGCCTACATAATAACACATAATAGGGTATTATATATAAAACAAAAAAAAAAGTTTTATCCAAATGAAATAGGTACGAATATAACACACAATTTTTGTTAGAAAACATAAGATTTATTTTTAATTTCAAAATTAAAATCGTAGTTTTATTATCTGTATGTCACGTGACCGAAAACGCCGACCGCCATTTTGTCTCCTGTGAGTGACGTCAGAATAGAGAATACAAAAACAAGTTTTCATTATTTGACGTCTCTGTGTCTACACATAGTATCTTCTTAGTAGTGTGGTTTGGTGTTGCGTTATGACGTCACGACACTTACGATAATGGCGGCTGTCTTTTTGGCGCGAATAGATAACATTAAAAATTTAAGCCATTGTTTGTTTGCATAAAGCGATATTATTTTGACGAAATAAAAATACGAGAATTTAACAAAAAAATGTTGATATTATAAGATAAGATACTGTGAGGGGATGGATGCTAGACAATCCACGATTTCTGCCTACTCCCGTGTTCAAAGGGATCCCAAAATGATCCCACTGGTACTTGACACCACTATCTATTGAATCAAGCACTGAACTATCTCCTACAAAACTTGTACAAAATTGAAACGCTACTGGCCAGAGGTCATTATCCCAGGAAAAATCTCAAAAGCGCCATGCAGGAATAGTTTCGAACGTAACAGCGACATCTATCGGCCAACTCGACGGACTTATGTAAGCTCACCGGCGCGCTCGTCGGCGGAGTGCGAGGCGGAGTGTTGCGCGAGCTCGGCGTCGTCCTCGAAGCACTTGCGGCACACTTCGCAGCGAACTGTCATGGCGCCGCGGTGCGCTGACGCTCTGAAAACAATTTTTTTTTCTCAAAAATGACCCGCAAAGTTTTTTTTTTACATTGCTTTTCTCGGGAACTTGTTGGGACTCACTTGTGGTCCCACAGCTTCTCGCGCCGGTTGAAGGTGAGGTCGCAGCAGTCGCACTCGTAGCGGTCGGAGCTGCGCGTGCGTTGTCGCGCGCCGCCGCCGCCGCGCGACAAGTGCACGCGCCGGTGGATCCTGCGGGAACGACAAAAACATTGTCAAGGGGCAATAGGGATGGCGACACCAAATAAAATAACCAATAATGTTACATTTACTCGAAGAACGATAATAAATACAGTCGAATGGAGAAAAAGTAACAAAAAAGAATAAATAATTACTAAGTTATAAGTGTCCCAAGTTCTAAGAGGGGGTAGATGGACGCGCGCCGCTCCGGATCCGATTCGGAACCGGTCGATGCAAGCCGAAGTCATTGTTGACACCGTCAGTGTCGTCAGCTTGTCATTGTTATCAATCATATTGTCGCTTTTTAGGGTTCCGTACTCAAAGAGTAAAACAGGACCCTATTACTATGACTTCGCTGTCCGTCCGTCCGTCCGTCTGTCTGTCACCAGGCTGTATCTCAAGAACCGTGATAGCTAGAGAGTCGAAATTTTCACAGATTATGTATTTCTGTTGCCGCTATAACAACAAATACTAAAAACAAAATAAAATATATTTTTAAGGGGGGCTCCCATACAACAGACGTGATTTTTTTGCCGTTTTTATAGATACGGAACCCTTCGTGCGCGAGTCCAACTCGCACTTCGCCGGTTTTTTCAATATTAGAGTCATTCATATTAGTCAGTTTATACTACCATCATGGGTTTAAGAACAGACAGTGCCCCTGGATGGGACAACATACAAACAAAATTTAAAAAAAAAGTTTGTCCTCTTGTGGCACCTGTCACCTGTCACTGTAGTCACTTGGCTAACCTATGTTTTAATAAGGGTGTCTTCCCAGAACCATTAAAACAATCCATTGTTACCCCTGTATATAAGAGTGGGGAGAGAGACGATGTAAACAACTACATACCCATCTCAGTCTTACCTGCCATCTCAAAGGTTATGGAAAAGCTCATCAATTGTCGATTTGTCTCCTATTTAACCCATTATATCCTAGCGGTGCCGTTTGGCACCCAATTTTCCGCGTTCATGTTTTTGCACCAAATACGCGTTTCAAACAGTAAAGCTCGGTGATTAGCTATCGATACTGTTCTAGAGCGATATAGCTATCAGATTTATTACGCCCCTTCTACCTATGTACTTGTTGCGACCGGCATTAGCGTCAACAAGTCAGTGTTGTAAAAATATTAGCAAAAATGGATTTCAGTCATAATTTATTTATTTTGTCTAATATAACGATCATACCCATTTTATTTTATTGTTTTATTATTATCTGACGATATTAAATTGTTGAGTTTCTCGGGGGAGCCTCACCCCTAGGGAACGCGTCCCCAGGTGGCGGATCGGGGAAAGCTCTGCAGATATGCAGGGTCGGAGGGAAATAAAATACCTCCCGCGGACCAACAGACCGGAGATGGACACTTCGATAACAAACCCCATCTTCAGGGCATTCGCATGGCTTGGAGACGTGCTGTGCTCTTAGGATGGAGGATACAGTAGGGATGATAGCGGATGAACCCCAAAAGGTCAACGGTAGCGCCCAGGCTCTCCAAGAGGGCGTCCAATCCTTGGCGTCAGGCGGCAGCCGGCCGTAAAACAAAAAGCCAAAACCAATACTCCAGTATCAAACATGAAAGTGCGCAAAGAGAGAAATTCTATAAATGTTAGGGCGTCCCCCTTAAGCGACGGTCAGAGTGTATCGAATGCTACAAATACTAGGGCGTTCCCCATAAGCGACGGTCAAAGACGTAGCGCAGCAAATATGCGCGTAGCAACATGGAATCTCGGTTCCCTGACCGGACGCAGCCAAGAACTGGCGGAAGTATTACATAGACGGAATATAGATATTTGTTGTATACAAGAACTAAAATGGAAAGGGTCCAAGTCCAGAGATATAGGGCGAAACTACCAACTGGTGTACCAGGGTTCTTCATCTACAAGAAATGGTGTGGGAATCGTTCTCAATGCAAATTTTAAACAAAGGATTATTAATGTAAACCGTTGCAGCGACAGAGTCATCGCAGTTAAACTAGCGATGGATAGTACTTGTCTTAACGTTGTTTCAGTATATGCCCCCCAGACCGGATGTTCTACAGAAGATAAAAATGCGTTTTGGGAACATTTGTACGATCTGGTTCAGAGTATACCGTCAAACGAACAAACTATTGTTACTGGAGACTTCAATGGACACGTCGCACATACGTAGATTTCCCCAATCTAGGCGGCCAAAAACATTTTATCGTATAATCGAGTTTAATATGGGATATTTAATAAAAAACCTTGTATTCTTTTATAATTAAATATTATTTCAATAAATAAGTAAAAAAAAAAGTAATAAATTTTTTTATATAAAAAAAATATATCAAAAATTAATTTAAGCTATAAAAATACACTTTTGTATCTTAGTAATTTTCATATACAGTATAAAATAAATAAAAGTATACAAAAAACATAAAATTTACGGAATATGAGAATACTTTTATTATCTATTCGGCTCAGCAGCCATTAATAATTCCATTGCTTCGCTGGAAAACGTCTTGTGTGCCCTTTTGTTTTTGGTCCTCGTACTGCTCAAAAGTGGGTCCGAGGTTAGCAGTAGCCTGTGGCAAATGTCCAGGTTACACGCTTCCCTAGAAAACTTTCTTGCATAGTTTTGCCTGTAACTCCGAAAATGCTTATTCCGGGCTTCTGCCGCTTCCTCAGAAAGTTGACCGATTGGCAATATCGCGTTAATAAAGTATCATTAAAAAAGGTCTCAACTTTAACTTATCATTTAGTATGAAAATAAGGTGAAAAGAATAAATTTTATGAAGCAAATACATAGATTCTTACCTGAATTATTAGAATTTATCACGTTAACGTCACTTTAGATCGTAAAAAAATAATTATGAACTTTGTAAGTAAGAGTAAATTTAACGCGCTTAAAACTGATATGCACACTGCTAGCGATGATCTAGTTATGAATACCTGTTGATAAGCACATGCTTTATCAAATAAGTTAAATAGGGTGGGGGTGGGTCCCCAGGAATGTCAACTATATAAGGTAATTAGTAAATTATACCGATAATGAATTTCACTCATTGGACTTTTGGCCGCCTAGATTGGGGAAATCTACGTATGTGCGTCGGACAAAAAGCAGATGCTTATCCAGATATACACGGAGGTTACGGATACGGAACCATTAACAACCAAGGAAAAATGCTGTTAGACCTAGCTGCTGCCTTTGACCTCCCAATTATTAACACACACTTTCAGAAAAAAGACGAACACCTAATTACGTACAAAAGCGGTAACTTTGCTACGCAAATCGACTACTTTCTCATGAATAGAGAGGTACGCAAATACTGTAAAGATTGCAAGGTTATCCCAGGCGAGCCGCTTACTACTCAACATCGCTTGCTGGTGGCATGCCTAAAATGCCTTCAAGTAAATCCAGGTCAAAAACTAGGCCAACACCGCGTATCAAGTGGCATAACTTGGATAGAGCACAAGGTGATGAAGTCCGGGTGGCCGTTGAGTCACATTTAAGCTCATCTGATAATATCAGGCAGAATCCTGACGAAACTTGGATAAAATTTCACGATAAGACTATTAAATCTGCTAAACAACATATAGGCATTTCAAAAGGCAAACTAAACATAAACAAAGAAGCCGCTTGGTGGAATGAAGACGTGAAATCCAAACTTAGGGAAAAGAAAGAAAATTTTAAAACATGGCAAAGCACACACTTAGAGGTAGACCGTAATAAATATGTAGAAAGTAAAACCCAGGCAAAAAAACTCGTAGCCTGTTCAAGAGCTTCATCTAGAGAAGACTTTTATAAACGTTTGGAAAATGCCACAAATGATAACAACTATGACTATACTAAATTTAATCTAAATCGGTAACAGACACACAGCTGAAGCGTTCATAGCCCGGCGGCGCCTGCGTATCGGAAACGATAACGCAGGTCAAGCAAAGACGGCAGGGGTCAGTCTTTGGATGGGTGACCGCCTGTTTGAGTGGTTACTATAAATGAGCGCTTCCGTGCTTTGGAAGGCACGCTAAGCAGTTGATCCCGGTTGCTGTCTATGACAGTAGTCGTTAAGCCTAGTTAGAGGCCTTCGGGTGGCTTAAGAACCTCTAACAGTCGAGTTGCCCACTCACTTGACAATGGGGGGACAACTGTCACTTGCGTCCGCAGGAGCTACCTACCACAACCCTGCACGTGTCCCCTGGGTGGTACTAAAGAGTGACAAACTCAAAAAGGCCAAAAATAATATATGCCATACGATTAAAAAAAAAAAAAAAAAAAAAAAAAAAAAAAAAAAAAAAAAAACAGACACATACACACTTTCGCATTTATAATCCACGAGGAAACTGTATATCCTGCAATCAATAATCAAACTTCACAGGACTCTAAACTTCGACCACACACTACTAACACGTCGACGAAAAAACAACGTTGCCCTCTCTACAATGACCAAGTCTGTGTTTGCAAAAAGGCAATACAAAGCGCAATCTGCACACGTGTATAATGTAGTCAATGAGAAGATAAATATTTATGTAATGCAATTGCACAAATGTAAGTTAGTTGTCAGTGAATGGCTGTAAACACTGAATTACAATGAGACTGAGTCACTACTGTCTAGATAAAACTCTTAATGTAAACACACACACACACTAACACACACGCACACACACACACACGCACACGAACACACACACAAAACTTTGTAAACTAATATTTAAATTAAGTAAATTATTTCATATATTATATAGCAACTTATACCGATGGAAGAGCGGGACTACCTGACACAAGTATTTATTTACTTACTAGGTAGCCCCAAAGGACCTTTGTAAAAGAACAAAACTTATGAAATAAAAACATTTTTCATTTTCATTTTCATATCAAATTCTGACTCTTCTACCATTTCTGACACTATTCTCATCAACATCATCGTCATTGTTGCCAGCATCCGTCATTTTATGAATAAATATGATTATGATTATATATCTTGGTTTATTATTGTGTACCTGCTTTATTTATGTAAGGCAATCAAGAGCTACTTGTACTCACTTGAGTGTGACTCTGGTGGAGTACCACTTTTTGCAGATGTGGCACTGGAAGCTCTTGTCCGGGGACTCGTTCTCCGACTCGCTGATGTCGTCGCGCTGCGCCGGCGCCGCCGCGGCGGCCGCGCGCCGCTCCGGATCCGACTCCGATCCGGAGGACACGGCACCGGAGTACGACCAGGCGCCGAATGATCTGCTGGAGAAGTCAAATTTATTTAGTAGAAATTAGGCAATAGATGGACTTGTGAGTTCGATTTCCGAGCCCAAAGTTAGGATAAGAGTCCACAGATAAATAATCATCATCATATCAGCCGAAAGACGTCCCCTGCTGGACTTAGGCCTCCCCCAAAGAGTGCCAAAATGACCTGTCCTGCGCCACCCGCATCCAGCGGACTCCCGCGACCTTTACCAGGTCATCAGTCCACCTTGTGGGGGGCCTACCCACGGCGCGCCTTCCGGTACGTGGTCGCCACTCGAGAACCTTTCCGCCCCCACGGCCATCGGTTCTACGTGCAATGCATTGCACGCAGAGTTTAAATATACAAAAATATTATTCATAGTTACTTTACCGTAGTAGTTTATATGCTTGTTTTAATGTAATACCAACCTGTCGTCCTCATTGGGCTGTTGTGTTTTAGGGGTGTTTTTTTCTGTGTCGGACTCGCTGTCCGAACTGTCGGACGAGCTGGACGAGGAGCTAGATGATGAGCTGGAGCTGGACGAGCTACCTGCAATGAAAAAAAGAACATTACGAAATTAATTTACTCCAGAAAAAAGTCCACATTTTCGTGTTTTTTTCCAGTAGTGCTCAAACGAGCCCGGGGTCCGGTTGTCCGGTGGTACAGTTGAGTTGTTTAGGATTAAGTAACTAGGCTTTTGTCAAAAGCTAGGAGTAGTCCATCACCGAAGGCTCCTTCAATGCCAAGCGAATCTCGCCATTTCGGAATGGCTCCTTCCAGAACGTTCGGTAGTATGCATCTGGCTCTTTCTTCCAGCCGCTGAGACATATATACCACGGTGCTTTCGTAGCTATATCCTTTTACCGCTTTCTCTATTGTGCTTTTACCCTAACCTGTGCTGAACCAAGATCGAGGCTTATAAGACCTAGGCATAGCAGAAGGAGAAAGGAGCTGGGCTTTCACCACATCACGAGCATTGAGGTGCACAAGGTGAGTGGGATGCTCATTTCTCTTGCTAATCGCCTTGGTTACTTTCTCTGGGGAATTCATGCTTTCCAACCCGCCTTTCGCTGGGCTATCGAAGAATCTGTAACACGAGTTCTACAATATATATACTATTATATACAGACCTTTCAAAAATATCTACACATGCGTCTTATGACAGTAACAATAGAGACTGTGTATAGATATTTTTGAAAGATTGTCTGTATATATTGGAGAACTCGACTGCACCTAAAACCAAAAATTTGGCGCAGGCACTAGGTTTACGAAAGCAACTTTCAAGGTCTATACCTTTTCATGATTTTAATTATACGATGTAATTCATACTTCATAATTTAATAGTTTTCTATCCATTTAACAACACTACGTTGTAAATTTTAACATGACGCAACTACCCTATTATTTATTTAAGGGGACGTAGGTTCGGGGTCTTTTCTCCCTCTCACTGAGCATAAGCGTGAGCGAGATGGAAGTGCGTGTTTGGAAGCGCGGATATGTTTTTTAATTTTATTTTTTGTGCGTTTTAATAAATAAAAAAGTAATAGCTGATTTCTTTTAAACATGACATTGCCGATTTTTAGAAACAATTTTAATATGTTTAGCTTCTGTGCATAAGGCTTGTTCACGAAATAAAGTAGCCACCAAAAGTTGGGCCTTCATAATTATATAGAAAGCTTTTGCTATGCCAATGCATGATATTTTGACACATGTATTGTCAAGTTGAAGATAAATTTTATAATATATGTCATTGACTAGATAAAATCAAGATGCCGAGGATAAATGAAAAAACTCGTAAATTAATTATAATATCCTACTGTACAGAAAAGGGTATTGCGATGCGACAACTCGCAAAACGGTATCAATTATCTAAAAATGGTGTACGAAAAGTAATAAAAATGTTTAGGGAATTTAATACTCTAGGTGATCTAACAGGTTGCGGTCGCAGAAAAGGCTGCGTGAAGCCAAAATTGGACACGGACATAGTAGCGTCTTTCCGTCGAAATCCATCGGCCTCTATTCGCGATGTAGCCAAAAAGTTAAAAACTTCGGTCGGGAACGTACAAAACGCCAAAAAGAGAAATAATTTACAGACCAGGAAGAAACAGAAAATGCCGAAAAGGACTGCTGCCCAGCTTGAAAGAGCGAAATTTCGAGCTAAAGATTTGGACAAGTTTTTAATTCAAAATAACGACCGATGCATTTTAATGGATGACGAAACATATGTAAAAAAATACATGAAAACGTTACCGGGGCCCCAGTTTTACTCGTGTGCAGCTGGCAAGGACGTTCCAGAAGAACATAAGAGCGTGGCTTTTGAAAAATTCGCCCAAAAAATCCTTGTATGGCAAGCTATTTGCTCATGCGGGCTTAAAAGTACGAGCTTTTTCACTATCGGTACAATAAACGGAGATGTCTGCCCACAGGAGTGTATTAAAAAGCGAATTCTGCCCTTATATCGGAAACATACACGTCCTCCAATATTTTGGCCTGATTTAGCTTCTGCTCATTACGCTCAAGCCACCTTAGATTTGCTTGATAACAAGAATAGTAGTTATGTCGCGAAAAACATTAACCCACCAAATTGCCCAGAACTTCGCCCGATTGAAAGGTATTGGGCAAATATCAAACGATACCTGCTCAAGAAGGGGGCAGTGGCCGACAATGAAGCTGATTTCAAAAAAATATGGAACGCAGCCTCTCGTCAGTTCACAAAAAAATCAATAAATACGCTGATGGCAGGCATTCGAAAGAAAGTCAGACAGTTTGCCAACTCTTAGGGTTTTTACAAAAAATTGCATTGTACATTCTTTTTACAATGTTTAGTGATATAATTGACTGTTTTTTGTTTGAAGTGCTGTGAGAAAAACAAGATTTATTTACATTTTCTTATGGCTACTTTATTTCGTGAACAAGCCTTAATTTATTACGATTTTTTTATTTTTTTTAGACCTATGGTCGTGATTTTTTTCTATCGAGCGAAAGTCAAAAACCCAGGATTCGAATAGCTGATTTCCCTCGAGAAAGGCCTCAAGATTGCTAATTAAATTTAAGGCAGCCGTATTGTAATCTAAACAAGTGCTACGATTTTTTTTAAATCCGTTTTCGGAGCTCACGTCGCCTTAATCGTATGGCATACATTATTTTGGCCTTTGAGTTTGTCACTATTTAATACCACCCAGGGGACACGTGCAGGGTAGTGGTAGGTAGCTCCTGCGGACGCAAGTGACAGTTGTCCCCCCTTTGTCAAGTGAGTGGGCAACTCGACTGTTAGGGGTTCTTAAGCCGCCCGAAGGCCTCTAACTCGGCTTAACTACCGTATTGGGCTGCTCCAAACTTGAGCAAGATCAAATTCCACTGTGCCCTAACCATACCTATAGTTTGATGGAGCGCCAAAAGACAGTTGATACTGACCCGAGCCAGAGCTGCTGCTGTCGGAGTCGGAGCCCGAGCTGTCTTCGAGCTTCTCCACTCTGTCCAATTCCTTCACCGAGGAGCGACCTGGAAACATTCATTAATTAAAATCTTTTTCACACCTTTCATTCGGAAAAGTAAGTTTTGCTCCACGACGGGCGGGATCTAAATGCTACTTTTCTGTTCAAGCTACTCTTTAAATTGAACACAAATTTCAATAAAATGATCGATTGTAATTTCATCGTAATCGATTAAAAACGAACGTATAATATATATATATATATTTTTTCCTCATAGTCGCTGTGAAATTTTATGTAGGAGCAAAATTATTTTCGTCATGGGCGTTAACGCTTGAATCCTTCGTTACGCTCAGGATTCTAATTTAGAATCCCTAGCTACGTTCAGGATTCTATTTATTTCTTTATTTACACAACCATATTGTAGAATCCTTCGCTTCACTCTGGATTCAATCAATGTACCGCCCTCGTCGTAAATACATCATTTTGCTACCTTGAGATACAAATAACTATTTCAACCTTGGGGCAATCAATTCGCATATCCTTTTGATACTGACCCGCTCTAAAGCTAGCACCATGCTGAGCTGTACGTCTAGCACAACTTGCTGCTAAGTCGTGTCGCGCGCGACTCCTGTCTCAATCGTATTGTACAAATTAAAAAGAGAAGGGTAGATTCTCTTGACTCGCGTCGCGCTTGTTGTGCTAGCCCCGCAGGGTCTATTTCGTGACACGGCCTATACTATCTCATTATCCAAATCACGCGAGGTTTTTTCGGCTACTTTTTAAAATATATACTTAGTAAAATAGACTCGCTATTTTGAAGTGCTAAGTAAAGATTTATGTTTAACGAAACCGAGAAAAAGTATCTACTCGCGTGGTAGAATTTTTTCTTTGTTTCGTTCACTGTTCAAAAATACACGTGAGGCCTCCTTATACCCCCCCCCCCCCCCCTGCCTGATATCAAGCAAGTACCGTAGCCTATGGACACTTGTGACTCCAGACGAATGACAGGCCTTTATTTACTTGAGGATTCGCTGTGTTGGCAGATAGAGACATGCAGGTCCCTCACTCCCAACACAGCGCATCCTAGGGAGCTCTGGCGACCTTACTCACCACTAGGAACACAACACCACATGCTTCATAGCATACTTACAATAATATAGCAACACTACAAAGCAGTGGTGCTATTATGGCTGCGGTCTTCTGTAAGCTGGAGGTACTTCCCCAGTTGGGCTGCTTCACATACGAGCGGGATGACATTCCGGTGTGGGCACCTCTCTTATACATTCGCACTATCGCGTATTTTTTCGCGTGAATGTGGAGCGGGCTTAGTAATTGCGTACCTTCAGAGCTCCTGACGGACAACACCTCGTCGTCATCTCTCGGTCGTTCGTCAGGCTTCTTGAAATTCGCCGCCAGCAAGTGCGCTTGGTACAGCTCGTCCTGTGTGGAAGACTACAATCACTGCATATTTAATACATATTATTCATTGAAGAAATGAGAGCGTTGAGAAGTATGTGTGGAGTGAGATAGGGGTGTAGACTCAAAATGTATTATTACTTCAAAAGAAAGCAGGCAAAAAAACATGCCTAATGACGAAAATCCCATTCGAATATCTCAAAAAATTACGAAGCTACAAACTTTTTAATTTTGCTTGAAAGTAGAGAGAGAAAACGCTCCGGGATGGTGACGTCACGATCGTCTAGCGTCATAGTAAATGACAATCGTTTTATATGAAGGTGCGTTTTGCGGAAAGGGACAGAACATACCCCCTCTTAAAACTTTGGACGCTTAATAACTTTGTGATTACTTAACCTCTTGCGTTGCTTTTTTCTCCATTTGACTAAATTTTTAATCGTTTTTCGAGAAAATTGCAACATTATTGATTATTTTATTTAGTGTCTACACCCCTATTGAGTGATACAGTCAGAAACAGTGTGATATTTAAGAGATAATGCCTTGATCACACGTACCGAGCAAACGGGCGAGACAGCGCTCTCGGCCGAGTACTCGGTGCGTATAACATAGCGAGTGACTGTTTAAACCCACCGAGTACTCGGCTGAGAGCACTGTCTCGGCCGTTTGCTCGGTACGTGTGATCAAGGCATAAGTGTGGAATAGATGGTGATATAGTCACGAAAATTGAGAAGGATATGTTAAGGTGGTTTGGGCATGTAGAGAGGATGTATGAAAGAAGATTCATATTCATACTCATTTTATTGGTAATGGCCGTTGGGGCGGAAAGGTTATCTCATGGCGACCACGTACCGGCGCGGCGCGGCGTGGGTAGGCCCCCCACAAGGTGGACTGATGACCTGGTAAAGGTCGCGGGAGTCCGCTGGATGCGGGTGGCGCAGGACCGGCCATTGTCGCACTCTTTGAGGGAGGCCTATGTCCAGCAGTGGACGTTTTTCGGCTGATATGATGTTGATGATGATGATGATAAATTACAGGTCAGGTTTACTTATATTAATTCACAATATCAGGATACTTAGTTCTAAATAACATGTCAACCGGTATGTTTTACAATAGTAATGTATATATATATATATATTAACGAAGAAAAAGAGTGGAAGGGCAAATTGGAAGGGGAAGACCTAGGCGACCTTTCTCCGATCAAATTGGAGAAATCTTACAAAAATGCCAGGTCAAAAGTACCCTAAACCGACGAGCATGCATGAGAAATGTTATGGAAGTGAGTGAAGCGAAAGTGGTTTGTCAGGATCGTAGCGAATGGAGATCCGTGATCTCTGCCTACCCCTCTGGGAAAGAGGCGTGATTATATGGATGATGTATGTATGCATGTATTATTCATTGAAATATATTGACATAAACAGCTTTTTGTATTTAACCTAGTGCCGCCCACGATGCAAAATTGTAAGTGAAATTTTAATCGAGCTATGTAGAATATATCGGGATAAGTGCCCTGTAACAGGAGCAAATATTAAAAAGGACGCATCCTTAGAGCATCTGCAGTAACTCCTTGTGTCTCATTTGCTTTATTATTTTTTTAATTCGGAGATATTTTGTTCTAAAGTTATGACCTCCAAGTAATGTATCTTGGCACCACAAGATCATAGCACATCAGTCAATGCAGATTTTGAGGTAACATCATGTAATGAGTCATAGTAGTTTTTGCATTTTCGTTTTAAATAAACCTATTTGTGATTCTGCAATTTTTATTTAATTTTATTTATGTTTTTAAAATAAAAAGTTACTTTTAGCATTTCAAAAGAGTAAAAAAATACAAGTTTAAATATTATAAGAAAAAAATATCACAAAACACTCGGAAAGAATTGTCCACAAGCTTAATATAATAAAATAACCCACTGTTTAATTTTTTGCTCCTGTTACATGTGTAGGGGTTAGTATGTGGCAGTGTGAGTGTCACACTACATTAGCCGTGAAGAAAGACCATTCTAAACACAGATTGAAGAATTTTTGAAATCCTTACATACAGACTCACAAACAGAAAATATGACATTGTATCTCGTTCCCACTTGCGATAATGTAATAATGATAAATGCATACATTCTTATCACTTATGTGTAAGACCTCGTTATCTTGTAGCACTGTCATTGCTTTTCCGTAGAGCGTGAATGATTTTTTTATCGACCGTCTTGATATCGATGTTTATATAATGCAACAATGCGATTGAATTTTCGCCTTTCAAATCTTTCCTCAATCTCAATGAAAACTTCTTGATGAAAAATAAGTAGATAACCTCATTGGTGAAGCGATATAAACGATTTACCTATTTGCAACTGCAACGACGAGATTCCTTTGTTGAACGCTGATATATATATAGTTCCAGCAGCCTTTAAAAAGCATTTGTTTTTTTGTGTGGGGCTGGTTAGTGCGCCCTTCGCATGTATATGCAGCAGGATTTACAGTTGCCGCCCAATGTGAAACCTGTGATCACTGATCACCAAAACCCCTTAGTAAAGTTACATTGACGATGTAGTTATATACAATGTATTGTAATTATCGTGGAAAAACTATGATACTCGTAAACAGTCTTAACTAAGGTACCTACACCCGAGACTTTTATTTCTTATTTTTTTATCATATATATTTATACCCGATAGCACCAAGTGACTCCTTATCAGTTGACTAATTATCAGTGACATATAACTCTAAAGTACACTATCGATATTTAGATAGTCGATAAAAAAATCATTCACGCTCTACGGAAAAGCAATGACAGTGCGACAAGATAACGAGGTCTACTATGTGTGTATGTGTGGGTGAGTCCCTCTATTCTATTCTACCTCTATGTACCTAATATACTTTCTACCTCCTGGATCCTGACATGAAAGATGGCATAAAAGCCGAGAGTCCTTTATAAAGTACTTTGGTCTTGAGTTCTGAACCTTCCGCCGCTGGATTGAAGGTCTAAAATTATTGCTATCGTTTTTGCCACTATGGCCACATTTTTTAAGCGGTAAATATTATACATACATATTATGTACTTTATGAAGTACACTCGGTCTTTTCGGATGAGTTTATTTGCGTAGTGTCAGGACTTAAAGTGAGCGTCCATTTCGTCCTTTGTAAAGGATGCGGGGATCCAGGAGGAAATAATATTATACAGGCCTCGGAGTATTTGTAGCGCGGTAAGACTAAAGTATGATATGGAGTCGTTGTAAGCATTAAAATTAAATGTATACTCATACTCATCCTCATTTACTTAATTCATGAAATAAATAATACCTATAAAACTACACCACTGTAGATCTTCATTGACGAATAAAAAATAATATGAGGGTCCACGGAAAGAACATGTCTAGTCACTTTTTTTTTCAAAATGAGATTTTAATGTCACGCAATAGTTCATAACGAGCGCAACATTTTGAAATCAAAATCTCATTTTGAAAAAAAAAGTGACTAGACATGTTCTTTCCGTGGACCCTCATATTATTTTTTATTCGTCAATGAAGATCTATAGTGGTGTATTTTTATAGGTATTATTTATTTAAAGAATTAAATAAATGAGGATGAGTATGAGTATAAATTTAATTTTAAACAACGACTCCATAGCAAACTTTAGTCTTACCGCGCTACAAATACTTCGAGGCCTGAATGTTAGTGTAGATAACGTACCTTGTCTATGTTAGCGTATTTCTCGTGTATATGTCGCAACGCCCGGAGGTTCTCGTCAAGGCTGAGGGAGTCGGATGCTTGGCTCGGCGATCCTGCACAAAATTAAAACCATCACAGTACGGCATTAAGGCTCCTCTACACAAACGGTTACCCTATCTGAATTACTAAATTTAATTTCCCAACTGCATCGTTTGTCCTAAAAGCCGTTTTTTAGAGTTCCGTACTCAAAGAGTAAAACGGGACCCTATTACTAAGACTCCGCTGTCCGTCCGTCTGTCTGTCACCAGGCTGTATCTCACTGATACCGTGATAGTTCCAGCTGAAATTTTCACGGATGATGTATTTATGTTGCCGCTATAACAACAAATACTAAAAACACAGAATAAAATAGTTATTTATTGATAATGGTACGGGACCCTTCGTGCGCGAGTCCGACTCGCACTTAACCGGTTTTTTTTTCTCTGAAGCCATGACATTTTCAGGATTATTATAAAACAAACCTAACCTAATGGGTTCTACGCGATGAGTATTAAAAAAAATGTCAATAGAAAACTTGTCATTAGCTGTCAAATTTACCATGGTCCGCCACCGCCAGTGTGATGCAGGCTTTATGGTTTTCTAAATAAATGAAAATTCGGATAAACGTTACAGTTAGTAAATGAAATTTATTGATTGCGATAGGTTACTTGGCCCATCATACAGGACGCAACTATGCGTTAGGGGGAGAAATACATACTTCCATCGCATTCCAATAGGGAACATTACTGCAATGTTCTGCCGCCAGAGGCAGCACTACAACCAGGCGCGGCTCACTCGCGATTTGTGTTTATCGCTACAAGTACATGCCGGTCGCCCCTTCGAAGGGCCCTATTCAGTGGCTGCCACGTGTTGGTACAGGACGCTCGCACGGGTCGCAGCGCAACGCATGCGATAGAACGGGATGGCCACATTTAGGCACGTTTGGCGTACCTAAACAGGGAATTTGTTAACAGAGAACCTTCTGTACGTAGTACTATTACTTATTCTGTGCTACAACTAATAGTAAACCAGTATAGATATATAGGGATTCACACACACATGCACAATTAATTGTCAAATGAGTGACAAGGATGCTTGCATAGACAATACGGCAAGTGGGAACGAGATACAATGTCAACGCTGCTAGTGTCGCCACCTACGAAGAGTTTTGCGTAATGTTCCCTATTCGTGCGTCCTGTCCTTCAGCCATGATGAATAGTACGTATGTCAGCGGCTGCGCCGCGCGCCTCTGTATACCGAAGGGTTAGATAATAAATCAGTGTGCAACTAACCACCGTGCGTTTCACTTGCGTCCCCCAAGACATACTAATTGGCGACGAGGATGGGATTTTCGGTTTAATTTCGGGTTTTAATCACGAAATACAGGACTGGAATACCTACAGGAACAGGCTATCACAGTGGTTCATAGCCAATGATATTAATGATGAGTCGGACAAAGCTGGAGTGAAACGTCGAGCCATCTTGCTAAGCGCACTCGCCGAGTCTACCTACCGGCTAGCAAGTAATTTAGCGTTACCTGATACGCTGGAAACTAAAGGTTTTTCAGATGTCGTGAAGATTTTGGACGACCATTTTACACCAAAACGCTGTGGCTACGTGGAGCGGTTCCATTTTTATTCGGCCACCCAGCATGCGGGCGAAGGAAACGCACAGTGGGCTGCGCGATTGAAGGGCCTCGCCGCGCATTGTCAATTTAAAAATATGGACGACACTATTCTGGACAGGTTTTTGATGGGAATGCTTCCCGGTCCAGAGCGTGAAAAGCTGTTCGCGCAAAGTGTCGGCGAGCTCACGTTGTCTAAGGCGATAGACTTGGCGGAGAGCATCAGAGTAGCTCGCGCTGGCGGCGCCGCCGCCGGCCCTGCTGGAACGCCGGTTCCGATGGCTGGAGAAGCCAGCGGGCTGTTCCAGATTGAAAAAGCCTCTGGGCGCGTATCCGTATCTTCGTCTAATGTACAGTGTTCGGTATGCGGTAGATACAAGCATAGTGCTACCAAGTGTCGTTTTAGAAATTATAAGTGCAACAAGTGCCATACGAAAGGGCATTTAAGTAATATGTGCAAAGTAGTTAAGAACATCGACGCGGCAGAAGTGAGCGAGGACGATGACGGTGAGTTTTTTAACATTCGCTCAAAAGATGGGGCACCAATGGTCGAAACTATAAAGGTAAATAACGTTTCTATAAAGTTCCAAATAGACAGTGGCTCGTCGGTAACGGCCATCTCGGAAGAAACATATCTAACTTTTTTTAGTAACGTGCCATTGCTACCCTCAAAGAAAAAGTTAATCGGTTACACCGGAACGATAATAAATAGCTTGGGCGTAGTTAATTTACCGTTATGCTATGAAGACCGCGTAAACACAATGGATGTTTACGTTATTCGAAATGGTGGGCCTCCGCTTCTAGGTCGAGATTTCATCTCAAAATTCGGTCTCGAGTTGACACCGATAAATTTTTGTACAGACTTGAATACGGTAGAAAAAATACTCTCCGACTATAAAGATATTTTCGTTGAGTCTCTGGGCTGTTTTAATAAATACAAAATAACTTTAAGTCTAAAAGACGACGCAAAACCCGTATTTATCAAAGCGCGCCCAGTCGCATTTGCGCTCAAAGAAAAAGTCGAGAATGAAATCGATAGGTTGGTAGAATTAGGTATTTTGGACCCAATCGAGTACTCGGAGTTTGCTTCACCTATTGTACCCGTGTTGAAACGGGATGGCTCGGTGCGAATCTGCGCAGACTACTCGCGCACTATCAACAAACAGCTGATCGACGAGACATACCCGCTTCCGACCGTTGATGAGTTATTTTCTAAACTGCACGGCGGTGTTCAATTTTCGAAGTTAGACATGTCTATGGCTTACAACCAGTTCCCGATCAACGATCCTAATGGCATCACGTGTATCAACACTAGCCGCGGCTTATTTAAGTACAATCGGCTAATTTTTGGCTTAAAAAGTTCGCCAGCTTGCTTTCAGCGTGCTTTAAATACGTTGCTAGCAGGGTTAGACGGGGTGTTATGTTTTTTGGACGATGTGCTTATAACCGGACGCGATAAAACTGAACATATGCAAAGATTGAATGCCGTACTAGGACGGTTCAAGGACGCCGGTTTAACACTGCATCGGGACAAATGCGAATTTTTCAAAGATAACATATCTTACTTAGGCCATGTCATAAATAAAAACGGTATCTCGAAGTCATCACAAAAGGTGGATGCGATTACAAAGGCACCGCGCCCTGAGAACGTTACACAATTACAATCATTTTTAGGGTTAGTTAACTATTATCGGACCTTCGTTCCCAACGCGTCTAGCATTCTAAGCCCGTTATATGATTTAGTTAGAAAAAATGTGAAATGGTCTTGGACGTCAGTACATCAAAACGCTTTCGATGCGATTGAGCAGCAATTGGCCTCGGAACAAGTTTTAGCGCACTTTGACCCTTCCGCAAAGATAATAGTTACCGTAGATGCGTCACCAGACGGCCTGGGAGCTATCTTATCGTTAGTAGGTCCTGATGGAGTAGAAAGACCGGTTTCTTACGCATCGCGAGTTCTACGGGACGCGGAAAAAAACTACGCGCAAATTCAAAAGGAAGCCACGGCCATTGTATTTGGAATCAGGCGGTTTCATCAATACCTATACGGAAGATCACAGCCGTTTGTACTCCGTACCGACCATAAACCGTTACTTTCTATCTTTAGTCCAGAAAAAGGCATTCCAGAGGTTACGGCAAATCGGCTGCAAAGGTACGCGATATTCTTATCGGCGTACAATTATGTAATTGAATATGTTCGGAGCGGAAATAACAGCGCAGACTATCTATCTCGCGCGCCACTTGCATGTAGCAACTTGCGGACGGCAATTCGTGACGTCACCGAACCCGGTGCATTCAATGACCGCGCTGCTTACATTAACTTTGTAATAGACGGATGTTTACCGTTAACTATTGATGATTTGCGCCGCGAAACGTTAAACGACTCTGAACTTCGAAAAGTATGGGATTTCGTTAAGAGCGGTTGGCCCAAAAAAATTAGTGATATTAGGCTTAAACCGTTTCATCTGTGCCGAAATGAATTATCCTTAGAAAATGGTTGTTTAATGAGGGGGCACAAAATAATTATACCGCGGGCACTTAGAGAACAGGTATTGCAAGAAGTTCATAGTACTCACCTAGGAATAGTCAAATGCAAGGCGGAAGTTCGGTCTAAATTTTGGTTTCCTGGGGTGGACCAAGCCATTGAGAGGATCGTGGCCACTTGTAATATTTGCGTTCAACTACGGCCTTCGCCCCCGCGGGTGACTATAGTGCCATGGCCCTATCCGGAATACGCATTTCAAAGGCTACATATCGACTTTCTTGGTCCAATAAACAATCACTCTTATTTAGTGGTAGTAGACGCTTTTAGTAAATGGGTTGAGTGCTTCGATATGAAGACAAATACTGCCACGTTTAACGTAATTGAGAAGCTTTGCGAAATCATGTCCCGATTCGGTACCCCACAATGTATAGTGAGTGACAATGGCACGTCTTTTACGTCGGATGAATTTAAACAATTTTGTTTGCTTAACAAAATAAAACACTTGACTAGCGCGCCTTATCATCCGGCCAGTAATGGCCAAGCAGAATCTTACGTTAAAGTCATTAAGAAAGGTATAAAAACGGTACTTATGTCAAATACCAGTAATATTAAAATAAACTGCAAATTATTTAAATATTTATTTGACTACAGGAATTCCATCCATTCGACCACTGGTACTTCACCAGCACAGTTAGTATTTGGCAAAAAGTTAAGGTCAAGGTTAGATTTACTAACAGAGACCAACTCACCGCCATCCTCGCTCACTGAAGGCGGCTCGTTAGTGAAAGATAAACAGTCCTTGCAGGTTAGTTACCACGGCGGTTCAGCAAGATCCGACTTCAAAATAAGTGATCGAGTCCTATATAAAAAGTATACCAACAAAAATAAGTTTCATTGGTTAAGAGGAAAAATAATACATTCATTAGGAAAGCGCCTATATTTAATAGAAGATGAACTAACAGGCAGCTTCATAAAGAAACACATCAATCAAATAATTGCTGACAGAGGGCCAGAAACGTGTACGTCATCTGCTCCAGAGCCGGCGGTGCCTTCTGCTAAAGCTGCATCAGCTACACCGGCGGCCACCGTGTTCCTGCCCGTACCTACCTCTGGGCCGGACCAATCCACGAGCGTCGGCCAGTCAACTTTTGGGCCAGCTTTGCCAACGGCTCCGGAGGAATCGGAAACTTCATTTCACCCGGCAGAGGGGGAAGAAGGTGGTAGTACCTCCCCAGAGAGACAGTGTCCACAGCAAGACGATAATCACAATGATGATATCTCCATGGAAGGGCAAGGCACTCTGCCACCCGGCAACTTAACGCCGCAAAACCCTGATAATCCGAGACCGTTACGGCAAGCTAGACTTAATATAGATTTTAAGAAATACTTTTGAGTTGTATAGTAAAATAAAGGTGGAGGGAATAGTACGTATGTCAGCGGCTGCGCCGCGCGCCTCTGTATACCGAAGGGTTAGATAATAAATCAGTGTGCAACTAACCACCGTGCGTTTCACTTGCGTCCCCCAAGACATACTAATCCCATTGTCTATAGGAGCCTTTAGACCGGTAGTCAAATAAGTAACTTTTTATGAAACGTATGTTAGCATGAAGATTGTAGAAAAATACTGCAATAATATTATGAATTATGACAGTAACCTCAGCGACAATCAGATCTCACAGAAACTATTGTCAAAACTGGTGGACCACTTTCTTACTTACCTGCTAGTATCTGTAGGCAACATATTGCTATTCCAACTATCTCTTTTATCATCATCGCGATGATAACAGCAGATGATTGCAATAGCAATAGTAGATTGTCCAACAAGCTCATAAAACGAGCCATTTAATCTGAGACGTTTGTATCCACCCGAGCCACCGGCGAGGGTGAATAGTTAAGTCAAGGGGTTAAATGGCTAATTTATGCCCAAGTTATACACACTGCTTTTCATTTCGATTGCGAAAAAATAGCAAATAATTGCAAAATAAAATCTTAGGCATTTCATACTGCCAAGCCATTTCATGGTCCAATACGTTTTAAAATAACAATTGACTCCTATTTTATCTGGTTTTATTAATTTAGTAATGGTAAACACGGATGTGAAATTTATTAAAGCAAATCAAATCAAATGACAAGTTTATTCTACGAAGTTTTATTGTGTGTGTGGCTGGTAGGCCCGATTATCTTAGTCTTTAAAACAATTTTACTTTGTGCACTAGAGCATAACAGTGCCATTTTGTGCAGCATAAATCCAGCACAAAGGCGAACTTTGCGAGCATGAGAAGTGAAAAAGATTTTAGTTGGCCGATTTGTATTACAGGCGTCCTTATATTGTATAACAATATTAGGACATTTTAAATAATTTATACTATACCTAGGTCTGGTTCGTCATCGCTGTCCAGTGTGATGGGTTCAGAATTTTCTGGCATTAGGTTACTTCTGACGCGGATTTCTGAAAATAAGAGTCATATTTTAAAAAATAAACATCGTCAGGGTACCGGTTTAATTCCATTAAGGTCTAGTCTTCCCTCTGGGTTGGAAGGTAAGATGGCAGTCGCTTTCGTAAAATTAGTGCCTATGCCAAATCTTGGGATTAGGCTCCAAAGCGGACCCCGGGCTCCTTTAGCGCATCTACGGGAATAACGCTTGGAGGATGACTTTAAAAAAAAATACTCAAAAGGGTCATTTTTTCCGTCAGAATTTGATAAAAGTGGGTAAATTGAAAAAAAACCTGATTCAGACTCTTAGAATCCCGACAAAGTCGAGGGCTTTGATGAATCGAGTTTATAAAACTCTTATCGTCCTCACACACAATGTTTTTCATCACATTTTCGAAGAAACATACATTTTGAGCGAAATTAATACAAATTATAACAAAAATAACAAAATGTCGTCTATTTTAAATGATGAATTTAATGTCGCGCAAAGACCAGCCACTATTTAAAATTATTCACAAAAAAATTGTACACTGATACAAAATTACTATTTTTTTTTATTGGAGTTTATACATTTCGGCTCGACCGTCAAATACCTGTGATCTGAGAAACTGTTTGTTTTACCGCCCGCCCTAGGTAAGTAATGTACTATTTTCTACTCGTCGACTTTAATCTTTGAATTAAGATTTCGTACACGAAACTAAGATCACATACTTTTTAATCCTCGAGCTCCACGGAGCTCGTGGATTCATAAGATAACCGCCAGCAGTCATCTTATGAATCCAGGAGCTGTATACATAAGATAACTGTGAAGACATCAACGCGCAAAGCCAAAGCCATGCAAAGCTGCGATCTGAGCCATTGTTTGCTTTACCGCCCTAGGTAAGTAATGTACTATTTTCTACTCGTCGACTTTAATCTTTGAATTAAGATTTCGTACACGAAACTAAGATCACATAGCAATGTACATGGCTTTACAAATGAATAAAGAAAGAAGAATACAGAATACTTTTTAATCCTGGAGCTCCACGAGCTCGTCACGGAGCTCGTATGGCTTCATAGGATAACCGCCAGCAGTCATCTTATGAATCCAGGAGCTGTATAAGATAACTGTGAAGACATCAACGCGCAAAATTACTAAGCTGCTGCGCTTCATTTCAGCAGGGCGATTTTCAATAGATACCAAGTTTGTTTAATAAATTATTATTTCCGTTGACTCGTAGAAAAAGTATTGTATACAATAGTTATATAATTGGTTCGAATCCCGGTAAGGGCATTTATTTGTGTGATGAGCTCGAATATTTGTTCCTGAGTCATGGATGTTTTCTATGTATTTAAGTATTTATTTCTCTATATAAGTATCCATATAGTCGTCTAGTACCCATAGTACAAGCTTTGCTTAGTTTGGGACTAGGTTGATTTGTGTAAGATTGTCCGCAAATATTATTTAAATATTAATTAGCATTTTAAGTCTCGTACCTTAATTAGGCCACTCAGCAAGCTTCGTGGCCTAAACGTGGTACTCGACTTAAAAAGCATCCATTATATAACGATTGCATAAAGTACTATTCTATAACTGGACGACCGTACTCACTGGGTTGTTGTGGCTTGTGGTTGGCGTCTTTCCTCGGCCGCCCCCGTTTCCCTTTGACACGCTCCGTCGATGGGGGCTGTTGAGAAACGTACTTTGAACTTGTGGAATAAATAACAAAAACCGTAACAATGTGGGTGTAGAATCAAAATGTATTATTACTAGAGATGCGCCGAATATTCGGTAAATATTCGGTATTCGGCATATTCGGCACGTTTTTCAATGTTCGTTATTCGGCCGAATTATTCAGTTCAAATGCCGAATATTTACCGAATAATTTTGCAGGTTTTTTGTCTCCAAGTTGTAAGAATGTAACATAGTCATTGTCCTGTGAAATTATTATTCTAAAACGGATTCTTATTGTTATTTAACTACCTTTAGTATAAATGTTTCACTTAAGAGTGCTCTTCAAAAAAGCGCTCGCTCAGAATTCGGTATTTTGACACGCGTAGTGCGTTTGTGTGTGTAAATACTACTACCACCCACACAAACGTACCTAACCCCCACATGCACAGCGTGATCGCACCAGCCGCGGGTGCCGTCCCTTTCTAGCTATATGTAAGTGCGATCGGGATAGAACTAACCGCGGAGCTTGCCGATGCAAATATCTGTATAGCGCACCGTTGGAATTCACTCCGTGACCGATATTGATACTTGCACTAAAAAGTGGTAAGTATTACTTCGCTAACATGATGTTCTAGAACATCATGTTAGCGAAGTTAGATAACTTGAATAAAGTAAGTATTTGATTTTTGAGCACAAGTTTTCTATTTGTATTAAAATACTATGATATGACAAAGTATATTTAGTTTCGTTTATTTAGTATAAAATAAACTAACGAGTTTTAAAGTTGTCAGTAATAAGAATAATAATTTGTTTTACGGATATTAATAGTTTGCATGTTATCTGAGTCTTATTTATATGTATATAGTAATGTAGTGAAATTATACCAGTAGACCCTCTACTAGGAAATTACTGGGTACTTACGTATTCATTTCTTGACGAAAATTTTTTTTGTTATGGACAGTAAAAAAAAACTGCCCTTCATAGAAATTGCTATGTCCGTTTCTTACCAAAGGAACTGAAAATTATAAATTATACAAACACAGCTTTTTATCTAGAATACAATTAATTAATGCGTGATTTTATTCAAAAGCCTAAAACCTCAGATGATAAAAAGGAATAGATATGAAACGGGGGCTTGGCGCGTGTCGGTGCGACATGGCCAAATGGGCATGTCACTGCCCACCGCATGTTAGTCGCAATTTGCCGTGAATCTGAAATGTTTTTCCACGTTTACTCAAAATGCCGAATTGTAGCGTGGTTACATGCAAAAATAGGAATGAAACTAAAACCTACATGAATGGTGGAGTCACGCACCACATGTGAGTATTAGTATTTTCACTTAAGTCAGTAAAAACTAATATTTTAATAAATAAACGCAACGCCGCATCATTTCTCGGGATTGAACTAACATATCGAACGAAAAAGCATATTTTTGTTCTATGCGTTGTACATTGAACGTTCAATACAGTAAACCACGGCGCAATGTATTAAACCACTATGGATATGGACGATGCTTGATTTTTTTAGTGGTACGGCCGCTGCTTGGCGTCGCAAACTAGAGCGGTGCCAAAGTGCAGTTACAATTTACGCGTAATCGATAAAATAGAAGTACGATATCATACTAGTTATTTTATTTCGACTACTTTCGCTGTTTTATTTTATTTAATTACTTGTTTTGGTTGGGTGCCTATCTTAAAGGTAACTAATAACATACTAATAAGATTAAAAGGCACAAAATGTTTACGGTACCTACTAATAAGATTTTCACTAAGTTGCAGTATGAACGGTAAATAGACATATTAAAATTGTATGTACAAGTATATAATTTAGTTGCAAATGGCTTCAGAACAACTTTACATGTGATATTATTACCAATAATTTATTTTAAATGAGTATTTTTTACTTTCATTTGAAATGTGATAAATGAAGAAGAAATCTCGGTTTCTTATTACAGTTTTCCAAAGAATCCGAGTAGGTACTAAAAAAATGGATAGATGCTACTGGCAGAGGTCCTAACTGATTTCCTGTACAGAGAAGAGTTAATGTGTTCGTAACATTTTCAAGAAATATGTTTCCAACCACTTAATAAGAGCCGTACACTTTTCGAATATTTGACACCTCGCTTGCTTGAAACCTAGGTGTAAAATGTATGGTAACACATCTTTGCACATCTTTGGTGGATACTCGCCCTTAGCCTTAAATCTCGTAATATGAGTAATGGACATATTATTTCGCGCCAAAATGCGAGTCGGATCGGCCTGGTACCTACAGGTAAAAATATCGATGTGACCAGAGTTTTAAATGTATGTGAACACGAACTTATAAAAAGCCGTTTATGTTACTCTGTAGGTATTCGTCAATATTTTTTACTTTTGCGATTTATGGTAAGTTAACAACCCGTGTTATTTAAACTTGTAGCTAGAAGTTTAAATACCACCACATAAACTTACCATGTCGTTGAAGTTGTTACCCATCAATATCTTAACATACTATTAATTTTAATATCAATGTCGATAAAACATAATTTTAACGTTTGTCGCCCCCCTAGTGTAGTGCGTTTAAGCCAATCACAGCCCTTGTTTGCATGTTGCCGTAGACTCACTGGCAACGCCCGAATCTTTGTTTTTACACGGTTCAATGTGTGTGCCTGTGGGCGCTGCGGTGGGAGAAAACTGGGGACATCGGTTTTGGTTGAAATTAAGCAGTACGGCACTTCTCCCTTTTTTTATGTTCTGAGCATAAAACCTATGTCACTTTTTAGGATTCCGTACTCAAAGAGTAAAACGGGACCCTATTACTAAGACTCCGCTGTCCGTCTGTCTGTCCGTCTGTCACCAGGCTGTATCTCATGAACCGTGATAGATAGAGATTTGAAATGTGATGTATTTCTGCTGTCGCTATTTATAACAAAAAATACTAAAAAACAGAATACATAATTTTATTTTTATTTTAGTTTTTATCTGTTTCTTTTTCTTTTACAATCTTACACAAATCGACCTTGCCCCAAACTAAGCAAAGCTTGTACTATGGGTACTAGACAACGATAAACATACTTACATAGATAAATAAATACTTAAATACATAGAAAACATCCATGACTCAGGAACAAATATTTGTGCTCATCACACAAATAAATGCCCTTACCGGGATTCAAACCCGGGACCTCCAGCTTCGTAGGCAGAGTCACTACCAAGTTACTAACTAGGCTACAGGGGGTTCCTATACAGCAATTTTTTTGCCGTTTAAAGATATAGATAATGGTACGGTACCCTTCGTGCGCGAGTCCGACTCGCACTTGGCCGGTTTTTTAAACATTTATTTCGAAATAAAGAGTGATACTCGGAAATGTCGAAGGGAAGGTCAATCGTCGAATCCGACTCGGCTGGGCAGCATTCGGGAAGCTACGGCACATCATCTTTTCGTCCAATATTCCGCAGTGTCTCAAGACGAGTCTTTGACCAGTGTGTGTTGCCAGTGATGACATATGGCACGGAAACGTGGTCGCTTACTAAAGGCCTCATAAGAAGGCTCAAAGTCACTCAAAGGGCAATGGCTCTCCATTGCCCTTTGAGTGACTTTGAGCCTATGCTATGCTATGCTGGGAGTTTCTCTGCGCGATCGCATCAGAAATGAGGCTATCCGCAGCAGAACCAAGGTAACTGATAAAGCCCTCCGAATTGCTTAAATTAAGTGGCAGTGGGCGGGGCACATTGCACGTAGAACCGATGGCCGTTGGGGCGGAAAGGTTCTCGAGTGGCAACCACGTACCGGAAGGCACAGCGTGGGTAGGCCCCCCGCAAGGTGGACTGATGACCTGGTAAAGGTCGCGGGAGTCCGCTGGATGAGGGTGGCGCAGGACCGGCCATTGTGGCACTCTTTGGGGGAGGCGTATGTCCAGCAGTGAACGTCTTTCGGCTGATATGATGATGATGATGATGATGACTCGGAAATGTAATAAAACCACGTAAAAATCTTCCTTTCCAGTGTAAACCCCCGGTGTGTGTTATTATTATATATAAACGAAAATAATTACTAAATGCAAGGTAGGATCGTGCTGTACTTAACAAACGCCATATAAGCTTGTTTTTTAAAAAGTTTTTTATTCATCTTGTTATTTTCAATAACCCTGCATACCTATTATGTCGCTGGTTCGTGGGTACTTGTACAGACAAATCACACAAACCCAAACAAGATAGGTCTATCTATTTTAGTTAAGGAGTTCCCATGACCACCTTCCATCATCAGATCCTGGAAATCATCCATCACCAAAGTGTTTACCAAGACAAAACAGATGAGCTCAAACTAGATGGGTTTATCTAGTTTAGTTTAGGAGTTCCATGACCACCTTATAGCTCCATCATCAGACTCTGGAAATTATCCAGCACCAAAGTCTTGCCGTGCCATGACCAAATAAATGAGCCCAAATTCGATGGCTTTATCTTGTTGAGTTTAGGAGTTGCTATGGCCACCTTCCGACTCCATCATCAGACCAGCTCTATGATATTATGTCACCGAAGATACGCAATTGTACCTAATTTGAAGATTTCACCCAAACTCCCATACATACATACATACTAACAAGGTGGACTGATAGTAACAAGTAAATAAATTAAATCTATCAAGTATCACGATCACTCGTACAATAATAATTGACTATAGAACGCGTAGTTTAGACAAAAGGATCCAACCCACAAGACATCACCATTGAAATGTATGACTTTTGTTTTAGGTAGAAGGTTCAATTTTAAATGTTACGTATCCGGTGGGTTTGAGCCTTTTCGCTACACTACGTCATATATGGCAGCTATGCAATTCATAACTTGTCTCGATTAGCCTCACGAATGTATCCCCAGTATAGTTTGACCCCGAGGTTGGTAACAACTATGCCTAGTCGGAGATCAAAATAAGATTATTTTATCTGAAGAGTGGTCGGTTAGCTTCGTGAATAGCCACAAATAAACACACTACACATCTGTCTCGGAGGGCTATTCAGCCGGTACTGAGATAAATTCCCGCGCGACGGTAAATTTATACTAGTTTTGAATCATTATTTATAAATATAAATTTTGACAAAAGTTATATTTTTTGGACTGGATCTTGTTGGTACAAGCATGAACTTTAATGTTGTGTAAGATTCAATACAAAAATTATTCAACAATAATGAGAAAATCCTTGAGTTTTCAGTACGATTTTGTTGACAAATATGGTGTAATTGAGAACAGTTTACATATATATACGTGCAGAATAAGGAAAATTCGAGGCGGCTAGGAGCAATGGCAACATATTACGCTAGTGAAAATAGAAAAAAACAAGTAGGTTCTCATATAGCATCATGGAGTATTAGGGGCTCAAACTTATGACTCTGCGCTCTCTTCAGAAAACTACTGTCAGTAATCGGGTATTTTCGGTTAAAGTATTCAGTTCTTCGTAAATTGGAGGCGGCTAGGACCAATATGAGGAGTTTACCTATGCAAATAAGTAATCAGGATCTAGAAAAAGCTCTCCGTTTCTTAGAATTACAACGTCAAAAATCCGTCATTCTCGCTTATTCCTGACCAAAAAACGAGCGCCCTCTTAAAAATCAACAAAATTTTTACCACTGAAAAATGAGTCTGTTTTGGAACGGCTGATTAAGTCATAAGGCATTCCTTTGAACCGAATTATTCGGCCAAATATTCGGTTCGGCAAAAGCTGGACCGAAAATTCGGCCGAATATTCGTATTCGGTAAAACCCATATTCGGCGCATCTCTAATTATTACTCCAAAAGAAAGAAGGACAAAATATGCCTAGCGACGAAAATCCCATTCAAAATATCTCAAAAAATTACCTATCCACAACCGTGTTAATATTGCTTGTTAGAGAGAAAACGCTCGTGGATCGTGACGTCACGATCCACGAGCGTCATAGTAAATGATAATCGTTTCATATGAAGGTGCTTTTTGCGGAAAAGGGACCGAATATACCCCCTCTTAAATCTTTAAACCCTAATAACTTTGATTATTTAATCCCGCGTTTTACTTTTTTTCTCCATTTGACAATAATTTTAATCCTCTTTCGAGAAAATTTCTCATTATGGCTGGTCGCAAATGTTCGGTTTCCGGATTCGGTTTTCGACTTATAGCGCTCGCAGGCGTTTACAGAACAATAATTATCGCTCTAGAAATGTAGTAGCAAAAACGGAAAGTGGTGGAAAACGCGTACCTGGTTCAAAACGTAGCGCTGGCTGCAAGATGGTGATGGCTTTTTTTTTTTTTTTTTACGCACTTTTCTTCTTAAAAATAATTCTGCGTTGATGTAACGAATTAACGCTACCGATGATGGTAACATGTGGTTGGTATTGGTTAGTTCGAAGCCTAAGTCGAAAACCGAATTCGGAAACCGTACGCGGAAACCGAACGTTTGCGCCCAGCAGCGTTTGCAGTTTGCAGGTTTGGTAGGGTATTTGGTTATTTTTTTGTAATAATTTGATGGTTAACTGTTCATGTAGTGACACGAATGGACCGATATGAAGATACATATTACTACTATATATGACTACTGCGTTACTTATTAGCCAACTGCGTTTCTCGAGCGAACGTATATATATGTATGTGGACACGAAAAATCTATTTCAGAAAGAAATAAATTCATTTGGTGCCACAAAATGCTTATGTATAAATGTTATTATAATATCAATGACTTTTTAAATGATTCCTTTTAATTGTATTATCAACGTTTTCTTGACATTTAATTTATTTTGATATGTGTAGTTAGATGTATGTACACCTGAAAAAGTAGGGTGTGGTGAGCCAACCAGATCTACTGCAACTATAACTGCAAATTGTACCCATTTCCCACGTACATAATAACATTTCATTTCATTTCATTTCATAGAAATTACATATGTGTTAAAAAAAATAATACAACTCATATGCACCAAAATGGATACCACTCAGCATATGCCAGCAGCAATATATGCTAAAGGCGATGGTTTTCAGGACACCCAGAGAGAGATACAGAGCTATAACTACGAACTTCGTATATCTCCGTCTCTATCGCACTTATGGTTTATGGTCCTCGAGCGACAGAGACGGGGATATACGAAGTTCGAGATTCGAAGTTCGTGGTAGCGCCGCAGATCTTAAAATATAACTTATAATTTTTACTTATACGTAAAAAAAAACCTAATTAATGAGGAGAGGTCGCTGGGCAATTAATTAATTCAGAGCTAAGTAAGTTTACAAATCAGGTCTAAGGTCAAGTATGATGAAATGCAGGTGTAGGTGTAATACATTGACAGGTATTGAAAGAGCTATGTGGATTGTCTAATGCATAACATTAGATATTTGTAGGTTCATAAGAAACATTTTAATTTTGTTTTCGCGACAAATGTGGAGGAGCCAAACTGGGGAAGTACCTCCACCTTACAGAAGACCGAAGCCATAATAGCACCACTGCTCTGTAGTGTTGCTATATTATTGCATGCATGTGGTGTTGTGTTCCTGGTGGTGAGTATGGTCGCCAGAGCTCCCTAGGATGCGCTGTGTTGGGAGTGAGGGACCTGCATGTCTCTATCTCGCCTCAAGTGAATAAAGGGCCGGCAACGCACTTGTGATTCTTCTGGACTCACAAGTATCTATAGGCTACGGCACCAGCTTAACATCAGGCAGGCCGTAAGCTTGTTTGCCACAGTCGTTGTATTTAAAAAAAAAATAACCTCGACCGTAGGGTGGTTAGACCACATTTTCGGCCGACTGTACATTGCAAGTGAATGGAAAGCTGGTAAAAGTGCTAATACTGGTCAAAAGTACCCTAAACCGACAAGCATGTATGATAAATGTTATGAATCTTATGAAAGTGAGTGAAGCGAAAGTGGTTTGTCAGGATCGTAGCAAATGGAGATCCGTGATCTCTGCCTACCCCTCTGGGAAAGAGGCGTGATTGTATGTATGTATGTATGTACTAACCGTGTCCTTGTTAACGCCGGGCGTCCGCTTGGTGTACTTGCGTTTGACGCGCGGCGTTGTCTCCCCGGCGGACGACGAGGCAGCCGATTCTGGAATAGCATATCTGTAAGTCCCCAAACCTTTACTTTTACACAGATCCCTATTTAACTAACTTAATGACACCTGTCAAATATAATTCGCAGTACCTACGTTGAGTCTGCAAGGAAAGATAGTCGCTATCATCTTCTTAATATGCTATTCTACAAAAAAAGAAGCGGGTTTTTTTTTTTTTGGCAGAATCAAATTTAAGTGGATACTTCTTTGTTGGCTATGGAACCTTAATATATCATGGCAACATTGACCGACGTAGCTCATTTCACTCGCGATACATTTAAAATGGCGGTCACTTCAGCATTATTTTCATGTCCGCCACATTAACTAAATAACATTTTGTGATTAACAACTAATGGCAAAAAATTAAGGATTAAAACATGTAACAAACAATTATTTGAAATCAGATTAGGCTTCTCTACAAAAAGTTATTCCGGAAGTCACGTGATACATTTTGAACTGTACCTACCCCTATACAAGAACGCGAGCAAAGAAGTACGAGTATCCACTTCAAAAAAAAATATTTTATAATGTTCGTATAGATTCGATAGTCAACTGGTATCTTTAATTCCTCAAAAAAATATCGCTTTATGCAAATAAGTAATTGTTTGAAATTTGGTTGATATTCGCGCCAAAAAGGCACCCGCCATTATCGTGACGTTATAACTGCAACACCAAACCACATACTACTAAGAAGATACTAAATGCAGAAACATAGAAACGTCAAATAGCGAAAACTTGTTTTTGGATTTGCTATTCTGACGTCACTCACAGAAGACAAAATGGCGGTCGGCGATTTCGGTCACGCGACATACTTAAAGATAATAAAATTATGATTTTAATTTTCAAATTAAAAAGAAATCTTGTGTTTTCATAACAAAATAGTGTTATATTCGTATTTCTTCTGGTAAAAACTATGTAGAAAAACTGCTACTGACAGGGCATGGCTCCCGTTCCGGGTCAGTCCTGTTGCAAAGGTTGTCAGGTTGTCGATCGCAATTGGGAATACCTTTTCTCAAAAATGGCCCGCAAAGTGAACATAACTCGCTACATATTGGAAGGTAAAGTGCCAAATAAAAATTAAACAACATTGCAGGCCGCCTGGATGTTACATATAAATTCCTTTTTCTCCAACTTACTCGGAAATGTTTCCATTAATGGAGTAAAAACACACCTCGAAGTTTATCGTTATATGCATTGATGAGATAATAAATTAAAAAAAATGGAAATACTTCCCGGACATGCCCGGGAAGTAAATATTATTGTGCAGGTTACTTACTTTTAATTTCATGCAAGACTACAAATTCACCATACAGCCAATTGTCCAATAGTCACGTACAAAAACCGACATAGATAGAATAATAATTGTGTCCAAATCATAAGACAGTTTTTTTAGACTTAATTATTTTCTCGGACTGATAAATATTTTGTAACAAATGTATAGTTTTTTTAAATGTCTAATGCGTTTAGGGATTGTCGATTTAACTAAATGTAATAATGCCTATATTTATATTTACTAATACTATAAGTTTTCTTTTATTTATTTTCATTGCTATGTTTTATGTGGAATCAAATATACAATTCGGACCCAATACTTTAAACTTTAATATCCTTAAAAAAAAATTAGGCGGGAAACTGGAATTCATTTTGTCAAAGATTTTCTGCCGTGTTATTTTTACGAAAATAAAATGAGTTCTACAAATAGTGACGAAGATATCCCAATGGGTACACCACCAGAATTAGCAGCAGAGGCAAAGTTGGCGAGAGCTAACTTGCTTCCGCCTAAATCCGAAGAAAAATATTTAAGAACGTTCGCAAATTTCAATTCCTGGCGAAAGAAGAAAAATACCAGTTCGTTGTCGGAAAATGTTATTTTGGCGTATTTTAACGAACTTGCAAAAGATAAAAAACCTTCTACTCTGTGGGCAATGTACTCAATGCTGAAAAGTACTATACAACTAAAATATAATATAAACATTAAGAACTACGCGAACTTATTGTCATTTTTGAAACGGAAATCATCCGGTTTCAAAAGCAAGAAATCGAAGATTCTTACCAATGAGGATATCACAATATTCTTAAATGAAGCTCCAGATGAGATTTTCCTAGCAATAAAGGTAAACATAATATTGTATAACTGACTTAATAAATATAACCTTTTAAGATTTTGTTTTATTTCCTCGCATATTTGGAGAAAAGCAGTATACAGGCCTCGGCAGGAATGTCATTTCGTGGATTCGTATCTATTGAAGGACGAGGCTATGCCTCGTCCTTCAAAACCATACTCATCCACGAAATGACTTTTCCCGGCCTCTGCAGTAATATACTATATTTGTCGAATGCCAAACTTTTTAAAAAGTAGAAACTGGAATATAAAAGACGGCACAGACCGTATTCAGCCAAATCAAGTCGTATTTTTCTGTTGCAAACGCTACATTTTTGTACAAGTCTCAAATAGTTTGCGTTTTTCGGTGGAAAAATACACTTGCGATTCTGTTTAATTGACGTCTAATTTTATGTAATTTGTAGTATCCTCAATTTGTATTTAATAGTGAAGCTTGATCTCAATTTAGCCTTTTTTATTCCTTCATTTTTGAGAAAAGCACTATATATTAGCCTCAGCCGGAATGGCAATTGCAGGCTTCGTATTATAATTAAACGGACTCGCAAGCTCGTCCGTTTAAACAAATACTTAGCCTGCAATTGCCTCCTTCCCGGCCACGGCAATAATGTACTATTATTACCTTTAGGGGTTTAGGGTATCCACCACAGATGTTTTCATATATTTGTCACCACGCATGTCTTGACAGCTACATGTCAACTATATGATAGCTACGCATATCTCTGGTGGATTTTCACTCTAAACCAAAACCACTAGTGGAATATCGCGGTACCTCTCGCCAGCGAGTCGTTCCCAACTTTTACCATTACCAGCAATTCGTTACCATTAGTAAAACAGATGGGGATTTTCCCCCCTTGTTACCAGTAGTTAAGGGCCTATGCCCGCCGCGTTTTTTAAACGCGCCGTCGACGCGCGTTTTATCGAATCACGTGTATTCGTTACCATTAGTAAAACAGATGGGGATTTTCCCCCCTTGTTACCAGTAGTTAAGGGCCTATGCCCGCCGCGTTTTTTAAACGCGCCGTCGACGCGCGTTTTATCGAATCACGTGTATTCGTTACCATTAGTAAAACCGATGGGGATTTTCCCCCCTTGTTACCAGTAGTTAAGGGCCTATGCCCGCCGCGTTTTTTAAACGCGCCGTCGACGCGCGTTTTATCGAATCACGTGTATTCGTTACCATTAGTAAAACAGATGGGGATTTTCCCCCCTTGTTACCAGTAGTTAAGGGCCTATCCCCGCCGCGTTTTTTAAACGCGCCGTCGACGCGCGTTTTATCGAATACCTAACGTGTAAATCATCACAAACGCGTGTCGACGGCGCGTTTAAAAAAATGGATGGGGACAAAATAAATTGAATGTAAATTTTCGTGGCACATGTTAAAGTTATACTAAAAATTATACGGTTAAACTCACGTAATCAAATTACGGGCGACATGTTTCGAACTCTTCGGGTGTTATTTTTTAGAATTGAGTGTTTTCGCGGCAGTATCGTGTCACGCACTCATCCTTAAGAACTCCCGAAGAGATCGAAACATGTCACGTATAATTATTAGTATAAGAAAAAGTTGATTACCTACTAAAAAAACACGCATTTTCATTCACACTTATAATTTATAGGTACTCTTAGAAATATGCACATACAATTAGACATATATACTACCTGCATATACAGTATAGGCACAGTCATATTTTAATAAGCAATTTCTTTAAAATAATGAATAAAATGATGTTAGTAGTAAGTACATTAGTAAATTGCCTAAAAGAAACACCATTAAAAACATCAATATAAAAATTTGGATGCAATTTCTACCAATCCTACCATTCAAAACTACCATGCGACCATCAAGAAACTACCACACTTCTATCCAACATTATGCTATGTGTCATGTTGAGGTATGATTAAAGAACATCATCATATCAGCCGAAAGACGTCCACTGCTGGACATAGGCCTCCCCCAAAGAGTGCCAAAGTGGACTGATGAGTGATGACCTGGTAAAGGTCGCGGAAGTCCGTTGGATTGATTGAAGAACAGCGTAGCCACAAAATTATTCTATTTGTTAAACCCCGTCACAAACAAGGGGTTATAAGCTAAACATGTGTGTCTGTCTGTGCCACCGCCTCCCAAACGGAGGAACCGATTTGAGTGAGTTTTGTTTATCCAATCCAGATAGTTCTTAGCTTTTTTAGCGGGGGTGTTTTATATTTTTTATTCAGAAATGATTTTTAAGGCGGTTCGATTTCCATACAAAACGTAATTTGACATTCGCAGGCTAACGGCGTGATATAAAAAAAAAAAGCGGCCAAGTGCGAGTCGGACTCGCACATGAAGGGTTCCGTTAAATTGCAGTTTACGATTTATGACGTATTAAAAAAAAACTACTTACTAGATCCCGTTCAAACCAATTTTCCGTAGAAGTTTGCATGGTAATTGTACATCATATATTTTTTTTAGTTTTATTGTTCTCTTATTTTAGAAGTGTTACAGGGGGGGGGGGGGGGGACACATTTTACCACTTTGGAAGTGTCTCTCGCGCAAACTATTCAGTTTAGAAAAAAATGATGTTAGAAACCTCAATGTCATTTTTGAAGACCTATCTATAGATAGCCCACACGTATGAGTTTGAAGAAAAAATTTTGTATGGGGAACCCAATAAATTTATTGTTTTTTTTTTTCTATTTTTGTGTGAAAATCTTAATGCGGTTCACAGAATACATCTACTTACCAAGTTTCAACAGTATAGCTCTTATAGTTTCGTAAAAAAGTGGCTGTGACATACGGACGGACAGACAGACAGACAGACATGACGAATCTATAAGGGTTCCGTTTTTTGCCATTTGGCTACGGAACCCTAAAAACGTATGTAACAAACTTTCACATTTAAGAAAATAATTTGGGACGTGATAATGGAAAGCCAATTTATGTTTCGAACCACCTTAAGCCATTAGATTTAGATTCATTTCATCATCAATACTTAGGTTTATTAAGCGCGCCGTACACGCGCGTTTGTGTCAAATCCCAAGTAAATTGACTTGACAGTCTTCAGAGGGCCTTATTATTATTATAAATTACATTCATGTCAATTTAAAATATTAAAATGACAAAAAAGTCACCCAAATCGTCATCATATGAGGTCACACACATTAAGGACATAATATCTAGACTGTATCCAAGATTAATCTCCAAAATGTATGGAAATATCACTTGGCATTTCCTTTAATCATACCTCATCAGACAACTATATAATTTCATTCTTATTGTAAATAAAAAAACACGCATTCATTCACATTAAAAAAACATTAATTTCCTGGCTACATACAAATATATATTGCACCATTCCCGATATAAAAGGAAATCAATAATATCTTGCACAATTTAAAATGGGGTCGCGTATTAAGTTTGGAATACTTTGGGAAATCAAACCCTGTGACTGCTGCTGGCCTCACACAATCGGAATCAGTCACTGAATACAGTTCTAGACTCAACATTTATTATTACTCCAAAAGAAAGAAGGCCAAAAACCTAGTGACGAAAATCCCATTCAAATATCTCAATAACTTACGAAGCTACAACCGTTTTAATATTGCTTGTTAGGGAGAGAAAACACTCGTGGATCGTGACGTCAAAGGGTTAGAATTTACCCCCTCGTAAATCTTTGAACACTTACAACTTTGTGATTTATATTTAATTTTACATACATACATACCATCACGCCTTTATCCCTAAAAGGGGTAGGCAGAGCACATGAAACTTGTGTTTCAGTGCCACTTTTAGCATAAATGAATAATTTAATTTTACGCTTTACTTTTTTCTCCATTTGACAATATATTTAAACCTTTTTCGAGAAAATTCATCATTATTGGTTATTTTATTCGGTGTCTACACCCCTATTCAGAATCTGGACCAACCAAGAGTCAAAATAATGTACACCCTTTGATAGAAATTCTGCACATAGTGTACCGTTTTCTTTGCTCTTCAGTCATTCCTAGTAAACTACGGCTCTGGTGGTAAGCGAAAACCGCAGTCTACGGACATTTGCAGGTCTAGGGTTGTCACATGTGCGTAAATAGTTATGAGCAGGGATCGGATAATCGGATAGATAAATACCTACACTTTGGCGGCGCCGTTGATGTCGAGTTGTATGGAGGCCGACTCAATTTATTTTTATATATAATCAGATTCAGAAATCATTTATTGTCAAATTGTGCGAGTACAGTAGTTGTTATAGGACTAAGTTATGCGTGTCACAATCAACCGCTTTACGGTTTATAAAATTCCCGGGATTAATAATTTAACTACTTCATTCAAAAAAAAGTATTTAGTTAGATAAGTATGTGTAATGAACTATTTCAAGTTATTTTCCATGTATATATCTACTAATAGTACATTACTATAGAGGCAAAGAAACGAAGGGTTGCAGGCCAAGTAGATATAGACGGATAGAGATACGCGGCCGGCAACCCAGTTTCTCGCCAAGATTTGTATAGTGCTTTTTCTCAAACTTGCAATGAAATAAAAATAAAAAGTAGGCAATTTGTTTTATTCGTAGCAACACAACTAAATAATACGTTTCTGAACAAAACATTAGCAATGACAACAAGTGTCAATCAAGCAGGGAATGACAGCTGTCAGTGTTGTCCCATAATTTTTTGATGGTTGAATGCCAAGACGTTGTGTCACAATTTGACGTTTAAAAACAAAAGAAGGTTGCTTTACAGGCCTAGGTGTGTAAGGCTGTATGAAATTCCTTTACATATCATCTTCACTCATCGCACCGGATACGTAGTATTTCCGGACCTAATTTGAAGTAAGTTATGTCAACATTTCATTTTAAGTTTCAGAAAATATTATTTAATTTACATGCAATTTGTTCAAGTGACGATGTATTAGTAGCTAATTTAAATTAACATAAAGTTTTATCCTAAATATAAGATTGATACGAACTAGCAAGTAAAGCAGCTATAGAAGCTGTTAAAATACAATCAAATTTTTAAGAAGCCGATTCCATACTTGCTTTACATTTTCCGGGAATATACCAACTTTAGGCATTTATCTATCCGATCCCTGGTTGAGTTTACAAATATGTCAACCTTGATTGACTGCTTGCCTCGCCTCTCTCCCAGTTAAGACGCGCATATAATATAAACAGCTATAATATTCTCCTACCATGCACGGGCCTAAACTTGAACCTTTTACCTTTCCTCCTAATCAACTTGGTATTCCTCCTTATAACAACCTTTTTATCGCCAATCTTTCTCGCCACGCGCTGCGGCATTTTTTTGATCTTTTTTGGCGGTAACCTTTTCGCCCGCGACGTCAGTACTTTCGTCGCTTTCAGTACTTTTGCTTGAAAATACATAATGACATGGGTGAACTACCGCAACCAGGTTAGTATACGCATACGAAATAAATATTGAATTTTCCATAAATTTGGAAAAAATTCTCTTCATATTGTGAGGTAGAAATTCACTTGTCATATTATCAACATACTGACAACTTGGCAAGTTTCTAAGTTCCTCCCTGTAATAGGGAATGGATGAAAATTTTAGAAGTGCCTGATTCTTTTTTTGGTGATAGGAATAACCTTCCTTAGCACCAGAAAAAAGTTGCGGACTTTTCAGCTGCGTCAATTATTTTTGAAAAATATAAACTGTTTCCTCACTTGCGTTTTCTGTTTAGGACGGCGAATGAGACACTTTCGTTGATCCGTCTCATATTACAAAAAAATATTTGAAATATCTGACCCTGGCAATGACAAATATAGCTGCTGCAGCTGTCAATATAATTGCCAGTGTCAGTTTACCACGGATTTTTAAGATATTTTTTTTGTAATATGAGACGGATCAAGGAAAGTGTCTCATTCGTCGTCCTAAACCCAAGACGTAAGTGAGGAAACTGTTTATATTTTTCAAAAAACAATTGACGCAGCTGATAAGTCTGCAACTTTTTTCTGGTGTTAAGTAAGGTTATTCCTATCACCAAAAAATAATCAGAAAACTTCTAACGTTATCATCCATTCCCAATTTCAGATATAGTTTTGAAAATTTAAAACCTTATTTATTTCGTAATGCAGTTAGTTCTGTGTTAAATCAAGTGTTGATTTCGGGATTTAGGAGAGTAAAAAATATGGAAACGGATACAAGAAGCACATCGTTAAACAGTTTGGTGGATTTGGACATGGGTTTTTGATTAATCCATTGGAGAAAAAGCAAAAGCTTAATCATCACTTTTGTCTCAGGTTAAATTAAAAGAAAGGGAAATACTGGACTATTTCAAAGAATCATTTCCTGTTCTGACATTTCAAAACAAAGCCATTTTGGCGTGATCAAAAGTTTTGACGCTGATGATTTTATAGAATAAATAAGTAGGTTAGGATAAGTTTGTATTATATCCTGAAAATTCTAAAAATCCTTCAGTTTAACATGGTTCGAGTTCGAGGAAAGAGTATGCTTTTGGATTAATGACTACGTAGTATAACAAATATTCAATTAAGTACGAGTATCTCTTTTTAATCCCGAAACCAATACTAAGAGGGTGTATGATTGTGATAATGATAAACTAGTTAAAACAAAAACAGTGTTAAAAAACGTAATGACCAATGATAATGATCGAAAATATAGCGAAACTGTACATAATTCTACTCGTAACAAATTTGCGGTATGAAACATATTTTTTGACTATTATATATTATTTTAAGAGTCCCCGGCAAGCTTGGTCGAATTTCTCATTCCCATACAAACGGAGTTTCGTTCTCATTTTAAAACTACGTGTTGGATTGTAACGAAACTTTGCATTTACAATAGCATGAGGTATATCTAGGTCTGTAATTAGTTTATATGGCTCCAGTTTATAAAACAAACGAAATACAGCAAAAGCAAGTTTTGTATGAAAAACTTAAATTCACTGTATTTTTTTTACTATGGTATCTGAAGCTACATAAACTAATTACAGACCTGAATATACCTTAACTTATTCTAACTACAAAGTTTCAGAGCAAACTAGGTAGTCGTTTTAAAATCCTTGTTATTCGAGCATGCCGTTTATAATTTACTTTGAAAACAAAGTTTTAACCGACGAAAAATAAATCATCCCCTATTTTCCTACCCTTAGGGTTGGTTTTTTTTTCCAAATTTACATGGGACCAACTTCGGGGTATACCCTTTCCAATAAAAAAAGAATTATCAAAATCGAACTACTCCGTAAAAAGTTATGCGTGGTCATACATAATAGTACATTACTTACCTAGGGCGGTTAAACAAAGAATGTCTCAGATCGCAGGTATTTGACGCCCGAGCCGAAGGCAAGGGCGATAAATATGCGCTCTGAGGCTTTCTTTATTACCGCCCGTGGTGAGTACAACATTTTACGTCTCTATCTGGCCAGGAAGTGGGGTTTTCCGCACGCTTAGCGTGCGGTAATTCCTACTTTATGGCCAGGTATGACGTAAAAAAAATAAATATATACGCGTCGAATTGAGAACCTCCTCCGTTTTTTTCGTCGGTTAAAAAATAAGAGCTATAGCATACCTTTCTCACAAATACAAATGTCACAGATAAAGACCAACAAATTTTAATGATATTTTAACTAAAATATATTTGATGAACGTTCATGAACAAGTATATTTTCGATCATTATAGTATTATTAACACTAAATCATTAGTTATTAAGACTACAAGTTTCTTAGGTGGATCTTTTCATTAGAAACTCGTCCTTCGTATGAATGTTTTCTACAGCCACACATTGTAAAGAAACTGGTAGTTAGATTAACTTTATATAAGTGAGTGTTATTCAACTTCTTAATACATAATAGATATGTACAAAAAACTCACCACCAGCGCCACGGCGTTTATATTCTCTTTTAGCCTTTCTCTCCAATGCCTCTGTGAAAAAATAAATACAGTTTGAGTCATCTGGAAGCTGAATTCTCCATACAAATGTTACATACAGTCATGGCCAGATAATTGAGAACATGATTTTTTCCCCATACAGTTGCATATAAATATGACTTTTCAAATTTGATGATAATTTATAATGTGTTTGATTAATTTTGTTTCTGATTATAATACGGATGTAACCGTGTTTAAACAGTATTTAATATAGTGCAAAAGAGCTTCTGTAAAATTTTGACTTAACACTTTTTATAAGTTCATACATTGTTCCTAATTACAGTATGAACTCGTAAAAACTGTCCATTTGACCATCCGTATTTTTATAAGCACAACTTTTACAGAACTTTTATATAAACTAAATTAAATCTTATTTATACACAGATACCTCCATATACTCAGAAATAAAATTGGCCAAACATATTTTAAATCATCATTAAATTTGAAAAGTTATATTTGTATGCAACTGTATGGGGAACAAATCATGTTTTTAATTATCTGGCCATGACTGTACATCCCAATGCATTGATCTTACCCTTTGGACGCCATTATTGACGTACGAAAGTGATACCTATACGCCAAGTATTTTTGACGTACGAAAGTGACACCTATACGCCAAGTATTTTTGACGTACGAAAGTGACACCTATACGCCAAGTATTTTTGACGTACGAAAGTGACACCTATACGCCAAGTATTTTTGACGTACGAAAGTGACACCTATACGCCAAGTATTTTTGACGTACGAAAGTGACACCTATACGCCAAGTATTTTTGACGTACGAAAGTGACACCTATACGCCAAGTATTTTTGACGTACGAAAATGACACCAATGGGCATTTTCAATATTTCGTGCACCCAATTAGCGTGAGTTGTTAAATAAAAATTAACTCCGTGTCAGTTTTGTAACGACAAATAAGTATTTAGTTTGTATAAAAAAAATCTTTTTCTTTTCAATATATAAATCATGTGCATATAGACCTTATTTAAATGCGAAAAAAGTTCAGTTTGATATCATTTGTATGCTTAACTTTAGTTACAAAACTGACACTGAGTTAATTTTAATTTACAACTCACGCTAATTGGGTGCACTAATTATTGAAAATGCCCCTATACGCCAAGTATTTTTGACGTACGAAAGTGACACCTGTACGCCAAGTATTTTTGAAACAAAAAAACACATATCGCAATAGTAGTGTGTTTTGCAGTTATTAATAAAATGGTGGCAAAATATTGGCAAAATGAAATATAGTTTCAATTATTTGATCCCTTCACACGAAGAAGTTATTAATACGTTTATAATACATTGATAAGTATGTTAGGCTTTAAGGTATTTGTAATATGGGCCTTGTTGCCTGATTTAAATAAATAAATAAAAATAAAGATTGTGAATAATGAACCTTAGTTGAAAAGCATGAAGGTTACTTTGACAGCGCACGCTACAACACCAGAATCTTTTCTTGGCGCCGTGGGCACGAGAATACGCAACGCTTTTAGGCGTTCTTGGCGTCCAACGGGTTAAATATTAACGCCTTGGCCACGACTTTGGTCTTAAGCGACCTGCGACCAGCGTTTTATCTGTTCATTGCGCGGTCGAGACGCGCAACGCACTGTGGTTAGTTGGGATCACGCGCAATGAACAGATAAAACGCTGGTCGCAGGTCGCTAAAGACCAAAGTCGTGGACAAGGCGTAAAGGGTTAACTATTTTTACTAAACGGGGCACAATCGCGTATAATTATGAGTCATCCCGCGACCAAGGATGTCGTGGTAAAGTCACCGGCATAAATATATGATGGAACAAAGGCCGCAAAAATATCTAATGACAACTCTATTCCTAGAGCCGTAAGAGCGTGTCAGATATTTTTGCGGCCTTTGATTCATCATATATTTATGCCGGTGACTGTACCTCCAAAAAGTCGATTGTTAATGTTTACATTTTGTTTGCAGTTCTCTCAGGTCTCATAATCAAATAATTCTATCGAACTTGACCAATTTATATAACCTATAAAAAACGGTATATTCAATATTAGCTGATCATTATGATTTACACAAGTAGGTAGGGTAAATCGCCAGTAACTGGCCACCGTTCAATAACTGGGCAGCTCATACTAATAATGAACTCTATTCATCTGTAATAGAATTCAATTTAGTATAACGTGGCCAGTTATTGAAGGGTGGCCAGTTATTATAACCTTATACTAAAATGAATTCTATTATAGGTGAATAGAGTTCATTTTTAGTATGAGTTGGCCAGTTATAGAACGGTGGCCAGTTACTGGCGATTTACCCTATATCGATCTAAACAAAATCTATCAATAGGTGCGACTACACCAAACGCACGCTCACCCGAGCGCGGCTCACCCTAGCGTGCGCGCTAAGTGTGGACGGCAATCGGCGCGCCTGAGCCGCTCGCCCGAGCGTCCGCACGCTCGGGCGAGCGGCTCGCCCTCGAGTGAGCGTGCGTTTGGTGTGGACGCACCTAATGAACAACACAAAAAATACACGCTGAGACTAATTTCCAAGAACTCATTTATTTCTGACTTAAAGTTTAGAACATAAATAAAGCAAAAAAAAAGTGTGATGTCATTACCATTTTATATTAAGGTCATTACCATTTTATATTAAGGTCATTACCATTTTATATTAAGGTCATTACCATTTTGGGCAGCTCGACGCGTCTCTCCTATGTTAGCGTGTAAATAATTTAAAAAGTTTCATCAATACAAATCATTATATATACATATTATAAAACAATCATTTTCATACAGGTTGGTCCAAACCTCGACGTAAACATTTTTTTTAGATTCCTTACGTCGTTGTGGGCTGTCAGAATATACTTTCGTTGCGATGACTCAACTTTACCATGTTAGGTTTGGGCGCCATATACACCTCGTAAGATACAAGGTGTATAGGGCGCCATATAACTCGGCGCCCTAGGTGGACTGATGACCTGGTAAAGGTCGCGGGAGTCCGCTGGATGCGGGTGGCGCAGGACCGGTTATTGTGGCACTCTTTGGGGGAGGCCTATGTCCGGCAGTAGCTTTCAGCTTAAATGATAGTGATAGATAATATAGTACTCACAGAGAGCCAGGGAGCTTCTCTTCCTAGCCAAGTATTCGGGACGGTTATTGTTGCACTCTTTGGGGGAGACCTATGTCCAGCAGTGGCTTTCGGCTTAAATGATAGTGATAATAGTGCTCACCCAGCTCCCTGGCTCTCTTCCTAGCCAAGTATTCGGGACGGTTATTGTGACACTCTTTGGGGGAGACCTATGTCCAGCAGTGGCTTTCGGCTTAAATGATAGTGATAATAGTGCTCACCCAGCTCCCTGGCTCTCTTCCTAGCAAAGTATTCGGGACGGTTATTGTGGCACTCTTTGGGGGAGACCTATGTCCAGCAGTAGCTTTCGGCTTAAATGATAGTGATAATAGTACTCACCCATCTCCCTGGTTCTCTTCCTAGCCAAGTATTCGGGACGGTTATTGTGGCACTCTTTGGGGGAGACCTATGTCCAGCAGTGGCTTTCGGCTTAAATGATAATGATAATAGAGTACTGACCCAGCTCTCTGTCCCTTTTCCTGGCCAAGTATTCCAGACTGGTTTTTTTTCCCCGCTCTCGTTGCGATTACTCAACTTTACCATGTTAGGTTTAGGCGCCCTTTTATATTACACGGCGCCCTATACACCTCGTAAGCTAGAAGGAGCGCCCTGAATGGACTGATGACCTGGTAAAGGTCGCAAGAGTCCGCTGGATGCGAGTGGCGCAGGACCGGTCACTGTGGCACTCTTCGGGGCAAGCCTGTGGCCAGCAGTGGACGTCTTTCGGCTTATATGATAATGATAATAGAGTACTCACCCAGCTCTCTGGCCCTTTTCCTGGCCAAGTATTCCGGACTGGTTTTGTCGACCCGCGGTCGGCCGCGTTTGCGCTTCTCACCGCTCTCGTTGCGACTACTCATCACGGCCGCTGAAACAAAATGGCGGATTGTGTCTCAAGGAAGCAAAATGGACGGCGAGGGCGGTATATTCGATCTTGAGCGGAACGAGGGATTCAAGTGTTTCGGAATCGTCTTGCTGCCGTCTGTCATACTGCTTGTCAATACTTTTTTGAACTATTATCAAGTACAATTAACTAGCTCCCCAAGTGTGTGGTGTCGGGTTAGAATAGCACCACCCCCTGTCTTCCCGTGGGTGTCGTAAGAGTCGTATTAAGGGAACAGGGTTGAAGTGTGTTGTGGGCGATGGGTTAACAACCTATTACTGCGACATCACATTTTGTCGATCTTTTATATCCACATTTATGCTAAAAGTGGCACTGGAACATAAGTTTCAAGTGCTATGTCTACCCCTTGCGGGAATAAAGGCGTGAATCTATGTATGTATGTAATTAACTAGCTTCTGCCCGCGACTCCGGCCGCATACAACTCGTTTATATCGTAGCTCCATACAAACGTTCACCCGCCATTTTAACCTCCTTAGGGGATGATTTCCGAGATAAAAATTATCCTATGTCCTTCCCCGGGAGTCAAACTATCTCCTTACCAAATTTCATTGAAATCGGTTCAGCGGTTTAAGCGTGAAGAGGTAACAGACAGACATACACACTTTCGCATTTGTAATATTAGTATGGATAAAGATTTGCTTAAATGTTTGTTTTACATCCTAAAAAATGAATTCCATTGCAAAAAACTGAACATAGTCCATGTGAAAGGATATTTATAATCAAAAATATGTGAACTGTTACCATTTTGGTGGGTCACTATCAAATTGACCTTATCGTTAAACGACCATTTCAGCTAGATGACATAAAATTTAAATACACAGTCAGCATATATTCAATTTAGCTGCGACGACGTGAAAGTAGAATACTCAGTCAGCAAAAAAACAGTATAGCTGGATGGCTAAGAATTAGAATGAATAAGTAGCCAAACGTCTGAAAATATAAATAGTCCATATGATTAGAATATCTAATGAACAGAAAGTGAAATTAGTTAATTGACATAAACACAGAACGAGTTAATAGCAAAACATCATGAAATGTAAATAGTCTACAAAATTAGAATTCCCAATTCGTCGAAAGTAAAATTATTTGATTGACATGAACACAGAACGAGTTAAAAGCAAAACGTCTGGAAATTGAATGTGTCATAATTTATAAATATGTAACAGTTTAAGCTAGGCTTATAAGTTATAATTTAATATGGATATTCTGAGATTTTTATTTGTTAGTAACGTATACCCCCTAAAAACATTGGTTTATCCCATCACACTTAAAAATTTTAGATTGTGCGACAAGGTTTTAATTCTCAAGTGTCACATTATAATACTTTATATACTTTGAAATCCAGACGTTTTGCTATTGGGTCGCTTGGCGTTTATTCCATTTAGCAATAAAAACATTACACAATCCAGACATTTTGCTTCTTGAATGTTTAGCGTTCATGTCTGTTTAGTAACTAAGACGTTCTAAGATACAAACGTGTTGCTACCGGGCCATTTAGCATTTGTGTCTATTAAGAAATAAAGACATTCGAAGATAAAGATGTTTTGCTGCTAGATCATTTTAAATTGTTACGTTCTAAGATCCAGACGTTTTGCCAAAGAGTCATGAAGCATTCATGTCTATGTAGTTACAAAGACATAACACAATCCAGACATTTCAGCTATATTGTCCTTTAGCGATAAGGTAAATTTGATAGTGACCCATTTTGGTGAATGGATTCATAGCCCACAATTACGTGCATTTATTAAACGCTTTTTTAATTATGACGTCAAAAGTTCCTATCAGTACTAACTGTTGTACAGGAAAATAAGTAAATTGCTGTTTTGGTACCAAAAACTGCGTTGAGGTACATAGTTGTTATAGGTATGGCCGAAGTTAAAGATTCAGTACTAATTGTTGTACAGGAAAATAAGTAAATTGTTGTTTTGGTACCAAATACTGCGTTGAGGTACATAGTTGTTATAGGTATGACCGAAGTTAAAGATTCAGTACTAACTGTTGTACAGGAAAATAAGTAAATTGCTGTTTTGGTACCAAAAACTGCGTTGAGGTACATAGTTGTTATAGGTATGGCCGAAGTTAAAGATTCAGTACTAACTGTTGTACAGGAAAATAAGTAAATTGCTGTTTTGGAACCTAATACTGCGTTGAGGTACGTAGTTGTTATATGTATGGCCGAAGTGAAAGATATGTTAATACATTTGCACCTTATTTATTTATTTAAACCTTATTGAACAGTAACAAGTGCCATACATATACCTACAAAAGGCGAATTTAATGCCATGAGGCATTCTCTATCAGTCAACCTTTAGGTCAAACTTATCTATTAGAAACCTAGTTATAAAATGTATATGTGCGTTTCCGAGATTGGCCTTGAACGCCAATGTGCGTTGTCGGCACTGAGCGCTAACTAGAAACTTTCATGTTTTTTAACACCATAGCCAACAAACTTGGCCTATCTGTAATATGAACTCCAGACTAGTCGTGGTTACAAGTTCTATGTACAACGCACATGTGTGTGGTCGGCACTGAACCCTAACCAGTTTTTTTGCCAATTAATCCTTTTACTTACTCACCTATTCTTCTTCGTCAAGCATTACATGAACGCGCATGTGCGTTCTAGTTTTCTTTTTCAATTAAAACTATAACTTACCTATATCTTTGGCCTGTTTCCTGGCAGCCAAATAATCTATGTTGATGAACGCCTATGTGCGTTCTCGGCACTGAGCCCTACCCCGAAAATGTATTTTTGTTGTTTCCAATTAAACCTTTTCTCCTTCGCCGAACCTTGGTGCCGAAAACGCACATAGGCGTTCATGTTCATAGAATACATGAACGCCTATGTGCGTTTTCGGCACCAAGCCCTAACCAGAAACAAAAATATTTTTTTAGCCAATTAATTTTAAAACTTACCCATCTCCTTGGCCTGTTTCCTGGCAGCCAAGTTGGCCAAATACTCCGGACTAGTTTTGTCGACCCTCGGCCTGCCCCGTTTGCGTTTCACCGGCGTCACGACCACGGCTAGGGACGAAAAAAAGGGGTCAACTCAAATGGGACAAAATAAATAATTCTGTTTTTGCAAAATAAATGTGCTGCCGATCATAACAGGGGAAAGTTGAAAAATAAATGAAAAGGTATCCACCAGTTTAATAGAACTTATATTGGCTAAATGGCTAATAAAAAAAACAATTAGGTCCGTCAGTTATAGCCTGACCAGTTTCTATTTGACCCTAGCCACGTACAACTTTGTACGTGGCTAGGGAGCCATAAGAAAATGTAAATAAATCTTGTTTTTCTCACAGCACTTCAAACAAAAAACAGTCAATTATATCACTAAACATTGTAAAAAGAATGTACAATGCATTTTTTTGTAAAAACCCTAAGAGTTGGCAAACTGTCTGACTTTCTTTCGAATGCCTGCCATCAGCGTATTTATTGATTTTTTTGTGAACTGACGAGAGGCTGCGTTCCATATTTTTTTGAAATCAGCTTCATTGTCGGCCACTGCCCCTTCTTGAGCAGGTATCGTTTGATATTTGCCCAATACCTTTCAATCGGGCGAAGTTCTGGGCAATTTGGTGGGTTAATGTTTTTCGCGACATAACTACTATTCTTGTTATCAAGCAAATCTAAGGTGGCTTGAGCGTAATGAGCAGAAGCTAAATCAGGCCAAAATATTGGAGGACGTGTATGTTTCCGATATAAGGGCAGAATTCGCTTTTTAATACACTCCTGTGGGTAGACATCTCCGTTTATTGTACCGATAGTGAAAAAGGTCGTACTTTTAAGCCCGCATGAGCAAATAGCTTGCCATACAAGGATTTTTTGGGCGAATTTTTCAATAGCCACGCTCTTATGTTCTTCTGGAACGTCCTTGCCAGCTGCACACGAGTAAAACTGGGGCCCCGGTAACGTTTTCATGTCTTTTTTTACATATGTTTCGTCATCCATTAAAATGCATCGGTCGTTATTTTGAATTAAAAACTTGTCCAAATCTTTAGCTCGATATTTCGCTCTTTCAAGCTGGGCAGCAGTCCTTTTCGGCATTTTCTGTTTCTTCCTGGTCTGTAAATTAGTTCTCTTTTTGGCGTTTTGTACGTTCCCGACCGAAGTTTTTAACTTTTTGGCTACATCGCGAATAGAGGCCGATGGATTTCGACGGAAAGACGCTACTATGTCCGTGTCCAATTTTGGCTTCACGCAGCCTTTTCTGCGACCGCAACCTGGTAGATCACCTAGAGTATTAAATTCCCTAAACATTTTTATTACTTTTCGTACACCATTTTTAGATAATTGATACCGTTTTGCCAGTTGTCGCATCGCAATACCCTTTTCTGTACAGTAGGATATTATAATTAATTTACGAGTTTTTTCATTTATCCTCGGCATCTTGATTTTATCTAGTCAATGACATATATTATAAAATTTATCTTCAACTTGACAATACATGTGTCAAAATATCATGCATTGGCACTTTTGGTGGCTACTTTATTTCGTGAACAAGCCTTAGAAACTTGTCATTATCAAAAAATATTGAACACGTATTTTTTTATTTAGTCAATCAAAATTTATGATTGATTGACAAAATAAAAAATACGTGTCCAATATTTTTTGATAATCTAATAGTCCGTAAGCCCACTTGCAGTAAAGCAATTGTGCTGAGCAAGAATCAGAAGTTAATCGCACCTAAAATTGGCCGATAGTTTGAAAAATCTTTAATTTCCGGTCAACTGGCAGACAGGTGAAACGTTCATAACCCTGCGGCGCCTGCGAATCGGAAACGATAACGCAGGTAAAGCAAAGATGGCAGCGGTCAGTCATTGGATGGGTGACCGCCTGTTTGAGTGGTTACTATAAATGAGCGCTTCCGTGCTTTGGAAGGCACGCTAAGCAGTTGATCCCGGATGCTGTCTATGACAGTAGTCGTTAAGCCGAGTTAGAGGCGTTTGGGCGGCTTAAGAACCTCTAACAGTCGAGTTGCCCACTCACTTGACAAAGGGGGGACAACTGTCACTTGCGTCCGCAGGCGCTACCTACCACAACCCTGCACGTGTCCCCTGGGTGGTACTAAAAAGTGACAAACTTAAAGGCCAAATGATCTCCCTCCACCTATTCAAGGAGCGTCTAGCAGGTATACCTTTAAGCGTCAGCTTAAGGGCTATTTGTTGACGCTCCAGAAATCCTAAACCCAATCCTAACCCATCCAGCACTTTCCTATCCCAACCGTGTCGCGTTTTGTGCTTTGTGTTTTTCTTTCTATCCCATTTGGCTACTGGTACATATTTTACAAATTTATTACATTTATTATTTATTATGTGTATACAATAATTATGTGTATATCAATGGTCTTATGTTGTGTTGCGTTCCGTGGGTCACGTACGGTGCTGTCTGAAAATCAGCGCTGTAGGTGTCTGTCTGACACCTCGGCATAATGCTGAGACAGCGACCTATTCACTGCCGCGAATACACACACAATATGTGTTAAATTGCCTACTCCCTTTGTCTCTGTGTGTCTTTTGTGTAGTAAATAAATGTCTTCTTTCTTCTTTCTTTCTTTCTTTAAATAATGTATGCCATACGATTAAATAAATAAGGTGCCAAAGGTGGCCATCTATAACACCGTCTGCCAAGTACTTCCGGCCATTTCTGGACTGACGACTTCGGTTTACTCTATCTACGATTAAATGGCTAAATGATGCCACATGTCTCGTACTGTTATCACATGACGAAAATATACCCTTAAAATTTTGACCGGAAGTGAAGGATTTTTCAAACTTTCGGCCAATTTTAGGTGCGTAAATCTTCTGATCCTTGCTCAGCACAACTTTCTCGACCTGCTGCCATGCATTTTATCGTGTTGTCATGAGACGTAACTGTATTGGGAATTGGGAGTGGGCTTACGGATAATTTAGTGTCAGGTGACAATTGGGAATGGATGAAAATTTCAGAAGTGCCCTGTTTATTTTTTTTTGGTGATAGGAATAAATTTAACCAGAAAAAAGTTGCAGACTTTTCAGCTGCGTCAATTATTTTTGAAAAGTCTAAACATTTCCTTTATTAATCAATATTTTACCACTGTACAAAAAAAATGTTTTAGAATGTGCAACCCCACTTGGCCTACTAACTATATTTTGAATTTTTGCCCCCCCCCCCCCCCCCCGTTATCCATCTTTTTCATAGAAACTAAAAATATATATTAACATTTTTCATTTCCTATACACATGCATTAGCTTTGTCTACAACTGTTCCAAATTTCAAATTGATAGCATTTGTTGTTCCCGAGATATTTAAAGTTGTGACAGACAGACATACAGAGTCGCACCATAAATAAATAATTAATGTTTATTCTCTTTAAAGGTTCCGTTTTTACCTTTTTGGTCCGGAACCCTAAAAATTATTGGATACCAATAACTTTTTTTTATACCCATTGGATATAATTAAGCTCACTCAGTACCTACTTAATAGTAATTGTTTAACGAGGGGCGTAAGTGGAATATTGCAAACGAGAGTCTATCAGAAGCCCGACACCGAAGGTGGAGGGATCAAAAGCCAGCCAAACTCGAGTTTGCAATATTTTTACGCCCGTGTTATACACAATGTTTTTCATCACATTTGCGAGGAAATAAATAACTACAAAAGACAGAAAGATCTATGTTTTATGTATACGAGCGCACCAATCAAAAATTGACGAAATTGACAACTTCACTTCCAGATCAGTGCGAGTGGAGCGCGCAGCTTCAATATTTCAACCAATCACAGAACAGTATTCTTGCAGCGCATGGCCTACTAGATTTTTATTTCAACCAATCACAGAGCAGAATTCTTGTAGCGCGCGGCCACCTAGATTTGCTTTAACCAATCAGATCACACACAAACTCATAACTCCCTAGGGAGTTATAGACATCCATAACTCCCGTGGGAGGTAAATCGGCTGTAGCTGCTCTATGCACCTGCCTATAATACACCCTTTACGAGCAAGTGTGATGAAAAAGTGGTTTAATGGTCTTTTATTGTAGGCCATCTTAAGTAAACTAAGAAAAATCTCTATAGCGCCTTCTAAAAGGCGGGTCAGCGCCATCTAGCGGCAGCATTGGTAAACGCAACGTCCCGCGTTCATGGAGCATTTGTTTTATTTCGTTCGATTTCAAAACAAGGCAAACTCTACTCTATTTCCTGTGTCAGTTGATTCAAAATTCATAGGCAACTTTTTTTGTACAGTAGGCGGTTAGAGAATAATCTGTTTATCTTTAAAAAACTAACATGTTATGTGTTGTCTCTGTTTCACATTAGTCAAATTGAGATTACCAATAAAATTTGTCAATTTATTCTACATTATAATTACACACAAAAAAATGGTCTATTTAGTTGCTGGAATTAAACACATGGTTTTAAAAGAAGTAGGTATTGCCAGTAATTTTCCATTGCCGATATGAAATACATGCGGGATTATTGTTTGAATTTAAAAAATATACGCAGTAATGAATACTTATTATTCTTACCAACACTTGATTTGGGCCGTTGACACTTGGCCAACTTTTGATGATCGAGCGTTCCTCGGCATCATTTGTTTTCCGGGGAACCATGTTTCCCGGAAATGGGTAGCCAGATCGATTATTCGCCCCCGTAAACCTCATCGAAATCGTTACAGACGTTTTCGAGAACCCATTTACAAACAAACAGACAAATTGTAGGTAGTTTAAGTGTTATTGTAGTATATGATCACAATAAATACCCTGAAACGTTTATTATAGGCATACGAAAATGGTAACAGTCCACAAATGTATACATTATTTGTTGCAGTTTCTCCGCTACCCAAGGGTTGCCTGGAAGAGATCGCTCTTTAGCGATAAGACCGCCTGATGTTAATAGAAGTTAACATCAGGCGGGTATTTAAGTTTATATGCCCTGTACCCTGTATATGATTCATGTTTTGAGGTGTGCAATAACCTGTGTGTTGGAAACTGTTGTGGTAAGTTTAGGGAAGTGGTCATTTTGGAAACTATTGTAGTAAGTTTAGGGAAGTAGTCATTCTGGAAACTGTTCTGGTATGTTTAGGGAAGTAGTCATTTTGGAAACCGGAAAGTTTAGGAAAGTAGCCATTTTAGAAACTGTTGTGGTAAGTTTAGGGAACTAGTCATTCTGGAAACTGTTGTGGTAAGTTTAGGGAAGTAGCTATTTTAGAAACTATTGTGGTAAGTTTAGGGGAAGTGTTCATTTTAGAAACTGTTGTGGTAAGTTTAGGGAAGTAGTCATTTTAGAAACTGTTGTGGTAAGTTTAGGGAAGTAGTAATTCTGGAAACTGTTGTGGTAAGTTTAGGGGAAGTGTTCATTTTAGAAACTGTTGTGGTAAGTTTAGGGAAGTAGTCTTTTTAGAAACTGTTGTCGTAAGTTTAGGGTAGTAGTCATTCTGGAAACTGTTGTGGTAAGTTTAGGGAAGTAGTCATTTTAGAAACTGTTGTAGTAAGTTTAGGGAATTAGTCATTTTAGAAACTGTTGTGGTAAGTTTAGGGAAGTAGTCATTTTAGAAACTGTTGAGGTAAGTTTAGGGGAAGTAGTCATTTTAGAAACTGTTGTGGTAAGTTTAGGGAAGTAGTCATTTTAGAAACTGTTCTGGCAAGTTTAGGGAAGTAGTCATTATGGAAACTTTTGTGGTAAGATTAGGGAAGTAGTGATTCTGGAAACTGTTGTGGTAAGTTCAGTGAAGTAGTCCTTTCGAAAACTGTTGTGGCAAGTTTAGGGAAGTAGAAGTAAGCTTATAATTTAGGAATAGTGGTAATTTTGAAAGCAACCAGTCATATTGGGAAGAGGTGTTTGGGAAATTTGTAATTTGAAGTTCCTAGTCATTTAGATATTTTAAAGATAGATTACCTGGTGTGACGATAGGCGCCTCCGGCTTCGGTTTGGCCGCGTACAGCTCGGGGGGCACGAAGTGTGAGACCGGGGACCTGTAGTCCACAGTCAAAGGCAGCCCGCCAGGCACTGAAACAATAGTAGTAGTTTACTAAGCAGAAGCTTGAAAAATTATTCGCCACGAGCAGGATTTGAACCCGCGACCTCTGGAACCCGTCCATCGCTCTAAACTAAACCAACTGAGCTATACCGTGGGTCCGCTAGTGACAATGACTCTGTCAATCCCCTCACTCTTCCAATGGGGCTGGCAATATTCCCGGGAACGGCACATCGCTAGCCACCCGCATCTAGCGGACTCCCGCGACCTTTTACCAGGTCATCAGTCCACCTTGGGGGTCTCTACCCACGCTGTGCCTTCCGGTACGTCGTCGCCACTCGAGAACCTTTCCGCCCTAACGGCCATCGGTTCTACATGCAATGTGACCCGCCCAGGCGCCCACTGCCACTTAAGTGGGCAGCTAAGGCGTTATTTTTTTATATTTATTAAGTACCTTAGTACTAGGTCTTCTCAGGGCTCTCCTTGCCGCTCTCGGAGCCGGGACGACTTGTGCTTCACTAGTATCTAATCCGGCTAGCTCTCATTATCCTTACAAGGGATGAATTGAGGGTGAAAGTTGAAAAGCGGTCGAAGTCGCGAGCAAATGCTAGTCGTGATATCCATACTACCTGTCTGTTACATTTTCACACTTAAGCCGCTGAACTGATTGAGATGAAATTTGGTATGGAGATAGTTTCAATCCCGGGGAAGGACATAGGATACTTTTTATCCTGGAAATTATCCCCTTAAGGGATGAAATCTTAAATGAGCTCCACGCTGACGAAGTTGCTAGTAAAATATATACAAAAGAAAGTACCATATATGTCTCCGTTGGGTTCCATCTTGGCTTTCTTCTCTGGGCTCTCCTTGCTGCTCTCGGAGCCCGGAGATGACTCTCGCTTCACCGGTATCACATCCAGTTGGCTCTCGCACAACGCCATTTTACTATTGCTGGAATTTAAATAATTCTACATCAAGTAACCAATATTTAATAGTATGCATCCATAGTAGGGAATGCAAACCAGTTTTTACCAAAACGGAAGAAACCAGCAAAAGGACTTTTCTTATTTATTATTGAATTATCAAAATATATTAAGTTTCTTACATTATTCATTTGATTATGACAGATAAGTACAGTCTTAGTAGAGAATTAGGTAGATAATTGCTTAAAAAAGACGAAATTAGAGCGCCCATGTATGTTAATTGTGGTTTGACTCTAGAGGTGCGTATACAGTGAAACTCGAACTACTCTGCTTTTGCTTTTATTTATAAATGAGAGCATGTATTTGGGTTGCCAAATTGTATCAGAATGGTCTAGTAGTTATTATTTGGGTCAATCAACTTTTACTTGTTGTTATTTTGTCCCGGTAACCCAAGAGACAACAGTAACAAACTTTCTTAGAAAAAATACGATAAACTGGACTCGTATCATGCTAAGAAGATGCTCCACCATGGAATGGGTTTACCAATATAAGAGAAACACGCGTTTAGAGGATTTAAACCCTATAAAATAATAGTTTTAAAGAGTGAACCAGGAGACGTAACCATGGCAACGAGCAACAAGAAATAGTTGATTGAGCCATTTGGCGTTTTTTCACATTAAATAACCGTAACTGGTTATAAAATTATAGTATCCATTTTTGCATTTTCATGAGTTAATTTCTTATTTCAGTGTCTTTCTAGGAAATACATATCCAATAGAGGGATGAGTTTATTAAGATTCCTTTTAGTCGTACCTAGGCACGAAAGTTTTTAAATGTTTATTTTTTAATTTAATTGTAAGCTATACAATACCTAGCCAGCCAGCCACTGTAGCTGGAAAGGCAATTGACTTCCAATCTGGAGGTTGTAAGTTTGCATCCCGGTCAGGGTATTTATTTGTGTGTCACAAGCACGAGTATGTACAGTCAGGGGTAATAATATACGTACATAAATATATATACAGGACTCTATTGCCAATGTCATAAAGGCGTGTACAGATATTTATGTCCTTATTTATGTACGTATATTATTTCCCTTGACTGTTGTCCCAAGTCATGGATGTTTATTATTTATTTAACCATATAAGTATATTTATTGTCGTCTTTTATATGTATACTACAAACTTTACTTAGTATGGGACTAGGTCAATTTGTGTAAGAGTGCCCACAAATATTTATTTATTTAATTTGTGCGTTGAGTATGAATATCCAATAAATATATTGCGACTAGGTATAACCCATAACACAAGCCTTATTTAGCATATTATGGGACTTGATTCGCTTATTTATTTTATTTTATCCAGGATAACATCAGCCGTACATTTTTAATAAGATTATACCCTAATATTTATTTATTTTCAGCACCTAACCCGCACATTGCTACTTTAGCAGAAGACTGTACAGTCAAGTATGCAAACGTGTGTACAAACAAAGTGATCAGAAATATGTAAACACACTTTTATTGTCAAGTTGCTCACTTCTTTTGGGAATATAGAAATATGTATTGATTTAATGTCCTCATAAATATGTACCAAAACCAATCCGCTCACATAAGAGTGATGGGACATATTTATGAGTGAGTTCTATGCACCCATAAATTAACAGTTGACTGTACATATATTTATGAACTTGACTGTGCAGACCTTGCTTATGGTGCATCAATTTATGTAAGATTGTCTTCAATTTTATTGATGACGTTCCAATGAATGTAATATGAAATACCTATTAATTAAAATAAAATAGGTAGGAATATGTGGGTTAACATTTACTAATAAAGTATAAGTACTGTAGTGTGAGCAAGGTTATGTTGCATTCAAATTGCTCCAACCAATTTAGAAACCAACAAATAACACGGAATAGCACGTAATGAACCGGTATACAATTGTTCCAACGAATCAGAATATTATGAAAGATGGCAAAGTTAAAAAGACACCAATATCGTGCAAAACAAACTTAACCCACACACAGATGCACGAAATAAAGTGAAAATGTAATTACCAAGCTTATCAACATCGGCTGGTACTGTAAAAATAATAATATAGACATAAAACTGTGCCATGAAACTTACCTCAGTCTTACAAACAAGTAACCATTTTGTGTCGGATATATTCACGAATAAAGCGCTTTCCGTATCTTATAACAGTGTAAAAATCACACAAAACAACTAACATAACAAAATATAGTTCATTTAAACTTAAAATAATACGATAGATTGGTTTTAAAACAATTAAATGAGAACGAAAAACTACGCTACTTTAGATTGTCGAAGTACATTAGAAGTGCAAAGTAAAGCTTGGACATAATACGTAAAACACACGATTTTGATTATAATTAGATGCACGCACTACATTATTGTGCCGTAGGATAGCTTTTAAAACTGATTACAAAAGTTTCTGACGCTGATTATCGTAGATATAAACAAAATACGCGAAGCCTAAAAACTGACCCGACGTCCATTACACTAGCAATAGGGTGATGCTACTGCCTACGAAATGGATGAAAAAGATAAATATATTTTTTATTTGGCAACACTGAGCATAGTATGACCATTTTAAATACACCCGATAACACCGATGTGTCATCGAGACAGCGGTCCAAACGGTTATTAAAGGTTTTCATTAATTATGTAATGTCCCTGTAATAAGTATGAACACATCATGTAAATGAAATATACGTTCATACGAATCGTCAGAGAAAATATTCAATTTAAGAAAAGTGTTCTTGAAAGAAAGTAAATACTTTTAATGTTTAAAGTGTGAGTTAATACCACGATTCGGACTAAGCTGTAAACTTTCACCTACTTCCCAATTTAGTCGGTTAACGTCCAAAATTTGTAAATTTCCTAAATATGGTCAAAAATGGAAAATTATAGGTTTCATTTCTCTATTTAAAATACTAGATATGCGACACGATTTTTTTATAAATTAAAAACTATCGATAAGATGTTTCAGTTTTGTTTTAACATGCAACATCTTGTTGGGTGTGGGACTGGCGAGTGGAGGAAAGACAGTGTGGAAAAGCGATAGTTATAGGTAGGTCGGGTGTCGAGTTGGCATTGTATTATTACCTACTCGACGTCGTTATCGGCTGTTGTGTTATCGCTGTGCGACCGAGGCGTCCGAGGTTGTTTCTTTTGTGTGACTCCGCATCGCATTCATCGAGCGCTTACGTATTCAACCTGTTATAGCTAGTTGAGGAAATTTCCATTATTATATTAATTTCAACGTCCTCTTTACAAATCAAATGGTATTGAAAATTTAGTTACAATCTAAATATTTTAAGTAAGTAAGTTGCCAGGTGGCTAATTACTTATGGACGTGAATAAACATTTTCTCCTAACTCCATCTACTTAGTTAACTAATTTAATTGTTAGATACTTACTCTAACTACTAATGCTTAGTACCTATCTAATCTAGACATCATCTTCGCATTGACCTGACGTAAGTACTTAGCACTAATATCCGTGAGTGCAAATGTTACATGTAGGTAATGTATGTAACTATGTAGGTACAATTAAAATCATTATTTAGTTGATGAGATGATGTTTGTACCTATTACGTACCTATAAGTAATTACGTATGTATTCCATTCCACTATCCGAAACAAGTAGGTACTTCAAATCGATCGGCCGACCGAGCCCACCATGAAATAATCAATACTTAGCGAGGTTAGGCGTTAAAGATTATTAGAAAGAGACAATAAACCTAAACGCAATTTACGTAATGTGTAGTAACTGTAGTAAATCATCTTATAAGAATAAATAACCATAATAATTGTAACTAGGTAGCGGGACTAGGCATAGGTAGGTTCGTAATAAAGTAACTAAGTCATGTCAATATTTTGTTTGACTTAATCAACTATATTTTTAAGCTACAGTGCCTAATAACCGGTCTGATCGATCTGACCTACCGAATTCAAGACATCTAAAGTCATTGCATTGTTGAAACCGGGAAAAAACGAACAGCTTCCAGAAAACTATCGCCCGATCGCTCTACTGAGTTGCGCATACAAGTTGCTGGAACGACTACTGCACACACGAATAACCCCATTCATCGATGCTGTGACTCCTCAAGAACAGGCAGGATTTCGACAAGGGCGTAGCTGTGCCGACCAGGTGTTAGCTCTTACCACTCACATAGAAGATGGGTTCCAGAAAAAACTTAAATCCACTGCGGTATTTATTGACCTCACAGCCGCCTATGACACAGTATGGAGACATGGACTCATCTTCAAACTCTTGTCAGTAGTACCCAGCAAGGAGATAGCAGGTCTTGTAGCAAATATGCTGAGTGAGAGGCACTTCGAGGTTTGTTTGGGAGAAGCCAAAAGCAAGCGAAGGAAACTCAACAACGGCCTGCCACAGGGATCAGTTCTCGCACCTCTCCTCTTCAACCTGTATATCCATGACCTGCCCGAAACTTCAGCTAGAAAGTTTATATACGCTGACGACATCGCGCTGGTCGCCCGTTGTCGGGGATTTGTGGATGCGGAGGAAGTCCTGACATCGGACCTTAAAATCATGTCGAGTTTCTTTTCATCTTGGAGGCTCATACCTAGTGCCAATAAAACAGAGGTTGCATGTTTCCACCTCCATAACAGTCAAGCCACATACCAACCTGCTGTTGAATTTCAAGGATCAAACCTCAAATATAATCCCCACCCTAAATATCTTGGGGTTACTTTGGACCGGTCCCTGACTTATAAGGAGCACATCACCAAAACGTCCCTCAAACTGGGCACACGCAACAACATCTTGCACAAACTCAGAGGCACGTCATGGGGTGCGTCTGCCGATGTACTTCGTTCCTCGGCGCTCGGTCTCGTGTACTCTGCAGCAGAATACTGCGCGCCTGTTTGGTGCGAAAGCGCGCACGTGCAAAAAGTCGACACGAGACTGAACGACGCGATGAGGTGTGTGTCCGGCACAATAAAATCCACGCCGACCCACTGGCTGCCAGTACTTAGCCACATAGCGCCGCCCCACTTACGTAGAAAACATGCGCTCTTGAGGGAAGCCGGAAAAATAACAGCTCGTCCGGACCTGCCATGCCACCGCGAATTCACGGATCCACCACCGCAACGACTCAAATCGCGCCGCCCTACGAGCGATGCTGCAAGGAAGCTGAGAGCTGACGGGTTTCAGCTAGAACAAGCGTGGAAGAAAGAGTGGGTGGAAGCGACTGGCGATCAGCGTTGCCCACGTATCGGAAACCCAACTCAGAAGCCGAAGGGCTTCTCGCTTCAGAGGAAATACTGGTGCCGCCTCAACAGAATCCGTACGGGTCACGGCAGGTGCAATTACATGTTGCACAAATGGGGATGGAGCAAAAGTCCGATGTGTGACTGTGGCCTTGAAGACCAAACCACTCAGCACATCGTGGAGCGCTGCCCAAAGCGACGCTATAAAGGCGACCCGGAGGACCTCTACACTAACCTGACATCTGACGCGATCGACTGGCTGTGCGACCTGGATGTTGATTTATAATTAAATAATAAAGCCTACAATATAGAATACGCCATACGATTAAATAAAGGTCTGATCGATTAGTCCTTTCCTTTTTTGGTCTTGATACCTAAAACTCTAGGACATCGAACCACGAAGCAAACATTGTTTTTAATATGCTAAGTACCAAAAAATCGAACGTACATGGGCTGTACGGTCACGGACTTTGTTAAGCCATTTAGAGCTCACTTTATACTGGACACATCAAAGTTTAACTATTAAAAACCAAAATTAGTTGACACCTGAACAATTTAAGTCCTTTTACTTATGAGCTTACTCATTTATTTATATTTATTGTAAATATTTATTTATTTGCTTTTTATAAATAAAGATAATATGCGGTCGTATTTTATTTATAATATTATAAACATATCAAGTCACATTATTATTCACAATTTCATATGTATAGCCGACAGGCTATCAGCAAACGCTGAGCCCCGAGCCTATTGTCGCATCATTTATTTTCTGCATTGTGTTGTTTTATATAAGTATCTACATCAGTGTTCGATTTTGTGATTTTGTGTTTTTTTTTGTGTTTTTTTTGCGACAATAAATCTTTTTTTATTTATTTAATTTATTTATATTATAATCATTTCTATTTCTATTAAGGCGATGGTCAAAGGTTAAAATGATGGGATTCAAAAACTTTTCAGGATTTCTGTTTTTTGCATATGTAACCACATAATATTTATTTATTCAATTGTATAAGTCATGTACATTTCAATAAAGATGTTACAAAGTTATAATAGTCATGCCATGACACCCTGTAAGGGCACACAATGATAAAAACTTAAAATTAGGTTATAAAAATCAATAAAAACAGAATTAAAATTGACATTAATATATAAAATAATATATGTATTGTTGACATTATTTAATGTGGCCGCCTTTTTATGAATCTGTCAATAGAATTGGAATCTACCATTGACGGTATATAGTTGCTTTTTCAACGTCCTACGTTGATACAATTCGGTCAACTCACTCAAGCAAAACAAAATAAAAAAATGTTTAATTCAGACCGAGATCCATAATAGTGTTAGAAACAATTATTATTATTATTACATTTATTTAATAAACAGAGTATATAAACATGGGTACATTAACTGGGTCTCACAAAACTGTCGGAACAGTTTGTCTGTGTGATTATAAACATAATAATACAGAGTTAATAATTAATTAATTAGGTACTAATTTATAAATAGGTTTAGGTTAGACACATGTTTAACCTAACCTAAACCATGCATACAGTTACTTATGTGTTATGATACTTAAATAATGTCGTTTTAATTTTCTTTTAAAGTCGTTTTTTATTCTTTCACGGCTGATAGTTTCTGGTAGACTGTTCAGAAGGTAAGGGATACGTTTTTTTAAGGTTCTGTCGCCATAAAAGGAATTGTCGCCAGTGGAACTTACAATACTATATTAGTATTACACGTTAAGTTTCGTTTAATTTTAATTACATTTACATTTTTGGTTACAGCTTGCAGTTAGGACCAAGTAGTGAATAGGTATATTTATTCCCTACTTGGTGATCCCAATACTTGGTGAGCGGGCAGTCGAGGCGCTCTGCCAACACCCTCAGCATACTGTTGCTGCATAACTGTTCAGTCGAACACCAAAGGACACCTTAACCCTTTTCCAAATCACCAGAATGCTCAGAATGTGGTAAATTAGAGGATGCATACCACATTATGGTGGAGTGTGTGCGGAACGAAGATAAGAGAGTTGAAATCTTGACTCAAGGCATCGACCTTAAGCAGCTGGATGTCTGTAACAGGGTATTGGCTTTCCCTCTTTCGAGGGATGCCAAGGCTCTGTATGGCTTGGTTCTGGTGGGCATACGCAGACGGAAATGACCGCCGGCTGCTAGGGTGCATAGTGTTAAGTACCTATTTAATTTGAAATAGTAAGTTGCAGTATAGAGTGACATTGTCATGCTGACAAAACTCTTTAAATAAAGATATAAAAAAAAATCCTTTTCCAGGCTGGCAATTGAAAAATTACAGTCAAATGTCAGTCTTTTTTATTGACATTAAGATACATGTTTGACAGTCTGTATGTGGTCGATATAACGCCTGTCTGAAAAAGGGTTAAAGGGATAAGGTCACCTGGGTAGAGTTTTTTTTAATTGCGCGTTGTTGAACACACCATGTAAATAAAGTAATATTTACAGATAATCTTACATAAATCGACCTAGTTCCAAAGCTTGTACTATGGGTACTAGACGACGATAAAAATACTTGTATAGATAAATAAATACTTAAATACATAGAAAACATCCATGACTCATGAGCAAATATTCGTACTCATCACACAAATAAATGCCCATACCGGGATTCGAGCCCAGGACCTCTTGCTTCGTAGAACCTGCCTACGAATGTACAGTCGCCATCACATACATAGGTACACTTTAGGTGTTCAAAAATATCGGCACATGCACCCTAATGCCTTGAAAATAGAGGTGTGTTCCGATGTTTGTGACGTGCTTGTTTGCTCCGATGTATGTGATGGCGACTCTACATACAAGAAACAGTACGCTCGGTTTGGTCTCCGGTCCTAGTTGCCTATGTTTTGATCGCCGGCGACTAGTCGACAGTGCGTATCGGCTCTTAAGTCTTTTTAAAACATAGCAGTACAATTTTTGCGTTTTAAATTGGTTTTGCTTGAAGTTGCTTGACAGTTCTGCCGTGCTTACGATAACTGCAGTCACTTCGTTCGAAATGCAATTCAAATGTTTACCTGAGTCTAATTCAAATAAAGAAAAGAATTGATTAACATTCCGAATAGAGTTACTGCTGTTATCGTAAGCACGGCAGAGTTAATGCACGTTTTTTCTTATCTTAAGTAGGTATGTGGAAAAGGGGATAGGTACGCTTTAGTAAGGGTCAGACAATACTGGTCGCCTGAGTGGAGTCTGTAAGCGTCGTGAATACAAGCGCTGAGGTCGTCTGGCTGGAGTTTGGGGAGCAACGACACGACCGATGGGGTTAATCGTCAGAGGACAAGTCGATTGCACTCTGATTTGTTTTATAGATACATAAAAAGCATGTTTGTTGATGCTTAGAGTCTGACCAACGAGTGGCGTGCTTTATACTTTACGGCATACATTTACCTAATATATAAAGGCGTACCCTTACGGGCGAGTATTGCAGTCCTGCAAGGTAGATGGAGCGAAATAAGGAGACGAATAACCTTGGATTTTGCGCTCTACATATCTTAACTAAGTATAGCCTGCAGGACGGCAATGTTTACCTACCTGAGGGATACGCCTCAATATGCCTTCTGCTGTCAGTTCAAGCGTACGAACGATGCAATTACTCACAACAACCGGCAGTTGCAGAATGAGACAGCAATACATATATTTCATTCCAACTACAGCTGCACCTCTGTCTGTTGTCGTGATAAATTGCAACGTTTCTAAAGGTCTTTTTTTAAGAAAGTCGCACACGATTAAGAAAATAAGCGCCTACTGATTTTGTAATGACAACTCACATTTCAGCATAAAGTAGGCGCCATAGCAGCGTTTCTATAATATATAAGCGATATTAGTACATTATTGCCGTGGCCGGGAAGGAAGCAATTGCAGGCTGAGTATTTATTTAAACGGACGAGCTTGCGAGTCCGTTTAATTATAATGTTTTCCCGGCCTCTGATGTAATGTACTATATATGTAACATTCCAGGCGGCCTGCAATGTTTTTTATTTTTTAATTTTGATCTGGCCTTAAACTATACACTTTACTTTCCAATATGTACCGAGTTATGTTCACTTTGCGGGCCATTTTTGAGAAAACATATTATATTGTACTACATAGTGGACAAGTAAAACAATATTAAGACCAGTTAGTGACTTTATTGTCTAAGCTAGAAAATTCAAATTGCACTGGTGGCAAAAAGCGTTGAATACACTTGATGGCCAGTGATCACCCAAGGGTGGATTTTACTCCGACAAGAGTTTTGGCCGCAGGTACTCTTCCTACACCAGAATCACAGCACCATGCACACGGTATTATGCCAACTACTATCAAGATCATAACCGATAAAAAAGGAGATAATTTGTCGATACATTTTATCGAACTACTAGTGCAACACTAGTGAAGAAGAGTAAATATCATTAGCGCGGCAGACTCATTAGGAGTAGGATTGCCATATGGAAAAAAATATTATCCTGATAAAAATCCTGACATCACCCTAAAAGTCCTGACATTTCTTGTAACAGAGTTGTATCATTTCATTCGTTAAAACTATGTTAAATGTGTGACATATGTGTTTCATAAAACCATACAGGTATTTCATTTTTTATTTTGTATTTTATGAGGTCAATTATAAAAATCCTGACACTTGCCAAGTCCGGCCACAATCCGGACAAAGGGTCAAAAATCCTGACATGTCCGGACAAATCCTGACGTATGGCAACCCTAATTAGAAGACACTACACGAGCGAAATCGGCTGGCCTGCATGCAGTCCTGCAGCGTGATTCGGCACGTGTGGATACTTGTCGGAAGCACGGCTTCCAACCAAATCAAGGTCACTCCCAGTGTAGCGCAACTAGGAACAAAAATATGAATGACGTCCAACTGCTCAAATTCAGATCAAATCTGACAAGTTCTGACAAGTGACAAATTTTCTATCTGTGCTATTGCTATGGCGGACTCATGCTATCTCCTACTTCCGTTTTTTCTCTGTCTGTCATTTTGTCATGGTGACTTTGGCCGGTTACCATAGATATTATCAAAGACTACAATATACATACTGAGATAGACAGGCAACTCGACCAAATTGAGAAGGGATACAGTAGGCGCCATCTCTTCTGCGATATTCAAACTTTTCTGTTAAAATATACAAAAAGTGTGTCGGTCACAGGGTTTGAACCCCGGCTCATCGACTCCAAATACCGTCGTCTTTACCCCTAGGCTATTGATGTATAGTGTTAACATGGCGAATTTCGATATACCTTGACAGCCTAGCCTAGCAATCGCTACAGCTTCAAAGAGTTCGCCACGTATCAAGAAGGTGGCACTGTTTTCAATAAGAAACTGGATTTGCATTAAGTTCTAAGTTCGAATAGCATGGATATTATAACTTCACGAGAAAACATCAAAGACTGCAATATACATACTGAGATAGACAGGCAACTCGACCAAATTGAGAAGGCATTTAATGCTTGCGTACAGCAGGCGCCATCTCTTCTGCGATATTAAAACTTTTCTGTTAAACCATACAAAAAGTGCGTCGGCTGCAGGGTTTGAACTTTGGCTCATCGACTCCAAATACCGCCGTCTTAACCCCTAGGCTATGGATGTATAATGTCAACACGGCGAATTTCGAAATACCTTGACAGCCTAAGCCTAGCAATCGCTGCAGCTTCAAAGAATTCGCAAGCTATCAAGAAGGTGGCACTGTTTTCAATAAGACACTGGATTTGCATTAAGTTCTAAGTTCGCATAGCATGGAAAACATACTGTGTGTGTCAAACAAACAATGCTTTTGACGAAATAAAATTTATAATTATCTTAAAATAAAACACGTAAGTATTAATAACGAAATATCAAGCGCTAATACTGATTTACTTATCATAAACAACGGTTGGTACTTGGATAAAACCTACAAGCGCCAGGTTTCTTAGTTCGAGAAGAATTCATTGCGACCCGCAAAGATATGTGTACAGATTGGTGATTTTTTGTAAATATACCTACTGTGATTTGGAAATAAGTGTGAAATAAACTGTATGAAATATTTGTTCTCCTTTTATATCGACAATGCAACAAAAGGTCAATGACACTATTAGACAACTAGATGGCAACGTCCGGGATACTAGTCAATATTTACAATTACCACAATATTTAATGCATTACCGCATTTTAATCAGTAAATAGTGTAGAAAATCTTAAACATTTACAAATTAGGTAAATAAGGCTCTCAATATAAATGTGAGCTAGGAAGTATAAGCAGGTAATTTTTTTCAGTATTCCTTAATACCACTATGTCATTTTTTTTTTACATTGGCAACTTGTGCGAGGGAGACAAGCCTCTGGTTGGTAGCTCTCGCTCGGATTGGTTTCTCCAGTCGTCTTTTATCATAGAATTGTTAACTGCCTTGCTCGGTAATATGGTTCAATTTTGATTGACTAATAAAACTTAGTACTCAGTCCAGTTGTAGTTATTACGTCCACTCTTACTTTAAGGCGAGTCAGGTCCATGGTCTTCTCTCCCTCTCACTGAGCATAAGCGTGAGCGAGATGGATGTGCGTGTTCGGAAGTGTTTTACATCACTTTTTAGTACATACTGGATAATTTATTAAAGATCTGTCCTTTTATTAAACTAGAATAATAAAAAAGCTATCCTTTTTATTATATAAAAAAACATAGATTGTCGTTGAAAATTACGAGATATCGAACATTTAAGTTTATTTTTACGGTGATATTCAAGATTTTTTTACAGAGTTACAAAGCCATTTTTAGGGTTCCGTACTCAAAGAGTAAAACAGGACCCTATTACTAAGACTCCGCTGTCCGTCCGTCCGTCCGTCCGTCCGTCTGTCTGTCACCAGGCTGTATCTCACTGATACCGTGATAGTTCCAGCTGATCACAGATGATGTATTTCTGTTGGCGCTATAACAACAAATACTAAAAACACAGAATAAAATAGTTTTTTTATAGATAATGGTACGGAACCCTTCGTGCGCGAGTCCTACTCGCACTTGGCCGGCTTTTTGATATTACCTATGTTTGGATATACAACTTCTTTGTTTCTTTCTCAGTAGTTTTCTGTAGTAGAATTCTTCATTATTTCTTCACACTGGAAGCTCATAAATCAATATTTTCGTCAGATCGTGAACCGGCCTTGCCTTAAGGCCTGAAGAATAAGGCCTCAGTCTGCGAGAGGCCTAAGACTGGCGCGGCCTGGCCTCGGCGGACAATGTTTTGTCATTAGCTGTCAAATTTACTATGGTCTGCCACCGCAGGCCGTGCCAGTGTGATGCAGGCTTAACGCACTGAAAGCGGTGGCGGTGCGGCGCGGTGCGGTGCGGAGGCGGTACCGGTTGTAATGTTCGAACTAATATGAACGCACAGAATACCGCGGCGGCACGCGGCGCGGCGCGGTATTCTGTGCGGACCTTTTCATATTAGCTCGAACATTACAACCAGTATCGCCTCCGCACCGCTCCGCACCGCGCCACCACCACTGTCTGTGCGTTTCGACTTTAACACTGGCGCGGCCTGTCCGCGGCGGTCAATAGTAAACTTGACATTAGCTGTCAAATTTACTATTGACCGCCACCGCAGGCCGCGCCAGTGTGATTCAAGTTTAAGTACAAGCGCACTTATCCCTTTGTGGGATCTCTTCCAGTTATTAACTTACCCTTAGAGTACCTAGATGAGACGACGGTTTTAGGTATTTTTGTAATATAGGTATCCCAGTTCCCAGGTGAAGCCTAAAGTGAATTCGTCACGAAAGCGAGATAATAGTAGTTTATGTGACTGTACATAATGAAGGGCATTAAATACGAGAGTGGGTTTATACACACGAGTATCTTAATGCCTAATTATGTATAGTTACATACACTACTTTATCTATCCACATATCATAAGCCTCCACGATGCATTCAGGAGCCGCATATTATGACCGGCATCGCGGCGTGTTTTCTGGCAGCTTACATAGTTCTTTTTTAATTCAGAGACAAATAGAGTCGGATCCAACTGTCATATCGTTCGATATCTTACTTATTTGTATGCAAATTGACAATTCATTTCGAACTAAACGTCATCTCGACTGATATATTAGAATAGAGGTTAAATCAAATTTCTTTGTTTTTGAGACGTTCGAAATTTGAATGAAATAATATTATCGAAATCGATGTTATTATTTAGCAATAATAACATTTACACAGATAAGAAATTTGTTCTAACAAAACAGTCTATTTTTATGGTGGTCATAATGTGCGGTTCTTGAACGCATCATGGAGGGTTTATGATATTTGGATAGATAAATAATTATTATGTAGTGTTCTTGACTCTAAAGGTTACGTTCACTTCTATGTATGAATGTATGTAAATACCTTTATTGTACACAAGGCACAGGTAAAAATATACACAAAAATAAGTTAAAACGGTACAAAGGCGATCTTATCCCTGTAAGGGATCTCTTCCGGTTAACCTTTGAGCATTTGAGTGGAGATCAGGAACACAACGATATACAAACTAACAAGTGTACAGTCACCGGCATCAGTATAATGATGAATCAAATGCCGCAAAAATATCTGACACGCTCTTACGGCTCTAGGAATAGAGTCGTCATCAGATATTTTTGCGGCCTTTGTTCCATCATATATTGATGCCGGTGACTGTACATGGACGTATCGTACTTGTCTTTGTTTTGTAGGCATATATTATTAACCGACATCAAAAAAGGAGGTCCTCAATTCGTCAGAATCTTTCATTTTTAATTAAGCGCTAAATACACACGCAAGAAATTGCATGCAAGTTTAACTACACTGCGGGGTATGATAGATCGATTGAAGAACTCGGTATACCGGTTACCCGCAATGTAATGAAACTTGCATGCAATTTCTTGCATGTGTAAATTGCTTTTTAGGTATGTACAGCCGGCCTCATAAATTGCTGAACACCTAAGTACCTTTGTCATTTTCATTCGTTTGACAACTTCATAACATGACATTTAAGGGGCTCCAAGTGTCGCGAAGAGGGTTCGCGAGAAATAACCCTTAAATAATATTTGTATATAGCAACATTGACTGAACACCGGATGGACTCAAACTCTATTTTATCTTTGGTAAGCTTTGAATTTTGTCGCTAAAATTCTTTTGTTTTCTGACATTTAAAATGATATAAATTGTGATGGTGAAAATAGTTTTTGTGCCCGTTTCCTGACCTGTTACCCAAAGCTAAGTATCTTGAAAACATGTAGAATATTCCTTTATTTAAGTCTTTATTAATGGAGTGGAAGTTAGGTGACTTGGCGAAACTCATAGAGCTGATCAAGCAACCTATTTCCATCCGATACGCTTATCCGTAATATATCATTAATGTTATTGTCTGTCGCTACTAAGAATCTGAAGAAGGCTTGCGAGCCGCCGTTTTAATATTCGGCAACTTTGAGAACCGAAGGGTTCACCAGTGCACGTAGACTTGGCCAATTCTATAGGCAGGGAATGAGTAAAGAGTCCGCGCGACTCCGTCTGGGAGCTCAGGACGAAACATAAGTAAGAGGGTCCTTGCGACTCTGTCTGAGCCTGTGGGCTACCAAGTTCATAACATTCAATAACATGCTAAGGATAAGTCAGTTAACGTTTTTACCTATGCGTTGAAGGCATAGTCAAGTACTTAGAGGATCTAGCAGAGATTCATGTTTTCACCTTTAAACAGATGGGACATTCAACCCAACTACATGGGATCAGCGGACGGTGCCAGGTCAAGGAACACTTATAAGGTAAGACAGCTGACCCAACAATCTGACCAGAAAAATTGACTCAACGTTCCTATTAAAGGATTCTCACTTAAATTTATAAACTACAAGTTAATGGTCTTAATATCAATTTATTATACATAATATTACATACTCTAATTGCGAAGCAGATATATCATATCCAGAGGAAAGTTAATCCAAGAGTTACATTCCATAGGACCTGGAGCTAGAATGTCCTTGTGAGGTTATTCTTCTTTGAATACACTCATGAAGACATTATCACTTTTGTACGCAGCCGTATGTTAAGGAGCGGGACACCAAGCGCTAATTGACTAGTTTTGATGTGTTTTGAGTTGATATTCCTCCGTCATAACAATAGATATATTTATGATACAAACGTTAAACGGTTCTTCAATCCTTCATCTACTTTTGCAAGAGAGTTTTTTTAGGAAAAAAATGTATATATATTTTTTTATGATTTATTCAAACATGGTCCAAAAAAACTCTGTTTTCGATATTAGTATGTTGTTTATGCACTTTTATATATGAAATTTCCCTAACAACCCAAGAGAAATTTTTATTTTTAACTCATTCTCACAAAAGTTACGTCCAAAAAACTGGTTTTTTGGCCTAAAACTGCTAAAGTTTGGTGCCATATATCTCGAATACGGTGAGCTTTGAAGTAAATATGGGACACTATTTCGGTAAACCTCGTTGCTGTTAATACGGTAAGCCACAAAAAACAGGAAAAAACGGACAGCAACAGATCGAAGGTCATTGGGAGCTGTAAGCCCCTTAATGCGACACTGTACAAAAGTGTTAAGGCCCTTGTATGGCTGACCGTATACCTACTTAGGTTCCTCGATTACTCGAAGACGGCGAACCGATTTGGAAAAATCTTTTTGTACTCGACGATTAAAATATGTGTATTAAGATTTCATAGAGAATACTGCAACGTCACTCTTTTCATCGTTGAATAGTCTGTTACTTCCGAAACAACTGAAATAACTGTTTCGATACGCTCTAGACAACCGAAAAAAATTTGAAAATAGAACTAAAATAAATTCGACCAATCACGTGGCTGCTTTACCGAACTGTAATGAATTGGACCATTAGAATCGGTTTGATTATTGAGTTTACTCGTTGATGTCGTACGTTGATGTCTTTTAAGATATCAACAAGCGTACGAGCGATGAGATGCACTTCGTTTCAACAGTATCGATTTTGTTTAATTAGTTCAGTTGACTCGTAGAAAATTAATTTTAATGAACTCGTACAAAAAGTATTGTTCACAATAGTGTTATAGTTAATCAAGCTTTTTATAATCTCGTACCTTACTTAGGCCACTCAGCAAGCTTCGAGGCCTAAACACGGTACTCGACTAAAAAGCTCTCTATTATAACACGATTGTGAAAAATACTATTATTAACCCCCGACGCAAAAAAAGAGTGGTGTTATAAGTTTGACGTGTCTGCGTATCTGTGTGTATGTACGTCAGTCTGTAGCACCGTAGCTCCTAAACGAATGGTCCGATTTTAATTAGGCTTTTGTCCGAAAGCTGACGTGATCGAGATGGTTCTTAGCTACGAGTTACGTTTCAACAAAATCGGATCAGGCGGTTTCGAGAAATGAACATAGAAATTAAAATGTCCGGGGTTCTTTCAATTTTAAGTACTAAGTTGTTAATTGTTTGAAAGGGTATACAATATTCATCCCAGGATGTTGAACTACTGGAGGAATCGAGGGAACTCTTAAAAGAAGGCGAAGTTTCTACCGAATTGAAGTCGGTTAAAAAATTGTTTTTCCGCGCGCATGAACCCTAATGCCATAAACATATGGCGTTGCTTAAGAGTGCTTATGCATATGCATATGCACCGCCCCGCTATTGTGTAACTTTTTTTAACCTCACCCACAAATACCCATTATCTTGACGCCGCGATTCGTAGGTAACTTGGCGCGGAGGCAACATCGTAATCAACGCGGTTACCTAATCCGAGGTGAGATTATTGCTAGTTGAAAACTTTACTTTTTTTACGCTGCGATTCGAAGTAACTAAGCTTACTCGTAAAAGGTCTAGTTTCGTTTCGTCAGGCGTGAAGGGCGATTAACAGCGCCGTGTGAGCGTTTTCATAGTCGCCTGACAGCACGCGCGTCGCGTCGCCGCAGGCGTCGCCTGTCCATAAACAAGGACGTGTAGTTTATGACATCTAAGTAATAAGTAAGTATCTAATCTAATCCATACTGCATACTATTTACATACATAAGTAACTCTATCTGTCTGTTACCTTATACGCTTAAACAGCTAGTTAACCCGTTTTGTTTTAGATGAATATGTGGTATGTTTAGATAGATTAGATAATAGATAGTTATTCAGAGTGGCAGTGGAGAACCGATGGCCGTTGGGGCGGAAAGGTTCTCGAGTGACGACCACGTACCGGAAGGTGCGGCGTGGGTAGGCTCCCCACAAGGTGGACTGCTGACCTGGTAAAGGTCGCGGGAGTCCGCTGGATGCGGGTGGCGCAGGACCGGCCATTGTGGCACTCTTTGGGGGAGGCCTATGTCCAGCAGTGGACGTCTTTCGGCTGATATGATGATGATGATGATGATGATGATGATGATGATGATGATGATGATTCAGAGTTTAATGGTTTGAAACCCTGGGCTTTCCCAGGACTGGTTTATACTGGAAATCATCCCATAAAAAGGTGAAAGGGGAGTGGAAGTTTCTATGCGAGTGCGTTAATTGATGCTGCGGATGTGGGAAGTAGTTAAATAGCATATTATTAAATTTAAAAGATTTCTCTTGGACAAGCAAGTGACAGGAATTCCGCATGGCTATTTGGTTGCAGAGTTTGTAATATAGGCGTGCTTCTAAAGTACATCACACATCACATCTCACTACACGTTTTCATATAGGTACTTCCTACCGTATCTACACTCTATGTCGACAGATAGTTACACATTATATTATGTCATTTTTAGGGTTCCGTAGCCAAATGGCAAAAAACGGAACCCTTAGGATTCGTAATGTCTGTCAGTCCGTCCGTATGTCACAGCCACTTTTTTCCGAAATTGTAAGAACCTACCTACTGTTGAAACTTGGTAGGTATGTAGATGTATTCTGTGAACCGCATTAAAATTTTCACACAAAAATAAAAAAAATACAGTAAATTTTGGGGGGTCCCCATACTTAGAACTAAAACTCTAAAAAAAATTTTTCTTCAAACCTATACGTGTGGATAGGTCTTCAAAAATGATATTGAGGTTTTTAATATATTTTTTTTAAACTGAATAGTTTGCGCGAGAGACACTTCCAAAGTGGTAAAATGTGTGCCCCCCCCCCTGTAACTTCTAAAATAAGAGAAAGATAAAACTAAAAAAAATGTGTGATGTACATTACCATGCAAACTTCCACCAAAAATTGGTTTGAACGAGATCTAGTTAGTAGTTTTTTTTAATACGTCATAAATCGTAAACCGCAATTTATTTTACGGAACCCTTCATGGGCGAGTCTGACTCGCACTTGGCCGCTTTTTAGGGTTCCGTACTCAAAGAGTAAAACGGGACCCTATTACTAAGACTCCGCTGTCCGTCCGTCCGTCCGTCTGTCTGTCACCAGGCTGTATTTCAAGAACCGTGATAGCTAGAGAGTTGAAATTTTCACAGATTATGAGATCATCAGATTATCATTTTATTCTGTTGCCGCTATAACAACAAATAATAAAAATAAAATAAAACATTTTTTAAGGGGGGCTCTCATACAATAAACGTGATTTTTTTTCCCGTTTTTATAGATAGACTCGCACTTGGCCGGTTTTTTATTTACTACTCACATCACACATACCTGTTTTATTTATTCAATATTATTTGCAAGCTTTATTTATTTACTAGCTGTTGGCCGCGACTTCGTCCGCGTAGAACTTTTTATCGTCTTAGAAAATGATTTCTCTCAATACAAAATTTGAACCCTCTTTTAGGGGATAATTAAAAAAAAAGTTGATGTTCATTTTCTAGTTTGTGAACAAACAGTCTAAAACCAAAGTTAAAAATCTCATACTTTAAAAATGCCTTGAAATACTCAAACTTTGAACCAATTTTAACACTCTTAGGGGATGAATTTGGAAAAACTCTGAAATCAGTTTTGTAGTCTTTTAACGTACAGAATAAGACCGAAGTTAAAAATCTCTTACTCACACTTTAAAATTTTATTGCTCGCCATTTAAAATTTGAACCCCCTTTTAAACCCCCTTAGAGGTTGAATTTTTCTAATCGCTGAAAGAACTTTTTTCGTAAACTTTTAAGTCTCTAGCTCAAAAAAAGTGTTGCCCATACAAAGCTTTCTTAACCCCCTTAGGGGTGGAATTTTCTAAAACTCTGAAAGTACTTTATTATTAATTTTAATAAGTAACATTTTGAATAGTTTTAAGTCAAGTAAAAAAAAAAAGTTTTTCCCACACAACACTGGCTACCCTTCTTAAGGATCTTAAGGATCCCCTTAGGGATGGAGTTTTCTAAAACGCTGAAAGTTCTTTTTTAGTATTCTAATAAGTAATCTTTTTGCAAAGTTTTAAGTCTAACTCAAAAAAAGTGTTGCCCATGCAAAGCTTGCTCTCCTTTTTAACCCTATTAGGGGTGGAATTTTCTAAAACGATTTGTGTTCTTTTTTTGTATTTTAATAAGTAATCTTTCTACAAAGTTTCAAGTCTCTAACTCAAAAACATAAACTTTCCCTGATAAAAACTTTGCACCCCTTTTTATCCCCCTTAGGGATAGATTTTTTCAAAACGCTGAAAGTCTTTTTTTTGGTTATTTATAAGTAATCTTTCAACAAAGTTTTAAGTGTCTAGCACAGAAAAAGTGTTCCCCATACAAACCTTGCACCCTTTTTTAACCCCCTTAGGGAATGATTTTTGTAAAACGCCGAATGTAGTATTTTTCATGTTCTAATAAGTAATTTTTCGTCAAAATTTTAAGTCTCTATTAAAAAAAAATATGTTTTTCCCATACAAACTTTGCACCCTATTTTACCCCCTTAGGGGTGAAATTTTCCAAAACGCTGAAAGTACTTTCTTTGTATTTAAATAATCTTTCTACAAAGTTTTAGGACTTTAGCTAAAAAAAATAGTTTCCCACATACAAACTTTGCACCCCTATTTTAGCCCCCTAGTTTTAGGGGTAGAATTTTTTAAAACGCTGAAAGTACTTAATTTGTATTCTGATGACTAATCTTTCTACAAAGTTTTAAGTCTCTATTTAAAAAAAATATTGTTTCCCCCATACAAAATTTGCACCCCTATTTTACCCCCTTAGGGGTAGATTTTTTTAAAACACTGAATCTAGGTACTTTATTTGTATTCTAATGAATAATTTCTCTACAAAGTTTTAAGTCTCTATTTATAAAAAAGGAGTTTTTCCCATACAAACTTTGCACTCTATTTTACCCCTTTAGGGGTAGAATTTTCTAAAACCCTGAAAGTTCTTTATTTGTATTCTAATGACTGATCTTTCTACAAAGTTTTAAGTCTCTATTTAAAAAAAAAATGTTTCCCCCATACAAACCTTGCACCCCTATTTTACCCCCGTAGGGGTGGAATTTTCCAAAACGCTGAAAGTGTTTCATTTGTATTCTAATAACTAATTTTTCTACAAAGTTTAAGTCTATAGCTCAAAAAAAAAGGTTCTCCCATACAAACTTTGCACCCCCATTTTACCCCCTTAGGGGTAGAATTTTCAAAAATCCCTTTTTATCCCTAGCCCACGTTATAAAAGCAACATACTGTGCAAAAATCAACTCTCTAAGATTAGTAGTTTCGGCTGTGCGTTGATGATTGAGTGAGTGAGTGAGTGAGTGAATAAGTCAGTCAGGACATAGGCATTTATTATGTATAATAAATAGATAGAAGATAATGAAACTCCCATTCAAATATCTCAAAAAATTATGAAGCTACATCCGTTTTAATGTCGCTTGTTAGAGTGAGAAAACGATGAGGGACTGTGACGTCAATATACTCGAGCGTCATAGTAAAAAACAATCGTTTCATATGAAGGTGCGTTTTGCGGAAAAGGGACAGAACATACCCCCTCTTAAAACTTTGGACTCTTATAACTTAATCATTACCTATATAACCTCTTGCTTTGTTTTTTTCTCCATTTGACTATATTTATTTTAAATTCTTTTTCGAGAAAATACATTATGATTATTTACCATATTTTCGATTCCTGAGCTATAACCACGAACTTCGGAATTCGAAAATATTCGGGTATCTCTATCTCTATCGCACTAACCATACTCGAGTGACAGGGATGCAAATATATGAACATTGAGTATCGGTTTTCGTGGTAGCGCCGCAGGTACTTTGGCTGAATGCGCCGAGCGCGTGCCATTGTCATTCAAAAAAAACAAATTCGTGTTAATTATATTGTTCAAATTTGTTGATTTCATTTATTGAAATTACGACATAAAACGACATTTGCGCATATAAGTTCTCATATCAGAATCGAATATTTTTTTATGGTTTATATTTTAGCATTTGTCTCGTAAAGGTCTATCGTAGACGGGATTTAAATTATTAATAAGTGAAAGGCAAAGCAATTCCGCCATTTTGACGAAAATTTGACGGTTCTTATAGCTGACAGTTGGAGCAGCGTTTGATTTCAATAAAAATAAATGAAAAATTAAATGAAGTCGTATATTTCGGAAAATTAATTAACTGTCGCAGTCGGATAAAAACTATCCTAAGTTGCAGCTAGAATAATAATGTACCTATATAAAATGTTTCATATTTTTCCGTTCATGGGATGCTGAGAACATTCGAACCGCGCAAAGCTTAGTTTCAAACTGGCTGATTCTTTTTTTAATTTAGAGATTTATTATAAGTGGAGATTACACATTTTTTTTTCTAAATTTCAGCTTCATCACAGTAGGAATACGTACATAAATATGTGTACAGTACTCTATTGTCAATGTCATAAAGGCGTGTACAGATATTTATGTTACTAGGTACAGTCGCCATCACATACATCTGAACACTACAGGGCGTCAAAATATCTGAACATGCACCCTAATGCCATGAAATTTGAAAATAGAGTTGTGTTCAGATGTTTGTGACGTGCTTGTTTGCTCCGATGTATGTGATGGCGACTGTACCTAATTATTTATGTACGTATTCGTTCACCCTCGCTCGACTGTACCTACTACTAGCAGAATATCAGTGCTAGCTCACGAGAGCGAAGTAAAACTGAGCTACCTAATACCTTTTTGGCATCGTTGCAACGCACAGTATTGGTTTTTTACCTACTTGTTCTTTGATTTTCATTTTCTCTCTTTCCTATACTTATAATTTTTTTGTCTACTTTTTTATTTTTTGCTTGTTTTATGTTGCAGAATGCCGAATAAATTATTTATCTATCTATCTATCATATTTGCTATAAAAAAAATCATAGGTCCAAAGAATTTCGAATTCCCCTCTTGCTTCACGTCTTGAAGAACATGGTGCCAAATATTCTTCTTCGTCTTGAATTGTTACAGCAGCCAATATAGGTAACATCAAAATCAGACACTCTCGACATTTTATTTAGGTTTTTTATCGTATAAGATAACGTATGTTGCAGTGCTGCCCCGTAGCATGGATAGGCCATCACGCGATAAGTGACAAGATACTTAAGAGCGTCGTCCCGTTATATCGAACGGTGTTAGCCAGGGACGGATGCTCTATCTTGTCACTTATCGCGTGATAAGGCCATCCATGCTACGGGGCCTGGAATAAATAGACTTTCTTTGACATTAAATTGCGGAAGCGGCCCGGTCGCTGACCGCTGTGATTGACAGGCAACGCTCGGAACCGGCCCGGACGCGGCACGGCGACCGAGCCTCGGTGTCGGCCCGGCCCGGTGCGAGCTCGGTGACATGACGTTAGCACAATGTCCCGGCCCCGTGACCGAGCTGCGGACGCGGCTCGGCTCGGCGCCGGCTCGGAAACGGCCCGTTGGCGAAAGGTTTAGCAAAGTAAGCTCGGTGACGGCTCGGTACGTTTACGGCCGGACACGCCCCGTTCTAGCGTGAGTCATCCTTAATGGTTGTCGGAGAAATCATCAATCTAAAATTACACAGGTACCTAATATAATATTGTGATCTATTTTATTAGCCGACAGCCGAAGGAGAGAGGGTTATGTTTTTCGAGCGTATGTATCGTCATCATCATCATATCAGCCGAAAGACGTCCACTGCTGGACATAGGCCTCCCCCAAAGAGTGCCACAATGGCCGGTCCTGCGCCACCCGCATCCAGCGGACTCCCGCGACCTTTACCAGGTCATCAGTCCACCTTGTGGAGGGTCTACCCACGCCGCGCCGCGCCGGTACGTGGTCGCCACTCGAGAACCTTTCCGCCCCAACGCGTATGTATGTATGGTATGTCTTATTCTTTGACACGCCCTGCAGCCTAAACGGTTTGACGGATTTTGACGTGTGAGGTGTCGTTAGATTCCTTTTAATCGTGGGAGTGACATAAGCTATAATATTTGCAGAAAAGCAGTTGGATTTTTCGAAAATTGTTTTAATTTTACTTGTTTAAAGCAGTTTCATTTAACAATTAAAACGAAATACCTTTAAGAAACTTTTACTCAATCTTGCAGTTTGCTGTTGAACTTGCTACCGGTCCGAAAAAAAGACACTACCTACTTAATTCAAAACCCCCTGTCATTTAGGTACACGACATGTTTTTGTGTGCGTCACCTAAACTACGGCGCCGATGCCTATATGAGTAAGTATTCGTATGGTTAGGATATAAGCAATCAGTATTCAAGCTATCGCGTAAGAAAAAAAACATATGCCATTATAACTTTCATATAGCGTTACTACTTTTCGTATCAGCACTGAAATTTAAATTACTTCAAAAACAACATCGCAACAGACTACACTGGTAGAGCGCTACGTCCATACAAAGTTGTTCCTATTTAGGGGTCGTCCAGTGTAGCCCGAGATGTTGTTTTGTAAATGTCCTCTCAATTGGTTACGTCGCGGTATAAATATTGTAAGCAGTACATGACCGGTCCTGCGCCATCCGCATCCAGCGGACTCCCGCGACCTTTACCGGTCGTGGCACTCTTTGAGGGAGGCCTATATCCATTGGACATCTTTCGGTTGATACGATGAAGCTGATGCGACTGAGCTCGATTCTGTTGCAGTGGACGCAATACCATGCAAGCATTCGACCAAACAAATTTTAGGGCACAGCTGCATTTGTTGTGATGTTTCGTGTCACGAATAAATATTTTCTTTTATTTCTATCTATCTATCTGAATGTCTATATCTATCATCTCGCTTAATTATTTGTGTATTTGTAGCAGCCCAACTGGGGTAATGACTAATGACATCCACCTTACAGAAGACCGCAGCCCTAAGTAACACAACACTAATTGCTTTACAGGCATGTGGTGTTCTGTTCCTGGTGGTGGAAAAAAGCTATTTTACAATTCTAAATAAGCAACACTTGCGTCCACCTAAGTCTCATGACAACACGATTAAATGCATGGCAGCAGGTCGAGAAAGTTGTGCTGAGCAAGGATCAGAAGATTATCGCACTTAAAGTTGGCCGAATGTTTGAAAAATCCTTCACTTCCGGTCAACATTTTAAGGGTAGGTCATTTAGCCCTGTAATTGTAGAGACAGTAAATCTAAGTATATCAGTCTTAAAATGGCCGAAAGTACTTGGCAAACGGTGTCAAAGTTGGCCACCTGCCAACTTTGACACCGCTTTGACCTGCTGCCATGCATTTTATCGTGTTGTCATGAGACGGAAGTGTATTGGGAGTTGGCTTACGTACTATTAGGCCCTTGACCAATAACGACTGGCCATCTGACCTGCTTTACCTGATTAGAATTGTGAAATTGTAACTTTGTAGCTTCGTGAAAGGGACACTTTTATAGTTTCCATTCGCATTCGGAGGCATCGTCAATAGTTTGTATGGACGGATTATGAGCCTATTTTATGACGCTATAAGCAACGATTTTCTAAATTGAATGAAACTGGCATCACAGGGCAGTTTTGACGACAAAACGAGTGACAAATTAATTGAATGGACTTCAGCGTGGTAATGCAGCCAGCCTTCTTTTTTCATTTTGTTAATTTATTTTTTCCAAAAAGAATAAGTTAGTTTCTATTACTTATAAGTTCGCCAAATTCGCGTGTTTATTGGCGATGATTGCGCTCACTTTCTTTACAATAACATATTTTGTGTACCTATCTACCATATAATTAAGAATAAAAAAAAACCCATATTAAATAGTTTAATTAGAGGGTATCTATCAGCAGTTTCTTAGCCTCTTCTTGAATATGTCCTTGCTAGTATTTTCATGTTCAGGAAAGATTGTGTTACGAGTTACGAGGTATTAAGAGGATTGTGAACCTGTAATTTTTCATACAAAAAGCGATAACGTTTTTCACCCCGTAAACATTCTTCGATTATTATATTTTTTGAACATGCTGTAGATATAATGAAAAACTAGGTCTGTACGTTTTGATTTTTAAGAAATATTGCTTGCGTTAAAAGTTATTAGCATCTAAAAATTGATATTTTTGACTTAAAAACTTTGAATATCGTTTTTTTTTTTTTTAATTAATCTAAACTGATTTGCTAAAAAAAGAAAACGTACAGACATAAATTATAGTGTACTGAATCCAATAAAACCAAATTATTTCAATTCATAAAGGTTTAGGGGGGTAAAAACGTTATCACCCGGAACAATATTTCAACAAGGAAATGTAGGCAATTGCCTCCAGGACTAGCTACTCTCTCTATCGCACGATACGGGTGTGAAACAGATATAATTTTTTAAAATACCTACTCGTGCCGCGTATCGGCACTTCACAATCCTCTTAAGTACTTCAATGTTCTGGGCACGCTACCCGCTGTCAGCAATTCGGGCCAATTGTATTTGGGCCAAAATTCTTTCGTCGTCCAGCAGTTCACTACATCAGGTCGCATAAATTATCAACTGATTCTTGTGAATTTTGTGAGCAGATTCGATAATTATTATAGTTTTTGGACGTGGATTCAAATTACCGAAAAAAAAGGCTCGGGCCTTCTACAGCTCACATAGCCGCTAGTATTTATACCAAGAACCATAATTCAATTCCATCTCAGTCCGACCAACCCAACCGATGTCGGGCCTAGCCGAGTTTCTTGCTGGACTCCTCTCAACTAGGGTAGGTTTTAGCGAACCAGCAATCCCAGTAGTTAATCACCACTCACACCTCAGATTCGGTTGTTCGTTCAACCAATCTCACTGGAGCGCAAACTCTTAGAGTTTTCCAGTTTTCCAGTATTTACCCATTCCCGCGTGGTCGTGACGGAGGTTCCTCTTGGATTTTCCCCAAGCTACCCTCCAACCACGCAATTCGACCGTCGACCGCTGTATTGGGTTCGTCCTATTACAGCAACAGTTAGGCTACAAAAAAAAACCATCAAATCCACCTCTATGAAACATTCCATCAATAGTAAATTAACTCTTGTCGAAAAAATGCACAAAAGAAACTAATTCATTTGCAATTTTAAAGATAGAACTATGTGTTTAAAAATCTTTCTATAAAAACAAAAGCCAATTGTATGAATATATATTTAACTAAAACTGTTTTGTAGTAGAAATATTCGTATAACAATGGTAAAACTTCGGGTGTCGAGAACATTTGGTACCTATCAGTTATGAGTGTTATGACACATAATTTACTTTCAAAACAAAGTTTTAACCGACTTCAATTCCGTACTCCGCCAAGCCACATTAACATTTCCACATTTTTTTTACAATTTACCACATGAACTGATTTCCGAGAACAAAAGCGTTGATTTTTAGACCAATAAACCAAATCGCTGTATGTGGGTCGATAATATTTGAGGACTTCCGTCGATTCCTCAAGGATCTCAGAATTACCTTTGGCACTTCATTGTTTGCTATTTCAACGGAATAATATCAGAATCTGTGACGTACTTATATAGTTTGAAGTACATCATTGAGAAGTTCCACAAGCCATCTGTGGTCTTCATCATCACTTCCACTTCACCAAATTTATGATTTCCGGGTGTAAATACACGAGTTATAATAGAAAATACCGAAATTACTACACGCGTGCCTAATATATTTGAGGAGTTCCCTCAATTCCTCATGGTTCCCATCATCTAACTGGGGTTTTGGAAACAATGGGACCAATCTGGAAGCATATACTTTCAGTTAAAAAAAGAATTGTACGAATCGGTTCATAAATGACGGAGTTCTGAGGTAACAAACATAAAAAAAAAAATACATCCGAATTGAGAACCTCCTCCTTTATTTGAAGTCGGTAAAAAAATATTATAGTCTGCAGATGTGTCTATGCAGCCTGTATTTTCAATATTAGCTCAAATTGTAACCAGACGTAGGTGTTAGGGATATGAACCGATATTGCAGGATTTTTTTTAAGTTAGTCTTTAGGTCGAAATAACGCACTGAAAGCGGTGGCGGTGCGGTGCGGTGAGGCGTGGAGGCGGTACCGGTTGTAATGTTCGAGCCACAGATGTATGAATATAAGGAGATCGGACATGCCGGCCGATCTGTATAGAGTACCTACGCCTGTCGCAAGTTCATTAACCCACACAACACCCAAGTAATTGACAAGACAAAGCACACACACATCTAAAACACACACACTTTGTATACCTACACGCTTATTTGACAATAAACGCGCATCATATCAGGCATTTTGGGAAAAAAAACGTAATATTCTCTGCGATCAGCACGCGTGCACAGTATGGCAGAGTATGCCCATTGAGCTAACAGCTGCGACACGGCCGCTGGCAGCTTGTCCTCTCTCTAGTATTCTATGCTCTGAGGTTCGAGCTAATATCAAAAGGTCCGCACAGAATACCGCGGCAGGACGCGGCGCGGCGCGGTATTCTGTGCGGACCCTTTCATATTAGCTCGAACATTACAACCGGTACCGCCTCCGCGCCGCACCGCACCGCCACCGCTGTCTGTGCGTTTCGACCTTTAACGACCAAGGCGTAATTAATTTTTACATAAATTCTGAGGATTATATTTCGTATTACCATAATAAGGTTGGTTACACCTGGAACGTCGTACAGACAATGGTAGGTTTTACTGAGACAATCAGTGACATGTCTTGGTAGATTCGATGGAATTTAATTATGGTTCGAGGCTCTAGTACCTATAAGTTTTATCGATACAATACGTTTTCGAATGCGTTTAGTTTCAATTTGTATGGCAACGCGAACAGCGCCTCTGGTGGTAACTATTAGAAACTACGCGTTGCCAAATTGAAACTAAACGCAAACGCGTTCGAAAACGTATTTGTAACGATAACACTCATACTAGAGTAGGTAGGTAGGTAATCATTATTTCTGTCACTAGGTTAAGTATTTATTTCTGTGTACATTCCGGATAGGTAGCGACAGTTATAAAACTGGCGATCTTACAGCTGTGCAAACATGCTAGTTGCCCTATGACCCGCGTTATCACAGACTTGGCACATTTACAAAGATTTACGCATTGAACATCATGTTATAAACTCAGGTTATAAACAAGAATGTACGTGTAGTTGTCCTGCATTGTTCAAGGAGGTTACAAACTTATAAAGGTATGATTATTTCTCACTCACAACGCTTGTTTCATCGGGCCTGACTCACACTGGCGCGGCCTGCGGCCAAGTTTAAGGCCTCTCACAGACTGGCGCGGCCTGGCCGCGGCAGACAATAGAAAACTTGTCATCAGCTGTCAAATTTACTATGGTCCGCCACCGCAGGCCGCGCCAGTGTGATGCAAGCTTAAGGCATTAACTGTCAAGTTAAGCCGCGCCAGTGTGATGCAGATTTAAAGCCTCCCTTCCTCTCACAGTCAGGCGCGGCCTGACCGCGGCGGTGAATAAATACTAAACTTGTCATGAACTGTCAATATTACTATTGACCGCCACCGCGGGCCGCGCCTGTGTGATGCAGGCTTAAAGTAGGATTCATATGTGTGACGTGACGAGTCGTGATCGTGACGCAACAGGACAAATTGGTATTGGTTATACATTTATGACAGTTAGGTACTATGTGTCAGACAGGGGTATTAATATACGTATATAGATAAGGACATAAATATCTGTACAGAACTCTATTGTCAATGTCAGAAAGGCGTGTACCAGATATTTATGTCCGTAGGTATTTATTTATAATATATTTATATTTTATTTAATGTAATAATTAGCACTGACAGATAAACCTTACGTACTAATTTATAATACAATTAAAGTAATTAAATGGGTTCAAAATACAATAATAAATAATATTTAACAATCAATAGTGAATAGGTACGTGCACATGGGTAATTGGGTATTAATAATTAGATAGAGCTAGGTTAAGTATTGCACCGGCCATTGTGGCACTCTTTGGGGGAGGCCTATGTCCAGCAGTGGACGTGTTTCGGCTGATATGATGATGAAGCATTTAGGGTGAAACAATGACGGACGGACGTGATGGTACCTGGGCGTTTTTCAAAAAAAGTGTACAAAACTTCTTTTATTCAGAATTCTAAATTTTTTGGCTTTTCTTACTCAAAATTGTTGATACTATCGATCCTCATACAAGAAAAAAAGTGTCCCAGATTTTACTATGTAAATTTTTTCTTCCAGTGCGTCACGATCATATAAATAAAAAAAGACTGAATACAAAAATGTGATGATCTGGAATGGAATATTCAGGACACTTTTTTTCTTGTATGAGGATCAATAGTATCAAAGATTCTGAGTAAGAAAAACAAAAAAAAATAATTTTGAAAAAAAAGTTGTTTTGTACACTTTTATTGAAAAACGCTCACCTGATGTGTGAGGCGTCACAGCACGTCAGATGGCATCACGTCAGATAAGTCCACTACTACTATAATACTTAATTTGTGCAAAAATACAACTTAGAAAAGTTGAAAAACCACCGACATTTTAATTTCAAAGCTCAATATCTAAAACCCGGCTGAAACGATTTTGTTGAAACGTAGCAGAACCAACTCGATAAAAAAACCTTAAAATCGGTTCAATCGTGTGGCGGCTACAATGCCACAGACAGACACACATACACAGATACACAGACACACACATACACAGACACGTCAAACTCTTTTTGCGTGAGCAAGAAAAATACCACTAATAGCATTGCTAGGCGTGCAGGCGCATCTTCATAGGAGTGCATTTTTTCCTCGCTAACCGAATCGCAACTCACCCTTAGCTCTATTAATAACCCCCGTTAAAAAAAGAAGGGTGTTATAATATTGACGTGTCTGTGTATCCGTGTCTGTCTGTGGCATCGTAGCTCCTAAACGAATGGACCGATTTTAATAAGGTTTTTTGTTCGAAAGCTGGCGTGATCGAGATGGTTCTTAGCTAAGTTTTAATATAATCGGTTCAACCGGTTTTGAGTTATTGAACTTTGAAATTTAAATGTCGGGGGATTTTCAACTTTTCTAAGTTGCTAATTATTTAAGACCATGTTAGATAATCGGCACATTCGGGGGCGACCAAGAAAGTATGGTTGAGATAATTTAATGTGGTCGAATTTTTATAAAACTGTCACTGTAATTGGAATCTTCTACCATGGACGGTAGAGTTGTTTTTTGAATGCACTACTTTGATGCAATTCGGCCAACTCAAATAATCTCAAGTATAGGAAAATTCTCATAACCGTTAACAAACACTCCTAGACAACACCATAATATATTTGTATTTGCGCGTGTTTTGACGCACCTTGCTCCCCCCGTGTCGCCTATCGCTCTGGTTGTCTATGAACACGGTCTTATAGTTTTTGGGGTGAGATAAAAGTTTAATTCCATGCTTTGTGGCTAGTTAAATATAAATTGCACCTAAAGTAATGATATTTTGTAAATAAATTCTGAACTGATATTTCCAGGTAGCTATGGACGAAGGCTGTGACATTTCTGTACTGGTAATAGACTTAAATGATGGTCGAGAAGAAAATCAAGATACAGAAAGTTACATTCATGATGAAAATGGACGAATAAATGCTATTAATGAAAACCATACTAATTTCTCAGCAAACAAGAGCGTGCGATCAAATTCTGATGACATAAATCAAGTAAATATTTCCAGCCTGAATAGATATAACGATCGTTATTCAGATGATGATGACATACAAGTTATAGATGATGATGATGACGACTATGAAGGTTCAGTTCGAAAATTGGTAATCGTTGCAAATAAAGTGGGAAGAGAATACCTTAATAAACATAAACATTCGAATGTAGAAGATTACCGAAACCGGAAAAGCGATAATAAGGTATACAAGAATGTAACAAATGGAGGTTGCATAAATCGATTAAATCCAACGACCTTACACGAAGAACTTAATCAAGTTAATAAGGATATTTCAAGGGATCGGGTACAACGTTGTGTCAAAGTAGATCATCCTACTCAGAGATCGGGTTGTGAACCAAATGTTTATCAAGCTCGATATGTCTCAGATGAAGTACCATATTTCGTAGACAAAAAATCTTGCAGGCCATCGAGACCAGATGTAGAGTACATAATTAAAACACCACAAGGATATAGACATGCTAATATGTACCAACCTGAAGCAGTAAGTATAGATAATGCTGCAGTTAACATAAATGCTCATCATATTCACAGACCAGAGGACGATTTAAGCAATGATTACTATAGAGATGCCGCAAATAATACGTCCAAGTATATTTACAGTCCACAAGAGGTAAGCATAGATGACTATAGAGGTGTGACCAACAGGGATACAAATAGCTATACTTATGGACCTGAGCAGGCTTTAAACATGTCTCAACATAGTCTTGGTGCAATTCGCAGGGATATAAACAATCATGTTTACGTAGCAGAAATCGATTTAACCAATGAAGGCTATAGTAATTATGCATCAATGAATAGACATTTGTACCATTACAACCATAGCCCAGAATTAGCTTTTAGTAAGAGAGCCGCATGCATTAATAATCATCAACCAGAGGAAAATTCGACCAATGACGAATGTAGGTACAGATATGCTACAACGAACGCATTTCCCCACACCCATGCTCATGAACTAGATGCATTACATGATTATTGGCAAATAATGAACAGACATGCATACAGACCAGAAATCATAAACGTAGACGATTATGCTGAAATAAACAGGAGTTACAACAATGGATATAGGCTACCGGCAGTTTTAAGCTCGGATCCTTACTGGTCAGAACGGACAAATTTTTACAGACCTGCATTCTTAGATCCGAAGTTAACAAAGCACTCGTATCGAGAAGCCGTTGACATGTACTACTTTCCACAACTAAGCCATGGTAATGCTTATAGACCTTATGATGATGCTCATAAAAAGGATGAAGCAATATTGAATCTATCCCGGAAACCCGAATTAAGCAAAGAGACAACAAGAGATGAGAATTTGGATGGCAGCAAACTACGGACTATATTAAGTACAAGCAACTTTATGTCAAAATATGAGCATTCTAACATCCATATAGACAAACTTAGGAAAATTGAAACTAATAGACCTGTAGACAATATAAGAAACATTAATACTATATGGAATTCGAATAAACTTGAAGCAGTGCAAATGAATAACAGCAAACTAGGAGTTCCGCTTAGAACAAATAGATCAACAGTGATATTGGACACTAACAACGTTTGTAAAACCAGGACGTCTAAAACACAAGTTTTGACACATGTCTTACCAACAACCAATACAAGACACGATGGCTATGATCATAACAGTTATACAATCGCTAAAAATATATATAATGATAGTCTTATTAATGCTAAAGGACATGTTATGCATAACGACAGTGACATAAATGAAGGAAGACAAAAGAATATAGTTATCGAACGAGATATTGATGAACTTGAACTAGACAATAAAATAAGATTTCTAGTTGTATTCTTTACTCGTGTTAAAGAGCTTGTAAAAGAAACTTTTCCTGAATTTTCCAAATCACTTGAAATAGAAACTAAGAATTTGGGTAAAATGGCAAATAGTGGAAAAGTGAAAACGGATATACAGTTCATTTGTCCTCTATATTGTTCTGAGTCCACTTATTCCTTGCCTCAATTCGGCAGTATTGACGAAGACAATAAAATTGAAAAACATATCAACCGTAATACAATTTGTGATGTGTGTAGTTGTATTCAAAATTGTTACAAGTTGTATAAGAAAAAATATTTTAATTTAGTCTCTACAAAAACCAATGAAAGACCAGAAAATGAAAATAAAAAAGGACAAAAAAGAAAAATTAACACCCTATTAGCTGAATTGGGTAGCAATAAAGAACAAACCGTAATATCTTGTGCGCAAAAATACTCTAATTGCGAAAAAAATAAATGTGACAATGACATAGAAATTGACAATGAATCGTGTAAAAACAGAGGTTCTAAGACTAAAGGTAATCTTCACAAAGCCTATCTTGAACATAATGCACAAGAAGTTGCCGATGGTGTCATTAAATATTCTTCAATTAGGCTTAATGAGAAAACGTTATTGGATTCACTGTCGATAACAAATTTAAATATACCTGTAAACAATATCGATAAAGATAGCACATATAACAACAAAATTAATATTGAAAAACAATTTCAAAAGACTGCTTCTAATGACAATGAAGAAATCAGTGTTTCAAAAAGCACATTAGATAAGGATAGTCCTAGAGATGAGGCTGAAGCAAACCTCAGCCTCTCATTGCCTTATGACAAAATAACTAATGCAGATAATGCAGATATAATATCATCTAAACTTAAGAATAAATCTGGCCGGAGACCAGATGCTGTATTCACCTGTCATATATGTAGCTGCATATTTATATATTTTGCATCATTTGTAAGCCATATGCGAAAAGAACATAATGTAACCGGTATCGAGGAAGACATACCAGACGAATGTATTGCCAGAAAATGCCCATTTTGTGGCATTTACTCAAAACAAAAATACCACAATGAACATGTTAAGCGAGCTCATCCACAAATATTTACACATAAGGGAGAGCATAGTGATATATTGAACGTTGATAAAAAGAGAAAATTTAAGAAGAGGAAATTCATATTTACGTGTTTGGTATGTCATAAGAATCTTAAGTCGACAGAGGTTAAGAGACATAGGGAAAAGGAGCATAAGGGAGTAAATGTCGCGAAGATGTTTACTAAGAAATTGTCAACCTTGGATAATTGACTAATGCTTATTTTGAGATCCTAGATAGGAGTAGGTAGAGCACAAGAAATAGAATTAACAGAAATGTTACCTGTATATATTAGACACTAGATATCATGTATTTGGGCAGCTAATCTAAGAATATTGAACAATGAAGGGTTAAAAAATACAAAATTTGGTTGTGTATTGTTATATTTACAATTTATAAAAAATGTACAACTTTCAATATTAAAAGAGTATTACAAATACAAATTAATATTCATTTAATACTTTGTTAACTACCACGTGGTAGAAAATACGTGTTTGCAGTTTATAACCACCATGGCCTATTTACTGTATAATTTTCATAATTCGTGCGTCTATTGTCACCATAATTATTTTGTGTTCGTTGCGTCGGCTGATTATTGTATCCAAAATTATTATTCCGATTATAATCAGTTTGACCCTGATTAATACTTCCATAGTTTTGTGAGTTATAATTACTGTTGGCGTCATTATTATTTCTATCAGGTTTTCGAGTAGTATAATAGTTTTGGCTATTTTGTTGGTTATTATATTCATTGTTGTAGTCATATGCATTGTTACTTTTATTTGGTTTTTGTGTTGTTGTGTATCGGGGTGGTCTATTATTAGTGCCTTGCAAATTGTAAGTGTTATCTTGTTGATTATATGGTCTACCTCTATTACTATCTTGTTCTCTATTATTTACACCATAACCTTGACCATCAGAATTTAAATTTTTATAAGGTTTTTGCGTATTGTTATCTTGACTATTACCCTGTGGTCTTCTATTATAGTTGGTCATAACATTACTTGGTCGCTCAGTATAAACACTGTCTTGTCTATTGTTACTCCCTACATTTGCATTGTTATTCCAAGAATTGGAATTGTCATAGCTATTGCCATTATTAATCCCAGAATTGGCATTATCGTTTCCATAATTTCCATTTTTATTTCCATAATTCGGGTTATTGCTGGTATAATTCCTGATGTTCTGTGAGCCGAATATTTGCGAAGCCACGAAGGCGCGTTGGACTATGGCGTATAGGCCAGGGGTCTCAGCTGCTCCACAGGACCTGCCCAAAGACGTCACACCCACGATACGCCAGATACAGCCCTCTTGTAACTGAGCGGGACCACCAGAGTCACCCTGAAAAAAACAACCGTATAGTCAAAATAACGTACCTCCGAACAAAGGATTGGCTAGGGGAGTGTATAGTACATATATTGAATATTGGCTAGATTTCATTGTAATGACAACTTGTGCGGAGTGTGTGGACTAACAGAACTGACGGTGATGATTTCAATTATGTTTTCTGCTCACGAGTGAGAAATGCAAATGCCGTTGCCGTGAGGTCATTGCAGCAGGACATCTCTCACACCGAGGGTATGGATTGGTGTGTTGCCTGATAAGTATCCTTCTTTCCTCTCTTCACATATAAGGCCCTCTCTCGGCGGTCCCAGCGGCAGCTTCCATGAGGGTTCTAAGACCTCATATCAGCTGGAAATTTCCTACACCGAGAGTATGGACTGGTTACCTGACAAGTATCTTTCCCTCCCTTCTCTTCTCCAGCACATATTTGGCTGTCGCTCGAAGGTCCCTGCGGCAGCTTCCGCGAAGTCCCCAAGACTTCTTGACAGCGTGAGAGATCCCATATGGGGAGAGACACGCTCCGGAGCTCCTGTGATTGGTCGCCACCTGTCAATAACGTTTTAAATTGAATTAAGATACGGTAAGTATGTATTGTTAAAAAATTCACTGAGTCAGTGATATTATGAGGCCTGTGACAAGCTGTGGTGTAGACCTATAGGCTGATGATGACGATGAAATTTTTTATGTCACTATTGGTTGCCATGGTTACGTCAGAATTTTTTTTAAAACAGGGAGATTTCGATTGAATCTACTAGATGTCCGGTTTCCACGTCGGACACGGCAGAGCCGAAATGAAGGATTTTAGCAGTCTATATGTTTGTATTTGCGTGTGTTTAAGATACTGAACCGATTTTGATGAATGAGGTGTCAATCGATTCGAAATCATGCTCCGGGTGACACAGGCTACTTTTTTTATGAAACAAATCCTTGTTATGCTTTTTAAATATTGTATTCATGGGATTAAATCGGGCCATACCGGGTGGGACCAAATGTCCGGTTTCTATGTCAATTTCAACTAGAATTGCCAGATATGTTTTGGGCAAATATAGTATATAGTGGGTTAAAGGTCTTATTAATAAAGTACAGCCACCATTACATACATCGGAGCAAACAAGCAGCTCACAAACATCGGAACACACCTCTATTTTTAAGGCATTAGGGTGCATGTGCCGATATTTTTGAACACCTATAGTGTACACCTATGTATGTGATGGCGACTGGACACATATAAAAAGTTAAGTATTTGTTTATTTGTAGTAGAAAATATGTTTTTTTAGAGAAATTTATTTATTTGGAATTTATGATAAAAATATACAAATACAAAAATAATACAAATACAGAAAGTCCGTAGGGACAGCATATTACAACAAGATAGTTGATTGCCCCATTTGCTTACCGTATTCAGTACGTCCCCAGCCGGTAGCAATGATGGACTTGCCCACAGCTGGAGCGGTGCCCAGGCAAGCTGGTTTGATCACCTCAGAGACCCTGTAACACAACAGTGTATTGGTAAAACTTTTACGACCGGTTTAACCTGGCGGGAGTGAACCTGCCTACGAAGCCGACCACGGATGGATTGTGGAATTCCATCACAGTACATACTAATAGCACAGTCTATAGACCAATACAGTCAGTCGACGAAGCTGTCTAGACAGGGCAATCGTGCGGGGTGTGAGGGTCGAGGAGCGTATAGGGCGAGCCCCAGCTGCATACATGTAACTTGGGACATGACGATGTCAAATCCGCAAACGTCAAACGCGTTGGTCGACTGTTACCCTTTACGCCTTGGCCACGACTTTGGTCTTAAGCTGTATAATATCCTGTATGCAATCATTACTCATAGAGTACATCTGAATTGACATCTGAAGCGACCTGCGACTGCGACCAGCGTTTTATCTGTTCATTGCGCGGTCGAGACGCGCAACGCACTGTGGTTAGTTGGGATCACGCGCAATGAACAGATAAAACGCTGGTCGCAGGTCGCTTAAGACCAAAGTCGTGGCCAGGGGGTTACACTGTGCCAATAGGCAAATCAAAGTTGCTAAACTTACTGGTGAAAACATTGCATTGCACATTGTGCTCCTCCCAGAAAAAAATCCTAGATCCGCCCTTGAAGCTGACGATGGGTTTGAATCCCGGTAAAGGCAAGTATTTGTGTTAGTAAGGTCGCCAGAACTCCTGAGCATGTACTGTGTTGAGAGATGGGCTACCATTTATGTCTAGCTGTCAGAATATCGAATCCTCAAATCAATAAACGGCCGGCAACGCGCTTGACTCGTAAACGTCTATTCGACATTGGAAAGGCAAAACCACTGAAGCGACATTTTTAGAATTTTACAGGAGAGCAATTTAAAGCTTTTTTTTGACAAAAAAAATCGTAACTTTATTTCTTGTTAACTTAGAGCGTTGGTATATGCACGTGTTATTTCAAATTTTAATAGCTATTTAATAAAAATAATGTTATTCCCCTAAACAAGGCGGATTCGAAAATAAATGTAGCTTAAGTGGAAAAAGCCCCCAAAAAAATCCCGTAAAAACCATTGAAGCGATACCATCATGCGACAACTGTTATTTTTAACATGTCCGAAGAAACACTTAAGTACCTTATCTTATGAAACATATGTACCTGGAAGAAACACTTTAGTGACATAACATCGAAAATGAACGATTTTTAAAAATACTGTACAGCGACCATGGTTATGATTGAGTGTACGGTTAAGTGACACAGGTTAGATTTTACTCAAAAAGTGGTTCGCATAAAGTAACGTTTTTTAAATTTGGCCCTTATTTTTGTATTACCTTAAGCGACATGAAAGTCATCAGATCGCCGTGAAACCCGGCTCAATCGACGCAGAAAAAAACGCTGATTTTAACATTATATATACAGGGTGGGCAGGAGTATACCGAGAGATTTTAACCATGGATTCCCGAGGTCATTAGGAGCATAAAATGTTAGATTAACCCCAGTCAAATCCGGCGTAGTTTTGAAGATATTATCAATTTTCTTGTAAACTATTTATTGTGATTACTAAAGTGCATTAAGCTCTTTTGATTGCGACGTTGCCACCGATGTTGACAAAGTGACAGCTACCACTCACTAAATTCATCATTGTTTGGAAAAATAATCTTTACGATTTTATTAAAAGGGATAATTTCCATGGAGAAGCGATAGTTATCCAGTTTTTATTTACAAAAACCGACATAACTAGTTTTTTTGTTTTTTTTTTTTTTTTTTGCTGTATTTGACTTGAGTTCATTTTACATTTTTTACTCCTAATAACCTCAGGAAGCCATGGTTAAAATCTGTCGGTATACTCCTACCCACCCTGTATAACTATATTTTGACCAAAATGTCGCTTCAGGGGTTTTGCCTTTCCACCGTCTATATACTAGTCTGCTTACCATCAGACAGGCCATATCGATTCCTGCAGACTCAAAGGGCGTAACAGCCTGTTGTTGTAATGGTTGTTACGCCCTTTGAGTCTGCAGGTCATCCTTGGAATAATAAGAAACAGATACTGACTTTTCCAAGGAAAACATCGTGAGGAAACCGGTCTAATCCCATCAAGGGTTAGTTTTCCCTCTGGGTTGAATTGGAAGGAAATATGGAAGTCGCTTTCGTGAAACTAGTGCCAACGCAAATTCTTAAGAATCGGACAAAGCTGACCCTGGGGTACAAACAGGAAAAGGAGGATGATGACGACTTACTTGACAGCATTGACTAGTTTGACCAGAGCCAAGTCGTAGTAAGAACGGGGCAGCTTGTACTTCGGGTGTCTGATGACGGCAGTCACCTTCACCACCAGGGCACCAGGGTCGTCCAGGTACGAGGATCCGAGCTGGACCACGCTAGGAGGTCCGCTGGAAGAGTGAGAATATTGATTGATCAATAATAGAAATAGAAATATTTATCCGACAAAAACATGATACACTAGGATACAAAGTCATTGGGTCCCGAGCTAGGATTCCCTGTGTTACGGGACCCAGTAGAACAGCAAGCATACGATATTAAATAACAGACGAGTATAGAATAGATGTTTTACAAATTACAAAGCTACAATAATTTTACTTCTGTCAGTGTAATGTCTAATGTGTGAGCGTGAGTGTGTGTGAGAGTCTGAGAGTGCGTGTGTGATCATGAGTATTTTGAAGTGAAGGTATAAGTAAGTAAATAAATAAATAAACAATTGAATACTGGTGAGATTAGATATATTTTCAACAATATCAAATTATTGATAAATTCGCTTCTGCCGGCGACTGCCGCGTGGAACTCGTTTATATCATAACTCCATACAAACTTTCACCCCCATTTCACGCCCTTGGGGGATGATTTCCGGGATGAAAACTATTCTATGTCCTTTCCCGGGACTCAACCTATCTCTATACTAATTTCATCTAAATCGGTTCAGCGGTTTAAGCGTGAAGAGGTAACCGACAGACAATTATATAATTTATAAGTTTATATGGATAGTATGGATATGATAATATATCGTAAAATATATAATAGTATATATAGTAGAGTATGGATGGATTGATTCTCTGGCAGATTAAACATTTGAATGCCAATCTTCACCTTCTAAAGTGACACGGACACGCAACTCTTTTTTCATATGAGTGTAAATATGAACCTTAGTATAAATCAAGAAGGTGACTTTGACAGTGTACGCCATAACACCTATAGTTGTCCTTGGCGCCTTGAGCACGACAACACGCACCACTTTTAGGAAGTCTTACCTTCCAAAGGGTTAATTGATTGGATTGGATGTTTGATCTGTACTCGTATATACTTAGCCTCTGCCTCTGTTAACCTTTGTCGGTCGAATTGATTGAACTGATGCTTACTTGACTACGGTGTTGTCTCGATCTTGAAAAGAGCAGTGTGCTGCTGTCAAGATAAACTGCTCACTGACAAGGGAGCCACCGCATTTCCAAGAATATCCGGCAGTCTGAAAATGAGGGATAAAGCAATTATTATTATTATTATTTATTTATTTCAGACAACAACGGTCCACACATACCTACACATTAAAATAAGTACAATATTCACAATAAAATCAATTTAAAATAATATAAAATGTCAAAAAAGAGAATTAAAATAAATAAATTAGATACAAAGTCGACGAAGAAGAACTAAACAAAAAGGTGCAGGCTATTTTATATTCCTGTGTATATGAATCTGCATGCCGATGCCGTGAGTCATATACGGGCAATCGAACCTTGCAGAAATCATATTCAGGATGATGTTGGGACTAGCACGCACTCTGCTTCGCAAGGACGCGCACCGCTTGCGCAGAGTGGTGAAGAAGCATGCGGTGCGCGCCATAGGGAACATGCCCGATGCACTGCAGCGGCGCGACAGTCCCAGCATCACCCTGAACGCGTCATTGTATTGGACGCGTAGGGCACTGAGCGATCTGCGCGTATGCCGGGCCCACAGACTGCACGAGTACAACGAGGTACAATAAGCTCGAAACAAAGTCACTTTAACTTCCCTCGTGCATCGCGCGAATCTGCGAGCCAGCATATTTGCCCTAACTGCGAGCGCCCTACGCTCCCTCTCAATATCGGCGTCATCCGTCAGGTCATCAGTGAGTAGGTGGCCAAGGTACTTAAACTGCTGAGCACGGCCCAGTTACACTATGTACTATGAATACTATGATATTGTATTTTGAGCGTTGCGGCCGAAGTAGTGCTTGGAAAAGGGGGGTAAACAATTTACTGATTACAGGAATCGTTATGTCAACAGTCAACAAATATTCCTCACTCTCAAAACAATCCTCGGGGGATCTAGCGACCGTACTCACCGTCAGGAACTTATCACCGCATACCTACAAAGCACATAAAGAAACGCTACGCGAGCGAAATCGGCAGGACTAGGAAAATCTAGTACGGATGCTGCCGATTTCGCTCGTGTATTATAGCGTCTTCTATAGTGGTGTCAGTATCACTTTTGTCTATTGTAAATAATTACTTCTCCAGTTAGGCGGCTCCACATATGAGCGAGATGACTTTCTGCTGTGCCTTGCCTCTCTGTAAATTGTAACTTTATGAATCGTCCTAATTTCACCACCTTTTTTCCCGTTCTAGAGAGTCTGGGCACATCGGAACGTCATCTCGCTTATATTGTCCAGCCCAATTGTGGGAGTACTTCCTCTTACAGAAAATCACCACTGCTTGCTCTGTTGGTATGTGGTGTAGTGTTACTGTTCCTGAAAATGCGCTGTGTTGAGAGCCCCTGCATTTATTTCTAGGTGTCAAGTCAACATAACGAATCCTCAATTTGTATGATTGTTAACTAGGGGACCAATGTTGAGCATACCTAAGCCTCTCTTCAAGGACGCCACGTATCGATCCCGTCGTAATCTGATAATGATAATGATGATGATAACTAGAGGATCGATATACCCTGATGAGTTCTCAACTTCTCAAGTTCAGAATCTTACCTGTATCTTCCTCCAGCCCAGCAGCGCCATGTGTGGGAACTCCCGGATGTCCACCACCTTCCCCCCCACCACCAGTGGGACCGTGGTGGGCGAACACTTGAGCACGTTGATTTCCACCACCTCCGGGGAAGGGATGAGTGGAATGGCTTGCACCGATCTTGTTTGCAGCTTTTTGTATTCGTCACACTCTGAAAAGCGAAAGGATAAATCCATTGGTTCATATTATGCAGCAAGCCATGTGCCACTAATTTATACATCATTCATTCAACATCAGCGGCACAGATCTCTCTCATGGATATCAGGGAACGCAGTAGTCCCCAGAATATGACCATGGCCTTGAAGTACGAGTACGTAAGTATTATTTACTGTGCTATTGGTTTGTTATATAATATACTGCTATTTGTTTCTTTCTATAAATGCTAATTAATTATAAGTAAATTTATACTAAAATTGTTACTGCAACTACATTTTCTAGAATAGGTACTCACTTTTCTCTGCTAGTTCAATGTATCTTTTCTTCTCAACATCACTCATATAATCCTCATCTGGACCAACAATTATCTCTGGGCTGGTGTCATCTTCAGGAAACGATATAGAGTCTTCATCTCTAGGTCTAGGATTGACCCCATAATTAATAGGCCTCTTCGTCACCGGCCTGTTCGTTATAGGAGGCCCATTGGTTACCACAGGCCTCACGCCTTTATTAAAAGGATTATTATTATTATTCGCATAATTCGGCTTCTGCGTGTAATAATCGATTGCATTTATTTTTCCGTCATATTCTTTATTGTTATTGTCTTGGAAATTCTGATCTCTTCTGTCGCTTGTGAGTCTTCTGGTAGTACTTTTCTTTTTAGGTTTAACTGTTGTAGTAGTAGAAGTTGTTATTTTCTTACTTCTGTCGTCGTCTCTGTCTAGGTTAAATTGAGGTAAAAAGGCGTCATATCTGTCATTCTCATATGATTTTGTCGTTTGTTCTTGTTTTATAGTTTGTCTATAAGTTTTTTCGGGCCGCTGTGTGAACGCTGAACCAAACGCAGGTCGGTTCGTTGCAAATGGTTGGAATCCTTCGAAGAAATCTGTCGAAAATACAAAGAGTGATGTTAAGCAATGGTTAAAACATTTATTTATACTAATTTATACTAATATTATAAAGAAAAAAAGTCTGTGAGATGGTAACTTACTTAGCCACCACGCATTGCTGCTCATAAGAAACGATACATTATTTTCCGAGTGGGTAGCTAAAATATTTATATTAAACTAAATAATTCCATGAGAATAACTAAACTGGAACAAAAATTTAACATGATGGTGCTTTTACATAAATATGAAAACAAATATGACAATCATGAAAACTCAAATGGTAAAACTAATTAAACCATTGCTATTTAATTATGGGTAGGATAGGAGCCTATGCCCAGCAGTGAACGTCTTTCGGCTGATATGATGAGAGATAATTAATGATGATAATATTTTTAAAACGACATCATCTAAAATAACATAAATTTACAAGAGTCATCGAGATACATCATAGACTTCAAGAGCTCGTCAGTAAGTATTATGGTATTACGAGTGTAATAACACTTATCTAGTTTTTTGCATAAAATCACCATTATTGCGATGACGCGGTCAACACGGCTAACCGCAATATACATAAACCAAGTTATTTTTCCATCCAAGGCCGTTATGGCCAAGAAGAAATTTATGAGTTTTAGTCTTTACAATTTATTGTATAGTTTACTACTGACCGCTACCGCAGGCCGCTTTCAACTGTTTATTTTATAGTCGCGACAGGAACGGTTTTAGAGGAATTCATTACCTCCCTCGAACGCTTAGGTTGTGGAATTCAAGTTAGGAGTGCATCATAAGTAGTACATTACTTACCTAGGGCGGTAAAACAAAGAAAGCGTCAGATCGCATATTTATCGCCCTTACCATCGGTAAGTAATGTATAAAGTGTTAAACGAGCATGTGACACCCCTGGAGTTGGCAGCGTCCATAGACTACGGTGACAACCTACTATCAGGGGCCGATTTCTGACTTTCGAGCGTTCGAAAATTAAATAAAATTAAATACGATTGTAGTGATAAAATTGCAGGAAGGACTAAGTACACTTTCTACCGATATAATTAAATACGAGTGGTCAATGCCACTCGTTTTTAATTTTTCTATCGCTATTTCAAAAAAAGCATTTCATAATTTTTGACTGTTTTCGAGTTAAGCAGTCGAGCGCTCGAAAGTCAAAAATCGGATCCCGAGGCCACGTTTGCCACCGAAGTGGTTTAAAAAGTGAATAAAGGGTCAGCAACGCACTTTTTTTTTTTTTTTTTTTATACTGCGACGGTCTTAGAGCATTAAACCAACCGGAGACGACACGCGCACACATTTCTATCTAAAAAAGTCTGCCGTTTTCGGCGCGGGGGACGAGGCAACGCACACAAATCATGTTAACACTAATGCATTTTTCCGATAGTGTCACTACACACGCACACGACAAAATTATCAAACGCCAGCATAAACTATACTCACACAAGTACAAACACATACACAGACAACCTGTCCGTGAAAGAGATGACGTGAGCTCGAAGTAAACATCGATAGTGCGAGGAACATGTCGATAATAAATAATAAACTTATCGATATTTCATGTAGGTCAAGAAACGAATGCTCAAAAAAAGGTACAGAGAGAAATGCATGGAACCCAATGTTTGACTTCGTAACTTTGTTTGAACTAGTTAGGAGGTAAACATATCAAAAGTCCTTGCCCGTAGCCCTTGAGCCGGAGGGGAGGGGGGGTTTCAAAGTCCTATTATTCGGTTTTTCACCTATATCTCGGTAACTATGCGTCCTAGCGACATAACTATTCAGAACAAATTAAAGCTGATTAAATATGCTACAAGTTTTATTCAATTACATTTTTAGATATCTTGTATAGTTTTAGAGATATAAGACAGTATACCATCGAGTACTATCGAGCTGATCTGATGATGGATATGGATGGTGGCCATAGGATATTATATTGAAATGCCATGATCGGGACTTATTAAAAGGGATTTTTTTATGCACGTAACATACGATCTTTGGACAGACGGTAAAAGGAGAAAAGGATTTTTTTCCACATGAATAACTGGTCTGAATTTTGGTTCAGGCAGAACAGGTTTACACTGTACTTACTACTGTATCTTTTGGAGATAACATAAAACAAGAAACAGAGAATAAACATCAACTTTCATAAAATAAAATTCAAAATGCTGGGAGTAAATAGTGCTAGTCTCGTTTAGGAGTACACGAAACATGATTTCTATAAGCTCGGATCCAGACATCCCGAATCATTACCTCTTTTGGGAATCTGAAAAATAAATTATAAGAATAACATACTTATAATGTTTATATCGACATTTGTTTTTGCCCTGTCCCATCACTAACTTTCCTAGTACAGTGTTGCTAGAGTAACAAATTAAAAGTGCCTATTTACGGAACAAGTGACGATCGTAAATTCCGTATAATTAATAAAATACAACCTAAACATATTATATTTAAAACATTAAATAAAAATATATGGTGAAAATAAAATAATAAATGAATTTGCAAACAGTAATCCCTCATTAATTCATTAAACATCTAAAATTATAAATTTCACGTAATTTATGGTTAGTACCATTTTTATTGGATACATTGTGTTAATAATAACGAATTTAAAGTAGAACTTATAATTAAACATTTATACAGTCAACTTTAAAAATTACCCTAAAGTAGATCTAGTGCCGTTAAGTGGGAACACTGTTAGATTGACAATATTTTTTAGGTTTTTGCAAATTTAATGCACTATTTGATAATATTTAAACGTAATAATACAAACAGATGAAAAGTAACGTTATCCTTTTGTACACTAGATGTTTCTGATCTCTTATTACACGAGAACACGTTGCAATTCGGCATTTTTAGCTCAGGTCATTCCGCGCTCACTGTGATTCACTGAATGGTGCGGAGCGCGCGGCAACTAGTTTTATATAACCGCTATGACCGGCGGTCTCGTACCTTCGGCAGAGGGGAACGCCTGGCAATGGCTACTCCGGTTGGTTTAATGCTCTAAGGCGACGGTGGCCAACAAGCTTACGGCCTGCCTGATGTTAAGCTGGTATCATCGCCTATGGACACTTGTGACTCCAGAAGAATCACAAGCGCGTTGCTGACCCTTTATTCACTTGAGGATTGGCTGTGTTGGCGGATAGAGACATGCAGGTGATTCTTCTGGAGTCACAAGTGTAAATAGGCTACGGTACAACCAGCTTAACATCACGCAGGCCGTAAGCTTCTTTGCCACCGTCCTTGTATAAACAAAAAAACGGCCAATTACGAGTCGGACTCGCGCACGAAGGGTTCCATACCATTATCTATAAAAACGGCAATAAAATCTCGTTTGTTGTATGGGAGCCCCCTTAAATATTTATTTTAATCTGTTTTTTAGTATTTATTGTTATTGCGGCAACAGAAATACCTACACCATCTGTGAAAATTACAACTGTCTAACTAACACGGTTCATGAGATACAGCCTGGTGACAGACGGATGGACAGCGGAGTCTTAGTAATAGGTTACCAAGGGCCTAGGAATGTTTATGAGGAAAAGAGTGAATCCAGCAATGTTATTGGTGGTATAATAACTCACCCACCGCCTCGCAACTTCGCACAGCAACTCTGGTGGATGATGGATACTCATCACCAGGGCTCGGATTTCTCATCGAACGGTAAGACGAAAGAAATAGAGTCGATATTAACTAAAACTTTACTCATATTCATATTCATACTCGTACTCAAGACAACATAATTAGTAAATATCACAAATAACAACCCACACCCATACCACCCACACCATGTTTTTACATTATGGGCCAAATAATAAAAATAATATGAACATTAAGCACCTAAGTAGTTTGTAATATCCAGCATGTAGCTACAACAACGAAAGTTTCAAAATAATAAATAATAATAAAAATGAGACAGTTTATTAGGCAGGCGTCCGATGTTTCACCCAATAGCCCAGCCACTAGTCCATCATTTTCACCCAATAACCAAATTTTCTTTAGATTCCATCAACAACAATAGTCCCTATACACCCCAGCGGGTGCTGTCTCTGTGTGCGTCCCATGACACGGGCAGGGACAGCATCCGCTCGGTGTACTCCTTGCATTTCATTAAATTGTCAAAAGGGCCTCTACGTGTTGGCTCAGTTGGTACTTTGTAGGTACCTAGCCCCACGCACGCCTCCCAAAGCTCCGGGACATCATTGTCCCGTGAGCGGGAAAAAAAAATAAATAATAAAAATTGCGGACAATCTTACACAAATCAACCTAGTCCCAAACTAAGCAAAGCTTGTACTATGGGTACTAGACGACGATATAGATACTTATATAGAGAAATAAATACTTAAATACATAGAAAACATCCATGACTCAGGAACAAATATTCGTGCTCATCACACAAATAAATGCCCTTACCGGGATTCGAACCCAGGACCTCTTGCTTCGTAGGCAGGGTCACTACCAACTAGGCTAAAGCGGTCGTCGAAATCTTGACAAGGCATGGTGTGTGTATTGTCATTGCAAATGTACAATTGTAAAATGAGTATATAAATGGCGTATGTAGTCTGTATAACTAGGTCCGTAACTATGTTAAAAGAAAATATTAAAGCACTAGCTGTTGCCCGCGACTTCGTCCGCGTAGAACTTTTTATCGTCTTAGAAAATGATTTCTCTCAATACAAAATTTGAACCCTCTTTTAGGGGATAATTAAAAAAAAAGTTGATGTTCATTTTCTAGTTTGTGAACAAACAGTCTAAAACCAAAGTTAAAAATCTCATACTTTAAAAATGCCTTGAAATACTCAAACTTTGAACCAATTTTAACACTCTTAGGGGATGAATTTGGAAAAACTCTGAAATCAGTTTTGTAGTCTTTTAACATACAGAATAAGACCGAAGTTAAAAATCTCTTACTCACACTTTAAAATTTTATTGCTCGCCATTTAAAATTTGAACCCCCTTTTAAACCCCCTTATAGGTTGAATTTTTCTAATCGCTGAAAGAACTTTTTTCGTAAACTTTTAAGTCTCTAGCTCAAAAAAAGTGTTGCCCATACAAAGCTTTCTTAACCCCCTTAGGGGTGGAATTTTCTAAAACTCTGAAAGTACGTTATTATTAATTTTAATAAGTAACATTTTGAATAGTTTTAAGTCTAGTAAAAAAAAAAGTTTTTCCCACACAACACTGGCTACCCTTCTTAAGGATCTTAAGGATCCCCTTAGGGATGGAGTTTTCTAAAACGCTGAAAGTTCTTTTTTAGTATTCTAATAAGTAATCTTTTTGCAAAGTTTTAAGTCTAACTCAAAAAAAGTGTTGCCCATGCAAAGCTTGCTCTCCTTTTTAACCCTATTAGGGGTGGAATTTTCTAAAACGATTTGTGTTCTTTTTTTGTATTTTAATAAGTAATCTTTCTACAAAGTTTCAAGTCTCTAACTCAAAAACATAAACTTTCCCTGATAAAAACTTTGCACCCCTTTTTATCCCCCTTAGGGATAGATTTTTTCAAAACGCTGAAAGTCTTTTTTTTGTATTTTTATAAGTAATCTTTCTACAAAGTTTTAAGTGTCTAGCTCAGAAAAAGTGTTCCCCATACAAACCTTGCACCCTTTTTTAACCCCCTTAGGGAATGATTTTTGGAAAACGCCGAATGTAGTATTTTTCATGTTCTAATAAGTAATTTTTCGTCAAAATTTTAAGTCTCTATTAAAAAAATATATGTTTTTCCCATACAAACTTTGCACCCTATTTTACCCCCTTAGGGGTGAAATTTTCCGAAACGCTGAAAGTACTTTCTTTGTATTTAAATAATCTTTCTACAAAGTTTTAGGACTCTAGCTAAAAAAAATAGTTTCCCACATACAAACTTTGCACCCCTATTTTAGCCCCCTATTTTTAGGGGTAGAATTTTCTAAAACGCTGAAAGTACTTAATTTGTATTCTGATGACTAATCTTTCTACAAAGTTTTAAGTCTCTATTTAAAAAAAATATTGTTTCCCCCATACAAAATTTGCACCCCTATTTTACCCCCTTAGGGGTAGATTTTTTTTAGACACTGAATCTAGGTACTTTATTTGTATTCTAATGAATAATTTCTCTACAAAGTTTTAAGTCTCTATTTAAAAAAAAGTAGTTTTTCCCATACAAACTTTGCACTCTATTTTACCCCTTTAGGGGTAGAATTTTCTAAAACCCTGAAAGTTCTTTATTTGTATTCTAATGACTGATCTTTCTACAAAGTTTTAAGTCTCTATTTAAAAAATGAAAGTGTTTCATTTGTATTCTAATAACTAATTTTTCTACAAAGTTTAAGTCTATAGCTCAAAAAAAAAAGGTTCTCCCATACAAACTTTGCACCCCCATTTTACCCCCTTAGGGGTAGAATTTTCAAAAATCCCTTTTTATCCCTAGCCCACGTTATAAAAGCAACATACTGTGCAAAAATCAACTCTCTAAGATTAGTAGTTTCGGCTGTGCGTTGATGAGTGAGTGAGTGAGTGATTGAGTGAATAAGTCAGTCAGGACATAGGCATTTATTATGTATTATGTATAAATAGATAGAAGATAATGAAACTCCCATTCAAATATCTCAAAAAATTATGAAGCTACATCCGTTTTAATGTCGCTTGTTAGAGTGAGAAAACGATGAGGGACTGTGACGTCAATATACTCGAGCGTCATAGTAAAAAAACAATCGTTTCATATGAAGGTGCGTTTTGTGGAAAAGGGACAGAACATACCCCCTCTTAAAACTTTGGACTCTTATAACTTAATCATTACCTATATAACCTCTTGCTTTGTTTTTTTCTCCATTTGACTATATTTATTTTAAATTCTTTTTCGAGAAAATACATTATGATTATTTACCATATTTTCGATTCCTGAGCTATAACCACGAACTTCGGAATTCGAAAATATTCGGGTATCTCTATCTCTATCGCACTAACCATACTCGAGTGACAGGGATGCAAATATATGAACATTGAGTATCGGTTTTCGTGGTAGCGCCGCAGGTACTTTGGATGAATGCGCCGAGCGCGTGCCATTGTCATTCAAAAAAAACAAATTCGTGTTAATTATATTGTTCAAATTTGTTGATTTCATTTATTGAAATTACGACATAAAACGACATTTGCGCATATAAGTTCTCATATCAGAATCGAATATTTTTTTATAGTTTATAATTTAGCATTTGTCTCGTAAAGGTCTATCGTAGACGGGATTTAAATTATTAATAAGTGAAAGGCAAAGCAATTCCGCCATTTTGACGAAAATTTGACGGTTCTTATAGCTGACAGTTGGAGCAGCGTTTGATTTCAATAAAAATAAATGAAAAATTAAATGAAGTCGTATATTTCGGAAAATTAATTAACTGTCGCAGTCGGATAAAAACTATCCTAAGTTGCAGCTAGAATAATAATGTACCTATATAAAATGTTTCATATTTTTCCGTTCATGGGATGCTGAGAACATTCGAACCGCGCAAAGCTTAGTTTCAAACTGGCTGATTCTTTTTTTAATTTAGAGATTTATTATAAGTGGAGATTACGGGACTATGAAAATGAGTAAGTTTGAGTATGAGTATGAGATTTTTTTAAGATTTAATACTGATCAACTCCATAACTTTCTTTCGTCTTGCCGTGCGATGAAAAATCCGAGCCCTGCTCATCAGTTCATCACCTAGGCGGGGTTGGTCATTCGCCAATTTTGTGACTGCGGTCGTGTCTAATTAACGCGACGCTTTACGAACATTTTATATGGAGTCGCGTCAGTTAAACGCAGTCACAAATCTGGAGAATGACCGGGGTTTACCTGAATTGGCAGGTATATCTATAATTAAACGTCAATGGAGAACGAAGTTACCGATTCGATACGGCCAATTTGCTAAATTACTAATTAATTTTAGGTAAAAAAAGCTTATTTTGGACATACATACTTACTGGACATTGCTGACTGTAGTTTTCAATGTCACTCATATGAGTGTTTAAAAAATAAACCAAAGTCTATCTGTAGAGATGGCTATTATGTTTTGATGTGTCAGGGGTGTTTAACATTTTGAATTGTTACCTGTCGTTGTGTTCTAACTAGACTTAGTCGGTTCCATACAGACGAAAGACAAGACAACAGACGAAACAAAAAGTGACATGCTCAAATTCTGTCAATTACGAAAATTTACAAAATATGAGCATATTACTTTCCGTGCGCTAGTGCTATAATATCTATTCTTTAACTTATGCAATATTAAGGGTCTAGGGGGAGAATCTTACACAAATCGAACCAGGACCTTAGCAAGCTCAATAAGGCTCAATAAGACGATGGTGTATATGCTACCGTCAGATTATCAACACCATCAGTTTATAATTTAACTCGCGATATTATAAACTGATGAAAAAGTGTGAACTTTCAAAACCGTTCACAATTTAACCCATTATTTTTCGTTAGTTTATTATAAACTATCAATGACGGATCGTCAAATTGTGAACTGAATCAAATTGGTATGATTCGGAACGCACCATGTGCACTAATTGATTGAACGAATTATTCCTCATGCATCAGCTTCCACTTATGTCAGAACATTATTGTTTTTTTTTCATCCAGACACTTTATTCCATTTATTTCGTCATCCAGCAATGTCGACGGAGCCCCGCTGCGCGGGGCTCCTATTTTTGTATTTTTGGGCGGTTTGCCCATCGGGTAATTGAAGCTACCTAACTAACCTAACCTACTTAGCCTTTGTGTATGCGATCCGTAGCATGCCGATTTCATCTCAGTTGACAATTTGACGATTCGACATTGATAGTTTATAAACTAACGAAAAATAATGCGTAAAATTGTAAACGGTTTTGACAGTTCACGATTTTTCGTCAGTTTATTATATCGCGAGTTACATTATAAACTGACGGTGTTCTCAAACTAACGGTGACATATACACCAAATCGCTTACACGCATTTGCTATTAGACTTTGTTCAGGCGAAGTATTAATCCTATACGGCGATGAACGATTATACCCCGACAAAGTCTAGTCGGTATCTCTTATAATTTAGTACTACATCATCGGAAGACAGCCCTACAATTAACTTAATATGGGCTTGTTTTTGTCGAAATTTAATGACGAATGATAAACAAGTTTCAGTCTACCTTAACCTTTAATTTAACACCAAGGATCCAACGTCATCAATTCCATGTTTGGGCTATAACTTCATTATTGTGCACACTGCCACAGCCGTGGATATGTGGATGTTGACTACCATGTCAATATTATATCCTATTTCAGATAAGATTTGAAAAATCGTGCGCTTTCAAAGAAAACTATTTTGAAACACAAAAACACTAGTATGGGTACTTTTTGGGTTCCGTACTCAGAGTAAAACGGGACCCTATTACTAAGACTCTGCTGTCCGTCTGTCTGTCTGTCTGTCCGTCTGTCACCAGGCTGTATCTCATGATCTCATGAACATGATATTTAGAGAGTTGAAATTTTCACAGATGATGTATTTTTGTTGCCGCTATAACAAAAAATAGAAAGTTTTTTTTTTCTTTTACAATCTTACTCAAATCGACCTAGTCCCAAACTAAGCAAAGCTTGTACTATGGGTACTAGACGACGATAAACATACTTCTATAGATAAATAAATACTTAAATACATAGAAAACATCCATGACTCAGGAATAACTATTTGTGCTCTTCACACAAATAAATGCCCTTACCGGGATTCGAACCCGGGATCTCCGGCTTCGTAGGCAGGGTCACTACCAACTAGGCTACAGGAGGCTCCCATACAACAAACGTGATATTTTTGCCGTTTTTCAACCGACGAAAAAAACGGACCACGCATAACTTTTTACAGAGTGGTTCGATTTCGATAATTCTTTTTTTAATGGAAAGGGTATAAGTTGGTCCCATATAGATTAGGAAAAAAAAACCAACCTTGAGGGTAGGAAAATAAGGGGATGATTGAGTTTTCGTCGGTTAAAACTTTGTTTTTAAAGTAAATTATATAGATAATGGTACGGAACCCTTCGTGCGCGAGTCCGTCTCGTACTTGGCCGTTTTTTTTATTACGGTAAGTAACACTAGTACAAGATCAAAACGTAGACGAATAAGTCCGTTAAAATTCTAATGTTAAATATGGAATGAAGGTATCTAAGTATTGTACAGTCAGGGGTATTAATAGAGTTAATTACATAAATAAGGACATACATATGTGTACAGGACTCTATTGTCAACTTCATAAAGGTGTACCTAGGGAATATTTATGTCCTTATTTATGTATGTATATTGATACTCCTGACTGTAACTATTGTGATTTTCATTTGTTTGGGAGCTACAATGCCACAGACAAACACACAGACATGTTAAACTATAACACCCCTTTTTGTCGGGGGTTAAAAATAGGGCGAAAACTCGGCTAGTACAGCTTGTACTGCCCCCCTATTCTGTAACTTGTTTTACGCTCACCTCAACGCTCACCCACAATTATACGTTGACACCGCGATGCGTAGTAACGATGCGTAGGTAGAGGTCTAGTTTCGTAACGGGTGACCGGCGGGGTGAGCCGCATTAACGCGTAGCGAATAACAGCCCTGTACCTACTTACCAAAATACTGTGAGTTCGCCGAAGTCGCTACGACCAGCAAAAACGTCACGCAACCCAGACCCGCCGCCATCTTTTTTTGGATTCTGGAAATAAACAGACTGGTTATAACAATTAAATTAATAAATAACGGCGTGGTCGGTGCGAGTCACCGGCGTGCGACTGCGCAGCCCCGCTATTCTGGGCTGTTATTCGCTACGCGTTAATGCGGCTCACCCCAACGGTCACCCGTTACGAAACTAGACCTCTACCTACGCTTAATTACTTCGCATCGCGGTGTCAAGGTATAATTGAGGGTGAGCGTTGAGGTGAGCTTAAAACAAGTTACAGAATAGGGGGGCTGTAACTTGTTTCAATTTCACCTCAACCTAACGTCCTCAACGCTGACCCGCAAATATTTATATTGAAGCTGCGATTCGTTGTAACGAAGCGTGGGTAGAGGTCTGGTTTCGTTCAGGGTTCTACAGATTCTGTGATTTTACCACAATTTGTCATTACCGACATGTCGAAGTCATCATTGGGAGTGTCCTAGGACGGGAAGTAATTTGTTTTAATTTTCATTCTACAATTTGTGGCACAGCACAACATCACATCGTTCAGCCATGTTCAGCCATGAAACTTAAAGTGATTTCTTGGAGTTTTATTTATTTATTACATTGCATGTTTGAGAAAAGCCTGGCCGTGAAAAGGGCTTGCCGGCTTCGTACCTATCACTATCTATCTATACTTACTCACCCGGCAAGCCCTTCTTTCCCGGCGTCTGCAGTAATGTACCCACTATTGCGTTGATGATTCAATAAATAAATACCTATAAAAGTCAATACGATTCTAGTCAGGTAGATCCCCGCATACCGGTATTACGTTGCACTATATAAATACCAGCTTAGTTGGATATAAATCTATATAACAATTACCTTAATCACCTAATAACTAGGTGACTGATAATTAACAAAATGCCGTAGTAGAATCAACAACAACCGCTTCGGTGTAGAATCAACTAGGTACCTATAACATCCGCAATCAAAGGACTTCAAGGTGCTCCCGGCGAACTGCATCATCCGTTTTGTGGAAATGATGGAGCAAGCCTGGGAGCAGGCATAAAGGAGAGGGAAAATGCACAAAAGATCCCACTGGGTCGAAGTGCGGCCCTCACCTAGATAGATTAGATAAGATAAGCCCGAGGTCGGCTTTGGCACCGAAACCCAAGATTTGGCAAAGATACTTAGGTTTCCTAATGAAAACATTTGCCATCGAACCCAGAGCGAAATCTAAACCTTGTTAAGAATTAAGATTAGATCGGTTTCCATACGATGATTTCCTTCATCGGAAAACTACTCTTATTATACTTAGGTACTATTAAACTAGCAATACTTAGCAATATTTTTTATATATGTGTTAGGAGGTACCTATATGTATTTGCAATCAAGTTCTCGAAAACGGCTATAACGATTTCAATGAAATTTAGAGTGTGGGTTGTGGGTGTGGGTGGGACCGAAAAATCGATCTAGCTGGATCTCATGCCTGGGAAATTAGTTTTCTCCGTATATTTATTCTCTATTTTCACCCGAGCTGAGCTCGGTCGCCCTGCAGGGACTATGAAATGATATTTCGTAGTTCTACATAAGTTTTTTAAACCCATATACCACCAACTATGGTCCAGGTCACCCAACTATGGTCCAAATCAATTCTCATATTACTTGCTCAAGTGGGACTAAATATTTTCATGGATGAACGACATGATTAAAGGCAGGCAATATAATAACACGAATTTAAATAAAAACGTATAAAATCACTAATACGAAATCGGTATTGATAGAAACGAAAGAGTTTACTTTTGGACCAATAGTTGGGGTAGTGGACTATAATATATAGTTGTGTAGTTTTACGGTATTTTGTTCCTGAAACTTTGTCTTTTAAGGGGATCCCATACGCCAATGACCTTCGATCTGAATCCCTTAGTTTTCTAAGGTTTTTTGTAGCTTATCATATTAACAACAACAGCTTTAAGCAATATAATATCCCAGATTTACTTCAAACATCACTGTCTTCGAGAAATTTGGCATCAAAGTTGAACAATTTTAGACCAAAAAACAGGTTTTCTTGCCATAACTTTTGTGTTAATTAGTTTAAAATAAAAACAGTACACACGTTTATAGAGACATCAGAAACGAACCTAAATTTGTAGATTTCGAATATATTAGATCTTTCACAGCAATCTTATAACAAAAAAGGTGTTTTTTGAGACAATGTTTAAAAAAATCATAAAAAAATAACTATTCATTTCTTTCAAAATATGGTAGACCAAAATGGAGAATAAAGATTGAAGAATCGATAGCTGTTTGCCTTATAATTCTATCTATAGTGCAATAGTATCTGTATCAATTCAAAACTAGTCAAAAATCGATGAAAACCTCGGGTAGCCCCTTAACAATGTTTACCTACCTACCATACATTTAGCGAGAAACATTGTTTATAAACACTGTTACGATACGTTAGATATTAAAAGGTTCTTTATTAAATGATAATTTATTGATTATTCACGTTTGTACCCTGTTCTATAAATATGAAACCTGTTCTTGATACTTCCATAGGTGAATCATGGATTCTTCGACCGATCGTCATGCATTGTGTTCACTGTTCAGTATAAACTTATAAAGGATTCTTAGTACACTGGTACACTGTTCCCTGCCCGGACCGACGCTAAAACATATACCTGCACTGCACCCTTAGCGTGGGATTGAAGTGAGTCGCGTCTACTATCGACGCTACCGCCTATCGTCAAGATTTAGTATGAAAAGTCTATACACCGCCCCTGGTGGTCACTCATAGAACTAAAAATCCAAACTGTAACGTGAGGCACTTATACATTACTTCATTCGCGATCGACTTCACGTTCGTTCACGATTTTCCAATATTCAACCTTATATCAATAGCATTTATCGTTTTAATTTAAATGTTTGTCGGTTATGACATTACAGAATACGCGTATCGCGACGTCGACAGTGTCGACTGTCGATACAATATGGCGGCGCGGGGGCCATTTATTTGCATTTTTAAATACAAAATACGCGACAATCCGAATTTTGCGGATATATGTTGTCAATTCAAAACCCTTATTTTTATAAGTTCTTTAATTTGAGATAAATTTCGATCGGATCTACGGTAACTCTTGACGGAATAATACGATATCACGGGCCATTTTGCAAGTGAAATAGTAAACTACAGTCGCGACGGTATTCTTCCATTCGAAATGTCTCACACTACCGATTGGTAGTACGAATCGAACGTTAAATTACGCATCGAAAACTAAACGCAAAGTGCCTAACGTTTTGCAGTTGGTTTCGTAGTCCAACGGCAGTGTGAGTTACAAGTTTGACGGGTCGAATCGAAGAATACCGTAGCGAGATCGAAATCTATTCGAAGCGCGTTTATTCGATCTCGTATTAGTTACGTAACGTTAGGTTACGATTGTATCTCACAATAAGGGTACTGTTGTTTCCCTTATGTTATCATTCTCTGATACTAAGTATGTGTCTATTTTACTTCCAATTTATGTATGTTGGGTATCTAACTATGTTTGTTCGGGTGAAATCTAGCAACTCAATTTTGAAGCATATAAAACCGATTGAGCTGATAGATAATACGATAAATGCTTGTGATATAAGGTTGAATATTGGAAAATCGATTAAGCTATACGAACGATCGTGGAGTCGATCGCGGGTAAAGTAATGTATAAGTGACTCACGCTACGGTTTGGATTTTTAGTTCTATGAGTGACAGCCAGGGGCGGTGTATAGACTTTTCATACTAAATCTTTAACGTTAGGCGCTAGCGTCTGCGTAAACGCAACTCACTTCAATCCCACGCTAAGCCCACTGTAGTTACGTAATGTTAGGTTACGATTGTAACTTGTTACTCACGCAAGGTACCGTTACTTAACATAATTACCGAAATGGTTTTCGAATTAGGCATCATTACATTACATAGTTTGAAATGTTGTCAAATTCATGCCGATTCTCACTTTGCCTGTACAGAAACACTCCTAAGCAACGCCCTTAAGTAACACACACGCCATTTTGTGTTTGGGGACTTCAAACGCGGACGCCGCGACGCCGAGAGCCCCGCTCGTAATTAAAGGCCACCATACACCTAGCAATTTGTCACAACAACCTAGAGACGCAGCTGTAAGATGAAAAGAGACAGCAAACATTCAATTCATTCACTTTGAAGGTAGTTGTTGTAACAAATTGATAGGTGCAGGTATATTAGAAGTATTTATCAATAATTTGAGTCACAACTGTGACTCAAAGTTCATTGGTCGGGCATTCCAAACAACTTGTTATTAGTTTATTACTAGGTATGTCTTGGGTATTGTATTTAAACAGACCTTGATTTCTCGCAGTGACACAGGGAATTTCAAGCCACATACAGCGATTTGGTTATTTTCTCTAATACTTAATAGTAATAAATAGGTAATCAACGAATTGGCCCTCAGAAAGAGTCTCACAATTCATGTGGTAAATTGGAAAATAAATGTTGAAATGTTCATGTGGCTTGGCGGAGTAGGTACTGAATTGAAGTCGGTTAAAACTTTGTTTTTAATAGCAGTTAATGTGACTGTACATAATGCCTAATTAATCTAATAATGTACAGTTACATACACTACATTATCTCTCCACATATCTTAAGCCTCCATGATGCATTCCGGAGCTGCATATTATGACCGGCATCGCGGCGTTGCGCGTTGTTTTCTTGCAGCTGTCATAGTTTTTTTTTTAATTCAGAGACAAACTAGAGTCGGATCCAACTATCATATCGTTCGATATCTTACTTACGTGCGACATTTGTCAAATTTGTAGGTATGCAAATTGACAATTCATTTCGAACTAAACGTCATCTCGACTGATATTAGAATAGAGGTCAAATCAAATTTCTTTGATTTCAGAGATGTTCGAAATTTGAATGAAATAATATTATCGAAATCGATGTTATTATTTAGCAATAATAACATTTTCACATATAAGAAATTTGTTCTAACAAAACAGTCAATTTTTATGGTGGTCATATTAATGTGCGGTTCTTGAACGCATCATGGAGGGTTTATGATATTTGGATAGATATAGTACATTACATCAGAGGCCGGGAAAACACGGATTTCCGGCCAAGTAGGTATATATACGAGGCCGGGAATCCGTTTTCACGCCGAGGCATGTATATTGCTTTTCTCAGACATGCAATGAAATATTAAAATAAAAATCCTCAAATCAAACTAATTTTCATGGCTGAATGCCGTGATGCTGTGCCACAAATAGTGGAATGAAAATTAAAAAGTTACTTTGCAGGCCTAGGCCTGAAAAGTTGTATGAAATTCCATTTCAGGCCGCCTCGAGATGCTGCGCCCGAAAAAGGATACTTCCGAGTCTATTATAAGGAACGTAAAGAGAATATTTCATTGCATGTTTGAGAAAAAGTATATTATTTATTATTTAGGTACTCTAGAGTCATTTTCATAGGTTACGGTGTCAGTTTACTACCAGTCAGGTCATGTGCTGGTTTACTGCCGTAGTAAAGTACTTAGGTAGTAATCCACTTTTTTCTATCGATGTGAACGGCGCCGCTAGGCTGTGACCCCTTTAAGCTCACTTTCCGTTTAATTGTTATTATGCCTAAACATACCCAACACAGACCATAAAATAGTCAATAAAACACTGTTATTAACGGCCAACTGATTCACATCAAACTCACGACAATGGCTAGAGTAATTTGGCCTCTCGTTTTATAATAACTTCAAGTAAACGGAGGGCAGGCTTACACTGGTCTGTGGGAGGCTTTGAAGTGAATGTCAAAATATGAAAAAAAAAACATGAGAGACCATAATAAAGATACTGATTACTTATTACTAATTGTAAATTATTATGTGTTATAATATAATTGTAGGGAGTAGGCAAATTATCTTTTATTCGGTTGGAAGCTATGTGGGTCGAGTGGAAAGTAAAACCAAATTAAGTGTAAGCACAGAATAAGTAATAGTACTACGTACAGAAGGTTCTCTGTTAACAAATTCCCTGTTTAGGTACGCCAAACGTGCCTAAACGTGGCCATCCCGTTCTATCGCATGCAACGCGCTGCGACCCGTGCGAGCGTCCTGCACCCTTAGCGTGGGATTGAAGTGAGTCGCGTCTACTATCGACGCTACCGCCTATCGTCAAGATTTAGTACGAAAAGTCTTTACACCGCCCCTGGTGGTCACTCATAGAACTAAAAATCCAAACTGTAACGTGAGTCACTTATACATTACTTAATTCACGATCGACTTCACGTTCGTTCACGATTTTCCAATATTTAACCTTATATCACTAGCATTTATCGTTTTAATTTAAATGTTTGTCGGTTATGACATTACAGAATACGCGCATCGCGACGTCGACAGTGTCGACTGTCGATACAATATGGCGGCGCGGGGGCTATTTATTTGCATTTTTAAATACAAAATACGCGACAATCCGAATTTTGCGCATATATGTTGTCAATTCAAAACCCTTATTTTTATAAGTTCTATAATTTGAGATAAATTTCGATCGGATCTACGGTGACTCTTGACGGAATAATACGATATCATGGGCCATTTTGCAAGTGAAATAGTAAACTACAGTCGCGACGGTATTCTTCGATTCGAAATGTCTCACACTACCGATTAGTAGTACGAATCGAACGTTAAATTACGCATCGAAAACTAAACGCAAAGTGCCTAACGTTTTGCAGTTGGTTTCGTAGTCCAACGGCAGTGTGAGTTACAAGTTTGACGGGTCGAATCGAAGAATACCGTAGCGAGATCGAAATCTATTCGAAGCGCGTTTATTCGATCTCGTATTAGTTACGTAACGTTAGGTTACGATTGTATCTCACAATAAGGGTACTGTACCAACGCGCGGCAGCTACTAATGGGCCGCCAATTTGGCGACCGCCGGCATGTACTTGTAGCGGCGCGACGGAATCACAGAGTGAACCGCCCCTGGTGTAAGTAAGTACTAAGTAAGGTAAACGTTCGAGTGCTCGACGCTGTCCTAGTATATGACATAAGCAATATGGGTTAAATTCGAACTAAGAGGACTTTTCTTCATTCGAATTTAATTGTGTCAAGTTGATGTCAGTGAATTTAAACATGTCACTTTGACATAGAGTGCCCTAGGCCCCTAGGACGTTTACCTTAGATAGTTGGATTAGAATTAGGCCGATTTTTATGTTTTGTCGATTTCATCTTTCGGGATTGGATAAAAGTGGGTACTTACGCCTTAGCCTCGACTTTGGTCTTAAGCGACCTGCGACCAGCGTTTTATCTGTTCATTGCGCGGTCGAGACGCGCAACAAACTGTGGTTAGTTGGGATCACGCTCAATGAACAGATAAAACGCTGGTCGCAGGTCGCTTAAGACCAAAGTCGTGGCCAAGGCGTTAGGCTGGAGGAGCTCGTGACTCGTGATTCTGTGTAATATAATAGTACATTGTTTAACAAGGGGCGTATGAGGAATATTGCAAACGAGAGTCTATCAGGAGCTCGACGCCGTGAGGCGGAGCGCTTTTGATGACTCGAGTTTGCAATGTCTTACGCCCGTGTTATACACAATGTTTTTCATCACATTTACGAGGAAATAAAAGACAGAAAACCCTATGTTTTATACAAGCGCATCAATCAAATGTTGACGAAATTGATAACTTCACTTCTAGATCAGTGCGAGTGGAGGGCGGAGCTTCAGTACTTCAACCAATCACAGAGCATGGAGCATATGTGGTTCTTGCAGGGCTCGGCCTGCTCGATTTTTTTCCAACCAATCACAGAGCAGAATTCTTGCCGTCCTGATTTGCTTAACCACACAGATCACACACAAGCTCATTACTTCCCTTGGGACCATTATTTCCCGCGGGAACAATTTAGGCCATTGTCCTTCTGTATACCGTCAAGGAATAACACCATTTATGAGCAAGTGTGATGAAAACACAATTATCCTATCATGTAAGCCAGTCACGGACTTTAATTGTTCAGCCATTTAGAGCTCACTTTATACTGGACAATTCAAAGCTTACTATGAAAACCAAAATTAGTTGACACCTTAATGGCTCAACAAATAAAGTCCGACGTCCCAGTCCTCGACGTTACCTACACTAGTGTATGACATGGGCACTGTATGTCAGTGGGCGAATATTCAGCGTTTTTAAGGCGTTTTTTTCCGTCATTGTCGTTTCCAGGAAATACTATTAAAAGAGACGAATATCAGAGTCCACTTTTGATGAAGACGTAAGCCAACGCCGGTGTTGAGTCTTTTTTGATTTAAGTTTCCGCGGTATGTTTTACCTCTGCTGATATAATCTTGAGCCGACAATGACTTTAGAACCGAGCGGTTCAAACGCTCGGAGATTGGCCCTAGTAATCAGTACCTACTTAATCAAATTTATTACTTACATTACTGTTGTTACATAGATATTACATTTTAGGTAGTAGAGGTCTCAAACATGAGCCCTGTAACGGCATCGCAACTTCGCAACTAATATAAGGTATAATTAAAACTAACGGTACAAAAGATGAATGGAAGAAACTTGTGTGTATGTTTAAGTAATAAGGACTAAATAAATAAATATTTGCGGACAATCTTACACAAATCAACCAAGTCCCAAACTAAGCAAAGCTTGTACTATGGGTACTAGACGAAGATAAACATATTTACTTAAGTGTATAGATAAATAAATACTTAAATACATAGTAAACATCCATGACTCAGGAACAAATATTCGTGCTCATCACACAAATAAATGCCCTTACCGGGATTCGAACCCAGGACCTCTTGCTTCGTAGGCAGTTTCACTACCAATTAGGCTAAAGCGGTCGTCAATTAGAACTAAGAGGACTTTTCTTCATTCGAAATTAAGCCATGTCACTTTGACATAAAGTGTCCATGTCATACACTAGTGCAACGTCGAAGACTAGGGCGTTTCAAACATAATAACATGTAAAGCCCAGACCAGAGAGGACTATTCTTATGTAGTTTTCCTCGCTTTAGAGAGGTTAAAAAAATTGTGTTACAATGTGGGTGCAGTTATTTTACGTCTCGTGTGTTGCAACATTCGCTAAGCTCAGAATTCAGACATGAATTATGTAGTGCAAACTACATAATTCATGTCTGACATAACAATCATCTTTTCAGGGTAGTGAAATATTATGAACCCATATCTTTATTAACAACTTGCTGGGACGACAGTTATCTGCGTCCATGACCGGTGCAACCCGTGTCGAAACGTCAGAAATAAAGGTACTTAGGTAAATAAATCTCGCGTTAGACCCGTGTACCTAACAGTTTTTTTTAAATGTGTGTACAAAATGTGTACAAATCATGATCAATCACTTAAGAGTAGTTAAGAGCCTTGCTCTTGTCGGTGGAGTAACCGCCAATCTTCTCTGTCAATGGCCAGCCTCTTGACTTTGATACGATTCGACATCATATTTATTTTTATTTATTTATAGCAAAGGGGGCATAAATAGGGAGCTTGCATGGAACTTTAATTTTGAGTAGATTGCACTCAATTTATCGTAGAAATAATTCAAAAGTAAAAAGAAAAAAAAAATAGTATTAGTTTTATCTCATGCTAAAATGACGAAAAAATATTTGTGAATTTAAATTTTCGATTAAATTTCATAACATGTAAGACAGAATATTGAATTAGAAATAATAATCTGTATGACAAGTAAAATTGACTTAAACGCAAATTTGTGGTGATAATTGCAAATTAATGACGTAAGTACCTACTCCATATTAAATGAAACGCGCGCCGAGAATATGAGTTGTGACGTCGTGGGTGCCGGCACGTGCAGATTTTAAATGCATATAACATCAGAAAAATAAAGAAGTTTTAATGCTATAGTTAATATTCCTCTGGATTATACTTTTAATTAAATAAAAAAGGTGCATGTTCCCTATTCTAGGGCTTGTTAGACGTGTCAGTTTGTCAGATATATACTTATGTTAAAGAACTTACCCACACGCGTAGGTAGAGACAACTACATGTATGATATAGTACATGATATATGACGTATATTATACGTATACCATGCCGGATATCCGCCTACCAGGATTATGCAGATAAAGAGACGCAATGACCTTGCTAGGAACGCCACATTTAAGAGTCCATACTGATTTGCCGTTGGCAATATTGCCGGCATGCTGGTACAAGACCGACCCAAGAGTGACCCAACTTCAAAAGGTCAAGTACGAATCTGACTCGCGCACGACTCGCGCACCGAGGGTTCCGTACAAACTTTCATACACCATACCCGTCATGTCAGAGTATGTTTGTTTATCAGCGATAGCTTTTTATCACGTATACCGATTTCGATTTCGCTTGGTAAACTTCGGAGATAAGGGGGGGAATGGTATTTTTTTCTACATTTTCCGTAATAAATCAGAATTTACCACTGTAGAAAAAAAATAAAAACGGTATTAGAAAGTGCAACTCAAGCCCTTTCATATGATACCCCATTTGATCTATTTACTAGACTTTGATTTTTTAACCCCCCTCATATTCGCCATTTACACAGAAAATAAAAATGTATATTTAAATTTTTCATTTAACGTTGTGACAGACGGACGGACGGACAGACGGACGGAGTCGCACCATAAGGGCTCCTTTTTAGGGTTCCGTAGCCAAATGGCAAAAAACGGAACCCTTATAGATTCGTCATGTCTGTCTGTCTGTCCGTCCGTATGTCACAGCCACTTTTTTCCGAAACTATAAGAGCTATACTGTTGAAACTTGGTAAGTAGATGTATTCTGTGAACCACATTAGGATTTTCGTACAAAAATCTAAAAAAAACATTAAGTTTTAGGGGTTCTTTCATCAAACCCATACGTGTGGGGTATTTATGGATAGGTCTTCAAAAATGATATTAAGGTTTACAATATCATTTTTTTCTAAACTGAATAGTTTGCGCGAGAGACACTTCCAAAGTGGTAAAATGTGTCCCCCCCCCCTCTAACTTCTAAAATAAGAGAATGATAAAACTAAAAAAAATATATGATGTAGGTACATTACTATGCAAACTTCCACCGAAAATTGGTTTCAACGAGATCTAGTAAGTAGTTTTTTTTAATACGTCATAAATCGTAAACCGCAATTTATTTTACGGAACCCTTCATGTGCGAGTCCGACTCGCACTTGGCCGCTTTTTTTACCTTTTTGGTACGGAACCCTAAAAAGGAAGCGTAATATCCAAGTACTTGATAATTATGATGCAATAAAACTGGTAAGAAATGTGTGACTTAGTTGTGGAAAACGGGACATTTCGTATGCGGACTCTTAAAAATGTTCTCTCTTATTGTACTAAAAAAAACTCCTCACAGGGGTTACCAATGACGTCAATGGACCCGGTTACATTTTAAAGGCCATATAGGCCATATATAATAATTTACTTTGAAAACAAAGTTTTAACCGACGAAAAATCAATCATCCCCTATTTTCGTACCCTTAGGGTTGGTTTTTTTTTCCAAATTTATATGGGACCAACTTTGGGTTATACCGTTTCCGATAAAAAAAGAATTATCAAAATCGAACTACTCTGTAAAAAGTTATGCGTGGTCATACATAAAAAAAAAATATATACGCGTCGAATTGAGAACCTCCTCCGTTTTTTTCGTCGGTTGATAAAACCAATAACCAGCGACGCTACCACGAACTTCGAATCTCGAACTTCGTATATCTCCGTTTCGGTCGCTCGAGTACCATAAACCATAAGTGCGATAGAGACGGGGATATACGAAGTTCGAGATTCGAAGTTCGTGGTAGCGCCGCAGTATAGAAGAACTCGGGGCCTAGCGGTAACTGCACGAGCGGGATGAGTAGGTATGCGCGGGAACATTGATGGTTTTGAAGCCGCTCTGGCTGTTATTCGGTATGCGTTAATGCGGCTCACCCCGCCGGTCACCCGTTACGAAACTAGACCTCTACCTACGCTTAATTACTACGCATCGCGGTGTCAAGGTATAATTGTAGGTGAGCGTTGAGGTGAGCTTAAAACAAGTTACAGAATAGGGGTGCTATATCACATAATCCACGAAGTCACGACGTCATCGCTATGCTGACGTCGTTGCCGGTCAGCCAGTTGCAGCCAACCGGAGAGACGCACCTTCAAGAGTGCGTGAAGACGGGGTTCCTCCAAAAGAGAAGGCCCCTCGCACCAATGTGGATAATGAGGGTTTCACATCGGTGTCAAGAAAGCGCAAGCCGCGAAAGAGTCAGTGTGGTACAGCAGAGCCGGTCGGTTCTGGTCTGCGGGTTGCCACACCGAGTAAGGCGCTGTACGTGTCGCGCCTGCATTACTCCGCCACGACTGCTGACATGGTGGAGTATATTCACCAGAAGACTGGGTACTCGCTGAGGGTTTTCCAGCTGCGTTCGCGCCATCGCGTGTGCTGACTTCTGGCCGAAGGGTGTCGTGTTTCGGCGGTTCCGGGGTAACCTACCGAATGCTACACCGGACTTGACGACACAACGGAGCCCTCTGTTATGTCGCCTCAATAATTAGTTTTTAATTTTATAATATTTTTGTATGTATGTTAGTCTTTAAGGTATTTGTTACTATGGGCCTTAGATGCCTGAAATAAATGGTTTTATTTTTTATTTTATTATTTTTTATTATATAATCAAAATACGGCGCGCGAGCTCTCTCGATTTTTCTCGCACTATACGTCTCTTTCTAAGTTTTCCGATAAGAGAGAGACGGACAGTGCGAGAAAAATCTCTTGTGATACGCTTGTCTTCGTGGTGTGCTGGAGACGCAAGTGTACATAGATTACGGTTTCTGGTTACATATGAATATGACTGCTTACTTATGCTTAAGGTTTTTTTGCCACGCGTTTTCATGGGCTTCGTATCCCTACAGTATACGAAGGTAAACGTGACAGTGCTTGACACACCCATAGGTAGGTACATACCTTACCCTCACGTCAAGTTTACTACTGACCGCCACCGCAGGCCCCGTCAGTGTGATGCTGGCTTAAGAGGCTGACATGACCAAATTTGTTGAAATTGATATTATTTAAGCAGTTGTATAAGAAAAACTATTTGTTCTAGCACATCAAAAAAAATATAAGTTATTATTCATCATATTTCCAAGACCGTAGACGGACTCGAAACATAATTGGATGAAATCGGCTCGATACAAAATAATTGCAAAGATTGGTCTTAAAATCATTTTAAACGGTTTTATGTCCTTATTTTTTTGACGTATGGGTTTGCAATTAAAAACATGAAGTCCACATATTCATACCTAAACCGCCGCGCATATTTCACAAATAATCCACACTTTTTTTTATTTCAATATTTATTCATTATTTTCGTCTAAAACCTGGCCGCTCAAGTAACACTCGCTCTCGTTTACTCCGATACAAATAGACAGTGTGCGCGTTTTTGGTGTTGACAGCGCCTTAAGGCCGCTGTCTGGACGTCAGCGGGCAGCGGGGCGACGGACGGGCGGCTGCCCAATACATTGAAGTCGCTCGAATGTATGAACGGAACTGAGCTATAACCACGAATTTCGAAGTTCGGATATCTCCATCTGTATCGCACTTAGATTATTCGATACTCGAGTGACATGGATGCATGTTATACTAACAGTCCGCGGCCAAAGGGCTACCAATAGGGCAGGTGACAGTGGCTTTCGTAAATACCTACGCCAAATCTTGAGATTAGGTGCCAAAGCGAAGCCCAGTTGCTGAACACCTAAGTGCGGTCATCCACACAAGAGGCTTGACACCTTTGTTTGTACCGTGTCGCATTAAACGTCATGACAAACTGCCACATGAAGTTGTCAAGCGAGTGAAAACGACGAAACGATACTTATTAGGCGTTCATCAACTTATGACTCTTATGAGGCTGACTGTACCTTGTCGTTTTCACTCGTCTCACAACTTCATAGTTCATATGGCAAGTCTGTTCCAAGTTCCAACAGGTTAGAAGCTCAGTAGTAAGTTAAGTTATTTTCCCTATAAGTAGGTTATATTTATCTTTGGTTTAAGCTAATCTGAGGGCCTACCGCGAAAGGCATTCGAAGTTTCCCCTCTCTGTCATACTTACGGACAGAGAGGGAAAACTTCGAATGCCGTTCGCGGTAGGCCCTCTGAGTGTTCTTCTTTCCTTTCTATCTTTTTTTATTTCACCGTGTTTTTATTGTAATTACTTTGTGTTTTTCTTTATTTTTTGTTCTACCTCGACCCGCACTAGCAGTCAATGTGGATGTGGTGTGAGTGAAAAGGGGACGAACTGAAAACCAGCGCTGTACAGCCGCAATGACTGTCACAGCACATCATGCTGAGTTCGTTCCTTTTGTCACACAAATAATCTTGTATTTTTTTCTACTAATGTACCTATTTTTCGTATGTAATGTGTTTCTGTGACAATAAACATTTTTCTTTCTTTTCTTTCTTTCTTTCTTTAAGCCCTTTGTGAGGATGACCGTACATACATTGCAAGTTAATAGAAACCTCGAAAAAAAGAGGACGTTTTCAACTTTTCATACTGAGTCTCTAATCGCTAAAATTTTTAAATTGCCTATATTTATTTCTGTTATTATTTATAGCAACAGTAACTAGTATCCGACCTAGATATGGCGGATACCATTATGTATAAAAAGATTCATGTCATTTTAGTACGCGTATGGAGAGTCCTAGTATATCTATCTAGGACAGCTTATAACTCAGAAAGATTCTATGCGCAGAAAAGTAGAGAGAAGGACCACAAACGGATGGAAGAGATACTTGAGCTTGAAAGAGGTTATGAAAGACAACAAACTTCATATAAACACAAAAAGCAAACTATTCAACACCTGCATATTACCTGTTCTCATGTATGGATGCCAATCATGGACTTTAACTCAGGAAATGACAAATAAACTTGCAACCTGCCAACGTGCAACGGAGAGGAGCATGCTAAATGTCAAGAAATCAGATAAATTGAAAAATTGGGTCATCCGGAGTAAAACAAAAACCAAAGATATAACAAAAAAAATTAGAAGACTGAAATGGAGATGGGCAGGACACGTAATAAGAGGTCACGATAAGTGGAGTAAAGTAACAACAAGATGGTACCCCAGAGAAGGTAAGAGAAAGAGAGGCCGACCGCAGAAGAGGTGGGATGATGACATTCGACAAGTGGCAGGGGTAATGTGGAACAGAGTCGCTCTTGAAAGACATGAATGGAAAAGGTTGGAGGAGGCCTTTGCCGATGGGCAAACAGATCTACAGAAAATAAGCAAGCAGCAAATACTAGAATAGAAGTTTAAAGTTTCAATTTAAATATTGTTATTACTGTTATTAGGTTTAAGTGGATCTGAATAAAGGGCTATATAATAATAATAATAAATAATAATAAAAATGGAGAGTCCACTTGAGTGTACCGCGCTTAGGGTTGCCATACTTCAGGATTTGTCCTGACATGTCAGGGTTTTTGACCCTTTGCCAGGACTGCGGCCGGCGGCCGGACTTGGCAAGTGTCAGGATTAAAAAAAAACGGCCAAGAGCAAGTCGGGCCACGCTCAGTGTAGGGTTCCGTAGTTTTTCGTCCGTCACAGTAAGTGTGTGAAATTATTTTGTAATTTTTTTCAAAAACTATTCAACCTATCAAGTTCAAAATAATTTTCCTAGAAAGTTTTTATAAAGTTCTACTTTAATGATTTTTTTCATATTTTTAAAACTTATGGTTCAAAAGTTAGAGGGGGAGACACATTTTTTTTTCTTCTGGAGCGATTATCCCCGAAAATATTAACATTATCAAAAAATTATTGTAGCAAATCGCTATTCATTTTTAAATACCTATCTAACAATATATCACACTTTAGGGTTGAAATGAAAAAAAAAAACACTCCCCACGTTACGTATAGGGGAGGTACCCTAATAAAAAGAAAAAAACACTTTTTATTTTACCACTTTGTCGGCGTGATTGATATACATATTAGTAACAAATTTCAGCTTTCTAGTGCTAACGGTTACTGAGATTATCCGCGGACGGACGGACAGACAAAGCGAAATTATAAGGGTTCCTAGTGGACTACGGAACTCTAAAAATTACCTCATATCGTAAAATACAAAATAAAAAAATGTATATGTTTTTATGATACAATTATTACAAATTTTACACAGTTTTAATGAATAAAATGATACAATTCTGTTACAAGAAATGTCAGGACTTTTAGGGTGATGTCAGGATTTTTATCAGGGCAATATTTTTTTCCATATGGCAACCCTCCGTGCTGGGTAGGTACTCTTGAGGTGTCAAACATTGTTGCGTTTACCCTATTCATTAACAAACCTGTTGCAATATAACTCAGAATGTCAGGGCAAGTTATTAGGAAAAATACCTGCGTAGGTACCTACTATCGAAGCGGATCAGCCTAAACATTATAAAACATGTATGCACATAAGACTATTTACTTCTGAATGCTGCGTGGCAATAATTTTTTTACCAACACAATGTCTAATTGTTTTTTAATTACTGTCGCCTTATAAACAATAGGACGTAATATCATGAGAATATTATTCTAAGGCTTGCACAGTCACCGGCATCAATATTATGATGAATCAAAGGCCGCAAAAATATCTGACACGCTCTTACGGCTCTAGGAATATAATTCTTCTCTTCTTTCCCTTGTCCTGTTCCCATTATTTGGGTCGGCTCTCCTAGTTATGTTTCGCCAGGATTGTCGGTCCTGGGTCGTCTCTGATTGGATTTGGGCTTCTTGCATATCCCTCCTTACAGTAGCCATCCATGTCAGTCGGGGTCTTCCTCGTCTCTTAGGCGGGGGGACAATATCTAGCACCTTTCGAGTCATGTGTTCAGGTTCTCGGCGCATAACATGCCCGTACCATCTCAGTCGTCCGTCAGTTATCTTTTCGGGAATAGGTCTTACTTTAAAACTACCACGGATATAGATGTTACGGACACGGTCCAGCAGGGTGACACCGCCGGCCCAGCGCAGCATCCTCATTTCAGCAGCATGTAATTTGTCTTCTTGTTGTTTCTTAAGAGGCCAGCACTCGGCTCTAGGAATATAGTTGTCATCAGATATTTTTGCGGCCTTTGTTCCATCATATATTTATGCCGGTGACTGTACACGAGTCACTTTTTAAAAAAGCGAGCGAAGCGAATGAAGTTCTCCGTTTCAGCTTAAAGAAAAAACCTTTCGTATGTGTGTCTGGCTGTTCTCCTTTACAGGTCGCATTTCTCAACCGATTCTTGTAAAATTATGTGAGCTTGCCCCGTAGCATGGATAAGTGACAAGATAAGAGCGTCGTCTCATTCTACCGAACGGTGTCAGCCAGGGACGGATGCTCTATCATGTCACTTATCGCGTGATAGGCCATCCATGCTACGGGGCAAGCAATACCTAGTTCTTTTTTCTTGATCCAGATTCACTTTCGTTTTTTTTTTTTTAATGACATTCTTGCGAGTTCTACTACTCGCAGAGAAACTAGCACTAGTAGTCAAACAGGCATACGGCTTGCCTGTAGGCAAGTAGACGCCGTTATCTAAATATTCTGTTATCACTATCATCGATCCTGTTGATTTGTGGATTCGTCAATCAACTATTGCTTGTTGTTATTCTGTAACGTTAACCAGTAAACAATCATCCCCATTAGGATGGGGATGATTGTTTCCTGGTTACCATACTACCATGGTTGCAGCGAATAAATGAATATGAATATGAATAGGCTCATATTCATATTTGCAGGATGTTCTTAAAATCTTATCAGTACAGACATGGACCCTACCAGGGTTGTTATTCGCTACGCTTTAATGCGGCTCACCCCGCCGGTCACCCGTTACGAAACTAGACCTACCGCATCGCGGTGTCAAGGTATAATTGTAGGTGAGCATTGAGGTGAGCTTAAAACGAGTTACAGAATAGTGGGGCTGGACGTAGCGACATACGTAAAACTACACAACAATAGTCCAGGTCACCCAACTATGGTCCAAATCAATTCTCATATTACTTGCTCAGATTGGGACTATTTTTAACCGATTTCAAAAAAAGGAGGAGGTTCTCAATTCGTTTGTATTTTTTTAATTTTTATTTTTTTAAATGTGTGTTACCTCAGAACTCCGTCATTTATGAACCGATTCGTACCATTCTTTTTTTTATTAAAAGTATATTATGTTTCCAGGTTGGTCCCATTGTTTTCAAAACTCCAGTTGAATGATGGGAACCATGAGGAATTGAGGGAACTCCTCAAATATGAATAAGGCACGCGTGTAGTAATTTCGGTGTTTTCTATTATACATCGTGTATTTACATTCGGAAATCATAAATTTGGTAAAGTGGAAGTGATGATGAAGACCACAGATGGGTTGTGGAACTTGTCAATGATGTACTTCAAACTATAAAAGTACGTCACCGATTCTGATATCATTAAGTTGAAATAGCAAACAAAGAAGTGCCAAAGGTGATTATGAGATCCTTGAGGAATTGACGGAATAAGTCCTCAAATATTATCGGCCCACATACAGCGATTTGGTTTTTTTCTCTAATAAGTAATCAACGTATTTGCTCTCGGAAATCAGTTAATGTGGTAAATTGGAAAATAAATGTGGAAATGTTCATGTGGCTTGGACTATTATAGTCCACTACCCCAACTATGGTCCAAAAGTAAACTCATTCGTTTCTATCAATACCGATTTCGTATTAGCGGTTTTATAGGTTTTTATTTAAATTTGTGTTTTATATTGCCTGTCTATAAGTTCATCCATGATAATTTACTTTAAAAACAAAGTTTTAACCGACTTCAATTCAGTAGGTACTCCGCCAAGCCACATGAACATTTCCTGTACCTACCGTAAAACTACACAACTATAATAGTTGTGTAGTTTTACGGTACGTACTTAAATACTAAACTAACCTAAACATAAGTACATATATTTTATGAAATCAACATGTTATATTTATATAAAATCTGCACAGATAACAACATACCTACTTAATTGCATAATTGCATCATAAAACAATATCCATAATTGTGGGAATTCTACTTTTTGATATTTCAACATTATAAGAATTCAACATTTTGCGAAACTAAAAATATTCAACTTTCTGGGAATTCAGCATTTTGGGAATACAACATTATAAGAATTCAACATTTTGCGAAACTAAAAATATTCAACTTTTTGGGAATTCAACATTTTGGGAATTCAACATTTTAGGAATTCAACTTTCTGTTCCTGAAGGAAAAAAACGGGTTGATGACATGTCAAGAAAACCCAAATTTGGTGTCCCGCATAAAATCGCATCGGAAATGAATGAGGTTATCTGCTGCAGAGTCCAGAACGAAGGTAACCGACGATGACTTGTAGGTAACCCTCCGAATTGCTAAACTTAAGTGGCAGGGGGCGGGGCACTTTGCACGTAGAATCGATGGCCGTTGGGGCGGAAAGGTTCTAGAGTGGCGGCCACGTATCAGAAGGCGAAGCGTGGGTCATCCGATAAGGTGGACTGATGACCTGGTAAAGGTCGCGGGAGTCCGCTGGATGCGGGTGGCGCAAGACAGGTCATTGTGGCGCTCTTTGGGGGAGCCTATGTCCAGCAGTGGACGTCTTTCGGCTACAGCATTGCTTCTTTTTTGTGCGATTATACCCAAACTTATTTGCATATTATGGTATTTAAACTGACCGCGACGTAGGTACAAGGTGGGCCAAAAGAAGTCATCCGATGTTGTATGGCTCGCCAAACAACATCGGATGACTTCTTTTGGCCCACCTTTTTTAGGATGTGTCCCCACAACGGTTTTTCAACGGCAAAGATAAGTTCTTCCCTCAATTAAAAGCTCGAAGACAGTAGGTACGGAACCCTCGATGAGAGTCCAAGAGAATAGAATTATAGCAATGGTGTGGTCTAGAATAAGAGTGTATCTATACAAAACATTAGTTTACTTTAACAATGTAAGCATTTGAACAAAAATATTGGCTTTGAAAAAGCCGTACATTAGCTAAAATACCAACTTTTTGTTTGCACGCTCTTAACGGCCCAAGATAAAATTAATTCATAATTCAAGTCTCTTGCCATTGTATAGACCTAAATATTCTGCACCATAAAAAAATACAAAAAGGTGGATTTTTGCCATTACATTTAGATTGTGCCCTACAAAGGATAAACCGGTTTTTATTATGCTTTACCTGAGTATATTAAAAAAAAATAGGAAAAAATATTATCTCGAGGCGAGAGGGCGACTCCAGCGTGTTGTTGTGCAAGGCAGAGTGGAGGGTAGGTACCCGACCGCGCGGAAGATCACCCATTCGATGGACAGACCAGGGCTGTTATTCGCTACGCGTTAAAGGCCTCCACACACCGGTCGCGGGCGCGGGTCGTGCGCGGGTCGGGCGCGGGCCCGCGCAAGTTGTAAAACATTGAAACTACACTTCAAACACACATCGAACGCGGGTCCGCGGGCCCGCGACGGGTGTGTGGAGGCCTTAATGCGGCTCACCCCGCCGGTCACCCGTTACGAAACTAGACCTCTACCTACGCTTAATTACTACGCAACGCGGTGTCAAGGTATAATTGTAGGTGAGCGTTGAGGTGAGCTTAAAACAAGTTACAGAATAGGGGGGGCTGGAAGGCCGAGAATAGATCGCAATATGGCAAGAAATCGTGAGGCGAGTGACATCTGCTCGCCACTCAACGACCACGCACGACCGTTCTGACAAGAACGTATCGACCAAGAAGAAGAAGAGTATATTAAATTGGTAATGGACGTCTTTCGGCTGATATGAAGATGGTGATGACGATGATATTCTATTAGTGGATTGCTATAAAACTCAACAAATAATATGAAGACCTTTTGCTTACTAAATAAGAGTAAATAAATAAACAAATATTAGGGGAAAATCTTACACAAATCAAACCAGCCCACTAGTAAGTTCAATGAGGCTTGTGTTATGGGCAATACGGTATATTTAATAGACATACATATTTAAAATACGTAGAAAACATCCAAGACTCAGAATAGTATTTTTCACAATCGTGTTATAATAGAGAGCTTTTTAGTCGAGTACCGTGTTTAGGCCACGAAGCTTGCTGAGTGGCCTAAGTAAGGTACGAGATTAAAAAGCTTGATTATAACACTATTGTGAACAATACTTTTTGTACGAGTTCATTAAAATTAATTTTCTACGAGTCAACTGAACTAATTAAACAAACTCGATACTGTTGAAACGAAGTGCAGCTCATCGCTCGTACGCTTGTTGATATCTTAAAAGACATCAACGAGCGTACGACATCAAAGCGATTCTATTGGTCCAATTCATTACAGTTCAGTAAAGCAGCCACGTCATTGGTCGAATTTATTTTAGTTGTCTGGAGCGTATCGAAAAGTGGTTATTTCGATTGTTTCGACAGTATCATGGAGTACAACTATGAAAAGAGTGACGTTGCAGTATTCTCTATGAAATCTTAATACACATATTTTAATCGTCGAGTACAAAAACAAATATTCATGCTCATCACTTACATATTTGCCCTAACCGGGATTCGAACCCAGGACCTCACTACCCACTAGGCTAATCGGTCGCCCTGCAGATGTTAACAGCCGGCCATCTGGACATCCGGAGATACGCAAGAATTTTTGGCCACGCTGAAACGGAGGACTTTCAAGTATTTAAGTATTTATTGCAATCATGTTGTTACGGTATAGTACCGTCAAACATGCCTACTTTGCCACCAGGGGGAACTTTGCCCAAGAAGCAAATTTTGAAATTTTCCCATAAATAGTTGTCACATGCCACAGTAAGTCATATGATGCCGATGACTTAAAAGACAATGTTGACATCGAGCGAGAGCGGAGATCGTTAGCCGTCCGGAGCAACATGTTAGCCCGCAGGTTCGTACGGTGTACGGCGGAAGTCAAACTTGCACTATTTAACCCTTAAATGCATGATTTGTTGTATAATTCGCGGCGACCAGTGTAGCGACTTATACGCCAAGCCAAAGATTAAAATTATGACACTACAAAAAAAATGTCAAAAGTATGTGGATGCGTTCAGAATCTAACATGTAAGTATCACATTTATTTAAAAAAAGTAATAAATGTCATTCTGGATACCTGCATATTGAGCCACGGGCCATCAAAATATACGATGTAGATCTACATCATAATGCATTTAAGGGTTAAAGCATATTGCGTTTCCTTGTACACTTGCGGCCTGTGGGTCGACTACACGCAGCGGGCGTATAATGGTATTCGAGTGCAGTACAACAATGCGTTCCGGGTGCTGATGGGGCTGCCGCGCTGGTGCAGCGCATCCGCGATGTTTGCGGAGGCGCGCGCGGATGGCTTCGCGGCCGTTATCAGGAAGAGGTGCGCGTCGCTCCTCTCGCGTATGCGCGACAGCCCCAACCGCATTCTGAGCGCATTGGCGTGCCGATGGGATAGTCCTATGTTGGCCCGTTGGATAAGTGTGCATGCACAATAAGCACTGAGGGGCAACGCTGATGTTTACAATAGATTAAATTATTATTGTAACCTACTAACACTTAGATTCATAAGCACACATTTGTACGACTAACACTATATGGGTTCTATGCCTGAAATAAAATAATTGAATTGAATTGAATTGAATAAACATGAACCCTGTGAGGGCATCGCACACATGTTTCTAAATTAACTTACAACTAAATATTATATTTATAACATAAGACCGTATCTATAGTTAAGGCCCGACCCGCGCCCGCGACCGGTGTGTGGAGGCCTTAAACAGATCTAGACATCATTTCTTGGTAATTTTAGTTGTAGGTAGTTATATTGTTGTGTATGTGTTGTTGACATAAGCATTTATGTATTTCCTATCTATATCATTTATTAAAGTTATACATATATCTATTGGCAGTCCACATCAAAAGGGACCTTATGGCGGTAGACACTTACCTACGCCATTATTAACGTTGCTCTAATACAAACGCGAATCTGTGCGTCGGAAGCTCGGAAGTGCCTGCCGCGATAAGGTCCCTTTTGATGTGGACTGCCAATTATGTGTACAGGCCCCGTAGCATGGATGGCCTTATCACGCGATAAGTGACAAGATAACAGCGTCGTCTCGTTCTATCGAACGGTGTCAGCCAGGGACGGATGCTCTATCATGTCACTTATCGCGTGATAAGGCCATCCATACTACGGGGCCGGTATGGTTTAGTAGTAGTAATATTTATGTACTGTTTACAGTTTGTCATCTAGATATTCATTTATGGGTGTTACAAAAATACCCGTAAGGCGGAAAGGGGGTTAAATGGTCCCTTATAAAGAGTAAATTTACAAAATTTTAAAACCGTGGTATCGCAGTATGACTTACCGCCAAAATCAATAAAAAAAAAGAATTAAGTAGAACACTTTTTACGGTGTGTTTTATATGTAACACGTTTTACAATAATAAGAATTATTTAGCAATATATACTTTAGTTTATTTATAAAGAGACTATGTTTATTTTGTTTTTAGGGTTCCTTACTCAAAGAGTAAAACGGGACCCTATTACTAAAGTCTGACCAGCGAGTCGTGACAGTAGCATTTTTATCAAATTATTTATATGGCAACAATTTTACCTATGAAATAAACTGTCAGTTATAAGTACTTATGACGGCTCCATACATTTCGTGTTACCAGCATGCATTTTTTAAAAATTTGCCGCCATTTTTCACTGTCACGACTCGCTGGTCAGACTCTAAGACTCCGCTGTCCTTCCGTCCGTCACCATGCTATGCTGTATCTCAAGAACCCTGATAGCTAGGGAGTTGAAATTTTCACAGATTATGTATTTCTGTTGCCGCTATAACAACAAATACTGAAAACAAAATAATTTACTTTAAAAACAAAGTTTTAACCGACGAAAAATCAATCATCCCCTATTTTCCTACCCTTAAAGTTGATATTTTTTTTCTAAATTTATATGGGACCAACTTCGGGGTATACCCTTTCCAATAAAAAAATAATTATCAAAATCGAACCACTCTGTAAAAAAATATGCGTGGTCATACATAAAAAAAAATATATATACGCGTCGACTTGAGAACCTCCTCCGTTTTTTTCGTCGGTTGATAAAATAAATATTTTTATTGATAATGGTACGGAACCCTTCGTGCGCGAGTCCAACTCGCACTTGGCCGGTTTTTTTTATGTTTCGTTCGCTCGTTCAATGATGTGAAATTATAAAATAAATTATTAATACGTAGGTATCACAACAATATTTTATAACTTTTCAACCGACGAAAAAAACGGAGGAGGTTCTCAAGTCGACGCGTATTATATATAATATATTTTTTTATGTATGACCACGCATAACTTTTTACAGAGTAGTTCGATTTTGATAATTCTTTTTTTATTGGAAAGGGTATACCCCAAAGTTGGTCCCATATAAATTTGAAAAAAAAAACCAACCTTAAGGGTAGGAACATAGGGGATGATTGATTTTTCGTCGGTTAAAACTTTGTTTTTAAAGTAAATTATATAAGTAACCAATTAAGTACAAACGTTGTATAGAATGTTCACGCAAACGTTTAAATAGGTACTTACCCTTAATTGATTAATATATGTAGGTACAAGTTATAGCCGTGGTTATAGTAATACCTAATCAAATAAACATACTTACATTAATAATCACTGCACTTAATTCACAAAACAAAACTTTTCTTCAATTGTTTTTATTTCTGATTGTTTTCTGTTTTCACTCCGCGTTGTGTTTTGTTTATTATTGAAAATTATTTAAATGTCCGACAAGGCCAAACAGGAAATTCGTAACCCTACCCCCTCCGGGGAACAAGCGTGATTATATTTATGTATGAAATTTTATAGTTTATTAATGAACTATGCGTGCGGGTCGGGCACGGGTTTGTCACACACTAGTGTAGTAATGACATACTTTGATTTCCCCAAGTCTTTAGTAGGGTTGTCGACGATGCACGGTGATTTATTAATTTTTCTATGTAATTCACTTGGCGAGCGGAAACGATGGGAGATGGACGAAACGGGTTACTGAAGGTTAGCTGGAAGAGATCACTTAAAGGGATAAGTTCGCCTTTGTACAAATGTAGTTTGTTTTCCTCTGCTATGTAAGTACTTGTTTTTTTTGTGCAATAAAGTGTTTACTACTACTACTAATAGTAGTAGGTATACTACTACTAGTAGGTATACTAATACTAGTAGGTATACTAATACTAGTAGGTATACTAATACTAGTAGGTATACTACTACTAGTAGGTATACTACTACTAGTAGGTATACTACTACTAGTAGGTGTACTACTACTAGTAGGTATACTACTACTAGTAGGTATACTACTACTAGTAGGTATACTACTACTAGTAGGTATACTACTAGTGGTAGGTATACTACTAGTGGTAGGTATACTACTAGTGGTAGGTATACTACTAGTGGTAGGTATACTACTAGTGGTAGGTATACTACTAGTGGTAGGTGATCGTTGTTTTCATTGATTTTAGCAAAGCGTTCGACATGTTGCAATTTAACACTTTATATGACAAGTTGTACCAAACTGGAATACAGGGCCCTCTATTGACTTGGTTCAAAAACTATCATAACAACCGAAAAACATTTGTTAAAATAGACAACGTAATGAGTACAGGTTCAGGCATAGAAACCACTATGGGCACAGCCCAAGGCTCAATAATTGGGCCGAGTGAATACCTTATATACGTAAATGAAATGTGTTCTATGATCAGAGAGGGTTCTGTATACCAGTTTGCGGACGATACCTGCCTGATAGTCGCGGACACAGACATTGTAAGGGCAGAACAGCAAATGCAGGCAAACTTCGACCTGCTGTGCCGCTGGTCGCACGATATGGGGCTTGTCATTAATGCTCAAAAAACCAAAGCTATGCACATACATACTAGACACAATAAGGCAGCTCACATCCCGTGCCTCATAGCGCACAGCGTCGACTGCTTGCATAATAATTACGATGTTAAATGTAATATTAAGTGTAATTGTACACAGATTGAAATAGTCATGCAACATACTTATGTGGGTTTAATAATTGACCAGAGATTTAACTGGGGTCCGCATATAAAGCATATATGCGATAAACTAAGAGCACTACTCAGTAAAATACACATTTTAAAATATAAACTACCTTATCGCACACTTAAGCTATTGTATACCTCCATGGCAGATTCAGTGGTTACATACGGACTAAGCAGTTATGGTAGAACTTACAAAACTTACCTGAACGATATTTATAAACTACAAATTAGATTACTTAAAAATATTGTACCCAAAAACACAAGGAATAAAATATCCCCAAACTATGAGCGTTTGTTTAATTATTGTGAAGTAATGTCAGTGTTCAATAAAGTTAAACTATGTATTTTAAGGGAAGAGTATGCGTACAAAGAGCATTTAGTATTATATGTAAGAAAAAGCAACCTTAGACAAAATTTACCAAAACAAGCTATGTTCAAATTACCTAATTTTGTCAATGTGCATGGGAAAAGAAACGTCAGATATCTTCTTCCTTATATAATAAACCAACTACCAAAAGAACTACAGCATAAATACGTAAATAGCTTACAATCGATACCTAGTATCAAAAGGTATCTGACGTTATCTGAACCCAATACGAGTGTATTGTAATAATTATGAGTCTATAACGGTGATGTAATCAAGTAAATTAATGTACCATAGCGAACTATTCATCAGCATATAAACCCTAGAGGTTTCCGCTGGTGAAAAAAATGTATACCAAAATGTACTACTCAGATTATATTGGTCAATAAATTAAAAAAAAAAAAAAAAAAAAGTATACTACTAGTGGTAGGTATACTACTAGTGGTAGGTATACTACTAGTGGTAGGTATACTACTAGTGGTAGGTATACTACTAGTGGTAGGTATACTACTAGTGGTAGGTATACTACTAGTGGTAGGTATACTACTAGTGGTAGGTATACTACTAGTGGTAGGTATACTACTAGTGGTAGGTATACTACTAGTGGTAGGTATACTACTAGTGGTAGGTATACTACTAGTGGTAAGTATACTACTAGTGGTAGGTATACTACTAGTGGTAGGTATACTACTAGTGGTAGGTATACTACTAGTTGTAGGTATACTACTAGTGGTAGGTATACTACTAGTGGTAGTATACCTACCACTAGTAGGTATACTACTGAATGGTGGCCAAGGCCTTCGAAACGGTCAGCAGCCCGATGGACCGATGATATCTGCCGAACAGGAAGCAAGCAGTGGATGAGATTAGCACAGGACCGAGGGGAGTGGCGTAATAAAGAAGAACCATAGATACTAAACAGTGGGTAGATACGGGCTGAATATATATATATATAACCTATATTGTCAAATTGTGAACTGAATAGTTTATTGACAAAATACAAAAACTTAAACTAAATAAGATTAAAAACAAAAGAATGTAAAAAACCTATTTTATAACTAAAATAAAGGGTCTCCCCGCGGCATGGTGCCGAAGATGCTGGCAGCATTTCCCCGCTGTATTGCAATACTAATGCGTTGAGCGAGGAAGCTGCCAGCTCTTCGGTCCCCGGTGGTGTCGGCTAATTTTTTAGACAGTTCTTTGTAAAGATTGAGGGCGCTGGGACCCCACGGACCAAGGGTCTCGACGCCGAACGGAACAAAGCAGTATTCGGCGCCGAGACCCCTATATTTGTTAGTTTTTGCCTTTTCCGCGGCCTCTGCAGCCGCACCGGCTCTGGAGGAAGTTCCGTGGAGATGGGAAGGGGCCACTGTGTCGACGCAGGTGGCGTCCCACACCAACACCTGACCCATCTTCCACGGAATTAACGACATTCCATCCGGTCTCTTGCCATCGTCTCTGAGAATGCCGGGTGGCTCTAACAGAGCCGGCACATTGACGCTGGCAAGAGAGCGGCGTAGAATGTCGTTGAGTGCGGCGTGTCTGGAAAAGCGGCCCGCACTCTTTTGGCACGAAAGACCGTGATGTCCCAGCGTGTCGACCTCATTGCCGCAGGGACACGTGTGTGGAGCACATACCCGGACTCCAAGCCGCAGACAGGTAGCCACACGCAGGGTGTGAGGTTCTATAAAGGTGCCGGTATGCACCGACGGGAATGCGTGTAACCAGGAGCCGGCTTCTCTGGTCCCCACAGCCAAGATTCTGGCGCGATCGGTACCTGTACTTTGATCTAGGAGAGAGTCGTATGTTATTTTTGACAATATGTCGTCCCAGGCCCTTTGTGATTTAAAATTTTGGGGGGGATCCTTACCCGGGCAGGCAATAGACCAGGCGTGTTTGGCCTCCGTCAAGCCGGCAGTCTCATAGTTTACAGGGAAAGCCCTTAAGATTTTACCTATAAGATTTGCCGAGCTGTGAACGGAAGACAAAAAAGCCGGTACAGAAACACTGGAAATTTTACGTAACCCTAACCCACCGTAACGAATGGGTAGGGATGCTTGGGTCCAAGAATTTTCACTGAGCTGCAGGTTTAAAATAGATTCCAAATTGTCTTTCAATAAGTCGTCCAAGGGTGTTAATAAATTAAGAAAATTATTGAAGGGGCAGCAGCGAAGTACATAAGTTAATTTTGGAACAAATAGACAAAACCTTAAAATAGTAATTGCAAAATGAGGACTTAATTCGCGAAGACGACTTTCGTACTTTTGAAATTCGGAAATGGAATTTGAAATGAAACCTGAAAAGGATTCTTCAAAAATAGGAGATCCTAGGAGGCTCAGAGATTTTTTGTCTACTAATTTTATATTCGGAGTTAGGGTATCAAATTTTTGTTTAATATTGAAACAATTTACAGAAGAGTTCGGAATAAAAAGTTCGCATTTGGAATAGTTTAGTTCTAAGCCGATGGACTGGAATTTCGATTTTATGGTCGAAAGATCTGAAAGTACGGACTCCAGATCGCCTCCTAGGGTTCCATCGTCAAGGTACCAGACGTTGAATTTAGATTTTAAATTTTGAATAATAGGGTTAATTGCCAAACTAAAAATTGCCGGCCCGAGAGGATCACCTTGCTGGCAGCCTACTTCCGACGATATAACAGTATTGCGGTAGATCAATTTCGTGGGTTCAGCGTAACAATGGAGTAGGTAGTTGTATAACCTATATTGTAATTTTTATCTCGAAATAAATAAACCGAAATCTATATATATATACTGTGTTTTTGACAATTTCCGTTAATTGCAAGGGGGCATAGGAGCGAATAAAGTTAATTTCTCTAAGACAGTAGTACAAAACAGCTTTTTAAATTTTGTATGTTCCTATAAGTACACTACAAGAAGGTTTACAAAGTGAGTTCGTTCGATATTACATATATTTTTTTATGTGTTTCAAGACCCTTGTACAATAAGACAACAGCCGTTAATGCTACATTAAGTTATTTTGTAAGTACAAAAATTGAAAAAAACTATTTTTTTTTTCAAGAAATAATTACTTATGCTAATTTGTTTTTGTGCACTGCAATATGCCGAAGTTAACGGAAATTCCCGGGAACACCGTGTATATTTCACAACTTCAAAATCCCTAATCGTTATTTTCGTAAAACGTCATCACGGTATCGATAAAACATAACCTATATCTATATATTTTTTTACTGACCTTACAAATAAATATTCCATTACATTGCTCCACAAAACGAATTCTTTAATTTGTAAAGTTATTGACAACCCTGCAAACCGGGTGATTAACTGCGCGAGCGCTTGTGACGTCACTGTCTACTCACAACGCTCGACGACTCGCCCGGTCGACTAGTTAAGACTGACCTCCCAGCACGCTTAGCTGTTACGGATATAGGGCTTAGGTTGTACTGGTAGTGGGACAGGCGTGAATCACGGTGCAGATACCGCTGCGTCAGCCCGATTAATAGATATAAGTACATGTAACTACTACTGGCTATGTGTGCTGAAGACATGGACCAATATAAATAATACAAAAATAAAAGCCTTATATTTCTTGCAGTTTAAAGTTAATATACATAGTTATACATGTTTTCGTTATTACTATATACCTACTGTAGGGTCATCTGTCCAACATTGAATCCTTGGTGCACAGTGAAACACCTCAGTATTTCCAAAACCTGATTTTCCTAGATACTTAGTCCTGTATAGCAAACCCTTGTTACTTACACGCTCTGTTTGTGGACGCGACATGTGGAAGGAAAAGTCACAACAAACAATTTTCTAAATTTGACACAAAAAGTAAAAAATATAATAATATTTGTTTTTTTTTGACAAATTGTAGAATTTGATTTCGTATTTTTTAATATCCCATTGCCTTCTGTACATCGCAAAGCGTCTATGGAGCTGTATGTTGATACAAATGTTTCACTTTTTGTGGCATATTTCATTGAAAAAAAAAAACCTAGTTTGTTCAACAGGACAGGGCAGCAATCTGGGGCCTTTATTATTTCTCATCCTCATAAATGACCTACCGGCATCATTAAGCCACTCAACATGCCTCCTATTTGCTGACGATTTAAAGCTAGCACTTACTATTGACACTCCATATGATTCATCCCTACTCCAATTGGATATTGACAGTGTTTGTGCCTGGGCCAATAACAATAGCCTTACCCTTAATGAGCAGAAATGTTCTTTAATGACTTGCGCACGTGTTCGGCTCCCTGTCACCTATAATTACACAATCGAGGGCAAACCACTGAAGCGTACAAATGAAATTAAAGACCTCGGTACATGGTTTGATACCAAACTCACCTTCAACCCTCACATAACAGAATTATGTAAAGGAGCTAGAGGGTGTCTGGGATTCGTCATCCGCCAGTCCAAATTACTTACTTCCCGGCATGCTATCAGTGTCTTGTACAACGCCTTTGTTCGTAGCAAATTGGAAACAAACGCCAGCATCTGGAATCCCAACGAACAAGAATACACGCTCCGTGTGGAAAAAGTCCAAAAAATATTCGCTCGATTCCTATACAAAACACTATACGGCAGCTACCCTTACATGTATCCTACCCTATTCGTGCTTGGTATGGTAGGGTATACTTCATTGGAGACCCGGAGAAATATGTATCTAGTAAAATACTTCTTCAATACGCGGCCTTGTGACCAATCCACAACTGCTTGCTCTTATAGGACTCCGAGTTCCAAGTCTATCCACAAAGCAACTACGCCCTCGTCACCGCGGTCTCTTCGCTGTTCCTCCAACTAGGACTCGCGCACTAGCCTCTTCCCCGCTGCATCTAGTACTCAGGGCGGCCAATCTTAGTACTAGTTGCGCGGTAATGACAGCATAATAAGTCAACTAGAGGCTGTCAAGGTATTTCAAAATTCGCCGTGTTGTCATAAGACATCAGTAGCCTAGGGGTACCGACGGAGGTATTTGGAGTCGATGAGCCGGGGTTCAAACCCTGCGACCGACGCACTTTTTGTATGTTTTAACATTGAAGTGGAGTATTTCAACTAACGATTCTAGATGGCGCATCAATTACAGGGTTACCGTTTTTAGGCCCAGAGATTGTTCTTTATTTCAGTATACAGGGTGGAATTTCATAAACTGTACAAAATAAAAGGAGAAAAATTTCAGCCAATTTCATCGGTGAAACGGTGTTTTTTTTTTTTTTCTAGTCATTAGTTTTTTTTTTACAGAATTTTGAAAATTTTTGTAAAAACTCGGGTAATACACCTAATTCAGACGGTATAACTTTTGATCCAATGGACCTAAAATGAAAATAAAAAATGCAGAGTATTACCAAGGGACAGGTTAATAATTCTTAATAACAATAAAAAACCAACTAGAAGAGAAAATCCGCAAAAAAAAATATTGTTTTTGAAAAATGGCTACAAAAATTACGAATTTTAAAAGAAAAACACAATTTTCTGAAAAATACGCATATTTAGTTACCATTTTTTTTGCTTAGTATTAAACCTCACTTAATGCCAATTCTAAAACCGTTTTTAAACTGTCTCAGACTTTGAAAAATACCACGCTAATGGGTACGTAAATCAAACCATAATTTTATTAATTTTAATCCTCTTAAAATCCTTAATGACCGCTTGTTCCCAGGTAGTTGAAGGGTATTTTTGGGTTGAAGGTGGAGATAACATGAGGGGTATAAAGGCATTGGGCAATAGGTCAACTATTCAGTCGCTCGCAAATCGCAATTGCTTGTCTTTGCTCGCCACTTCTTTGATTACTCCAGTACTTGTTCAGTTTGAATCATCATGCCCCGCTTACGAGAGTTTTCGCCGTTACAAATAGCCAACATGCACTATTATTATGGATTGTGCCATGGATCTGCAAGAGCTGCGTGTATCGCCTATTTGGAGCAGTATCCTAATGACGTTCCAAGACCTGCTGCTCGCCACTTTCAAGAAGTTCATCGCCGGTTGTGCAATATTGGCCTGGGATACGGTGGCCGAGATCGCCGAGAGCCAGGAAACATAATTGATGTTGCCATAGAAGAAGCAGTTCTCAGAGACTTGTACGCGGACCCAACCACGAGTCTAAGACGCTTGGCATTGAGGCACGGAATCTCAAAATTCTCTGTCTGGAAAATTTTGAAGAAGGAAGGACTGCATCCATTTGCCAGCTTGAATTTGTTGCGTAGCCCGTCGAATCATTCCCGGATTATTTTTTATTTCTTGTGCTGCATTTAAAATTCTGTCGTGCAATTCTGCTTCGGTATTGACGATTCTGTGATATACCCGTTGCTTCATATCACCCCAAAGAAAATAATCCAACGGCGTCATATCAGGCGATCTTGCAGGCCATCCAACGGGGCCGTCTCGGCCGATCCACCTATTGGGATATTGCTCATTTAAAAAATGTCGAACACTTAATGCCCAATGAGCTGGGCATCCATCCATTTGGAGAAACAGGCGTTGTCTCACATCTAACATCACATCTTCCAAAAGCTCTAGGAGCTCGTCTCTCAGTAACAGTAAAAATCTGTCGGCGTTCAAAGTATTCGGTAAGAAGACTGGTCCAATCAATTGATCGTCGAGTACCGCTGCCCAAACGTTTATGGAGAATTGGTCTTGAAAATTAGATGGTCTTACTAGGTTTGGATTATCGTGAGCCCATGTGTGTAAATTTCTGAAGTTAGTTATTCCCGTATGAATAAATCTTGCTTCGTCCATCCATAAAATTCTTCTAGTAAATTCCGGATCCCTCCTGATATTGCCAAGTATCCAAGTCGACATAACACACCTAACGCGGGCATCGCCAATTTGCAAATTTTGTACCCGTTGATAATGAAATGGATGCAGTCCTTCCTTCTTCAAAATTTTCCAGACAGAGAATTTTGAGATTCCGTGCCTCAATGCCAAGCGTCTTAGACTCGTGGTTGGGTCCGCGTACAAGTCTCTGAGAACTGCTTCTTCTATGGCAACATCAATTATGTTTCCTGGCTCTCGGCGATCTCGGCCACCGTATCCCAGGCCAATATTGCACAACCGGCGATGAACTTCTTGAAAGTGGCGAGCAGCAGGTCTTGGAACGTCATTAGGATACTGCTCCAAATAGGCGATACACGCAGCTCTTGCAGATCCATGGCACAATCCATAATAATAGTGCATGTTGGCTATTTGTAACGGCGAAAACTCTCGTAAGCGGGGCATGATGATTCAAACTGAACAAGTACTGGAGTAATCAAAGAAGTGGCGAGCAAAGACAAGCAATTGCGATTTGCGAGCGACTGAATAGTTGACCTATTGCCCAATGCCTTTATACCCCTCATGTTATCTCCACCTTCAACCCAAAAACACCCTTCAACTACCTGGGAACAAGCGGTCATTAAGGATTTTAAGAGGATTAAAATTAATAAAATTATGGTTTGATTTACGTACCCATTAGCGTGGTATTTTTCAAAGTCTGAGACAGTTTAAAAACGGTTTTAGAATCGGCATTAAGTGAGGTTTAATACTAAGCAAAAAAAATGGTAACTAAACCTGCGTTTTATTCAGAAAATTGTGTTTTTCTTTTAAAATTCGTAATTTTTGTAGCCATTTTTCAAAAACAATAATTTTTTTTGCGGATTTTCTCTTCTAGTTGGTTTTCTATTGTTATTAAGAATTATTAACCTGTCCCTTGGTAATACTCTGCATTTTTTATTTTCATTTTAGGACCATTGGATCAAAAGTTATACCGTCTGAATTAGGTGTATTATCCGAGTTTTTACAAAAATTTTCAAAATTCTGTAAAAAAAAAACTAATGACAGGAAAAAAAAAAAAACCACCGTTTCACCGATGAAATTGGCTGAAATTTTTCTCCTTTTATTTTGTACAGTTTATGAAATTCCACCCTGTATAACAAAGTACTTTGTGCTAGTACTAAAGCTATTAAATGACATACTCGACAGTGACAGCCAACTGGACATATTTTTAAGCCCGAAACCTAAATTTTTGGTGGCTGCCTATCAATATTTAGAAAAAGTTGTCACTCCTAGCTCCATAACCACATAATCTATATTATTAAAATAACCTGGACCTATTAATATTATATAATTTTAGTTTTATAAGTTTTATTGACCTTCTGTATTTCGTTGTAAGAATCTCAATCTAATTCTTTTGACATTATACACTCTAAACTCGCATGATAAATATTAATTTACCAATTAGCATGTAAGGTATAACTGTTAGTGCTAATATTAATGGTAATAATAAATGATAAACAAATGACACAGCGATGTGATCTACATCGCTGTATACAGCATTTTGGTACCACACAGCAGTGACTGCTTTCGGAGTTCCAGTTTTACTTAAGTTGGTTCTTTGAGTATTAAGCCCACTGGAGATGTCATAACGTCAACTCTTCGAACAAATTTTTTCGCCACTTTTAGCGGGGGGTGAGGTAAACACGTACAGCACACCACCAAAATATGAATAAATCAACAGACACAAATTTAGCTGTAGAGATAAACGCACACTACAAAAAAAATTAACACATCAAAAATTACACGCACACAGACAGAGTTTTCACGTAACCGTGCAGCATACATACGAACAAGTTAGTGATGGGACACAACGGACAGATCTGAAGAATGAGTCAAATCAGTTTGATGAATGAACTGAATTATCTTATACTATTTATTATAAAATTGTAAAAGTGAAAATTCTGTACATTGAAGATACTACCCAAAAAAAATTTATTTGTATGTATATGTATGTCATTATTTAAAAACCATTTAGTGGAATGCTCTTTTTTTGTAATAAGTTTTTCGTTTACAGTAAACACGTAGTAAACACGTGTACCTACACATTATTGACAATATTCCACTCACGACTGTGAATTATTTTTAGCGTTTTGTTAATATTTGTCTTTAAAGAAATGTGAACGACCACCACGAATGACGTTGACATTATTCACCAACCAATCACAAATAACAACAAATAATCATAAAATCATTGCCTGTGTAAGAAATGAGTTCCAGTGAAATTCCGCAATATGGCGCATCCTCATTTATATTTGTGGCGGTCAGGCTTTAGAAATTGGGATATATTCGAAAATAAGTGCAAAAATGGGGCAATATTTAATTTGTTATCATTAATTTGATTTTATGAAAAAAAAGCCGGGTTTAAAAATTATATGTATACCTACTAGTCACAGATTTAGGAAAAACAAAGAAAAAAAGGAATCCACCTTCAATCAATGTCTTTCTGTTAGTATCATTTTTGTAGCTTTCCGGAGTAAAGTGCTCCGAACAGATAACACTTGTACGTGTAGGTTTCCAAGAATAATTTTCGTTCTTACAAAATTTTCTCCATTTCTCCTTTATATAGGGATCTTTTGGAAATCTAAAAGGACATATAATTATAACATAAGTAGTTATATTTATATGTCATTTAACATAAAGTATATAAATAATAGTACAACATAAAGTATATAAATAATAGTATATGAATAACACATACATTCAGGGTCCCGCACTATATGTATTCCTTTTATCTAGATATTTTTTTGCTAACAATTCTATTCTTTTTAAGACTAAATTTCAACAACGTATGTCCAGAGAAAAGTAATTTTCTAATTCACCTTACAAGATTCAAATGTAACATACATATATATACCTACTCTTTAATTCAATGTCTAATAAAAAAACTGACTATTAAACAAACTGACACAGAGATTGAATGAATGAACGCTTTTCTTACTTTTATCGCATCCCTAAAGACAGATTCGACCCCGTACCACGACACCATATTTACATTTTCTGTCGTTTACGTATCGCAAACGGTATTTTCTTTAAATGGAGATTGTACTTCTATACACATTTAATAGTTAGTAAAAATTACTAAGAACTTGTTGCGAATTAGAGCTGTCAGATCGCCTTTTACATGATACTACTGCACAATTCACCATTTTTCGAGAGAAACGTCACGCGACACGGATGGATACAAAATGGCGATGAAGCGACTTTAAGTAGTTTTATATAACGTGGTTGACCAGTTGACCAATGTACTTTGCCGGAGGGGGTCGCCTGTGTATGACATCTCCAGTGGGCTTAATACTCAAAGAGTTGGTTCGATAGGGCATCGCTAAAGTGATAAGAATACCTAATGTTATCGCAGTAAGATGCAAGTTTTATACCTTTTCTAAATCTGCATAACATGCCCAATTTATTGACGTTATTTGTTTGTTTCGTTTCTAATAAAAAAGAAGCGGGTTGTGTCGGAGATAAAACCGTTAATTAAGTTTAAGTGGATACTTCTTTGTTGGCTGTACCCGTAAAATATATATCTGAATTAAATCACTAAAACTGTATAAGTACAGATAAATCGGTACCTGTATATGACAGTAGATCATTTGACTCGCGATATATTGAAAATGGCGGCCATTTCAGCATTATTTTCATGTCCGCCACATAAACTAAATAACATTTTGTGATTAACAACTAATGGCAAATAAAGAAGGATTAAGACATGTAACAAACAATTATTTGAAATCAGATTAGGCTTCTCTACAAAAAGTTATTCCGGAAGTCACGTGATACATTTTGAACTGTACTCCTATACAAGAACGCGAGCAAAGAAGTATCCACTTCAAAAAAACATGGCAGATGATCAAAGTTGAACTTCGTGTTTTTGTGACAAATTAAATCAATATTAATCAAGTTTTTTTCAGCATTTTATAATAGTTACTGACAAAATAACAATTTGCACTTCTAAATTAACTACTTATGATTTGATACACACAAAAAAACTGTTATTAAGAGCTTTCCAAGTCGATGCTGGTACTAAAAATGTAAAAACAAAGAGGAAAATTCTCAAAAATCTTTATTTCGGTAACAACTCGAAAACCGTGCCACTTTTACTGGGGTCATCTTAGGCTGGTTAGGTTCCTCTTGAGCCGACCTACCTCCAGTGTCACTGTGACCTGGTAGTTCTGGGACACCCTGTAGAAGAAGACTTACAAACAAATTATAATGCTCATAATCACACAAATATTTCTCATGTGATGCCAGAAACGTCAGCTTCGCAGGCAGGGTTACTGCCAGTAATTTTAACACTGAAATTCTATAATTATAATAGGGTTAAGTTCGCCTTTGTACTAATCGAACCAACTGAATCATGACATGACCCACACCCACCATAGAACCTTGTTACATTAACGAACATACGCACGATCATATGACGTTAATACGTCAGTTTATTGTAATAAGGTTCCATGGTGAGTCAATATTCAGTTGGTTCGAGAGTACCTACTTTTGTAAGGGAAACAGAGATAGCATACTGAGTTGATACATGTGAAAGAGTAGGCCATTAGAAGTATTAGAGTGAGACCGTTAAATATACACATATGCTGTGAAAGAGAAGGAAAGGAGATACTATAACCTATGACATGACGAACCAGAGGGCCTACCGCGAAATGAAAACGAACTTTTCGTGTGTAAGTATCGACGTCGGGAGGGAGATACACAAACAAAGATCATTTTCGTTTCGCGGTATCCCCTGAGCTATAACCACGAACTTCGAATCTTGAATTTCGTATATCTCCGTCTCTATCGCACTTATAATTTATGGTACTCGAGCGACAGAGACGGAGACATAAGAAGTTCGAGATTCGAATTTCGTGGTGTATTGGGCATTGTCATTCATAAATATGTATACTTCATAGTAGTTACAAACCTTCCCGCAGGAGAGCGACTCCTTCCTTTTTACCAAATTTGACCCCCGAGATAGGTCTCTACTATTAGATCATTCCTCCTAGCGTTATTCCCGGTTGTGCCCCTAAAGGAGCCCGGGGTCCGCTTTGACACCTAATCCCAAGATTTGGCATAGGCACTAGTTTTACGAAAGCGACTGCCATTTGACCTTCGAACCCAGAGGGAAAACTAGACCTTATTGGGATTAGACCGGTTTCCTCACGATGTTTTCTTTCACCGAAAAGCTAACGGTAATTATTACGTACAATAAGTTCCGAAAAACTCAATGTTACGAGACGGGATTCGAACCCACGACCGCCGCTTGACAGCCGCATGCCTGAACCACTTGGCTACCGTAGTAGCTTAGATAGGTCTCTATTACAATATAGGTATCATCATCATCATCATCATTATCAGCCTGTAATCGCCCATTGCTGAGCATAAGCCTCTCTTCGCGTACGCCACTTATACCGGTCCCGTGCTAGTCTCATCCAGAAATGCCCCGCGGTCTTTTTTATGTCATCAGTCCATCGAGCTGGGTATAGAAAAGTACTATATCGATACCTCCAGACTCAAAGGGCGTAATTAACAGCCTGTTGTTGTAATGGCGGTTACGCCCTTTGAGTCTATATAAAAGACGTCAATATAATATTATTATTATTGACGTCTTTTTCGCGCTCACTATCCTGCTCTTACTGCACTGCCATCGTGTTCACACGACTCCAGCGGTGCTACCACGAACTTCGTATATCTCCGTCTCTGTCGCTCGAGTACCATAAACTATAAGTGCGATAGAGACAGACATATACGAAGTTCGAGATTCGAAGTTCCTGGTTATAGCTCAGACACAAGACAGTCGAGCGAGAAAGGTGGTGGGGGCTGCCAACTGCCCTGAAAAAATAGGCTATTTACTGTTCTGCCCTGGTTACTGTCGTGACAGTACTGTTCTGTCTCGGCGCGTGCGTTCAAACAGTAGCAATATCGGGCGGAAGCTAGTTCCTATATAGGTATATGTAAAGTCCCTGGCGCGCAGGGTGCGGGCTAGCTCTAGTGGTTATCCTGAGGGCATTTGCGGAGAGGTTTGACTGTGAGTATGTGAATCATTGTCATATGATCCACGTACTGACAGCCAAGCCCTACTAAGTACTGTCCTTATTTTATATTTTATATGTATTAGGTTCTAGTATTTACTAACTTTAGGCTAAGAAACTGTAACTAACTTTATCTATGATCCCAGTTGGTCGAAATAAATGTCTTGAATTGAATTGAATATATTATTTGACGACCGCTTTAGCCTAGTTGGTAGTGACCCTGCCTACGAAGCAAGAGGTCCTGGGTTCGAATCCCGGTAAGGGCATTTATTTGTGTGATGAGCATGAATATTTGTTCCTGAGTCATGGATGTTTTCTGTGTATTTAAGTATGTATTTCTCTATATAATTATCTATATCGTCGTCTAGTACCCATAGTACAAGCTTTGCTTAGTTTGGGACTAGGTTGATTTGTGTAAGATTGTCCGCAAATATTTATTTATTTATTTATTTATAATACTGCACTGTCTACAGCTCTGCCTCGCTGCCCTGCCCTCGTCTGATGGGCATCACCGATGGGCGTCATTTCGCGGGCACGACTCACCAAGGCAGTTCTGTGCGGCGCTCACCGCTCTGCCGAGCACATATCGATACCTGCAGACTCAAAGGGCGTAACCGCCATTACAACAACAGGCTGTTAATTACGCCCTTTGAGTCTGCAGGTATCGATATAGTACTTTTCTATACCCAGCTCGATGGGTTGATGACATAAAAAAGACCGCGGGGCATTTCTGGATGAGACTAGCACGGGACCGGTATAAGTGGCGTACGCGAAGAGAGGCTTATGCTCAGCAGTGGGCGATTACAGGCTGATAATGATGATGATGATGATGATACCTATATTGTAATAGAGACCTATCTAAGCTACTACGGTAGCCAAGTGGTTCAGGCATGCGGCTGTCAAGCGGCGGTCGTGGGTTCGAATCCCGGCTCGTAACATTGAGTTTTTCGGAACTTATGTACGTAATAATTACTGTTAGCTTTTCGGTGAAGGAAAACATCGTGAGGAAACCGGTCTAATCCCAATAAGGTCTAGTTTTCCCTCTGGGTTCGAAGGTCAGATGGCAGTCGCTTTCGTAAAACTAGTGCCTATGCCAAATCTTGGGATTAGGTGTCAAAGCGGACCCCGGGCTCCTTTAGGGGCACAACCGGGAATAACGCTAGGAGGAATGATGTAATAGTAGAGACCTATCTCGGGGGTCAAATTTGGTAAGAAGTAAGGAGTCGCTCTCCTGCGGGAAGGTTTGTAACTACTATGAAGTATACATATTTATGAATGACAATGCCCAATACACCACGAAATTCGAATCTCGAACTTCTTATGTCTCCGTCTCTGTCGCTCGAGTACCATAAATTATAAGTGCGATAGAGACGGAGATATACGAAATTCGAGATTTGAAGTTCGTGGTTATAGCTCAGGGGATACCGCGGGGGATATCCCAGAAGTTCCATATTTTCTAGTTCCATATGGATCTACCGGGATATTCATTTTGAAGGAAATGTCCAAGAAGTACCATATGGAACTACTGGTACATTATTTATATTAAATGTCTACCTCTGCTAAGTACGACCTTTGTATATATATCTTTATTTTACATAATTGGCCACTTCTTCACATTGATTATCTACATACTTCAGTTAACATTGTCAAGTATATGACACTTCAGGCTTTACGTTGTTTCTTATACAAGAAGCCAATTAATAAATAATTGAATTGAATTATACAATCCCCATTATTATTATTATTATTTCTGTTAGTGGCTTTCGGGCTGTCAAATCACTGCGACCATCGCTAATCTATTGTGATCGCCACTTACTACAATTCTTGGTCAAGTCCTGCAAACTCGAAGAATTGCAGGATTTTGTTGAACTCAAGAAATTTTACTTTTATCTCCTCCGGGCACATGATGTGTTTGCCCAGGAAGGAGTTACGACTGCGCATGAGGCAAGGGCAATCGGTTAGGATGTGTGTAGGCGTCTCCTCTGCTTCAAAGCAGAATCTGCACTGCCTTGTGTCACACAGTCCTATCGTTTGCATGTGCTTATTTAGGCGGCAGTGCCCAGTAAGCACCCTGACCAGCATGCGTAGACGGTTCCTACTTAGCGCCAAGGCGTCAGAAGACGCCTTTTTGCTAAAGGCTCTAATAAGTGCCTTGGAATGTTTCAGTCCTGGGTTAGCTCTCCAGGCTTGAATGGTCTTGTAGAAACAATAGGCTTTTAGAGTGAGCTTGGTTAGACTTTTAGGGATACCACAGAGCGGCTCTGGTCCGCAGTGTGTTCCCTTCGCCCCCGCTCGTGCAAGCTCATCAGCCTTTTCATTTCCCTCGATGCCTGCATGCCCTGGGACCCAACGTAAAATTACCTTGTTTTTGGCACCCAGGTCATTCAATAGCCATACTGCGAAACGAAAACGATCTTTGTTTGTGTATCTACCTCCCTGTCGCTCGAACTGGCAAGTGCGACAGAGATACTTACACAAAAAAAAAAATCGTTTTCATTTCGCGGTAGGCCCTCTGGTTCGTCATGTCATAGGTTATAGTATTTCCTTTTCTTCTCTTTCACAGCATATGTGTATATTTAACGGTCTCACTCTAATCCTTCTAATGGCCTACTCTTTCACATGTATCAACTCAGTATGCTATCTCTGTTTCCCTTACAAAAGTAGGTACTCTCGAACCAACTGAATCTTGAGCCACCATGGAACCTTATTACAATAAACTGACGTATTAACGTCATATGATCGTGCGTATGTTCGTTAACTGTAACAAGGTTCTATGGTGGGTGTGGGTCATGAATATCATGCTTCAGTTGGTTCGATTAGTACAAAGGCGAACTTAACCCTATTATAATTATAGAATTTCAGTGTTAAAATTACTGGCAGTAACCCTGCCTGCGAAGCTGACGTTTCTGGCATCACATGAGAAATATTTGTGTGATTATGAGCATTATAATTTGTTTGTAAGTCTTCTTCTACAGGGTGTCCCAGAACTACCAGGTCACAGTGACACTGGAGGTAGGTCGGCTCAAGAGGAACCTAACCAGCCTAAGATGACCCCAGTAAAAGTGGCACGGTTTTCGAGTTGTTACCGAAATAAAGATTTTTGAGAATTTTCCTCTTTGTTTTTACATTTTTAGTACCAGCATCGACTTGGAAAGCTCTTAATAACAGTTTTTTTGTGTGTATCAAATCATAAGTAGTTAATTCAGAGGTGCGAATTGTTATTTTGTCAGTAACTATTATAAAATGCTGAAAAAAACTTGATTAATTTTGATTTAATTTGTCACAAAAACACGAAGTTCAACTTTGATCATCTGCCATGTTTTTTTGAAGTGGATACTTCTTTGCTCGCGTTCTTGTATAGGGGTACAATTCAAAATGTATGACGTGACTTCCGGAATAACTTTTTGTAGAGAAGCCTAATCTGATTTCAAATAATTGTTTGTTACATGTCTTAATCCTTCTTTATTTGCCATTAGTTGTTAATCACAAAATGTTATTTAGTTTATGTGGCGGACATGAAAATAATGCTGAAATGGCCGCCATTTTCAATATATCGCGAGTCAAATGATCTACTGTCATATACAGGTACCAATTTATCTGTACTTATACAGTTTTAGTGATTTAATTCAGATATATATTTTACGGGTACAGCCAACAAAGAAGTATCCACTTAAACTTAATTAACGGTTTTATCTCCGACACAACCCGCTTCTTTTTTATTAGAAACGAAACAAACAAATAACGTCAATAAATTAGGAATGTTATGCAGATTTAGAAAAGGTATAACACTTGTATCTTACTGCGATAACATTAGGTATTCTCATCACTTTAGCGATGCCCTATCGAACGAAATGCCTTAAAACTGGAACTCCGAAAGTCACTGCTATGTGGTACAAAAATGCTGTATACAGCGATGACTCATCTCATCTGTTATCTGATCCAATTATTTTGCCAAATGCACGACAGCTAAATACTAATGTTTGTCTCCCTTTTAGAGGCTAGCTTATACTAAATGACCGGATAAAATGTCAATGACAATAAAAAACAGGTTTATTTTTGATTCATTTATGGAATAGGTCACAATAAATGTTCGAATTGTCTCCCGTCTGATGCACAAAAAACATCGTTTAATAAAATTTCGGCTCAATTTTCTTAAACTGACTTCCGATATGGTACGGGCTGCGTCGAATACTCATTGCCGCAATTCTTCTTCAGAGCGTATTGGTTTCGCGTAAACTTTGTCTTTTAAACGTCCCCAATAAAAAAATCCAGTGGGTTTAGATCCGGGGAACGCGGTGGCCATACAATTTGGCCCAATCGACAAATCCATCTCTCAGGGAATGTTTCGCTGAGGTGCTCACGGACTAACCGAGCGTAGTGTGCTGGGCAACCATCTTGTTGGTACCACATCCTTCGTTTCAGTGCCAGCGTGCAAAACGACCTGCCTGGTTTATTAGAAGATGTGCCATCTTCTAATAAACCAGGCAGGTCGTTTTGCAAAAATTGTAAATAATTTCTACCATTAAGGATAGGACTCCAAAAATTAATTTTTTACACCTCTCATTCAGAAAAGTAAGTTTTGGTCCCCGACCAGAGGGAGCAAAATGCTACTTTTCTGTTCAAGCTACTTTTTTAATTTATTCATTGGCTTGTAGCATTTACGCAATGTGCCAATAGAATCTTGATAACATAATCGATTGTAATTTCATCGTAATCGACAAACGTTTATATAATTATCATCATCATCATCATCATATCAGCCGAAAGACGTCCACTGCTGGACATAGGCCTCCCCCAAAGAGTGCCAAAATGACCGGTCCTGCGCCACCCGCATCCAGCGTACTCCCGCGACCTTCCAGGTCCAGGTCATCAGTCCACCTTGTGGGGGGCCTACCCACGCGCTTTCCGGTACGTGGTCCCCAGTCGAGAACCTTTCCGCCCCAACGGCCATCGGTTCTACGTGCAATGTACGTATATATATATATATATACATATATATATATATATGTGAGGATTTTTTTTTTGTTTTGTTTCTTCTTCTTTTTTTTTTTTTTTTAATACTGTTTTTGTTTTTTGGTGTTTTGTTTTTTTTGGTTTTTTTTGTTCGTTTTTTTGTTTGTATTTGTTTTTTTTTGTTTTAGTTATTGTTGTTTTTTTTTGTTTTTTTGTATTTTTGTTCGTTTTTTTTTGTTTTTTGTTAGTTTTTTTATTTTTTCACCTAATTATTATTGTAATTAATTCAATGTAATTGATTAATTATTTATTTATGTGACAAATTCAAACACAATGAAAGTATTGTTATTGAATGAATGAATGAACTGAACTGAACTGAACTTATTGTGTGAATGTCATGCCCTTGCCAGACAAATAATGAATTACTTTGGTAACGGCTATCCGCAACCAAAGGAATTCAAGGTGTTCCCGGTGAACTGCATCATCAGTTTTGTGAAAATGATGGAGCGAGCCTGGGAGCAGGTATAAAGGAGAGGGCAAATACACAAAAGATCCCACTGGGTCAAAATGCATCCGAAAGGGCCCTCATCCAGATAAGATAAGATAAATAGGTAACTACATATTATTTCATTGGAAAATAGCTCGAAGAAAAGCAAGATATCGCGTAAACTATAAAATTACTCTCAACATTCTGACAAATAAGGCAAAGGCTATTTAAAAGTATGCCTAGAAAAATTAATACTAAAAGACGGACAGGTGGACAGACGGACAAACAGACGTGGCAAAACTATAAGGGTTCCATGATGACCACGCAACCCTAAACATTCTGCACACATAGGGCGCGCGGGCGTTCCAAGGGCATCACTTGTATAAACAACTCACTACGCAAATAACTAGGTACAAACTTATTTATTTGCTTAAGTTCAATTCAATAATAAATTGACGTCAATTCCATATTATAAGGTAGGTGCACCAAGGATCCCACCTTTAAAAACTCGCAGATACGGTAGTCCAAACTACTTCAAAGGGTCTAGCAGGCTAAGCTAACAAGATTGGCCCCCGCAAGGGATTTGGTTGTAATTTGAGGTGCAGTAGTGGCAGGACCTAAGAACATTGTATGCGTAATATCAGCCTTCGATCTTCTTTTGTTTCAGACTTATTCACGAAAATGTCAAAAAATCAAGGTAATTTTAAACTGTTATTTTAGCTAAGCCAAGCTAGGGAGAGTAACCAAATAAATTCAGAATTAGGGAGCATAAAATGGGGTTCATAATGCATATTTTTACAGACATTCATATCCTTGAACTTGGATGAAAAAAAAAATAGTTTTTTTTTTCGCTTAATTTTTTTGCCACTTCTTGCGGAGACACAACTATCAAAAAAAAAAAATAATGAGCCACTATTGTCAACTACGTAATCATTTAAAATCATTTTGAAAAATCATGGTGCGTCATGTCAAAAAAAAAAACATTTACGAATGTATGTTTAGGTATTATATCATATCATATCAATACTATCATATTGATCAATGTCAATCGTCGAGCATAACAAAGAGCTGAGGCTGTACTATCCTTTTCTCGAAGCCATTCAGGCCATTTTCAACATCCTGTAATTTCGTGCTGGCTAAAGCCAGAACCCTGAATTTTCAGTAACATATAGGGCATAATATGGCTTACATATATTCTCAATAACATTCAATTTGAACTTTTAGTTTAGGAACTATTGCCCATCAAAAATCCTTAGCTTTGTCACTGACATACTCACTGACTCACTTATAATGATCATCGTAATTCTATGGTACTTCTAGCAGACCTACAAGCTCCAAATTTTTTACGTAATTAGTTTTTAGCCTATCCATTCATAAAAAACCTAAAAATATTGCAGTTTCCGTCACGATTCAGAGATATATACACACTGCATAAGTAAGTTTGTAATCCTATACAAATACATGCAATTCCAAAGTTAGTTAAAATTTTGTGACTTGGCAATCACACTTACACAGATATGCAAAAATTTGTAAATGCAGTAATGTTGTGTGATTCCCAAGTTGCAGAATTTTATTTAGCAAGCAAATAAAAATTAATAAGTATGCCTGACATGGCTCTACGAAAAATCTCACCACTTTTTACTGTGGAAGAGTTCCGAGACTTGGCCTATTTTTTACATGGAATGTTTTTTATGGGATTAATTATTTCATAATGAACGAAAGAGGATATTATACCCACTACAGACTGATTTGCCAGTACTACTCTATTGATATGATATGATATAGTAAACATACGTTCGTAAATGTTTTTTTTTTGACATGACGCACCATGATTTTTAAAATGTTTTTAAATGATTACGTAGTTAATAATTGTGGCCTTATTAAATATTTTTTTTTGATAGTTGTGTCACCGCGAGAAGTGGCAAAAAAATTAAGCTAAAAAAAAACTATTTTTTTTTCATCCAAGTTCAAGGATATGAACGTCTGTAAAAATATGCATTATGAACCTCATTTAATGCTCCTTAATTATTGAGTTTATTTGGTTACCTACTATCACTTGCTTGGTTAAGCTAAAAAAACAGTTTAAAAATTACCTTGATTTTTTGACATTTTCGTGAATAAGTCTGAAAGAAGATCGAAGGCTGATATTACGCATACAGTGTTTTTAGGTCCTGCCACTACTCAAATTACAACCAAATCCCTTGCGGGGGCCAATCTTGTTAGCTTAGCCTGCTAGACCCTTTCGTGAGCACATGCGTTTACGGTCATAAACAGAAGTAATTACATTTCAGTTATGTTATTAGTGTTATTACCCAAACGAGATGCCATATTGAAAAAAAAAACTGTTGCTATGCCGTGTTAAAATATGATGTCTACCCCCCCCCCCGCTTTTGATTTCGGGATTTCTGAGCGTGTGAAAAAATTGTACCGAAGTTGTACTTACTTGAAAAAAATTGTAAGTACCTCAATTAGTTTCGAGAGTAAGTACTTACAATATTTTTTTTTAAGATAGTTGAAGTTTTATTTATTGCAACACGTAAAATTATTATTTGAAAATGTCCAACCTGTAGGTACACTTAATACCTATATCATTCCAAATTGAGAAAAAACAACATTTAATGATAAAAAATAATGTGAATGCTGTTATTTGAAATTTATTTCTGTATTTTTACGAGGCTTCATTGAACTGAAGTAAAAGTGCCCTAACAAGGCCCACTGAATGTACCCCTAATAAAAAAGTACCTACGCCAAAAAATAATGATTGAATAAAGAACTGATTTTAAATATAATGATAAAGGCTGATATAATATGTTAGCATTTTATATTATTTTCTGCATTTTGTCATTATTGTTAAATATAAATTCGATTATTTAATTAGTTAAGAGTTATTGATGTTGACAATGTTCCTAAATCCCAGCGCTCCAATTGGTTGACATCTGGGGTGGCGCCACTAGTAGTTTGTTGCTATTGGTTCCTTTGATTAAGTGGCGCCACCGCAGCAGTTATTATGGTTGAAGCTTAGAGCATTAAACCAACCGGAGTAGCCATTGCCAGGCGTTCCCCTCTGCCAAAGGTACGAGACCGCCGGTCATAGCGGTTATATAAAACTAGTTGCCGCGCGCTCCGCGCCATTCAATGAATCGCAGTGAGCGCGGAATGACCTGAGCTAAAAATGCCGAATTGCAACGTGTTCTCGTGTAATAAGAGATCAGAAATATCTAATGTACAAAAGGATAACGTTACTTTTCATCTGTTAGTATTATTACGTTTAAATATTATCAAATAGTGCATTAAATTTGCAAAAAACTAAAAAATATTGTCAATCTAACAGTGTTCCCACTTAATGGTACTAGCTCTACTTTTGGGTATTTTTTAAAGTTGACTGTATAAATGTTTAATTATAAGTTCTACTTTAAATTCGTTATTATTAACACAGTTTATCCAATAAAAATGGTACCAACCATAAATAACGTGAAATTTATAATTGTAGATGTTTAATTAATTAATGATGGATTACTGTTTGCAAATTCATTTATTCTTTTATTTTCACCATATAATATTTTTATTTAATGTTTTAAATATAATATGTTTAGGCTGTATTTTATTAATTATACGGAATTTACGATCGTCACTTGTTCCGTAAATATGCATTTTTAATTTGTTACTCTAGCAACACTGTACTAGGAAAGTTAGTGAAGGGACAGCACAAAAACAAATGTCGATAAACATTATAAGTATGTTATTCTTATAATTTATTTTTCAGATTCCCAAAAGATGTAATGATTCAGGATGTCTGTATCCGAGCTTGTGGAAATCATGTGTCGTGGACTCCTAAACGAGACTAGCACTATTTGCTCCCAGCATTTTGAATGTTATTTTATAAAAGTTGCTTTTTATTCTTTGTTTCTTGTTTTATGTTATCTCCAAAAGATACAGTATAGTGTTAACCTGTCCTGCCTGAACCAAAATTCAGGCCAGTTATTCATGTGGAAAAAACATCCTGTTATCCGTTTACCGTCTGTCCAAAGATCGTATGTTACGTGCATAAAAAAAAATCCCTTTTAATAAGTACCGATCATGGCATTTCAATATGATATCCTATGGCCGCCTTCCATCTCCATCATCAGACCAGCTCGATAGTACTCGATGGTATAATATCTTATATCTCGAAAACTGTACAAGATATCGAAAAACTTGATATTATAAAAATTGTGGCAAATTTAATCACCTTTCATTTTGTTTAGAATAGTTATGTCGCTAGGACGCATAGTTTCCGAGATATAGGTGAAAAACCGAATAATGGGACTTTGAAACCCCCCCCCTCCCCTCCGGCTCAAGGGTTACGGGCAAGGACTTTTGATATGTTTACCTCCTAACTAGTCCAAACAAAGTTACGAAGTCAAAAATTGTGTTTCATGCATTTCCCTCTATACCTTTTTTGTGCATTCGTTTCCGGACCTACATGAAATATCGATAAGTTTATTATTTATTATCGACGTGTTCCTCGCACTATCGATGTTTACTTCGAGCTGACGTCATCTCTTTCACGGACAGGTTGTCTGTGTATGTGTTTGTACTTGTGTGAGTATAGTTTATGCTGGTGTTTGATAATTTTGTCGTGTGCGTGTTTAGTGACACTATCGGAAAAATGCATTGGTGTTAACATGATTTGTGTGCGTTGCCTCGTCCCCCGCGCCGAAAACGGCAGACTTTTTTAGATAGAAAAGTGTGCGCGTGTCGTCTCCGGTTGGTTTAATGCTCTAAGGGTTGAAGTGATCGCCGATTCGATTCATTCGAGCACGATCACTTAAACAGAGCGCAAGTTTTGGTTAATGTAATCGCATTTTGGTACGAATAAAACATAGAAAGTTTATTGATACCTGCCATTTTGATTTCAACACTGTGACCCGTCAACCCCAGAAGCTTCGTGGCAAGGAAGGTTTTACAAATTTCAGAAGCAGGGATAATTAAACGCTCACAAGGTATGAATATCTGTTTTAAATTTACTTAAACGCCGTATTCTGCTACTGGTATCTTGTTTAAATTTATGTACATTGATCAGTTTTAATGCTAAGGAAGCACAGCGAAAATTACGGGTTCGATTCCCGTTCAAACCGTTTCTTATTTAAATATTTCTCGTTTAAAATTAATATTGAAGCAATACTTCCAATATTAAACTAAAAGTGTATTGTTAATTTGTTACTGTGCGTCAATTTCGTACTGACTTGTTGCTTTTGTGAATTCTTCTACATCTGCCTATTGTGATTGCGTAGATGTCGGGCATGGAACATGCGTTATTTACCAGTAAATTTGGAAGTTTGAGAAGGGCGAGTGCTTTGTGTTAGGTGACATTCGTGTGCTTAACTGTATTTATCGTTACGGAATTATTCCGGAGGTTCATACGGTTAGTCTAGCATGTTCAATTGTTCATCTTGCTAGGGCACTCCCTAGAGATGGACATGGTAGGTAAACGAATAGTTAGAATATTTTTAGGATTAAACTGTATTTATCGTTACGGAATTATTTCGGAGATTCTTACGGTTAGTCTAGCATGTTCATCTTGCTAGGGCACTCCCTAGAGATGGACATGGTAGATAAACGAATAGTTAGAATATTTTAGGATTAAACTGTATTTATCGTTACGGAATTAATCCGGAGGTTCATACGGTTAGTCTAGCATGTTTGTCTTGCTAGGGCACTCCCTAGAGATAAACATGTTCGACGGTCCAGTAGAGCCGATATGTAGAGCCGATATGTAGAGCCGATATGTAGAGCCGATATGTAGAGCTGATATGTAGAGCCGATATGTAGAGCCGATATGTAGAGCCGATATGTAGAGCCGATATGTAGAGCCGATATGTAGAGCCGATATGTAGAGCCGATATGTAGAGCCGATATGTAGAGCCGATATGCAGAGCCGATATGCAGAGCCGATTTGCAGAGCCGATATGTAGAGCCGATATGTAGAGCCGATATGTAGAGCCAATATGTAGATCCGATATGTAGAGCCGATATGTAGAGCCGATATGTAGAGCCGATATGTAGAGCCGATGAAAGATAACACTTTTAACTGTGTCGATATCTACTTTATGGAACTTCTCATCGGCTCGGATTTCACTAATTTTCAGCACAATGAAGGAAGACTCACGCTCAAGATCTCGGCACTCACGTGGCAGCCCAGTACTCCCATGTGGCGGCGGTGGCAGGGAACCTCGTAAACGTGGCAGAGAACAATGGCGACGGCAGCGGCGGACCCCGGAACCAGCACGAGGCAGCGGCATAAGCAGGCAACGGCAGTTGCGGACGCCGGAACCAGCACGCCGCAGTGGCACAGGCGGTAGCGGTCGCCCAGCATCAAGAAGACGCAGCCAAGGTAGCCCTACATCCTTCCTAGTAGACGATCATGACGAATCAAACAATATTCAAAATCAGAGCCGTAGTAGAGTTTGTCTTAGAGCACGTAGTAGGACTAGTAGGGCGCCCAGATAGCAGTATGAGCCGGTGCATTGCGGTAGCGGTGGCCCAGCATCAAGAAGACGCAGCCAAGGTAGCCCTACATCCTTCCTAGTAGACGATCATGACGAATCAAACAATATTCAAAATCGGAGCCGTAGTAGAGTTTGTCTTAGAGCACGTAGTAGGGTGCCGAGATCGCAGTATGAGCCGGTGCATCGCAACACGGGTGCACGTTATAGTAGAGTCTCGCGTAGTCACGAACGATCAGGCAGTCAGACAGCACACGACCGCTATAGGGAACGTCGCAGGGACTATCGCTCACGCAGCAGATTTAGAGATCGTTCTAGTGGCGATCATAATAGGGAGTGAGTTTTAACATTCGCAGACATGATTGAGAATCTTACTAGTAGTAGTAAAAAAAAAAAGAAACATTTTCGAATACCAACGTGGTTCCTGAATTCGATCTCTCTTTGTTGACAAATGGCTCTTAAAGGTGAATGAAAGCGCGACTTTGTATGAGTGGACGGAAAGGCAAACTATTCACTACGCTATGCCGAAACTTGTAGGTATTGCTAAAAAATGGTATGAGGGTTAACCGTCCCTTTTATTAAGTTGGGCTGACTGGCAACGTAAACTGAGGAGTGCATTTCCGGCTAACGAGAATTATGGTCAAATGATGTCAGAGATGCTTAATCGAAATGATGTCAGAGATGCTTAATCGAAGGGCGAAATTTGGTGACTCATTAGAACCATATTTTTATGACAAAGTTAATTTGATTAATCGATTAGAGTTAGTAACTGGTAGGAGGGCAGTAGAATGTATCTTACATGGCATAGACGATAGATCAGTACGAATGGGTGCGGAAGCTGCACAATTTGATGATTGTGACAAATTGTTAGCGTATCTACGTAAAGTTCAAAAGTCAGATCAAACTAACGTTAAAAGGGCTAATACAAACAATAAGCCTATCTACAGACCCAAAAATATAGGTAAACCGTTAATAAGGTGTTACAACTGTAAAGAGGAAGGTCACCCTGTTTCAAAATGTCCCAAACCTATAAAAAAATGTAACAAGTGTTCAGCGGTTGGCCACGTAGAATCCGAATGTTTCCGTCCGGTAAATAAATTGAATAATAATGGAAATAAATCAATGATGGTCATAAAATCATCTACAGATAAAAGTAAGTCGGATAAATACGTTCAAAGTGTATTTGTTAATAATAAACCAGTAGATGCTTTTATTGACATGGGCAGTGAATTGACTTTGATATGCGAGAGTGCGGCGAGGGACATTTTCGAAAAATGGGACACTTCAGAAACTTATCCTATGTTAGGGTTTGGTGGAGCATTAGTCGAGTCAATAGGGTCATGTGTAGCCGAGGTAAAAATACAAGATGTTAAATGTAGAGTTAATTGTGTTGTGGTACCTGATCTGTTTTTGAAACACCCTGTTCTTATTGGTCAGACGTTCACAGAACAGCCTCACGTGAGAATAATCAAAACGAATGATGAGCTGCTCTTTGAAAGTTCAGTTGAACAAATTGACAAGCAAAAATTGGAACTAAAAGTTTGTGAAAACACGACTTTACAAGAAACGGGTGTCGTTAATTTGTACTGTGATACTGGTTATACCGGATTGTTTTATGTAGGTGAAGGCTATAGGGGGCAAATAGGCAGAGAATACCTCTTAGGAGAGGGTGTATATAGGTTAGTTCAAGGTAAAGGCGCTATTCTTGTGAATCCTATATCAAAACCAGTAAACTTTAAGTTAAACGAACTAATAGTACGGGCGGAAGTTGTATTAGAATCTTATGGTATTCACAAAATTAATAAATTATAAAAGGCGGACAAACGACTAGAACCATTTACACTGGACGAAGTGAATGTTGGAGACGTACCAGAGAAAGATAAGATTAGGCTTCTTAAGTTGGTCAATTCATATCGCGATTGTTTTGCCACCTGTTTGCAGGAATTAGGTTGTACAGATATAGAAAAGATGGATATAGATTTGAAAGACAACGAGCCAGTAGTGTATAGACCATACCGCATGTCAGTTTGTGAAAGGCAAGAAGTACAAGGGATGGTAGCTGAGTTAGTTGAAACCGGAATCGCCCGTGAGTCAAATTCACCGTACGCAAATCCTATTATTTTAGTAAGAAAAAAGACTGGCGATAAAAGGTTGTGTATTGATTATAGGCAACTTAATAAGAAGACAGTTAAGCAACACTACCCATTACCTTGTATGGAAGACCAGATGAATCGTTTATCAGATAATAGGTATTATTCAGCCTTAGATCTAGCAAGTGGTTATTACCAAATAGAGTTGACTGAGGAAGCTAAGCAGAAGACTGCATTCGTTACACCAGAAGGCCAATGGGATTTTAATAGGATGCCATCTGGTTTAGCAAATGCGCCAGCAGTATTTCAGCGCACCGTAAATAAAGCTCTAGGATCTCTTAGATATAACTCAGCAGTAGCGTACATGGATGATATCCTAGTACCATCACCAACGGTAGACGAAGGATTGCAAAGGTTAGAGGACAATTTGAAGAGTATGAGAGCAGCACGTTTGTCTTATACAAGAATTTGATTGCGATGTAAAATACAAGCCGGGAAAAGGAATGATGCATGTCGATGCGTTGAGTAGAAATCCCGTGTCTGAGGATATTGTTAATTTGGATCTTCCCACGGTATTTCAAATAAATGATGCTTGGCTAAAAACTGTTCAATCTGATGATAGTGAGGTGAGTAGGATAAAAAACGTTCTTCTGGATCCCAACAATAATAATATAGTTGATGTCAAAAATAATTATTGTTTGAAAAATAATAACGTTTTTAAGATAACCCCAAGCGGACCTAAATGGTTGGTACCCAGAGGTGTGAGATGGCAGATCTTGCGAACGTGTCATGATGACATAGGACATTTTTCAGTTGATAAAACTTTTGAAAAGGTTAGCGAAAACTATTGGTTTCCTAAGATGCGGAAGTTTATAAAGAAATATGTCGGGGCATGTTTAGAATGCGCACTTAGTAAGGCCCCCTCAGGGAAAAAATCTGGATTTCTTCACCCCATCCCAAAAGTGTCGACGCCATTTCACACTCTGCATGCCGACCATTTGGGCCTTTTTAATCCTAGCCGATCTAAAAACCGGTATCTATTAGTTATCGTTGAAGCATTCACGAAGTTTATTGTGTTAAAGGCGGTAAAAAGTACTAAAGCATCCGTTACGATTAAAATATTTAGAGAATACTTTGGCACGTTTGGTTTACCGTCTAGACTCATAACTGATAGGTATTCTTCATTTACTGGGAAGAAGATGAAATCGTTTCTCAAAGAATTAGGTGTGCAACACATAATGAATGCGGTTGCCACTCCACGTGCTAATGGGCAGGTGGAGCGGTACAATCGAACCATGCTGGATGCACTTACGGCAATGAATCATGGCCGAAGTGAGGAACTATGGGATGATAAAGTCTTAGATGTACAGTGGGGTCTCAACAATACTATTAATAAAGGGACAGGTAGAACTCCGGCAGAAGTATTGTTTGGTCTGAAATTAAAAGGAATGACGGAAGGTAAAATAGTTACAGTTTTGCATGATGACGATTTGATGGTAGACAGGGACATTGATTTTGATGGTATTAGATCTGATGTAAGCAGACATATTTTAGAGTCACAGGCAAAACAAAAGGAAAGATTCGATAAAAGTAGGAGTAAGCCCCGTAGTTTTGAAGTTGGAGACCTAGTAAGGGTTCAGAGGAACACTTTATGCCCGGGTCAAAGCAAAAAGTTAAAATCGAAATGTTATGGTCCTTATCGAGTAGTTGAAATTCTACCAAATGATAGATATATGGTGGAGGATACGCCATTAACGAAAAAGAAGGGTAAAGCAAGTTATAAAGGGGTGCATCCAGTAGATAGGATACACCCGTGGTTAAGTTTTAAGGGCGTGGAGGATAGTGATTCTAGCGGAGATGAGGCGGAATTAGAGACGGGTAATGGCGACGTTACAGAGGGGACTAGTAACATGGAAATTGACGAGGTTTAAATAAAAGCATTGTGTCAAAATTCGATGATTTCATCTAGTAAGGTTCAAATTTGAAATAAAAGGAAACGTATCGGACAGGAAGGATATAGGAAGGATATAGGAAGGATATCGGAAGGATATAGAAAGGACATCGGAAGGATATCGGAAGGATATTGGAAGGATATTGGAAGGATATTGGAAGGATATTGGAAGGATTTTCTAGAATAAGGACTTATTATAATTAAAACTTGTTAAATTTCAAGAATGTATGTAACTGTTCCTTGTAATCAATTTCTTAGTGTGGTTGACAATAAAACATTTCTGTCAGCTTCACTTAATCTTTCTGGGGAACAATTAAATGCATTAAAATGTACTTTTAGTGTTTAATAGGGTTATGTTGAAATGTTTAATGAGAGCGAATAAGGCAAACCATATAAAAAATTAAAATGATTATTAAAATCTTTTTTATACACAAGTTGAAATTGTAAAATAGATAATGTGTAATTTTTTTTCTTCTTGATATCATAAATGAGAACAAATTCGGCTCTTATGTATTCAACACGAGGGCGTGTCACATAGTCACATACTATTAAAGACATTGAAAATTACAAAATATTTAAAAATACAATAAAATTATACCTCATGCAGAAAGCTTATTATACATTAGACGATTTTTTTAATGATCAGTTTGAGGAGTGGACTAAATTGTAGGTCATTGTAACGGATTGATATTATGAATTATTATTAATTGATTATTGTGACATTCTTAACTTAAATTTAATTTTTTGTTTTTTAATTTAATTTAAATGATGTGAAATATTAACTTTTAATAGTATTGTTTAATATCTTTAATATTTTGTCGCAATTTTTTTTTTTTTTTTTTTTTTTTAATATTTCTTAAGTTTGTGTAAGAGGTGTGAAAATTATGTGCCGGTTATTATTATTATTATTTTAATTATTGTTTATTTCATTGCTGTGCCCTTACAGGGTTCATGTAGAACTGTAATATATAATTTAAGAACTGTATATTAACATGAGTGCAATAAATGATTTGATTTGATTTGATTTGATGGTCAGGATGGACGAATTTGTTAGCATTTTATATTATTTTCTGCATTTTGTCATTATTGTTAAATATAAATTCGATTATTTAATTAGTTAAGAGTTATTGATGTTGACAATGTTCCTAAATCCCAGCGCTCCAATTGGTTGACATCTGGGGTGGCGCCACTAGTAGTTTGTTGCTATTGGTTCCTTTGATTAAGTGGCGCCACCGCAGCAGTTATTATGGTTGAAGTGATCGCCGATTCGATTCATTCGAGCACGATCACTTGAACAGAGCGCAAGTTTTGGTTAATGTAATCGCATTTGGGTACGAATAAAACATAGAAAGTTTATTGATACCTGCCATTTTGATTTCAACACTGTGACCCGTCAACCCCAGAAGCTTCGTGGCAAGGAAGGTTTTACAAATTGTACATTACTGCAGACGTAGACGCCGGGAAAGAAAGGCTTGCCGGGTGTGCAGGTACAGACAGGATAGTGATACGAAGCCGGCAAGCCCTTTTCACGGCTAGTGCTTTTCTCAAACATGCAATGAAATAAATAAAAAAAACTTCAAGAAATCAAACAAATTTTCATAGCTGAACTCCGTGACCATTGCCACAAATTGTGGAATGAAAAAAAAAATAAAAATACCCAGCCTAGGCCTTCAATTTCCTATGAAATTCCTTTACAGTTCGCTCCCTTCTTCTTCCGCCTGAAACGTGATACTCTGAAGCCTGTTATAACGCACGGAATGACGAAATTTCATTGCATGTTTGAGTTTTCATATGTGTTTTTTTTCTCATTAAAAAGTTATTCTCGTTTTATAGCAATTATTCATTTTCATACCCCTAAGAAGGCGCATAATTTTGAAACATGTTCAATATTTGATTGAATATATTTAATTAAAACGTGTTATACGACCAGTTCTATTTTTTTTCTGTTATAACGCAATGAACATTTGGTTTTTTCAATATTTTGTTTTTCAATAAATAATTAGCAGTGCTATGAATGGTTTTTCTATATTAACCATACCGTAGGTAATTGTTTTACATACAAGGCTTTGAAATTAAGGTGGGCCTTATCAGGCGACGATACCTTAGAATGACATTTATTATTTACTACCACCTGTTTTCTCTTAGTGGAAAAACATTCAGGTCAAATACAACAAAACAGCTGTAAAAATATACCTATCAATTATTTAGGTATAATTCATTAGGTATTCAGCCTTTTCTACGGTCGAGTTCTCCAATGTCTATATATGCAGTCTTTATAATTTCAAAGTTTTATTTAAATAAAACTGAAATTAAAATAATTACACAAAACTTTTTATAACGATTATATCTAAAACTAAACTACTTATAAAATAAAATAACTTACAAATCAGTCTTTATTGTTACTGACATAAGACGCATGTGTAGATGTTTTTGAAAGGTTGTCTGTATAGATTATATTGGAGATATTGGAGAACTATCAATTATAATTCATTAGGTATTCAGCCTTTTCTACGGTCGAGTTCTCCAATACGACGCATGTGTAGATATTTTTGAAGGGTTGTCTGTATAGATGTTGGAGAACTCGGCTGTACTTTCATTTGTGATTTATATATTTATCTCATCTAAGACAGTTAACACCGTCAGTTGTAGGTAGGTAATCTTAACCCATTCACGGCCACGCCAATCTCGTAGCGCTACGCCGTAGTCCGTAGCAGCTTAAACCTCGTATGTAGCGTAAAGCGCTCGTAGCGCTCGGATGCATGTATGTGTCGTCATGGGTCATGGGCCCTAAATGGGTTAAAGGCGATATAAGTAGGTAGGCGTAAACAGTCTGCAAGCATAAAAAGAAAAAAAAACTGGTTCTTTTTCATACCAAATGTACCTAGTCTATGTCACCCAGAGCCTAATTTCGAATCAATTGATACCTCATTAATTAAAATCGGTTTAGTATCTTAGAACATTCGTCAATACAAACAGAGACTTCTAAAATCATATCCCTTAATAAGTTTATATTTATATGTAAATATGTATTTAATTGCGCTGATACGTTGGCAGCGTCCTACTTGCCAGTCACGTCCAAACTAGCCGGGGCAGCGGCGGATGCCCGAGAGCGATCCAAGGTCGGGAAATATAGCTGTCTCGGCGCCCAGTACGACTTTGTCGCATTTGGCATCGAGACACTCGGCCCTTGGGGAAAAAGGGCGCGTGGGCTCCACAAGGAGATCAGCAAGCGGTTGAGGGACGCAACGGGTGACCCTCGCGCAGGCAGCTTTCTCGCTCAAAGAATAGCGATTGCTATTCAACGCGGGAATGCTGCCTGTGTGATGGGCACCCTGCCTAAAGGGCAACGTTTTGATACGTAACTGTAATTTTATTTTATTTTTAAGTCGTTTGCAAATAAGTAAGTACTGTAATAATAGTTTTATGAATTGACGATTACTGTAAATATGTTAGTCTTTAACACATTCACGGCCACGCTAATCTCGTAGCACTACGCCGTAGTCCGTAGCAGGTTAAACCTCGTATGTAGAGGAAAGCGCTCGTAGCGCTCTGACGCATATGTGTCGTCATGAGCACTGAATGGGTTAAGGTATTTGTAATATGGGCAGGGGCAGTTCACTCTGTGATTCCGTCGCGCCGCTACAAGTACATGCCGGCGGCCGCCGAATTGGCGGCCCATTAGTAGCTGCCGCGTGTTGGTACAGAACGCTCGCACGGGTGCAAGTGCGGCGACGCCGAAGATACGGCGCAGCACACGCTGGCGGTGTGCCCACCTTGGGCAGAGCAGCGGGCCACACTCGTGGCCGTGGTGGGGCATGACCTCTCCCTGCCCGCCGTGGTGGAAGCCATGGTGGGGAGCGACTGATCGTGGAAGGCGGCGGCTTCCTTCTGCGAGGACGTGATGACGCAGAAGGAGGCAGCGGAGCGTATGAGGGAGGACAATCCGGCCTCCCAACCGATGCGCCGCAAACGCGTGGGGCGACGGCGGTTGGCCTACGACCGCCGATTTCCCCCATAAGGGTACCTGTGGGCGATGGGCACGGGGACGTCTGTCGCCTACACAAAGGTCCCTGAGTGGCGGGCGTGCCGTCTCTCGGTGCGCCCCTATGCTGAGGTAGGGGGAAATGACTTCATAATTCATAATTCATTTAATCATTGCCCGGAGTTGAGTCCGCAGCGCGGACAGCCGCTGGCGAGGTTGCGGAAGTGTGCCCAGGGCGTTCCCGTGGCATCGTTTTCTAGCGCAGAGGCGGCAAATAGAGGGGTTTTTAGTGGTAAACCATAGGCGTCATCAGCCGACATGGGAGTCCCACATAACCACCAGGATCCGTCCCTGCACCCTGGTGGTATGCGAAAAGCATTCTCCCCTCTTTAAAAAAAAAAAAAAAAGGACGCTCGCACGGGTTGCAGCGCGTTGCATGCGATAGAACGGGATGGCCACATTTAGGCACGTTTGGCGTACCTAAACAGGGAATTTGTTAACAGAGAACCTTCTGTACGTAGTACTATTACTTATTCTGTGATATGGGCCTTGTTGCCTGATTAAAATAAATAAATAAATGACAAATTTGCCCTATTGGAATTTGTCATAACATTCATGTTCCATAACATATTATTGGTCCTAAAACATGTTAGTCCTATTATTTATGCCATAAAGATTAGGACTACCTATACTATTTTTTTTGTCATAATGTTGATTGTCCTAACATTTACGACTATTGAGCGTTATAATTATGGCAAAGCGAAATAGGTTAATCGGAAGCCAGGTCTCTGTTAGATACGACGAGCGTAGCAAGGATGAGTGTTAGGTTGAACTGCGACCCTACAGCGCACGAGCCGAGTGAGCGAAGCGAGCGTGCCGCGGTAGCGGCTGGTGAAGCGTCAGAACCGAACATTTTTTACTCATACTTACATCCATATTGTTGAAAGACAAACTTATGATTTAGTACCTTCATGGTATACTGGCTGGTTGCTGGAGAAAAAGAAGAATGTACGTCATTGAGCTGTCTGAGATTTTATGAACTTAAATGTGTTTGTTATTGTAATCCTTTTCACGGGCGCTTCACTCAGAACATTTCTATCTTCATAGGAAAAACGCTCATGGAGATAGTTAGTACATTAGTAGTTAGAGGGCAGCGTTATCAATTTTTAAACGAACGTCAATCATGAATTTTCGCTCTGTTTTAATATGACAGCAAACTGAAGTTTTAAATGTTCTTGGTTTTTATTGTATAAAAGTAATACAGAACCTATTATTTTAATAAGTCTATTGCCTAATGAAGAGGCTTACCTATAATTATCATGGCTACAGAAAGAAAATGATGTACCTATTTGAAGTTATGGGAAACAACGTTAGTAAAATTTTAGTTATTTTTAAGTTTTTATCCTTTAAGATTCATTACCCTATTTTACTGTAACTACAGGCTCCATCCTGCTTTGCTCACCTCCAAGCTAGGCCAAGGTCGCAGGGCAGGACCTGCGCCGTGACGCAAAGTACGTCTTTCTCCCCTAACGCATAGTTGCGTCATGTATGATGGCCCATTGTGTAGAGAACCTTTAGTAATTATTATACCCTCATCCCAGAGGCGGGCTTAAGCCCGACATTCACACATCAGATTTGTCGCTGGAAGTCTGTGGACAAATCCTAACCTCTTAATGTCTCTGCGCTAAGCTAACGCCTCGCGAACGGCTCGCGGACGAGTCGACGAGCCCTATTGTATGAATGCGAGAAATCGCTCGTATGTGTCTATAGGAGACACTACACAGGCCAATATCGGCCGGACGGCATTCGGCTAAATCAAGGTTACTCCATCGATACTAGATTTTCTGTGACCTTGCTTGGCCGTCCGACAAATTCGTAGGTGTAACGTCTTCTTATGTCTAATCGTCTTCTTCGCGGCTTTGTAGTGAATTCCACACTTTAAAATTAAACTTTAAGCTGCATAGAGTCGTTCGAGCGCGACAAGCTGACGAGAAAGGTCAAAAGGAATGTAGTATGGAGATATCTTGGTTTAGCCGTCGCCGTGCTTCCTACACTTATCCAGACGGACCGAAATCACGCGGCAGACTTCATGCAGCTCTGCGAAAGCTGCTCGTCTGAACGCGCCTGTATTGCTTGCTGCCTCATTGGCAGGGATTACAAACATAGTAGATATTATTGCAATACTATTAGCTCATTCCCGCGACTTCGTTCGCGTTGACTTCCATTTGTTGGACTTTTACTGGGATAAAAAGTAGGTATTATATTTAAGAGGATTGTGAACCTGTAAATTTTCATACAAAAAGCGATAACGTTTTTCACCCCGTAAACTTAGTTCGATTTTTAGACATAATAAAAAAACTAGTTCTGTACGTTTTGAGTTTTAAGAAGTATTGCTTAGGGACATTAAAAGTTATTAGCATCTAAAAATCTATATTTTTGACTTAAAACTGTGTATATCGTTGTGTTTTTTTAATTAATCTAATTTTTTTACTAAAAAAGGAAAACGTACAGACAGAGTAAAGTGTACTTAATCGAATAATACCAAAATTGTTTCATTTCATAACGCTTTAGGGGGGTAAAAACTTTATCACCCGAAACAATATTTCAAAAAGGAAATCTAGGCAATTGCCTCCTGGACTTGCAACTCTCTCTATCGCTCGATACGGCTCGGGAGGCAGAGCGGTGTGAAATAGATAGCATTTTTTTAAATGCCTACTCGCGCCGCACAATCCTCGTAAGTTAATCCATCTTAATCCGTTTCCGATTTTGCGTGATTTAGTAACAAACATCAAAACTTCCGAATATATAATAGGGTCATTTCGCCGGTTACGCGACCACCTTCGTCGGTTAGCGACCACTTGAAGAACATGGTTTTTTTCAATTGAAGATAACATCAATTCTACAGAGCCTATTGAAACAGTCAGCCGTATGCCTTATTGTTTGTAGTTATGGAATAGGAATTTACAAAAAAAACGAGAAAATATGCTTTCAGTTCACCAAGTCAGCTAAGTGGTCGCTATCCGGCACATGAAATTAGGTGGTCGCCAACCGGCGAAATGACCCTATTAGTAGGGTTTTTATGACAAGTTAATAATAAACTATAATGTGAGTAGGTATTTGTGATAACAATATCGCCTAATTACTTACTGTAATCCATGCCATTCCAATTATTGCAAGACGTTATGATAAAATGGTAGGGAAGGTGAGTAATGGCAGAGAATATTGCCGGATAAGCCCAGTTAGCACGATACGTTTTATCGTTTTGTTTTACGTGACATCTCAGTACATTGTTGCCGTAAAACGTGACGATAAAACCTATCGAGCTAGGGCCCAAGGTGCCGTTACATATGCATTTAAAAATAGTGTAATACTTGAAGCAATAATCGGCTATATGCCGTGATTTTAATTGAAAACTTTGAGTAGACTTGATGTTATCCCATAAAAAACATTCCATCTAAAAAATAGGCCAAATCTCGAAACTCTTTAACAGTAAAAAGTGGTGAGATATTTCGTAGAGCCAAGTCAGGCATTCTTATTAGTCTTTATTTGCTTGCTTAATAAAATTCTGCAACTTGGGAATCACACTACTGCATTTACAAATTTTTGCATAGGTGTACCTAAAACTATGTAAGTGTGATTGCCAAGTCACAAAATTTTATTAAGCAAGCAAATAAAGATTAATAAGAATGCCTGACTTGGCTCTACGCAATATCTCACCACTTTTTACTGTTAACGAGTTTAGAGACTTGGCCTATTTTTACATGGAATGTTTTTTATGGGATCTCATTTCTTTTTGTAGACTTTGTATGGGAATGTTATTTTACCAACCGCAAATAACGTTTGTATAGTTTTGCAGGAAGGAACTGCAAACGTTACTTTGTAATCGCATGTATTTGTATAGGATTACAAACTTATTCATGCAGTTTGTATATCTCTGAAACGTGACAGAAATTGCAAGATTTTTAGGTTTTTTATGAATTACTAGGCAAAATACTAATTAAGTTTGAAATTTGGAGCTTGTGGGTCTGCAAGAAGTACCTTAGAATTAGCGTGATCATTATCAGTGAGTACCTATGTCAGTGACAAAACTAACGAACTTTGACGGACAATAGTTCTTAAACTAAAAGTTCAAATTGAATGTTATTGATGTTATATATTAGCCATATTATGCTCTACATGTTCCTGAAAATTCAGGGTTCTAGCTTTAGCCAGCACAAAATTACAGGATGTTGAAAATGGCCTAAATGGCTTCGAGAAAAGGATGGTACGGCCGTGCCTCTTTGTTTTGCTCGACTTTGTTTTGATGTCTTTTCTTACTATAGGATAAAAATAAAAAGTTTAGTGTACTTAGGTACTTATACCTTCGTACCGCTCGTGCCGCCAGACGATAGAAATCCGAGGACTGTCGACGAAGGTCAAAGGGAATATATATATAGGTTCTGCGCCGATGGCAATCAGGCATACGGCCTGCCTGATGGTAAGCAAATACCGTCGCCATTGTCACGTAAGTATATAATTACGCTTTCGACATTCGGACACCCATTGTTTAAGAATCATTCGACGGCCTGCGAGCTGTGTCGCGGCGGCGGGCCGTGCTGTGATAGCCGTGCAGAACGCGAAAACTTTTAAGCTTTTAAGCTTGTTTTTAACCCGACTGCCGAAGGAGGGCTATGTTTTTCGAGCGTATGTACGTATGTGTGTGTATGTCTTATTCTTTGGAACGCCCTGCAGCCTAAACCGTTTGACGGCTTTCGACATATATTATGAGGTGCCGTTGGATTCCTCTTAATCGTAATTATAAAATTATAAAATCATAATATTTATAAAAAGCAGTTGGGTTTTTCGAAAAATCTTTTGATTTCACTTGTTACCCCCTACTGCCTCAGAAGGAGGATTTTGTTTTTCGAGCGTATGTATGTATGTATGCTTGTATATATATGAATGTATGTAGGTATGTATGTATGTAATGTATGTATGGATGCATGTATATTTGTATAAGTACCTACATACATATGTATGTGCTGGACATGACAATTCTATTTCACGGGCTACAGTCCTAACGGTTTGACGGATTTTGACATATTATATGCGGTGTCGTCGGATTTCTCATTATCACGGGCATGGCACTTGGCTATAATAGGTAGGTAAGTACTTTAAAAAATATAGTGTATAGGTAAACAAGCAGTGTCCGCAGCAGAACCAAGGTATCCGATGTATAGCCCTCCGAATCGCTAAACTTAAGTGGCTGTGGGCGGGGTACATATATTGCACGTAGAACCAATGGCCGTTGTGGCGGAAAGGTTCTTGGGTGGCGACCACTTACTGGATGCGGTGGCACAGGACCGGTCACTTTGGCACTCTTTGGGGGAAGCATATATCCAGCAGTGAACGTCTTTCGGCTGATATTATGATGATGATAGGTAAACAACTTTACTGTAAACTCAAAAACTGTTGCAATTTATTACATAAACCGACTGTAGGTACCGCAATTATAGCAGAAGCAGATTTAAGCAGAGCATTTAAGCAGCATCCCCACGGTCCAGCGCAGAGAACGGCATGAACGGTACGAACGGGTTTTTTCTGTAATAATCAATGCATAATGCTCTCAGAAAGCAGTTCATGTGATAAAGTCGAAAGGAAATGCGAGACTGTTGGCATATGTGGCTTAGAAAAGTACTGAATTGAAGTCGGTTCAAACTATGTTTTTAAAGTAAATTATATAAGGTGTTCTTAAGATTCTTTCTTTATTCTGTATAAATAAAGGTCCAGGGCTGTTATTCTGAACGCGCTCATGAGCTTCACCTCACCCGTTACGGCCCGGCCATGACGTTGCGCGGAAGCGGCAGTGGCAGCTGTTTTTCTAATTCATTGCGTGTGATCCCAACTAACCACAGTGCGTTGCGCGTCTCGATCGCGCAATGTACAGATAAAACGCATGCCGCGACGCAATTCGCCCAATGTCGTGGCCGGGAATTGCGGCGTCAAGATATATTGGGTGACGGGTGAGGTGAGGTGAGATTAATTAAAACAACTTACAGGATACCCCGCTGCTTGAATATGTCATGCTTGCCTAAAGGTCTTTGCTTTCGCTTCGTCGAGGGAGGCAATGGCTGAGATAGCCGTCATACTCGTGAACGGGTGCTGTTTTGTGGAGCCCGGTCAGAGGCCTCCCCGCGAAACGGAAACGAAGTTCGTTCGTGTATCTCCCTCTTTGTCTCACGTTGCTTATTCGAGCGACCGAGCGGGAGATACACGAACGAATTTTGTTTTCGTTTCCCGGTAGCGTCCCAGTTCATGTTTGCATAACTTCATTCCACAATTGACTGAAACAAAAATTAGGGCTTGAAAGCCCAATATCACGCAAACAGATCGAGATCACGAAATTGAAATAGTTATTTATGATAGGTACAAGTGCGGAAAGTAGGTAATTCCCAACGAGTGGCGATGACCAAAAACACGACCGTCAGGGAGTGTTTTTGATCGACACGAGTTGGGAATTACCTATCCGCACGTGTATCATACAACATTTTACAATGCATCATGCGAGGAAATAAAAAAAATATGCATAAAAGGTGAAATTTTAAATGTCACGAACTCACGAAATCTATTTCCCGCATAGTGTGCGGGAATATTGTAATGAAATCCATTCCGCACGGGCGCGGTCCGCCCGACGACGCCGTGCTGGCATCGACCACTTCCCGTGTTTATGTTCAACCATATAAAGGGGGCACATTCAGAGCAAGTGCATTGTAAAATATTTTTTCAACACACCTGCTCGTAAAGTAGGTCTTATTACAGCGTATTTACACTGATAATGCAGAATATTACCCATGCCGTGCCTTTTACATTACATTATCGCACTAGTGCCTTTTCATTACATATCTTTTTAAATATTAGCAAAATAATGCAGAATATTACCCATGCCGTGACTTTTACATTACATTATCGCACTAGTGCCTTTTCATTACATATCTTTTAACATTTTCATTTTTTTTTTTTCCTCGCAAATGTGTTGAAAAACGTCGTATGAAACACGTGAGCATTGGTCATTACACTTCTCGTCTCCATTAAGCCTTTGCCTTCGGCTCAGGCTTAAAAACCGACTCGAGTGTAATGACCAACATAGCACACTTGTATCATAATGTACTATTACCTACTCATTATATTATTGAACAGCCTGTGTAGATAACGATACCCCACACCATGGACTTCATAAGAAAAAAGATTTCATCCCCACTTTAAGTGAAGGATAGAGTCACCATTAAAAGTAGCTATGCAAACGAAGACGTCAAGTCTTTATTAAAAGGGAATAAGAACTTTTGACGTCTTCGATTGCGTAGCTACTTTTGACGCTGACTGTACCTACAATATCGAAAAAATATTTTTGTTTTCTATTTACCTAATTACAGCTTTCTAATAGTAGGTAGGGATCACCTGAGCAGACGGACAGACGGACATGGCGAAACTATAAGGGTTCCTCGTTCACTACGGAACGCTAAAAACTGTATCCCAATCCCAACCCAACTACGGAAATCTAAGTGAATATTTTTTTTTATTTTCGTACAAAACGTCACCCGCAGCATAATTTCGGATCGATTGGTACCTCATTCATCAAAAATCGGTTCAGTATCTTAAACGCTACGTTGAACTTGAAACACACGTTAATACAAACAGACCGCTAAAATCAAAATCACTTTCTTTCGCTTTAACTATTTTCATCCAGCAAGTCCAATCTAGGTAATATACACTGGGGTTTTTTTTTTGTAATCGATTATGTACCTACGTTTAGGTACTAAGTAGGTACTATATTACTTAGGTATTCAGTGGTTTAGGGCAATACCGGGAAGAACACATATCTTAACATCAGACAGGCCGTAAGCTTGTTTGCCACCGTCGTTGTATAAAAAAAAAGATTTCCGGTAGTAGGTACTAGGTATACAATAAAGGTATAGCGTATATAATATATATATTATTTTATAGGTGAAGACAATTGTAACCCTTCACAAGTTTCCAAACCCAAGGAAGGACCCGAACAGATTTCGGACATATGGACCTTGCGATTTGCCAAGGGGAAACATTTTGGTCCTTGAAAATGTGAATAATTAGTATAATTACCGTCGTGTCTATTACATACGTGCACTTTGGAAAACAATACTGGCTCGGCGGTAAAATGCTGAGTAATAATTGCAGTGCCAACACTTCAGTTGAAAGGTTAGTATCATTATCATCATCATCATATCATCCGAAAGACGTCCTCTGCTGGACATTGGCCTCCCCCAAAGAGTGCCACAATGACCGGGTTCTGCGCCACCCGCATCCAGCGGACTCCCTCGACCTTTACCAGGTCATCAGTCCACCTTGTGGGCGGCAAAGGCTCTCTCGTTTACCTGTTGTTCTTAATAATATTATGTCTTTCTTTCACACTTTGTCACAGTCATGGCATCGCCATGGAGAGTTAATAACAATTAGGAAATGCGATCCACTTACATAAGTATCTCTTCCATTACTGGTGATGTTTGTGTTAATAATACCGTCAAACCTGGCAACTTTGATCATTGAACATAGCTTTGCCCACCACCTCACATTTTTAGGGTTCCGTAGCCAAAATGGCAAAAACGGAACCCTTATAGTTTCGTCATGTCCGTCTGTCCGTCTGTCCGTATGTCACAGGCATTTTACTCGAAAACTATAAGTTGTATTTTAATGAAATTTGGAGTGAAGGTGTATTTTGATAACCGCTATATAGTTATGCAATGAAATTACTAAAAAATATTTTTTACAGGGGCACTTCCATACTTGTAACTTTATGTCAAAAAATTTTTTTTCACTCTAGGTACATATGTGGCACATGAAACGTTAGGTCTTTTAAAGTAACTATAAGGTTACTCAGCACTTTTTTTTATTATGTGAATATACTCGGAGATAATCGCCACGAAAGGCACAAAAACTGTGACCCCCCCCCCCCCTCTGACTTTCGAACGGTGGAAGTGAAAAATTAAAAAAAATCATGGACATAGTGCTTATTAAATACTTTCACCGAAAAGTATTTAGAAAAAGATCGGTTTAAAGGTTTTCGAGTAGTTGCTGAAAAACTGCTTTCCCTATAGAAAAGGATGTAAGTGCCGTAAGGTTTATATGACGATACGACCTTTTTAATGTAATACAATGTCGTTCACTGATATGCATAATTACGACTATTAATTACAAGCATTAGGTACTGATTATCACTGGCGTATTTCGATTACAAAACATAAATCCATCTCAATACTTAATATATTATCATATTATAAATGCGAAAGTTACCTACTGTCTGTCTGTTGTACCTTTTCAATGAAGAGAGATTGAGAGCCTGAGAAGGACATAGGATAGTTTTTTTTCATCGTGGAAGTCATCTGTTAAAGGGATGAAAAGAGGTATTATGGAATTAAGTGCTATAGTCGATAATAGATGCGGCGCCTGTGCCGGCTGTCATGCTCATGTCTAATAGCAGTAATAGCATATTTTTGCTTTTAGATTTTTTAGGCGTTCAACATTAAACGGAGCATTCCACGGGCAAGTCCACCGTTGTCCCGTAAGAACACGATAGAGACACATCTTGGTCAGAATTATAATACTCCAATTAAAAATTGCGAAGATAACTCTATAGACAGAAATATACACGCGTTTGTACGGGACAGCTCGTGGAATGCCCCGAATACGTTTAATGTGACTAACAGGTATACGCGGACGAAGTCGCGGCTAAAAGTTTGTTTAGTTATAATTAAAAAAAATGTACGTAGAATAAAAACAATTTGCTGCAGAAAAACGGGTAACACGTAATCAATATTGACAAATTGTTTCATATTTAACCGCAGAAACGGTTTGAAATCGAAGATCAAATTTTGAAACCGACATTTTAACCTCTAATCATTAATTGTTGTTAATCAGCTCGAAGTTCTTTATTTCTATGCCACATGAAAATAGTCAATACATGATTCGTTACTTAAACTAAAACGGAAACTGCCCAATAAACAAACAGCTTAAATAAGTAGTTTGTAGGTAAGAAAAGTTTTATTAACGATTCACCTACGTCGGCAATATATTGGATAAGAAGTGAATTTTCAATTAGTTATTAATTAGTTACGGTAGGACCCTGCAGTACACCTTCGGTCTCATATCAAATCACTGAAATATAGGTGATGAAGAGGTTCTCAGTCAGGCCTTGGTCTTCAACTTTTGCCGTGCGATTTGGGTGCATCTTGAGACGTAGAATACTACTCCAGAAATTATTTACCAAGGAGATACCTAGGTTATAGAGGATCGTTTAATCGTATTCCATAATTAACAGTCCTTAAAAAAACATCTTACCGATGGGGCCACAAGTGATTCACAAATATTAGCCTCTGATATCTATTTTATAGTAGAAACTTAGAGTAGCTGCATTGACTCCTTTAACTTACCTGGTTTTGTAGAAGTAGTAAGAACAACTTCTGAACACGCATCTTCGAATCCAGGATATGGAGTCTTAGCATGGGCAATAACAAGTCTTAGACATTGTCCTAGAAATTATTATGAGCAAGCAAGCAACATAGCTGGACATGTTGAAGCAGTTTCTCTTAAATATAATAATACAAGCTTATTTGCAAATTATAGGTCTCCCAAATGCGCCTTCGAAACGTTAATAGACTCTGTAGTTTTTGGAGATATTAACGAAGACTATCTTCGTAATAGTTGTTTAGATGTATTTTTGCGAAATTCTGGATAAACAGCTTTTCTGCGACCCTCTGTGTTACCACGCGAGGAGAAACACATTAAAACCTGATCTGCTCTGTGCAGCGGAATTACTGATTACATGACGACGCTAACAAAATCGAAATACAATCCGACATTTGTACGAATGTATGTATGTATACATATTTCTTAGCTGATACACGGTTCGGTACGAAATCTGTTAGGCGAATGAATAAGATAACAATATTTTATCAAATTAGTCAAGACGTGCACAGTTTGGGGAGATCCACTAGTCGTAATGTAGTAGTGTATAGTAGTAGGCACGGAACCCTTCGTTGTGCGTGGTCCGACACGCACTTGGCCGCTTTTTAATAAAACTGGTCAGTTGTGAAAAATGGTTGCAGATGGATTATTATTTTATGATGAGGATGAAAGTTAAACTTATTGCTGACAACACTAATCTATTTACCCGTAGCTGAGTTAATCACGGGTGAGACGGTGTTGAATATTGGTATGATTTTTGGTTGGCCAAAAAGTTCGTAAAACCTTTAGAGCCATATGAGTCTACGGACGGGCTACAAGTGTACTTAACTTTTTACTGTGGTTTAATTTATAGGCCGTAGAGTGTGTTGTTTGCTTGCGTTTTCGTTTGACAGAATTTACTCTTACAGTTTCGCATAGAGTCACAAATTTTCATGAGAATCGGTTGAGAAACACGACCTGTAGAAGAGAACAGATGGACAGCCGGACAAACGAAAGAATTTTGGACCAAGCTGAAGCAGAGAACTTTGTCAGCTTCGCTCGCTCGCTACACTCTGTGGCTGAGTAGTGTAACTTGTGTAATGTTGATTTTAAGTTAAGTTGAGATTAAGGGCCAAATTTTCAGCGTTGGCAAACGTTTTGGCGATAACATTAGGGTTATTTTATTTATCGTATGGCATTTTTGGTCACTGGATTACATAATAAGTTTCTGTCAAAATTTTCATTTTTGGTACAAGCTTTTATTGCCGACTGTACTTTTCTGCATACCATCATCAACTACTCATTGAGACAAGAGGGTTGTGTCGTTTTATTGCGGAGTTCCTATGGCCAACTTCCTGCTAAGTCATCATAATATTGCATTGTCATACCATATGTATACATATGCATGTTTGCATAATACATGCACAAAATTTCAGCTCAATTGGATAACGGAAAGTGATTGAAAAATGGATTACAAATTTTGACGGACAACTTACATATAATTACTTACGTATTTACATACCTACATACGAACAGTGCAAGTTAATATAAAGCTTATAAAAAAAACCGGCTAAGTGCGAGTCGGACTCGCGCACGAAGGGTTCCGTACCATTATCAATAAAGATATTTATTTTATTTTGTTTTTAGTATGTGTTGTTATAGCGGCAACAGAAATACATAATCTGTGAAAATTTTAACTCTCTAGCTATCACGGTTCTTGAGATACAGCCTGGTGACAGACAGTCGGACGGACGGACGGACGGACAGGGAAGTCTTAGTAATAGGGTCCCGTTTTACTCTTTGAGTACGGAACCCTAAAAAGTATGAAATTCCTATCTCCTAACAATTATGTAATGATCTAGGTGCATTCAAAACAAGAGTGACTCATTTCATTTCATTTCATTACATTTATTCAAAAACAATTTGTATTGAGCTGTAATATGTATATCCGGGGCTGTGTATACCGATGGAGAGGATCCGGCTTAGATCTTTTTAACCCCCGACGCAAATAGAGGGGTGTTAAGTATAAGTTTGACGTGTCTGTGTATCTGTGTGCCTGTGTATCTATGGCTATGGCATCGTACCTCCTCCAATTTTAATGGGATCTTTTTGTCCGAAAGCTGACGTAATCGAGATGGTTCTTAGCTACGTTTTAACTTTGAAGTGAAAATGTCGGGGTTTTTTTAACTTTTCAAAGTTGTTAATGAATATAAAGTGAAGTTAAGAAAGCGTGTGTAGCTTAAATTTTGTTAATTTTTGTATACATTTAACTATACACCTATATATGAGTACCTATTTATAGAAGACAGCCATACTATGGAAGTAAGTAGATAAACACATTTTGATGGTGGACTGATGAGTAGACTTAAATACCTAAGATATATCAGCTTTTATTTAAGTTGCAATGTCCGTATGTAGGTATGTTGTCCGCTACAAATCTTGCAAACCATATTTCGACCACTTCCTGGTTTTCTAATTTTCTAATTTAAATTTAGTATCCTAATACTTGCGTAGGTATAAGTATAGGTAATGGTACCTGCCGTCTGTGGCGTATCTAACGGGGGGTAGGGGGACGCAAAGTATTCAATTGGAAAATTCTAAATCCCATAAAAAAACATTCCATGTAAAAGGAGCGCAAAGGAACACAAAGAGCACAGTACAGGAATCTTCTATATCAACCTCCTTGCCGTGCGGATATTTATAAACGGAACGCCTGCAACAGTTGTATACAATTTTTTAATAAACTTCCCGATAACATTAAGTTGTTGCATGATCTAGAATTTAAGAGGAAACTTTCAAAATGGCTTCAAGAACATTGTTTTTACTCTGTGAAGGAATATATGTAGGCACGACTATGACAAATAAATATTATGTAAGGTAGACTCAAAATGTATGTAATTCATTGTAATTCATTGTTTTCTTAAACATTGCATGCTGCTTTGGCTGAATACTGGAACCATGTTCAAAATATGTACCAAAAATATGTACCAAAATACGTACCTTTGTACACGTATTCTTGCAAATAAACATTTCTTTCTTTCTTTCTTTGTAAAAAATAGGCCTAGTCTCTAAACTCTTCCACAGTATAAAGTGGTGAGATATTTCATAGAGCCAAGTCAGACTTCTTATTAATCTTTATTTACCTGCTAAATAAAATTCTGCAAATCGGGAACTTTACTGCATTTACTAATTTTTGCATAAGTACCTACCTAAAACTATGTAAGTGTGATTGCCAAGTCACAAAATTTTATTTAGTAAGCCAATAAAGATGAATAAGAATGCCTGACTTGGATAGAGAGGAAAAGTCTGTGAGAACGTAGCGTTGTATGTTTGTACGTATAGTATTCTACGGAACCAATCAATCGATTTAAAAAATTCTTACTCCTGTGTAGGTATAGAATGGATTTTCTGGATGGGCATAGGCTATGTTTTATCCCGCGGGGTTGCCTGCGTTCTCTGTTTTACTCGTCGTGCGGGCAGCTAGTTATATAATATAGATAGGAAAATTCTGTGAGATTGGAGCATTTGTATGTTGCCGGGTAGGTACTCTCCGAAACCACTTAAGTATCTGATTTCAGAAAATCTTTCATCTGTACCTACCTAATACCCATAGAATGAACTTTCCGGATGGACATAGGTCCGCTTTACTTTCCCGAACTTACTTTTTACGTACACTAAATTCGTTTGATAGTGAAGACTAGTTAGTGTACCTAATTGAAATATTATGGTAGTTTTTTTATCGGGTCTCCCCAGATATCGGTGGGTTGATGTGGTGGATGCGGGTCCTCGCGAGCTCCAAGCTGGCGATTGGCGAGAATCCACTCAAGACCGGGATCAGGCGTGCACTCGTATTGGAGGCCAAGACACACTTCGGGTCGTTGCACCAGAGGAGTAAGTAGTACGTGTAAAGTGTTTTTTTTTTATATTACAATATTATTTTCTGAACATCAGAATTTTCTGACGGCAAAAAATAATATGAAAATACAAACTTATTGTTGTGCCTGATGCCGGCACCACACTTCGCTATGCGCTATTCGTTATGTGACTGCGCCGTATTTGCGAAAATATTTGTTGTTAACAACAATGAACAAACATGCCCACCACACTTCGTGCCGGTGTGCCGAACATGCCAAATATGTGTGTTGTTTGCGTTGGGGGCTGCATCTGGTACAATTCAAGAAATCGCATAACTTTCTCGTTAGTCCACTCCATATTTAAGTTTTCAAACCCGTCGCGAGACATGACTGCCACTAGCCACAGATTTACTAAATTAGGCATATTCGCTATTTGCGTTTATGCGTTACGCGTGCGAATAAGGCAAACATAGACGAATAAACCGTCCACACTTCGTCGAATACAGGCGCATAAGCCGAATAACGAATAGCGCATAGCGAAGTGTGGTGCCGGCATGATATAGGTAATATATATTTTTGTACTTGCGCCAATATTTCCTTTTTAGGGTTCCGTAGCCAAAATGGCAAAAACAGAACCCTTACAGTTTCATTATCTCCGTCTGTGACAGGTATTTAATAGGTAATACTCATACTATATTTTCAACGAAAACTATTAAAATTATTCTCTAATATACTATTCTATACTTATACTTATTGGTCCGACGCTCACTAGGTCGCTGGTCGGTTAATTTTAAGTTTTGGTTTGTATGGAACCTATAAAGGGGGTGCAATTTTGGCGTTTTCCCCGGGCGCCAAGTACCCTCGGTACGCCCCCGGGTACCGTAGAGCTGGTCTGACGATGGATTCGGAAGGTGTCCACAGGAACTCCTAAACTACGTACACAAGTTAAGCCTGATGCGATTTTTTGGCTCATTGGAACCCTCTCGACGAGTAGTTTAGTTAATGACTGTGCAAAAAAAGTGCAGCCGGCGATAAAAGCTTAGGTACCTACATATACCAAAAATTTTTTTTTTGTTAGAAATTAAAAATCTAGTTTGATCAGGGGCGGTTCACTCCGTGATTTCGTTGCGCCGCTAAGGTAAGCCTCATGTACTTTACATGAGGCTTAACCGGTTTTATAAAAAATCTCTGAAGTAGTGTAATATTTTGCATTATTTAAGGTTCTTAAGTCCTACTCTATCATGTATTTGCGTAACATTTTTGTATTATTAGACTGCCCGATCAAAAATGATATTATGAACCAAATAACGAATAATACCGGTATTTTTGTATGGTGAAAATACCGGTATCCGACCCCTGGGCTTACCGGCCCCGGCCGGTATGTTAGCGCCGCCTGCTACGGCACGCACGTGTTCTATCGCAGCGCATTGAATGCGATAGAAAGGGATGGCCACGTTTAGGCTCGTTCGGCATACCTAAACAGGGGGTTTCTTAACAGAGAACTTTCTGTACGTACTTAGTACTATTATTTATTTTGTGGTTTGACTAGCCCCGTGTCACAAAAAAGGAGGAAAATGTAAAAAGATAATGCGTGGTCCGTGGTCCCTTTTTTGGAGAAGTTTACAAACATAGCAAATATTCTTTTGTAAATTATTCTCAAGTGTTATTAGAAGAACAAACACCCTTACACCAGCTAATCAATTTATTCTCATGCAAAGCTGTAACAATTGTTGATTTTCAGGTTCGAGCTTAAGTTTCCGGTGTTTTGCAAGCCACTGAAGAAAACAATCACTTCCCAGTACCTACCAGCGCAAAAGCAGGTACGGTATCCGCAGTCGGTTTACCACGGTTCCCTCTGAATCTCTCAACTTAAGTGGCAGTGAACGGGGCTCTCTGCACGTAGAACTGATGCACGATGGCTGTTAGGGTGGAAAAGCTCTCGAGTGGCAAGTTGGCGGCCACATACCGGAAGGCGCAGCGCGGCGCGGCGGGTAGATCCCCAACAATGTGGACTGCCCCGCTGTTATGTAGCTTGTTTTAACCTCACCTCACCGTTCACCTACAAGTCCTTATATCTTGCCGCCGCAAGTTGTAGTAGGTTACTTGTCTTAGTGTAGCTAGAGGTCTAGTTTCGTGAGGCGTAACGGGTGAAGTGAGGCGCATTAGCGCGTTCCGAATAACAGCCCTGCATGACCTGGTGAAGATCGTGGTAGTTCGCTGGATGCGGGTGGCTTAGGACCGGTCACTTTGGCACTCTTCGGGGGAGGCATATGACCAGCAGTGGACTTCTTTCGTCTGATATGATGATGATGATGATTTCGAGTTTGCTCATCAATAGGTACAAAGCTGAAACCACTGACACAAGAGCGCGGCTTCGCCCGCGTGTTGCAAAAAACGCAGGCAAACCCGCAGGATAAAACATTACCTATGTATCCTTTCAAAAAGTCCAACAATAGGTACGCAGGTGAAAGAATTTTGGAAATGGGTCCAGTGGTTCCGGAGATTGCCCATTACACACGAACTTACGAATCTCACATACTTTTTCGGTTTATAATATTAGTAGGTATAGATAAAATCAGGTTGGCAACTCTTGATTTGCAAAGAATTTTACAAACGAATCGAAAATATTAACACATTTACACTGAATATTATTATATTATATGAGAGGGTGTTTGGTGTGGGATGCTACATGTGTCAGCACATTCGCCGCCACCCATATATTAGTCGCACTACACGCGCGGCTGAAGCTGCTGCCGAGACTCAAGCAACGATGAAGCGGCAAAAATATGCTCCCCAAAGCAAAGGGGGTGGAAACATTTGGGGTTTCGGTGGACGCAAAGCTACTTATGCACGACATAGGCCGTCGGCTCAGACAAAAGGGGCACACAGTGCCACAAATGACCGGTCCTAATTAAGTATGCCACCTACATCCATCGTTACTTCGCGCGATAGTTTTTTTTATCCCATCATCATTTCAGAGAGTTTTTAGTTAAGACTTACTATTCAAGTGTTACTTTTTATAATGACAACTATTATTTATAATATTATACTATTACAGTATTTTTTTATTCTACAAAACCCTTAAAGTACGATCATAATAGATAAAAGGACAAACTTTTTTGATAATTTTCATAACTTGCATATTTCTGATTTTTTGTATGACCAGCAGAAAAAGTTAAATATATTAATGAATGCGCGCATTCCTAAATTATACGAACATGATACCAAACTTGACCTAGAGGTAGGCAGAAATATAGCAGAGACCAGAACTCAGGAGATGGCCTTCTCTCTCCCTCCCCCTTGTTTTGGGTACTAGCCAGAGGTTGATCACGTGGTGCAGAAAAAAGTGCAGAGTGCTCTATAATGGCTCTATACATTGCTGCCACTGATACCTTTAATACTTATAGGCCTGCCCCGGCATCTCGTGAATACTCTCGTACCTTACAATGTTTTTCTTGTTTTCAGATTTAAACTGAACATCACGAAAGAAAGTTTCCTAGAGAATCCAAAAGCTCAAAGAATCAGGGACTATATTTACTGTGATTTGACGTACAAATCTATTCCGAGCCGCAGTACAAGTCCAGGTACTTAGCACAAGGATTTGACGGTTGGAGCCAGAGAGGCTGGTCACTGGCTACATGCCCATCCCTCGCCACATTCCTGGTTCCGACCTCCCTCGAGTGCAGGCGAGACGGGCCTACGGCTCAGGATTACAATATGCACCCCACACATATTCCATGTGACGGACGTGAACTGCTGTATTAAGAAATAGCAGATAGACTGTATTAATGTTTTCATTAGTTAATATTAATATTCTCATACCTACTCCAAACAAAGTCCACGAACAAGTGTTACAAAGAATGTCTCTGCTGATGACATTTATTTTAATTTATTAGATAGTACTAAAAAAATTGGGTTATTTTCATTGCTTTGTTATATTATTTTTATATAGTCAATTGTCACTATGTCATTCCGACTCCAAGTCCTGTAGGTCGATCACGTAACGCATTGTACGCGCGTCGGGTAGGTCTAAATGTCACTTTTTATATGGAGAATTGACAGTTAAAACGTACCGACGCGCGTTCGGAACGTTACGTGTTTACCCCCCGGAACTCGAAACCACCACTGCACTGCAGCAGGGAGTCAGGCAAGGAGATGTTGTTTTGTCCAAAACTCTTATATCCCTACACTGGAGGATGTTTTCAAGACTCTGGACTGGAGACGGCTAGGCATCAACATCAACGGCGAGTACATCAATCGCCGTTGATGGTTCCTTCGATACTGACGATAAGTATTGGCTGAAACCATGGAGGACTTGAGTAGGTACGATGCTCGATGGCCTCAGTAAAGCCTCTAAGCGAGTTCTAAAGATGAACATTGTAAATATGAAGATCATGATAAATGCTCATGTATTACTTAAATCCCATTACGCATAGGTACAAACGGACACTGTACGCTTGATGTAGTAGACGATTATGTATCAGACTGTCCAGTTAGGCAGGACTAACTTCGAGAAAGATGTCAATCAGTTCCAGCGAGTTCCTTTTGGCTTTGAACTTGGCTGGACACGCTGCCGCATGTCTAGATTATAATTTTCATCATTAAAGTAGGTATATTTTAAACAATGCGTTATCAATACTGAAGTCTTATAGAATATAAATTAGTAGATGTTGAAAAAGATGTGGCTAGAGATCTCTAAGAATTCAAAATATTTTATTTAATAGTTTTGCATCCCCTTTGGAAAAGTACTATACAAGTAAAATAATGACCCTTTTTATTCTCTAATTTTTATCCTCAAATAAACAATTATAAATTTTATGAATGGCTTTCCTTTATAACGTTTGTGTATTTGGTTTCAACATGCCCAAAAAGCAATTAACCGTGTATTCCCAATTTCTGTCATGAGTTCGGTATATAATTGTAAAATTACATGTACTTATTTATGACTTTTATTAGAATACCTACTAGGTATTTATTATTTTGTCGTTATTGTGATACTATAAATATGTAACCTTTATATATAGTCCTCCTTGTCGTATCCGACGACGGCGACCCTTACAATTTCCTCTGGTGAGCACGAATATGGCTCGCAAAGCCGAACTTAGTTTTAAATGTCCGGTCACATTGTGTGCAGTATAGCTGGCCCTGGTTATTGTAAGTATATGCATAGGATGGTCTAGGTCGAGTCTTCCGCAAATGGCGCTTTTGGTCCAGGTGTTCAAGTCGAGCTACTTCAAAAGAAGCTACACCTTTTCTGACTTTATTACGCCATTCTGGTCTCATGGACGCGACCTCCTCCCAGCCCTCAGCAGGTATATCGCAGGCTTTGAGATGACGTTTTAATACGTCCTTGTAGCGCAGAAACTGCCCCCCACGATTACGCTTTCCATCCGCAAGCTCGGAGTAGAATACAGATTTTGGGAGTCTGCAGTCTGTCATGCGACTAACGTGGCCACTCCATCTCAACTGGCTTTTCATCAGTATGGCCTCCATGCCGAGCATGTTAGAACTTCGTAAAACGTCCATGTTGGTCACACGATCCTGCCACCGAATGCGGAGAATGCATCGTAAACAACGCATGTGGAAGGTGTCAAGCTTTCTAATATCTCCCTTGTACAAGCACCAGCACTCAGCAGCATATGTGAGTATTGGGAGCACCATAGCCTTGTAGACAGAAAGCTTGGTTTGGAGTTTCAGATCGTGCGATTTCCAAACACGTTGGTTCAATTTGCCAAAGGTGGCGGCAGCTTTGGCTATGCGTAGTGGGGTCTCTGAGGTAAGGCGATTGTCACTTCGAATTTGGCTGCCCAGGTACTTAAAGCTAGTCACTTCCTTCAGCACTGAACTGCCCAAAGTAATTTGAGCTGTATCAGCACTGCAACCTCGGGGTGGTTGCTTAAGTACCTGGGTTTTGGCGACACTTATAACTAGGCCAAATCTGTCACACGAGTCACTCAAAGACACCATGGAGCCCTGGAGTGCGTCTAAGCTGCTAGCCATCATGCATACGTCATCGGCATACAGGACTTCAAGCATCGATACCTGGCGAATTTTCCCTTTTGCCCTAAAACGCGAGAGATCAAAAACTCCCTTGTCTGATCGCACGTGGAGCTGAATCGGTTCGCTGTTTCGGCCAAGCGCGTCTCTCATTACAGCGGAGAAATACAGAGCGAATAAAGACGGAGCCATCACGCATCCTTGCTTGACACCACTAGTTACCTGAAATGATTCCGAAAATTCACTGTTGTGCTGAACCTTGGCTGTCATATTGACGTGGAATTGCCTAATTAGGTTAACTAGCTTAGCTGGACAGCCAATTTTCTCTAAAATCAACCAGAGAGCCATACGTGGGACACGGTCAAAAGCCTTTTCGAGGTCTACAAAACACATGAACAGAGGATGATTTTGCTCGATGCACTTCTCTTGTATTTGTTTCACAACAAATATTGCATCCACAGTACCTCTGCTGGGCCTGAAACCACATTGGCTCTCTGGGAGAACTTTCTCTGCTAGGGTGCTCAAGCGGGTGTTGATTATATGCGCCAGTACCTTACCAGCAGTGGAGAGAAGAGATATTCCTCTGTACGAGCTACAATCAGCTACATCTCCTTTGCCTTTATAAAGTTTACATATAGAGGCATCTCTCCATTCCTGCGGCACTATTTCTGACTCCCAGATCCTACGTATCAAGGCAAAAAGCCTGTTTAGAACATTAGGTCCGCTATATTTGTAAACCTCCGACGGTAACCCATCCGAGCCAGGTGTCTTGGCGTTCTTAAGTTTCTTTACTGCCGATACGAACTCTGTAAAAGTTGGTGGGTCTGCAAGACTCTCGTCGACTGGCAAGCCAATAAGGGCATTGATGTAGTCGAGGTCCACTCTTTGTATTGCGGGATTAAGGACCTCGTTAAAGTGTTCTGCCCAGCGAGCAAGCACTTCGCCTTGGTTAGTAAGGCGGCAATCCCGACTACGTGAATAGATGGGTGCGATTTTCCTAACTCGTGGACCAAAAACCGCCTGAATGCCTTCAAAAAACTTGCCAGTTTGATTCGAATCCGCAAGCTGCTGTAGCTCTTCCGCTTTGTTACGCCACCAGCGGTCCTTAAGCTCACGCACTTTTGCCTTAAATTGCAAGTTTAAAGACTTTCGATCAGCATTTGAATGTCGCAGGGCGCGTCTGTGATTGTCAGCGAGTTTCTGGATGTCCTCCCCGTAAAAGTCGAACCAGTCTTGGTTTTTCTTCGGTGGTTTCCCTATAACTCGCTCAGCGCTCTCATTCAGCCTGGTTGAGTATGTTTTCCATGCTTCATCAACTGTGACATCATTTACATCTACAAAATGAGTGCCGAAATCGTCATCGAAAGTCTTTTGCAGCTCTTTTAAGTGAATCAGTCTTGGGTAAGCCAGTTTTGGGGTTTTATGTTGTGCTCTTCGTGGTGCTTTGAGCTTAATACGTAGCTTAGATCTTATAAGCCTATGATCAGTCCAGCCCTGTGCTCCTCTCATGGCCCTTGTGATTAAAACATCGCTGAGATCTTCTTTGCGAACAATCACATAGTCTAAAAGATGCCAGTGTTTGGACCTGGGGTGCATCCACGAGGTCTTGTATTTTTCTGGGAGTCGAAAGAAGGTGTTAGTGAGGCAAAGGTTGAATTCTGCACATAATGTCAGAAGATCGAGACCATTGGAGTTGCAGTTGCCAACTCCATGTCGTCCAAGAACTCCTCTCCAAGCACTAAAATCCGTACCAACACGTGCGTTAAGATCACCCAGTAAGACCAGCTTATCCTTCGAAGGAACACTTACAAGGACATGGTGCAGCTCTTGGTAAAAGCGGATTTTGTCTTCATCTGGTGAAGGCAGAGTGGGCGCATACACACTAATGAAGTGAATGTGTTTGCCAGAGGCTAGCGGAAACCGTAAAGTAATTATACGGTCATTAATTCCTGATGGTAACTCTTGCATTGATCTTGCAATACAGTTTTTAATGGCAAAACCTACTCCATTTGCCGCTTTTTCGTGTTCAGGTTTCCCGCTCCAATAAAATGTATAGCCCCCGAGTTGCTCACAAAGTTCTCCGCTGTCACTCAGATGGGTTTCGCTTATTGCTGCAATATCTATGTTATATCGGGACAATTCACGGGCTATAATGGCAGTTTTTCTTTCTGGACACAAGTTTCGTTCGTTGTCTTTCAGAGTGCGGACGTTCCATGTTGCTATAATTAGGTTTTTACATATTTTATTTTGTGTTCTTTTTCGACCGCGTGTGGTTGATGACCAAATGGCCGCGGTTTGCCACTTGGTGGAAAGGAGAGACGGACTATGTTTAGGCCACCTTTTCTAGGCCCCTCCCCGGATTGGGGAAAGCAGAGCGATCCTAAATAGGGCTGCTTTGTCACCAGACGTGCTGCCGAACCTGTCCTCCCGTCTCTGTCGAGTCCAAGGAGCGACCACTCTCGTCTGACCGCCTCCGTGCAGAGTGCCAACTAAGGCCCGGATCCATCGAATCCAGAACCCCACCGCCAACACTCCGTCGCCGCAGGGCTTTTATCTCAGAGTCCAGTAATTTTGCAAGGGTCATCTGCGCGTGATGGGATTATAGTGGATGAACAGTTGCGCTGCTGCAAACCCACTCTCTCGTTCCATATCACCTGGTATCAGTGGATCGAGTGATCAATACGACTGATGGTGACAAGGAATGCAGTGACTGATCACAAGAGATTTTATTTAAATCTGTCACAGTAGAATCCCTAAGTCGACTTCTACGACACCCAAGGAGGACATAGGTTGGCGCTATTCTTGACCGGCAACCACACGGTTAGATGAAAATAATGTAATGCATGAAATATATGTAACCTTTACCTACCTACTGAACGAATGGCGGAATTATAAACACAAATGCTGAAAATAACTTATAAATATTGGATATATGGGTGGATTGCAATAAAATTGTACATAGTTAAGGCCTTAATTTAATCGGCGCTTTATTAATGCTGCCGCAACTTTCGTCAACTATGTACAATTTTCTTGCAATCCACTCATATACCGATTATACTAGCGCAGCTATCCGTACCCATACATCTGTTAAAGCCGCTATACACGTGGGTAAATTGAGCCATGTCTACAGGGCGCTTTACGCTTAGTTCGAGCTATTCTATCTAGATGGCGCTATAAGGTGACGACGAGTGATTACTCTATCTCAGTATATATATATTTCTCTATGATCCTTTTAATATATATTTGATATTGCCGTAAGTATTTGCATTTATACGAAGACATATATCCATACGTAGGATACTTAAATTTAGGACAAATGAGCGTTAGGATACATAATTATTATGACAAACCAATTTCGTCCAAAATTTATCAGGCGAATCATAAACGTTAGGAAAAATGATCCTTATGGCAGACAGCGGTATGAAATACAAAATCGTATGTCCGGATGGCCAGATGTCTTGCTGTCAGGCTGATATCCTCTACATCCCCCCTATTCTGTAACTTGTTTTAAGCTCACCTCAACGCTCACCCACAATTATACGTTGACACCGCGATGCGTAGTAATTAAGCGTAGGTAGAGGTCTAGTTTCGTAACGGGTGACCGGCGGGGTGAGCCGCATTAACGCGTAGCGAATAACAGCCTAGGTCGAATTTCTCAACCGTTCCTCGTGAAATTGTATGAGCAGGTTCAATAATTATACAGACTTTTTTAAATAGGCGATTCTGTTACTTACTCAAATTATAAAGATTTTTTTAAAGACATGTTTGCGAGGTTTACCACTATTCATATTTATTTGTACCTATGATAGGTCACTTGTTGTTGTAGGTAGTTGTATCAAGTGAAACTTGTGTAAGTACATAAATCAATTGTCATAAAAGTGTGTTTTTGTGTTGCATGAATAAATATTATAATTTATATGCAGATGCAAGGGTTATTAATTGACGTAAAGGCAGTATAAAAGAGCTCAAAATATCTGCTACTTCATCATAGCTGGCCAAGTCTACGAGTAATCAACATCATGAAATATCTGTTCTTCTTCGTGATTCTGTTGGTAAGTCCTTTTGTTTCTAAGAAAAAACCTGCGAAACTGGTACCCAGTCAGCGGGGGTTATTGAAACATGTGGTAATTCTATGCACTAAAAACTCCCCTACGGCCCTGTCGTGGAATTCAACTGTCCTCTTGGTTCGACCATCGGACCAAAAGGACTTTAAAAAATCCTCGTGGTTCAAAAGTCGAAACAAGTGGAATTTTAAAAATCCTCTTGGTGCGATGGTCGATCTAAGTGGAATATAAAACTCCTGATCACATGTCGTATCGCAAGAAATTAAAATTTTTCATCGTCCGACATATCCGACAGCGTTGTCGGACCACGTGGCCGTTGAGATAAACCTCCACGGGACCCGCCATCTGCGGTCTCATGCGGAGGACTCCAGGCTCTCATACTGAACGCACTGGAGTCCCCCTCGCGCCTCGCTACATTTGGCTCGTCTTGGGGCGAAAAATATGTCCATCGCCTTAATTAATTCATTCATTATCAGCATGTGATCACCCACTGCTGAGCATAAACCTCTCTTTGCGTACGCCACTTATCCCAGTCCCGTGCTAGTCTCATCCAGAAATGACCCGCGGTCTATTTTACGTCGTCAACCCATCGAGTTGTGGGACGACAGAGGCTTCTTTTTCCTGTAAATTTCCTTCCCTGGGGTTTTTGGGGACCACATGCAACACTTGCGACCCCGATGACCCCCTTTAGTCGCCTTTTACGACAGGCGGCGGTGTGGATGTGGACCGGTTCCTGCCCACTCACTACATAATTACTTATTTGACGTTGTTGCTACATTCGTCATAGAGAACATTGACAATGCGCTGTTGAGATTCAAAGTTATCAACTTTGGCGTTGATCAAAGTCCACTCTGTCTGGAAGGCAGCCAGCCGCTCCCACTGCTAGGACTTTATCCAGCATGTTTGCATATGCCGCTTCTACACAGCTTCTTCTTCTTCTTACAGCTACTGGCTCACTTTACGGATGGGGTCAACCAACACCTGACTGACAAAAAACATGTCATTGCAGTGATGGTTGACTTCAGCAAAGCCTTATACATTAAATCATGAAAAGCTTTATAATAAGTTGCAGCAGAATGGTATACTGAGGCCTACCATGAAATGGATAATGTACTATAGCACAAAAAGGCTCACCACGGTTAGCATTGCAGGAGAGAAAAGCGAGGTGATGCTGATGCTATCGCTACAAGGCACAGCACAAGGTTCAATAATCGGTCCAACTGAATACCTGATTTATGTGAACGACATGTGTAACATCTTGAGGGACGCCTCTGTATACCAGTTTTCTGACGTCTTATAACAGCGCACAAAGATGAATATACAGCTCAACTCAAGCTATGATGTAAACTGAATTTAATGTAGTATGTAAATGGGCGCACGAATGCTGGACTATCTCTTAATTACCAATTATTCGCTCCTCATACATCGGGTCTAACTTAGAAATCGTAGCCCATGGACACTCTTGTATGCATGCCTCATATCCTAATTGTAAGTGTGAACCCCTAGAAGTATGTAGTAATACATGATACCTATCTTGGTCTAATAATTGACAATAAATTTAACTACTCACATTGACGACGTATGCAAAAAATTAAGAGCCATTCTTGTAATATTAGTATACCGTAAACCGGGGTACCGTTACTTTGATTTGAGGGTCGACTTTGATAACAACTTCCATCCACTACTAAATACTTATATTAAAAACTTTAGAAGCACTTAAGTACATTTTTTTTGCATTATTGCCAACACTGGTAGTTGCTTCATCACGTAGTAAACTGGTTTGAGTGTAGTGCAATTATTTCATGGACAAAAAAAATGTTAACAGTAAGGACACTTTTTCTCCTGATTATCATGGCCAAAAACATCGACTATAAGTATGTCAACAATAAATGCACAGATAGAATGCAATGATTTGTACAGTGTCTCAAGTTAATTTTTTTTATGCCCTGGATACAGCAGCAAGTTTAAGTAGATTTTTGACAGATGACGCGACGCTGCTACGTTCCGAAACGCCATAAATTGGCAATTTTGTATCGGATCGAGTCTCCTTAAACAAGGACACATATTATTGAAATACGAAGTTCTATTTTCAAATTTTTTTCGGTTGTCTAAAGCGTATCGAAACAGTTATTTCGGTTGTTTCGGAAGTAACAGACTATTCAACGACGAAAAGAGTGACGTTGCAGTATTCTCTATGTAATCTTAATACACAGATTTTAATCAACGAGTAAAAAAAAATTATTACAATCATTTTATGAGTGCTAAAAAGAGCGTGCATGGAGATTGAACTTAGTTTCGTAGCTCGTAAGCTATTGAAACTTTTTTTTGTGATATCGATGAGCAGTGCCAATTTACGTTATATGGGTGTCGCGATGTGTCAAAAGATTATTTGCATTTCTCGTAAACTATACGACCAATTGTTTAATCACTGTAGAACTTTATTAAATGTATATGATCAAGTCAAATGTATTAATATAAAATGGGAAAACTACAGTCGAAAACCTAATTCAAGACCAAAAAACCGGTCAAGTACGAGTCTGACTCGCGCACCGAGGGTTCCGTACAAACTTTTATACACCATAACCGTCATGTCAGGACCCCATTCATTCTTGAACAATCTTAAACAGCTCATAGTAGAAGTTACCGTTGCAAAGCGCCTTCTGCATTTTGGTACTAACAACTTACAACCTAGTATGTTTGTTTATCAGCGATAGCTTTTTATCACGCGTACCAATTTCGATTAGTTATTTTTTATTAGAAAGATTTTCATGAAAGAATTTCCAGATTTTTTTTTCCATGAAAGAGATTCCAGAGAAAATCAAGGGACTTTTACGAAAATCTGGTAGGAATTTGAAGATATAAATTTAATACAAATTTTTGACAGACTTAAAGAACGTCAAACCGATATGTCAGCGAGAATTTAATCTCATCTTAAAAATATTATTTAAATTAATATACAAGGTCGGGAAGGTCATGAAAATATGAAGATTTCTTCCTAATTTATTATATAAACATTCGCATTGAAATAAATCCCACCTGAATAGATTTATTTTCTCCATGAGTCCACAGAAACCATCTGACGTTTGTCACATTTGATACAATTTTATTAACCTAGCCAGGCCAAACCAGCCACGGGACGGAACCCTGACTACATATTCTCAGAATCCACAAACAATTTTTACTATGCAAAACTATAAGGATGCCCAGGCCGCCGCGCCGTCGCGCCTACCCGACAACCGTCGTCGTGTCAACGAGTGCTGTCATGTATAAATAAACATTATTAGTGTGTTGTGTATTTTAAGTGTTTTGTGTATTTTTCTATTTGTTGATGTCAACTTCTCCGTCACAAACCGTCAGCCAACTAGATAGTCAGTCCTCACCCGAGTTTATTCAATGCCCATACTGTATCACTCCCAAATTCTATAAGGGACAGCGTGGATTGAACATACACAAAGGCAAGTCCCATAAATTTGGAAATAACATATCTACCCTTCACCCGCCAGTCCCTACCACCTCTACTAACGCCGCTGTTTCTCTTTCTGACATATTAAGCGACCATAAGAGACCCAGTTATCAAGCGAATCCCAAGAGGGGCCAGATTTTCTGTCCCTTCGAGCCTTACCAAGGCGATTGACGATTGCGTCGCGAATAACTCGGTTTCAAGTTGGGAAAATCTTCTTTTATTCGCTTTCAATACCTTGCATGTGTCTAAAAAAGATTCACATCGCTCTCTAACCGCCAAAATTAAACTGAATTGTTCTCGCTCAACTAATGTTGATACTTCGCAACGCACTTCCCCAATTGGACTTAACCATCGAGACATATCCAAAGTGGTTGAGGCTAAAGTGAACGATGGGGACCTCAAAGGTGCTGCGAAAATTCTTATTTGTAGTGACTCGGCCGCCCCAGATACTCCCGAAACACTCGCAGCCTTACTAGCAAAGCACCCACTGGCTCATCTATACCCTAACTTCCCTGACCCACCTAGCCCAGCCCTGCCATGTCTTCAAGCTTCCGAAGATGCAGTGTTGGCCGCCATTATGTCCTTCAAGAATGGTTCGGCCGGTGGCTTAAACGGCATCACACCCCAGCACCTGAAGGACCTTACTATAGGTTCTCCGGGTGGCAGAAACAATAACTTTCTTTTGTCCATCACTCGCCTTGTAATTTTTTTGCTTTCAGGTAAAGTCCACCCAGAAGTTGTTCCAATTTTATATGGGGCAAATCTCTGCGCACTTGGCAAAAAAGATGGTGGCATTCGCCCTATCGCTATAGGGTCAACATTCAGAAGGTTAACATCGAAGGTTTGCTGCAAATACGTCGTGAAGGACTTAGAGCCTATCTTTCAGCCAGTCCAACTGAGTTTTGGATCTAGAGGTGGTTGTGAAGCTGCCGTCCATGCTTGCCGAACTTACCTTCTCAACTCCAAAGAACAGATACTCGTAAAACTAGATGTCAAAAATGCGTTCAATTCCGTCAACCGCGATGCTTTGTTGACAGAAGTTCAAAAAAATATCCCTAGTTTATATCCATATCTTTGGCAATGTTACAGTTCACCCTCAAAATTAATGTACAAAAACCACAATATTTCCTCCGCTGTCGGTTGTCAACAAGGCGACCCATTATGGCCAGCCATCTTCAGTCTTACAATTTATCCCATAATTTCGGCTCTAAATTCCAAATTTAACATGTGGTATCTCGATGACAGCACCCTGGGTGGTGAAGCGAGCTCAGTTCTCAGCGACCTTTCATCTTTAATTCCAAAGTTTAAAGAGATTGGCCTGGAACTCAATACGAATAAATGCGAGATTTTTATAAGTCCTGAAATTGTAAATAAATCGCAGATTATTGACAGTTTTGACAACATCTGTCCAGGCATTAAAGTCCTCTCGAAGAGCTCACTTCATCTTCTCGGAGCCCCAGTTTTCGAAGAAGCAATCCCGGATTTTGTCGATTCCCAAATTCGCCGTTTCTCTGATTACTCTGACCGACTCCTCAAAATAAACTCACACATGGCTCTTATCATTCTTCGGTCCTGCCTTTTTGTCCCCAAATTGACTTACGCATTAAGGTGTAGCCCCTTCTGGAAATTTACTCATTTATGCGAAAAAATAGACAACATCATGCATCTACATCTACATATCCAAAAACTAGTTACCTAATTTTAGAATATTCTTATCAGACAATATTCTCATTTACCTATACTTACCTAAGATTGATGGATGCAATGAAAGGCAATTTCTACAAGCTACCCTGCCAATCCGACATGGCGGCCTGGGAATCAGGCAAATTTCCAGCATCGTTCTTCCTGCTTTTCTTTCCTCTGTTCACAGTACGTTACCACTTATAGGTAAAATCGTTACTCCCTCACTTCGTGATTTTGAGGTAGCGTACTTACACGAAACAGAGTTTTCCTGTATTATTTATTTTATGCTACTCTTAATCATATGTAATTATTTCAGAATTTTCGCTTTGTAAACTTCGGAGATAAGGGGGGGGGGGGGGTATTTTTATTGTATATTTTTTTTTTCATTTTCCATACACGTGTATTAACCCTTTGAACAGTTCCTGAGATATTTCACGTTGTGACAGACGGACAGACGGACAGAGTCATAAGGGTTCCTTTCAGTGGCGGAGCGCCCATACAACCCGAGTCCCACCGGCTTGCCTAAAATTTCTTATTAGGCAAGCCTTTATTTATATACTCTTAACTGTTTCATAAGTTTTATGTTCCGGGTTGCCCAACGAATTTTTTTACGCGCCGCCACTGGTTCCTTTTTTACCTTTTTGGTACGGAACCCTAAAAGGCTACGAGTCATTAAGTGTCAAAGTCAGCCAACATTTCAGATGTAGCCAACCTTTTAGCATTGATCATCAAATCATAATATTGTTCAAAAACATTAAGACTTATCCCAAAACAAAAGTGATTTTGTTAAACATATCAATAATAATATAGCCTCTTTATTTCCTTAAAATAGTATGACTAAAACATTACATTTCATAACTTAACATAATAAATTTCAACAGTTCTTCTCAGTTATTTAAAGTATAAAAAGTACAGAAAAAAAAATCATTTCAAAATTTACAGTAGATAAACATGCTGTTTTTTTTATTTTTTTTTTGCCTTAAAGAACAGATAACAATTTAAAATAATAGGCTCAGGCTCTAAAATAAAGTTGTATAAAATGTAAATGAGTTATCATGTTCTATCAATAAAACCATTAAAATATTGGTATCATAGTTGTTATCACAGTATTTTTTTTATTGATTAAAATATGAGTATAGATAGGTTTATTGTTTATATCTTATTATTTGCGTTTTAAAATGAAATAAAAATTGATTATACAAGTCTTCATATAAGATTGAACATAAATAAATTATGATTGATGATTAGATTAATACAACCATACATTTTTTTTATTATATATATATAGTTTAAGTTTATTTGTTTTTAAGGACCTCTTCGCGAGTAAAGGCCTCCTCCATACTCTTCCACTTTTCTCTATCTCTTGCTTCCTTGAGCCAGTCTTTTCCTGCTGTTTTGTTTATCTCGTTAATCCACCTTTCTTTAGGTTTTCCTTTCTTCCTTTTGTTTGGTGGTCCTGTCCATGTAGTTATCTTTCTTGTCCACTTTTTGTCATTCATACGCGCAACATGACCAGCCCATCTCCATTTCTGTGTTTTGCAGTATTGTAAAGCGTCTATATTTCGTTTACATTATACATTTCGTTTCCGGTCGCTCCTTTTCATATTTAATATACTTCTTTCTAAAGCTGCTTGACATGCCCGTATTTTTTGTTTTGTGTCTTTTCCGTATATCCATGTTTGACTGCCATATGAAAGACACGGAAGTATACAGGTGTCTAAAACTTTTTTCTTCAGTTTTACGGGAACATTAGTTAAACATATTATAAATCCTTTTATATACCTAGTGTGTTAAAATGGCGGAGGGCAGAGAGTATTTTTTTATCACCGAAGTAAATAAATATGGTGGATGATTGTGATCATAAAGTCAGCTACCCACTTTTCGCAAGGTTAGCACGTCGTTCGTGGGGAACTGTATACGTTTTTACAATAAAATACCTACCGAAATTATTAATTTGCCGTTAAGTAAATTTAAGTCTCATGTAAAACATATTTGCTAAGCAAGGCGTATTATAATGTCAACGATTTCATAAACGACAAAAATGCCTTTAAGCCAGTAGCAGTCAAATTCTATTAGAATTAATATACCTTCGAGTATGATTGTCTTGGCGTATTACCTTTGTAATTAATATAAGAACCGGAAATAGCTGTTCCGTTTTATGTAACATGAGAGCACGTAATGCTTTTTCTCGCCGAACAAGTCGCTTTAATCTTTGCTATTATCAATGTCCAGTGTGGCTTGAATATGTCATGCTCGCTTAAAGGGCGTTGCTTATGGTGGCGTCGTTGATCGGGTCGCCACCTTCCCTAACATATGGTTGAGGGAGGCCATGGCTGAGATATGCGTCATACTCGTGATCGGGTGCTGTTTGTGGAGTCCGGTCTGTTCATGCTTGCAAGGGCATAGTAACTACCTAAATACTAGTGTTATTATCATTATTTTGACGACATCATTCTGTTCTTGACACGTTTTATTGTTATTGACCCTGTACATCTCTGACAATATTACATTAATGATCCTTTTTTTCTGTTTTAACGCTTAGAGACAGTATACATCTCCATAAGAACATTAGAATAATTATTAATTGTATTTGGATGCTCAGAGACATTATACATCTCTGGGGTACTAAATTAATATCATAAACGTATTGTTAATTCTGATACAGACCTTACATCGAATGTATTTGATAATATTTTACAATTTTGGATTTTTTTAGTTTTCATTTAGTGACATTTAGTTTGTTAACCATTTGGGTACAAATTGGTTAAAATCTGCAATTTTAAAATGATTATTGTGTAAGATTATTAATATTATATTGTAGAATACCATTTGACATGTAAAAGTGCCCTTGTGGCCTATTTGCAGAATAAATAATTGATTTTGATTTTGATTTTGCTCTGTTATTTTGTCGAATAGATATAGTACACACGGCATACTATTTAAATTGCATCTAACGTTGTTCACGACTATTGTTTATAAATCGGACCAAATGTTATTAATACCTGAAGTATTACAAGTGCAATAACAGTTTTGCTACCAAAAATCGTCTATGTTTAAATATTTAGCAGGGCATCTTGTATTTGTGTAAATAAGTTAAATGAACTTGTTTATTTATACCAATATATATATTTTTAAGTGCGGCCTTTTAAAAAGTGAAAATATACATATTTTATTTTAGTGGCAACCCATGTTGGTCTTGAATTAGGTTTTCGAGTATAAATAGTTATGAGAGGCTAACCGGTTTACGGAATTTGGTGAACAAAAATAACTACACAGTTCCTAGATACAATAATAAATGTGGACAGAGAGTATGGTCCTACTACTTACCTCATACAAATGAAATTGAAAAAATAGCCAAAACAAGCTAAAAATATTGTAAAAAAACATTAATGTACAACGCAACGTAAAGAGCAGACTTAGTATTATAATCTAAAATATGAAAGATTTAGCTAAGTAACTAAGCATATTATGTAAGTTTTTATTGAGAAATAAACCGTTTAAATTAAAAATATTTTTTTTTTACTTATCTTTGAGAAATAAATAAATAAGAACGAAATTTAAGTATGTGCATATTATCTTCAATCTCTGAGTTGGCGGCGTGGTTTCCATTTGCTCCTCAAGCTCTGAGTAGAAGATGCGCTTAGCTTCTCGCTTATCCTTTATTCGCGAGAACGTGACCAGTGACCACATCACCGAACCTAAACTAAACGCCAGTTGAAAACGAAAAAAATGTAGGGTCGGGTAGGTAACGGTGGCTCGGTCGGGTACACCGACTCGCGCCTATATTTCCTAGATAGAACAGCAATAGCTCCCTGTCTCCTGTATTTGCCAGGAGCGCTTGACACCCAAACACGTACAAAACAGACACCAGTGATCCGCCCGCTCCCGCGCAGTTCGCATGTGTAGTAAGTGGTTTTGTGTTTCAGTGGGAGAAAAAACACTTTTTAAGGTATGTTACACATGTTTATATGTATTGAAATTTAAGCATTTACAGAATTTGATGCAAAGTGACGTTAAAATGCTATGCAATGACATAGATTCACATGTCCTTCGGCAAGCAAGGTGAAACTTATGCGCCGGTGAATTCAAAATGGCTACCGCGTGACCAGTGGCTCAAAATTAAGTAGTGCACAGTGACTCGAGTGTACCTACCTATCCTAGTGTATAAACCTACTTTTTTGTTATTTTTCTGGATTTGTTTTCCTTTTAATTTATCATGATGACTGTTATGTTATTTGCTTGAAATAAGAATAAAAATAGAATAGAATAAAAACCATTTTTTTTCATTTTTAGAGCTCAAACGACAATGAAACAAAGTCAGAAAATAGGTTAATCGCAAATATCCTAAGTGATTTGTTTTTATAACTTTTATGTGACTGATTTTGATAGATATTAGGCTTAATAGTATATTTCTACTCAAACAAATAAATAAGACTGAATATAAATTATAGTTTTAGTTGAATATTATATACTTGAGCCACTGTGTACTTAGACTCTCTGTGTACTACAGGGTCGAGTCACAGTACCCCAGTACCAGTACACAGCGGCTCATTTCCCATTTAAAAAAAAAAACATTGTCTGACTACTTTATTATTGTCTTGATTGAAAAACTGATAATGCAAGGAGAAAATGTAATAACCAAAGCACGTGGAGTGTGAATTTCAGCTCGCTACCACGAATTTTTCTTCATAATTTGAGCGTCTGAAAAAATCCGAGCCACTGTTACCGACCCTAAACAAATATGGCTGACTATCAATTGATCTCTCTGAATCTATGAAAAAACTTCAATAGGGAACATTACGCAAAGCTCTTCGTAGGTGGCGACACTAGCAGCGTTGACATTGTATCTCGTTCCCACTTGCGGTATTGTCTATGCAAGCATCCTTGTCACTCATTTGACAAACAATTGTGCATGTGTGTGTGAATCCCTATATTCCTATACTGGTTTTCTATTAGTGGTAGTGCTGCATCTGGCGGCAGAACATTGCAGTAATGTTCCCTATTGGCAGTGATGAGACATGAACAGTGTTATTTTGTTATCGATTCGATTTAGACACGGGGCAACAAATCCAATATAGTCAGCCAAATTTGTTTAAATTTTTTTCGCTTTCAACTGGCGTGGAGTTTACAGTCTCACAGTCGTAGTACAGTCGGCCTCATAAGTTGCTGAACACCTAAGTACCTTGTCGTTTTCACTCGTTAGACAACTTCATATGGCAGTTTAACATGACGTTTAATGCGACACGGTACAAAGGTTTCAAGCCCCTTGTGAGGCCGACCGTACATTCTCCGCCGTATTACCATGGAATAAAACCAATGTTCTTTTTTTATTTCAGGTGGCTTTCGCCGCTGGCAAATGTCAACCTCTACGTAAGGCTTATTATAAAGGTTGTTATTTATTATATTATACATTGTTCTATTAATAATAATTATAAAATTAAGAATAAGTTCAGGTACCTATACATGATAACATTGATAAGATTATAAATTTAGATATTAGATACTGTAAAATACCTAAGTACAAATAAGCAGAAATAGTATAAAGTAAAGCTACATCCCGCTCTGCGTCATGCCCGAACCAAAGGTCCCCAAAATGCTTGCGGCATTGCCTCGCTGAACAGCAATTGAGACCTGTTGGACAAGCCATGACCCAGAGCGGGAGTCAAGACCCCTCTCCCTCAAACGTCTGCCCAACTCCTTGAAAAGCCCGAGAGCCTCGCTGCCCCAGGGCCCAGCTGTCTCTACAGCGACCGGAACGAAGTCGTAGGTTGGTTCCAAGGAAGGAGTACTTGGTGTGTTTGAACTTGGCGGCATTTTCAGGCGCCGAACCAGCTGATTTAATGGTGTATCTTAGATGGGATGCTAAACATGTGCTAACACAAGTGGCATCCCATAGAAGACAACGCCCTCTCTGCCAAGAAACCAACGTCAACCCATCCGGTCTTTTTCCGTCAATTCGAGACAGACCCGGGGGCTCTAGGATGCACGGTACGTTGGTCGACACCATAGCACGACGCCGACGCACGATCTCATTAATAGAATGGTGTCTAGGGAACCGACCCGCACATCTTTTTATTTTTTATTTATTTCTTACTTAACAAAAATTACGATAAACTTAGTCTAAGTCTTCGCCAAACTGCATAACAGTTTGTTTGCGAATATACACTCAATATAATTATGTTTTGGTATCTATATTAAGCGTGTGTACAATCTATGATTTTAATTTTATTTTTTTATGCATATTGTTAGCGGTAAACAGGAATGGCAAGTTATGTAAAGATGTAAACAATCTTTTGCAGCTTAGCCTGTGGTGGCCATTCTCCTCCACTATTGTCCCACAAACGCACCGGTGCGCTTCGCATACCTTGCTCCCCAGCCTTAAAGCAACTGCTATCTTCAGGGAGTCGTTGTCGAGCAGAGTGCCGAGTTGAGGGGAAGGCAAGGCATGTAGCCACGCACCGGATTCGGGCTTTGTGAGAGCTTTGAAGCGTGCTAGGTCGGTCCCCGAGGCATCACTCAACAATTGAGCATATGTTTGCTTACAGAGAATGTCGTCCCATCCTTTTTGGATCGTCAGGCTATCCGGGTAATTGTTGGACGGACATAATGTCACCCATTTAGCCAGTGTCTCGGCAACGAATGGAACTCGAATGCTGCTGCCATCAATAGATAATATTCGAGCAACAAGATCCGACGAACCATGTGCCGACGCTAAAAAGGCTACTAGACCTATGTCCTGGATACGACGCACTCCTAAGCCATCGTATCGAACTGGCAGAGCCGCCTGACACCACTGTTTGTCGTCTAAACTCACATTGAGTATTGACTCTAAGCAAGATTTAATAGTGTCGTCAAACGATTTCAAGTCATCGTTGTAAAACCAAGTTGGAGACGTCCGTAACATGTACATACACCATCCGAGGCAAAGCAAACCAGTTTCGCAGCAGGATGAGAGAAACATGTCCCGACAATTGTGCCAAATGTCCCTGTGCCGACGAAAGTGCTTGTATTTTGGCTTGAAGGGCTGATCTAACGCCCTCGGTGAAAATTGGAGCGCCCAGTAAATTGAAAGAATGCTCCTGTATGTGTCTAATGCCTGGTAAAAGTGATTCGATTTCTGCGAAAGAGTTTGTGTCTAAAGAACTGCAAGTATAAAACTCACACTCACGGGTTTATTTCAAGGCCAATTTTCTTCAAGGCAGGTATCAATGTTTTCAAGTCCTTTAAGACCACTTCTGGGCTTCCTCCTATAGTGCAATCATCGAGATACCACACATTTAGGGGCGCCTTTAATCCAGAAATGATCTTTTGAATGCCGAGACAAAATATCAGGAGCCGTAATGGGTTGCCCTGCTGGGAACCGACTTGGGACTGTATTACACTGCCTGAGAAGTAAAGATTACTTGAGGAGGCGTAACATTGGTAAATGAAAAGGTAAAGAAAAGGGGTTTGCTCTAAGACTTCGTTGAGAATAGTGTCCCTTTCAAGGCTATTGAAAGCGTTTTGAATATCGATTTTAACGATTATGGTATTGGATGACTTGCGATGTATAGCAAAAGACCGGGTGGCTTGTATGGCCGCCTCACAACCAAGCCTGGTACCGAAACCCATTTGACTTGGTTGCAGATAGTCAGACATAGCTTCTCTAACAGAATGGCAGCAGAGCTTAGCCGTAAGACGACGAAAGAAGCTGCCAACCGCAATTGGTCTAATACCACCATCTTTTTTAGATAAAGCACATAACGAAGCACCATACAGAAACGGTCTCACCTCCAAGTTTAGCATACCTCTCAATAAAAAATTGCATTATTTAGTGAGTGATTCTAACAAACGGGGGCCATTATTTCCTGCGGAGGGTGAAGTCTTTGACATGCTGCGGTCGCAGACCATCTAGACCGGAAGCAGACCCATTGTAGAAAGACGCAATTGCGTTGAAAGGGTTTGTTAAACTCGGTTCGGGTGGTAAGATATTCATGAGACAAAAATCAGAAGTAAAAGAGAAACTTCTCCAAATGCTTCAAGAAGTAACGAACGCCGGACATACTGTCAAAACTATACTCAGTGATAACGGCGGCGAATTCGTCAATGAAGCAGTTCGCAGAATATTACAAAAGGCTGGCGGCTTTCTTAGACGTGGAGGGAGCGTTTGATCGTACCACGTATATAAAACATGGTATAGAGCCGACCATATGTAAATGGATAGGCAACATGCTAAATGGCAGACTGATAAACTCGCTGACACATAATGCGAGGGATCTCGACTATCTCATCGCGGATGTTTTGCTTGAGTTTGGATATTATCTTCGGTTTTTTAACTTAGAACTCGACTTTATAAAATATCCCAGCACGATAAAATCGGTGGGAGTGAGATCCGGGCTTCCTCCTAAACAGGCGGCGAACGGTTACATACAAATTGTTGTTTTGTATAAAACTGTTTTACACAAAAAACTCGTTGTTGATCTGTAAAACGCTTTATTGCAAATAAAACTGCATTAAAGTAATGTCAAATTTCCCTCCACTTAAAAACTATATAATTTATTATTATAGAAGATATTCAGTGTTGCCATTTGCAAAAAAAATATGCCCCATCCTGTATAACAAATAACTATTTCTATTCTATTCTATTCTAAATCCATTTTTTTTTTCAGTTGATCGAGATCCTACTGGGGGGGCAAAGAGTGTAATAAGTGAGCATCGCATGCAATTTTTTTTCTTATAAACTGTACAAGCTATCGAATTTTCATTTTTGTCACCTACCTACCTACTAGGTACTTGTAGGTGACACGATAAACGCCAGATTTTAAATACTTACTTTTTATTGTTAAAATTCTACTTGACTTAAGAGTCCGCAGTAAGCTCGGCCGAATTTCACCTTCCCATACAAACGGAGTTTCGTTCTCATTTTAAAACTACGTGTTGGATTGTAACGAAAATTTGCATATACAATGACATGAGGTATATCTAGGTCTGTAATTCATTTATATGGCTCCAGTTGATAAAACAAACGAAATAGGGCAAAAGCAAGTTTTGTTTGAAAAAATTAAATATGCTGTATTTTTTTTTCTATTGTATCTGAAGCTACATAAACTAATTACAGACCTGGATGGTACTTAACTTATTCTAAATGCAACGTTTCAGAGCAAACTAGCTAGTCGTTTTAAAATGAGAGCGTAACTTCGTTTGTATGGAGAATCGAGCTTACCTATTGCGGACTCTTAACGTTAATATTACTGTTAAAAAAATGTCATTCGTTATACAAGCGTGCAAAGTTGTATTTATTGTTTAATTTAAATAAACTTGTTTTGCATGTTGCACTTTCCTCGCTATAGTGAGATGAAAAGTTTTGTGTTACACACGGGTGCAAATGTATTTTACTTCTCGTGTGTTGAAACACTCGCTACGCTCAGGATCCTATATTAGAACCACTCGCTTCATATCATCATATCATATCATATCATATCTTTATACAAAAAAGCAATATACATTGCGTTTGAAATAGGTAGGTACATAAGCTCGAAACTTTACATCAAAGTACGAGTATGTTAAAACGAGTTCCAAATCAGTTATAAATTCGTAATTACAATATTATATAAATTATCAAATAAACAATTCACAATAACAATTAAAATTAAAATAGCATACTACTAAAAAAATAAATAATTTAATTTGAATTAATGAAATATAATGAAAATTATTTAAAAATAAAACAAAAAATACACATCAATAAATAACTTAATTATCTTAGTTTTTTTTTTTTTTTTTTAATTTATTGACCAATATAATCTGAGTAGTACATTTTGGTATACATTTTTTCACCAGCGGAAACCTCTAGGGTTTATATGCTGATGAATAGTTCGCTATGGTACATTAATTTACTTGAATACATCACCGTTATAGGCTCATAATTATTACAATACACTCGTATTGGGTTCAGATAACGTCACAATTTTGACAAAAATCCTCGACTGAATAAAAACAACTCTTTAGCAAAAAAGCTTTAAGCTAGTTTTTAAACACAGTAACACTAGAAAGCTACTTCATTTCCACTGATATCTTGTTAAAAAGGACAATTTCCTGATAACCAGCTGACTACTTAAGCGGCTACCCGAGGTTTTCATCGATGTTTGACTAGTTTTGAATCGATACAAATACTTTTGCACTTCAGAAGCGGCTAATGATTCTTCAATCTCCATTTTGGTGTAACATACTTTGAAAGAAATGGATAGTTATTTTTTATGATTTTATTAAACATTGTCTAAAAATACACCTTTTTTGTTATAAGATTGCTGTGAAAGATCTAACATATACGAAATCTACATATTTGGGTTCGTCTCTGATGTCTCTATAAACGTGTGTAGGGTTTTCATTTTAATAGTAGTTTATGCAATCGTTATATAATGTATGCTTTTTAAGTCGAGTACCACGTTTAGGCCACGAAGCTTGCTGAGTGGCCTAATTAAGGTACGAGACTTAAAAAGCTAATTATATAACTATTGTATACAATACTTTTTCTACGAGTCAACGGAAATAATCATTTATTAAACAAACTTGGTATCTATTGAAAATCGTCCTGCTGAAATGAAGCGCAGCAGCTTAGTATCTTTGCGCGTTGATGTCTTCACAGTTATCTTATACAGCTCCTGGATTCATAAGATGACTGCTGGCGGTTATCTTATGAAACCACGAGCTCCGTGACGAGCTCGTGGAGCCCCAGGATCAAAAAGTATGTGATCTTAGTTTCGTGTACGAAATCTTAATTCAAAGATTAAAGTCGACGAGTAGAAAAACTAATTAACACAAAAGTTTTGGCCAGAAAACCTTTTTTTTGGTCTAAAATTGTGCAACTTTGATGCAAAATATCTCAAAGACAGTGATGTTATAAGTAAATATGGGATACTATATTGCTTAAAGCTGTTGTTGTTCATATGATAAGCTACAAAAAACATTAGCAAACTAAGGCGTTCAGATCGAAGGTCATTGGCGTATGGGATCCCCTACGTTTAGCTTGGTAGTTAAAGAAGGCAACAAGTCCCTCCGCTTAGATTCTAACCGCTGTTTCCTCTGTTCAGGTGTTTCCAACTCTGATAAATGCTTAAATAAATCTGTGAGAAGTATATTATACCAGAGTTAGGGTGATGCATAAAAACCGAAAATTTGAAATTTCAATGTCTCACCCTCTTATATTGTTCTAATACGTAAAAAAATAACGTCTGATTTTTATTTTTATTTTTGGATGAGATTTAGGGGTCGCTACTGAATTTTGAAATCCTTAAGGTTTGCATATATCTCCATAGTAAGACTTTTTTTATATCTAACATTTTACTACTTCCATTAGCTACATTTGATGATAGGAAATGAATAATAATCTTGAAAATATAAAAATGATCACTTATTTTCAGCCAGTAATTCAAAAATTAATTTTATTGTACTAATATGCTAAAAACGGACTCTGGTGATGATTTTAAGACTTTAAATTTGATTTCAAATAAACGTCGAATATTTAGTGAACGAATTTCGTATTTTCTCGATGGTTTATACTTTATTTATCAAGTGTAGCTCATGAAAGTAGTAAAATGTTAAATATAAGAAAAAATCTAACTATGGAGATATGCAAACCTTAAGAATTTCAAAATTCAGTAACGACCCATAAATCTTATCCAAAAATAATAATTAGACGTTCTTTTTTTACGTATTAGAACAATATAAGAGGGTGAGACATTGAAATTTAAAATTTTCGGTTTTTAAGCATCATCCTAACCAGAATATATAAGCTGGGAATCCCAAATTCTATTCTTTGCTCGTGGTTCAATTATAGAATGCTTTCGTTTGCGCGTGTTTCATACTCGCGGGTAATATACAAATTTGCACCCTTGTATAACAAATAACTATTTATATTCTATTCTATTCTGAATCTTTTTTTTTTCAGTTGATAAGATTGTTGGTGGGGCGGCGGGCGGTGTATCAAGTGAGCACCATGCAATTTTTTTTCTTCTAAATTGTACAAGCTATCGAATTTTTATTTCTGTCACAGTACCTACTTGGTACTTGTAGGCGACACGGTTAATGGCAGATTTTACATATTTACTTTTTATTGTTACAGAAGTTACTGACACCGTCGAACGGCTGAAACGCTAATCATAAAATACAAACGTTTGGAAATATAGCATTTTTATTTTGTAATTGATTATTTCTCTTTTGAATATTATAAGATAAATTATTATTAAAAGCTTTTATTTACCTTGTACTGTCCTTAAGTAAGATGTTGCGCCGTATACGCGAGAGTCCCAAGAGCATCCTTGCCGTGATTGTCGATCGGATCGACTGCCCCAGGATACTCCATCATATCTACTACAGCACGCGAGAGGACTGCATTTGTCACTCGTAGATAAGGTTTAGGATAACTCTTTTAAATTAATGAAGTCAATTTTATCGTGTTTTTTTAATTTGGAATTTTGTGATGTTTTTAATTTATTTGAATTTAATTTAATTGTTTCGTGTATTTGATATGGGCAAGTGTCTAAAATAAAGATGACATAGGTAATAAGTTTATTTAATTTATAAGATACTAGCTTTTGGCTGGGACTTCGTTCGCGTTGACTTCGATTTATTTTATCTATAGGTACAGTCGTCGAATAATGTTACGGCAATAAAGTCGTATTTACATAATGTTTCTAACTGCAGTCTTTTGAATTGGAAATGTTGGAATTATGGTATGCGTGGGATCAACACGCACACTCTCTCCTTAAGCGGTTCCGGTAAGTACTTATCCCAAGTCGGTGACATGTAGCCTGGTGCCATTGCACAATCTGGGTGCATCAAGGTTATGCATCAGCAAAACTGGGACGCCAACCTTTAGTTCCAGATTATGGGAAGGCACACAAACTTCAGGGTAGGTTTTGTGCGACAGGGGGAACTTACCTCTCCAAAGTTGTTGAACTTGTACTTGTAGATGCACTGATCGATGAGCTCAGCAGAACGCATGTCGGTTGCCATGTGGACAGAGTTTGTTTCAATAACATAAGCTATGCAGATGACATGGTTCTGCTGAGCCCTTCGGACGGTGGTTTGAGAGTGCTCCTTGATGTCTGTGAGAGATTTCATACCATTAGGGAATGATTTTCGGGATAAAAACTATCTAATGTCATTCTTCGGGACTCAAACGACCTTTATACCAAATTTCATCTAAACGGGATTCATCCAAATTTTCACCCCCCATTTCACCCCCTTAGGGAGTGATTTCCGGAATTACAACTATCCTATGTTCTTTCCCAGGACTCAAGCTATCTCTATACCAAATTGTATTAAAATGGGTTCCATCCGAATTTTCACCCCCTTAGGGATTGAGTTCTGGGGTAAAAACTATCCCATGTCCTTTCCCAGGACTTAACCTATATCTACACCAAATTTCATCAAAATAGATGTAGTATGGGATATATCCAGAGTGAAACTAGTCTTTCTTTAAACAATTATTTATTATAATTTACTCGGAACTACATTTTCACGTTTAAACGGTAACCGCCATCTTACAATACTCTCTCTATCTCGCTCTTTCTGTCCCTTTCACTCACTTACGTTCCATTTCCCACATTCGGCCATTCCTGCACTATGTCTGTTCCACAGACATCCCATCCAGTCATCCTCTACTACTGATCATCAGGCGTCATCACAATCATACTTAAATAAACTGAATAAGAAGTCTTAATTAACAACGTAATGGCTTACACATAAGCCTTAAACTAAAATAAACTCTTTCATTCAATCATCTGCAACATAGCAATATAGTTACCTTGACTTTACTCCATGTTATCGCCACCTGGCCATCTCTTCATGAAGTCAGCTGAGCTGGAGGTATGGTTGGGTCCTTCTGCGGAGCTGTCAGCCTTCTCCACCTCATAGCGGTCGTTCACATTGACTTTAGTAACCTTGTAAGGCCCTAAGAACTTCGGCTTTAGTTTCAGACCGGTTCCAAACTGAGTTCTTTTAATAGCCACTAAGTCACCCACCATATACTTCTGGCTCTCCTTTCTCCTTTTGTTATAATATTTTATGTTCTCTTCCTGGACTGCTAACATCTGTTTTTTAGCCTTCTTGCGTAATTCTTCTCTATCACTGTCATACAAACTGGCAGATTCTTCTTTGAGTAATCTCAAGATCTCAATGTCTTCTTTACATCTCATCTTAGCACCTACTAACAGCTTGAAAGGCGTTGTATTTATACTTCTCTGGAATGTGCTGTTTAGCGCTCTCTGCACTCTGCTGACGTGCTTATACCACACTCCTGCATTCTCAATGCATAGTTTTGTTAACATAGGGATGATTATCTTGTGCACTCGTTCAACTTGACCGTTTCCCCTAGGTATTCCGGTAGTGATCTTCACATGCTGAATTCCCTCGTTGCTGCAGTAGTCTTCAAAGTCGTGGCTAGTAAACGCAGCTCCCCTGTCTGTTATCAATCTTCGTGGATTTCCGAATATTTGCTGATGTACCCTTAGCTTATTTAGTGTCTCTGCACTTCCTGTACTCTTCGTTGGAAATAACCACACAAACTTCGTAAAAGCATCAATCACTGTCAGTATGTAATTGTACTGCTTACGGGTTTCCGTTAATGGACCCACATGATCTAAATGTAAAGTATCCATAGGAATACTATTCTTCTCAATAGGATTCAAGAACCCTTCTTGCTTACCTTCCTTCCTTGTAGCCAATAGACATGGTATACAGGCAATTATAAATTCGTCTATCTTCTTATCTACGTCCTTTATGTAATAATCCTGTAAAATCAACTCCTTCATTTTCCTTCTTGAAAAATGGCCGTTTCCATGTACTCTCATTATAATTTCCTTTTCCAAATGTTTTGGTATGACCAACAATTTACTATTTCCTTTGTATAAGACATCTCCATCCAATGAGTAGTCCTTGTACGTCTTTTCCTTTAAAATTTCCTTTATGGCTCTTACACCGTCATCTTGATCCTGCGCCAACTTAACCTGGTCGCATAGTGACGTCACAATGGACACGTAGGGGTTCCGACTGAGAGCGTCGACATGCTGCATCTACGCTCCTGCTCTGTGCTCTACCGTGTACGTGTACTGGTTCAGGTCAATCACCCATCTTGCTACTTTGACCGTCAGATCCTTCTTCATCAGTGTTTGCTGAAACGTTTGACAATCGGTTACTATCTTGAAATGCTTTCCATACAAATAGGGCCGAAACTTCTTAACAGCCTCAATAATCGCTAATGCCTCTAATTCATAACTCGAGTAATTACATTGAGTATCGTCATTCTTACTGCTCATATACTGGACTGGATGCAGACCAGTGTTGGGGTGATACTGCATTAAAACAGCTGATATAGCTATACTAGACGCATCTGTATGCACTTCTATTCTCAAATTAGGATCATATATCTTTAAAACTGGATCCGTCGTCAACTTCTCTTTCAATATTTTAAATGCTTGCCTTTGCTCGTCGTCAAATACGAAGTGTACATTATTCTTCTGCAAGTCAGTTAAAGGTTTTGCTATGGTAGCATAGTTTTCTATATATTTTCTAAAATATCCAGTCAAACCTAGGAAACTTTTCAGTTGCTTACCCGTAGCTGGTTCCGGAAACTTCATGACTGCATCAATCTTCTCTGTGGTTGGTCGCACTTCACCGTCTTTGATAGCGTGACCCAAATACACAATTTCCGTTTGTAACAGCTTGACTTTCTTCCAATTAATCACCAATCCATGCTCCTCTGCCACTGCTAGCACTTGCTTCAATCTTTGCAATGCTTGTTCCTCGTCTTCAGCTGGAATGATTATATCATCAATAAAGATCATCATTATTTTCTTAGCTAAGAGCTCGCTGAACACTATGTTGACGAACCTCGTGAATGCCTTCGGACTGACCGAGAGACCGAAAGGAGCTCGAAGAAATTCCCATTGACCATGATGAGATACAAACGATGTGTATGGGATAGATTCCTCGCTAACCTTTAAATGAAAGAACCCATTTTTTAAATCCAACACACTAAAAACCTTAGCCCATGAAAGCCGGTCAATCAGGTCATCGATGATGGGTAATGGATACTCATCCTTCACCATTTTGGCATTAATCTGCCGATAATCTACACAGACTCGAGTTGAACCATCTTTTTTCTTGACTAACACAAGAGGGCTTGAATACTCAGAAAAACTTACTCTGACTATCCCGTCCTTTAGCCATTCTTCAACTTGTGCTTCCACAATACCCTGCTCCGTGTAAGACAACCTTCGTGGTCGTTGTGTTACAGGCACATCATCCTTCAGTACAATCTTGAGCTGTAAAGGTACCTCCTTCACTTGAACTGGATGATAGCTCTCCACACTACGACGTACCTCGTCTTTAATTAATGGATCCTTGATATGCTCCACCAGAGATTCTGCCTCACCTGTAAAGCAATTCACATTATTTAACCACTTATTCTCATCCTTAAATATGTTCACACATCCTTCACTCATGTAAACTGTCACCTCTTTCAAAAACTCATGTCCTATAATTATATCGTAAGGCATACAGTCTCTAGGTATTAAATGAAATGTAACACCGTTGTAACACTGTCCATCAACCGTAATTGTCGTCGTAACCTTGCCCAAGGACCGCACTTGTGAGCGTCCAAGTCCTGTTAAAGTCAGCCCGCCGCCGACATGACACTTTTCACCGAAAATATTCTCGTATAACTCCGCCGCCAACAGATTAACGTCACTGCCAGAGTCTATCAGCGCGTTATAGCAATAATCTCGTGCTATGGTCACTAATTTCACTGGTTTATCGTTTTTTCTGTTGCACCGAAACTCTTTGTTTACAATCTGCATAACCTCTGAGTTGTCCAAACACGAACTTGTCACTTCGTTGACATTGTCGCAAATATGGCCGCTCGTACGATCGTTCCGATTGGTCGCTTCCGATGTCCCGAACATAGCCGTACGCTGCTTCGCCGACGGAGTAACGCCACTAGCGCCGTGGCCGCCAAACGCACGAAGTTGAGGCGCACCAACTGCAGACGCGTTCCGGTCGAACTTCGCACTGTTATGATTCTGACTAACAGGGCACCGAATTCCAATATGACCATACTCATTGCATCTGAAACACTTTATGCCATTAGGACAATGCGAAGATACATGACTTCTGTCTCCGCAATTGTAGCAACGCCGAGATGAATCACTTTTCTTTCTTACAGCCGTCTCGACCCGTACTTCTCTCTTCATGTCATCGGTCTTCATCTTTTCGTAAATAGCCAATTTCTCCTTCAGCACACCATACGTAGTTACGCCAAGCAAAATCATCTTATTAACTTGCAAGTCTTCAATACCGTCTATTATGTATTGTATAGCTACGTATAATCGGGAAACTTCGCCCTTTTACCCAATTCTTTCATACGTAACATATACTGATAGCAACTCTCATCTTTAGACTTCTTTGTCGCTGCCATTAACTCATGCATTTCTTTACAATTAACGGCATCTGGAAACTCCTTCTGTAGCGCATGTTTGAGCTCTTCATAAGTCTTAAAGACTTTTTCAGACTTCAGCCACAAGGCCGCCGTGCCGCACAAGGATCTGCGCGCAATTACCAACTTTTGTTGAGGAGTCCAAACAAACACATCCGCGTTATCCTCGATATCTTGAGCCCATTTTGTCGAAGTGTATGTCTTGTCTTCGCCGTCGAACTGAGTGATGCCACCGTCGAAGAACACGTTTGCTGCTGCCAGAAAACTTGAGCCGCCATTCTTGTTACCGCCGTCTGCATTCGTAGGAGGATCAGGCATGTCGTCGTCGTCGCTTGCGTAGTCGTCTTCGTCGTGAAATTGTAATATTCTCTTTAACAGATACGTCGTGTCGTCTTGAAAAAACACGTCGTCGTCGTGGTTTTGTTCGCCTTCAATTCTTCCGATCGTCTTCTCCTCTGTCATGGGACGCTATGGTCGCCTCGTCGTAAATCAAATCTTGTTTCACGTCGTAATCGTCGTATTTGTCGTCTTCATTCACTCTGAGGACATCCCGGACGAGCCTCCAAAATTGTAGTATGGGATATATCCAGAGTGAAACTAGTCTTTCTTTAAACAATTATTTATTATAATTTACTCGGAACTACATTTTCACGTTTAAACGGTAACCGCCATCTTACAATACTCTCTCTATCTCGCTCTTTCTGTCCCTTTCACTCACTTACGTTCCATTTCCCACATAGATTACATCCAAATACCCCCCCCCCCCCTTCACCCCCTTAGGGGATGATTTCCGGGATAAAAGCTATTATATGTCCTTCCCCGGGACTCAAACTATTTATATACCAAATTTCATCTAAATCAGTGCAGCGGTTTAAGTAGCTCCATACAAATTTTCACCCCCAATTTCAGCCCCTCAGATATAAAAACTACCCTTTGTCCTTCCCCGGGGCTCATTTCATCTAAATCGGTTCAGCGGTTTAGGCGTGAAGAGGTAACAGACAGACACACTTTCGCATTTATAATATTAGTATGAAAGTATGGATTATTAGTATGGAGAGTATGGATTATTTCCGCTTGTCTTCCAAATAGAGGTGTAGCTGTAGACTCACTTCAAAAGAAAGAAGAAACGAAAAACTCATTCAAATATCTCAAAAATTACGAAGCTACAACCGTTTTAATGTCGCTTGTTAGAGTGAGAAAACGATCAGGGACCGTGACGTCACGATCCTCGAGCGTCATAGTAAAAAAACAATCGTTTCATTATAAATCTATCGTTATAATATCGAATAGCGTCGTTCTGGCAAAGAATACGCATTTCTAATAATGTGCTGATTGAGACGGTCAGTAGGTAACAACTTGTACCGAAATGCAATCTTCCTGCATTGGTTATCTGCGCATCGGCACCCGAATCGCAAATAATTGTACGTATTTGTATTAGTTAAGGATTTTATTTTTATTTCTTTGTATCATATATATTGTAATGTAGTAATGGGTTTATTGCCTGAAATAAAGAAACATTCATTCATTCATAAAGGTGCGTTTTGCGGAAAAGAGACGCAACAAACCCCCTCTTAAAATTTTATACACTTATAACTTAGTAATTACCTGTATAGCCTCTTGCGTTGTTTTTTTTTCGAGATAATACAACATTATGATTATTTTGTTTAGTGTCTACATCCCTATTTTCGATAAGATAAGATAAAATAAGATTTCTTTATTGTCAGAAGTCAGAACTGTGTACATTTAGTTGTTTTGGGTAAAATAAAGTCCAACAGCTTGCCCATTTCGGACGTACAATATTAAACTTAAAGCTAGTCAAATATACTAAAACAATAACAACAATAGTATTTCCAAATAATTTTAACCATATTCACACATAAAATATTAATTTAGATCTATCCGACATCCGTATTTTCTTTTAAACCACGAACTTCGGAATTCGAAAATATTCGGGTATCTCTATCTCTATCGCACTAACAAATGACAGGAATGCAGAGGGCCTACCGCGAAAGGCATTCGAAGTTTCCCCTCTCTGTCATACTTACAAGTTCGTACATAAGTGCGACAGAGAGGGAAAACTTCGAATGCCGTTCGCGGTAGGCCCTCAGATATACGAACTTCGAGTTTCGGTTTTCGTGAGTTGGCTGAATACGCAAAGAGCGCGCGCGCGTGCCATTCAAAAAAACCAAGTTTATATTGTTCGAATTTGTTGTTACATTTGTACAAATTACGCCTTAATTCGACATTTGCGCATATAAGTTCGCATATCAAAATCGATTAATTTTATATTTGCTTTTGGTACCTATGTGTCTCGTCAATGTATATCGTAGACGGGATTAAAATTATTAATAGGCGAAAGAAAGGCAAAGCAATTCCGCCATTTTGTCCGTAGTATTTCTTATTACTGTAATTTTGACGTTTCTTTTAGCTGACAGATGTGGCGGCGATATACTTTAAGAATAATAAATGAAAAATTAAATGTAGTCGTATATTACGGAAAATAAATTAATTGTCGCAGTCGGATAAAAACTATCCTAAGTTGCAGCTGGAATAATAATGTACCTATATAAAATGTTTCATATTTTTCCGTCCATGGGATGCTGAGAACATTCGTACCACAGAAAGCTTAGTTTCAAACTGGCTGATTCTTTTTTTAATTTAGAGATTTATTATAAGTGGAGATTACAGGCTAGATTTTAGATAAAACACAATATATTTTAAATTATTTAACTGCAACTATGTATCATCACTACACTAAAGTCGTATTAAGGCTAGATCTAACCGGACTTATCACCAGGGCGCCAATATTTACTACATATTTTTGTAATTTTGAATATGTTATATTAGTTTTCTGAATTAATGAACGGCATTAATTTTAAGATATTGGAGTTATACACATTCAAAAACCATAAAATGGCAGGCTTAAAAGTATTTTTTTACAGGAGATCATTTGAAGTATTCTACCAAAATGGGACCTACACTCAAAAGGTGCTTGCATGGACTTTGATTTAGATGTTCATTACTGAAGTGTGTTTTTACTATATTTATTTAATTCGTACATAAACAGTAAACAAAGGTCATTGACTAGGTGTTTCCAGAGATTTTTGTACTGTAGGTGCACTAGACGTTATTTTAGAGATAAATGAAAAAAGGCTTATCTACTTTCATCCAAAACGATCACTTGCGATCGACTGCAATTATCACAGCAACCATATGTTTTGAACCAGATAATGATTAGTATGAGTGCGCAGCGTCGATAACATCACGAGGTGCGATGTGGGAACCCCTCGGAGGGCCTTCTACCGGCCTGTTAACGGACCTCTGAGGGCTTTGTTATGATCGTTACCAATTTCAATCGATTTATTTACTTTCGTGCCATTATTAATCCATTTAGGTTCATTTTAAATGAATTTACGATAAATAACGGTAATGTTAATAGCTGTTAGTGATATCAAATTATTAGAAAAGCGCTAAATAACGTGTAGACAAATTTTGACCTTCAGTAGGTATGTTATGTTAGTCACAGGTTTAGTACAGAGAATGGTATGGAATAGAGATGGTATTGTAAATAGTGAGCCCGAACTCTAGCTGTAAATAAGCCATTAATGGCTTTAGCACATTATCATGAAACTCTGCGATAAGTAAGAATTAAATATTTGGAACTTTAAATAAAATAAAAAAACATTATTGACAAAAAAACTATGGATTATAGAAAAACTAAATACATTTTATTTAGGAACCAGATAACTAACAAATTTTGGGCGTTCATCTTTCTACTCATAAAAATATAACGGTTACAGGTGGTTAAATGCAAATAGTTTCAATTGCCCCCGGTCTACCCTACTTTATGTAAACTTTTTTTGTTAACTAAAAGTGTTTCAATTGACAGTATTTGTTGGATTTCGTATGTTGGTATGTCCGACTTTAATCTGTTGTCGTGTCTATACTCGCGATTCCTATACCTACATCATCCCTTTCCAACATGCGCACTGATATATCGCTTCGTCTTTGTCATATACACGACGTGTGCGCAACGCTCGCCCCACCTGGCGAGAGAAAAGTGTTGTTGAATTCTCACCCCGCGTGCGTGTAACATCCTCCGCTGATAAAAGACATTAAATCTTATTAAATCCGCCGCAAATCTCTGTACATCGTTTGAAAACTATATATGCTGTCAGCTCAGCATTAAAAGGTGTTCGACTGTTCGTGAAGTGAAGGTGTTTTTTTGGACAATTTGGGATTGCGCTGCGCGCCCCACACGAGCACATGGTGTGCCACGAAACGCTAGCGTGAAGGAGGAGTTCACCCAAATTACAAGTAAGTGCGCATGGCTCCTATAACCTTCTGTTAGCTGATTCATCCACCTGTTCCGATTTCCAAAGGCAGCTAACTTTCCTGCACAATTTCGCATCAAGTAGCTACGACAATAGACCACACGGTTGGATACCTACATACAGTCCACTAACGCGCTAATCTCTGAAAAGGGAAACTAAAAAGCGCACCGCAAATTAAAACACCCTTGCAGGGCGTGATCAAAATTCAATTCTGTACGCCCCAAGTTTTGGTCACTAACGATCCGGATAATTATATTTCATTCCCAACCTAGGATTTATAATATTTATATCTATTTAAAGTAGCTTCTTGACATTATATTATATAATTTACCCATAGATACGTAAAATCTACGTACTTCGCATCATATCTTCGTATCATTATTCTAAAGATACTAACATTTCAGCAACGCAATTAACGATTCTTAGTTTTCAATTGATGTACACGTCACAAATACATGCTATTGTTCTCACTGGCTCGGGAGCGCTGACCGGTTTCGTTCATATCTACCCGCTTTTATTTCGTTCTAATCTTTTCTCGAACTACCGCGTGCCGCGCGCTCCGATCTGTGCCGTCAATAGGTACCTATACGGTCATCGCTTAACCTACTTTGTAGACGGAGAGTTAAACCGCCTTATTCTCACAAACTGTTTCTTTTTTGTAACACATTTCCTTTGTATACTTTTATTTCCCGCGATTTGTGTTACATACCTACATCTATTTTAACCGCACTTTTATTTCCGCGACTTTTGTCAAACATTTAGGTATTATAACCGCTTTTTCCCGCGACTTGTGTTTACGAGTAGGTACTCACATTTATTTAACCGCACTTTTATTTCCGCGACTTTTGTCAAACATTTATTATAACCGCTTTTTCCCGCGACTTGTGTTTACGAGTAGGTACTCACAGTTATTTAACCGCACCGTTATTCCCGTAAATCGTGTTTACGGACATTTATTTGAACCGCATTTTTAATTCCCGTAAATCGTGTTTACGGACATTTATTTGAACCGCATTTTATTCCCGCAAATCGTGTTTACTTATATTTTATTTGTGTGGGCTAAGTTTTATAATCATGCCACCGAAAAAAGACCCTAAAGACGAGGCGACTAGGGACCCCGCCCAGAATGAACTAGTTATTTTAGAAGCTAAGCGCAGTGCCTTCTTCGCCCGCTTACAAACCATATACAAATTGTCGGTTAAGGCGTACGAAGACGAAATTCAACGTAAAACGTTCTTAAATAGCGTATCAAATCTAGACCAATTGCGATCAGATTTTGAGCGTGTTTTAGACTCGTACAATGAATGCGTTTTACGATTAACGCCTGATGCAACCGCTAATTATCAGTCCTGGATCGCGTTTGAGGATATGTATTGTCAAATCAAACGCATTCAGTCTGAAATCGAAAGTTCGCCAGAGTCTCAGCGGCCTTTGCAATCCGCTCTAAAGCAAAATCTCCCGCCTATGCAGCTAATGGAATTTAATGGCGACCTTCGTAATTGGCCATTATTCTATGAACAATTTAAAAGTGTGATTCATAACAACTCACGCTTAACAAATAGCGAACGCATTCAGTTCCTAGTAGGTAAACTGACTGATAAGGCTAGGTCGGTATGCGCGGGGCTGCCAGCCACAGGGGAAAACTATCCCATAATTTGGCAAGCGCTGGTTGATAAATATGAAGACAAACGCGCCATGGCAGCCGGCTATATCAATCAGCTGTTAGACTTTAAACCCATAGCGAATGGGTCCGCTTCTAATTTGGAGTATTTTCTATGTAATTTCGACGCCTCCGTTAAGGCGTTTAAAGCGCTTAAATTACAAGATTTAGCGGATTTTTTGTTCTTGCATATCGCATTACAAAAACTAGATCCCGAATCGATAAAATTATTTGAGATGTTTTATCGCAAGGAAACGTGTCCTTCGTACAAAAATCTTATTGATTTCGTCAAAGAACAATCCAGGGTTGCATCGCATTCGACAACAAAACAAACATTTTCACAATCACAACCGAGATCTAATAACAATAAAAATATACCACACCGCCATACAGCAGTAGAAACGGGGTGGCAAGCAATTTGCAGTCTTATCACCCGGCCGATAGGGTCGATAATGGTTTGAGGCATGACTCAACGTTGAATCATTTGTCGGCTCGGAGTGCAAATGATGATGATAACTTGAGAACGCTTATGCATAAAACAACCTTATTAGGGACCGCAAAAATTCGACTTTATGACGCAAGCGGTAAGGTTCATTATGCAAGGATTCTGGTCGATCCTGGAAGCCAATCTGATTATATAACGCTCGAGTGTTGTAATCGATTAGCGCTGCCGATTTCGAACCAGAATCGTTTTGCCAGGGTTCAAGGTATTGGGGGTTCGTCCCAAAAAATACTTGGGATGTCAATAGTGCAATTTAGTTCCCGATTCGACAGTAATGGCGATAACTCTTACACTATTCAGCCTCTGGTGGTGGAATCCATTACGTCACACTTACCTGACTCGCCTATCGACATATCTTTGTTTGATTGTTTTAAGAATATACCTTTGGCCGATGATTGTTTTAATGAGCCCGGGCCCATTGATATGCTTATAGGAGCAAATTTATTCTGTGACATCTTACTTTCTGACAAAGTCCGAAGTGCCGGCTTGCCTTCGGCTTTGGAAACCACCCTGGGTTACGTCATAATGGGGGACGTCACTGTGACGTCACCTCCGCGCGCGACTCGTGCTCTCTGTGCGTTTACGCACGAACCGCTTAACCAAACTTTAGAAAAGTTTTGGAACTTGGAGGAAGTACCCTCAAAGAAATTTCTACGTCCCGATGACAAGGGATGTGAACAAATATTTACCGCAACGACGACGCGTAACGATAATGGTTCTTACGCAGTCGATCTTCCCTTCAAGCAAACGCCAGATAATCTGGGCAATTCTTTTGTAACCGCTAAAAGAAGATTTTCGATGCTCGAAAATCATTTCTTAAAATACCCGCAACTCCGCGACAAATATGATGACGTCATTCGGAATTACCTGGATAAGGGGATTATTTCTTTGGTTCCGCCCGAAGAGTCCTCTACGCCAGGGTTTTGTATACCTCACCACCCGGTCATCCGGAACGACAAATCCGCGACAAAAATCCGCCAAGTTCTGGACGGTAGCTGCAAATCAGACAGTGGACTGTCATTAAACGACATCCTACATACTGGCTGTAATTTGCAAGCAGACATTTTTCACATTCTTTTGAATGTTCGCATATTCCGCGTTGCCTTTTTCGCTGACGTCCGCCAAATGTACTTATGCATAGAAGTACATCCGCACCACCGCTCTTTTCAACGATGTTTGTATCGCTTTTCGCCTGAAGTACCTTTGCAGATCTATCATTTCAACCGGGTCTGCATTGGACTCCGGTCTTCGCCATTCCTCGCGCTTCGCACGCTCCGCCAGCTCGCTAGTGACGAACGCGAAAGATTCCCGCACGCTGCCGCCGTTCTCGGAGGGGACGTTTACATGGATGATCTAGCTTCCTCTGCTTCTTCATCCGAGGAAGCAGTTGCGATAGCGAATCAACTAATCAGTCTCTTCGAGGCTGGCGGGTTTGATCTGGTCAAATGGACTAACAACTCTCCGCAGTTGCTAGAGCACATTCCCATATCTCACCGCCAGTCGGAAGACGTCTCCTTCGGTGACGGCGACACTTTGAAGATTCTTGGTCTTAGACGGCTTCCCGCTTCGGATGAATTTGTCTTTGACGTTTCTCCTCCGCAACTCAGTGGCACGAAACGTTCTATTCTTTCAGCTACTGCTCGTTTGTATGACGTGCTAGCACTCGTCGGCCCTGTCATACTTTATTCCAAGCTTCTTATAAAGGAACTATGGCTCTTAAGGACAGATTGGGATGATTTGAGGCCACCGCCGCACATATCGCATTTATGGGAGCAGTTCGTCAGTGAGCTTCCACTGATTTCAGCTCTTAAATTTCCGCGTCAATTCGGTGTCGAGCTTGACGATGTTTTGTCTCAGCGTCATCCAATTGTGGATACATTTGCATTTTCTGACTCTGAAGTTGTCTTATGTTGGGTGCACTCTTCACCTCACAGATTCACAACTTTTATAGCAAATATTGCTCAATATCAAAATAATTTTGCAACTTCTAAATCTTACCTAAATGAGCTTCACACGTTTCTTCAGTCTGATCCGTATTATACGCATTTCAAGGACGAACTTGCAAAAAATCGAATTACTTGGCGTATGAGCCCCCCAAACTCGCCTCATTTTGGAGGCATTTGGGGAGGTAACATTAAATGCTTTAAAACTCATCTTCATCGTGTTCAAATCCTGACATACAAAAAATTACTTACCGTGCTTACTCAGATCGAAGCAATTCTTAATAGCCGCCCTCTTTATATACTAAGTTCTGACCCGTCAGAACCCACCGCGCTAACGCCAGCTCATTTCATGTCAACCTCGCCGTTGCCGCATTTGCCCGCCGCCGACTTAAGCCAGGAGCGACCGAATCAATTAACTCGTTTTTCAATGCTAGACTCGCTTGTCCAATCATTCTGGAAACGGTTCCGAGTTGAGTATCTTCACAACTTACAAAGCAGAGAGAAATGGAATACTCCAGACAAGCCGATAGCGGTGGGAACAATAGTTTTAATAAACGTTGCTAACGCGCCACCCTTGCAGTGGCCGCTCGGAATAATAACTCGTGTATTCCCTGGGCGAGACGGTGTTGTCCGCGTTGCTGAAGTGCGGACCCGCAACGGTACGCTCGAGCGACCGATCGTTCGGCTGTGCCCGCTGCCTACGCAGTAGGGTTGCCACCACATACATATCTATGTATACATATATATATTTTAAGTTACCATAAATAGTAATTCTTTTAGTATAATTACCTAATGATAGGTAAATTGTACACTTCGCTTGTTTTTAGTTATATGGTGCGATATCATCTTTTCCTATGTACATCCATATGTATATAATTATTATTTTTCTCTTTGAAGGGAACCCTTCAAGCCGGGGGAGATGTTGGATTTCGTATGTTGGTATGTCCGACTTTAATCTGTTGTCGTGTCTATACTCGCGATTCCTATACCTACATCATCCCTTTCCAACATGCGCACTGATATATCGCTTCGTCTTTGTCATATACACGACGTGTGCGCAACGCTCGCCCCACCTGGCGAGAGAAAAGTGTTGTTGAATTCTCACCCCGCGTGCGTGTAACATCCTCCGCTGATAAAAGACATTAAATCTTATTAAATCCGCCGCAAATCTCTGTACATCGTTTGAAAACTATATATGCTGTCAGCTCAGCATTAAAAGGTGTTCGACTGTTCGTGAAGTGAAGGTGTTTTTTTGGACAATTTGGGATTGCGCTGCGCGCCCCACACGAGCACATGGTGTGCCACGAAACGCTAGCGTGAAGGAGGAGTTCACCCAAATTACAAGTAAGTGCGCATGGCTCCTATAACCTTCTGTTAGCTGATTCATCCACCTGTTCCGATTTCCAAAGGCAGCTAACTTTCCTGCACAATTTCGCATCAAGTAGCTACGACAATAGACCACACGGTTGGATACCTACATACAGTCCACTAACGCGCTAATCTCTGAAAAGGGAAACTAAAAAGCGCACCGCAAATTAAAACACCCTTGCAGGGCGTGATCAAAATTCAATTCTGTACGCCCCAGTATTCACAGTATGTATGAATGTATGTAAATATTGTACTGTAATATTGTACACAAGAGTTCACAAGACAATGGTAAAAACAGACACGGTCAGTTGTCAGTCAGTTGGACAGTCAATTGACCTCACGTGACTGAAACACTCTAATATCTTCGGCACAATGAAAGTAAGGTCGACTGGGTACGGTTGAAACACAGGACGGTTGAAACAACGCAAATATCTCGCAAACCATTCGCGGGACGGCGAGGGGTCCAAGGGGGAAAGAAGCGGATGATCGGTTTGTACACGAAAAACATCGTGACGTTGCTTCCCGCGCGCGTAATTTGTTTGTAGAAGACCCTATTGTGTTTTGATCCCCCAAATTATTCTGGTGAGAGTATTGAGTGTGAGTTTATGTTTGAAGTGAAGCTTGTGGTTCATCTCAGCGTATCTAGTTTTACTGTATAATTATTCTCATTATTACTACAACGGCTTTTTTCCCGAAAGTAGGAGGTGGGGACGGTTGAAACAGAGTGATTTTCTTGTAATTTTTGACATTAAAATGAAAGTCAAAGTAAGTATTCTTTTAGTTTGTTTTCATATGTTTTTAATTACCTATAGTCATGTTACGTTTAAAATGCAATTAGCTTATTTTTGTTTTGGTTTAGTTAACTAACTTATATAAGGTGACAAATAACTTGTAAGCGCAATAACGCTAGCCGATTATAAACTGTTCCTAAATTATACGTTATCTCATAAAAAATACGAATAAAACACATAAAAGTATTATATTTTGTCACTGTTTCAACCGGCCCTGGGATGGGGACAGTTGAAACAAATAGTTTTTTTTTTCAATTTGATCTAGGTATTACTAAAACTAAAACAGTTGGACCCAAAATTTTTTTGCTGTTTAGTAGATAAAAACACGCTCTTTCATTTGATATATTTTCTTCACCTCACAGATTATAATAAAAAGCAAAACTACGGATATACGAACTATTGGTTCAATCGTACCCTGTCTACCCTACTTATCTCTTTTTAATCTTCTTCATGACTACCACGGCATACAATGAGCTCATCAAAAGTTCGCAGGCATATCATAAACATTTCTCAATTTATGAGCATCTGAACATCTCGATAAAAAAAACGGGAGTAAAAAAAAGTATACGACTTTAGTTTTCTTTGTTGCTGCAAAGTAGTTTTAATGCAATTATAAGATATAACGATATATAATTGCAGAAAACAAGCAGAATCATGTTTTATACACAAGTGTTTGTTTCAACTATAACAATGTTTCAATCATAACCATTCCGTTATAAAGAGCAGATTGCAAACGTCGGGACTAACCATTTATTTTATTGTATACAGACATACGGGTAAAACTGAGATCCTCTTTTTTGAAGTCTGTTAATAACCATTTGTTATATATATACAAGAACCTTCTCCAGAATGTATTAAATACTTTTCTGAAAACCGCATCAAAATTGGTTCAACCTAACGCGAGATAATCTCGGACAATCATACATACAAACATACCGATCAAACTGAGAACCTCCTTTTTTACAATGACACGCAGCGTGCAGATTTCTAAAAAACCTTAATATTTCCATAATTAGTAAACTAGGTCAAAAACTACACAAATAATTGTTAACATCAATAGAACAAATATGTGCATCGAATGCAGAACCTCCTTCTATTTAGAAGTCGGTTACTTTTGGGGACGATTAAAACGCGAGGACGATTGAAACGTTTCAATCGTCCACAAGCAAAGTTACTTCAAAGATTTACGGTTTTCAAGTACGCTACCGCGTCTTTAGTTAAAGTTTTAAAATCCTCCACTTGCCCGTGGTATTTGGTTAGAGGGCAGTCAAATACCGTGTGGTGAACAGTCTGCTCGGGAGCTCCACACCGGCACGCTGCTGATTCGCACCAGTTCCATTTGTGCCATAAGTAAGCACAGTTCCCAACTCCTGTCCTTATCCGATTCAGCATGCACCAAACGCGTCGGGGCTCTTCAAATCCAGTAGGTCGTGCCTTGTGATTAGGCTTGAAGATATCATCAGGAAGAGATCTTGACTCCCATTCAGATGCCCAGGATTCCTGTAGGTTGGAAGTTGGTTCAGGATCATGGAATCTCAGCGCTGGAGGGTGGCGTGACTTTAGTCTTGTCTTTTTAAAGTCGGCTAGGTCTTCATGGACGGGTAGTGTTGGAGATGCCCAAATTTTTTGTATTTCGAGTCCAAGGCATCTTTCTCTTCGCATATGAGGAGGCAGTATATGGGATAGGGCTGGTAGCTAGTAAGTTGGAGTAGGCTTAAGGCATCCCGTGATGAGGCGCATCGTGTGGTGGAGTTGGACGTCCACCAGGGAACTGTGGGCGCTGTTCAGCCAGACCGCAGAGCTGTATTCAGCCGTCGAATATACCAGCGACAATGCTGAGGTCCGGAGAGTAGCTGCATTGGCACCCCAGGTAGTTCCGGTGAGTTTTTGGATGATACTATTGCGAGTTTTCAGCTTTGCAGACACTTTCTCAAGGTGATGTTTGAAGTTCAGGCTTCTATCAAGGGTAACTCCCAGGTATTTGGGGGAGAAAGTATGTTTAACCCTGGTGTTTCTGAACTTCACCTTGAGTTCTTTGTTGGCCATTTTGTTGTTCAGGTGGAAGCAAGCTACTTCGGTTTTAGTAGGGTTTGGACACAGGCGCCACTTAGTAAAGAAGTTGTCCATGGTAGATAGATCCCTTGTTAGCGTTAATTCGGTAGCCTCCATGCTAGCATCCTGTGTTACCAAGGCCAAATCGTCTGCGTATCCAAACTTACGACTGGTTGTTTCGGGCATATCGTGGATGTACACATTGAAGAGCACAGGTGCGAGGACTGACCCTTGGGGAAGGCCATTATTACATTTACGAGTGCCTACCCACTCGTAATTGAAATCACCATGCGATTGTTTTTGACAGTTGACGTATGTGACATCTGCCAAAAGTGCCAAAGTATGTTTGTCGGAAGAATTAGCAGCGGGGCTCGATTGTGATATTTGTGCGACGATTTATTGAAAATATAAAAAATGGCAAGCCTGGAGGAGTGCATTATGATGACGATGACGGACACGGACAGCGACGAAGACGACGACGTTCCTCACCGTCAACATAATCCAGCTGCGGTAGGCGTCGCAGAAATAATTCATTACGAGCAAGCATTTGCGATGCCTAATGCGGGATTTTTATAGTACATTATGATACAAGTGTGCTAAGTTGGTTATAACACTCGAGTTGGTTTTTAAGCCTGAGCCGAAGGCGAAGGCTTAATGGAGACGAGAAGTGTAATGACCAATGCTCACGTGTTTCATACGACGTTTTTCAACACATTTGCGAAAAAAAAAAAAAAAAAAAATGTTAAAAGATATGTAATGAAAAAGCACTAGTGCGATAATGTAATGTAAAAGGCACGGCATGGGTAATATTCTGCATTATCAGTGTAAATACGCTGTAATAAGACCTACTTTACGAGCAGGTGTGTTGAAAAAAATAGTATCGGCTTACGAAACCGTTGGCGCGGGCTCTAATTGAAGAAATCCAAGTTATTAGTTAATACATTTTTTTACATATATAATTCGTTTACATGACACTGGCAGATACGCTACGTTTTACGTTTGACCAATTTGATAAATCTATTTTAAGTTATAGTATGAGAAAATAAAAACCGGTATCAAGGACAACACTATAACATCTGCGTAAAAAGGTACGTAACGGGAAAATTGTCTCTGACTGACATTGTAAAATTTCTGCATGTTGGTAAACAGCGTGTGACTTTCAAAAATACGGCTTTTGGAAAATGGTGACATAAAAGTCATCGGTGATAATTTTAGTCACCGGTGACTTTGATATCACCAGTGAGATTCAAAAATCGGCCCCCAGTATCTTAGAACATTCGTCAATACAAACAGAGACTGCTAAAATCATATCCCTTCCATTCGGCTCTGCCTTACTTTCGCCCACGTAACCGCCCGGCACCGGACCGGCGCCGGCGCAACTCGAGCCGTAAAGTATTCTTTGTAAGAAATTCCATACTGCAACGCACACATATCGACCTTTATAAATTATGCAAACCTCACCTAAAGTAAGTAAGTAATTAAAAACTTTTACTTTAAATACATGTTTGCGAGTTCTACAGCTCATAGAACCAATATTAGTATTTATTTGTACCCATGACACATCACGCGTTGTTGTATCAAGTGAAACTTGTGTAAGATAGTCCTATTGTCATAAAATTGTGTTTTTGTGTTGCATTGAACACATTTTTTAATTTATATGCAGATGCAAGGCTTATTTATTGACATAAAGGCAGTATAAAAGAGCGCTAAATATCTGCTACTTCATCATACAGGCCAAGTCTGCGAGTAATCAACATCATGAAATATTCGTTGTTCGTCGTAATTCTGCTGGTAAGTCCTTTTTTTCTGAGAAAAAAACCCATACGGCCACGTGGTTCGAACCAAGTGGAATTCAACGGTCCTTGTGGTCGGACAGTACTAAGAAATAAAAATTCCTCATCGTCCGACATATCGGACAGCGTTGTCGAACCACATAGCCGTAGGGAAAAACCTCCTCAGCAGCCGCCATCTGCGGTCTTATGCGGAGGACTCCAGGATCTCATATTGAGTGGCTCGTCTTCGGGCGAAAAATATGTCCGTTGCCTTCATTCCTTCATAAGCCTCTCTTCGAGTACGACACTTATCCCGGTCCGGCGTTAGTCTCATCCAGAAATGACCCGCGGTCTTTTTTACGTCGTATCGTCGATCAAAGTCTAGTAAATAGATCGAGTGGGGTATCATATAAAAGGGCTTGAGTTGCACTTTCTAAAACCATTTTTTTTTTACAGTGGTTAAATTTTGATTTATTAAGGAAAATGTAGAAAAAAATATCATTCCCCCCTTATCTCCGAAGTTTACAAAGCGAAAATTCTGAAATATTTACATATGATTTAGAGTAACATGAATAATACAGGAAAAATACAACGATATCTCTATCTAGTTTATATATATATATATATATTTTTTTAAATAATTTCTTAATTAAATTTGTAATTTACTTACTTTTGTATGAAATTTTATACCTTCAAATTCCTATCAGATTATCGTTAAAGTCCCTTCATTCAAATAAAAAATAAATAATCGAAATCGGTACGCGTGATGAAAAGCTATCGCTGATAAACAAACATACCTAATGTATTGTAAGTTGTTAGTACCAAAATGCAGAAGGCGCTTTGCAACGGTAACTTCTACTATGAGCTGTTTAAGATTGTTCAAGAATGAATGGGGTCCTGACATGACGGGTATGGTGTATGAAAGTTTGTACGGAACCCTTGGGGTTTTTAGGCCAGTGGCCCCACCACATGCAACACTTGCGACCCCAATGACCCCCATTAGTCGCCTTTTACGACAGGCGGGGGTGTGGATGTGGACCTGTTCTTGTCCCTGCCCACTCAATACATAATTATTTGACGTTGTTGCTAAATTCTTCATAAAGAACATTGACAATGCGCCGTTGAGATTAAAACTTATCAACTTTGGCGTTGATCAAAATCCACTCTGTCCGGAAGGCAGCCCGCCGCTCCCACGGCGAGGGCTTTATCAGCATGTACAAAGCGCTAGAGTTTAAAGTGTTATATTTTATCCAGCATGTTTGCATATGCCGCTTCTACACATCTGATGAGGTATAAGTATATAAGAACAAAGATGTGCATATTATCTTCAATCTCTTAGTTGGCCGCGTGGTTTCCAGTTGCTCCTCAAGCTCTTAGTTGAAAATGCGCTTAGCTTCTCGCTTGTCCTTTATTAGCGAGACGTGACAAGTGACCACATCACCGAACCTACAGTACAGGCTGTAGGTTCGGTGATGTAGGCTACAGTAGTCGTACCTACAGTCCGACGTCAAATTATTAGACATGAATAAATTTAAAAATGCAGTTAAGTCATGGATTTTAGATAAATGTTTCTATAGTTTAAAGGAATACATGGAACTTAAATAATTTTGTACTATGCAATTAATGTATGTTTAATTATTTAACATTAGTGGTAAAAGTTGTATACAATATTGTTGACATTTTAATGAAACGTAATACTATTAATTATTAAGATAAGTGTGTACACCTGCAAAGGTAGAGTTCAGTGAAACTTTCTTTATGTAACTATATCTGCAATTGTAACCTAAATTCATTATACGCAATAAATTTCAATTTCAATTTCAAAGATCGTGTGTACATTCTCCACCGTATTACCATGGAATACAACGAATGCTCTTTTTTATTTCAGGTGGCTTTCGCCGCTAGCAAATGTCAAGTGCTGAAGCGTAAGATTTATTTTAAATATTTTAACTAATTAAGGAATTAAACGACCTGCACGGGTATCACAAGACGGCCGCGACATACTCTCGAGCTCTCTCGCACTATCCGTCTCTCTTTAATTAGACCACTTGGACAGAGACGGATAGTGCGCGGCCGTCTTGTGATAGCCGTGCTGGGTAGAAGTAAGGTAGTTAGGTATTTCGCAAATTTTACTTCGAACGAAATAATAGATCTAGAAATAAACTAAAACGAAAAAAGTCAAATAAATTTTCACTACAAATGTATTGTAATGTTTTGTTAAGTTTAAAAAACCTCTTAACACGATCAACGCCACGCAATAAAGAATAAGTACTCTAACATAACTTTGGACCTTTTTACAGCCGATGTGATTAACAATAATATTCAGAACATAACATTTAAAATCACATATTCAAAGATTATTAATGCCTGAATTAAGTTTCAGATTAATGATTAGCACCATCTAGCGAGCATAATTTTGGTTCAAGTTCAGTTCGATCGGTAGATGACGCTGATGTTATTTTATTAACGAGCTATTTAGACCAATGAAAATAAAAATCTTACAAAAAGCGTCAACAGGTTTTATGTGATTCTAAAATTAGTAAAATTATTAACGAATCACTAATCTAACTTTTTTTAACCTAAATAACCTTGTGGATAAAAAGAAGGCATACTGCACTTAAATATTTAACATACTCTTTATAACATACTCTACTTAAATATTTATTTCAGTAACTTCGTAAACAAAACATGTTATTAGTCCCTATTATAATTTAATTTTGCCCAGTTGGGATCGAAAAACAAAAAAAAACGTTTTACCATGGTTTTCCCGGCTTTAATACGTAGAAAAATCATTATCTATAAAAAACGAAAGCAAAAAGCAACATCCTCTCGCTGGAATTTGAACCCCCGGCCAACGGCGTTGTACACCAATGTTATATTAACCATTGGTCTAATTGACCGGTGAAAGCTGTGGTGAAATTACGTATTATATTGCATTCGCAAATCTTTAAGCGAGAAAATACCGAGAAAACTAATTTTCTCGGAAACGAGACCTATCTAGATCGATTTCTCGCCCCCGTCATCACCTATATTCCAAATTTCATCGAAATCGTTAGAGCCGTTTCCGAGAATTTGATTGCAAATATATATAAAGTGGATAATGAAATTAAAGATAAAAAATGTAAACAAATGTGTTGCCACTGCAATAAAATCAATCCCAAGAAGTGGAAACTAAAAATTCGTTAAATACGCGAATAAAAAAATGCGACTAATTTATACGTAAAACAATGCCTGGAAAATATTCGTAAATATTTAAATAAGCAAAATGAAAACGTAATTATTTTATATTCATAAATATGTGCAGTTTATATTTACGCCACTGGCAATGGTTAGGAATTGTAAACCTTTGGTTCGTAATTTAATTAATATACCTGGATATTCCTATTCCTTGTTCTTAATTGACGACCGCTTTAGCCTAGTTGGTAGTGACCCTGCCTACGAAGCTAGAGGTCCTGGGTTCGAATCCTGGTAAGGGCATTTATTTGTGTGATGAGCACGAATATTTGTTCCTGAGTCATGGATGTTTTATATGTATTTAAGTATTTATTTCTCTATTTAAGTATGTTTATCGTCGTCTAGTACCCATAGTACAAGCTTTGCTTAGTTTGGGACTAGGTCGATATGTGTAAGATTGTCCGCAAATATTTATTATTTATTTATTTATTATTAATGTTCGAAGAAGGTTTAAAATTGGTGACGCCTCAAAGATGGAGTGATTGTGTGGCTCATGCAATAAAAGTAGAGGATAAAATGTGCCAACTCGACCACCTAATAGACAATGTAACAGAGATATTAATAACTAGCTGTTACCCGCGACTTCGTCCGCGTAGAACTTATACTTAGAAAATATAATGCAAACAAACTTCTACTTAACATCTTAAGGGATGATTTCCGAGACAAAAACTATTCTATATCCTTCGAAGGGTCTCAAATTATCTCTATACCAAATTTCATCTAGGTAGGTACATGGATGTTATCCAAACTTTCACCCCTTATTTCATATACCCTTAGGGGATGATTTTCGGGATAAAAACTATCTAATGTCATTCTTCGGGACTCAAACGACCTTTATACCAAATTTCATCTAAACGGGATTCATCCAAATTCTCAGCCCCCATTTCACCCCCTTAGGGAGTGATTTCCGGAATTAAAACTATCCTATGTCCTTTCCCAGGACTCAAGCTATCTCTATACCAAATTGTATTAAAATGGGTTCCATCCGAATTTTTACCCCTAATTTCACCCCCTTAGGGGATGATTTCTGGGGTAAAAACTATCCCATGTCCTTTCCCAGGACTTAACCTATATCTACACCAAATTTCATCAAAATAGATTACATCCAAATTTTCACCCCCCCCCTTTTTTCACCCCCTTAGGGGATGATTTCCGGGATAAAACCTATTATATGTCCTTCCCCGGGACTCAAACTATTTATATACCAAATTTCATCTAAATCGGTGCAGCGGTTTAAGTAGCTCCATACAAATTTCCACCCCCAATTTCAGCCCCTCAGATTTAAAAACTACCCTTAGTCCTACCCCGGGGCTCAAACTATCTGTATACCAAATTTCATCTAAATCGGTTCAGCGGTTTAGGCGTGAAGAGGTAACAGACAGACAGACACACTTTCGCATTTATAATATTAATATGGAAGTATGAATTATTAGTATCGATAGTATGGGTTCTTTCCGCTTTTCTTCCAAATAGAGGTGTAGCTGTAGGAGACTCACTTCAAAAGAAAGAAGAAACGAAAAACTCATTCAAATATCTCAAAAATTTACGAAGCTACAACCGTTTTAATGTCGCTTGTTAGAGTGAGAGAACGATCAGGGACCGTGACGTCACGATCCTCGAGCGTCATAGTAAAAAACAATCGTTTCATTATAATGGTGCGTTTTGCGGAAAAGAGACGCAACAAACCCCCTCTTAAAACTTTATACACTTATAACTTAGTGATTACCTATACGAGTATAGCCTCTTGCGTTGTTTTTTTTCGAGATAATACAACATTATGATTATTTTGTTTAGTGTCTACATCCCTATTTTCGATAAGATAAGATAAAATAAGATTTCTTTATTGTCAGAAGTCAGAACTGTGTACATTTAGTTGTTTTGGGTAAAATAAAGTCCAACAGCTTGCCCATTTCGGACGTACAATATTAAACTTAAAGCTAGTCAAATATACTAAAACAATAACAACAATAGTATTTCCAAATAATTTTAACCATATTCACACATAAAATATGAATTTAGATCTATCCGACATCCGTATTTTCTTTTAAACCACGAACTTCGGAATTCGAAAATATTCGGGTATCTCTATCTCTATCGCACTAACAAATGACAGGAATGCAGATATACGAACTTCGAGTTTCGGTTTTCGTGGTTTGATGGCTGAAAACGCAAAGAGCGCGCGCGCGTGCCATTCAAAAAAACCAAGTTATAAGTGGAGATAAATAAATAGAAGATAATGAAACTCCCATTCAAATATCTCAAAAAATTATGAAGCTACATCCGTTTTAATGTCGCTTGTTAGAGTGAGAAAACGATGAGGGACTGTGACGTCAATATACTCGAGCGTCATAGTAAAAAACAATCATTTCATATGAAGGTGCGTTTTGCGGAAAAGGGACAGAACATACCCCTTCTTAAAACTTTGGACTCTTATAACTTAATCATTACCTATATAACCTCTTGCTTTGTTTTTTTCTCCATTTGACTATATTTATTTTAAATTCTTTTTCGAGAAAATACATTATGATTATTTACCATATTTTCGATTCCTGAGCTATAACCACGAACTTCGGAATTCGAAAATATTCGGGTATCTCTATCTCTATCGCACTAACCATACTCGAGTGACAGGGATGCAAATATATGAACATTGAGTATCGGTTTTCGTGGTAGCGCCGCAGGTACTTTGGCTGAATGCGCCGAGCGCGTGCCATTGTCATTCAAAAAAAACAAATTCGTGTTAATTATATTGTTCAAATTTGTTGATTTCATTTATTGAAATTACGACATAAAACGACATTTGCGCATATAAGTTCTCATATCAGAATCGAATATTTTTTTATGGTTTATATTTTAGCATTTTTCTCGTAAAGGTCTATCGTAGACGGGATTTAAATTATTAATAAGTGAAAGGCAAAGCAATTCCGCCATTTTGACGAAAATTTGACGGTTCTTATAGCTGACAGTTGGAGCAGCGTTTGATTTTAATAAAAATAAATGAAAAATTAAATGAAGTCGTATATTTCGGAAAATTAATTAACTGTCGCAGTCGGATAAAAACTATCCTAAGTTGCAGCTAGAATAATAATGTACCTATATAAAATGTTTCATATTTTTCAGTTCATGGGATGCTGAGAACATTCGAACCGCGCAAAGCTTAGTTTCAAACTGGCTGATTCTTTTTTTAATTTAGAGATTTATTATAAGTGGAGATAAATGTAACTGAGGAGGATTCGACGTCTTCCTCAGAAAGCGAGAGTGGTCCTAATGTCCTAATAAGACATATAATAATGGCACGTCTTGCTTCCATCGCTTGGTGTGGTTCTAGTGGCTGCAGGCTTTTGCTGTATATCGTAGCCGGACTATCGTCACCTACTAACTACCTATTCTTACCAACCTACGACATTAAAGTGATCAAAGTAAAATATAAGATAAGATTTTAAAAGTAGTGACGATATATTCATTAGTTAAAACCGAAACCTGGTTGATTGCCCCTGAGACGTCACTTTGACGTTGACAGTTCTTTGTTTACATTTTTTATCTTTAATTTTATTATCCACTTTACTCGTTTCATAGCATAGGACCATACCTACATATACACCGTGTCCAATAACTTCGAATACACTTTTTCTAGCACTGGTTTGAAAAAAATAGAAAACTTTCAGACATTTTTGTCATTATAATTTGAAGTTTATACTGTCATGAACAAATAACAATATTTAAAAAATATTTATCTAGCGTCGTTAACTTTAAATCCATGATGAAGCAATTCCGGGAACCTATTATCTCATAATTTCTTAAGGGCGATAGCGTGAGTGCAATTATTGCGGCGTTGAAACCTTTTGGAATTAAGCGTAACCTAGTTTATACTACAATTAGAAGATACAAGAAGACCTCCACATTAGAAGACCGAAAGAGATCTGGTCGCCCGCGTTCTGCAAAAACGGATAGGGTCGTGAAACTCGTGAGAGAGCGTCTCCGCCGGAAAAAACACCGTTCGATCCGATAATTAGCTGCAGACTTAAATATTTTAAGAGGATCAGTACACAACATTTTGAGAGCAGACCTTGGGTATCACGCTTACAAGAAAAGAAAAGTACACGGCATTTCACACTATACTTTCCTGGCACGCGGGGGATGAATTCGTTTTTTCGGGCAAAAAAATCTTCGTATTAGAGCAACCTCTCAATGTTCAAAATGGTCGTTTGTGGGCAGCTAACACCCAAGATATTCCAGATAATCAGAGAAATGTGCCAAGATTCCAGAGTGCACCATCAGTGATGGTTTGGGGAGCAGTTTGTAAGCGGGGTAAACTTTCTTTGGTATTTATCGACAAAGGGGTAAAAAAGATGAATGCTGATTACTATAAAACAGAAGTTTTGGAAAAAAATGTTGCTCTAAACCAATCCAAACTTAAAAATGTTGTATGGAAACGATTACTATTGTTTCCAACAAGACGGAGCTCCATCCCACACGGCAAACGCAGTTCAAGCGTGGTGTCAGGCCAATTTAACGGATTTCTTGCCAAAAAGTTAATGGCCCCCGAGTTCTCCAGATTTAAATGTACTGGACTTTTTTATATGGTCATATATGCTCTCGAAACTTGATAACTACAAAATAAAGAATTTGGAGCATTTCAAAAAAGTTATCGTACAAATTTCGGACGAAATGCCGATGGAGGCAGTGCATGCCGCGTGCGACGGATTCGAAAAACGTTTGAAGCTGATGATGAAGGTTAAAGGCGGAGTTATCCCAAAACATTTTTTGTACACATATTTAAATACTGTTTAATCCGGGTCTAACGCGATATTTATTTACCTTTATTTCTGACGTTTCGACACGGGTTGCACCGGTCATGGTCGCAGATAACTGTCGTCCCAGCAAGTTGTCAACAGAGATATGGGTTTACAATATTTTGAAGGGTAGTGAAAATATAGAAATATAGTTTTTATTGCAATTGTTATTAACACTTTTTTTTTAATGAGAGTTTGAAACTGTATGCGAACTTATTGGACACGGTGTATACAGGGTGACTGGTAATTCGACCTATTCCTTGAAAGGGGTTATACTAGAGCTAATTTGCAACAATTTATGTCCAGTCAACCAGGGGTCAAAACTCGCTGGTTTCCGAGATATTCGAGTTTTTAGTTTGTATGAAAAAAAATCTCTTTGCAGCCTTAAGCTGGTGATTGTGACAAAAGTACTTCCATTTGGATGGTAAAAAAACATTGTTGTCACAATCAGCACTTTAAGGCTGCAAGGCGATTTTTTTTCAAACAAACTTAAAACTCGAAAAATTAAAAAAAATCGTATTTTGACCGCTGGTTGACTGGACATAAATTGTTGCAAATTAGCTCTAGTATAACCCCTTTCAAGGAATAGGTCGAATTACCAGTCACCCTGTATATACAAATATTGGTCGTTTAATAGTATAGGATTAACGCGAATAAATTATTATCTATTCTATTCTAAATTCATTTGTTTTTTCTTTTTCAGTAAAACGCTTGAGTGTCCTTGGTGAGCAACTCAAATTTTTTTGCTTATAAATTGTACCAGCAATTGAATTTTTATTTCTGTCACCTACCTATTAGGTACTTGTAGGCGACACGGTTAACGCCAGATTTTACATATTTTTCTTGTTACAGGCGGTGACGGGCATGGCTGTGAACGTAAGTACCTACAAACAGTTCTATCCTCCTTAGCTCCAACGTAGTGCTGGTTTAACAAAACATGTTCAAGGGAAAAAAAGTAAAGAAAAAGAATGTTGTTTGAAAGATGTTTTTAATCACGAAACATGTTATTAAATTGGAAGTTGAAGTGAACAGTCTACTGTCAGATATAAAGTCAATTATTAAAAAATAATCACTGCAGTTGCCGGAAATATTATATATTAGCTTCTGCGCGCGACTCTGTCCGCATGGAACTCGTTTATATCGTAGATCCATACACACTGTCATCCCCCATTTCACCCCCTTATGTGGTGATTTTCGGGATAAAAACTATTCTATGTCATTTCCTGGGACTCAAACTATCTCTATACCAAATTTCATCTAAATCGGTTGAGCGGTTTAAGCGTGAAGAGGTAACATACATAGAATCACAAAGTCAGACTGACAGACACACATTCGTATTTATAATATTAACTTTTTTTTGTTACAGCCGATGGGCGTGGGCAAGGCTCTGGAGGTACGTACCTACATACAGTTCTATCCTTCTTAGCTGTTTTTAAACATGAAACATGTTATTAAATTGGAAGTTGAAGTGAACAGTTTACGGTCAAATATAAAGTTTTTTTTTTTTGATCTCTGATATAACTAGAAACAGCCCCCACGATGGATACGGCCGATACGGGCGACTGAATCCGCTCTTACATCATGATAAAAGATTTCTAATGGAATTAGTGATTCTGTGTATGAATGATGAGTGATGGTTGTAATGGATGACGGGTCAAATGGAGAGTGAATTATGAGCCATTGAACTTTTTCAGGTTATTAACTATGGAGTAGGCAATGATTTCCTGCAGGTTGTATGGTTCTATATGGAGATTATGACAGGTGATTTCGTAGTTATATCTCGGGCTTGTGAATTTCAAACAGTGTTTTAAAAGGTGGTCGATGGAGTGTGCGGTGCTTCCATCTCATGGGCAAAGGTCATCGGTGGTTATCTTGAAGCGGTATAGGTAGGTTTTGTGGTAGCCGTGTCTGGTGAGAATTTGGAATGAGATAATGGTCTTATCAAATATAAAGTAAAATATTAAAAAATAATTACTGCAGTCCCCGGAAATATTATATATATGTCGAGGTGTGGACGTATCTTGGGATTTCGGGCATTGATAAAGGACGATGGCAATAGGTTTACAAACTTATCTCTTGACTTCATTACAGAACTCTTACAAAAGTTATGTGAAATACAGGGAACTGGCAATTTCAGTAACTCGTCTTCCGTTAGACCATTCTCTCCACGATAAATTCTCCATCTCGGAGAGCTTCCACCTCCTATCAGACATTTTCTTCAATGAAAATCAGTCCAACTGTCCATGAGTACAACTTTGAAAGAAAGAAAGAAAGAAAGAAAGAAAAATGTTTATTGTCACACAAACAGATTACATACGAAAAATACATTATGAGAAAAAAAATACAAGATTATTTGTGTGACAAAAGGAACGAACTCAGCATGTGCTGTGACAGTCATTGCTGTACAGCGCTGGTTTTCAGTTCGTCCCCTTTTCACTCACACCACATCCACATTGACTGCTAGTGCAGGTCGAGGTAGAACAAAAAATAAAGAAAAACACAAAGTAATTACAATATAATACAATAAAAAAACAAATACGGTAAAATAAAAAAGAGAGAAATTAAAGAAGAACACTCACATTGGCTTAGACCTATTTATAGGGAGAATAACTTAACTTACTACAAAGTTTAGTTCCTAACCTGTTGGAACAGACAGGTCGATATATTTTAAATGCATCGGAGTTAAATAATACTAACAGCCACAAGACACCAGATTTAAGTAGTGCCTTCAGCTTGTATCTAATTGTTTTGCTATTAAAATTAAACTCAATTTGCGCTTAAACGTTAGGAAGGACAAGTTAGTTCGTAAAGGCGGTGGTAGGTCGTTCCATATCTTAAATACTCGGATATTTAAAAGAACCCCGAAAACCCGCGGTTTTGTGGTGCGGAGCATTCATTTTGTTTAAAAACTTACTGCGAGTGTTTCGGTCATGAGCATCTTTCATCCACTTTATTTTTTTTTAAAGATATTCAGGTTTTTGTGTAGAAACTATGCTTCGAACCAAACTTGCCAAATGCAGTGTCCTGCGTGCAGCCATTTTTAAGATTTTCCTCTCATTGAGGAATGGTGTAATACGGGATCGTTTGGGCACAGAAAAACAGAATCTAGTACAGGCATTCTGAACTCTCTGGATTGCCTGCGCGGTTTTAGCAAAGAGTCGTGGCCCATATACGGTATCACAGTAATTGAACTGAGAGAGTACAAGTGACTCCACTAAAATTAGCCTTACCTCTTCTGAGAGGAAATTTCTAATGCCATACAGAACTTTCAATCGATAGAAAGCGTTTCTTATTTGTATATTTACGTGTTCAATGAACCGCAGATCACTATCCATCAGTAAACCTAGATTTTTGGCGACTTCCACTCTCTCAACACCCTCCCCGTCAATCACAAGCATCGGGTCATGGCTAATTACGCGACTACGCTGCAGTTTAGAGCCCAATACAAGATATTTTGACTTTGCAGGGTTCAAGACTAAGTTATTATTGTATGCCCATTTGTATATAATATCAAGATCCTCATTTACTAACTACTAACTTCACCGCAAGTTTTGTATCTTGTGGGTCAAATGAGAAATATACCTGCGTGTCGTCTGCATACAGATGTAATTTGCAGTGCTTGAGGAGCTTACTAAGGTCTGCAGTAAATAAAATAAAAAGTAACGGGCTGAGAATTGAACCCTGTGGTGTACCTCGTTTGACTGGCTTAGTTGTTGAGCGCAATAAAATTCCTGGCCACATGCATTTTCCGTAAGAACATACTGCTTGCGGTCTGTTAGATATGACATGAACCATTTCCGAGTCGATACTGACAGACCATAGTACGCCATTTTTGCTATCAGTAATTCCTTACTAATGCAGTCAAATGCTCGTGAAAAGTCGAGCAATACGAGTATACTGCATTTACCCTCATCAGTAGCTGATAATATGTCATCCGTTACATGAGCCAACGCGGTAGTCGTACTGTGCCCGCTGCGGAATCCAGATTGTACGGTGGGTAGCATAGTATTCTGCTCTAAGTATTTAGTCAGCTGAGAGCAAACCACTCTTTCAAGAAGCTTGGACATGACCGGGAGGATGCTTATCGGACGTAAGTCTTTATGGGATTCCACAGTAGAACTCTTGGGAAGAGGTTTAACTCTGGCAATCTTCCATGCCTCAGGGAACACTTTTAAGGAAATTGACTTATTCACCATAGCCGTAATTATAGGTAACGTAAGAGGTAGCGTCATACGAATCATTTGTATGGTAATTAAATCATCTCCGCAGGCATTTGTTTTAATATTACTGATTATATTTAAAATTTGGTCTTCGGAACACTCCGATATTTCAAAAGTACTACTTCCAAATCTGTTCTTTATGAAATAGGTATAAGTATTCAAGTCGATATGACTGTTACCTGGTATATTTAAAAAGGAATCGTTGATATCATCGGGATTATTTAAATAGTCAGGTATAGGAATAATGTTCTCACTAACAAAAGCCGAGGATCTTTTTAAATGCTGCCACATTTTAGCAGGGTACTTTATATTGTTATTAACATAGAAAGTAAAATAAGCCAATTTCTCTCGTTTGATAGAGCTATTAACGAAATTACGCAATTCTTTATAGTAATCAATATGGAAGTCGATTTTAGTTGACTGAGCTCTTATAAGTGCTTTATTACGCATACTCATCATAAGTTTAACATTGTCAGTTAGCCATGGGTGTGGCTTATCTTTTACAAGCACTCGTTTAATCGGAGCATGCTTATCGAACAGTATTGTCATATAGCTATCGAAACACTTTACCATTTCATTGACATCCTCAGGCAGCAGAACATCTAACCAAGGTATAGCACGGAGGTCACTTTGAAATTCAGACTCGTTTATTTTGTTTAAAGATCTAAAAGTCATAACGCGCGGCACATCCATGGGTTTCTTTATACGAAATTCAGAAACAACCAGCGCGTGATCGCTCAAAGACGGATTGTGGTAGACTTTTGTCTGTTTGCATAGTTCAGGGGCATCTGTTAGAATTAAGTCCAAAAGAGTTGCAGAGTGTTCTGTAATACGTGTGGCCTCCTGTACCAGTTGACTAAGACTTTGTTGTGCGAAAAACGTTAACAGCTCGGGACCATGATTCTTACCCGGCTGCAAAAGATCTACATTAAAGTCAGTTAGTACGAACACATGATTGCAAAATGCGAAAGCACTTACCGTTTTGCGCGTCTTAAGCGCATCAATAGCGTTACCTACTGTCAGTGACTCAGGCCTATAGGCCGTGCCCACGGCTAGCCGCACTTGCCCGGGCAGAGTAACTTCGAGCCACATTTGCTCGAGTGGCGAGTCAGGATGGTCTTGCACGCGCACGCGCATCCCGCGCCGCACATAAAATCCCACCCCGCCGCCTCTGCCTGCTCCTGGGCTTCTGTCTGGGTGTCTGGGGTCTGTGCTTGAATATTGCGATATGGTGGCTCACCACTTTGTCGGCGCACGTAGACGCGCCCGTCCTTGGTCCACGAGTAGCGCCACTCGAGTCTCTTGCACTCTTGGCGGGCGTTGTAGAGCAGCGTCCGGTTCAGCCTCGTGAGCCGCTCGTTCAGATAGAACCGAGTGACTTCCCCGGGTACTCCTAAATCGGACGTGTCGGCCCCGCGACGCACTCGCGCGGCACTCAGCAGCTCGTTACGGGTCCCACGGCGCGCGAGCCTTATGACCAGCGGGCGCGGGCGCCCGACAGCGGGCGCCGGGCTCGCAACGTCAGATGGCGCCACTGCGCCAGCTCCCAATGCGGCATGTGTTGGTCTTTCTTTGTACCCTTTGGCGTCGAGACCCTCGGTGCTTCACTTCCTCCGTGGTACCCCCGAGTGTACCGTCATCTAGGTACCAAATGTTCAGCGGTGATTTAAGCTCAGAGATCACCTTTTGTATGGCCAGACAGAAAACTAAAGGACCCAGTGGATCACCCTGCTGTGCCCCAACCTGGGAAAGAATGAGGGATTCGTTAAAATACAGGTTTGATGGCGAGGAGTAAACCTTAAAGAGGAAAGGAAAGAGGCAAGGCACTGTCTCCCTTACTTCGCCCAAAAGAACATCACGCTCTACCGAGTTGAATGCGTTTTTGATGTCCAATTTTATAATGACGCAATCCGTGTTTTTGGGGTCCATAGAGAAAGCTCGAGTAGCATGGATGGCAGCCTCACAACCTAAACTACTGCCGAATCCTAACTGATAGGGTTGAAGATAAGCAACTATGTCCTCTCGCACAGCTCGGCATCCAAGTTTGGCCGTTAAGCGACGAAATGTGCTGCCAATAGCTATTGGTCGTACACCACCGTCTTTTTTTGAGAGGGCACATAGCGACGCACCATAAATGAACGGGCATACCACGGGGTTCAGTTGAACACTAAGTAAAAAATTGCAAAGTTTCGTCATAATATAATAGCTTTTCGTATTGCAGCTGATCGATGCCACTTTAAGAGCCACCCACACCACAGATTATATAATAGTTCTAACGAACAGATACTCGACTCTGAATAAAAATGCGCATACCTACCGTTTTCCATGCCTACTAAATTTAACAATGGAGCGACATTGAACGCGCCGGTCGTTGCCCGCACTTGCCGGCCAATAGACGCTAGGGTTGACACCGCTTAGAAATGATTCTATAATTAATAGTTGAGTGAAATAAAAAAACGGTTTATTCTTTGAAACATGTATTATAATGATGTGTAACTACAATTGCTTCACCTTGATGTAATGTTGCACGAATTTTTTTCCTTATCTAAATTTTTATTAGAACATTACACGTCCGTTACTTAGATACTTAAGCTAGGACGTTTTACTATTCGTGCAGAACCACATATTCAATGCACTTCACTGACTAGATTAATTTAATTGTTATTGTTTTTCAATTTTCATTTTTCAAAAGACTTGTAAGTATTTCCGGAGATTCTGCCAGTATCTGAACTGCATAGCTACATACCTACATACAGGCATATCAACGCAGCATGTTAAATAAAATGTAATGTCAAGTATCTCTCACCCTGTCTATCTATGGTTACGACAGTCTGAATGTAGGTACCTATTAATCTACCAGCTACCACATAGGTATAACAAAACGAAACTTGTTGTGTACGTAACTTAATGTTTTAAGTAATTACGTGTATCCCGACGACAGTACGAAATAAAGTTTGGTAGGTAGGTACTTAGGTACCTTCCTTTCTTCGTTATTTATAACGTAAGTATATAAATAACGACATATTGTATAATAGTTTAAAAGTAGCATTGCAAACTTGGAATTAGTCACTAGGCATAAGTTGTTTTAAAATATCCTCATTAGGTACGTGTTTCATCCTCGTGAGTGCATTCCAAGCACTCCCAAAAGGTTATAAGTCCCTATAGCAACGACTATGTTTACGCCCTTCCTTAGGCCGTGCAATGCATGCACCCCGCAAATCTTACTAAGTAAACTATTATACTGATTGCTGCTAGATAGGAATAAATATAAACATAAAATCAATAAGTACAAACAACGGAGTGGCGGAGTACCTAAACTTTTCGGAGGCTCGGGGTAGAATTACCGAAACCCAAGCAGGCCTTAAAGATGTATTACGTAAGTATTTCAAATAGGTATTGGGTTTTCCGTAAAAAAACATTTACGTCTTTGTTCAAACTCACTAGTTTGTATTGTACCTGTCATGGAAATAATTAGTACTTAGGTATAAAGTAGGTAAGTTACTAACCTTTCATCGTCGGTTGGCAGTGTAAAAAATAATAAGTGTCTATTTTTTTTATTGTTCATGCACCCCACAACACTGCAGTGCACTGAATTTAAACGCGACGAACGTATTTTTAAAGAATGGGGAATGGATGAAAATTTTAGAAGTCCCTGATTTTTTTTTTGGTGTTAGGAATAACCTTCCTTAACGCCAGAAAAAAATTGCAGAATTTTCAGGTGCGTCAATTATTTTTGAAAAATATAAACCGTTTTCTCACTTACGTTTTGGGCTTAGGACGGCAAATGAGAAACTTTCCTTGATTCGTCTCATATTACAAAAAATATTTTGAATATCTGACCCTGGCAATGACAAATATAGCTGCTGCAGCTGTCAATATTATTGCCAGTGTCAGTTTACCACGGATTTTTTGTAATATGAGACGAATCAAGGAAAATGTCTCATTCGCCGTCCTAAACCCAAAACGTAAGTGAGGAAACTGTTTCTATTTTTCAAAAAAAAATTGACGCACCTGAAAAGTCTGCAATTTTTTTCTGGTCTTCAGGAAGGTTATTCCTAACACCAAAAAAAAAATCAGGCACTTCTAAAATTTTCATCCATTCCCCATTGAGGAATAACTTTTCCTGTGCGCGTAAGCAGCGTCCGGCCGTGAGCGCGTGCGCCAGCCCACTGGCGGATGTACCCTTGATGGTGCGCAAAGTTTAGGTATAATTCTGAGTTGCCACGGCGCAGTTAGGTAGCAGTGCCCACACTCACATGGCTGCATTACCCACCTGTATGCATGTCGGGCTCGTGTATTTTTGGAACATAGTTGAGGTAGTGGACTATAGTTGTGTGGTTTTACGGTACCTACCATATGTTTGCGAGTTAAATAAAAATAGTAATAATAATTATTCGCATAGTATTATATGATTAACTAATTTCACAAATTTCGAATTCTAAATCAACCTCATTTAGAATCCCCTAGCACAACAGAGAACGAGAAGTGCATTTTAAAAGGTCTTGTTTATTTTTTATTATCCTCTGAAATTTATAGCATTGACGAATTATGTCAAGTAAGCCATTATGATAAACACGTTTTATACCGAGTAAAAAATACTACTAACTGTAATTATAGCCTTTAATCATTATATCAATAGTTACATTAGATCATTTGGAAATTATCTAAAACAATATAATAGGGGAGAGGTGCCATGAATGGGACAATTCTATTTAGTCAAAGATTTCAAGTAATAAATGAAGCTTAATAAAACAAAGTTTTGTTTATTACGTAACTATATTTATTTATCTTTGAAAAAATAAACTAAAAACAATATCTTCTCAAGACGTTTTAGCATGAAAGCCAAATTAAAAAAAACTTAACATATGTCCCATTCATGACTAGGTGGTCTTTAAAGGGACAGTGATAGTCATGAAAGGGACATGTATAAATATATTTTTTAAATTCTCAAATATTAAATATTCCTAACAGTTATCATAGAAAAATTGTTTTATAATCATCGTATAACACACAATTATTATTTGGAACATTTTTATTACAAAATCGGCTTATTTATGAGATCACGATTAGTCTTATTAAGATTTGTTTAAACTTAAGTTTAATGACACAGACTGCAAAAAAAATTAAAGGTTGACACCACATTTTTCATTTGCCCATTTTTGACACATTTTACATTGAAACCAGTCTTCCTTACTGGTAGAAAATTTTTGTTTGCAGACACAGCATATATCATTGTTAGTATTTGAAGATTTTCTTAGTTTTTGTAAGGGCTCATTATCACTATCAGAAAAATCAATTCTAGAGTTTGATTTAGGAATTGTTACATCACTTTCACTGGAAAGTTCCAACCGTGTCTTGCTTGGTGCCTTGCTTGATACCTTGCTTTGTCCCTTTTTACTTGTCTGCTTTTTTCCCTTTCCTCTATTCTTGGGCCTGCCTTTTTTGTCATTTTGTTTTTCTTTGTCAGATAATAAATTTTTGAATATATTTTTTACATGTGCTACGTCTGTGTTGCCCTGTTTTTTATTTAGCAAGTCTGTTAATGACTCTGCCAGCAATCTGTATTTTTCTGGAGTAGAAGTAATTATTTTAGTTGTGACTTTACTTTTGAATTGTTTCTGTTTGCGGGGTGGTGCCTTAGGAAATGGACGCACTATTTCTGGACTTAAAATTGCTGATGTTGATGGCACAGGATTAGTATAAACCGACTCCGCAACAGATGTTGACAATGCAGTTGTATCGGGATCTATGTTAATATTTGGCACATTATAAATTTCGGTGTTTGAGATATTATCTGAGGGCATTGCTTGCACTGGAGACTCACACTCATCCCGATTTGTTTCTTGCTGATTTTCTGCATTCAATGGTTGCAAGATGTCACTGTTTTGCATTGTTTCTGGTTCTAATGGACGGTTAGTTAATTCAGATAGCAGAAAGTCATCATCAGTAAAAACATTTGTGTTAAATGGATAAATTCCTGTGCTTCCTCGGCTTGTTCTATTTTTTTAGGATCAACTCGGTCTCTTTTCTTAGGAGGCATTTTAAGTTTTATTTTATGATACCTTCAACCATTTATCCTGAAACAATAATTAGGCATTCATAATCAAACACTAGCACACATTACACACGTCATGAAAGGGACGGTCATGAAAGGGACGTCCCTTTCAAGACGCGTCCAGCTGTCCCAAACAAGAATTTCGTGCATTTTTAGAAATAACCTCACAGCAAAAATATTTTTGAGTAACTTCGTATAAATGTGTACTCACCTTTTAGGTAATAAAACTACTAATAAGTTTGCAGTACAATGAATACGGAATGTTATCACAACTATTTTATAAACGTTTCCCAAAAACACCAAAAAAAATACTTTGAGGCACGAAATAACTCAACCACGTTTCGCCATTTTGTTTCTCAAGACAGCCAAGTGACATTTACTTCAATATTGTCTATGGGTCAGTGTTGCCAGAATGCAGAAAATAAAAATCTACTACTTGGTTCCTAACGCGGTTAATTGAGATTGTCCCTTTCAAAACCTGTCCCTTTCATTGCACTTTCCCCCATTCGGTTCATTATACAATTTATAAAGCAATGGTATATCAAACTAAAATAGATTAAGCGAAATTATATAAAACGTCGTGCACCCCAAACAACACGCGTTTCTTTTCTTTGATTTCAGTCAAAATGCACAATTTCAGTTTTCGCTGTTCTAATTTATGTGACTGTAAAGAATGAGGGGCATTAAACACGAGTGTGGGATTATAAAACGAGTGTTTTAATGCCTAATTATGTACAGTTACATACACTATTTTATCTATCCACATATCGATACCTGCAGACTCAAAGGCACATCATGATGAGACTCATAACTAATACATTTATTTGAAGTCGTTTTTATTTAATGTTTTTTGTTTGTTTATTTTACCTATGTTTTCCATATAACTAATGAAAAATATATTTTTAAACTGTCTATTTATTAATCGTGGCAAGCGCATGTGGTTGAAACAAATTAATAATTGAAAAGACAACAAACGATTTAATTAATAGCTGATTACCTCTAATTTGAACCCTGTATACGCCCCTATTTCACAATAAAACTGCTTTGGGTGGCTTTAACGCCCTAAGCATTTCACAGAAACAGCATATTTTATGGTCGTATATGCCATTTGTTCTAAATTTTTGGGGCGTATAAGCCTTCTTTTTAATTTATTTTTTAATGTATCTTAAATGGTAATCAATAATACGATGCATTTTCAAAATCTAAAAATGTGTACTAATTATGAACATTATAAATCTAATAACCAAAAAGTAATGCTAAAAAAAGATTTTTCTTTTTGGTTTTTTTGCTCTCCTGAAAAGTGGCGTTTTGGTGGTTACGCCCTTTGAGTCTGCAGGAATCGATATCATAAGCCTTCATGATGCATTCAGGAGCCGCATATTATGACCGGCATCGCGGCGTCGTTTTCTGGCAGCTGTCATAGTTTTTTTTTAATTCAGAGACAAATTAGAGTCGGATCCAACTGTCATATCGTTCGATATCTTACTTACGTGCGACATTTGTCAAATTTGTATGCAAATTGACAATTCATTTCGAACTGCGTCATCTCGACTGATATTAGAATAGAGGTTAAATCAAATTTCTTTATTTTTCAGAGACGTTCGAAATTTGAATGAAATAATATTATCGAAATCGAAGTTATTATTTAGTAATAATAACATTTCCACAGATAAGAATTTTTTCTAACAAAACAGTTTATTTTTATGGTGGTCATAATGTGCGGTTCTTGAACGCATCATGGAGGGTTTATGATATTTGGATAGATAATAGTAGTTTATGTGACTGTACATAATGCCTAATTATGTACAGTTACATACACTTCTTTATCTATCCACATATCATAAGCCTCCACGATGCATTCAGGAGCCGCATATTATGACCGGCATCGCGGCGTTGTTTTCTGGCAGCTGTCATAGTTTTTTCTTAATTCAGAGACAAACTAGAGTCGGATCCAACTGTCATATCGTTCGATATCTTAGTTACGTGTGACATTTGTCAAATTTGTATGCAAATTGACAATTCATTTCGAACTAATCTTCATCTCGACTGATATTAGAATAGAGGTCAAATCAAATTTCTTTGATTTCAGAGATGTTCGAAATTTGAATGAAATAATATAATCGAAATCGATGTTATTATTTAGCAATAATAACATTTTCACAGATAAGTTTGTTCTAACAAAACAGTCTATTTTTATGGTGGCCATAATGTGCGGTTCTTGAACGCATCATGGAGGGTGTATGATATTTGGATAGATAATAGTACATTACTTACCTAGGGCGGTTAAACAAAGAATGTCTCAGATCGCAGGTATTTGACGCCCGAGCCGAAGGCAAGGGCGATAAATATGCGCTCTGAGGCTTTCTTTATTACCGCCTGTGATAAATACAAAACTTTACGTCTCTTTCTGGCCAGGAAGTGGGGTTTTCCGCACGCATAGCGTGCGGTAATTCCTACTTTATGGCCAGGTATGACGTAAACAATTTAAAATGATATTTTGTTATTTGCCGCCCAAAATATGTCAATATAAAAAAAAAATCGTCCATTCTGACAGGCTAAGACCATGGGCCTTACTGCCGCCTTTTTTATGGAATAAAAGTAAGACTAGGGCAAAAGCTTCACCTATTTAGCCAAGGAATTTACCTCTGAATTGTATGATTTGATTATAATATTAGCACCAATATCACTAGTTCGGATAAATGCATTATGCAACAGAATATACAGGTGACTGGTAATTCGACCTTTTCCTTGAAAGTGGTTATACAAGAGCTAATTTGCAACAATCTATGTCCAGTCAACCAGGGGTCAAAACACGATTTTTTAAAAAATTTCGAGTTTTTAGTTTGTTTGAAAAAAAATCGCCTTGCAGCCTTAAAGTGCTGATTGTAACAAAAATGTTTTTTTACCATCCAAATGGAAGTACTTTTGTCACAATAACCAGCTTAAAGCTGCAAGGAGATTTTTTTTCATACAAACTAAAAAATCGAATATCTCGGAAGCCAGCGAGTTTTGACCCCTGGTTGACTGGATATAAATTGTTGCAAATTAGCTCTAGTATAAGTCTTTCAAGGAATAGGTCGAATTACCAGTCACCCTGTATTAGTACTAGTAAATTGGGATTATATAACTTGTTGTTTAGAAAAAATATTAGCAGTTTATGCATCAGTAATATTCTTGTATTATTAGCAAAAAAAATATTGGTACGACTTGAAATTGTAAATCATTAAAAAAAATTTTGAGAAAAAAAATCATTAGCTTGTCGTGTATTATTTTCGAGTATTATTAGTAAACTTATGCAATATGCCCGGTCAGGGTGTTTACAGGGCACTGCTGCCTAAATAAGCACATGCAAACAATAGCACTGTGTGACACAAGGCAGTTCAGACACTGCCTTGAAGCAGAGGAGACGCCTACACACATCCTAACCGATTGCCCTTGCCTCATGCGCAGTCGTTACTCCTTTCTGGGCAAACACATCATGTGCCCGGAGAAGATCAAATTTCTTGAGGTCAACAAAATCCTGCAATTCTTTGATTTTGCAGGACTTGGCCAAGAATTGTAGTAAGGGGCGATCACAATAGATCAGCGATGATCGCAGTGATACAAGGGCTCTGGCAGACCGGAAGCCACTACCATACCAGAATAATAATAATAAAATCCTATGTCCTTTCCTGGGACTGGTGATTTTCGGGATTAAAACTATCCTGTGTCCATTCCTGGGCTTTAAACTATCTCTACACCAAATTTCATCCAAATCAATAAGCTTTTAAGCGTAAAGAGGTAACAGACATACAGACAGACTGACAGCACACATTCGCATTTATAATATTTACGTTTTCTTGTTACAGGCGGTGAGGGTGGGAATGGCAATGGAAGTAAGTACCCACACACAGTTCTATCCTCTTTAGTTCCAGCTTTCTACAGATTTAACAAAACATGTTCAAGGGAAAAAAGGAAAAAAAGAAAATGTTATTTGAAAGATGTTTTTAAATTGGATGTTGAAAAGAACAGTTTACGTCCAGATATAAAGTAAAATATTAAAAATAAACACTGCAGGTAACGGAAATATTATATACTAGCTTCTGCCCGCGACTCCATTCGCGTGAAACTCGTTTATATCGTTAAACTATGCAAAGTGTCACCCTCTATTTCATCCCCATAGGTAGTGATTTCCGGGATTAAAACTATCCTGTGTCCTTTCCTGGGCCTCAAACTATCTCTACAATAAGTTTAATCCTAATCAATTTAGTGCTTTAAGCGTTAAGAGGTAACAGACATACAGACAGAAAGACAGACTGACAGACACACATTCGCATTTATAATATTTACGTTTTCTTGTTACAGACGGTGGGGGTGGGAATGGCAATGGAAGTAAGTACCCACATACAGTTCTATCCTCTTTAGTTCCAGCTTTCTATAGATTTAACAAAACATGTTCAAGGGAAAAAAGGAAAAAAATAAAATGTTATTTGAAAGATGTTTTTAAATTGGATGTTGAAGTGAACAATTTACGTCCAGATATAAAGTAAAATATAAAAAATAAACACTGCAGGCGCCGGACATATTATATACCAGTTTCTGCCCGCGACTCTATCCACATGTAACTCGTTTAGATCGTAGATCCATGAAAAGATTGCAAAGTGTCAACCCCCATTTCACCCCCTTAAGTAGTGATGTCCGCAAGAAAAACTATCCTGTGTCATTTCTTGGGCCTCAAACTATCTTTACAATAAATGTCATCAAAATCGGTTCAATAGTTTAAGCGTAAAGAGGTAACAGAAATACAGACAGAATGACAGACACACATTCGCATTTATAATATTTACGTTTTATTGTTACAGGCGGTGGGGATGGGCAAGGCTCTGGAAGTAAGACCTACATACCGTTCTTTTCTCCTTAGCTAAAGCGTTGTACAGGTTTAACAAAACATAATCAAGAGAAAAAAGGAAAAAAAATAATGTTATTTAAAGGATGTTTTCAATTGGATGTTGAAGTGAACAGTTTACGTCCAGATATAAAGTAAAATAAAAAAAAATAAACACTGCAGGTGCCGGAAATTTTATATACTAGCTTCTGCCCGCGACTCCATCCGCGTGAAACTCGTTTATATCATTAAACTATGCAAAGTGTCACCCTCTATTTCACCCCCTTAGGTAGTGATTTCCGGGATAAAAACTATCCTGTGTCCTTTCCTGGGCTTCATACTATCTGTACACCAAACTTCATCCAAATCAATTTAGTGCTTTAAGCGTAAAGAGGTACCAGACAAACAGACAGAAAGACAGAGTGACAGACACACATTCTCATTTCTAATTTTTACGTTTTTTTGTTACAGGCGGTGGGGGTGGGAATGGCAATGGAAGTAAGTACCCACATACAGTTCTATCCTCTTTACTTCCAGCTTTGTATAGATTAAACAAAACATGGATGTTGAAGTGAACAGCTTACGTCCAGATATAAAGTAAAATATTAAAAATAAATACTGCAGGTGCCGGAAATATTATATACTAGCTTCTGCCCGCGAGTCTATCCGCGTGAAACTCGTTTATATCTTCAAACTATGCAAAGTATCACCCCCCATTTCAACCCCTTAGGTAGTGATTTCCGGGATTAAAACTATCCTGTGTCCTTTCCTGGGCTTCAAACTATCTGTACACTAAATTTCATCCAAATCAATTTAGTGCTTTAAGCGTAAAGAGGTAACAGACATACAGACAGAAAGACAGACTGACAGTAACACATTCGCATTTATTATATTTACGTTTTCTTTTTACAGACGGTGGGGGTGGGAATGGCAATGGAAGTAAGTACCCACATACAGTTCTTTCCTCTTTAGTTCCACCTTTGTATAGATTTAACAAAACATTTTCAAGGGAAAAAAGGAAAAAAGAAAATGTTATTTGAAAAATGTTTTTAAATTGGATGTTGAAGTGAACAGTTTACGTCCAGATATAAAGTAAAATATTAAAAATAAACACTGCAGGTGCCGGAAATAATATATACCAGTTTCTGCCCGCGACTCCATCCACATGAAACTCGTTTATAACTTTAAACTATGCAAAGTGTCACCCCCCATTTCAACCCCTTAGGTAGTGATTTCCAGGATTAAAACTATCCTGTGTCCTTTCCTGAGTATAGATTTAACAAAACATGTTCAAGGGAAAAAAGAAAAAAAAGAAAATGTTATTTGAAAGATGTTTTTAAATTGGATGTTGAAGTGAACAGTTTACGTTAAGATATAAAGTAAAATATAAAAAATAAACACTGCAGGCACCGGAAATATTATATACCAGTTTCTGCCCGCGACTCCATCCACATGAAACTCGTTTTGATCGTAGATCCATGCAAATATTGCGAAGTGTCAACCCCCATTTCCCCCCTTAGGTAGTGATGTCCGGAATAATAACTATCCTGTGTCATTTCCTGGGCCTCACACTATCTCTATATAATATTTACGTTTTCTTGTTACAGGCGGTGGGGGTGGGCAAGGTTCTGGAAGTAAGACCTACATACAGTTCTATTCTCCTTAGCTAAAGCGTTGTACAGGTTTAACAAAACATGTTCAAGAGAAAAAAGGAAAAAAAAGAATGTTATTTAAAAGATGTTTTATATTGGACGTTGAAGTGAAGAGTTTACTTCCAGATATAAAGTAAAATATTAAAAATAAACACTGCAGGTGGCGGAAAAATTATATACTAGCTTCTGCCCGCGACTCCATCCGCGTGAAAATCGTTTATATCTTTAAACTATGCAAAGTGTCACTCCCCATTTCAACCCCTTAGGTAGTGATTTTCGGGATTAAAACTATCTTGTGTCCTTTCCTGGGCTTCAAACTCTGTACACCAAATTTCATCCAAATCAATTTAGTGATTTAAGCGTAAAGAGGTAACAGACATACAGACAGAAAGACAGACTGACAGACACACATTCGCATTTATAATATTTACGTTTTCTTTTTACAGACGGTGGGGGTGGGAATGGCAATGGAAGTAAGTACCCACAGACAGTACTATCCTCTTTAGTTTCACCTTTGTATAGATTTAACAAAACATGTTCAAGGGAAAAAAGGAAAAAAAATAAAATGTAATTTGAAAGATGTTTTTAAATTTGGTGTTGAAGTGAACAGTTTACGTTCAGATATAAAGAAAAATATAAAAAAACAAACACTGCAGGCGCCGGAAATATTATATACCTACCAGTTTCTGCCCGCGACTCCATCCACATGGAAATCGTTTAGATCGTAGATCCATGCAAATATTGCAAAGTGTCAACCCCCATTTCACCCCCTTAGGTAGTGAATACCAGAATAATAACTATCCTGTGTCATTTCCTGGGCCTCAGACTATCTCTACATAATATTTACGTTTTCTTGTTACAGGCGGTGGGGGTGGGCAAGGCTCTGGAAGTAAGACCGACATACAGTTCTATTCTCCTTAGCTAAAGCGTTGTACAGGTTTAATTAAAACATGTTCAAGAGAAAAAAGGAAAAAAAAAGAAGTTTATTTAAAAGATGTTTTATATTGGATGTTGAAGTGAACAGTTTACGTCCAGATATAAAGTAAAATATAAAAAATAAACACTGCAGGTGCCGGAAATATTATATACTAGCTTCTGCCCGCGACTCCATCCGCGTAAAACTCGTTTATATCTTTAAACTATGCAAAGTGTCGACCCCCATTTCAACCCCTTAGGTAGTGATTTCCGGGATTGAAACTATCCTGTGTCCGTTCCTGGGCTTCAAACTATCCGTGCACCAAATTTCATACAAATCAATTTAGTGATTTAAGCGTAAAGAGGTAACAGACATACAGACAGACTGACAGTAACCCATTCGCATTTATTATATTTACGTTTTCTTTTTACAGACGGTGGGGGTGGGAATGGCAATGGAAGTAAGTACCCACATACAGTTCTATCCTCTTTAGTTCCACTTTTGTATAGATTTAACACAACATGTTCAAGGGAAAAAAGGAAAAAAAGAAAATGTTATTTGAAAGATGTTTTTAAATTGGATGTTGAAGTGAACAGTTTACGTCCAGATATAAAGTAAAATATAAAACAATTAAACACTGCAGGTGCCGGAAATATTATATACTAGCTTCTGCCCGCGACTCCATCCGCGTGAAACTCGTTTATATCATAAAACTATGCTAAGTGTCACCTTCTATTTCACCCCCTCAGGTAGTGATTTCCGGGATAAAAACTATCCTGTGTCCTTTTCTGGGCTTCATACTATCTGTACACCAAACTTCATCCAAATCAATTTAGTGCTTTAAGCGTAAAGAGGTAACTGACAAACAGACAGAAAGACAGACTGACAGACACACATTCGCATTTCTAATTTTTACGTTTTTTTGTTACAGGCGGTGGGGGTGGGAATGGCAATGGAAGTAAGTACCCACATACAGTTCTATCCTCTTTACTTCCAGCTTTGTATAGATTGAACAAAACATGGATGTTGAAGTGAACAGCTTACGTCCAGATATAAAGTAAAATATTAAAAATAAACACTGCAGGTGCCGGAAATATTATATACTAGCTTTTGCCCGCGAGTCTATCCGCGTGAAACTCGTTTATATCCTTAAACTATGCAAAGTATCACCCCCCATTTGAACCCCTTAGGTAGTGATTTCCGGGATTAAAACTATCATGTGTCCTTTCCTGGGCTTCAAACTATCTGTACACTAAATTTCATCCAAATCAATTTAGTGCTTATAGCAAAAAGAGGTAACAGACATACAGACAGAAAGACAGACTGACAGTAACCCATTCGCATTTATTATATTTACGTTTTCTTTTTACAGATGGTGGGGGTGGGAATGGCAATGGAAGTAAGTACCCACATTCAGTTCTTTCCTCTTTAGTTCCACCTTTGTATAGATGTAACAAAACATGTTCAAGGTAAAAAAGGAAAAAAGAAAATGTTATTAGAAAAATGTTTTTAAATTGGATGTTGAAGTGAACAGTTTACGTCCAGATATAAAGTTTAATATTAAAAATAAACACTGCAAGTGCCGGAAATAATATATACTAGCTTCTGTCCGCGACTCCATCCGCGTGAAACTCGTTTATATCTTCTAACTATGCAAAGTATCACCCCCCATTTGAACCCCTTAGGTAGTGATTTCCGGGATTAAAACTATCATGTGTCCTTTCCTGGGCTTCAAACTATCTGTACACTAAATTTCATCCAAATCAATTTAGTGCTTATAGCAAAAAGAGGTAACAGACATACAGACAGAAAGACAGACTGACAGTAACCCATTCGCATTTATTATATTTACGTTTTCTTTTTACAGACGGTGGGGGTGGGAATGGCAATGGAAGTAAGTACCCACATTCAGTTCTTTCCTCTTTAGTTCCACCTTTGTATAGATTTAACAAAACATGTTCAAGGTAAAAAAGGAAAAAAGAAAATGTTATTAGAAAAATGTTTTTAAATTGGATGTTGAAGTGAACAGTTTACGTCCAGATATAAAGTTAAATATTAAAAATAAACACTGCAGGTGCCGGAAATAATATATACTAGCTTCTGTCCGCGACTCCATCCGCGTGAAACTCGTTTATATCGTTAAACTATGCAAAGTGTCACCCCCCATTTCAATCCCTTAGGTAGTGATTTCCAGGATTAAAACTATCCTGTGTCCTTTCCTGGGCTTAAAACTATCTGTACACCAAATTTCATCCAAATCAATTTAGTGCTTTAAACGTAAAGAGGTAACATACATAATAAATAAATAAATAAATAAATATTACGGGACAATTTTACACAAATTAACCCAGGCCCACGGTAAGCTCAGTAAGGCTTGTGTTGTGGGTACTAGGCGATGATATATATAATAGATACATACATATGGATACTTATATACATATATAACATCCATAACTCAGAAACAAATATTCGTGATAAATACACAAATAAATGCCCTGACCGGGATTCGAACCCAGACATACATACAGACAGAAAGACAGACTGACAGACACACATTCGCATTTATACGTTTTTTTCTGTTTTAACGCTTAAAGACAGTATACATCTCTATAAGAACATTAGAATAATTATTAATTGTATTTGGATGCTCAGAGACATTATACATCTCTAGGGTACTAAATTATATCATAAACTTATTGTTAATTCTGATACAGACCTTATATCGAATGTATTTGAGAATATTTTACAATTTTGGATTTTTTTAGTTTTCATTTAGTGACATTTAGTTTGTTAACCATTTAGGTACTAAGTAGTTAAATCTGCAATTTTAAAATGATAATTGTGTAAGATTATTAATTTTATATTGTAGAATACCATTTGACATGTAAAAGTGCCCTTGTGGCCTATTTGCAGAATAAATAATTGATTTTGATTTTGATTTTTGATTTTATAATATTTACGTTTTCTTTTTACAGACGGTGGGGGTGGGAATGGCAATGGATGTAAGTACCCACATACAGTTCTATCCTCTTTAGTTCCACCTTTGTATAGATTTAACAAAACATGTTCAAGGGAAAAAAGGAAAAAAATAAAATGTTATTTGAAAGATGTTTTTAAATTGGATGTTGAAGTGAACAGTTTACGTTAAGATATAAAGTAATTTCCTGGGCCTCACACTATCTCTATATAATATTTACGTTTTCTTGTTACAGGCGGTGGGGGTGGGCAAGGTTCTGGAAGTAAGACCTACATACAGTTCTATTCTCCTTAGCTAAAGCGTTGTACAGGTTTAACAAAACATGTTCAAGAGAAAAAAGGAAAAAAAAGAATGTTATTTAAAAGATGTTTTATATTGGATGTTGAAGTGAAGAGTTTACGTCCAGATATAAAGTAAAATATTAAAAATAAACACTGCAGGTGGCGGAAATATTATATACTAGCTTCTGCCCGCGACTCCATCGGCGTGAAAATCGTTTATATCTTTAAACTATGCAAAGTGTCACTCCCCATTTCAACCACTTAGGTAGTGATTTCCGGGATTAAAACTATCTTGTGTCCTTTCCTGGGCTTCAAACTCTGTACACCAAATTTCATCCAAATCAATTTAGTTTATTTATTTATCGTATGGCGGTTACACACTGGTACATATATACATGTATTCGTATCGATGTCGCTGATAGAGTTCCAGTGTGCGCTGCGAGGTTCAGAAGGAACAGTGCAGCTGCCGAGTTTGTTGTTCTTTTAGCACCACCCGGAGGTCACGTGTAGGGTTCCTAGGGTTATTCCTACGGACGTAGAACAACAGCGAATCAATTTAGTGATTTAAGCGTAAAGAGGTAACAGACATACAGACAGAAAGACAGACTGACAGACACACATTCGCATTTATAATATTTACGTTTTCTTTTTACAGACGGTGGGGGTGGGAATGGCAATGGAAGTAAGTACCCACATACAGTTCTATCCTCTTTAGTTTCACCTTTGTATAGATTTAACAAAACATGTTCAAGGGAAAAAAGGAAAAAAAATAAAATGTTATTTGAAAGATGTTTTTAAATTTGGTGTTGAAGTGAACAGTTTACGTTCAGATATAAAGAAAAATATAAAAAAACAAACACTGCAGGCGCCGGAAATATTATATACCAGTTTCTGCCCGCGACTCCATCCACATGGAACTCGTTTAGATCGTAGATCCATGCAAATATTGCAAAGTGTCAACCACCATTTCCCTCCTTAGGTAGTGATGTCCGGAATAATAACTATCCTGTGTCATTTCCTGGGCCTCACACTATCTCTATTTAATATTTACGTTTTTTTGTTACAGGCGGTGGGGGTGGGCAAGGTTCTGGAAGTAAGACCTACATACAGTTCTATTCTCCTTAGCTAAAGCGTTGTACAGGTTTAACAAAACATGTTCAAGAGAAAAAAGGAAAAAAAAGAATGTTATTTAAAAGATGTTTTATATTGGATGTTGAAGTGAAGAGTTTACGTCCAGATATAAAGTAAAATATTAAAAATAAACACTGCAGGTACCGGAAATATTATATACTAGCTTCTGCCCGCGACTCCATCCGCGTGAAAATCGTTTATATCTTTAAACTATGCAAAGTGTCACTCCCCATTTCAACCCCTTAGGTAGTGATTTCCGGGATTAAAACTATCCTGTGTCCTTTCCTGGGCTTCAAACTATCCGTGCACCAAATTTCATCCAAATCAATTTAGTGCTTTAAGCGTAAAGAGGTAACAGACATACAGACAGAAAGACAGACTGACAGTAACCCATTCGCATTTATTATATTTACGTTTTCTTTTTACAGACGGTGGGGGTGGGAATGGCAATGGAAGTAAGTACCCACATACAGTTCTATCCTCTTTAGTTCCACTTTTGTATAGATTTAACAAAACATGTTCAAGGGAAAAAAGGATTTACGTCCAGATATACAGTAAAATATAAAAAAATAAACACTGCAGCTGCCGGAAATATTATATACTAGCTTCTGCCCGCGACTCCATCCGTGTGAAACTCGTTTATATCGTTAAACTATGCAAAGTGTCACCCCTCATTTCACCCCCTTTGGTGGTGATTTCCGGGATAAAAACTATCCTGTGTCCTTTCCTGGGCTTCAAGCTATCCGTGCACCAATTTTCATTCAAATCAATATAGTGCTTTAAGCGTAAAGAGGTAACAGACATACAGACAGAAAGACAGACTGACAGACACACATTCGCATTTATAATATTTACGTTTTCTTGTTACAGGCGGCGGGGGTGGGCAAGGCTCTGGAGGTAAGACCTACATACAGTTCTATCCTCCTTAGCTAAAGCGTTGTCTAGGTTTAACAAAACATGTTCAAGGGTAAAAAAGGAAAATAATAGTACTTACATTACTTACCTAGGCCGATAAAACAAAGAATGTCTCAGATCGCAGGTATTTGACGCCTGAGCCGAAGGCAAAGGCGATAAATATGCGGTCTGAGGCTTTCTCTATTACTGCCCGAGTGGTGAGTATAACATTTTACGTGTCTTCCTGGCCAGGAAATGGGATTTTCTGCACGGGTAGCGTGCTGTAATTCTTAATTTATAGCCAGGTATGACGTAAAGAATGTTGTTTGAAAGATGTTTTAAAACATGAAATTCATCATGCATGCCTAGGTTAAAATAGAATATACAGGCTGTGGCCTGTAATAGGAGCTTAAAATTAAACCGAAGATTATTAAGCTTTTGAAAAATTATTTCCACGTGGTTTTATTTGAAAAAAAAAAGATTTTTTTTTTCTTCTTAATATGTTTAAGTACTTGTATTGTTTTAGTCTTCTGGAATGCTATCAGTATTTTTTTATTGATAAAAAACCAAAAAAATGAAATAATAATTTAAAAATTACAAAAACATCTTTTGAAAACAAAAATGCAAAAACTATTCTGACTCATTACATGTTGTTACTTCTAAATCTGCATTGAATGTTGTGCTATTATGTCGTGGTATCAAGATACATTACTTGGAGGTCATAACTTTAGATCAAAATTTCTCCAAATCCAAAAAAAATTAAATAAATGGGACACAAGGGGTTACTGCAAATGCTCTAAGGAAGCGTCCTTTTGAATATTTGCTCCTATTACAGGCCACACCCTGTTTATAAGAAAGTCTAATGTTGTAACAATTTTTATGCCTTTATTTCGGAAGGAACTGGCTCTCGAGACACAGGGAAACCTAGTTTGAGAGCCAGAGCTGTAACTTTTCATGTTCATTGAAGTTACAATAAAGATTTATTACAATAAAGAGTTTTTATTATTTATTATTATTATGTTATACGTCAGTTTCGGCAAATAAATATTGTTATCAAAACATATTTAACAATTAAAATTGGTGCAGCAGATGCGGCTTAATTTTAAAGTAATACCTATTTCTTGATTATTCAAATAATTTTATTGACATAATATGCATCTAAGTATTTAGTTTTTACGATCATAATAATGACTTCATGTAAATTGACATACTAATTTAATTTACAATGTAATCTTACTATGAAATAAATGAATCTAATCAAATCTATATTTTTTTAACCCCCGACTAAAAAGAGGGTAGTTATTTGTGTATCAGTTTTGGCATATGTGGCATCGTTGGCTTCAAATGCAAAAACCAATGTGGGTGCCGTTTATTTCGATACAAACGTCAAAAGTATGAACCCTTAACCGATGAGCATTATATGAAATATGTTAGAATGAGAAAGAAGTGCTAGTGTATAGCTAATGGGAGTTTGTGATGTCTGTAACAACCCTTCTGTTGAACGTGACGTAGTGGCGTCTGTTCACGACATAAAAGTGCAATATACGGCGTTTGATGATTAAGCGGTGTCCTTTGGCAGAGTGAATCCCCTGAACCCCCAGACCGTTTTAAGAAGGGGAGCCATCTTGATTTTTTATGCAGGAAGATGGGGGGGTCCGTTATCAATAATATTGTATTAATTTTACTGGAGCTTGTGTTTAGGCTATTGCATTAAACTTGGTGTAGGTTTCGAATCAACGAAAGATGACAAATTCATTTATGGAATAATATTTACACCATTTCATATTAAAAACTTGAGATAAAAAAAAATAAGTTTCTGTCGAAATTTTTTTGGTACAAGTTTTTATTGACGACTGTACTTTTATGTATACCATCATCAACCACTCATTGAGACAATTATAACGAGCCCAAACTCAAAAAAAAAAAACTTCTGTCTCCATCATCAGATCAGCTCGATAGTACCATAATATTGAATTGTCATCCAGACTATATTAAAACCCAAAATTTCAGCTCAATCGGATAACGGCAAGTGACTGAAAAATCAATTGCAAATTTTGACGGACAACTTAGTTTAGACCAGTTTTTAGCTTTTTTCGTTAAAACAATGCAAATTAAATATCAGGAATAAATTTGGCATCCTTGGTTTATACGAAAATGATACCAAACTTGCCATAATAGCTAAATGCATTTATTGTGATTTTGGTTCCGTGGAAAGTAATTATTTTTTTACAGGCACAGTAAGTACTCAGACCAAAAAATCATATGGATAATTTTTACAATGTTTAACTATAGGGCTATCCAAATATGTCTATTCTTTTTTTCTTAAAATTTAAATAAAAAAGTAATAAAGATATTTTAAGAAAGCAAAGAATGTAAATTTTAATTTCTTTCATTTTTTTTAATTTTTTTATTGAAAAAGTTAAAATTAAATATCAGGAATGAATTCGGCGTCCTTGATTTATACGAAAATGATTCCAAGCTTGCCCTTATGGCAATATCGCCAGGTAATTCGGGGTAAGCAACCCCCCCCCCCCCCCCTCCCAAAATTTACATCTGAAATTTTGATGGCTCCCCTTCTTAAATCCATCTTTGAGTCGCAAAGACCAACTCTGCAAAAGGAAATCTCTTAATCACAAATTGCCGTATAATAAAGCCAACACCAGCAACTAACGTTACTTTTATAAAATAAGCTTTGTAATTTCAGGCGGGAGCCCAGGCAACTGCGGACCAGGTAAGTTACGATAACGATACAACGCAAAAAATGCTTTTGTTACAATAATGGCTGGAAAAGTGGACGTTATTTTATAGTTAGTTGGAAGTTGAAGTGAACAGTTTACAATACAAAACACGAAGATATAGATACTTATATAGAGAAATAAATACTTAAATACTTACATAGAAAACATCCATGACTCAGGAACAAATCTTCGTGCTCATCACACAAATAAATGCCCTTACTTACCCAGGACCTCTTGCTTCGTAGGCAGGGTCACTACCAACTAGGCTAAATTTTAAGTTTTTGTGATGAAGAATAAAGAAGTATGCAAGTTAAAGTTATATTATTATTTAGTAAATAATCACGACAACAATGTATGTAGGTCACGGTAATGACCTTCTAATTGGAAATTCTTTTCATTCCAATTTGTCCACTCAATTCTTCCAATCTTGTACCATAGAGTGGCTTGGTGAGCATGTCAGCTAGTTGCTTAATAGACGAAACTTGTTTTACTATAAGTTCTCCGTTGGCTACACACTCGCGAACAAAGAGATGTTTAATCTTGATATGCTTTGTTCTTTTGTGGTACGAGGATTCATATCTGGGATTCTGAGATAACTTTATAGCCCATTCGTTGTCTAAGTAAAGTTTGGGTTTTTGAACGTCAACTAAACCTTTTAAAAGGCTGTTTATCCACAATATTTGTTGTGCAGCTTCGCTAGCCGCAATTATCTCTGCTTCTGTGGATGAAATTGAGATGGTTGTCTGCCTTTGACTTCTCCAGCTAATGGCAGTTCCAGAGAGCATGCAGACCAACCCTGATGTTGATCGTCTGGTCGGTGAATCCCCAGCGAAGTCTGAGTCAGAAAAACATATTAATCTTCCGGGTTCCTCTTTAGTGTGAATACACCAGGCCTTTGTCTGTGGTTCCTTTTAAATAACGGAAGATCCGTTTGACTAGCATGATGTCTTTTGCTGTGGGTGTCTCCAGGTTTCTTGACGCTTTGCTAACAGTGTATGCTATATCGGGTCTTGTTCCCACTGCCAGGTATGTAAGGGCAGCGACAGCTTGTCTGTAAGGAAAAACTGGGGTGCTTTCTACACTCGCTTCTGCATCGTTGATACATTCTTTGATTATGGGCGTCGGTGTTGGTTTGCTGTTCAGCATACCGAACTTTCCAAGAACCTTTTTTGTGTAATTTTGTTGACTGAGTGTTATTTCTTTATTATCAGTTTTGATTTCCATGCCTAGGAAATAGGAGGCAGGTTCGAAAGTTATCTTGAACCTTGTTCCCAGTTCCTCAATAAATTCGTCAGCTGCAGCAGTCGTATTTGACGCCACAAGTCCATCATCAACGTAAAGTCCCATTAAGACTTTGGACTGGCCTCTAATTCTTATGTATAGGCAAGGATCTGCTTCGCTTTGTTGGAAGTTGCCATAATTTTCTAAAAATTCGGCAATACATGAGTTCCAGCAACGCGGTGCTTGTTTCAACCCATATAGGCTGCGCTTGAGCTTACAAACGCGTTTGGTTCCGTCGTGGAAGCCTTCAGTTTGTTTGACGTAAATTTCTTCCTTGACTGATCCGTTAAGGAAGGCTGTTGCCACATCAAATTGTAGTAGCTTTAAATTTTCTTTAGCTGCAATTGCTATAATTGCTCGTATGGTGCTAAGGCGCGCCACAGGACTAAATGTTTTATCGTAGTCCACGCCTTGTTGTTGGGAGTAACCTTTAACAACAACCTTAAATTTATCGACAGAGCCATCTGGATTCATTTTCAATTTGTAAATCCATTTGCATGGTAGTGCTTTTCTTCCTTTAGGTAAAATCACCAAGTCCCAAGTTTGGTTCTCATGCAGTAAATTTATCTCGCTCAGCATGGCTTCGAGCCATTTTTCTTTGTAGGGAGATTCCAGTGCTTGCTTGTAAGTTTCTGGATCCTCAGGTAGATTTTCGACGTCAGCGACAGCTGCCAGTACAAAGTCATCGTACCGTTGTGGTCGCTGTATCGCTGGTCTGTTTCTCAGATTATATAGCTCCAGTTCAGGTTCAGGTTGAGGTGCAGGTTGAACGTCGTCGTCATTTTCTTGTTGGTTCTGTTCATCGTTTTGATGTCCATTTAATTCGGGTTCAGGTTCGACATCGTCAACATGTTCATAATCAGGGAGTTTGAAAAATTCTTGTTGTTCATCGTCCGTGTCATCTTCTTGATCAATCATTTCAGCTTGCTAAGCGAAATCTGGATCGTTTGGAATTGAACTCGGTTCGACTTGAGCATTTTCAATCTCGATGTTTAGATCAAACTTTGACGTCGACTTCTTGACAGAATGAGTATGAATATTGACAATAGGATCTGAATAGAACTTTGTCTGGAGAATTCTGACATCTTTGGAAATTAATGACTTGCGTTTATTTGGAACATATACCCTGTATGCCTTGCTGGTATCAGAATATCCGACGAATACTCCTGGAATTGCCTTAAGTGCAAATTTTGAACCCTTGGCACGGCCTTTCAGAAGCACGAATGCTTTAGATCCAAAAGTGTGGAGATGATGGATGCAGGGTTTTCTTAGAATCCATTTCTCAAATGGCGTTCTGTTTTCTATAGCACTGTTTATGCTTCTATGGGATAAATAGTTCGCCGTGTTGATGGCTTCTGCCCATAGATGCATTGGTGCATTGGCGTCGATAAGCATCGCTCTCGCTTTCTCCAGTAATGTGCAATTTTTTCTTTCTGCAAGACAATTTTGGTGTGCAGTATAGGGTGCGGATAAACGTCTTACAAAACCCATGTTCCTGTAGATAGGCAAGAAGTTTGTTGTTGACATATTCTGTGCCGTTATCTGTTTGCAGGTGCCTAATCTTATTTCCAGTAAAATTTTCCATTCCTTGTTTGTATACTTTGAAATGATCAAGTGTTTCAGATTTATTTTTCATAAAGTAGACACGGCCATTTCTACTATAATCGTCGATGAAAGTGACTGTGGACAATCTCCAAACGTTCAGTTGTTCGAGGAGTTGTTCTTTGTGGAGGGCTTGGCACTTAGGTCATCTTCGCTTGAATGCATGCGTCGCAGTCAGACAGTGATTCCTTTTTGTCAAAGTCTAATCCAATCAAAGTCTCGTTGTTGAGCGCTAGATGGAGATCTTTGTCGTTCATATGACCAAGCTTTCTGTGCCAGTCTTGTAGGGAGCCTTTCTTCTCATTAGTTGAAATTGATTTAGACGTAGCTGCGTAATTCCGTTCGATGTTTTGCGATTTCACAAAATAGAGGCTACTGCTTTTAGACTTTTCTTCAGTCATAAGCAAGCGCCCTGCCTTATTGCGTACAAGTGCTTTGTCTTTGTTAAAAGTGACAGAAGCTCCATTTTCAGTCATTTTTGGCACTGATAGCAAGTTTTTGCAAAGTGACGGTACGTACAGAGTGTTTCCGAGATTAATTATCCCATACTTGTTTTTCAAAGTGAATCTGCCTTCGCCTGTGATTTCAGTAGAGTGCTGTTCTGAAACAAAGTTAAGTTTTCGTGAAAGTGGTGTGATATTTTTAAAATAATCTCGTTGAAACGTCATATGGGAGGAGCAGCCGCTATCAAGTACCCAGTCGTCCTGGTTGTATTTGTTTGAATTGAGGAGGCACTATTCAGCGTAGAGGGAACTTTTAGAATTTGTGTCTTTATTTTTCTTCCAGCAGTTAGAGCAAATCTTGTGCGTTTTCTTCTGAAAGATTTTGCGTCCCGATTTCTTACAGATTTTGCAAGACGCTTAAAGTGCGTTTTCATCTTCATGTTGTTGTGGGCTGACCTCAACGTCACGGTGTCGAGCATCACTCTCTTCAATAATTTTTATTTTTAGTTCTTCTGGTTTTGGTAGAACATCGTGTGACTCCATGGCTACACGAAAGTTTTCGTATTCAGGGGACAGACTGTATATCATTAGGATTGTAAGTAGATCATCGTTTATATCTACGTCCATTTCTGCCAGCTTGTCTACGGTAACCATGAATCTGTTCAAATGTTCACGAACATTGCTGTCTTCGAGTTTTGTGAGTATTAAGCGCTTCAGGAGAGTAGCCTTTCGCGCGGGTCCTTTACTTGCATGTATCTCCTTTAGTTTGTCCCATAGGGCTTTTGCGGACAACCATTTTTTGATGTCCTTCAGCTGCGAGGGGGCAATCAGCAGAATGAGTTCTGCTTTTGCTTCTCGGTCGCCGTCAAGTTCAGCAGCGCTTCGAGTTGGAGGTAATTGCTGATCAACATACTTCCAAAGTTTGTTTTTGATAAGCACGGCTTCGGCTTGAATTGCCCAGGTATCATAGTTGTCCTTGTCCAAAGGTTCGATGTGATATGTCGTTTTCGGCATCGTCGTTTGTTGCACGAGTTTAACACTTCACGTGAATAATATATGGAGATTTATCGCTGTGCTACCATTTTAAGTTTTTGTGATGAAGTTAAATAAAGAAGTATGCAAGTTAAAGTTATATTATTATTTAGTAAATAATCATGACAACAATGTATGTAGGTCACGTTAATGACTTAAGTGACATGTGAAAAATATAACAAACATAGGGTGGCCATAGCAACCAGTCTGTAGATAATAGAAGAGTGACATACAGTCTCTTCACACTAAAGCGGTCGTCAATCTTCGTCTTACAAAAGCTTGTTAACTATAAATTAACCGACGAAAAAGAACAAAAAAAGTATTTAGGCCTTAATCGTATTCTTCAAATTATTTCATTATTAATCAAAAAGTTTGAATTTGTAATATGAGACAAAATAGGTACTATGTCAATATAATCCTCGAAGAGGGGCTGTTTTCAACTACAAATGCTTCACACCAACATTTTTTTCACGGGGCTCTCGAAAAAATGCAGTTTATCGTTTCCAATATTATATTTTTGTGTAATACCGAGTCGTGCTCGTGCAAAGAGCATATCGAGCAAGCACTAAGCGAGCGACTTTTAAAGTCACATTAACCAAAAATCTTTTTTTTTTCAGGACCAAAAGTGTTGCAGTTGCATCTGTGCATATAGTGCCGAAGTCATGCTAAATGGCTCTAAATGCTTCGAAACAAAATTCTTTCCAAGATTTATTTTAACTTTTTCGAATATTTTGTTTGCGATATTTATTATTTTGTTTGTTTGTTTGTTTTTAATTTTGTTTAGGTTTGCATTTTATGATTTATCAATTATCATAAAATACAAACCGGTATCAAGTACTGCGTTTTGACATGTAGCATTTTATATTGTAGGGTAGACCGGGGACAATTAAAACAATTTGCCTTTAACCGCCTGTAACCGTTATATTTTTATGACTAGAAAGATGAACGCCCAAAATATTTCAAGGTTAGTTATCTGGTTCCTAAATAAAATATATTTGGTTGGTCTATAATCCATAGTTTTTCGACAATAATGTAATGAAGAGAATAGGGCAGTATGGTTCAATTGACCTCACATGACTGTCAATTGAAACACTATGTTAGGTCAATTGAAACACTGTAATATTTTCGGCACAATGAAAGTACTTATATCTGTATTAATATTTTTCATCACTACCAAGGCATACAATGAGTTCATCAAAAGTTCGCAAGCATATCAAAAACATTTCTCAAATTATGAGCATCTGAACATCTCGATAAAAACACGAGTGTAAAGAAAAGTATACGACTTTAGTTTTCTTTGTTGCTGCTACCTTATACATTTAGCTTAACCAAAGTAGTTGTAATGCAATTATAAGATATATCAATATAGAATTGCGGAGAACAAGCATAATCATGTTTCATACAAACGCGCTTTTTTCAATCATAACCATTCCGTGTACGAGTTATATACAAGAACCTTATGCAGAATGTAACAAATATGTTCTTTTCTGAAAACCGCATCAAAATCGGTTCAACCTCACGCGAGATAATCGCGGACAAACATACATACAAATAAACAAGTCAAATTGAGAACCTTTTTTTTGACGTCGGTTAAAAACAGTTTCATAAATTCTCGAATAAAAAAAACAATGACACGCAGTGTGCAGATTTCTAAAAAAACTTCATACCTATTTCCATAAGAATAAGTTATAAACTAGGTCAATATCTACACAAATAATAGTAAACATTAATGGAACAAACATGTGCATCGAATACAGAACTTCCTCATAATTATTTTGAAGTCGGTTACTTTTGGGGACTGTTAAAATTTTAGATGATTTCAATCATCCACAAGCAAGTGGTTTCTACCGTCCCCACACCACGTTTTTAACTTCAACGTCAAATATTACATATAAATAATAAAGACTCGAACGCTGATCAACGGCCCTTATAAACGTTCGTTTATTCCTAACTATAACACCAACGTAACTTGATCAGTCAAAATACAAGAGTAATCAAAGTTATAAGAAAATATACGACAGCACAAATACTTACTTTTTACCGCGAAAAAATGGTTTGGCTCGTGTACACTCCCGTCTCGCACCGTCGCTCGAGCGCTACTTGCCAAGGATTCAAACATGGCCGAGTGTTGCGTCAGTTGCGTAGGTATTATAGTTTTCGAGAAATTTGACTTGTTTCAATCATGACGTGTTTCAATTGTCCCCGGTCTACCCTACTAGATTAATTTTCTTTTGTATTATATACGATTTAAATGATTAGATTTAGATTTTTTGTATTTCATAATATAACATTACAATATAAATTAAATTAAGCTTAATCTATATGATATTACATTCTTTTATTTACCCTGTACCTACTGTACTATGTATCACATCACAGTATACTTACATGATTACATTTCACTAATATCACACTAATATTATAAATGTGAAAGTTCGTATATATTATATGTTGTCAGAGAGACATAATAATATGTTGAAGGAAATTGTATTTATACAACGGATATTAATAGTAGTTTATGTGACTGTACATAATGAAGGGCATTAAATATTTCATAATAACATCACACTAGTATCTTAATGCCTAATTAGGTATGTATAGTTACATACACTTTTTTATCTATCCACATATCATAAGCCTCCATGATGCATTCAGGAGCCGCATATTATGACCGGCATCGCGGCGTTGTTTTCTGGCAGCTGTCATAGTTCTTTTTTAATTCAGAGACAAACTAGAGTCGGATCCAACTGTCATATCGTTCGATATCTTACTTACGTGCGAAATTTGTCAAATTTGTATGCAAATTGACAATTCATTTCGAACTAAACGTCACCTCGACTCGTATTAGAATAGAGCTTAAATGAAATTTCTTTGTTTTTGAGACGTTCGAAATTTGAATGTAACAATAGCATCGAAATCGATGTTATTATTTAGCAATAATAACATTTAGGTACACAGATAAGAAATTTGTTCTAACAAAACAGCAGCGGTTCTTGAACGCTTCATGGAGGGTTTATGATATTTGGATAGATAAAAACTTCAATAGGTAGCGCGATGCAGAACATCACACATTTTCATGCATACCCTAGCCGTAAGTAGTAGGTACCTGATTCTCCGGCATCATCATCGGAGTATGCGATTATACTCCGTCAGACAAAACGAAACGTATAAATACTTAAAATTGATGGAGTTTAGGTGACCGCAGAGAAAGTTAGAGAATGAGCGATTGGATAAATTCGTGTAGACGTAACAGCGCCATCTTTTCTGTCAAGTGGCGACGATGAAAACCAGTATACAGGGTGGGCCCTGTAACTGGAGCAAAAAATTAAACGGTAGATTACTAAGCTTGTGAACAATTATTTCGAAGTGGTTTTATGCGAAAAAAAATGTTTTTTTTAAAAAAAAAATTCTTTAAAATAAGTTTACTTGTACTTTTTTACTCTTCAGGAGTGCTATGAGTAACTTTTTATTTTAAAAACACAAAAAAAAAGAAAAAAAAATGAAAAAATCACAAAACTATCTGTTGAATACAAAAATGCAAAAACTATTATGATTCATTACATGATGTTACCTCAAAATCTGCATTGACTGCCGTGATATGATCTCGTGGTGCCAAGATACATTACTTGGAGGTCATAACTTTAGATCAAAATTTCTCCGTAACCAAAAATTTTGAAAGTGAATGATACACAAGGGGTTACTGCAAATGCTCTAAGGAAGCCTCCCTTTGAATATTTGCTCGTGTTACAGTGCCCACCCTGTATAGTTAGTTGCAATCACCTGTTACCTACACAAACGACTGAACCTGTTTTGATGAAACATTCCTATACTCTAAAGTCGCCGTCAATGGACTTTGCTAATTAAGTATGTAAACAAACAATGTATTGAAAATGACATTCAATGTCAATTTCAGTATGGCGGTTTGTTTACATAGGTAGCAAAGTCCATTGACGGAGACTTTAGTTGAGACCTCAGTGTAGCACATAGCGTGGCGTTTTTTTAGATATAATTTCTTCAGAAGGTGAAATAAAGAAGTCGGTTTTAAACTGCAATCGGTTTTTTTTAAGTATTTGCAGTTTTATTCAAAAACTATGGGCTTTTGACATTAGTTGCTAGTTCTATGATCATTTTGAAAGTATATTAAATTTGAAACAATTAAAGTTCGTACCTGTAATAGTATTTGATATACGGTGCTTGAAAAATTTACATGGTTTTCAGTAATGTCAGTGTCTTGAAGTAAAAATATACGACTTTTTCCGGTAGGGTTTGTCAGATTGTCATAGCGAACCTGAGCGCCGAAGGCCGAGCTCCGCGTAGGGCCAAAGGGCGTTCTTTAAGAGCGACACGGGCACAAACACGGGCCAGAACGCCGAGTACCTAATCTAGTCCGAGTCACTGACTACGCGAACTCACGCGAAACCTCACTAGCCCTGAGTTTCTTACTAGCGTGTGACGGCTGAAATTCCGAAGACACAGGTGCTCGTAGTAGGGTCGAAGGCCAAAAGTGTTCTATCAGGTGTAGGATGACTGAGCCCATGTAAACACTATAGGTACTAGCTGTTTTGAAGGTCTAACAGTGTCTTAAGTAAACGTCCCATCAGAGCGCGTTGTCCTTTTAATTTATCATATATTTCAAGCAACTTAGGCTTAATACTTGTGGTAAGTGTGTACTTATAGCTATGTTAACATCCACATTATAACACTTTAACACTTCCGCAACCAAGAATCGCTACGCGCTTCGGTCTGGTTATCGTATGTAGCGGAAAGCGACTACGGCGTTGGCGCCCGCTAGGCGGGTTCCTGGTTGCGAAAGTGTTAATCGGGCTTGAGTGCTCAGGGTGAGCCCATGTAGAAATTCGCTACCAGAGCGCGCTCTCCCGCTCGAACCCGAGAACCGGAGGCCCATAGGGTGAACCCACGCTGACTACCTACCATCTTGCCAGACAGAGACAAAGAATGAACTACTTTGGTAACGGTTACCCGCAACCAAAGGAATTCAAGGTGCTCCCGGCGAACTGCATCATCCGCTTTGTGGAAATGATGGAGCAAGCCTGGGAGCAGGTATAAAGGAGAGGGCAAATGCACAAAAGATCCCACTGGGTCGAAGTGCATCCGAAAGGGCCCTCACCTAGATAAGATAAGATAAGATAAGACCTACCATCTTGTTTGTTACAAGTGCATCTGAGGGCCGAAGGCCCGATGGTGAGCGGTGAGGCAAACTAGGCCGAAGGCCGAGCTTCGCTTAGGGCTGAAGGGTCATAGTGTCCCTTCAGAGCGCGCTCTCTACTCGAGCCCAAGGGCCCGAAGGACGTCTCACGCGGACACTCACTATTCGCAAGTGTTTTACCAGCGAATCTGAAGCCGAAGGCTCGAAGGTGAGCGGTGAGGCAAGTGAGGCCGAAGGCCGAACTCCGTGTAAAGGATGACTCACGCTAGAACGGGCCGTGTCCGGCCTGGGCCGTTTTCCAAAAAAACGACGGCGTTTTTGCGCGGCTGATCCATACCCAAGCCTGGCCGGGCCGTGCCGACTCCGAGCCGCTTCCGAGCCACGGCCGTGGCTCGGCCGGGTTCGCGTATGGCACGGCCATGCAAAAACCCCGTCGTTTTTATTAGAAAACGACCCAGACCTTTCTATAGCGTGAGTCATCCTTAAGGCTGTGCCGCGTACATTCACTATTCCTGATTGTCTTTACAATTACTAGGCCCGACCAATGGGCCCGACGCATCCTTTCAAAGCGCTCTCACGAAGTGAGCCTGAGGTCGCCCTCAGGCGGACATTCACTATTCCCTAGTGTCTTACAAGCTAACTTCAGAACCGCTAACTTACGAGTAGCAAGCTGTGGCGGAGTAGGAGTCCGAAAAACAACACTAAACACTAATAAACACACACAATATATTTATAAGTCCATAACAAAAACATTATCACGTATTTGTATCTGACACTATTTTTCACACATGACAGCAGTCTATGTAAACAACTCAAAGTCTTCGTTGCTACGCACCGAACAGTATTGTTCTTAATATCTCCTCTCAACAAAGACCTATGAGTTGACTTATTTTTCTCAACCTTGGTCTCGCAAGTGGTTTCGTAAAGGCATCTGCCAGTTGCTCTTCACTGGACACCTTAGCAATAGCAAGTTCTCCACTCGTGACCAATTCTCTTATAAAGAAGTTTCTAACACGAATGTGCTTGGTCCGACGATGAAATTCCGGATTTTCAGCTAACCTTATGGCAGCTTCATTGTCCACTCTTAGGCAGGGGACGTTCTTGAGCACAGTCAGATCACTAAGAAGACGTGAGAGCCAGATTGTTTCTCTTGCGGCTTCGCTTGCAGCCACTACTTCTGCTTCAGTAGTTGAAATGGCTACACTTGTCTGTCTTTGGCTAAGCCAAGAGATCGCTCCTCCCGCATACATACAAAGCACTCCACTTGTGGATCTTCCAGTAGTAGTGTCTCCTGCATGGTCAGCATCACTATAGCATTCCAAAATGCTGTCCTTGTAATGTTTCTGGTACAGAATGCCCAAGTCTGGCGTATATTGCAGATACCGCAGAATCCGCTTCAACTTGATGCAGTCTTCTTCACTGGGATTTTCAAGGCTTCGTGATACTACGCTCACAGCATATGCGATATCAGGTCTGGTGCATACCATCAAATATGCCAAAGCTCCAACAATAGGTCTATAGTTAGTTTGCATGTAACTCCTATCTATTTTGTCATGCAACATACCATCTTTGGCTATAGGTGTAGAGACTGGCTTACATGTATCCATTCCAAATCTCCTCAATATTTTCTGCACGTATGAAGCTTGAAATATTTTTGTGCCTTCTTCTCTGCTTTCGATTTCAATTCCTAAGAAATAAGAAGCAGGTTTTGTCGTTATCTTGAACCGACTGGTAAGCTCTCCAATAAACTCATTCACTAATTCTTGGTTCGAGCCAGCGACCAAGCCATCATCCACATATAGAGCCACTATTAATTTTTCACAGCCCTTATTACGGGTTAAAAGGCATGGATCCGCTTCACTTATCTTGAAGCCAATTTCTTTGAAGAAATCCAAGATACATCGGTTCCAACAGCGTGGAGCTTGTTTCAAACCGTATAGGCTTTTCCGTAAAAGGCAAACTCGACCAGAGCCATCGTCATAGCCTTCTGGCTGCTTCATGTAAATTTCATCATCCAGGGAGCCGTACAAGAAGGCAGTCGCAACATCAAATTGAAGCATTGCCATACCCTCACTTGCGGCTACGCTTATGACAGAGCGAACCGTCGTCATCCTTGTTACAGGACTAAAGGTTTGCTCGTAATCTATGCCCCTTTTTTGATAGAATCCCTTAACGACAAGTCTCGCCTTGTACTTTTCCACAGAGCCATCTGGATTTAGCTTAATGCGGAAAACCCACTTACACGGTATGGCCTTTCTTCCCTTCGGTAAGTTTTTGAGTTCCCAAGTTCGGTTTTCTTTTAGGGATTTTATTTCCATATCCATGGCGCCTTGCCAACGCTCCTTCTCTGGATTTAACATCACGTCCTTAAGAGAAGTCGGCTCGTGATATTCAGGGCACCCCATCTCAGCGTTCATTATATAATCTTTGAATTTCACAGGAGGACGAAGAGATGAACGACTCCTGAGTACCATTCTTTCCGGGACCGGAATACCATAATGTATCTCTTCGTTCTCATTCTCCTCATGTATCTCTTCGACTGGAATACCATAAAGTATCTCTTCGTTCTCATTCTCCTCTAATTCAATAGATTGTGGTTGAACTCTCTCCGGTAACTCTGGTAATGCATCTCTGAATTCATCACTGCTAAGAATAGGTACATCAGAATCTTCAACGCATTGGTCTCCTTCAAGTACAAGTTCGCTTCTCTCTATAACTGGTGCCTCAGAAGCATGAACTCCTTGGTCTCCTCTAAAACCAATCTCGCTGCGCTGCAAGTTCGTATTGTCCTCATCGCTGTCGCTGCGATTTATGTCGAAAGAGATAGGTGTCTCCTCATTTTCTTTCCTAGAGTGTAGAGGAACTTCGATCTCAGCCACTTCTTCTCGTTCTGCCGAATCTTCAATGTCTATTCTTGACTGGATTGGTCTTTCAGCGAACGTGACATCTCGTGATCTTACTAAGGAGTTCGTTTCTCTATTCCAGAGCCTATACCCGTCGTCATTGTCGTAGCCTATCAGAATGCACTTCTTCGCCTTCTTTTGCATCTTCTTCCTTTTCTGTTTAGGAACGTGTGCGTAACAAGTTGACCCGATAATCCTTAAATGCTTGATTTGAGGTTTTTTGCCGAGCCAGAGCTCATAAGGTGACTTATATGCTTCCTTAGTCGGGCCTGTCCTGTTCAAGATATAAACAGCAGTGTTCACCAGCTCAGCCCATAGCACCTGAGGGATTTCGTCGTGCGCGTGCATCATGGCTCGAGCAGACTCCACGATAGTCCGATTTTCTCTCTCTGAGCAACCATTCTGTTCAGGAGTATATGGCATAATCAGCCTTTGCTTCACTCCATTTGCTTTCAGCAAATCTTTTACTCTTTTGTCAACGTATTCACCACCATTGTCACTGAGCAGCTCCTTGATCGTATGTCCAGCATTCCTAGCTTCAGACAACATCTCCTTGAGCTTTTCATAAACATCAGATTTGTTCTTCAAGAAGTATACGTAACGATATCGTGTGTACTCGTCCTTGAATAATACAAAATATCTGTATCCAGCGTTACTTCTGTTAAACGGACCACATACATCGGAGTGCATCCGTTCTCCTGGCATCGTAGCTTTTTCGCGAGTGCCAAATGGTTGTCTATGCGCTTTGCCAAAAATGCAACCTTCGCATACCTCTCCACTCTTCGTCGTCTTGACTCCTAATTCATTCTCAATAAGCGTCTTGACGTGGTTCTTGTTTTGATGCCCCATACGCTCGTGGTATAACTGTAACATGTCTCTATCTTCAACAAGGTTAATACATACAGCTGGTTTTACGGGTTCACAATCCAGCTTGTACAAACCACCGTACCTCTGCCTTTTGCCTGTAAGGACCACATTTCCGTTGACCGTCATAGAGCATCGAGTTACCTTTGACTCAAACAAGCTGTTTGGATTTCTATCTTGCGTGCTCAGCACCGAAAAAAGATTTTTACTGATTTTTGGAACATACCACACGTCTTTCAAGTACAGGTTCTCCGTCTGCTGGTTAACTATAGCCCTGACGTGAACCGTGCCCTTCCCGATTGCTCCAACGACGTTTCCATCAGCCGTTGTTACCGTGTGAGTTTCTCCAAAATGCTCAAAGTCTTGGTACAGGTCACCGCGCATAGTGACATGGTGTGTGGCTCCATTATCAATATACCAACCATCTTTGTCACTAGAATCCATGGTGTTCACCATTTGAAGCATCATGTTGGTGCCATGAGACTGCTTCTTCTGATTGTCCTTCTTTGGGCAATCCCTCTTCAGATGACCAATTTCCTTGCAGACGAAGCATCTTAGTTTATTCTTCGTCTTCTGGTCATTTCCTTTGGCATACTTTGCGCTGGTTCTAACAGCCAATGCAGTACCGCTTGACCCTTCGCCAGCATCCTTTGAAAGAAGTGCCTTTTCATGTGCACATAGCTGTCCCGTAATATTGTCTACCGTTCTGTCTTTCTTTTCCATTAGCAGCCAGCTTGACTTAAACGAAAAAAAGTTTTCTGGGAGCGTGTCTAAGATCTTGCAGATTAAAAGGATTTCAGGTAGCTCAGCCTGCTGTTCCCTAAGTAGTTCCTCCTTTAAGTTATGCCACAGATTTTTCAGTTTTGAAACATGAGTAGGCATGTCATCTGCTGGATCTCGTTTAAGTTTGAAGAATTCCAAACACAGGTCATAGAGCCGGTTCTCGTTAGGACCCTCGTAGAGCCTGTGGAGTTCTTGCCAAACTTCCTTTGCGGTGGACAATCTTATTACTTTGCCTAGTGTCTCATCTGTTATGTTGTTCGTTATCAAGAGCAGAGCTGTGCTCTCTAACCTTATAAATTCTTGTAGGGTCGTGTTGTATGCTGCCAGAGCAGCGGCAGTTGCAGCAGCATTCGCGTCATCACCATTGCCGATACCTGCCAAGGGTCTAGTAGGCCTTTGTGTTACACCTTCGACAATGTCCATGAGTCCATGCCCGCGAAGCAGGGCCTGCATACGATACCTCCAAGACACCCAATTGTGCTCATCAAGTTTAGTAATTGCTATTTTCGTCAACTCCATTTTATCGTTTTATTTTATCTTCCGGGTACTGGGCACATAACCACTTACGAGTAGCAAGCTGTGGCGGAGTAGGAGTCCGAAAAACAACACTAAACACTAATAAACACACACAATATATTTATAAGTCCATAACAAAAACATTATCACGTATTTGTATCTGACACTATTTTTCACACATGACAGCAGTCTATGTAAACAACTCAAAGTCTTCGTTGCTACGCACCGAACAGTATTGTTCTTAATAACGCGGAGCGGAAAAAGATAAGCGGCAAGGCAAGTGAGGACCAAGAACCCGAAGCATCCACTCAGATCGCGCTATGGAACCAGGAACGAAGGCCCACGTGGACACTTACTATTCCCGAGTGTCTTACTCAAGTGAACATGAGTGCTAAAGTTCGATCTCCGCGTAGGGTCGCAAGCCTGAAGCCTCCCTTGAGCTTGAGCCCGACGGTCAAAAGCCCGAAGTGCGAGCCCACGCGGACACAGTGAGTGTCACGTCACACCTTTATCAAACGAACACTTCTAAGGCAGAAATTAATTAATTCAAATGTTTTTTATTCTCTTTCTGATATTTTTTTAATTTTCCTTTACGAGAGTCGCGGCCCACTATTTACGTAGGTATGTCGGTAAATTTACGCTCCTGTTTTTGCTATGATGTGTGAGCCATTTTCAAAATAACTACAACCTAGAAAAGTTGAAGAACCCCCGAAATTTTCATTTCAAAGTTCAATATCTCAAAAACGGCTGATCCGATTTTGTTGAAACGTTGTCGTTACACCACATTGACTGAATACTATTCTGATTGGTAACGAAAACTGAATTCTGAATATATACGTACCTGCAAATATATTTGCACACGTATTTCTCTGACTGATTATTTTTGTAACTAGCATAAAAATGCAAAGCTACCTGAATGTGGATGAACCATCCATTAGTGACCTCCAACCTCCCCTTATAGTCACCCCTTTCCTCACAGGATTTACCATACGTAACTTACTGTTTATGACATGTGTGTGTAACTGAATTATTCCAAATGTTGTCTGATAAATGTATTATATACACATTGTATACTCTGAATAACTGATCTTTGACTAACGTATTGTACACCAAATGTACACTTTGAATCTCTGATTGTATAGGTACCAAATGTACGCGGCACAGCCTTAAGGATGACTCACGCTATAGAAAGGTCTGTTCTATAGCGTGAGTCATCCTTAAGGCTGTGCCGCGTACATTCACTATTCCTGATTGTCTTTACAATTACTAGGACCGACCAATGGGCCCGACGCATCCTTTCAAAGCGCTCTCACGAAGTGAGCCTGAGGGCGATCCCAGGCGGACATTCACTATTCCCTAGTGTCTTACAAGCTAACTTCAGAACCGAACGCGGAGCGGAAAAAGATAAGCGGCAAGGCAAGTGAGGACCAAGAACCCGAAGCATCCACTCAGATCGCGCTATGGAACCAGGGACGAAGGCCCACGTGGACACTTACTATTCCCGAGTGTCTTACTCAAGTGAACATGAGTGCTAAAGTTCGATCTCCGCGTAGGGTCGCAAGCCTGAAGCCTCCCTTGAGCTTGAGCCCGACGGTCAAAAGCCCGAAGTGCGAGCCCACGCGGACACAGTGAGTGTCACGTCACACCTTTATCAAACGAACACTTCTAAGGCAGAAATTAATTAATTCAAATGTTTTTTATTCTCTTTCTGATATTTTTTTAATTTTCCTTTACGAGAGTCGCGGCCCACTATTTACGTAGGTATGTCGGTAAATTTACGCTCCTGTTTTTGCTATGATGTGTGAGCCATTTTCAAAATAACTACAACCTAGAAAAGTTGAAGAACCCCCGAAATTTTCATTTCAAAGTTCAATATCTCAAAAACGGCTGATCCGATTTTGTTGAAACGTTGTCGTTACACCACATTGACTGAATACTATTCTGATTGGTAACGAAAACTGAATTCTGAATATATACGTACCTGCAAATATATTTGCACACGTATTTCTCTGACTGATTATTTTTGTAACTAGCATAAAAATGCATAGCTACCTGAATGTGGATGAACCATCCATTAGTGACCTCCAACCTTCCCTTATAGTCACCCCTTTCCTCACAGGATTTACCATACGTAACTTACTGTTTATGACATGTGTGTGTAACTGAATTATTCCAAATGTTGTCTGATAAATGTATTATATACACATTGTATACTCTGAATAACTGATCTTTGACTAACGTATTGTACACCAAATGTACACTTTGAATCTCTGATTGTATAGGTACCAAATGTACGCGGCACAGCCTTAAGGATGACTCACGCTATAGAAAGGTCTGTTCTATAGCGTGAGTCATCCTTAAGGCTGTGCCGCGTACATTCACTATTCCTGATTGTCTTTACAATTACTAGGACCGACCAATGGGCCCGACGCATCCTTTCAAAGCGCTCTCACGAAGTGAGCCTGAGGGCGATCCCAGGCGGACATTCACTATTCCCTAGTGTCTTACAAGCTAACTTCAGAACCGAACGCGGAGCGGAAAAAGATAAGCGGCAAGGCAAGTGAGGACCAAGAACCCGAAGCATCCACTCAGATCGCGCTATGGAACCAGGGACGAAGGCCCACGTGGACACTTACTATTCCCGAGTGTCTTACTCAAGTGAACATGAGTGCTAAAGTTCGATCTCCGCGTAGGGTCGCAAGCCTGAAGCCTCCCTTGAGCTTGAGCCCGACGGTCAAAAGCCCGAAGTGCGAGCCCACGCGGACACAGTGAGTGTCACGTCACACCTTTATCAAACGAACACTTCTAAGGCAGAAATTAATTAATTCAAATGTTTTTTATTCTCTTTCTGATATTTTTTTAATTTTCCTTTACGAGAGTCGCGGCCCACTATTTACGTAGGTATGTCGGTAAATTTACGCTCCTGTTTTTGCTATGATGTGTGAGCCATTTTCAAAATAACTACAACCTAGAAAAGTTGAAGAACCCCCGAAATTTTCATTTCAAAGTTCAATATCTCAAAAACGGCTGATCCGATTTTGTTGAAACGTTGTCGTTACACCACATTGACTGAATACTATTCTGATTGGTAACGAAAACTGAATTCTGAATATATACGTACCTGCAAATATATTTGCACACGTATTTCTCTGACTGATTATTTTTGTAACTAGCATAAAAATGCATAGCTACCTGAATGTGGATGAACCATCCATTAGTGACCTCCAACCTTCCCTTATAGTCACCCCTTTCCTCACAGGATTTACCATACGTAACTTACTGTTTATGACATGTGTGTGTAACTGAATTATTCCAAATGTTGTCTGATAAATGTATTATATACACATTGTATACTCTGAATAACTGATCTTTGACTAACGTATTGTACACCAAATGTACACTTTGAATCTCTGATTGTATAGGTACCAAATGTACGCGGCACAGCCTTAAGGATGACTCACGCTATAGAAAGGTCTGTTCTATAGCGTGAGTCATCCTTAAGGCTGTGCCGCGTACATTCACTATTCCTGATTGTCTTTACAATTACTAGGACCGACCAATGGGCCCGACGCATCCTTTCAAAGCGCTCTCACGAAGTGAGCCTGAGGGCGATCCCAGGCGGACATTCACTATTCCCTAGTGTCTTACAAGCTAACTTCAGAACCGAACGCGGAGCGGAAAAAGATAAGCGGCAAGGCAAGTGAGGACCAAGAACCCGAAGCATCCACTCAGATCGCGCTATGGAACCAGGGACGAAGGCCCACGTGGACACTTACTATTCCCGAGTGTCTTACTCAAGTGAACATGAGTGCTAAAGTTCGATCTCCGCGTAGGGTCGCAAGCCTGAAGCCTCCCTTGAGCTTGAGCCCGACGGTCAAAAGCCTGAAGTGCGAGCCCACGCGGACACAGTGAGTGTCACGTCACACCTTTATCAAACGAACACTTCTAAGGCAGAAATTAATTAATTCAAATGTTTTTTATTCTCTTTCTGATATTTTTTTAATTTTCCTTTACGAGAGTCGCGGCCCACTATTTACGTAGGTATGTCGGTTAATTTACGCTCCTGTTTTTGCTATGATGTGTGAGCCATTTTCAAAATAACTACAACCTAGAAAAGTTGAAGAACCCCCGAAATTTTCATTTCAAAGTTCAATATCTCAAAAACGGCTGATCCGATTTTGTTGAAACGTTGTCGTTACACCACATTGACTGAATACTATTCTGATTGGTAACGAAAACTGAATTCTGAATATATACGTACCTGCAAATATATTTGCACACGTATTTCTCTGACTGATTATTTTTGTAACTAGCATAAAAATGCATAGCTACCTGAATGTGGATGAACCATCCATTAGTGACCTCCAACCTCCCCTTATAGTCACCCCTTTCCTCACAGGATTTACCATACGTAACTTACTGTTTATGACATGTGTGTGTAACTGAATTATTCCAAATGTTGTCTGATAAATGTATTGTATACACATTGTATACTCTGAATAACTGATCTTTGACTAACGTATTGTACACCAAATGTACACTTTGAATCTCTGATTGTATAGGTACCAAATGTACACTCTGAATATCTGATCTCTGATTAACGTATTGTACACACCAAATGTACACTCTGATTATCTGATCTCTGATTAACGTATTGTACACCAAATGTACACTCTGAATATCTGATTAACGTATTGTACACCAAATGTACACTCTGAATATCTGATCTCTGATTAACGTATTGTACACCAAATGTACACTCTGAATATCTGATCTCTGATTAACGTATTGTACACCAAATGTACACTCTGAATATCTGATCTCTGATTAACATATTGTACACCAAATGTACACTCTGAATAACTGATCTCTGATTAACGTATTGTACACCAAATGTACACTTTGAATCTCTGATTGTATAGATACCAAATGTACACTCTGAATATCTGATCTCTGATTAACGTATTGTACACCAAATGTACACTTTGAATCTCTGATTGTATATATACCAAATGTACACTCTGAATATCTGATCTCTGATTAACGTATTGTACACCAAATGTACACTCTGAATCTCTGATTGTATATATACCAAATGTACACTCTCAATATCTGATCTCTGATTAACGTATTGTACACCAAATGTACACTTTGAATCTCTGATTGTATAGATACCAAATGTACACTCTGAATATCTGATCTCTGATTAACGTATTTTACACCAAATGTACACTCTGAATCTCTGATTGTATAGATACCAAATGTACACTCTGAATATCTGATCTCTGATTAACGTATTGTACACCAAATGTACACTTTGAATCTCTGATTGTATAGATACCAAATGTGCACTCTGAATATCTGATCTCTGATTAACGTATTGTACACCAAATGTACACTTTGAATCTCTGATTGTATAGATACCAAATGTGCACTCTGAATATCTGATCTCTGATTAACGTTTTGTACACCAAATGTACACTTTGAATCTCTGATTGTATAGATACCAAATGTACACTCTGAATATCTGATCTCTGATTAACGTATTGTACACCAAATGTACACTCTGTATCTCTGATTGTATACCAAATATACACTCTGAATATCTAATCTGTGATTAACGTATTCAACAATAGATACTGTTTATTGCACCATGACATGAGAGAAACATGTTACAAGATTGCCTTATAAAATATAACTAACAACAAACGTTCGTATCGCTTCGCACTGATATTGCTTTGCATCTATTTGCAAATGCCAAAGCGAGCATTAAACATATTGCGAAATACGTATCACAGAACTCGTGAATCATATTAAAACTCACCAGGAATCCCAGGAACAAACACTACTGAATAAATTTGTATTTCTGTTAAAATTCCGTACTCCCTGTTTGGCAAGTTGTCAGATCCATACTGTTATTTTAGCAACTCCGATTTTAAATTCACCGCTGAGGTCAGAATATTATCAATTAATCGACAAAACGATTATTGGTCTCATGTTTACAATCGATATCAAAATCGATGGTTAGAAAATATTTCTTTATTCTAATCGCGGATCTTCGCGACAAACGTAGCTAAGAACCATCTCGATCACGTCAGCTTTCGGATAAAAAAAACCGCATTCAAATCGGTCCATTCGTTTAGGATCTACGATGCCACAGACAGACACACACACACACACAGACATACACACAGGCAGACAGACACACAGACACATCAAACTTATAACACCCGTCTTTTTCCGTCGGGGCCCGGGGGTTCAAAAATACGAAATTACAAGAATGAGTGTGTAACGGATGTCTATTGGAAAAGAAACCCTATGTTCCTTCATCAACTCCGTAGATAGAGGATATACAGGGTGAATCCTAAGTCGTGAACAGAGGGCCTACCGCGAAATGCATTCAAAGTTTCCCCTCTATGTCATACTTACGAGTTCGTACTTAAGTGCGACAGAGAGGGAAAACTTCGAATGCCGTTCGCGGTAGGCCCTCAGAAATACTAGTTTCCGATGCACTTCAGTGTGGCGATTTAGAATATCTGGGTCTACTAGCAATTAAATAACTTTAACATATTTTTTAATCATGAGAAGCTTTTCCAATCTCGCTAACATTTTCTTTTGGTCACCCTACTTAGCTTGTAGTGATTTGTCATTATGTCTTTAGGTGCGGCCACACCAAACGCACGCTCACCCGAGCGGCTCGCCCGAGCGCTCCGCACGCTCACCCGAGCCGCTCAGGCGAGCGTGCGGAGGGCTCGGGCGAGCCGCTTGGGTGAGCGTGCGTTTGGTGTGGACGGACACCGCGCGGCATGTCTGAGCCAAATGCGCTCGGCCGAATTTACCTACGCGCTTTTAGTTGAGCTCGCGATCGTCATGAAGCCGCATGTGCGCACAGCTGTCGCTGCTACGACATTAATATTGCTTCTGCATCTAGCTCAGAAGCGGAGGAAAGGCATTAAAAAAAGACCTAGACGCATGTGGGTGCAAACATTTTTTGAAAAAAGAGCTTAGGCGGGAAACGTTTTATTTGAACAGTTATGTTTTGATAACAGGGAAGAGACGCTCATCAGACTGAATAAAATTGAATTCGAAGATGTTTTAAGGCGTATCAAAGGAAAAATTATTAAAAAAGACACAAAATACCGTGAATCGGTTACGGCAAAAGAAATACTATTAATTACTCTGAGATTTTTGGCCACGGGAGATAGCTATAACAGTAGCAGTAATTGAGGCATTGAAGTATTGTCGAGGAGCGACTGGTCGTCCGTACCTACTAGTCCTACTACGTACATGCATGCCTATTTACCTGATGTATATATATACTACTAGCGACCCACGATATATACTACATGCATGTATTACACATATAAACCTTCCTCTTGAATCACTCTATCTATTAAAAAAAAACCACATCAAAATCCGTTGCGTAGTTTTAAAGATCTAAGCATACATAGGGACATTCAGACTTTGTTTTGTACTATGTAGTAGTATAGTATGTATGTACCAGTGTGTAACCACCATACGATAAATAAATAAATAAGTACATTGCCAGTAGCACGGCGCCGCGGCCCCTTTGATTTCGCCCAAAAAGCCGACAAGGCTCGGGTGAGCGTGCGGCCACACAAAACAACCGTCCACACCAGCGCGGCTCGGGTGAGCCGCTCGCCCGAGCGTGCGGACGCGAGGGTGAGCGGCTCAGGCTCGCCGATCGCCGTCCACACATAGCGCGCACGCTAGGGCGAGCCGCGCTCGGGTGAGCGTGCGTCTGGTGTGGCCGCACCTATTAATGTGTCAACTGCATAAAACACCTGTAGGGTGACCATGGTTATGATGAAATAACTTAAAAAAAAAATTTCATCTTTGAAAGAACATGCTATCGTTTTGCCCTAATTATCACTCTAGACAGCAGTTAGATAGGATAGTACCTACTTGGAAAAAAATATTTCTGTTCACGACTTGGGATTCACCCTGTATATGTAGATGACGTATCCTAGCGTATACCCAAAAGGGACGATGGTAAATTAACCTTACTAAATTAAGAAGTATCAGAAGCTAATGATGACGTGACTAATAGTTTATTGCGTTAAATAATACAATATTAACTCATACAATATCATAAAAAAAGAAGAGGAATCTAGTGTTCTATGGTGGGTATTCCGCAGCCGTCTCCGCATCCAAATCTTCCTATTCTTCTTCTCGTTCCTCTAATTCTCATAGAGACCGCTCTGATGATAGATATTTGTATTTTGACTTTGATCCAGCTTATTATTTGTGAGTATGGTTTGGTTCATTTATCACATTTCTCATCAGAAGCTAATACATTCTTGACGTCTAATGTCATTTATAATTTAGTCGTGTTATATCAGTGACGTCATGGTGGTGTCAGTTTCAGTACAAATTTTGACAGGTGTGGTGGGCTGGTGGCAAACAAGCTGGTGGCAAACAAAAAAACCGTATACGCGATGAGGGACAGAAAATATGACACTGTATCTCGTTCCCACTTTAGGTATTGTTTATGCATACATCTCTGTCACTCAATTGTGTATGTGCGGGTGAGTTGAGTCCCTCTATCTATTCTACCTCTATGATCAAATCGCAATAGGAGACGCTACACGGGCCGATATCGGCCGGACTGCATGCCGGCCGACGCGTGATTCGGCCCATGTGAATACGTACGTGTCGGGAGCACACCACACACACGGGAGCAGCCAAATCAAGGTAATAATAGATTTTCTGTGAAATCACTAGATACTTCTGTAGACCGCGTAATTATTATGAGCTAGTAACACTACACTTGATCTATCGTCATAAATGTCAAAAGTGACATGCATGATAGTGACTGACATTGACACCCTAAAAGCCAACATTTCGAATAATAATTTCCTCTATGTTTTTTTATGTCTTGAAATATGATAGAAATGAAGAACCGGTAAAATAGTGATATTTTGCAAAAATGTCATTCCCAAAGGTTGAGGGATACGTTGTAACTGAAAAGCTAGGCTCAGGAAGTTATTCCACCGTCTACAAAGCGTATAAGAAGGTAGGAAATAATAATTTACAGTACAGACTATGACCCTAAGCAAACAACATATTTACAGGCATAATAAGTTCAAAAACTGTATCCCGACTACGGAAACCTAACTGAAAAACTGTTTCTTTTTCACACAAAATTGCCTATGCCACCCAGAGCCATAATGTATATTGAATAGATTGATACTTCATTCATCAATAAGCTTCTGTCAAAAAAAATATTTTTGGTACAAGCTTTTATTTCCAACTGTACTTTTCTGTATACCGTCATCAACTACTAATTGAGATGTTTCTAACGAGCCCGAACTCAATGGGGTTATGTCGGTTAAGTACTGAATTGCCATCAAAACTATACCTTTACCCAAAATTTCAGCTCAGTTGGTTGAATATATCCGCTTCAAAATTGAGTTGCAAGATTCCACCCGAACAAACATTGTAGATACATACATACATATGTAAGTAACATAGTTGGTTAGGTACATACAATGATATAATATAAAAAGAGGTAGATACGTTGTCTATACAAAATTCCGTGTTTATAAATGGCCACCAAATTCTGTCAGCATTAGTTTCCATTGACAACGCGAAGGTATGGCAAGTCGATTAGCCAGGTTTTAGTGTGCCACTTTTGGAGCGCTTATAACACATCTACCTATGTTTTATATTATATCATTGGGTCTATACATTACACGTTAATAGAAAGCTTGTAAAAATGAGGGGAAATCTTACACAAATCAACCTATACCAGAGTGTGCATGGAGGCAGAAGAAACGACGAAACATATTCTACTGGACTGCAAGCAGGTAGAGGTATACATAATAAAGCACCTAGGTTCTCCAGACACACTACGGGACACAGTCAGCAACACCAAGGCACTCACCAACTTTCAACTTCCTAGACGAGCCGGGTTGCTTAGAGTAGCGCCACACCGCCGTTTCACGCAAAGTAGGCACAATGGATGCCAATCTGCGGAAAACGCCCAGTATAACTAACAAACTTTACCCCGTTCCATACAAGATTAGAAAAATTGTGCGTCAATTGTCATGCGATTTCAACGATTCCATTGTGAAACATAAAATAAATAAAATTGGTATGTTTGAAAAGCATGAAATGATTCAAATAAGTAAATTTTTTTCAATATTTCCCTTTGATATCTGAGATAAATGAAGAAACGCAGGTAAATGAGACAATCATAATGTTAACTGGAATGGGATATAGTTACAAACTAAGCAAAACTAGTATGATGGGTGCTAGAGGATACATGAATGCCCTTACCAGGATTCAAACCTGGGGCTGCCGTCTTCGTAGGCAGGGTCAGCAATAGCTAGGCCAAAGTGGTTGTCTAATCCCTTTTTAACCGACTTCAAAAAAGGAGTAGGTTCTCCATTTGTCTGAATCCTTATTTTTTTATTGTGTGTTTCCCCGGTTACTTTAAAAAGGCTTGGACCAATTTGGTAAATACTTTTTTGTTTGAAGGGGTATCCTTCTCTGGTGGTCCCATGGCCATCCCGTCAGGTTCTGCTGATGGGATCCCGGAGAAATCGAGGGAACTCCTCAAATTATTTAGGCACACTTGAAGCAGAGTACTGAATTGAAGTCGGTTAAAACTTTGTTTTTAAATTAAATGAAATGATATTTATACAATCTGTTAGTCAAGGGCACCAAAGTCTCAAAAATATGTACACAGACCTTATTTATGCAACAATAAGGTTAAGTATACATATTTATGAAACTTTCAGTTAATACATATTGGTGTCCTTGGGGGTGGGGACATAAAAGCTTTACCTAGCATGTTTCTCATACTGATGTTATACTAAGATTAACTTGTTGTAATGGGTTACTAATGCTTTTTATTATATTGAGCCCGTTATGTCCCACTGCTGGGCAAAGGCCTCCCCTCTCCCCTTCCATTCATCGCGGTCTTGAGCAATAACTGGCCAGTCTTTTAAAAAGGAGTCCAAGTTATCCCGCCATCACCGACGAGGTCTACCGCGTCTCCGTTTTGAGTGTTGGGGCTTCCACTCCGTGGTCCCTTTGGCCCACAGCTCATTCGGCATGCGGTAGACGTGACCAGCCCAGTCCCACTTTAACTTGGCTGCCTTCCGAGCTACATCTTCTATTTGGGTTTTGGAGCGCAGCGTGGTGTTCCGGATGTGGTCCATTAGCTTTACACCTAATATGCTGCGCTCCATAGCTCGCTGGCAAACCCCGAGTTTGGACTTCTGCGCTTCCGTCAAAGACCAAGTCTGTACTAATGCTTATCATCAAAGAAAAGTACGATATACAGGGTGACTGGTAATTGGACCTATTCCTTGAAAGGGGTTATACTAGAGCTAATTTGCAACAATTTATGTCCAGTCAACCAGGGGTTGACTCGCTGGTTATGAGATATTCAAGTTTTTAGTTTGTATGAAAAAAAATCTCCTTGCAGCCTTAAGCTGGTGATTGTGACAAAAGTACTTCCATTTGGATGGTAAAAAACATTTTTGTCACAATCAGCACTTTAAGGCTGCAAGGCGATTTTTTTTCAAACAAACTAAAAACTCGAAAAATTAACAAAAAATCGTGTTTTGACCCCTGGTTGACTGGACATACATTGTTGCAAATTAGCTCTGGTATAACCTTTTTCAAGGAATAGGTCGAATTACCAGTCACCCTGTATATATTATAATGAAATTAATGAAACATTTAAACAGACCAGAAATTCTATTTTTTTATTTATCGTATGGCGCTTACACACTGTGTACCTACATATACGTAGGTATGTATTCGTATCGATGTCGCTGATAGAGTTCCAGTGTGCGCTGCGAGGTTCAGAAGGAACGGTGCAGCTGCCGAGTTTGTTGTTCTTTTAGCACCACCCGGAGGTCACGTGTAGGGTTTCTAGGGTTATTCCTACGGACGTGGAACAACAACGACCTTCAAGAAATTCTATGAGTTGAAGTTATAATACCTTTCGTAGCAATAGCGACACGTCGCTGGGCGTCGCCGTCATATAATAGGAATACATAGAAATCAGCCGTGCCGCTGCGACACGTCGTCTGCTACTGCTGCCTGAGCGGTCTGGCTCCAACTTGTACGTTTAGGAACGCCATAGTCGCTTTCCGCTACATACCTACGGGGCAAACTACGAGATCGGCTACAAGAGTAGCGATTCATGGCTGTGAATGTGTTAAAATGAGTATCAGAATTAATATAAAATAGAAATATGGAAATAAGTATGAGTATGAATATAAGCGAGTATTTAAATAAGTATAAGTATGAATATGCAGGTGGGCGGACGCGCGGTGGTGGCTGTGAAGTGCGTGGAGAAGGCGCGCATGCGCGGCGCGGCGGCCGACAACCTAGTGACAGAGATACGGCTGCTGAAGACTCTTGCGCATACGCACATTGTTGCCATGCGCGAGTTCTCCTGGGATGACAGGTGTGGTATTTATTATTACAGGTGGTTAACTAATGTTTAGATTACCTAACTATTTTTCGCAAAATATTTTTTTTAAGTATCGGCAACGCGCGGGGGCTCGCAGGACGGCTCGCAATCTATGTTGCTGTCGCAGACTATCCGTTTCTTTCTGATTAGAGCGCTTAGAAAGAGATGTCTGTAAGAGAGGTAGGGCACAGCGGAATGTCATCTCGCTCGTAAGTGGAGCTGCCCAACTGGGGAAGTATCTCCACCTTACAGAAGACCGCAGTCATAATAGCACCACTGCTTTGTAGTGTTGCCATATTATTGCATGCTATGAAGTATGTGGTGTTGTTTTCCTGAGGCCCTACCACACTAGGTTTTATGTCGGCGAAAATGTACTGAAACGTCACGTAAAACGCGATATTAAACCTAGTGTGCTAGGGCCTCTGGTGGTGAGTAAGGTCGCCAGAGCTCCCTAGGATGCGCTGTGTTGGGAGTTTTTTTTACGGTGTGGGAATGCACTTATGCATCCCCCCAGCCGGGAAGCTATAATGGGGGGTATGTCGCATACCCTCCAGCCATCTCTATTTAAAAAGAAGGGGGAGGTAGTCTACTTACCCACTAAAACCTCTCCCGGCGTTTCCGTCTCTGCAGTTAATGGGAGCGCGATGGGGTCGCGAACATGTCACCACGACGCCCCCCGGAACATATAACCTTTTTTTTTCGTGGCTAAATGCATTAACAGCACACACTCCGGAACCTAACCTTAACCCTACGCCACCCAAGGGGCTCTATACGCTGATTTTTACAAGCTTTATATTAACTTGCACTGTTCGTGTGTAAGTAGGTAGGTATGTAAATATGTAAGTTGTCCGTCAAAATTTGCAATCCATTTCTCAGTCACTTCCTGTTATCCAATTGAGCTGAAATTTTGCAAGCATATGTATATTGCATGACAATGCAATATTATGATGACTTGGAGCTGATCTGATGCTGGAGCTGGAAGGTGGCCATAGGAACTCCGCAATAAAACGACACAACCCCCATTGATACGGCACGACAACTTCTTTAAAACCATAAAAGAAGACCACGGTGCAGTTATATGGACCAAATAAAGGAAAAAGCTGGTGTCGTGTCGTATCAGCGAATCAAGGAGATGGCTTACGACAGAGAGAAGTGGAAAATACAAGAGGATAACTCTTAAATTTAAAGAAGAAGAAGAAGAAGAAGAATAGTCCTCGTTGTCGTATCGACGACCCTTACAATTTTCTATGATGGTCACGAATATGGCTCGCAAAGCCGAACTTAGTTTTAAACCGCCGACCGCTTTAGCCTAGTTGGTAGTGACGCTGCCTACGAAGTTCGAATCCCGGTAAGGGCATTTATTTGTGTGATGAGGATGAGCACGAATATTTGTTCCTGAGTCATGGACGTTTTCTATGTATTTAAGTATTTGTTTATCTATATAAGTATGTTTATTTTCGTCTAGTACCCATAGTACAAGCTTTGCTTAGTTTGGGACTAGGTCGATTTGTGTAAGGTAAGTATATATATTTTTTTAATGTTCACTCACATTGTGTGCATACTGTACACAATGTGACCAGTATACTTCACACAATGTGACCAGTATACTGCACAATATGCTATAGCTGGCCCTGGTCATTGTAAGTATATGTATAGGATGGTCTAGGTCGAGTCTTCCGTAATTTTTTTATTTTTATTTTATTTATTTGTTCAAATTCAAATTACATCTTACAAAACATTTATATTCTCGCCAAACTGTTACGTTTGATGGCGAGACGCGCTCAGTTTTTGGTCCAGGTGCGCAAGTCGAGCTATTTTAAAAGAAGCGCCTAGCTTCTTTTGAAGTAGCCCTAACACCTTTTCTGACTTTATTACGCCAGTCTCATAGACGCGACCTCCTCCCATCCGTCAGCAGGTATATCGCAGGCGTTGAGATGACGTTTTAATACGTCCTTGTAGCGCAGAAAAAGCCGTTTTTAGGGTTCCATAGCCAAATGGCAAAAAACGGAACCCTTATAGATTCGTCATGTCCGTCCGTCTGTCTGTCTGTCCGTCCGTATGTCAAGAGCTATACTGTTGAAACTTGGTAAGTAGATGTATTCTGTGAACCGCATTAAGATTTTCACACAAAAATCTAAAAAAAACATTAAGTTTTAGGGGTCCCCATACTCAGAACTGAAACTCAAAAAAATTTATTTCATCAAACCCATACGTGTGGGGTATCTATGGATAGGTCTTCAAAAATGATATTGAGGTTTCTAACATCATTTTTTTTTAAACTGAATAGTTTGCGCGAGAGACACTTCCAAAGTGGTAAAATGTGTCCCCCCCCCTGTAACTTCTAAAATGAGAGAATGATAAAACTAAAAAAAATATATGATGTACATTACCTGGTAAACTTCCACCGGAAATTGGTTTGAACGAGATCTAATAAGTAGTTTTTTTTAATACGTCATAAATTGTAAACCGCAATTTATTTCACGGAATGAAGAGTCATGTGCGAGTCCGACTCGCACTTGGCCGCTTTTTTTTAGTTTTTTTTATAAATATTGTACGACCTCCAGATTAACAGTTGCGTGCCGTACCGCATGGCCACAGTAGACTAGTGGCTTTAATGATGATGAGTATGAATAACGAGTATTGTCTCGATCGCAGGAACATCTACATTATAATGGAGTACTGCTGCGGAGGTGACTTGTCCAAGTACATACGCCGCTACGGCCGAGTCCCGGAGAAACAGGTGGGTTCACGACATACAGACGGAGGGACAGTCAGACAGATGAACAGACAGGACGGACGGACGAGTGGTGGTTGTAGCGAGAGCGGATAATTTTATTGATTGATCATTTATTTTTAGTGTTCCGCAACTGTATCGAAACGAAGCAACACTTATTTCAATGACTCATCAAACTAACTAGCTACGCGCGGCTTTGCCTGCGTATTGCAAAGAACTCAGGCAAACCCGCAGGAGAAAACAAAGCTTATGACCATCCAGAAAGTCCATTCTAAACACAAGCGAAATAATTATTGAAATTGTATAAATGGTTTCGGAGATTACCCATTACATATAAACAAACATACTTACAAAACTACAATCTCACCGAAAGTTCCTCTTTATAATATGAGTATAAATATGAAATACCTATATAAAGAAACTATCTTATGTCCGTGACTCAGCCCGCGTGGAACTCGTTTAACAACTTTCACTTTCACATTTCCGAGATAAGAAATATCCTATATCCTTTCCCGGGCTTCAAACTATCTTCATACCAAATTTCATCTAAATCGGTTCAGCGGTTTAAAAAGCGTGAAGAGGTGAAGAGGTAGCAGACAGGCAGACATACGGACAGACAGATAATACACACTTTCGCATTTATGCAAGCGTTTAAGGAAGTATGGATAGATTTGTGATACCTATGCCTTGACAATAAATTATATCTTATCATCATCATCATCATCATTATCATTGTCAGCCCGTAATCGCCCACTGCTGAGCATAGGCCTCTCTTCGAGTACGCCACCCGTCCCTATCCTGAGCTAATCTTATCCAGAAGTGACCCGCGATCTTCCTAATATCGTCCACCCATCGAGCTGGTGGACGGCCGACGCTCCTTTTACCTAGAAGTGGCCACCAATCTGACACCTTTTTGGTCCACCTACCTTCATTCTGCCTGGCAAGGTGTTATATCTTATCTTATAAATAAGTAGATCAGTCCACGGAAATAACTCGATATTTCGTTGTTCTGTTTTTTTCAGGTCTTATATTTCTTGCAGCAACTCGCATCCGCGCTCAAGTTTCTTCGAGAAAAAGGTAAACTTTTATACATAGTTCAAGATAACTGTAATTTATGTCAAAATATTTAACTTTTAATCTTTAGCCGCCCATAGGCCTATTAAAAGGGATCCTCTTCAATGGCGTTTATTATATTCTTAACTAGCATCTGCCCGCGACTCCGTCCGCGTCGATTTCGTTTATATCGTAGCTCCATACACACTTTCACCCCCCATTTCACCACTCTTTTCACCCCCTTAGGGGATGATTTCCGGGATCAAAACTATCCATGTCCTTCCCCGGTATTCAACCATCACACCAAATTTCATCTCAATCGGTTCGGCGGTTTAAGTGTGAAGACACAGACACTTTCGCATTTACAATTTAGTATGGAGCATGGGTGGATTGAAAAGGGTTGAGTTTATTTGGTTTCCTTTCGATTATTCTACTCTATTTCCTGTTCTAGTGGATTCAAATTTAATTGCCAATTTTTTTTGTATGGTGGGATTGGTGGGCGGCTAGTGTTTATCATAATTGCCAAAGTACAGTACCGGTCAAAAGTTTAAGTGTACCCTTTGTTTTTGGTACAAATTTCTACTTTTGTGCAATAATGTTTTGAAGTTCAGATGTCGAAAATTGTTTCCAACTGATTCGTTATTGTTTACAGAGATGTGTTTGATTAGTCAGACACAATTTACGTAGATTTCTAAACAACTGATTCCCTAAAAACCAACATTGTATCTGATCATTGTACGTTTTAAGTGGCAAGGCCATATGGCCCAGCCTTTGCCGTCATTCCTATAAGATTTTAGGGAATGCGTTGTTTAGAAATGTACGTGAATTGTGTCTAACTAATTAAACAAATCTCTGGAAACAATAACGGATCAGTTGGAAACAAATTTCGGCTTCCGAACTGCAAAAAAATATTGTCCAAAAGTACTCATTTGTACCTAAAACAAAGAGTGAACTTTAACTTTTGACCGGTAGTGTACCTACTGGTAATGTTGTGTACTAATTTGACTTTAATTTGACTTTAACTTGTATCGACACAATTGAGTATTTTCCTCGTGTTAAAAACTAAATATTTACATATACCCCGAGAAAATTACGGTTTTTTTGGAAATAATTCAATATCAGGCTAATTATTTGTATACGGCTTTAATATGTTATTTTAAATAACTTTTACTATTGAAATCAATAATTCTATGGACCGGAAGTTAGGAAAAAAAAATAATACGCAAGCAAAAATGCTATCAGTATTTTTATAATGAAAACATGTTTGAGTACACAAATTTGGAGACTTACTACCTGAATCCAAAAATATATGCATCAGGAAATAATGGCATTTGAATTAAATATTTACGACCTTGAGATAATATTGAATTTCATCTGGCCTATAGAAAGGTTTATTCATTAACAAAAATAAGTGGATTATTCTCGTATCCCAAAGAACGTATATAGACGTAGTCAATTATAAAGTAAAGAAAGTGTATATGTTTTACGGAATTTATGAAGATTACTTTTCATTATTTTTTACCGTATCGGTATTAAATTTAGGTGTATTATTAATGAATATTTAGTCAAATTACCCAACCTATTTTTTGGTGTAAAAATATGGTTGATATCGTTATATTGTTGTGTTTTCATAGAACGAAACCGTAAAGTTCTCAGGGTAATACTGTAAATGGTCGTTTGTGGGACAACACGTCAAACCAGGTGATATCATACAACATATTATCACTATAATGCATAGTGAACCATTAAAATACTTACCACAATAAATCAAAGGATAGCTGGAAGGGATAAGTTCGCCTTTGTACAAATGTTTTTTTATTTTCTCTGTTATGTACTTGTTTTTTTTGTGCAATAAAGTGTTTACGATACTACTTATATTATATTTAATAGGTCGGCTTTAAAAAAAATCGTGTAAGTACCCAATTAGCGTGAGTTGTTAAAAAAAATTACTCAGTTTTTTTGTGTCTTTTTAGTCACAAAATAACTAAAATTATGTGAAAACGTACTTATTTCACATTTAAATTGCGTGTTTATGCATATCATCTATAAATTGAAAAGAAAAAGTTAATATTTATACAAAAATGAATACTGAATAAAATTGTCGTCACAAAACTGACTCTGAGTAAATTTTTATTTAAGAACTCACGCTAATTGGGTACATGATAAAAAAAAATGCCCAAGTACAAAAATCCCGGAATCTTAATAAAATATCGAACAGAAGAGGAATTTGAAAGTTTTTAAAAATAAGTTTATTTGACAGTCCAATATTAAATTAAAAGCGACGGATAACATCCCAATATTCGCTTATATAAAAATTCATCATCATCATCATCATATCAGCCAAAAGACGTCCACTACTGGACATAGGCCTCCCCCAAAGAGTGCCACAATGGCCGGTCCTGCGCCACCCGCATCCAGCGGACTCCCGCGACCTTTACCAGGTCATCAGTCCACCTTGTGGGGCCTACCCGCGCCGCGCCTTCCGGTACGTGGTCGCCACTCGAGAACCTTTCCGCCCCAACGGCCATCGGTTCTACGTGCAATGTGCCAGTGATGACATATGGAACGGAAACGTGGTCGCTTACTATGGATGGGCCTAATAAGAAGGCTCAAAGTCACTCAAAGGGCGATGAAGAGGGCTAAGCTGGGAGTTTCTCTGCGCGATCGCATCAGAAATGAGGCTATCCGCAGCAGCACCAAGGTAACAGATATAGCCCTCCGAATCGCTTAACTTAAGTGGCAGTGGGCGGGGCACATTGCACGTAGAACCGAATATAAAAATTAGGGTACAAAAATGTTTCACGACCAAATCAGCAATTTATTTAATTTTCCGTATAACGGCTAGTACTAGGCTCAACGTTGTGACACTTGTGACGTCACTTTACCTGACTGCCCCTGAAGGGGGGTTATGTCTTTCGAGCGTATGTACGTGGACAAGAAAATGCAATTTCACGGCTTACAGTACAAAAGGCTTGATCGATTTTTCCATATGAGGTCTCGTTGGATTCCTCATAAACCTGGGAGTGACTTGGGCTATACTTTTTAGAAAAATAAATTGGGTTTTTTATAAATTAATGTTGCCTGGCAAAAATGGCGGCCATTAACGGGGGTACTATGTGACCCACGAATGCCTATTCGCACTAAAGGCAAGATTTACAAATTAGATTTAGAAAGGCAGTTCTAATGCTGGACGGTAAAAGAGATGCATGTACAGAAAATTCACACGACGGAAATGAATATGCTAAGATGGTCAGGGGGAGCAACCAGGCATAATAAAATCAGAAACGAGTATGTCCGAGGTAGCTTCAAAGTTGCTCCAATACCAGAAAAGCTTTCTGAAAGCCGTTTTAGGTGGTATGGCCACGTCATGAGACGACCTGATGACTACGTTGTCAAAAAGGCCTTAAACATCCCGGAACGTAAACGAGGTAGCCCCCCCCCCCCCCCCACACTTCCTCTACATGGTGGACCAGCATGACCCGGCTTCTGAAAAAGGAAGAATTACCAGACCCGACAACCCAAGACCGTGCGATTTGGCGCCGATTAATTAGGAGAGCCGACCCCACCTAACGTGGGACCAGGCACAGAAGAAGAAGAAGTATTGGGGTTTTTGAAACATCTTTTGATTTCACTTGTACCGGTTGATGTTAATCAGCGTGGACCGTTTGAGCGGTCGCAAGCGAGCTCTGACATCGACTCTCATTTTTTTAGCACTCTAATTGTTGTTGGTCCCATACAAACATTTGATCCTCACTTATAGGTTTTTTTTTCAGGTGTAGTTCACATGGATTTGAAGCCCCATAATCTACTCCTTCATAAAGGCTCCGATGGCAAATACATGTTGAAAGTGGCTGATTTTGGGTGAGTGACATTTCGAGGTAAATAATAGACTGACAAAAGCTTTTATTTATTTAAATTTATTCGATGTCCGCTTTGGCCTAGTTGGTAGAGACAATGGCTACCTAGCTAAGGTCCTTAGGTTCGATTACCGGTAAGGGAAAATCGGTGTGTGATGAGCATTCATATTTGTTCCTTCCTGTCATGAATGTTTTCTATGCATTCAAGTATTTATTTATCTATATACCCATACTCATTTATTTATCATGCACAAATATATTAAACGTCAAAAAGTTAGTATTAGATTCAATGAAATTTATTTGAATTTATTTATTTAATTAGGTACTTAAGTACAAAAGTAAAATAATTTTAAAAATGTATAAATGTAAAATTAATGGATCGTATCCGGAACACCACGCTGCGCTCCAAGACCCAAATAGTAGACGTATCTTGGAAAGTGGCTAAGTTGAAGTGGGACTGGGCTGGTCATGTCACCCGCATGCCGTGCGAGCTTTGGGCTAAGATTGCCACTGACTGGCAGCCTGGCAGCTCAAAACGGAGACGCGGCAGACCTCGTCGGCGATGGCGAGACGAGCTAGACTCCTTTTTAAAGGATTGGCCAGAGACTGCTCAGGCACGCGAAGTCTGGAAACGGAGGGCCTTTGCCCAGCAGTGGGACACAACAGGCTCTTAATAATAATAATAAATGTTCACATGTCAAATAAAATAAAATTGGAAATAATGTCATATTTAGAATTCATTAGTTCCTAAGTTGAAGTATATGGTCCCTGGGCGACCAAGTTGAGCTCGGGTGAAAATACGGATAAAAAGATTTTTCCTCGACATGAGACCTAGCTAGATCGATTTCTCGCCCCCGCAAACCCTCATATTCAAATGTTCATCGAAAACGTTACAGCCGTTTCCGAGAATGTGATTGCAAGTATCTATATATAGGTATAAATATACATACATACCTACATACAAAACTTGCTCGTTGAATTTTTTTTTTTTTTTTTTTATTGGAATCTAAAAAAAATACAATTTTAGTAACTTAACCTAAAGATTCGCCAAACTGCAAAGCAGTTTGTTGGCGATTCGCTCACTTAAATAAAAAGATAATATTATCGCGGTACATCGAAACACTACACTACCGCCCCAACCAAAAGAATAGTATAGGATATCGTCGTCTGGTACCCATACAAGCTTTGTTTAGTTTGGGACTGGGTCAATGCGTGTAAGATTGTCCCATATTCATTTATAATATAGAACCCTCTTAATTAATACCTAGTTGTTGACTGTCCAAAGAAGTAAGGTCAGGAATAAAAGCCTGTAGGTACTAAAAATTGGATTTTTGACAAACTTTTAATCAGATGTAGGAACAATAATTTAACCGAAAGTTGTCTCGTTACGGTTATATTTATACTATTATTCAGTAACTCTAAACTTTTCTCTCCTTATTCATAAAACCTATAATGCCTCTAATATATAAAAAGTTTTGTCCCTTACTTATGAACACAAATATGTCAAAGTGACAAATACAAACTAATAGTTATTAACGCCGTTTTAGCTAGCTATTAGTGTTTATATTTTTTACTTTAGATAAGGTTTGTTTTATAATGTATGTAAAAAGTAAGTTTTATAATAGACGTAAAACGTCAGGTTTATAATAGACTTAAAAAGTCAGTTTTAAAATAGTTGTAAAAAGTCTGCACTTTACGCAAAGCGTCACGTTATATCAAAATCAAAAAAAAAGAATTGTTTTTACTTGTGGGTAAACTTTGGCAGTGAATTAATGCGGCAATTACACTTCGTTGTTCACCTAATGCGGTCGCCGCATTAGGTGAACGACGCCGTGTATTTGCCGCTTTACGGGTCTTTACACTTCTGTGGTTACCGCATGCGGCATGCGGCGAACGACGAAGTGTAATTGCCGCTTTAGTGAATATACTAGTATTCTACCATGCTGTATACTCGATTAAATCTTCTTAATTTTAAAAAGCTCTGCTTTTATACTACATTCAAAACTCTAAATAGATCATTAAAAAATAACAAGTAGCCCCATTTTTTCCTAAAGTAACCCCAGTTTACTACTTACCCGTTTAACTGATATTCTTTACGCAGTTTCGCCCAGTTCTTATCTGATGAGAGTCGACAGAAGATGGTGCGGGGCTCCCCGCTGTATATGGCGCCCGAGATGCTGCGGGGAGAGTACACCGCCAGCGTCGACCTGTGGAGCGTGGGTCAGTGTAAACACACACACGCATAAACACAAACACGCTAACACAAACACACTTACACGACACGCACACGCACACACGCACATGGTTCCGGCTCCCCGCTGTACATGGCGCCCGAGATGCTGCGGCGCGAGTACACCGCGAGCGTCGACCTGTGGAGCGTGGGTCAGTGTACACACACACACACGCATAAACACAAACACACTAACACAAACACACACTTACACGACACGCACACGCACACACGCACATGGTTCCGGCTCCCCGCTGTACATGGCGCCCGAGATGCTGCGGCGCGAGTACACCGCGAGCGTCGACCTGTGGAGCGTGGGTCAGTGTACACACACACACGCATAAACACAAACACACTAACACAAACACACACTTACACGACACGCACACACGCACATGGTTCCGGCTCCCCGCTGTACATGGCGCCCGAGATGCTGCGGGCGAGTACACGCGAGCGTCGACCTGTGGAGCGTGGGTCAGTGTACACACACACACGCATAAACACAAACACACTAACACAAACACACACTTACACGACACGCACACACGCACATGGTTCCGGCTCCCCGCTGTACATGGCGCCCGAGATGCTGCGGGCGAGTACACGCGAGCGTCGACCTGTGGAGCGTGGGTCAGTGTACACACACACACGCATAAACACAAACACACTAACACAAACACACACTTACACGACACGCACACACGCACATGGTTCCGGCTCCCCGCTGTACATGGCGCCCGAGATGCTGCGGGCGAGTACACGCGAGCGTCGACCTGTGGAGCGTGGGTCAGTGTACACACACACGCACACCCATAAACACAAACACACACTTATACGACACGCACACGCACACACGCACATGGTTCCGGCTCCCCGCTGTACATGGCGCCCGAGATGCTGCGGGGCGAGTACAGGGTCAGCGTCGACCTGTAGAGCGTGGGTCAGTACACACAAACGCATAAACACAAACACACTAACACAAACACACACACCCATGCACGCACACGCGCACGCACGCACGCACGCACGCACTTACACACAAGAACAAGATCACACCAGCCACGTTTCAGATTTCAAAATGTGGGGACGCACTTTATGGCCATTAAAATAGAATGAGCCACCTACCCCATTTTCGAATATAGGCGTTTATATATGTATAGATATTTGTGGTTTCAGGTGTGATCATGTATGAGTGCCTTTTTGGCGCAGCGCCATACTCATCCAACACGTTGAAGGAGCTCATCGATAAAATACAGATCCAGGCGCCGATACAGGTCAGTTACTAGTTCCAGGCCTCCTCCTACTGAGACTAAACTCGGCTCTCGCACACTGTGCAAGTTCAGTCTGACGCCGCCGGGCAGTGACACTGTCGTTCGCACAGGGAACAGAAAAAATCCAAAGAATCATTTGTCCGAACTTATTTCTAATTTTCTAAATTCCGAACGCCATTTAGCTCTTAATGTCGAGTACCGTGTTTAGGCCACGAGACTTGCCGAGTGGCCTAAGTAAGGTAGGAAAATTTAAGAGCTAATTGTGTAACTATTGTATACAATACTTTTTCTACGGGTCAACTAAAACAATTAAACTTGGTATCTATTGAAAATCTAAGCCCTGCTGAAACGAAGCGCAGGCCACCAGCTCAAGGTTTCGTTGATGTCTTTTTTTAGGGTCCCGCACCTCGAAAGGAAAAAGCGGAACCCTTATAGGATCACTTTGTTGTCCGTCCGTCCGTCCGTCTGTCAAGACCCTTTTTCTCAGGAACGCGTGAATGTATCAAGCTGAAATTTATATCAAATACTCAGGTCTAATGTCCCTTGAAGCTGTGAAAAAATCAAACTTCTTAGCCAACGCAATCAAAAGATACAGCCGTTTATGCAACTTTACGAAATTATTAAGGGAATCGAAACCTACAGGGTACTTCCCGTGAATTTAGAATCTTGAAATTTTGTACGAAGCAACGGAAAAATTGCGAAAACAGTAAATTTTTAATTACATCACTGAAAATTTAAGGTCCAGTATAAACTGACACGCACTAAGTATGTGAATACATACTTTGTGAGTGTCAGTATAAAAGTGGGCTTTTTCTATTGTACGGGGTGGTCCGGAACCCTCGGTGCGCGAGTCTGACTCGCACTTGACCAGTTTTTTTAACCCCCCCGACGGAAAAAGAGGGGTGTTATAAGTTTGACGTGTCTGTGTGTCTGTCTGTCTGTGTGTGTGTTTGTCTGTGGCATCGTAGCTCCTAAACAAATGGACCAGTTTGAATGCGGTTTTTTTTATCCGAAAGCTGACGTGATCGAGATGGTTCTTAGCTACGTTTCAACAAAATCGGTTCAGCCGTTTTTGAGATATTGAACTTTGAAATGAAAATGTCGGGGGGGTTTTTCAACTATTCTAAGTTATGTTGCTCAAGAAGTGTTTATGAGGCATTAGGGATGTTGTGTGAACAGTTGTGTTGTGCGAGCGACCAGCTTTAGGTGATAACTTCTAAGTCGGGTGTTGTTGTTATTTTCAAACATTTTATGGAAAAAAAAATCTGTTTCTAGTTGCCGCCAGGCGCTGGTATTTCATCTGGCTGCCGGGACCTCCTGAATCGTCTACTCAAACACGACCCTGAAGAAAGGATCACTTATGAGGAGTTCTTTCAGCACCCCTATTTGGACCTTGAGCATATGCCTAGCAAAGACAACTATGATAAGGTAAAGCTGCTTGCTTTGCGGAACAGCATCGCTAGCGAGCGCAAATCGACTCAGAGTGATTGACACAGAACTATGACGTCACAACTTTATATCCTTACTGACCGTGAGGAAAATGAGAAAATTGCTGTTTTGTTCGAAACACGCGTTGTTGTTATTTTGTAATTTCAATTTTTTGTTATATTTTGATGGTTTACTATCCATAAAGTGACACCATGCTTTAAATTTTAACATCAAGAAAGTGACGAATTGTCATTGCCATATATATATATATATATTTTTTTTTTCTTACTTAACAAAAATTACGATAAACTTAGTTTAACTTAGTTCGCCAAACTGCATAACAGTTTGTTAGCGAATATACACTCTTTATAATTATGTTTGGTATCTATATTATGTTTACCATCTATGATTTTTATTTAAAAAAATTATGCTTATTATTAGCGGTAAACAGGATATGTATATGAGAATTGAAAGTTAGTGAGCTAGGACCCTATTACGTATATACCTGTTTTTTTTTAAATTATATATATTTTTTCAGGCTGTGGCGTTAATAAAAGAGGCTGTGGCCTTAGACGCGGCGGGGCGATTAGAGGAAGCGTTTGCCGCGTACTGCTCAAGTCTACGGTATCTGGTGCCCGTCGTCCACTGCGAGAGCGATGCGATGCGGCGGCAAGCGCTGCGGGCTAAACTCATCAGGTATATTATATGTTGAAAACGTGAGTTTTAGACATGTTAAATTATGATAAAACGGATCACTCACATCTTTAAAGTCGCATATCGCTCGACATATCTCGAACCAATACGTGGCCCTTATTCATGAGCGTTCGCGATGCCGGCGCGATATTCATTTATTACATGTAAAGCGATATTCGACCTTAAATACGTCATTGACTCGTTTCACTATAATTCTCATCAGGTGTATTAATTATTGCAGATTTTTTTGAAAGAACTCTTTTTCTTGGTATTTCGGCTGTTGTTATTCTTCCCCTCATGGGCCACCATTAGGGTGTTGTGTGATATTAGATCAAAGTGGTGGAAGAGTATGGGCCGGAGCCAATAAATAGTCAGGTGAAGAGTGGCTTATAGAGTCCTTTATTTAATATATTACCTATCTATTTATACACGTTAGGTTGCGCTGCACAAGCAATATGCGTTTATGTAGCAGTAAACTATTGTGTTACTGCTAAACACTAAATGTGGCCAATCGCCATACTACAGTTGCTTAAAAACCGAAAATTTGAAATTTCTATGTCTCACCCTCTTACATTGTTCTAATACGTAAAATCAGAACGACTGATTTTTATTTTTATTTTCGGATAAGATTTAGGGGTCGCTACTGAATTTTGAAATTCTTAAGGTTTGCATATCTCCATAGTGAGATTTTTTTTTATATTTAACATTTTACTACTTTCATGAGCTACACTTGATGATAGGAAATTAATAATCTTGAAAATATCAAAAAAGATCACTTATTTTCAGCCAGTAATTCAAAAAATAATTTTATGGTGCTAATATGCTAAAAACGGGCTCTGGCGATGATTTTAAGACTTTAAATTTGATTTTAATTAAACGTCGAACATTTTGTGAACGAATTTCGTATTCTTTCGATTGTTTATTCCTTATTTATCAAGTGTAGCTCATGAAAGTAGTAAAATGTTAAATATAAAAAAAATCTTACTATGGAGATATGCAAACCTTAAGAATTTCAAAATTCAGTAGCGACCCCTAAATCTTATCCGAAAATAAAAATAAAAATCAAACGTTCTTTTTTTACGTATTAGAACAATATAAGAGGGTGAGACATAAACATTTCAAATTTTCGGTTTTTAAGCAACACCCTAGCCACCATGTTATATCTTTGTCCAATATCATCATCAGTCATTATCATACCCCGGGGTTTTCGGTGCAGGAATGAATGACATTAGCCAAAGAATAGGCATTGACTAAAAAAAACAGAACGTACTTACCTACTGAATAATTAATTGAATAAAAAGATACTCATTAAAAAAACACATACGTTCATACCCACACTAATATTAGAAATGGAAAGTGTAATAAAAAAGTTGGTCTCAAGTAAGAGTTTTGGCTATAGCACACTAAAAACTATGTATGAATTGTTACAAGGCGAATAAATAGAACTGCAATCGCAAACACATCGTGCAACAGTTGATACATACAATCACGCCTTTATCCCTAAAAGGGGTAAGCAGAGCACATGAAACTTGTGTTCCAGTGCCACTTTTAGCATAAATGTGGGTATAAAAGATCGACAAAATGTGTTAATTAACATATTTTTTATTATTATCTCCTAAGGCTCGGTAGAAATGCTAAATTACCTACTACTTAAGTTAAAATAAAATTGTATACAATTCACAGAAAACTATTTATTCATTAGGCACAATATGATATTTTGTCAGAATTACCTATCTGTTTATCTCTACTCATTCTCAAGTTATTCCCGCACTGAAAACCCCGGGGTATGTTTATGATATTTGGATAGATAAAATGTGATGTTTGCCACTAATATTAAGCATATTAAGAAAATAAAATTAAAATCATAGCTAATGTACACATATATAGATACAAACAAACATAATTATAAAGAGTGTAAATTCGCCAACAAACTGTTATGCCCGGGCCACACTAGCGGAAAATGCCATCAATAATGACGTTTTTAAAGTTAGTGTAGCCACGACTTCACGCCATAATTCGACAATGGCATTGAAATTGCCGTTTAGCGTTTGACAATAGGCTGTAACGTCGCACTCTAAAGTGTACGCGTTACTATAATTACTTATTTTATTATTATACTGAACCGCGCTAATAATACGGAACGCTAATGGTTTCGTGTACCGCGCGCTATTATAACGTGGATGGCGCGGGCTCCTAAATCCCGAAGATGCACGAATCTGCGCGAGCGCCGGCGAGTTACGGCATTCGGTTTTCCCTCGCGCCAGACCGCTCGCAGCTTTCGAACGCGGAGCGTGTGTCGCTGCTATTAACAAATACCGTTGCAATTACACGTAGCCGGTTGCATCACCTACAATTTTAATTATTTAAAGTGCATGGTTATTCCCGCTGGGGTGAGTTCTCATTTATTATGCTTATTTGTAAATTAGAGCTGTGCTGGTATAATATTAAATCTTATAAAGTTATCTAGCTGCCAGTTGAGCTTACTTTTGCGCTTATTGCGAATTAGAACACTGGACCCTGACTAGGTTCCCACTAAATGAGGCTTCCCGCGCTTAAGCTTACTTCTGGGCTTTCCAGGATCAATTTTACGACAAGACAGTCGGTACAGACGACTTGCTGGTGCTGGCCATTCCTACCACTGCTGTGGCTACCTCTACGGCCTGAGACCTCTACGGCCTGAGACCATCTTGCTGATGGTGGCTGACTGGACGGAAGCTCTTCGTTGCCGACTCCTTGTCAGGCCAGTGTTATTTTAATCAGTGCGCAATTACTCAACTTACCTGGTGCTATTTGGGAACAGACATTATATGGTTATTGTGTAAACTTGGTTTCATTGACCTGCGACCCTACTAATGTAGCGGAACTCCCTAGGGTAAATCCTAAGCTTTACAGTGGCGCCCAACGTGGGCGTTACAAGGCGATAGCTCAAGTGGTGGTACATCAAAGAGATTAACGCGAGAAATTTTGCGTTAAAGCGGCCAAACTACGTCTGTTCAGCGCTTTGTAGTGAACGATTTGCAGATTTTTTACTTTTTTATTTATTTTTTACTCAACAAAAATTACGATTCGCCAAACTGCATAACAGTTTGTTGGCGAATTTCTCAAGCGTATAGTTTCAAAACATACTGCTGCAAACAGTGCAGAACAAACTGGTTGTGGTATGTACGTCTATGTTCAGCTAGTTTAAAATTCACATGCACGTAGGTATTAGGTACCTATTAGTAGGTACATAGATAGATACTTGACGTCTGCTGCAGCGAGCGGGCCCGACTGAACGCTTTGCTGATTTCTCAGGCGTATGGTTTCAAAACATACTCCTGCAAACAGTGCAGAAGTGCATTCAGAATTATATAAGCGCCAATTTAATCGCCATTAATTAGCATTGCCGTTGACCGTTCAAGTGTAGCCACCCCCTTTATCGCGTTAATAATTAAGAAATAAAATAATTAAAAATAGAAAAAGGGTCTAGCAGGATAAGCTAACAAGAGTGCCCCCCGCAAGGGATTTGGTTGTAATTAGAGGTGCAGTAGTGGCAGGACCTAAGAACACTGTATGCGTAATATCAGCATTCGATCTTCATTTGTTTCAGACTTATTCACGAAAATGTCACAACACCAAGGTAATTTTTAAACTGTTATTTTAGCTAAACCAAGCAGGCGAGAGTAACCAAATAAATTCAGAATTAAGGAGCATAAAATGGGGTTCATAATGCATATTTTTACAGACATTTATATCCTTGAATTTGGATGAAAAAAAATATAGTTTTTTTTTCGCTTAATTTTTTTGCCACTTCTCGCGGAGACACAACTATCAAAATTACTTAATAAGCCACAGTTGTCAACTACGTATACGTTAAAAAACATTTTGAAAAATCATGGTGCGTCATGTCAAAAAAAAAACATTTACAAACGTATTTTGATAGTTGTGTCACCGCGAGAAGTGACAAAAAAACTAAGCGAAAAAAAAAACTATATTTTTTTCATCCAAGTTCAAGGATATGAATGTCTGTTTTTTTTTTAAATAACAGTTTATACATTACCTTGGTTTTTCGTGAATAAGTCTGAAACAAAAGAAGATCAAAGGCTGATATTACGCATGTGTTCTTAGGTCCTGCCACTACTGCACCTCAAATTACAACCAAATCCCTTGCGGGGGCCACTCTTGTTAGCTTATCCTGCTAGACCCTTTATAAATATGGTGTAAATAAATAATGTTCCTATGTTAGTTACATGGATCGCGCGGAGCAACTCAAGGTGGCTCTGCGGGGGGGCACAGTCCCCACGCCCGCAGCCCGCACCCCGCGCGCGCCCGCTTACTCGGGTGAGTACCCATAGTCGCTCGCTAATCAAAAAAATCACGTTTGTTGTATGAAAAAAAACACAAAAAAAAATTAAAATATTTATTTTATTCTGTTTTTTAGTATTTGTTGTTATAGCAACAACAGAAATACATCATCTGTGAAAACAGACATTTCAACTGTCTATCTATCACGGTTCATGAGATACAGCCTGGTGACAGACGGACAGACAGATGGACAGCGGAGTCTTAGTAATAGGGTCCCGTTTTACTCTTAGAGTACGGAACCCTAAAAACCGCCCCAGTGCGTGTCTGACCATATACTTTATATTTTCCGAGTAAAATTACTGTGACTACGGAAAGACAGACAGATATGATGAAATTGTAAACATTTCGTTTTAGCTACTTTAACTACGAAATCCTAAAAAACGGCTCGACAAACATTGGGACTTGGGAAATAACCTCATTGGGACTATGAGGTTATTTCTCAAGTCTCAATGTTACATGTCAACCCTGTCGAATATTAGACTTGCGACGGTTTTCAGTCCTAATAGATGACACGCTTGTTTATCATGGTAACAATGAACCAAATCGACATTTAGTAACTTAAATATCTTCCCGTACATTATGGCTGCAACACAATTATAAAATATGTACACAACTTACTGTTGAAGTATTTAAAATGAATCACCAAACACGAGCAGAGCTTAAGCAAATAGCTAAGAAAATTTTGAGATTTGATTGCTCATGACAGCGTCATCAAAAATATTATTCATGAATTGAAAATAGGTTCTCTATTTTAAATTTAGCGAGTGTAAATGCGAAAGCTACATACATTTCTCATCTATTAAATCTAGTTGCGATGGAAGTAACGGTAATGTTGTCTTATTTATCGCAATTGAAAGTATGAATGACGAGTACTAGTACCGCGTCGAGCACTCGGACGTTTACCTTATAGTTTGGAAATAAAATTCAGTGATTGCGATAGGTAACCATTAAAATAACAATTACCTATATATAAACTATATATGTATGATTACAGTGACAACAGGCTGTGTAGAACTTTGCCCGCCGGTCGAAGTGTGCGCACAGAACGAGAGAGAAACTGAAAAGGTACATACGATCTCACTACCTAGCCTCCTACTGGAAGGACTTATTCCCTTAAAGGAATTTAAACCATTTTGGGTTGGAATAGAGTTGCATTTGTTTTGTTTTAGTTTTTTTTGAAACCAACGAAATTCAACTCTATTTCTTACTCTTTCTTTATTTAATAAATAATAAATAAATATTACGGGACAATCTTACACAAATCAACCTAGGCCCACGGTAAGCTCAATAAGGCTTGTGTTGTGGGTACTAGGCGACGATATATATAATAGATAAATACATGTATATGTAACATCCATAACTCAGGAACAAATATTCGTGATAGACACACAAATAAATGCCCTGACCGGGATTCGAACCCGGGACCTCCAGCTTCGTAGGCAGAGTCACTACCAACTGGGCTACGGAGGCCGTTAAGAAAATTTATTTCTTGATTCATATTTCAATGTCATTTTGTGTCGTGTGGTGGGCTTTAGGAGGATAACGTAGCGTTAGCGGTGCATGGCGAGAGAGCGAGAGATTGGAGAGCGGCGTCTCGCTCCCACACCACCACAAGTCACGACAATCATATCATCATCATCATCATATCAGCCGAAAGACGTCCACTGCTGCACATAGGCCTCCCCCAAAAAGTGCTACAATGACCGGTCCTACGCCACCCGCATCCAGCGGACTCCCGCGACCTTTACCAGGTCATCAGTCCACCTTGTGGGGGGCCTACCCACGCCGCGCCTTCCGGTACGTGGTCGCCACTCGAGAACCTTTCCGCCCCAACGGCCATCGGCCATCGACAATCATGTAAATGTAACGTTATATGGTCACCAGGAGACGGAGCCCCCAGACCGTCGCGGGGGCCGGGGGGGGGTCCGCGGGCGCCTGTGGAGGCTGCTCGGGCGCCAGCCGCCCAGCCTGGACGGGGGGGACCCGGTGAGTACTCCTTTTAAATCGACTTTAATAGAAGGGAGGTTTTCAGTTAACGGCAGCGTGGACATTCCTGAAACTGATGTTCCCGATTTTCGGACTACAATGCCGAATAAGAAAACATTTATGGTATGATTATTTTATTTATTCAATTATTAAACAAAAAAACAGCCATGAATAGTACCATAATTAAGCGTTTTAATGTATGTATGTATGTTAGCACTTTATTGAAAATAATAACAGGTAAAAGAATATGCATGTCACACCATAGATCAAAGTACAAAGGCGAACTTATCCGTTTAAGGGATCTCTTCCAGCTAACCTTTGAGCAATTGAGAGGAAGGTAGGTAGAACGAGATAGGCAAACTTACATCGTGTACAAAAACACAAAAAAAAACAAAAACCTAATAAAAGGATAATTAATTTTTATTCAACAAATAACAATTAAAAAAAACATGAAACAAAAAGAGAAAGTTATTCAATACAATTAAAAACATGCCAACACATAAGCGCTTTAATGTTCTCATACAAAACGAATAATGCAAAAATAAACTATCACCTTTTGAAGCACAAGTGCTTAATCGCAAGAAAATCGTTAGTAATATGCATTGACGAGACGAATAAATGATTTATATACTTACGCACACGAAATTTAGGAATTGCAATTTTATGTTTCTGTCTAAAACTATTTGTTTTGTTTCAAGGAACCTATATTTTCTAGCGCATGAATAATACATAAGTGCATGTAATATCCCTAAATCGAAGAAGAAGCAACTTTGACTTGGCTCTATTTCAAAATGTTTTCACACAGGTTGACGCCGCGGGCCCATCAGATAAGCCGAAAACAGAGGACCCCACAGACGCATGCCGTATTACGTGATCAACCAGCCATACACACAATATTACACATATTATTTTATCTAACGGAACAAGACAAATGCAATTTTGCTCGAATTTAGAATGGTATATAAGTTACAGTAAAAGCCCGAAGTTCGGTAAATCCTAGGATTTACCGGGAAAACCTCTAAGATTTTTTTTAGTACGAGACGAAACGTCTTTATTTTTGTCTTTTACCGCATCAATGTTGTAAACCTAAGATTTACTAAGTGAACAGTGGTAAAAGTCCGAAATGAACGACTATTTCAAAGCATTTCGAACTTTTACCAACCCATGTTGGTAAATCCATATTCATATTCATTTATTCATAATAATTAATTTTACATGTGATTCACGTTGGCACATCACAATACTATAAATAACAGTACATCACATACTATAAATAAAGTATTAATAGTGGAGTAAATGAGTAGGTATACAGTATAAAAAATATTAGATGTCAAATTAAATAATCTAAAAATAATAAAGTACTAATTTAGTACTTAGTAAATTCATTAAAACTATACAAAGTGTCCCGCGACCTTTACCAGGTCATCAGTCCTTGGTTGCGGGAGTCCGCTGGATGCGGGTGGCCCAGGACCGGCCATTGTGGCACTCTTTGGGGGAGGCCTATGTCCAGCAGTGGACGTCTTTCGGCTGATATGATGATGATGATACAAAGTGTGCCCGATAAGCCATCGTTTGAGCTGCAATTTGAAGCTGACCAGAGAGGGTCCATCTGTAAATCTTAGGTTTCTACCGGTAAATCTTAGGATTTATCGCACTTCGGGCATTAACAGAGATGTCTCTGTAAATGTCGGGTGAGGATATCAGTGAGTGATAGAGGATATCGTGGGGTGGACATGCAAAACTTACTAAATAACAAATACCTACTTAAATCTAAGGTCGTATCTCGATATCGACTACGTACCGAGATACGAGGTTTTAAAGAGCAGTGACAGTTTTGGTACCTAGTGACTTTTGCTTGTCACCCGACGATATATTCCATTGAAGAAGGGTATTTATTCCTTTTAATTAATGTTGTGATTTAGAGCTTGGCCGAGCCTTAAATACTCAAGCTTTGGGCACGGCTGTCACAGGACAGCTCGCGAGCTGTGTTGCGGCGAGATAGACTATCCTATTAAGCAGCTGCACTTATGCACTGTATAATCTGAAAAAATGCACGGACATGAAAATAGCAACGAGCGCTTACTATGCTTACGCACACGCCTGGCTACAATACGGTATTGTGTTGTGGGGTAATAGTACGAATATTATTCATCTGTTTAGATTACAGAAGCGTTGTATTAGAATACTTGTTAATATAGATCCCATGGTAAGCTGTAAACCACATTTAAAAAAAATTAAAATTCTGACTTTAGTGTCTATATATATTTTAGAAGTATGTTTATTTGTCAAAAATAATTACAATCTTTTCCTGCAATATTCCCGCCCTAGCTAGTTTGTTTCTGGGTCGTAAGTTTGACCCAAAAACAAACTAGCTATGCCTAATTCAGCGCTAGAAATGATCCATTCAAGCCCTTATGGCATGTCAATAAAAAATATAATAAAATCCCCAATACTAGGTATTAAAGACATTGAAAATTACAAAATATTTAAAAATACAATAAAACTAATTACCTCATGCAGAAAGCTTATTATACATTAGACGATTTTTTTAATGATCAGTTTGAGGAGTGGACTAAATTGTGGGTCATTGTAACGGATTGATATTATGAATTATTATTAATTGATTATTGTGACATTTTTAACTTAAATTTAAATTTTTGTTTTTTAATTTATAAATTTATGATGTGATCTTAACTTCTAATAGTATTGTTTAATATTTTTAATATTTTGTCACTTATTTTTTTTATATTTCTTAAGTTCGCATAAGAAATGTGAAAATTATGTGACGGTTATTAATGTTATTATTAATATTATTTGAATTATTGTTTATTTCATTGCTGTGCCCTTACAGGGTTCATGTAGTATGTATAGTAACATGAGTGCAATAAATGATTTGAATTGAATTGAATTGAATCCATCTCTTTAAATTAGAACGCTTAGAACAAGACGGGTGTCGCCGCGACACAGCTCGCACGCCGTCCTGTCAGAGCTGTGCAGGGCTAACGCGAGTCTCCTCAGTACAGCATAAAATAAGAATTTATATTTTTTCCCATAACTTAAAACAACGATTTTCTTAAGTAATTTGGGGGCCATGCCATAAACACTTTTTGCACGCAAGGCTGTTTTTGATGGGTGATGTGCGATTTTGTGTCCCTTTCGCGTACTATTATAAGCAAGAAATTGATTAATATTTAATTTGACATACATGGCAATTTCAAAAATATATAAACATGGCACAGTTAGTATTTTGAAATTAATAAAGTATGGTTTGCATGAGTCAGGTATCTTTAGTCCACAAGCAGAACGCAGACACTTCTTTTGAGCTTTAAATACCAAATCTCGATCAGTTGAGTTACCCCAGAACATTATACCATAACGCAATGTAGCTGTCACATAGGCGTGATAATCAGTAAGTACCTTAGTCCGACTTACAACTTTATTTAAATTATATAATGCATATGAAAAACTATTTAACTTTTTACATATAGTATTAATCTGGGATTTCCACGTCAGTTTATTATCTAAGTTTAATCCTAAAAATTTCGTATTATCAGTTTCCTCAATTATATAATAGTAACTAGTTTCTTTTGCTATGAATTATAATAGAAATAGAATAGAAAAAAAAATGATTAGACTATCTATGAAAAACGTTCTAACTACTAGCTTTATTTAAAAAAAAAAACTATTTTAAGTTCTAGCAACAGAAACTAGTAAGATATTTCGGATACCATTGTGTATACAAAGTATCATGTTAATCTAGCATGTCGTTTTAAAATTAGAACCAAATAATCCTTCACTCTCGCACTTGCATAGGTACTTGTCAGAACGTGACCGATGCACAGTGGTTTCCCCCATACGTCAAAAATCAAAAATCGAAGTATTAATAATCAGGACATGGCTGATCGTTAAAGTAACTACTAAGTCTAAGCTACAAGAAAATATAAATTAAGTGCAATTAGCTAATTTATTTCATTCCAATATCGGCATTCAAAGTGCAAGCGTCTGCAGTTCGCTATCGCCCTATCAGTGACTCACGTAATTACCACGTGTTGTTTTCCCTATATCTTGGGATTATTATTATTCCCGTGAACTTTTTGTGTGATGGATATTCAGACCCAAGGTATGTACAATTATTTGTCATATAAGAATATTTGAAATATTGGTTTACATTATTATAAGTTAGCTGCTACGCAAGCAGAATATTTTTACACAAATATTTTACTTACGTCAATTACATGTTGACTTTCAAAACACATCCCGGTTTTTCCCCCGGTCGATATTATTATTAACCGTTAGGTAAAAGCTTACTTTATACGATTCAATTCAGAAATAATCCGCTATAATCCGACTTTTCGAGTAATTAAGGTGCTACGCCGATGTATATTCTTCCCAGCACGGGGTGCTACGAAACACGGTGTATGGAGCAAATAAAGCCATTTATAAACGAAGTATTTTTTCATTCAAATAGGTATGTGTATTCGTATAAGTAGTCTTAACGATATAAATTTGGCAATATCACATGTTTTGTATTTTTGACGCACCTTAGTATGGGCGAGGAACCAGTGTGCGATGTATCCACTCCACAGCGATAAGTAATAAGTTTCTGTCAAAAATTAAATTTTTGGTATAAGCTTTTATTGCCGACTGTACTTTTCTATATACCATCATCAACACAAGAACAATCATTGAAACGATTCTAACGAGCCCAAACTCGATGGCGTTGTGTCGTTTTATTGCGAAGTTCCTATGGCCACCTTCCAGCTCCAGCATCAGATCAGCTCCATGTCATCATAATATTGCATTGTCATGGGTGAATATCGGAGCGTTTTTGTCCCCTAATTTCTTTGGACACGTTTTTGTCGAAGTGTCTCTACATTTTGATGACATTTCCGGTTGTTTGGTGGACGACCCTGACTTCTATCATTTTACCAGAAATACCATGAAACTGTACAGATGGTTCAACAAAAACGTTTCCAAAGAAACTAGGCGGTCAAAACGCTCTGATATTCACCCTCATGCGATATACATATGCATGCAAAATTTCAACTCAATCGGAAACCGGGAAGTGGGTAAAATTTAACTTGCAAGATTTGATTACAGACAGACAACGGGACAGGTGAAAGTAAATAAAAGCTTGTACCTAATAAAATGGCAGCCATGCTGCGCCCGCTGGTGACCTTTAAGACGGTTAAATGTTAAACTGTAACAATGTTCGGGTTACATTTAATTTTAATTTTTTTTTATAAGACTTACCAGAAAGGCTGGGCCTTATTAATTTAAGAAATACTAGCTGCTCGCGCAACGAAGAACGCAAGCGAAGCAGCAGGATAGCCTATTTCCGTCGGATGGGTAGTTCCAGGGGTTATGGGTCCTCCAACTACGTACAAACTTTACCTCCTTATAATTTTAGTATAGATTTTCACTCAAAATTGTACCTGTTACACGTTATAATTTCGAGTGAAAACGCCCAAGTTGTCCATGTGTTGTGTATGTACCGCGTGTATGGAGAATTAATTTGCTAGTAAGGCGTTATGCTTTGGGTAATTTAATTTTGCAATAAAGTGATATTAAGTTTCGAATAGAGTTTTAAGCTAAGTCTCAGTGCTATGAATAATTTAATGTAGTTCTATTGTGAATCGACTTTGAAATATGAGGTTATGTTATTTGAATGTTGTTATGTGTGGATGTTATGTAACTTTGCCTTTTGATGTCTATTTTTTAAATTAGTTTTGATAGGATTGTATCTCAAATGTTTCGTGAATTTGTTCACAATTACTTTAGGATGTTTAAGTTTGTTATTTTAGTTTTATAGTGTAATTGTAAACTTTTGCATAATATAGTATTTTCTATCCCAATTTTCACTTTTGTAGCTTAAACCTTAAAACACTAACGACACTTAAAAGGGAACATTACCTGAGCCCTTTTCAGATTTTATGTAAGTATCAGTATTTCTGGATGCGGGTGGCGCAGGACCGGTCATTTTGGTACTCTTTGGGGGAGGCCTATGTCCAGCAGTGGACGTCTTTCGGCTGATATGATGATGATGATTTCTGTCGCACTGACGTAGGTGAAAGCGCGCGCTAGTGCGATAAGGACAGCTGTAGCGTCGACTTAAAATATTAGTGAAAACTCAAAAATCGAGGTTTCGTTCTCGACTGTTTCCTTCTCCACAAGTTAACCAATCGTAACAACATTTTGGAAACTGAATAGATGACGGACTGTTTTAATTTATGCGTTTATTGTGTCTACAATATTATAGAGTTTGTATAATAGGCCTATTTTTGTTTTAAGCATTTTGAAGTTACCTAGCACTTATAAGAATTAGAAAATCAATAAAAGCAAAACATACCGCAACAGATATTGATGATATTGATATTATTACAAAAAACATTCATAATCCTCGGAGGAAACAGTCGAGAACGTTTGTACAGAAAGATCCTCTTAAAGTTTTCAAGAACGTACATTACAGCTGCAGACGACCATATTTGTGCTTTGTCATTAATAACTACCCGTGAACAAGTAAGTCCAATATAGTCTGAGGCAATTTATGTCGTCATGCCTTACAAGTAAGACTTATATTTTGCATGTTTGACAAAGGCGGTTTGAGGTAATATAAGTGGATATTCATTTCAATTTCAAGTTATTTGTATATATGAATCTGCCCGGATCCATTTAAGATTCGAGAAATCTTGCGTAATTGTCATGTGATTACGAGGAAAACCATTGTAAACCCTTGTGAACCTAAGCTTTTGTTGATCGCGATTGTTGTTTTCAAACATAACAGTATTTTGTATTGTTATGTTTTAAAACAACAATCGCTATAATTATAATTACTGAGTACATTATTTCCCTTTGATATCCTAAATAAACGAAGAAATGTAGACGAATTTCTCCGTTCAAAACCTAAAATGTTATATATGTAGAATGACGTATAGAGGGTGAAAGGAAACAAAAAGTAAATCTGCATACATAAGATATTTAATCATCAACACAGCCAGGGTACTTATCCTTCTTGCATTTGCGATGTCAAGCGATCAATTTTAATAAATCTAGATCTAAAGTTGTCAAGAACTTCATACTATCAAATTTCGCCTAATATCGCTTGTGCAGATATCGAATAAACAGGTACATTTTGTAAGTTGCCATTTAGCGAAATCATAAAAATGATACTATGATGGCATGTAAAAGTTCAATGTCCTAATAACAGGCCGTTGGGCCTACTTTCGATAGACAATGGAATGGCTGCGTCGAGGTGCTTTCAGAAGCTCAGTTTCTGACGACCGTGGTAGTCGTTCCTGAGGCCCATGGGGCGTCAGAGTTGTTGCAGGTTTCGATGGTGCTGTAGATTGTGTTGGATTGGCTTCCGAGCGCTGTAAACAAATAAACCGTGTAAATATTTGTTACTAGCTACCCACGCGTATTATAGAGAACCCAGGCTGAGTTACGGGGTAAAAAAAATATTTATTATTATATTATATATTACTACTTATCTATAAGTTAGTATAACGTGAAAATCTATACGTGAGAGAGCTTATCATTCGCCAACAAACTGTATAGACATTTCGGCGAAATACCATATTATTGCATTGTCATCCGAAATACGCAATTGTACAACATTTAAATTCGATTAGACTACGGGAAGTTGGTCAGATTTGACTTGCGAGATTTCCTCCACACATTAACGATCGAACTAACACGGTAAGTTAATACAAAGCTTGTAGAATATATTAGTGAATAAATACTAAAGCTTACATGGGTAGCCATTCTTCTCCAAATAGAAGCTGACGGTCGGCAGCATGTTGTCGCAGATCGTCTTGCCAACGTTAGCGGAGCAGCTGTTGGCGAAACCTCCGATGATAGTCGTCACAACACGGAAGACGGAGGTCAGGTCACCTTCGACGATACCCGTGCCCTTGCTAACGATGTCCACGAGGCTGTAGGCGCTGTTGAAGAAGACCAGCTTGGCTCCGGAGAGGGATTTAAGGCCTGAAAGAAAAGCACGAGTTAGTCCTCTTCAATCGCTCCCTCACTCATTGTTCTCTGCTGACGTAGCATAGCCAGATTTATCTAGGATTTTTGGTTGGTTTTTACTGAAATTTTAAGATGTCTGTTGAGCCATTAGAATTCCACTCCCTTGTACTGTAGGTTTTTCAACCAATTTCCCCAAATTATCGTTATTCGGAGTTATGAGTCAAAGTGCGTGGTAAGAAAGTAAGAAGCTTGTGGCGTGGGGAGCGACCAGCATATAGCTGGTCGTGACATATTTTCTAAGAAACGGTAATGCTGTCTATTGGCTGACGTATCAGAATTAGAACATAAAATTGTTGATTGACCATTTTATAACCAATTCGAAGATTTGATACACTACAATATGGCGCCCGAAATACCTATGATTTAGTTAAAAAGTTAATATGACGTCCGAATCAGAAATTATTGGTTAAGCATGATCTCGTATTCAGTCACTCACCCTTGTTGTGGGTGTAGGCATTCAGGACGCCGTCGAGGTCGGCTTTAGCGTTGTTGATCTTGAAGCCGGCGGCTAGGTCAGCCCAGGTGGATCCAGAGACGGTGACACCAAAGCTCGTGTAGTAGGCCTTCTGGCTCACAAAGCTCTTGGCGTTGCGAGTGGCGCCGAGGACAGCGACAATGTAGTTGATAAGGCAGCCGACGACTGAAAACAAAAAGATAATGTTAGACTAATCGAATTTAAACTTTTCCAAGTCATGTTTAAAGTCGGTGAGTCGCTTTGAGTGCCTAACTGAGTGCTTCTGGGGTTCGGTAGGTACATTCAGCTATCCTGGCTATATCCCGGTTGTTGTCTATGGCAACAGTTGTTAAGCCGATGTCAGTTAGAACGGTTTGAGAATTCTAGTTGCATGACAAGGCCTAATTCCAGTAACGTCTTTTTTTTCCTGGTTTGGAAGAACAGACGGCAGTCGCATTGAAAATAAGTGCCAAAAACAACACTAAGAGTTATGTGGCGGACGTAGGATGCAACCAGGATGACGAGTGTATAAACTTACTTCTAGCGATAAGCGAGCCAAGTCCGTTGATGAACACGTCCAGAATTCCACCCAAAGCTTGCACGACTTGCACACCGAAGGAGCACACATCGTCAAAGTTGCGGGGAGCTTGCAGGTTCAGGACGGCTGTGAGGGAAGGCCCGTTGTTGTTTGCTTTCACGTCCTTGAATACTTTCTTCACGTTCTTTGTCAGCTTGTCGCTGCTGCTGTCGCCTCCCTGGTCCAGAAATTGATAATTAGAGTTCATTGAGAACTTCTAGACCGCTGCACTCTAGTGTGTTAGAATGCTCTATTAGAAGTCCTTTCCATTGAGTTCACACTCACTTGTGTTTGCGGAGGTTCAATTGCATTACGAAATGAAATGCACAAAGACCTCTCTTTACACAGAAAAAAAGCTCCCTTGATTCGAGATAAATATTCTTGAGCCAAGAATATAATTAGGCAGATGTTAAATTATTTCGAGTGAAGTGAAATTGTCTTGAGCCAAGATTCTTTTTCTTGGTTCGAGAAGAATATCTTGGAGTGATAATGGCAGCCATCCCAATTAATTTCTTGATTTAAGTTAGCTTTAGCATGCTCAGTCTTTTACAGTAACGTAAACATTAGCTGTCTATATCATTTAATAGTATTTGGCAACACTTACGTTCTTAACGACTTTCCAGTTGAATTTGTCGTTGTTTCCAACGTTGACGGTAGACACTAGAGTCTTCTGCTGTGTCCTGATGTCTGGGAGGCCTTGTTTGATGAGGACGGGAGCACAGATTGGGATGAGCTTCTGGATGAGAACAGTGCCAGCTGCAAAAAAATAGTAATTAGTAAGTTGGTACTGGAGAATCGAGATTTGTATCTATGTGTGTAAATTCTTTATTCAGCAGTCAGTTACAAAAAAACGGCGTCCTGCTTAGAAGACAAAAATGTCAGAATGTTTACCCGCCCGCTGAAAATAAGTGAGGAGGGCTTACATCCTTGCTGGTAAGAATTGGTGACTGAACCGAAGATGCTAATGACGTTGACAAAGACAGTGGAGCAGTTCTCTTTGCTGATGGTTCCAGAGCTGACAGTGACGCTGAGGTCAGTAATCTTCTGGAGGATGATGTTGATGAAACCTGATGTTGAGGAGATTCCTGGAATAAATATTATAAGTAGATTAGGGAACCGTCCAACAGCGAAAGTAATGGTTTGAATTATTGTAGATCTAGTGAAACGAATGCATTAGCGAATACGGAAACTTACTAGAGAGGCAACTTAGTGAAACTATAAATAAGGTAATTAATGGATTAGAATACTGACTAATAAGGAAAATGTCATATTAGTGACTTTAGCAAATAGGGAAACTGACCAGGGCTACCCTATTTATTTTTCGTTAAACTTACCTTTGCCATTGGTGTACTTCGACACAATAGTAGCGACATCATTCTTGCAGTTGGTCAGTCTGAACAGAGCGATCAGGTCCACAGCGGTGGTAGCCTCTCCAGTGATTCCGAATTGTGCGTTCCACTCCTTGGTGCAAATGCTCTTGTCGCTGCCCAAGCCGTTCACGCAGCATTCGATCTTGAAGATGACGGCCACAACTGGAAAATACATTTGTTTTTAAAAGGTACCATGATTGTCAAACAAAATGGCCTACTAGATGATAAACAGACAGCTTGTGGACGATTGCGACAGTCAAAAAATTATGCTGGTGTTTTTGAAGAATCAAATCCGTAGATATGAGTTTTGATGGAGAACCAAGAAAGGAATTAAGTATATAAATAACACAACATTCGTTGAAAAAGTTCTATTTTTAAGTAGGTTAAAATCATAGACTAGTTCAGGACAGAACACGCGACAATGGAAACGCCGTAGTCAATAGTCGACTAATGTGGTTTCCACAGTCGATTGAAAGAGCGTTGCTTGAACATAATTATACTGGCTTAAGAATAATTGCTTCACACTTTGTCTTTCGGATTTATTTAATTAGAAGAGGTGTTAAATTACTGACTGATTAACTAAAATTAAATATTATCGTAATTATAAAATAATACTTACTTCTGATAAGAATGGAGCCCACTGTAAAATAAGAATATAATATTAAAAACTGTCTTAAACATAGTAACGTGAAAAACAAGAATATTGTAATTTGCAAATGGGTTAGGTTAATTATAAGACAGAAGTTATTGAAAAAATCCTAATAACGAGCAGGACCTTAGCTCAATTGGCAAGTGCAATGCACTGAGTGCAAAGGTAGTGGGTATTTATATATAAATGGCGAATATTTTTTTCAATTTTAACACTGGAATTTGAAACGTTTTATAATTGTAAGTGATTGGAAAATACACAATAAGAATACACACTTTAAAAAAAACAAAACTTACATCCGCTGATGATTGAGTCGATAATTCCACCAAGAGCGACGGCCACTGCAAACAAACAATATTTAATATAGTAAAAAAAAACTACGACCGTCAAAAAGACCCCATTGAGGTTTCACGACGCTATAACCCACAAAAGTTAACTTGTATGTTTAACAAATAAAATATTTTGTATTTGTATTTATTTGTATTTGTTGTATTTATAACGTAAGTTTTGTACGCGCTCGAGTCTCATTCAAGGTAACTCATGCGGGATATACAAAATACAATTTTAATTAAACAGGCAAGACTGGTCATCAAATAGCCGGTCAAGCGCCTCATTTTTTACGTGTAGGTTCGTAAAACGGACCACGTGTTAGCTAGTGCTAAAATGACACCTTTTACTAAGTTCCTGTGGTTTATTTATACTACGACGGTCAAAGTTTGACCGTCAAACACAGGGGTCCGGTAAATGTACAGTCAGTTGTGTTTTTTTGTTATTTTGCGACAATAACTCTTTTTTTTAATAAGTGGACGTGGATTATTGTGTCGCGCATTAACCGGACCAAAATAGGTATAGCCGATGGAAACCGAGTTTTGTGGATGCCACGCCATTGGTAGGTATGTATGTATAGATAAATTAACGAGAACATGGAATTGCATATGTAGTAGTATGGGTTTGTGACCTTAAATTTGTTTACGATTTCATTCGAACCAGTTTTTGTAGATGAACAAATGTTTGTATGGAAGCTACTACATTTAAAGGACATTAATACCCAAAAAATCGAGTTAAAGACGGACCTCGCTGACAGCAGCCGAAACACTTCATACTGATTGGCTTTAGTAATAATAATAATTATTATTAAATCCATATTTCGGACTTGTATTGCATCCATATATTGATAGTATTTTACTTAACCTAGGTATGTTAGTCTTATATGCTAGTTACACATTATTTATAATATTCATTTTACTATACTTGCACACCAATTGTGCAACGGACTTAGTCTGCCCAACCCAGTGCGACAAGATTGGGCAGTCATACCTGTCTGCAATGACACTTAGAATGTTGTTGGTACTTCCCCTGAGTCGGTGTGGGCACACTGTTATTGGCACTATTTTGAATTTGCCACTCTTCCCTCAACATATTAAATTGTTCGCGCGTACTCGTAACGTATTTCTCGTTAATCTCACGAACCTGGGATTTCAGTAACACTCGATCCTTTAATAGTCTAGTCACATCTACGTGATCAACATGGACCGGAGGTAACTTGTGCAGGTCTTTTGCCACAAATATTGGGACATTTTCCGGATCCGTATTCACAAAGAGGTCGATAATGTCCTCCAAGTTCCGTTGCACCTTATCTTTTCTTCTTAACACAATTTTGTCACTATTTTTTACAGGCGTCAAACAGTAACTTTTTTGCCACATCAATTTCCTCGTCTAAAAAGCCAGATTTACAAATCCTTATAAGGCTTTCATTGTCCATAACATCCAGTTTGTTTTGGATAAATGCCAAAACCTCGTTAATAACTATGTTGCACTTCGCGCACTTAACGGTCGCTGAGAACGCCATAGTCGCGTACGAGATGACTCATCACACACGCGCCCGCTTCTAACAGCGCTCGCGCAACGACTGTTATTTTTTTGAAACTATGACGTCACACCGTGCAATTGTACTAACCGTTGCATGGAAAATGAAGTAAATTGCTGTTTCGGTCGCGAAATACTGCGTTTAGGTCCATAGTTGTCATACAAATTTGTTTCTATAAAAGCGTAAGGATTCTATTGGTACCTTTAAATTTACTCTTGGACAATAAATAAAAAAAACTTTTTTTTCTAAACTTTCAAGGTTCATATCTTGTTATGATTTGAATTATATTTTGTAATTTATACTTTATTACAATTATGTGACGGTTTACTAACCATTTAGCAACACGACGTTATCAATTTTAACATCACCACGCACCACAAGCCTAATGTATGTTTACAGGCACTCTATATTTGAATTTTCTATTTTCTCGTACTATCAGCATAAAAAGAGGTTTGTTATATATTGAAGAAGTAAATACCAAAATAATGTCTGTGTCAAATTGTGAAGAACAGTTAAGAGAAAATTATTCTCCTTTTGTTGCAAACGGTACAACCACTACAAATGCAATTCCATGTTCTCGATAATTTATCTATATTAGTGATATCTGTGCCAGTTTACGTTTATCATTAAAAAATATAGACAAATGAATACTTACATTTAGTCACCAAGTTGACGATATCAACGAATGTGTTGATGTCTGCAAAAAGAAAACATAATTACTTATTACAAATTTGATCTCATAAATATAATTTGTAAGCTACCTATACATATGTCCATTTTGTTTGTCATTTCCCTAATTTTGGCAGCGTATCTTTAAATGCACACAGTTGTTGGTCACTTTTGCATTTTTTGGGTCCATACAGTGCGGCTTTGAACTCACGATTTTTTAAATTCTGCCATGTATTTATGGGTTATTTTTTTACGTTCTCATTTTTTAAGTATCTATTAACCATCTGACACCTTTAAAAACTCTCGCGCTTTAAAAGATTACTTTACACGGGTCAACCCGATATTAAATTAGTTAATTGACTGACTACTAATTGTGTGTTTCGCTCAGCCGCAAAGTTGTTCGGCGTCTCGAACCTAGAAAGCCTCGCTATGCTTGTAAGTATTGAAAATATGTTACGTAGCCATTTTTTTCCACTTTCATATTTCCGAAAACCATATCGATACAAAAGTACTAATTAGGATGACAGTGCACAAATCATAAAGTTACAATTTCAGTGACACAAAAATGTAATTACCTAGTACCACTTTCAACTAGGGTTGATTCGATTGAAGGTTACTGTATTATAATACTAACCTAACCTTTTTTTTTTAACCTAAACTAACCTAACCTATTTAAATAACTCTTTTGATTGTAGGTAATGTCTGCGCTGCGTCTCAATTTTAGTTAAGCGGAAAATGGCTTCCGAACTTTGCGATATTTTTTGTATAATGTTTCCATTAAAACAAACATTAAAATACTTACTAATTTTGATGATTTCGTTGATGATGTTAGAGGAAATACTGGTAGCACCAGGGATCAACTTGATGATGCCTCCGATGCTCACGCTGAGGTCAACGCCCTGGAAAACAATAATAAAATAACATAATTTTTATGCATATTCAATACAACTACTTCGTCGCGAATATGGTTACATAAATGTAGTGTATGTATGTATGTGCGGAAAAACCTTCAGTTCAAACCCCACAGTGATATCCACGACTACAACGCCAGAAGTAAACACAAGATCGCAGTGCGGGGCACTCGTCTTCGCAAGGTTAGCACGTCGTTTGTGGGGAACTGTATACGTTTTTACAATAAAATACCCACCGAAATTGTTAATTTGCCGTTCAGTAAATTTAAGTCACATATAAAAAATAATTTGCTAAGCAAGGTGTATTATAATTTATAATGTCAACGATTTCTTAAACAACAAAAATGCGTTTAAGCCAGTAGTAGTCAAATTATATTAGATTTAATATACCTTCGGGTATGATTGTCTTGGCTTATTACCTTTGTAATTATTATAAGTACCGGAAATAGTTGTTCCGTTTTATGTAACAAGAGAGCACGTAATGCTTTTTCTCGCCGAACAAGTTGCTTTAATCTTTGCTATTTTCAATGTTCAGTGGCTTGAATATGTCATGCTCGCTTAAAGGGCTTTGCTTACGGTGGCGTCGTTTATCGGGTCGCCACCTTCCCTAACATATGGTTGAGGGAGGCGATGGCTGAAATATGCGTCATACTCGTGATCGGGTGCTGTTTGTGGAGTCCGGTCTGTTCATGCTTGCAAGGGCATAGTAACTACCTAAATACTAGTGCTATTATCATTATTTTGACGAGAGACATCATTCTGTTCTTGAGACGTTTTATTGTTATTGACCTTGTACATCTCTGACAATATTATTACATTAATGTTCCTTTTTTCTGTTTTAACGCTCAGAGAAAGTATACATCTCTAAGAACATTGGAAAAATTAGTAATTGTATTGGACGCTCAGAGACCTTAAACATCTCTGGGGTGCTAAATTAATACCATAAACTTATTGTTAATTCTGATGACCTTAGATAGAATGTAATGCATAATATTTTACAATTTTGTTTTTTTTTTATTATTGTTTTTATTTAGTTACAGTACTTATTGGTTAAATCTGCAATTTTTAAATAATTATTGTGTAATATTATTATTATCATCTTGTATAATACCATTTGACATGTAAAATCAATGTCATGTTTTGATTGATTTTAACATAAATTCCAATTTCGTTTCCTTTACGTAAAGAAGGACGTTAGTGTTAAAAAAAGCGGCCAAGTGCGGCACGGAACCCTTCGTTGTGCGTGGTCCGACTCGGACCACGCACAACGAAGGGTTCCGTGCCTACTATGTACATTAATACGTATATTAAGGCTCCGCAGGTTCATGGTCTTCTCTCCCTCTCACTGAGCATACGCGTGTTCGAAAGCGCGGATATCATGTTTTTCGGAATATTTCGGAAAACGAAAAAAAATTTAAGTAAGTAAGAAAATAAAGTTATTGTCCATTACTTTATAAAGAAGATTATCATAAATGGAGCAGTAAACTGGTTACTAGTGAAATAATAGGCTTCACTTTAGATTTTTTTTCTCTACTTTCTTTTGATAAAATGGATTTCTACGAAAACTATGTTAATTCTCATATCTTGCAGATCATGATATATTTTTACGACGGTAAATTGTTACGTCATAATGTATACAGTGGTTACTAAACCACACATTTTTACGGAAATTTGAAAGGTCGAGCCTTAAGTAAGACTAGTGGTTCTCTCCAAAATGTGAACGTCTTGACTAATAAATTATTGTTGTATTATTCATTCGCTTACACCCGGAATATAATCGAACAAACATGTATACGTACATACAAATAATGTACGATTGTATATAAATAAAATTAATAATAAGGAATTTGCTAGCGTCGTCATGTAATCAGTAAGGGCGGGTTGCACCCCCTTACAATAACAGAGCGATCAACGTTAAAAATGGAGAATTTTCCATACATTCAGATTTTAACGAACACCGCTTTTGATGCAACCCACCCTAATTCCGCTGCACAGAAGGTCATTCTGGCTACATTAAAATTGCACGTCTACAGTTTAAAAGCGTACCCTAATAAGTCTGCGATAGCTAAACAAAGAGGAATTACCAAACACAATGTCTAAACGTATTCCTCCTCGCGTGGTTACAGTGTTGCAGCAAAGAGGAGTATAAGTAAAGCATTTCGCATAAATGTATCTAAAAGACTTTCAAAAAGAAAATCTTCGTTAAAATCTTCAAAAACTAGCGTGGGCAGATCGACCCCGCCGGCGCGGAGCGTCAGCTCTGCGACTAAGTAATGTGTCATGGAGAAGCAGAAGACGCGCACCGGAAACTGCAATCGCTTAAAATTGCTTGACATCAGCGGAATTTGCGTATAAATACAGCTTCGCTGGTACGAGGACCTACCTACCTGCAGGCCGTAAGGACCTGTGCTTCGAAAAGAATCCGCTGCAGTCTTACTACTTTTAGGTGGGGTCCATCCTGCAAGAGCCCGTTCACGTGCTCACTAGCGCCATTGGTAAATGATAGAGATTATTTAAATTTAACGATAGATACACACTGTATTTTGTATTTAAGTACCTTGTGAACGGGATCTTCACAGCTTCATTATTTAAAGTTTCGTACGGTGTAGCCTATGTATAATAGCATTTATTTATGATACATGTTATATCTCATTCTTATAATGTTCAATTATTTCATCATGCTGGCTTGTCCGGACGTATCTTAGGCAGAAACTGTTTTTGGTTCAGTCAATGGTTACTCATTTCCCCGCGAGATGGCACTATAATACAAATTTGATTTCACACGGCCCTTGAAGTAGATAACTCTTTTACTCAGTTGCGTTGTTTACCGAGGTGGGTTAGTATGGTCATTATTCCTCGAGAGATGGCGTTTTACCTATCAGTATCTATTGTTCTTAATTTTTGACGCAATAGGGGCTATTTTATTTTACACAGGATTATACACCATTAGATTACGCTAGAACAATATTCAAATGGACTTGGGTCACTTTGGTTTTGATATAAAGAAATGACGTCTTGTCTTCATTACATTTGCATATAGGTATATTGTTTAAGCCATTGTAGTACTAATTGCTTGACATTTAAATCCTAGAATGGCATGCATGGATTTGAAAAAAGAGAAGATTGGATGTCCATGTTTTTTTTTAATTTTTCACTTCCGCCGTTTGGAAGTTAGAGGGGGGGGGGGGGGCACAAATTTTGTGACTTTCGGGGCGATTATCTCCGACTATATTCACTTAATAAAAAAAATAGCTGAGAAACCTTATATTTATTTTGAACGACCTATGGATTGATGTGCCACATGTGGACTTACAATTATTTTTTTTTGACTTGCAGTTAGGTACATGTATGGAGTGCACCCCGAAAAAAATATTTATTTGGTCATTTCTTTGCATAACTATAAAGCAGCTTACAAAATACACCTATATTCCAATTTTCATTCAAATACACTTAATAGTTTTCGAGTAAAATGCCTGCGACATACGGACCGACGGACAGACGGACAGACGGACAGACGGACAGACGGACAGACGGACAGACGGCCAGACGGACATGACGAAACTATAAGGGTTCCGTTTCTGCCAATTTGGCTACGGAACCCTAAAAAGGGTAAATTTAGTAATATTTACAGATTTTAAGAAGTTACTCGTACACGATAGTAAAATTGATGTCTGAAATTACTAGAATCTGTTGCACAAGCCAAATGCTACAAAGCAAGTGAGATAATATATTATCTGAGGCTTTTTTTACTGCCGCCTATAGTGCATTTACCCCCACTGAAAATGGGATTTTCTGAGTAGCGGGCGGATATTGTCACCAACAACTATTTATAAATAGCTATGCAAAACAATATAATTATAAAGTTAGCTAAAATGTGACTCATAGGTACCAAACACAGTACGTAATTAAGTACGTATGTACTTACGTACTATAAATAAAGAAAAGTACTACATTTTTACACAAAAAAAAAAAAAACTACAGAAAATTGTCCTACATTCCAATAGCGAAAGTAAACTTACGTTGCCAGTGTCGCCGCCGGTGTTGCTATCAGTGTTTCCCTTGTCGCTACTGGTGTTGCTATCAGTGGTTCCTTTGTCGCTACTGGTGTTGCTATCAGTGTTTCCCTTGTCGCTACTGGTGTTGCTATCAGTGGTTCCTTTGTCGCTACTGGTGTTGCTATCAGTGTTTCCCTTGTCGCTACTGGTGTTGTTATCAGTGTTTCCCTTGTCGCTACTGGTGTTGTTATCAGTGTTTCCCTTGTCGCTACTGGTGTTGTTATCAGTGTTTCCCTTGTCGCTACTGGTGTTGTTATCAGTGTTTCCCTTGTCGCTACTGGTGTTGTTATCAGTGTTTCCCTTGTCGCTACTGGTGTTGTTATCAGTGTTTCCCTTGTCGATACTGGTGTTGTTATCAGTGTTTCCCTTGTCGATACTGGTGTTGTTATCAGTGTTTCCCTTGTCGCTACTGGTGTTGTTATCAGTGTTTCCCTTGTCGCTACTGGTGTTGTTATCAGTGTTTCCCTTGTCGCTACTGGTGTTGCTATCAGTGTTTCCCTTGTCGCTACTAGTGTTGTTATCAGTGTTTCCCTTGTCGCTACTGGTGTTGTTATCAGTGTTTCCCTTGTCGCTACTGGTGTTGTTATCAGTGTTTCCCTTGTCGCTACTGGTGTTGTTATCAGTGTTTCCCGTGTCGCTACTGGTGTTGTTATCAGTGTTTCCCTTGTCGCTACTAGTGTTGTTATCAGTGTTTCCCTTGTCGCTACTGGTGTTGTTATCAGTGTTTCCCTTGTCGCTACTGTTGTTGTTATCAGTGTTTCCCGTGTCGCTACTGGTGTTGTTATCAGTATTTCCCTTGTCGCTACTGGTATTGTTATCAGTGTTTCCCTTGTCGCTACTGGTGTTGTTATCAGTGGTTTCCTTGTTGCTACCGGTGTTAGTGTTGCTATTGTCGCTTCCGGTGTTGCTGTTGCCGTTTCCATTCCAGTTGATGTTGTCGCCATTGGAGCTATTGCACTCGTTTGTAATGGTGGTAACTTGATCAGTGATATCTGTAAAAAGAGTTTATGTACGTGTTAGTATCTATATTACTGGGAGTCAGGTTCACATCTGACTTTAAATAACTAACAAGCCATATCATTCTCTAAAAATATGGTGTAACGTACCTGGGTATCCTTGTTGTTTGAAGTATTTGCCGCATTCTGGAACTATTTTCTGAATGATTTGCACGCCGGCTGTGGACAATTAATTTCCGATATTAGTTTGATATCAACGAATGTTGCAAGTGATGTGCTGTTACCGTGCAATATTGTCGCCAACAAAAGTCACGTTTCTGGTAATATTGCGAGTGACAGTTTTCAGGAGAGGTTGATTATCAACGACGGCTCATCAATATTGAATTTAATAGAAATTGAAACAATATCATGTGAATGAGTAGTGATCATTAAAATAAATGTTCAGTTGATAAAATTAGTTATTTTGCGTCCTTTGAAAAAAAACAGGAGGTAAAACACCTCCAGTTTGGAAAAAAACAGGAGGTATTATAAGTATGAAATAAGTTTCAGTCAATAATTTCATTTTTGGTACAAATTTTACTGCGGACTGTACTTTTCTGCATACCATCATCAAGTACTCATTGAGACGATTCTAACTAGCCCAAACTCGATAGGGTTGTGTCGTTTCATTGCGGAGTTCCTATCGCCATCTCCCAGCTCCAGCATCAGATCAGCTCCAAGTCTTCATAATATTGCATTGTCATGCGATATACATATGCTTACAAAATTTCAGCTTAATTGGATAACGGGAAATGACCGGAAAATGGATTGCAAATTTTGACAGACAACTTACATATTTACATACTTACATATTCATACATAATATAAAGCTTGTAAAAAGTAATTGCATTACGATACAGGTAAAATTATGGTTTGAAAACACAATGAAAAGATTACTTACAGTTCTTCTGGCGAGAGTTGCTGATACAACCGGAGACAGTAGTCACTGAAAATTAAAAAAGATAATTACTAATAAAAATACTGAATTAATGACCGTCGATAAAAATTAAATTAGGTAGATACTAACTGATGACGAAGGTGTCCGTTACAGTCTTTTTCGATATCTGCTGGTAGTCTGTAAACAAAAATTAATAGATAAAATAATAGTCAAGCCAGAAAATAGAAACCATCCATATAATATCGAGTATTAATAAAAATTTGATTATTTCTTTTTTTAAGAGATGTAAGGCACGGTGTAGTGTTTTTTCAGTCCAGAGGACAACTAGATGTAACTAGATACAGACAGCAAATAAATGTAAAACAAACATCGGCAAAAACTTAATCACAAATCGAATAGTTAATGCATGGAACAAATTACCCTCAGAAGAAGTGAACTCCAAGTGTTAATCAGTTTAAAACAGACTTGACAAACTATCTTTTGCAGTGTAAACCTGTGCTAAGTGAACTAAGATTTAGACGTATCAGCGTCAGCTGCCTGTCTTAAAATAAACGAAAAATAATAATTATTATTATTGGGGCAGCCCAATTGTAGTACCTACGTATACAGAAAACTGCGGCCATATTAACGTCTCCACTGGCTCTGTAGGTATCTGTTGTTGTATTCCTGGTAGAGCTCCCGAAGTTGTTGTTGTGTTGAGAGTGAGAGATCCGCGTTTATCTCTAGTTATCAACACAACAAATCCTTCTTCTTCTTCTCGTGTCGATGGCTTCAGATTGTGCGGGACCAGAATGTGGCGACGCTTATCGCCCTGTCTGTCGCGTCTCGAAGGTCTTGCTTAGAGCAGGCGTGCGGGCACGCTGGGCAAGACAGCATGTGCTCCATCGTTTGTGGGACCTCACCACACGGGCATTGGGCGTCAGAGCTACTTAGGGCGCCCCACTTCAGCATGTTCTCCTTGCTGCGACCGACCTGGGAACGCAATCTGTTTAAGGATTTCCAGATCGGCCATGGTTGCTTATGCCCGGCAGGAAGCTTCTCAGCGGGGAGAACATGATCTTTAGGGGGGGCTCGAGTATTTTGCCAGTGTTTAAGCCGTTTCTGGGACTGCGGACTCTTGATAGCGGCGGTGTACCGCATAAAGCTCCTGCGGCTCTTCAGGCGGGACGGTGGTAGTTTATGGCCGTGAAGAGGGTGCCTTGGGTCTTGTTCCTGCTTCAGCTTTTCGACGCTGCACGACACCTCTCTGCGGGCCTCTGGCGGCGCAATTCCCGCTAGAGGGTATAGCTTATTGAGCAAAGTGAGTTTGAGGCATCCGGTTATTATTCGGCAAGTGTGATTGAGTGCCAAGGTAACGTGGCCCGCGTGGGCGGAGCGGTGCCAAACCGGGCACGCGTATTCGCCCGCTGAATAGCAGAGCGCCAGGCGAGTAGTGCGGAGTGTGTGGGCGGAAGCTCCCCACTGAGTTGATGTGAGTTTTCTCAGCAGGCTATTACGCGAACCAACCTTTTGACGTGTTTTTACACAATGGTTCTTAAAAGACAGCGTTCTATCAAGGGTTATCCCAAGGTATCTAGGGTATGGACAGTGATCAATAGCAACGTCATTCCAGATAACATTGAGCTGCCTATTTCGCATCCCGGTTTCGTAGGTGGAAAGCGCACGACTGTGTTTTCAAGGGATTCGGTTTCAGGCAGTTCATCTCATAGTATCTCGCGAGGCCCTCCAAGGCATTTGATAGTGATCGTTCTGTGTCCTCAAAGTTGTTACTTTGGGCCGTTAGAGCTAGGTCATCTGCGTACGCGAATCGGTGAGTTTTGTGCATGGCTGGCTGATCGTTGGTGTTTATGTTAAACTACATCGGGGCAAGCACACTACCATGTGGGAGACAATTTTTCTGTGGGCGCCAGTGGCTTTTTTCCGTTTGTAGGTGGACCTGGAATCTGCGGTTGTGGAGGAGCTCGCGGAGGATGTTCATAAACCCAGCGTCTCCTGTCATTCCGCCAACCTTAGAGAGCAACCGCTGTATATTTACTGTGTCGTATGCAGCTGTTAAATCCACGAAGACTACGCCTGTGATCATGCCGAGCTCGAAACCGTCCTCTATATGTTGTGTTAGCTTTAGCGTTTGACTCGTGCAGGACTTTTCCGGACGGAAACCCGCTTGTTCTGGGATTAGCTGTGGTTCAACGATCGGGTCGAGCCGGTTCAGGAGCAGTCGCTCCATTAGCTTATAAGTGTGGCACAGAAGGGATATGGGGCGGTAACTCTTCGCGTCCGAGGGGTCCTTTCCAGGTTTGAAAAGTGCGATTACTTTGGACTTACGCCATGCTTTTGGTATTTTGAGCGACGACAGACAGGTGTTATATAATTCCAGGAGCCAGTTCCTGGCTTTCAGCCCAAGATGCTTAATTTGTTCCACGGTCAGATCGTCGATGCCGGCAGCTTTGCCATTTTTTAGGGATTTTATGGCAATCTCAAGTTCGTGGTGAGTAAAGGGCTGACTGAGATCAGTGCAGTCTTGTTGATTAGCGGGTGCTGGTGTCGGTTTCGACATGTGGCCAGTAGGTTTACCATTGAGCAGAAGCTGCGTTGCTACCTGGTTAGCTGAGACCTGACCTGGGTTCGTCGGTGGAGGCGGATCGCCTGTGAGTTTTCGCAAGTTTGATCACGCTTTCTTACTGTTATGGGTCATATCGGTGTTTGTCACAGCTTCGCACCATTGTTCCCTTCGGTTGGTCGCTATTTCCCGCATCAGTTCTTCAACAACAACAAATCCTTAAATCAATAGAGGGTCGTCAACGCGCTTATGACTCTTCTGGAATCGTAAGCTTCTAGAGGTTGCGGTGTCTGCTTACCATCTGACCGAGCTTATGCTTGTTTGCCATCATCATAGTATTAAAAAAACTAAAAGAAAACATATAACTTACTTGTGGTGTAAGATACGAGAGTAGTAATTTTTTCGAGGATGGTTCTGATGGAGCCATTGGTTGAGCTGATTCCTGAAAAAAAAAACATGAAGTAAAGGAATACATTTCAAACATTTTCTTCAAAAGCACTTTAAGATGGTTCGATTTCCATACGAAACGTTATTTGACATTCAAAATCTAACGGCGTGATATATAAGTATTTTAAGAAATTTATTTAACAAACTTTCATAAATTAGCTTTCCAGTTGCGCGAAATTCCCCCTTTCCTAGAATAAGCTTGTATAGACTAGACTTATTTGAGAAATTAGTTTGGTACATACGTAATACTTTGGGAAAACTGGGTTGACGACTGGTTAGCATAGTAGGTAGTGACGCTGCCTACGTAGCTGAAGGTTCTGGGTTCAAATCCCGGTAAGGGCAAATATTTGTGGGATGAGCATGAATATTTGTTTCTGAGTCTTGGATGTTTTCTAAATATATTTAAGTATTTATATCCATTAAAATATCGTCGTTTAGTACCCAAAACACAAGCTTTATTGAGCTTACTATGGAGCTAGTTCGCTTTGTGTAAGATTGTCCCCTAATACTTTTTTTTATTTGTTTCTTAAAATATCACGCCATTAGCTTACGAATGTCAAATAACGTTTTGTATGGAAATCAAAGCACCATAACCGACGACTCGAATAGGTACATGACCATAAACAAGGTAAGGACCAGTCTGTTGTTACATTATCAACCGTTTACAACAAGTCCTGTCGGAATGTTAATATGTTCTTTAAGATTAACTCCCCACCTACCAAATAAAAAAAAAATAAAAAAAATATTAGTTCGTGAGATATCTCAGAGCATAGAATACTAGAGAGAGGACAAGCCGCCGGCGGCCGCGTCGCAGTTGTTAGCTCAATGGGCATACTCTGCCATACTGTGCACGCGTGCTGATCGCAGAGAATATTACATTTCTTCCCAAAATACCTGATATGATGCGCGTGTATTGTCCAATAAGAGCGTAGGTATGTGTGTGTGTTTAAGATGTGTGCGTGCATTGTGTTGTCAGTTACTTGGGCTTTGTGTGGGTTAATGTACTTGCGACAGGCGTACTCAATACAAATCGGACGACATGTCCGATCTCCTTATAATCATACATCTGTGATATATACCTATATTTCTTATAAAAATTCTGATATTTTCTCATTGTTCACGCCACTGCGTTCAGCACTTCATTTAGTATTAAGATTATTTTACTGTCAACCGATTATACACCTTAGTTACACTATACAAGGTATATATTTGCATTGTATCGAGCCTCTGCCCATCAGATAACTTAAATAATGCATGATACATGAAATCAGCCAATCCTAGCTCACTATACAGCCACGCCATCCATCAGAGCCCTCAGCTTGCATTTCTATCGCCTATCGAAACACTCCTCATACAACCAAAAAGATTGATTTTAAACTGTATTAAACAGTATTTTCCTTTTCGTTGGTTTAATTCATCTTTCCTTGTTCCCGTCTGGAACATCCATTATTACTTTTATACGATAATTTCGAAAAAAAACATAGTTATTTTATTTTTAGAGGTTCGAATCTTGGTACGGGCCGTTATTTGTGTGATGGGCACGAATATATGTTTCTGAGTCATGGATTTTTTCTATGTATGTAAGTGTTTATATAATTATATAAGTAAGTTTTTTCGTCGTCTAGTACCCATAGTACAAGCTTTGCTTAGTTTAGGCTAGGTTTATTTGTGTAAAATTACCCGCAAAATATTTGTTATTATTAGGTGATGAGGTTGGAAGGGAATAATTTGAAATTGTTTGGTTATGAATTAAGTAATACAGTCCGCAAAGCATTTGCGTTGGGATTGCTGGTCTTTAGTCATAAAGACTAGATTGTACATGGCAAACAATTAATTAACTCTTTGTCTTTTACGAAAGTACGTACCTCTTCCCTTGGTGATCGTGTTAATGTAGCCGTTTAGTTCAGCCTGGGCGTTGTTGAGACGGAAGAGGATAATAAGGTCAGCAGCGGTGGAAGCCTCGCCGTTGATACCGAATTGCACGTTCCAGCCTCTAGCGCAAACACCTCTGTCACCTGCGAGAGGAATGTATTAAATCAACAATACTGAACCAAAAAGACAAAACATGGAGCTAATTATAAATAATACAATGATTACTTCGGACTAGAGTTTAAAAAAATGGAAATGACTTAACGATTAGAAAACACAAACGAAATACTACCTTAAGAGCTACCTGGAGCTAGAATTAAGTGAAGATAAAAAAGAAAAAGAAGAGTATTTGCATTTAACAATACAATTATATCAAGACAAGCAACTAGGTATGCATATGAAATTGAATTAAAATTGTTGAAAGTTTAAATGATGACGATTTATATTTCGGCTAAACGAATTAATCACGTTTTGCAGCCGTAAGGCCGGTCGCCTATTGGACACGTTTTCGAACGACATATTTTCGTCCGAACACGCACGAAGCCACGCAAACGATCCCGACCTTGAAATTACTACGGGAACGCACTCACTGGATGCGAATTGGCCATGCGTATGTATACGCACGCGTAGCGTAGGTGCGAGTTCGCATGAATCCGGACTAGTTGGGATTTTAAATATTATGTTCGTGCGTTATTCGTGTTGAGAGAAATGAAAAAGAAACTATAACCATCACCTGCATTGGTTAAGGACAACTGTTCAAACTCTCATAGCAACGATGACTATGATAGGCTGGTGATGATGATGATGTATGTTATTAAAAATATTAATGCTGATATTATTGAAGATATTGATGATGATATGATTGAATACATTGATGAATAACTTACCAGGGAATCCGAGGACACATACGGCAATCTTGATGATGCAAGCGACAAGCCTGATGAAGAGAGAGCCGAGACCGCCAACGAGATTGTTCAGAGTCACTTGGAGGACTAGGGACACTGTAACAGGAAATTTGCAATCAGAGACACGCATGATGCAACTGTTGATCAAATCAAACTGGTGTATTTATTTAATTATTTTGCCAATGACTTCTTACGCGTATATTCGTTGATCACGTAAAGCCTTAAGGGATAAATAATACGGCTGTGCCAAAAATAGCTAAGTATGTGTTGAAGGAAACGAAGAATGTTAAAGTTGTCGTAATGAACAGTGTAATGTAGTCACACTGTAAAATTACTTACAGTTCACGATCAGGCTGAAGACGTCATTTAGAGCTCCGATAGCTGGAAAAAAGAGAATATTTTAATAAGATCAGGTAAGTTTATAAACGATATTTAAGAAAATTATATATTTATTGCTATATCAGTGGTCATACAGTTTTGAGTATCAAAGTGCAAGTTATAATAATAGAACAAGGTTTCCACCTTGTTCTATTATTATAAGCTATAAAAATATTTTGACATCAACTGTATTTTAATAGAAATGGCTGGAGAATAAACTATTGTAAAAAAACACTCACTGATCTTTAGTACTGCGTCAAGAGCGCCGAAAGCCAAATTGGCGACGCCATTAATTGTACCGAAGATACCCTTAAAGAGACCTCCAATGAGTCCAGTTCCGCCGTTCTGCTGTGAAGCATTTTTATAAATCAAAAAACAGAAATTCAACCCGATATGGATTTATACAAAGAAGATAAAAAAGCAAAGATTAGAGACATCATAATAGTAGTTTATGTGACAAGGGCATTAAACACGAGTGTGGGTTTATGAAACGAGCCTTCTGCTTGTTTCATAATAACATCACACGAGTGTTTTAATGCCTAATTATGTACAGTTACATACACTAATTTATCTATCCACATATTATCATAAGCCTCCATGATGCATTCAGGAGCCGCATATTATGACCGCCATCGCGGGTCGTTTTCTGGCAGCTGTCATAGTTTTTTTTTTTAATTCAAAGACAAACTAGAGTCGGATCCAACTGTCATATCGTTCGATATCTTACTAACGTGCGACATTTGTCAAATTTGTATGCAAATTGACAATTAATTTCGAACTACGTCATCTCGACTGATATTAGAATAGAGGTTAAATCAAATTTCTTTGTTTTTCCGCAACGTTCGAAATTTGAATTAAATAATAGTATCGAAATCGATGTTATTATTTAGTAATAATAACATTTCCACAGATAAGAAATTGGTTCTAACAAAACAGTTTATTTTTATGATGGTCATAATGTGCGGTTCTTGAACGCATCATGGAGGGTCTATGATATTTGGATAGATAAAGATATATAATGATCGATCGTGCATCATTAATAAAGTAACAAAAGCAGACACCAACAGCGTTGATTATCAGACAGCACCGTACGTGACCCACGGAACGCAACATAACATAAAACACATAATAAACAGATAATTATTGTATACAGATAATAAATAAATAATGAATGTAATCAATTTGTAGAATATACACCAGTAGCCAAATTGGATAGAAAAAAAATACACGAAGCAAAAAATGCGACACGGTTCGGATAGGAAAGTGCTCGATGGGTTAGTATCAAGAAAAAGCGCGCAAGCTGGCGCTTAAAGGTATACTTGCTAGAAGCTCCTTGGATTAGAGGAGGGAGATCATTCCAACACTTGAACGCCGCGAACTTAAAACTACCTCGAAACGCCATGGTCCGATGCATTGGCACCAGAATAATTGCTTTACACCTAAGCGCACTCTTGAGCCATACAAGTCTACTCAGCAAATATGCTTAATATGTTTAAAAAGATCCAAATGTGAAATTCCACTTTCTTGGTAAAATCTGCGCGAATATAAATAAATACGGGACATGACTTAAAAAAAAAACTTTTTTGAATTTCGAAAAAGTGACATGACAAAAAACAATTATAATTAACGAACCTGCTCACAAAATTTCACGTTCCACGTTTGTCGCACAATTAGTGAATAAATTAGATGTGTTATGTTTTCTTTCATCCATGAGATGAGTCCTGTGCTTAGTAAAGTGTCGAGTATATTATATGCTGACAATAATGATGACGATGATGATAATATCCCATACAGGGATAGGTTCGCCTTTGTATCAACTTAACCTATTTTGCCTGTATTTTTACCAATGTCTTGTGTATATTTACATACATACATATATGTGATGTGCAAAGAAGTAAAATTCAACCTTAATTGTGATTCGAATTCGAAAATATCTTTAAGACTGATGATAAATGTCTTACCACACTGACTCCAGAGCTGCCACCATTGTTTCCTGCAGTGCTGCCTCCGGTGCTTCCTCCAGTGTTGCTTCCAGTGTTTCCATTCCAGTTGATATTGTCCCCATTTGAGCTACTGCACTCGTTTGTAATGGTGGTAATTTGAACTGTGATATCTGTTAAAAGAGTTTATGTACGTGTTAGTATCTATATTACCTAGAGTCAGGTTCACATCTGACTTTAAATAACTAATAAGCCATATCATTCTCTAAAAATATGGTGTAACGTACCTGGGTATCCTTGTTGTTTGAAGTATTTGCCGCATTCTGGAACTATTTTCTGAATGATTTGCACGCCGGCTGTGGACAATTAATTTCCGATATTAGTTTGATATCAACGAATGTTGCAAGTGATGTGCTGTTACCGTGCAATATTGTCGCCAACAAAAGTCACGTTTCTGGTTATATTGCGAGTGACAGTTTTCAGGAGAGGTTGAATATCAACGACGGCTCATCAATATTGAATTTAATAGAAATTGAAACAATATCATGTGCATGTGTAGTGATCATTAAAATAAATGTTCAGTTGATAAAATTAGATATTTTGCGTCCGTTGAAAAAAAACAGGAGGTAAAATACCTCCTGTTTGGAAAAAAACAGGAGGTATTATAAGTATGAAATAAGTTTCAGTCAATAATTTTATTTTTGGTACAAGTTTTACTGCCGACTGTACTTTTCTGCATACCATCATCAAGTACTCATTGAGACGATTCTAACGAGCCCAAACTCGATGGGGTTGTGTCGTTTTATTGCGGAGTTCCTATCGCCACCTCCCAGCTCCAGCATCGGATCAGCTCCAAGTCTTCATAATATTGCATTGTCATGCGATATACATATGCTTGCAAAATTTCAGCTCAATTGGATAACGGGAAATGACCGGCAAATGGATTGCAAATTTTGACGGACAACTTACATATTTACATACATACATAATATAAAGCTTGTAAAAAGTAATTGCATTACGATACAGGTATAATTATGGTTTGAAAACACAATGAAAAGATTACTTACAGTTCTTCTGGCGAGAGTTGCTGATACAACCGGAGACAGTAGTCACTGAAAATTAAAACGATAATTACTAATAAAAATACTGAATTAATGACCGTCGATAAACATTTAATTAGGTAGATACTAACTGATGACGAAGGTGTCCGTTACAGTCTTTTTCGATATCTGCTGGTAGTCTGTAAACAAAAATTAATAGATAAAAAAATAGTCAAGCCAGAAAATAGAAACCATCCATATAATATCGAGTATTAATAAAAATTTGACTCTTTCTTTTTTTAAGAGATGTAAGGCACGGTGTAGTGTTTTTTCAGTCCAGAGGACAACTAGATGTAACTAGATACAGACAGCAAATACATGTAAAACAAACATCGGCAAAAACTTAATCACAAATCGAATAGTTAATGCATGGAACAAATTACCCTCAGAAGTAGTGAACTCCAAGTGTTAATCAGTTTAAAAACAGACTTGACAAACTATCTTTTGCAGTGTGAACCTGTGAACTATGATTTAGACGTATCAGCGTCAGCTGCCTGTCTTAAAATAAACGAAAAATAATAATTATTATTATTGGGGCAGCCCAACTGTAGTACCTCTACGTTACAGAAAACTGCGGCCATATTAACGTCTCCACTTGCTCTGTAGGTATCTGTTGTTGTATTCCTGGTAGAGCTTCCGAAGTTGTTGTTGTGTTGAGAGTGAGAGATCCGCGTTTATCTCTAGTTATCAACACAACAAATCCTTAAATCAATAGAGGGTCGTCAACGCGCTTATGACTCTTCTGGAATCGTAAGCTTCTAGAGGTTGCGGTGTCTGCTTACCATCTGACCGAGCTTATGCTTGTTTGCCACCGTCATAGTATTAAAAAAAAACATAATACTTACTTGTGGTGTAAGATACGAGAGTAGTAATTTTGTCGAGGATGGTTCTGACGGAACCATTGGTTGAGCTGATTCCTGAAAAAAAAACTTAGTTTTAACCGACTTCAAAAACAGTAGCCAAATCGCTTCAAGTTTGTCTATAAAATTTGAAGAATTCCCTCGATTTCTCCAGGATCCCATCATCAGAACTGGATTTTGGTTACAACGACACCAATCTGGAAGTATATGCTTTCAAACAAATAAATAATATATATTTTAATAACTTAAATTCAATAAAGTGGAATGATTTGGTAGGTAATTGTAATTTAATTTTAATAATATTCAATGTAAAAATTGAATTTCAAGTTTGATATGTATTTAGAATATTTAGATATTGCTATGCTCGACAGAGCTCATGTTAGAACTACACCTAGCCTTAAGACATTGTTACAACATGAACGCAATAAAAAATCTAAATCTGAAGAATTTATCAAATCAGTTCTAAAAATACCGAGTTATCACGTAACAAACACAAAAAATAACAATTAAAATGAAAACCTCCTCATTTTTTGAAGTCCGTTTAAAACAAAACATAAAGTAGAGGAATACATTTCAAACCTTTTCTTCAAAAGCACTTTAAGATGGTTCGATTTCCATACGAAACGTTATTTGACATTCGGGGTCTAACGGCGTGATATTTTAAGAAAATTGGCTTTCCATTTGCGCGAAATTCCCATTTTCCTAGAAAAAACTTGTATAAACTAGACTTATTTGAGAAATCAGTTTGGCACGTGATACTTTTGGAAAACTCTATTGACAACCGGTTAGCTTAGTAGGTAGTGACGCTGCCTACGAAGCTGAAGGTCCTGGGTTCAAATCCCGGTAGAGGTAAATATTTGTGTGATGAGCATGAATATTTGTTTATGAGTCTTGGATGTTTTCTATATATATTTAAGCATTTATATCCATTAAATATCGTCGTTTAGTACCCATAACACGAGCCTTATTGAGCTTACTATGGAGCTAGTTCGCTTTGTGTAAAATTGTCCCCTAATATTTTTTTTTATTAGTAATAGGTATGTTTCTTAAAATCTCACTTATTTTACTGTTAACCGATTATACACCTTATTTACACTATACAAGGCATATAATATTTGCATTGTATTGAGCCTCTGCCAATCAGATAGCTTAAATATTGCGTGATACATGTAATCAGCCAATCCTAGCTCACCATACAGCCACGCCATTCATCAGAGCCCTCAGCTTGACACATTTGCATTTCTATCGCCTATCGAAACACTCCTCATACAACCAAAAAGATTGATTTTAAACTGTATTAAACGGTATTTTCCTTTAAAGTTGCTTTAAATCATCTTCCCTTGTTCCCGTCTGGAACACCCATTATTTCTTTTATAATTAATTATAATTTGGAAAAAAACATGGCTTTTTTATTTTTTATTTTAGTCACCCTACCAACGAAGCAAGAGGTCCTGGGTTCGAATCTTGGTAAGGGCCGTTATTTGTGTGATGAGCACGAATATTTGTTTCTGAGTCATGGATGTTTTCTATGTATTTAAGTGTTTATATATTTATACTAGCTTCTGCCCGCGACTTCGTCCGCGTAGAACTCGTTTATATCGTAGCTCGACACAAACTTTCACCATCCATTTCCCCTTTAGGAATTGATTTCCAGGATAAAAATTATCATATGTGCTTCCCCGAGACAATTTTATCGAAACGGTTGCAGCGGTTGTATAGTAGCTCCATAAACATGTTCACCTCCCATTTCACCCCCTAAGAGATGATTTCCGGGATAAAAACTATCCCATGTCCGTTCCCAGAACTCAAACTATCTCTAAACCAAATTGAATCTATCTATCTAATGTTCTTTTCCGGGACCTATCCCCGGGAATCAATATGTCTCTACCAAATTTCATCTGTTGATACCTTTCAATGTATGACATGAGATCTTATGTACACAGTTTTGACAATAAATGACATATATCTATCTATCTAAATCGGTGCAGCCGTTCTAGTAGCTCCATACAAATGTTCACTCCCAATTTTCCCCCCTTAAAGGCTGCTTTCTGGGATTGATACAAAATTGTATGCCCGAAAAGGGTAAAACTGTTGGAACCCACAATATCATGCTTCTACCTTTGTACTTACACGGTTTTATACAATACAATTTTCTATTTCTATTTCTATTAAAACTATATCTACTATCTCTGTACCAGATTTCATTTAAATGGGTTCCATTCAAATCTTTACCCCTCATTTCATCCTCTGAGGAGATGATTTTCGGAATAAAAACTATGCATTGTCCTTCCCCGGGACTCCAACTATATACGAAATTTCAACTAAATCGGTGCAGCGGTTTAAGTAGATTCATACAAATTTCCACCCCCAATTTCATCCCTTTAGATGATGATTTCTAGGATAAAAAGTATCCTATGTCCTTTCCTAGGACTCAAATTATTTATATTCCAAATTTCATTAAAAACGGGTAAGCCGTTTTTACGTGATGTGCGGTCACATAAATAGACAAACAGAAAAAAAATCTAAAAACCGTTGAAACGTGTTCTGTTGTCGATTCTAAGTATCCCTAGCTAATTTTTTTCCGAATCCATTCCATGTACAGATCTTCGACCCTCTTCAGCTTTATTATATGACATGAATAGAATAGATGTATAGAAGAAGATAAGTAAGTTTATCGTCGTCTAGTACCCATGGTATAATCTTTGCTTAGATTGGCTAGGTTTATTTGTGTAAAATTATCCGCAAAATATTTATTATTATTAGGTGATGATTTGAAATTGTTTGGTTATGAACTAATACAGTCCGCAAAGCATTTGCGTTGGGATTGCTGGTATTTAGTCATAAAGACTAGATTTCACATGGCAAACAATAAATTAACTCTTTGTCTTTTATGAAAGTACCTCTTCCCTTGGTGATCGTGTTAATGTAGCCGTTGAGTTCAGCCTGGGCGTTGTTGAGACGGAAGAGGATAATAAGATCAGCAGCGGTGGAAGCCTCGCCGTTGATACCGAATTGCACGTTCCAGCCTTTAGCGCAGACACCTCTGTCACCTGCGAGAGGAAAGTATTATTTCAACAGTACTGAACCAAAAAGACAATACATGGTGCTAATAATAATAATAAATAATAAGATCTTTATTACGAACTTATTTCATCCTAAACCTAAGTTGACGCAGTTTAAAAATGACTGAACGATTAGAAAACCCAAACGAAACTCTACCTAAATGGAGCTAGAATAAAAAGAAGAAAAAAAAGAAAAAGAAGAGTAATTTCATTCAACAATACAATCTTACCAAGACAAGCAACTATGCATATGAAATTAAATTAAAGTTAGTGAAAGTTTTAATGATAACGATTTACAATTTTGGCTAAACGAATTTATCACGTTTTGCAGACGTAAGGGTTTTGAACGGATATATATACATTTGAGATTTTTGCACGGTATGATTATTAGTGATCGGTAATTTGGTAGCATTTTTGTTTTGGCGTCGTGTTGTAAATAGAATTAGTGAAGACAATTTCAATCGAAAAGATTAATCAACGTTAACTATGTTATTATTTACCTTAATTAATCATATCAATTGAAATTGTCTTCACGAATTCTATAAAAACCACTACACTGAAACAAAAATGGTAACAAATTACCGATCACTAATGATTATAGACCGATAGCTATAACGTGTATATTTGTTGATGCATCTCAATTTAAACTCAATTAAGTTTAAATGTCTGCATCACAGATTGTTTTTTAGAAAAGATTTTGCTTCCAAAATAAACAATAAAAGAAATGAAAATAAAAGAAACAATAATAACTGCTCAATTGGCTGATTGAAAAAATCAAAAATTCACGTGCATTTGTTAAGGACTACTGTTCATACCCTCATAGATGTATATTATTGAAGATATTGATGATGATATTGTTGAAGATATTGATGATGATACGATTGAATATATTGATGATTAACTTACCAGGGAATCCAAGGACACATACGGCAATCTTGATAATGCAAGCGACGAGCCTGATGAAGAGGGAGCCGAGACCGCCAACGAGGTTGTTCAGAGTCACTTGGAGGACCAGGGACACTGTAACGGGAAATTTGCAATCAGAGACACGCATGATGCAACTTTTGATCAAATTAAACTGGTGTATTTATTTAGTACTTTTGCCTATTACTTCTTACGCGTTTATTCGTTGATCACCTAAAGCGTTGAGTCTTAACAGATTAATAACACGGCTTTGCCAAAAAGCGCTTAGTATGTGTTGAAGGAAACGAAGAATGTTAAAGTTTTTGTAATGAACAGTGTAATATAGTCACTCTTTAAAAGTACTTACAGTTCACAATCAGGGTGAAGACGTCATTTAGAGCTCCGATAGCTGGAAAGAAGAGAATATATTAATTAGATCAGGTAAGCTTATAAACGTTATTGAAGAAAATTATGTATTTATTCCTATATCAGTGGTAATACAGTATTGGGTATCTAATGTGCAAGTAATAATAATAGAACAAGCTGGAAAGCTATAAACATATTTCGACATCGACTGTATTTTAACAGAAATTGCTGAAGAATAAGCTATTGTAAAAAAAATACTTACTGATCTTTAGTACTGCTTCAAGAGCGCCGAAAGCCAAATTGGCGACGCCATTAATTGTACCGAAGATACCCTTAACGAGACCTCCAATGAGTCCAGTTCCACCGTTCTGCTGTAAAGCATTTTTATAAATCAAAAAACAGAAAAACAACATGACAAGTATTTATACAAAGACGATAAAAAAACAAAGACTAGAGACATCATACAGATAGGAACAATAAATTAAACAGTAGATTGTAAAGCTTGTGATCAATTATTTCTAAGCGGTTTTAAGCAAAACAAAAAAAAATTTTAGAAAAAAAAAACGGTGAAATAAGTTTACTTGTATTTTTTAACTCTTGTGGAGTGAGTGTTTGAGAAACTTTTTATTTTAAAAACACAAAAAAAAATGAAATAAGAATTCAAAAACCGGCCAAGTGCGAGTCGGACTCGCTCACGAAGGGTTCCGTACCATTTTACATACATACATACATACATAAATATATTCACGCTTTTATTCCCAAAAGGGGTAGGCAGAGCAAATGACACTTAAAGAAAGAAAGAAAGAATTTATTTATTCAAATAGGATTCATCGAACCACTTTTGCATCGTCCTTCATCAGCTACAACACTAGAAACACTCAGGTTCTATTAAATATACTTAAGACTTAAAAGTATTACAACATGTCATGGGGATTTTTACATAAAATTTGTTTTTAAAATACCTTAGATAATAAAATGGAGAAATTAAATTCAGCTACGTGTATGTGCATCGTCTATAGTTAAACTAACAATTAATACATTAAGTAAATAGGCATAGTTTATATATTATATTATAAGTAATGTCAAGGTAAACTTTTCATAATTTTTTTATTATTTTTTTTACTAAGCTGCTTATGTTCCAGCGCCACTTTTAACATAAATGTGGATTTAAAAGATCGACAAAATGTGATGTCGCAGTGATAGGATGTTAGCCCATCGCCCACAACACACTTCAACCCTGTTCCCTTAGTCGACTCTTACGACACCCACGGGAAGAAAGGGGGTGGCACTATTCTAACCCGACACCACAAGGGAACGGGGACAGGGGTATCTATAAATAATAAAAAAGAAATAAATATTTCCGGACAATCTTACACTAATCAATCTAGTCCCAAACTAAGCAAAGCTTGTACTATGGGTACTAGGTGACGACATAGATACTTATATAGAGAAATAATTACTTAAATACGTAGAAAACATCCATGACTCAGGAACAAATATTCGTGCTCATCACACAAATAAATGCCTTTACCGGGATTCAAACCCAGGACCTCTTGCTTCGCAGGCAGGTTCACTACCAACTAGGCTAAAGCGGTCGTAATAATAAATATTTATTTAATTCTGTTTTTTAGTATTTGTTGTTATAGCGGCATACATCATTTGTGAAAATTTCAGCTGTCTAACTATCACGGTTATTGAGATACAGCCTGGTAACAGACGGATAGACAGCCAGACAGACAGACAGACGGACCGCGGAGTCTTAGTAATGTGGTCCCGTTTTAATCTTTGAGTACGGAACCCTAAAAATCACAAAAATATATTTTGAAAACAAAAATGCAAAAACTATTATGACTCATTGTCATTACATGATGATTGTTACCTCAAAATTTGCATCAACTGCCGTGATATGATCTCGTGGTGCCAAGATCACTTGGAGGTCATGACTTTAGATCAAAATTTCACCGAAATCAAACATTTTGATAGTGAACGACACACAAGGGGTTACTGCAAATGCTCTGAGGAAGCGTCCTTTTGAATATTTGCTCCTGTAACCCCCGTATAATGATCGATCGTGCATCAGTTGCATCACTAATGAAGTAGCAAAAGCAGAATATACCTACTTCTCTTACAGAAGTTCAAAATTTGCAATTCCACTTTATTTCTAAAATCAGCGTTTATGGTGTAAATATAAATAAACTCGGGACATAAAAAAAATCAAACACAATCAAATTTCGAAAGTGACATGACAAAAAAAAAAAATTATTCGTAAGTATGGCATACATTATTTTGACATTTTGAGTTTTTCACTCTTTAGTACCGCCCAGGGGACACGTGCAGGGTTGTGGTAGGTAGCTCCTGTAGCTCCGAGGTGGCAAGTGGGGGGATTTTTAGTGGGTACACCGTGGGTCTCATTAGCACATACGGGAGTCCCACATAACCACTCGGGTCACCCCCTGCACCCGGGTGGTATGCGTAATGCATTTTCCCCCCTAAAAAAAAAAAGCAAGTTACAATTATCCCCCCTTTATCAAGTGAGTGGGTGACTCAACTGTTAGAGGTTCTTAAGCCGCCCGAAGGCCTCTAACTTGGCTTAACGACTATTGTCACAGACAGCAGCCGGGATCAACTGCTTAGCGTGCCGTCCAAAGCACACGGAAGCGCTCATTTATAGTAAGTATAGTAACCACTCAAACAGGCGGTCACCCATCCAGAGACTGACCGCTGCCATCTTTGCTTAACCTGCGTTATCATTTCCGATTCGCAGGCGCAGCTGGGCTATAAACGCAAAAAAAAATTTACGAACCAGAGGGGTGATCACGTAACGTTTCGAGCGCGCGTTAGTACAATTTAACGGTAATTTTTCCATATAATAAGTGACATTTAGACGCGCTACCTGACGCGCGTACAATGCGTTACGTGATCGACCTTCTGCTCGCAAAACTTCACAAGAATCGGTTGAGAAATGTGACCTGTAGAGGAGAACAGACGGACAGCGGGACAGACATTGGACACCGGACATACGAACGACTTTCGGCCCAAGCTGAAGCTAGAACTTTGTTCGCATTGCTCCCTCGTCCGATAAAATGTATAATGTTACCTTTCATCCATAAAACGAGGAATGTGGCTCAGCAGTGTATCGTATAATTACCCATATAAGTAGGCTGACAATAATGTTGATGATAATGTCATGTTCAAGAAAGTGATATAAACTACAAAACTCAACGTCATTTTTGTTAGGATTCAGTACCTCGAAAGGAAAAAAACGGAACCCTTATAGGATCAATTTGTTGTCCGTCCATCCGTCCGTCTGTCAAGCCCCTTTTTCTCAGGAACGCGTGGAGGGGAGGTATCAAGCTGAAATTTATATCAAATACTCTACTGTCCCTTGGAGCTGTGAAAAAATAAAACTTCTAAGCCAACGCAATCAAAAGATACAGCTGTTTACGAGTATACCGCAAATTTTCGAAACTCGCAAGGGAATCAAAACCTCCAGTGTACTTCCCATGAGCTCAGAATCTTGAAATTTGGTACGAAGCAACGTCTTATAGCAGAGATAAAGAAAAAATTGCGAAAACCGTACTTTTTTTTAGTTTCATCACTGAATATATGGTCCAGTATAAACTGACACGCACTTAGTATGTGAATACATACTTAGTGAGTGTCAGATTTGAGTAGACACGTTTTTATTGTACGGGGTGGTCCGGAACCCTCGATGCTCGAGTCTGACTCGCACTGTTTTGACTGGATTTTTTATTAATTTCAAGTAAAACAGATTAATTATAACTACTAAAATAACAATAAATAAAACCGCTGACACATAATTTTAGACTTTCGATGAAAAATACACAAAGTACTGAACAACCACCTCGACCATTAAAATTCACGATGGAAAAAGAAATGCACTGCAAACAGTTCATCAGTTTGGAAGATACAATTAGGATGCCACAGGCACACAGATATTAATACTTTGCCACAGTCGTTCGGACAGATGAGTTTGTAGCAAGAGCGCGTTTGTGCAAATGTACGAGTAGTGACCCATCACTGTACACCTTATTCGAATATTTGTGTGATCAACGGTAGCCTAGTGGCTCAGGCATGCGGCTGTCAAGCGGTGGTCGTTGGTTCGAATCCCGGCTCGTACCAATTAGTTTTTCGGAACTTATGTACGGAATATTTACGGTTAGCTTTTGGGTTAAGGAAAACATCGTGAGGAAACCGATCTAGTTCCAATAAGGTCTAGTTTTCCCTGTGAGTTGGAAGTTCAGGTGGCAGTCGCTTTCGTTAAACTAGTGTCTACGCCAAATCTTGGGATTAGGTGTCAAAGACCCCGGGCTCCTTTAGGGCACAACCGGGAATAACTCTAGGAGGATTATAATGACTAGGTCTACCTTGAGCAATGACTATAGCTGATGAAAAATACTTCACTCACTTGTACTCCGCCGCCTACTCCGCCCCCTACTCTGAACCCTAATCCTCCCCCTAAACCGCCACCATGCCCGATGGGAAATGTCGGGGCCGGGCTGCAGGCAGCCGCAGCTATCTGCAACGGAAAATACAATGGTTTAGTCATCACATAGTTAATTTATGGTACAGTCGCCATCACATACATCTGTACACTACAGGGTGTTCAAAAATATCTGAACATGCACCCTAATGCCTTGAAAATATAGTTGTGTTCAGATGTTTGTGGCGACTGTACACTAGCTTTTGCTTGCGACATCAACAAAGGATTATTTCTGCGCCTGTACAAAAACGAATATTATTAGTTTCAGGCGCCGTATCAATCGTCGTACTCCTATCTACATTTTTTTTAGTAGCAACTAGCCTAAGTAGCATCTGGTCTAAGCATTGATTTAGTATATATGTAACTAGATACACAATCAGCCGAAAAAAGTGGCAGTCCAAAAGAACCGGCTGATGGAATTGGCCGGCTCTTTTGCGTTTAGTCTGGTTTCGACCGTGAGACTTGTTGGTTGTCAGATATGTCTAAATGTTCAGTCAAAAATTGCGTAAATACCAACAAAAAAATATGGGATATATTTATTCCAGTAAGTTATCTTGATAACGTAACGAAATTTGTGTAAACTCGTTGTAATTGAATAGTTTTAAACATTTTTTAAATAATTAGTTTTGTTAGTTCAAATGACATACGTCGCAGAACATAAATCTAAGGAGTCGGTATTAGATACTTTTTTTATGATTTTGTTACCTACGTTATATGGTTTTCATATTTAAGATTTCAAAGAAATCCTCAGCGACATGCAAAATGGGCTGCAGTCATAGCACGCGACAGTCGAGACGATTTATTTAAACCAAACGACTTTATAATAAAAAGCGAAGAAAAACATCATTATGTTACACTGTAAAATGTAAGCACAATAAACATGTAAGCTGTAAAATTGCTACACGATATAAAATAAATGTACAGATCTTTAAGACATATTCCATTAAGGACACACCCGTTTAGCGGACACACCGAAAAAAAAATCAATAAAGAACTTTCAATTCTAATATATTATATTCTATTCGCGCGTGGTTTTTTCGACTCATTTTCCTGCTTCGGATAATATAATTATAATGTGTAATAAATATAATGATAATATATGACGGATAATATAAAATAATATAAAATGGATTAAACAGCCAACTAAAACTGCCACACCTGTCATGGAGACAAATTGACTAACGAGTCCATTTCTTTCCATTACATATTTTAATTTCAACTCTTTTCAATCATTTGTCACGCAAAAGTAATAAGTTTATATGGATACAGTTTATAAAACAAACAAAATACAGCAAAAACAAGTTTTGTATGAAAAACTTAAATTTGCTGATTTTTACTGCACTGCTGTACTGAAGCTACATAAACTAATTACAGACCTGAACGGTATTCTAAGAACAAAGTTTTAGAGCATCAAACTAGCTACTCGTTTTATGAATGTATGGAGAATTGAGCTAACTGCGGACTCTTAATTTACAATAATATAATTGTATAATCCAATATCAACACATCATTTGGAAATTTGAAATTGTTTATTCACCACTTGTAAAATAAAGAAACCTGGTTTATTTGTGATATTGGTATTTCTGTTTAAATTCCTACATAAAATATTGTTAAAATAAATTTATAACGCGACTCCATTCATTCACTATTTAGTTTTGACGTGAGCAGTTAAGTCACATTATGATAAAATCTCAATAAACTAAAAAGTATTTTATCAGTTGATGTTGTTTTGCTAATATGGTGCTAAAAGTCTAAAAAAACAGAGTTTTTTTAATAACATATCTTGATGCCGGTTATAAGTTGACGCTATTAGCAACTACTGAAATATAGCTAGAGTTGTCATTTTGGGGCACATTTCTAGACATTTTTGTTCGGCATTGTGAGTCTATTTACTTTATGGTACGTCAATGGGTCTAAGTAGCAACTCACCGAAGTAGCAATTGGCCTAAGTAGCAAGTCCTCTATATAGCGACTAGTCTCCTACCTATTCTACTCTAAGGCAGGTCGGTGTAGGTACGACGACGAGCGAAGCGAGGAGGAGTGTTAAGAAGAACTGCGACCCTACAACTGCGCGCGAGCTGGGTGAGCGGAGCGAGCGTGCCGCGGCAGCAGCTGGCAAAGCGCCAGAGCCGACTTTATACGATCAAACAATATCAGTTCTTAGACCAGTTGATACTTAGTCCAGTTGCTACATAGTCCAGTTGCTAATTAGTCCAGTTGCTACTTAGTCCAGATGCTTCTTAGGCCAGTTGCTACTCCAAAAAAATTGTAGACCAGTTGTTTTTTAGACCAACAGATATTTAGACCAAATGCGACATAGACGAGTTGCCCCATAGACGAGTTGCTTATCCTATCCCGAAACATCCACTCCCCTTTTTAACATCTTTCTCCCTTTAAGCATAGATAATTTATTTATAATTTAAGAGATGATTCCGGGATAAAATTATTCTACCTACCTAACCTTCCTAGGGTCTCAAACTTTGTCTATTTGTCTATACTAAATGTCATCTACAAGTGAAAAGGTACCTAACAGATGGATAGACATACGAGCAGATATAGTCACTTTTGCATTGATAATATTACTATGGATGTAATAATTAAATTTGATGTTTTACTCCCCATAAAGCGTCACGTGTTAAACTTAACATGAGATAACTACTATAATAAGATCTTAACGCATTAATGGCCAGCGTTTTCAAAAACAAAGCTGTTATCATGGTATTGAAACATTTACTTTATAAACAAAGTTTTAAGCAAATTCAAATCAGAACTTCGCCAAGCCAATACATGAACATTTCCATATTTCCTTTCCACTATTTATTTATCGTATGGCGAATCATTGTATTAGAACCACATGAACAGCTTTCCGAGGGACAATGCGTTGATCATTACAGAAAAATACCAAGTAGCTATTTGTGGTCCCATAATATTTTAGGAGTTCCGTCGATTCCTCAAGTATCTCAGAATAATCTTCGCGCTTCGGTACTTTATTAGTTGATACTTTAGCGGAATCTCAACAGAACCTGTGTCGTATCTTCATCATTGAGGAGATCTGTGTTCTTCATCATCAGTTCCACTTTACCAAATTAGTGGTTTCCGGGAGTAAATACACGAGTTTTATAAAAGATACCGAAATTAGTCAACTGGATATTTAGTAACCATCGGATTAATCTAGAAGCATCTAATAAAAAAAAACGAATCGGTTCATAAATGATGGAGTTCTAAGCTACCAGTTTTGACAAAAGTTTCTGTGAGGCTGTTACTGTCATTTTATTATTGCAAGTGGAAATCGACCTTGTTGTTTCATGACGTTCAAATGAACCTGGACCGTAGGATGGTGGACCACATTTTCGGCCGACTGAGCCCTAACAAACATTTAGAAAAAAATACAACCAAATTGAGAACCACCTCCTTTTTTTGCAGTCAGTTAAAAATAAACTCACCAGAGACAAAACGACGAGCACCTTAATCGACATCCTGGCCTCTTCTCAGACAGAGGTGACTTCTTTTGGCTTTTTATACCCCCGCCCAACAATTAATGTTGTCACAGATGTGTTCCGATCAAATAATATGCTAATAAGTCATCAAAATTCAACAATATTCGGCGAAAACTTCCATTCATTGGATTAAACGATGGAGCAGTTAGCAACTTTTTGTTTCGCTTCGGATACTATTAAAAGGTTGCTTCAGATTACTGTTCATCATCGAAATAAAAAAATGCCCAAAGTTACGAGTTTTCAAGGTTCCATTTGTGCTTTATCTATCACCCTCCTAGCGTTATTCGCGGTGATACCCTAATAGCCCGGTGTCCGCTTTGACACATAATCCCAAGATTTGGCACAGGCACTAGTTTTACGAAAGCGAATGCCATCTTACCTTCCAACCCAGAGGGAAAACTAGACCTTATTGGGATTAGACCGGTTTCCTCACGATGAATGAAAATGAAAAATGAAAAATTGTTTATTTCCTTTTTAAAAAACACGTTACAATGCCTGCAGTGATTGGGACTTCCTTTTAGGTAAGTATACCTGTGTTAGGATGCCCCGCTCGTCCATAGCTGGTAAGAACGATGTTTTCCTTTACCGAAAAGCTAACGGTAAATATTCCACCGTAGGTACATAAGTTCCGAAAAAGTCATTGGTACGAGCCGGGATTCTGACCCACGACCTCAACGCCGCTTGACAGCAGCATGCCTGAACCTCTACGTCTACCGTAGCTTAAAATAAGGTACCTACACTGTACAATGTCTGCACAATTTTGTACAGTGTACTGCAATTTTATTCCATTAAAGTGTCAAAATATGTATATGGAATTTTTGTAACTCAATGAGATTTTTTGTAGACAAGTTTAGGTGCGTAATCATTATTGTATAAAATTATAAACTATTATTTATATTGCACAGAATTACGAGCTCTTCAAATCATACCTACCACATTTTATCAAGTTCTGCCGACATATTAAAATTGACAACGATTAAGGAAGCTACGGTAGCCTAGTGGTTCGGGTATGCGGCTGTCAAGCGGCGGTCGTGGGTTTGAATCCCGGCTCGTACCAATGAGTTTTTCGGAACTTATGTACGGAATATTTACTGTTAGCTTTTCAGTGATGGAAAACATCGTGAGGAAATCGGTCTAAACCCAATACGGTCTAGCTTCCCACTGGGTGGGTCAGATATATGGCATTCACTTTCGTTAAAACTAGTGCTTCTGCCAAATCTTGGAATTAGATGTCAAAGTGGACCCCGGGCTCCTTTTGGGCACAACCGAGAATAACGCTACAGTAGCCGTATATGTCGTATTTGCGTACAAACATGTCTGCCGAATTTTGCGGGGGGTGAAGAAATGACACATGCAAAAGATTACTCATAAATGCAAAAACGATCAGTTTATTTACACACGCACATTTTGACAAAAGAAAAACACATTCTCATATTGATGCACACAAACATATCACTCATGTAAAGACTTCGTAGAAACATGATTTAAGAATACGTAAATGCCAGTGTGATTGGCTAAACCAGTAGGGCTTGGTTTGGGTCGTTAACTAAGGTCGATAATTCTATCGATATATGCAGAAACATATACAATTTTGGTACAAACTATTAGGTCCTTACCTATGAAATTGGCGGTGTGTATGGAGAATTTTATGAAAACTGTGATTTTCATACATTGAATTTTGCGGAATATTCAGCAATGTCAAATTCAAAGCAAACTAAATTTTGGTAGGAATATAGAAAACTTTTAAGCTACTTTACATATATCTTCATTCCTTAAAAATAGTTCGCATCATAAAACTATACGTAATTGAAACACTTTAACCGGCAGCACATGAAAAGGGCGGTTTTCAAGCTTTAATTTGAAACACTAAATAAAAAATTCAAACCTATTTTTTGTATTTAAAACCTTTGTTACATAGTTTAATAATAAAATTAAAAAATAATTTGGAAGTTGCAATAGAAATGAATAAATTACGTATAATATCTGTGAAAAAACCGCCAATTTCATAGGTAAGGACCTAATATTATGACCATCTTAATAGGATATTGAAACTCAATTGTATATTGAAATAATTGTTAAGTATTAAGATATGACGCAAAAATATGACGTTTTTAGAGTTATTATTAACAATTTTCCATTTCAATTAACGAAATACATATGAAGTAGCGAGTAGTATTATATTACAGTAGAATTCGCTTGATACGTCACTTTTTCGAATAAATCGTGTTCACTTGGCAACTTGGGAGGTTCTTAGTGAATCTATAAATAATGAATGAATACTATAGATAATGAATGAATTCATCGATACTACCCTCATCTCTACTTATGAGTCTCGAGACACCGATCTGTCATTTGAGATAATCCTTGCAAATATTATTATTAACTCTAATTTCATTGCAATTAGGTTCATTCTTACAAAGCATGAAAACATAGTCTCGTGGGAAGTGCAGATTATTAATAGTAATTTTGATTAATCAATGCTAATAATATTATAGACTCTTTTTCAAATACCATTAAGTTATTTCTTACAAAGCATGAAAAAAAAGCTTCGTGAGGAGTTCTATGACGTATCAGGACGTATCCAAGAAAGAATTGTAAATCGATCACACAATCGTTTAATTTGACGTGTGATGAAAATATTATCATTAATATTTTAGCAATCCAAAAATACTAAAATTACTTGCAAAACTTTTTCTAAGCTTGAAGTGGTTGAACGTTTATTACATATGTTGACAACATAATATGCGGGAATTTTTATGATCAGTGTTCTCTTGCGAGGCGATTTTGTGAATGACCATGAATCGATTGTGAAATAGGTTTTTTATGATTTTTTGCACATTTGTGCAAGGTTTTCAACAGAGGGGTAAGCAACAGAAAGGCTACTCTGGTCTAAGCGCTACGAGGATGAACGATATAAAAATCGGCCCACTAACCTTACAAATGAAGAACTTAACAAGGCAAGTTATTTTAAAGCTTAAAAAAAACCAACCTACAATAATTATAAATTCATATCTACTCATAATACCAACTATTGGGTCTGTGACCTGTAGAACTCACGACCACGACTTTTTAACCGACTTCAAAAAAGTAGAGGTTATGTGTTCCATTGTATGTTTTTGTTTCTTCATTTGTGGGTTGTGGGACCGATTTTCATAATTATTTTTAATCGAAAAAGTATATTCCCGAGGTGGTCCCATTGTCACTAAATCAGGATCTGATGATGGGATACCAGGGAAATTGAGGGCAACCCTCAAATTTTATAGGCACGCGTGTAGTAATTTCAGTATTTCCTATTATAACTCGTGTTATTAACCCTCGGCAATGGCAATTTTGGTGAAGTGTAACTGATGATGAAGACCACAGATGCATTATGGAACTCCTCAAAGATTTAAAGTACTTACCTACGTCAAAAATTCCGACATGATTCCGTTGAAGAAGCAACTAATGAAGTTTTAATTCTGAGATCCTTGAGGAATCGACGGAACTCCTAAAATATTATTAGCCCACAGATAGCGAGTTGGACGTTTTCTGTAATAATCAACGCGTTTTCTCTCGGAAATACATTGGGTGAATTGAAAAAAAAATGTGGAAATTTTCATAAAGGTACCTATGTGGCTTGGCGAAGTACTGAATTAAAGTCGGTTTAAACTTTGTATTTAAAGTAAATTATTATCAAAAATGATTCCTTTTTTTCGATAAATTGAGTCGACGAGAAAATGCTAAATATGATAATATTGATCCTGCTCACAAAATTTCATGAGAATCGGTAGAGAAATGCGACCCGTAGAGGACAGACGCCGGACATACAAAATAATTATTGGCCGAGCCGAAATGGAGTACTTTGTTCGTTTCGCTTGATCCTTCAAAACCAGTAAAGTTATTTATACATTTCAAATTAAAGGAAAAATTTAAACATTTAGGCTCTGAGCCAGATTCAATGACGATTTCTCAATGTAACTTGAGACGTTGATGCCGTTAAGAAGCCTAAGTCTTCTCGGTAGAGGTCGCCATCGCCACACACGCCTCCCTAAGGCGTTCTAAGAAGGAACTGATTGAATGATTTAAATTCAAATTCAAATATTTATTCGTGACAATAAAAAATAAAAATAAAACACATACAAAAGAATTAATACAATACACATTTTGTCACCTTGTGGACCCTGCTCAGCATGTTGCTAGCTTTGCAGCCAGCGCTGGTCTTCCGCAGGGTCCATTCCGTGAGAGCACGGTGGGCAACAACAACAGATACACACGCAATATCTTTAAAAAAATATAGTTCATTTATTAATAACTAAAATACACACTTAATAATAAAAATACACAAAAAGGAAAGAACGAACAATTTTGAAAAAACTAAGAGCCAAAAGTTGCATACCACAAACCACTACGTGTGTGTGGGCCCTTACGGTAACAGGGAGCGGTTTAGTGGCCGAGGCAGATTGTTCCGATGGCTCAGTTATTAGTGACGGGCCATGTATGCCTGTGGTCGCCGGTTCGAATCCGGCTCAAATGAGTTTAACATAGGAATAGACGACATCACCCTTCCACAAGTTGACCACGTGAGGTATTTGGGCTTTATTATAGACTCGGCACTGACGTGGTCACTCCACATTGACTCGACATGTGACAAGCTGTCCTCAGCTTGCTTCGCACTATCAAGATTAGCCCCCAGCTTGAGAATCGAAAATTTAAAAGCAGTTTACTATGGCTATTTTCATTCCATCCTAACTCAGGGTATAGGTTTTTGGGGAACAGCAGCAGACCGCGATAGGCCCTTCAAAATACAAACACGAGCCTTGCGTATTATGTCGGGCAAACCATATGACCACCCGGCTAAGGACTTGTTCAAAGAACATAAAATACTAACACTACCGTGCGTCTTCATATTGGAGGCCTGCAAATACGTAAGAGCTAATATGGACCGATACACAACCCGTGGACAAAGTCACGGCAGAAACACACGCGGGCAAAACCTCCTGAACGTCCCGTTTCGTCGACTCGAAAAAACACGAAAGTCACTCGGTGTCATTGGTGCGAAAATATACAACACTCTCCCAACTGAAATAGTTAACTTGGAAAGCGATGCAATATTTATTAATAAGATAAAATCTCTATTAGTTGACCAAGCATTGAAGAATTTATTTTAAGAAAATAACACATATTATATAATTATTGTAGCTAACAATTTTAACAAATTGACTTGTAAAATGTTACTTATACTTTTACCAATAAAATATATGAATATGAATAAAGCCTAAAATTTTTCAATTTTTCTTTTAATTTGAAATTTATAAATTTCGTTAGCAGCGTAACTGCTTTATACAAAATTAATTTAGTAAAGTTATTATTTACTTATCATGTAAACGTCATTACAAATTAGTGAATTATTTTTTTATTATTACCTGCTGTTGGTGCTCGGAGGCTAAAACCTTTCTGAATAATGTTGGGAGACGTTTGTGGGATAGGGGCCTTTACCCTCGTTTCGGGTCATTCTTGTTGCTAATTCTCTAGAATTCAAGTATTTCAAGTATTTTATTGCATTCATGTTGTTATAGTATAGTACATAGTTGACACATGTTATAGTAAGTCTCAAACATGAACCCTGCAAGGGCATCGCAATACATAGGTATTTATAGATTAACTTACAACTAATAGTCTAATAAAATAAAATAAGTCAGCGGTAAACATAGTTATTTCCAGGCATTTTGTGTGTCTTTATGAATATGTTTGTTGATGTTAGTATATAAATTACTAAACATAATTTATATAAAATATATATTTAAATATATATAGATATGTGTTTCTATATACTGTGTTGAGACAATTATAATTTGGTATTAGAAATATATGTACTTTTATAGTTTATCATCTAGGTATTCATTTATAGAATAATACGCGTTATCTCCACTTATAATAAATCTCTAAATTAAAAAAAGAATCAGCCAGTTTGAAACTAAGCTTTGCGCGGTTCGAATGTTCTCAGCATCCCATGAACGGAAAAATATGAAACATTTTATATAGGTACATTATTATTCTAGCTGCAACTTAGGATAGTTTTTATCCGACTGCGACAGTTAATTAATTTTCCGAAATATACGACTTCATTTAATTTTTCATTTATTTTTCTCCACTTATAATAAATCTCTTAATTAAAAGAAGAATCAGCCAGTTTGAAACTAAGCTTTGCGCGGTTCGAATGTTCTCAGCATCCCATGAACGGAAAAATATGAAACATTTTATATAGGTACATTATTATTCTAGCTGCAACTTAGGATAGTTTTTATCCGACTGCGACAGTTAATTAATTTTCCGAAATATACGACTTCATTTAATTTTTCATTTATTTTTATTTAAATCAAACGCTGCTCCAACTGTCAGCTATAAGAACCGTCAAATTTTCGTCAAAATGGCGGAATTGCTTTGCCTTTCACTTATTAATAATTTAAATCCCGTCTACGATAGACCTTTACGAGACAAATGCTAAAATATAAACCATAAAAAAATATTCGATTCTGATATGAGAACTTATATGCGCAAATGTCGTTTTATGTCGTAATTTCAATAAATGAAATCAACAAATTAGAACAATATAATTAACACGAATTTGTTTTTTTTGAATGACAATGGCACGCGTTCGGCGCATTCAGCCAAAGTACCTGCGGCGCTACCACGAAAACCGATACTCAATGTTCATATATTTGCATCCCTGTCACTCGAGTATGGTTAGTGCGATAGAGATAGAGATACCCGAATATTTTCGAATTCCGAAGTTTGTGGTTATAGCTCAGGAATCAAAAATATGGTAAATAATCATAATGTATTTTCTCGAAAAAGAATTTAAAATAAATATAGTCAAACGGAGAAAAAAACAAAGCAAGAGGTTATATAGGTAATGATTAAGTTATAAGAGTCCAAAGTTTTAAGAGGGGGTATGTTCTGTCCCTTTTCCGCAAAACGCACCTTCATATGAAACGATTGTTTTTTACTATGACGCTCGAGTATATTGACGTCACAGTCCCTCATCGTTTTCTCACTCTAACAAGCGACATTAAAACGGATGTAGCTTCATAATTTTTTGAGATATTTGAATGGGAGTTTCATTATCTTCTATCTATTTATACATAATAAATGCCTATGTCCTGACTGACTTATTCACTCAATCACTCACTCACTCACTCATCAACGCACAGCCGAAACTCTTAGAGAGTTGATTTTTGCACAGTATGTTGCTTTTATAACGTGGGCTAGGGATAAAAAGGGATTTTTGAAAATTCTACCCCTAAGGGGGTAAAATGGGGGTGCAAAGTTTGTATGGGAGAACCTTTTTTTTTTGAGCTATAGACTTAAACTTTGTAGAAAAATTAGTTATTAGAATACAAATGAAACTCTTTCAGCGTTTTGGAAAATTCCACCCCTACGGGGGTAAAATAGGGGTGCAAGGTTTGTATGGGGGAATATTTTTTTTTTAAAATAGAGACTTAAAACTTTGTAGAAAGATCAGTCATTAGAATACAAATAAAGAACTTTCAGGGTTTTAGAAAATTCTACCCCTAAAGGGGTAAAATAGAGTGCAAAGTTTGTATGCGAAAAACTACTTTTTTTTAAATAGAGACTTAAAACTTTGTAGAGAAATTATTCATTAGAATACAAATAAAGTACCTAGATTCAGTGTTTTAAAAAAATCTACCCCTAAGGGGTTAAAATAGGGGTGCAAATTTTGTATGGGGGAAACAATATTTTTTTTAAATAGAGACTTAAAACTTTGTAGAAAGATTAGTCATCAGAATACAAATTAAGTACTTTCAGCGTTTTAGAAAATTCTACCCCTAAAAATAGGGGGCTAAAATAGGGGTGCAAAGTTTGTATGTGGGAAACTATTTTTTTTAGCTAGAGTCCTAAAACTTTGTAGAAAGATTATTTAAATACAAAGAAAGTACTTTCAGCGTTTTGGAAAATTTCACCCCTAAGGGGGTAAAATAGGGTGCAAAGTTTGTATGGGAAAAACATATTTTTTTTTAATAGAGACTTAAAATTTTGACGAAAAATTACTTATTAGAACATGAAAAATACTACATTCGGCGTTTTACAAAAATCATTCCCTAAGGGGGTTAAAAAAGGGTGCAAGGTTTGTATGGGGAACACTTTTTCTGAGCTAGACACTTAAAACTTTGTAGAAAGATTACTTATAAAAATACAAAAAAATAGACTTTCAGCGTTTTGAAAAAATCTATCCCTAAGGGGGATAAAAAGGGGTGCACAGTTTTTATCAGGGAAAGTTTATGTTTTTGAGTTACAGACTTGAAACTTTGTAGAAAGATTACTTATTAAAATACAAAAAAAGAACACAAATCGTTTTAGAAAATTCCACCCCTAATAGGGTTAAAAAGGAGAGCAAGCTTTGCATGGGCAACCCTTTTTTTTGAGTTAGACTTAAAACTTTGCAAAAAGATTACTTATTAGAATACTAAAAAAGAACTTTCAGCGTTTTATAAAACTCCATCTCTAAGGGGATCCTTAAGATCCTTAAGAAGGGTAGCCAGTGTTGTGTGGGAAAAACTTTTTTTTTACTAGACTTAAAACTATTCAAAATGTTACTTATTAAAATTAATAATAAAGTACTTTCAGAGTTTTAGAAAATTCCACCCCTAAGGGGGTTAAGAAAGCTTTGTATGGGCAACACTTTTTTTGAGCTAGAGACTTAAAAGTTTACGAAAAAAGTTCTTTCAGCGATTAGAAAAATTCAACCTCTAAGGGGGTTTAAAAGGGGGTTCAAATTTTAAATGGCGAGCAATAAAATTTTAAAGTGTGAGTAAGAGATTTTTAACTTCGGTCTTATTCTGTACGTTAAAAGACTACAAAACTGATTTCAGAGTTTTTCCAAATTCATCCCCTAAGAGTGTTAAAATTGGTTCAAAGTTTGAGTATTTCAAGGCATTTTTAAAGTATGAGATTTTTAACTTTGGTTTTAGACTGCTTGTTCACAAACTAGAAAATGAACATCAACTTTTTTTTTAATTATCCCCTAAAAGAGGGTTAAAATTTTGTATTGAGAGAAATCATTTTCTAAGACGATAAAAAGTTCTACGCGGACGAAGTCGCGGGCAACAGCTAGTTTAGTAATATATTCTTTAGTTTTGTAAAAAAATGGTTATCCTTATTTTCTTTTCTTATGAGTTCTGGTAGTTTGTTGTATATTTTTATTGACATGGTTAGCGGACCCGAGGAATGGAGTTTTAACCGGGAGGTTGGAGGCACAAGCTTTGATTTATATCTAAGACTGTATGGTAACGGCGTGTCTTCTCGTTTTGTGTATAATTCAGAGTGTTTACGGACGAACTTACATATTTCCAGTATGTATAAGCAGGGCAAGGTAAGTATTTTGTGTTTAATGAAATACGGCTTGCAACTATCTATTTGTTTTATATTTACGAGTAGACGGATTAGTTTTTTTTTGCAACGTGAAGACGGATGGAGCGTCGACACTGCTACCCCAGAGGGTTATTCCATAACTGAGACAGGAAAAGCCGTAAGCATAGTAAGTTGCGAATGCAGTTTGAAAGTTGGTAGTATTTTTTATTTCTCGAAGTGCGTACGTGAATTTAGTTTGTATATGTTTTATGTGAGATTTCCAGGTTATATGTTTATCTATGACTATTCTGAGTAGGGTAAATGTATCGACTGATTCTTAACTTATGGAATTGTGGCTATAGTTGATTGTTAACGCGTCTTTCTGATATGGGTGGAAGGTCATTAGCTTTGTTTTTTTATAATTTATTTCTAGGTGGTGGTCATGCATCCAGTGTGTGATTTTACTGAGGATACTGTTTATTTTGTCGTTTATCTGTGTAGTATTTTGGCATAAGGTTAGAATCGGCATGTCATCTGCAAATAAAATCGACGGTTCTTCCATGATTTGTGGGATGTCATTGATATAAATGAGAAATAAAAGGCACCCGATTACACTCCCCTGCGGAATTGAGGATGTGATGGGTTTAACGTCAGATTGCACCTTTCGTATAACACCAGTCTTAAAATCGAAATTCTCTATTTCTACATATTGATTTATGTTTGTTAAATATGATTTAAGCCATCTATGCCCCATTCCACGAATGCCTATGCCGTATAATGTATCGAATAGTATTGGGTATTGAACTTTGTCGTAAGCTTTGGTCATGTCTAATAGAATTCCTATTGCGTATTGTTTTGAATTTATTATATTGAGGATTGTTTGTATGTACTTGTATACTGCTAAAGTAGTAGTAATTCTTCTAGTTTATTGCAGTTAGACGCGGTAACGCGGTGAGCGTGATGGGCATCTTTGCACCGGGAATGACGCGGGCACTTCAAGGCATTTTTGTTTATTTTAATTTTATTACAGTGGTCTCGGCGCCGAGTATAATTTTATTCCATTCGGCGTCGAAATCCTAGGTCCGTGGGGCCCTGGCGCTCTGAGCCTCTTTAAGGATATGTCGAAGAGGCTCAGAGACGCCACGGGAGACCAAATAGCTGGCAGTTTCCTCGCTCTACGCATCGGCCTGGCGATCCAGCGAGGAAATGCTGCCAGCGTCTTCGGTACCATGCCGCAGGGGCCATTTTTAGATATATTTTAGTTTTATTTAAATGTATTTAAGTTTTAGTTTAGTTTAATTATAGTGGTGTATTTATTAAATAAAATATTTTTTTATTTCTAATGTAATTTCGATTTTATGTATATTGCCCTCTTGGTCACTGAAAATTTGGGATTCTAGTTTTTCCACAATGAAGTTACAGGAATTTAATTAGTTCCTAAAAAGTCGGAATAAATATTAATAAATGTTTTAATCTTTATTTTTGTTCATTTACATTTGCTCTAAAATATTCAATATGTACCTATAAATCAAACAAAAAAAAAGACAAAGAATGCTTAATTTAAATCTATATAATTACTTCCGGGTGGAACGTTTGTTGGATTCTTGAAAGAAGCATCTTAGAATAACGATTTAAAATTAAATTAACAAAAAGAAGTGGTTTGTGAAGGAGATACAACCGTTTATTAAGTTAAAGTGGATACTTCTTTGTTGGCTGTACCCGTAAAATATATATCTGAATTAATTCACTAAAATCTGTATAAGTACAGATAAATTGGTAAATATGGTAACATTGACTGATGTAGCTCATTTGACTCGCGATACTTTGAAAATGGCGGTCATTCTAGCATTATTTTCATGTCCGCCACATAAATTAAATAACATTTTGTGATTAACAGCTAATGGCAAATAAAGAAGGATTAAAACACGTAACAAACAATTATTTGAAATCAGGTTAGGCTTCTCTACAAAAAGTTATTCCGGAAGTCACGTGATACATTTTGAACTATACCCCTATACAAGAACGCAAGCAAAGAAGTAGAATGTTTTTCGAAACCGTATTTTGCCTGGAGTAATATTATAATATGCGTAGGTACCTACTTAGTTTATTTTCCTTAGTAAGCTACAGGGTTAGTGGTTATTTTACACAACATTGTATTTGTCAGACGTGAAGGAAACATCGTCCTTATTAAATTACCTTTTCACTTCTCATGCTCGCAAAGTTCGCCTTTGTGCTGGATGTATGCTGCACAAAATGCCACTTTTATGCTCTAGTGCACAAAGTAAAATTGTTTTAAAGACTAAGATAATCGGGCCTAGCAGCCACACACACACACAATAAAACTTCGTAGAATAAACTTGTCATATGATTTAATTTGCTTGAATAAATTTCACATCCGTGTTTTCTATTACTAAATTAATAAAACCATATAAAATAGGAGTCAATTATTATTTTAAAACGTATTGAACCATTAAATGATTTGGCAGTATGAAATACCTAAGTCTAAAATCACGTGTCGAAAATTAAACATAAAAACTTTAAAAAATTAAGTGACGGGAATGAGCTATTATTTAATTAAATTTTGCAATTATTTGTTATTTTCTCGCAATCGAAGTGAAAAGCAGTGTGTATACTTAACTCGGGCATAAATTAGCCATTAAACCCCTCGACTTAACTATCCACCCTCGCCGGTGGCTCGGGTGGATATAAACGTCTCAGATTAAATGGCTCGTTTTATGCACTTGTTGTACAATCTACTATTTCTAACATGCTATGAAATATTATTTTTACGTTCCTTATAATCATTGACGTACCATAAAGTAAATAGACTCACAATGCCGAACAAAAATTTCTAGAAATGTGCCCCAAAATGACAATTCTAGCTATATTTCAGTAGTTGCTCATGAAGATATATGTTTCAATAAAAAAAAGAACTCAGTTTTTTTGACTTTAAGCACCATATTAGCAAATCAACATCAACAGATAAAATACTTTTTAGTTTATTGAGATTTTATCATAATGTGACTTGACTGCTCACGTCAAAACTAAATAGCGAATGAATGGAGTCGCGTTATAAAATTATTTTAACAATATTTTATGTAGGAATTTAAACAGAAAGACCAATATCACAATTAAATCAGGTTTCTTTATTTTACAAGTGGGGAATAAACAGTTTCAAATTTCCAAATGATGTGTTGATATTGGATTATACAATTATATTATAGTAAATTAAGAGTCCGCAGTAAGCTCAATTCTCCATCCAGCATTACGCTCTCATTTTAAAACGACTAGCTAGTTTGCTCTAAAACTTTGGACTTAGAATACCGTCCAGGTCTTTAATTAGTTTATGTAAATTCAGTACCATAGTAAAAAAATACAGCAAATTTAAGTTTTTCATACAAAACTTGTTGCTGTATTTTGTTTGTTTTATAAACTGGATCCATATAAACTAATTAGTTTTGCCTGACAAATTATTGGAAAGAATTGAAATTAAAATATGTAATGGAAAGAAATGAACTCGTTAGTCCATTTCTTTCCATGACAGGTGTGGCAGTTTTAGTTGGCTGTTTAATCCATTTTTTGTCGTATATATTATCCGAAGCAGGAAAATGAGTCGAACAAACGACGCGCGAATAGAATAGAAAGTTCTTTATTGTTTTTCTTTTCGATCTTACAATCATGTCCGCTTAACGGGTGTATCCTTAATGGAATATGTCTTAAAGATCTGTACATTTATTTTGTATCGTGTAGCAAATTTACGGCTCACAGTTGAGTTGCTGATGATGTTTTACTTCGCTTTTTATTTTAAATTGGTATTTACATGTTTAAAAAAGTAAGTAATAATACGTTCGGATTTCAAACATTATTTGCACTCTAGTGGATAAAATGCTGTTTTGGTATCTGTTTTTAAAGAATAAAAAAAGCGGTCAAGTGCTAGTCTGACTCGCGCACCGAGGGTTCCTTGCAAACATTCATACACCATACCCGTCACGTCACGACCCCATTCATTCTTGAACACTCTTAACAGCTCATAGTAGAGTATTACCGCTGTACAGCGCTATCTGCATTTTGGTACTAATAACTTGCAACTAGTATGTTTGTTTATCAGGCCCCGTAGCATGGATACGTGACAGGATAGAGCATCCGTCCCTGGCTCACACCGTTCGATTGAACGAGACGACGCGCTTATCCTATCACTTATCGCGTGATAACGCCATCCATGCTACGGGGCCAGCTATAATTTTTTATCACGCTTAGCGATTACGATTATTTTTTTTTATTTGAAAGAAAGGACTTTAACCATAACTTCTTTGGAATTTGAAGACATAAAATTGCATTTCCTATTTTCCTACCCTTAAGGTTGTTTTTTTTTTTTCCAAATTTATATTGGACCAACTTCGAGGTTATACCCTTTCCTATAAAAAAAATAGTTATCAAAATCCAACCACTCTGTAAAATGTTATGCTTGGTCATACATAAAAAAAAGAAAAACATTCGTTTTGAGAACCTCCTCCGTTTTTTTCGTCGGTTGATAAAATGGCAACCATGATCACCCGCTGCAGCAAATTAAAAGTCACGTAATTTTCAGCTTGGCTACAGTGACTCCAAAAATTATTTTATCATCATATTATATATGTACATATACAATTTGAACATAAGTACTGCACAATGAGCCTCATATACTTATATTTATTTAGTAATAACGTCAATTAATTCGTTCAATGTATAATTCGGCAACTGGTCAAATAGAGTGTATTCAAACATTTACTTCGTGCTGTTCTTTAACGAAAAACAAGAATCGATGAGAGACATGATGCATGTTCACATACCTACATGCAATAATATAAGTACGTCTGTTTCCTGCAGGGATAGGCATCTAGAGACTTTGGATTTATAATTGCTTTATATTTTTATTTATTTAAATGTACTGTGTTGGGAGACACCGTTCTTCCTCAGGTTACATAGAAGAGGTATTACTTAATTAAATTAAATGAAAATCATGGTTATAAAACAACGGCAACCAGCCTCCCAGAGCGTGCTCGGCTCCTAGCCGTTGCTGAGTGGGAATCTGGGCAGTGGCTCCAAGCTCTGCCTTCATCACCAATCGGAAAGCTTTTGGACAATACCACTTTCCGCCTTTATGTCGCTCTCCGCCTGGGAGTGACCTGCGTTGCCCCTCACCGCTGCCGCTGCGGTGACCCCGTCGACCAGTTGGGACACCACGGATTATCCTGCAGCAGAAGCGCGGGGCATGGCCCCCGTCATGCCAACCTAAACGATGTCATCCGTCGGGCCCTAGCCAGTGCCGGATCGCCGGCTATTTAAGAACCGACTGGCCTTACCCGCGATGACGGAAAGAGACCCGACGGCATGACCCTCGTGCCGTGGAAGATGGGACGGCCGCTGGTTTGGGATGCAACATGTGCCGACACCCTGGCGCTGTCTCATCTCCACGGTACCGCCGTAAAGGCTGGTTCTGCGGCAAATTCAGCAGAACACCTCAAGCGGCGCAAATACACAGCCATCAATAGTGGCTACCTTTTTGCGCCGTTTGGGGTCAAACTCTAGGACCGTGGGGAGAAAGCGCCCATTCTATGTTTCAAGAGTGCTCAAAGCGGCTGGTACGGGTGACGCGTGACCAGAAGGCTGGATCATATCTGGCACAGCGGATCAGCATTGTCATTCAACGTGGCAATGCTGCCAGTTTTCTGGGCACGCTGCCCTCTGATGGCGATTTGGGGCATTTTATTTATTTATAGTATTTTATTTTTATTTTTTGTTTAGCTTAGTTTAGTGTTAATGTTATTTTTCCATATTTTTTTCCTATTACCCTCTTGTATTTACATTGTAATAAAGAGTACCAAGTAAATAAATCGATGACTTAAAAAACAACCATTTACATATGATACCTATCTTTTTCTTCTACCCAGCGTTATCCCGGTATTTGCCAGGGTCCGCTTTCCTAATCGCTTTTCTCCACTTTGCAGGATCCAGGGTGTCTTCTTTTGTGAGCCTGTTTTCGTTTATGTCAGCTTTCACGACATCCACCCATCGCTTCTTAGGTCTGCCGCGGGGTCGAGAACCGTCAAGGACTAGGCCAAGGCATTTCAACCAACCTCGAAACTGAGATTCCTGAAGCTTCTCCGCTACGTCACGAACTCCAAGGCTGCCACGGATGTACTCGTTACGAATGCGATCCGCACGCGTGACGCCGCACGTCAATGATACCTATACTCAAATTCATATATGCAAATTAATACATATAATGGTCACGACCGTTCTGACAAGAACGTATCGAGCAAGAAGAAGAAGATAGGCATCTATTCATATAATAAAGCTGAAGAGGGTCGAAAGTCTGTACATGGAAGATATTCGAAAAAAAATTGGCTAGGGATACTTAAAATCGATAACAGAACACGTTCCAACAGTTTTTAGAATTTTTGTCTGTTTGTCTGTTTATCTGTTTATCTGTTTGTCTGTTTATCTGTTTGTCTGTTTATCTGTTTGTCTGTTTATCTGTTTGTCTGTTTATCTGTTTATCTGTTTGTCTGTTTATGTGACCGCGCATCACATGAAAACGGCTGAACCGATTGAAATTAAATTTGGTATAGAGGTAGTTTGAGTCCTAGGGAAGGACTTAGGGTAGTTTTTATCCTGGAAATCAACCCGTAAGGGGATGAAATGGGGGGTGGAAATTTGTATGGAGCTACTTAAACCGCTGCACCGATTTGGATGAAATTTGGTATATAATTAGTTTGAGTCCCGGGGAAGGTCAAAGGATAGGTTTTATCCCGAAAATCTTCCCTTTAGGGGGTAAAATGGAGGGGAGAAATATGGATATAACCCATTTTGATAAAATTTGGTTTAGAGGCAGTTTAAGTTCTGAGGAATGACATTGAATAGTTTTTATTCTGGAAATCTTCCCCAAAGGGGGTGAAATGGGGGGTGAAATTTTGGATGGACTTCGTTTAGACCACATTCGGTAGGTATAGATATAGTTTGAGTCCCGGAGAATGACAATGGATAGTTTGAATTCCGAAAATCATCCCCCGAGGGGATGAAATAGGGATGAAAATGTGCTGAAATCCCATTTAGTTAAAATTTGGTATAGAGATAGAAGGAGTCCCAGGGAAGGACAATGCATAGTTTTTATCCAGAAAAATCATCTCCTGAGGGGATGAAATGAGGGGTGAAAATTTGGATGGAACCGATTTAGAAGAAATTTGGTATGGAGATAGTTAAGAGTCCTGGGGAAGGACTTAAAATATTTTTTAGTCCAGAAATCATCTCCTAAGGGGATGAAATGGGGTATGAAAATTTGGATGGAACCCATTTACGATAAAGCGAGTTGGAGTCTGGAAGAAGGGCATATGATAGTTTACTCCCGAAAATCATCCCCTAAGGGGGTGAAAATTTGTTTGTGACCCATTTGATGAAATTTGGTTGAACGACAGTTTGAGTCCCGGAGTATGACAACGGATAGTTTTAATCCCGAAAATCATTCCCTCAGGGATGAAATAGGGGTTTAAGGGTCGACGGGTTGAATGGTCCAAGAAAACGACCTAATCACATTCACAGGTATATTCCAGCTAACTCAGCGAAGCGGTTCAATATTCTTAAGCATAAGTAGCATGTAAACAAAACATAAATCGTAAGCGTTAAGCTTATATGCGCGTGGAGGAAAGCGACATGCGATCGGCGCCAAGAAAGGATTCTGACTGGCGAGCGACGCGGCCGCGCGCCCGCAGCACGCTCTGAAGCCGGTTCCGCTAGTGTGACGTCACGCGGTCTTGTCCACGGCACTCGGCGTTGCTTCGGTTCCGACACGGCTGCTAAGGTCGAGGTAAGTGTTTTGTTTGTTTCATGTATTTATTTATTTATGTATTTATAGTGTAAGTGAATGTTATTATATTTATTTATATGTGTATGTTTATTAATTATGTTCAGAGTAATATAAATCTGTGTATATATCTCGAGCAATAGTTATTCAATTTATTATTAATAAGTTATTATATATTGTGTATGTATATAAGTAAATATTACTTAAATATTTATTATTACATACATGTATTTATTATAATTGTAGTAGCGATTACTACATCACTCCCTCCCAGAGACCGTCGTACGGGCGATAATAATCAGGGAATTTCACCTGTCTGCCAGATCTGGTATATATTTTCGGCTTATCTCGTATTTCTTTTGTCTGCTGGGGGTAGGTAATCTCTCTCTTTTATTTCGCTTTAGGTTTGCTACCGGTGCGGTTGGTGCTGTCTTCAAGCGTATATGCCGGTTTTAAGTGATCTATAGATACGGTTTTTTCTTTTCCCTTTATTATTAATTTATAAACTTTGTCTCCTCGTTTTACCACTGCGTGAGGCCCAGTATATGCTGCCGTTAACGCGCCACGTACAGCATCTTCTCTTACGAAGACGTGAGTGGATGTCTTCAGGTCTTTAAATACAAAAGTCTTCTGAGATCCGTGTCTTAAAGTTGGCACAGGGTTCAGCTGCTGGGTAATATAACGCAAGCGCGCAGTGAAGTCGGTGACATCTGTTATCGTTACAGTACAGGGCTGGAAGAATTCTCCAGGCAGTCTCACCGTACACTAGCTCTGCGGACGATGTTTGCAGGTCTTCCTTGAACGCGCTCCTTATTCCTAACAGAACTAGTGGCAAGGATTCTGTCCAATTTTCCTGCGCGTGACAGACGATAGCTGCTTTTAACTGCCTGTGAAATCTCTCAATAATTCCGTTAGACGCAGGATGGTATGCTGTAGTGCGTCTGTGCTTGAATCCTGCTATTTTCGACAAGAACGTGAAGAGCGCTGATTCAAACTGTCTTCCGCGGTCTGTGACGATGTCCACAGGACAACCAAATCGGGATATCCAGGCGGTCAGAAGAGCCTTCGCAACTGTTTCGGCTGTGATATCCATCATCGGAATTGCTTCTGGCCACCGTGTGAATCGATCGATGGCTGTTAGGCAGTAGCGGTAGCCTTGAGACTGTGGCAGGGGTCCAATAATGTCGATATGGACATGCGAGAATCTGGCTTTAGGTAGTTGGTATGTGCCTAAGGGAGCTTGAACGTGCCTCGTTACTTTCGAGCGTTGACAGGCTGTGCAGGCTCGTGCCCATTTGCGGCAGTCTCTATTCATATGCGGCCAAACAAATCTCTCTGATACAAGTCTCGCTGTTGCCTTGGTTCCAGGGTGACTAAGCGAGTGTAGGCTGTGAAGACTTGCTGGCGAAGTTCTGTAGTCACGTAGGGTCTTAGGATGGAGGTACTGCTATCACAGTATAGTTCGGTGAGGGAACCTGGTATCATCATCTTTTTCAATTTGATGGTATGGGTTGTGTCACCGTCTAAAATCTGCTTTAGCTCAGCATCCTTGCCTTGTGCTGCTGCAAGTTGTACCAGGTCAATTGGCTTCTCCAGTTCTTCGATCCTCGACAATGTATCCGCAACCACGTTGTTTTTCCCAGATATGTGCTGGATATCGGTGGTGAATTGAGAGATTAGGTCGAGGTGGCGAAATTGTCTTGGTGAGCAGTTTGACTTGTGTGACGCAAAAGCGAAGCACAACGGCTTGTGATCGGTAAATACCGTGAAGACTCGTGCTTCCAGCATGTGACGGAAGTACTTGATTGCACTGTATATTGCGAGTAGTTCCCGATCGTATGGCGAGTACTTCTTTTCGGCTGGGCTTAGCTTCTTTGAGTAGAACGCAATTGGCTGCCATGCGTCACCCTTCTTCTGCTGCAACACACCTCCCAAAGACGTGTCAGACGCATCCGTGACCAGTGCAAGTACTGCGTTGCTGTCTGGATGTGCTAGGAGTGCTGCCTCGCAGAGACTTCTCTTGCAGTCGTTGAAAGCCTTCAGGGTCTCGTCCTTTAGCAAAACGGGGTGGGATCCTTTTACTGAGCCAGTCAACAAGTTGTGCAGAGGTGCTTGGATCTGTGCTGCTTGTGGGATGAATCGCCGATAAAAATTGATCATCCCCAAGAACCTTCGCAATTCTTTAACGCTCTTCGGCGCTGGAAATGTATTGATGGCTTCTACCTTCGTTTCTAAGGGTTTCGTGCCTTTCGCAGAGATGTGGTATCCAAGGAACTTGACTTCTGGCACAGCAAAGATGCATTTCGAAGGGTTTATGACGATCCCGTAGTCCCTTAGTTTGTTGAACAGTAGCCTCAGATGTTCCATATGAGCTTCTTCGTTCTCCGAGAAGATGAGGAAGTCGTCAAGGTACGCGAATACGAAGTCCATCCCTCTTGTGACCTCGTCAACGAACCTCTGGAATGTCTGTCCAGCGTTCCTTAACCCGAACGTCATATACGGGAACTCATATAGCCCAAAAGGCGTTGCTATGGCATTCTTCACTATGTCGTCCGCGTTCACCGGTATTTGGTTGTACGCTTTTACCAAATCTATGGTGGAGAAGATCGTACAACCGGATAGGTGGTGGGTGAAGCCGTGGATATGGCGGATGGGGTATCGGTCTGGGACTGTTCGTGCGTTTAGTTGCCGGTAGTCTCCGCAGGGTCTCCAGCCATTATCCTTCTTCGGTGCGAGGTGGAGTGGCGATGACCAGGGGCTTGATGATGGCCTTGCTGTGCCGTTCTTGAGCATTGCTTTAAATTCCAGCTTGGCTATTTTCAGCTTGTCTGGTGCTAGTCTTCTCGGGGTGCAGTATATTGGTGGTCCATCCGTGGTGGTGATATAGTGCACAGTGTTGTGCTTTATATCGCGGTGAATACCGGGAGGCCGTGTTATTTCGGGGTAATCTCTAAGGATGTCGTGATATTTGGACTCACCGTAGAGGGTCTTAATTGAGAAAACGGTGTCCGTAGAATCTGCTGTTATTGCCGCCGTTGAGAGCAACGTCGTGTTGTCTAGTAGGCGTTTGTTTCGGCAGTCGACGGCTAAGTCATAAAAAGAAAGAAAGTCGACTCCGATAATTGCTTTGGTGACATCTGCAACGACGAACTGCCAACTGTACTCGCGGCGGAGACCCAGATTCAGCTTTAACTGGACGTGACCGTAAGTGCTGATGATGGATCCATTAGCTGCGAAAAGTTGATACTTTGTTTTAAGACGCTGCTCGCGCAATGCAGATCGAGGAAAGACGCAGAGATCGCTTCCGGTGTCCACGAGAAATTGCGTCTTTGATTGTCGATCTGTGACGAACAAGCGACCGGAACTCAGGCAATCGTCGGCCGCCATTATCGACTGCCCTGCTCGTTTCCCGAGGCAAAGTCACATGGCTTGATACACCTGGTCGCCTGAGACTGGAAGTTGTAATGGTACCAGCACACTGGAAACTTGCGGTAATTTGACTGCGAACGCTGGTGACTATTTGTGCTCTTATCGCGTCGCTGACTGCTGCTGCGCCCACGGTGCTGCTGCCTACCTCCGGCCCTGTAGATGGGACGAGAAAGGGATCGCATCTCGGTTGAGAGCTCCTGCACCTGCCTCGAAAGCGCTGCGATCTGGTTAGCCATCTGCTCTATAACTGCGCTGCCGATTTGTTTAGAGGTGCTAGCTACTTGAGGAGTACCTGGTGATATGTCCCATACACGGTCTGCTAGATCTGCTAAAGAGTCAAGGGTAGACAGTGGCTGAGTTGCTATAGCTCCTTGAATATTATGCGGCAAGCGGCTCGTCCAAATGGTCCTCAAAAAGTCGTCAGGTACCTGCGGGCCAGCGATGTGCTGTAGATGCCTCAAGAACTGCGATGGCTTTCTGTCCCCTAATTCCTCGTGAAGTAAGAGATCCTTCAGCTTTTTCTCACGAGACACCGACAGGCGTTTAATAAGTTCGCTTTTCAACTTCTCGTACTTGTTCGATAAAGGTGGCGAGATGATGATATCTTTGACCTCGGCTGCGTACTGGTGGTCAAGCTGCGACAACACGTAATAAAATTTTGGTGCGTCAGAAGAAATATTCGACAGTACAAATTGGCCTTCTATCTGTGCGAACCAGACGGCAGGCTCCTGCGGCCAAAATGGAGGTATCCGTACTCCGACGCGAAATGTGTCGGCACCAGTGGCAAGGCGCATAGTACCGTTATCTCGCAGCGCAATGTCGGGCGCCGCGTCGCTAAATGCTTCATTATTATCCTCGTCTTCGTGAACAGACATATTTAATACTTTGACTTACGATTTGTCCTTGGTGATTGTGAATGATAATCCAGGAGAAAGCTGCGATCTTCGTCCAATGTAGGGGTCACCAGTTTAGGGGTCGACGGGTTGAATGGTCCAAGAAAACGACCTAATCACATTCACAGGTATATTCCAGCTAACTCAGCGAAGCGGTACAATATTCTTAAGCATAAGTAGCATGTAAACAAAACATAAATCGTAAGCGTTAAGCTTATATGCACGTGGAGGAAAGCGACATGCGATCGACGCCGAGAAAGGATTCTGACTGGCGAGCGACGCGGCCGCGCGCCCGCAGCACGCTCTGAAGCCGGTTCCGCTAGTGTGACGTCACGCGGTCTTGTCCACGGCACTCGGCGTTGCTTCGGTTCCGACACGGCTGCTAAGGTCGAGGTAAGTGTTTTGTTTGTTTCATGTATTTATTTATTTATGTATTTATAGTGTAAGTGAATGTTATTATATTTATTTATATGTGTATGTTTATTAATTATGTTCAGAGTAATATATATCTGTGTATATATCTCGAGCAATAGTTATTCAATTTATTATTAATAAGTTATTATATATTGTGTATGTATATAAGTAAATATTACTTAGATATTTATTATTACATACATGTATTTATTTTAATTGTAGTAGCGATTACTACAGGGGGAGAATATTTGGATAAAACCCATTTTGATGAAATTTGGTAAAGAGATAGAAGGAGTCCTAGGGAAGGACAATGCATAGTTTTTATCCCGAAAAATCATTTCCTAAGGTAGTGAAATGAGGGTTGAAGATTTCGATAGAACCCATTCAGATAAAATTTGGTATAAAGAGAGGTCTCAGTCCAAGGAAAGAACATAGAATCATTTTTATTCCGGAATACATGAAAGGAGGAAATCATCCCCTAAGGGGGTGAGAAATGGTGGATGAAAATTTGGATTGAACCCATTTACGGCATAGCGATAGTTAAGGAAGGACAAAGGATAGTTTTATCCCGAAAATCCCCTAAGGGGGTATAATTGGGGGTGGAAATTGGTTTGTGACACATTTTGATAAAATTTGGTTGAAAGATAGTTTGAGTCCTGGAAAAGGACATAATATGATAGTTTCTATTCCGGAAAAGTTCCCCTAAGGGGGTGAAATGGGGGTGAAAATTTGGATGTAGCCCATTTAGATTAAATTTTGTATAGAGATAGTTTGAGTCCTGGAGAATGACAACGTATAGTTTTGATCCCGAAAATCATCCTATAAGGAGGTGAAATAGGGGGTGAAATATTTTAAATAAATAAATAAATAAATAAATAAAAGCATTTATTCAGTATCTTAAAATATTTACATAGTCTGGAGTTGGTGCCTCTTTTTAAGCATTAAAATATGCTTGTGTTAAGAGACCCCGCTCTTCCACATGTTAATCTTAATAATTTAATTTTAGGTGTACACATATTATACAAACTTACTTAGCTTAACCTAAAATCTAAAATCTTTATATTTACTTTACTTTACTTAATAAATAATAGGAGAGGATAGTCCCGCGTAACGCGGGCCTTATGTATGTGTGTGTGTGTGTGTGTGTGTGTGTGTGTGTGTGTGTGTGTGTGTGTGTGTGCGCGCGTGCGTGTGTGTTTGTGTGTGTGGGTGTGTGTGTGTGTGTGTGTGATAGAGAGAGTATGTGTGTGTGTGTGTGTGTGTATATTTGTGTGTGTATATTTGTGTATAGAGAGTGTGTGAGTGAATGTAAATAAGAAATAGTATGTGAGTTGTGGATTAAGTGTTCTGAAATAGTAGATTTTCAATATCATGGTAGTTTTTTGTTTTTAACCATTCAGTTAATTTAGTTTTGCATTCGTAGAGTGTATTAGGGTAAATATTTATGACTTTATTTATAGCATTATAAAGTTTTGCCGATCGTGATCTTTGCTGTCTCCTGGCGTAAGCAGTTTTCAACATCGGAGTATTAATTATTTTAGTCTGTTTCCTTCGACGAGTAGATGCAGGTGCTGGTGTATACACGGATGTTTTGTGTGTTTTTAGGATAGTATTTAATATGTATAGTTTCCTGACAGACAATACATCAGCAGTAGTATATAGTTTACTTGTAGGGAATCTATACGGTTTGAGGTGCATGACTTTGAGCAGTGCTCTTTGGGCTCTCTCTAGTTCAAGGAATTTAGATTTCGTGGCACCGCCCCAGACGGGGATGCAGTACGTGAGGATAGATTCCGCAAGCGAAGTATATACCTGCTTTAATATAGTCTTGGTAGCTACATTTCTGAGATTCCTGAAGACCCAGATGAGCTTTCTCACTCTGGACATAAGACTCTCAGTGTGTTGATGCCAGGATAGGCGCTGGTCAAGAACAACACCCAAGTATCTTGTAGTTTCTACTTTATCTATGACTGAGCAGGAACAGGTGGTTTGTGTGACGTTGACGCAAGTGTGGATTCTGATTACAAAATTTGGATCAGGTTGAGTACGCTTATTGTTGGTAAAACTGATGAAATTGGTTTTAGCAGTGTTTAACGTAAGTAAGTTTTCATGTAGCCATCTAGCAACTTTAGAGAGTCCACGTTCGGCGACTGAGCGCACGTCCTCCCAGGTGTCCCCAGAGAAAACAATTTTTAGTATAAAATATTTAAATTACAAGTCAGTTAATTTAGTCCTACGGTTTAGTAGAAAAGGTCCTTACGGCCGTGTGATATGAAAATATGCAAAATAATACTGAAAAAAGCCTACATGCATCTATTATGGTGAGGCGGGAAGTTTGCGGCGGAGTCTATTTTGTAAAAAAAGGCGTTCGGAGTAAGGTAATCTATAAAATCATGCAACTCAGCCATAATGACCCTTTCCTTCATACAATCCATACTAATATTACAAATGCGAAAGTAACTCTCTCTGTCTGTTACCTTTTTATGCTTAAACCGCTGAACTGATTGAGATGAAATTTGGTATAGAGATACTTTGAATTCCGGGGCCTTCCCAAAGAGTCCTTACTAAAGATAGTTTTTATCTGGAAATTCATCACCTAAGGGGGTGAAAAGGGGGGAGAAAGTTACGATATAAACGAGTTCCGCGCGGACGAAGTCGCGGGCAAAAGCTAGTCCTAGATAAAATACAAGAAAGAAAACTTCGACAGCCGGTTTATCCTTATGGATAGTGACCCTTCCAACGAAGCTGACGATCCTGGGTCCAAATCCCGGTAAAGTAATTTGTGTGATAAGCATAAATATTTTATTCTGAGTCTTGGATGCTTTCTATATATTAAAGTATTAATATCTATCAAATATATATTCTTCTGGTTTAACCGTAAAAGGCGTATGCTTTTTGAGCTAACTATGGGACTAGTTTAATTTGTGTACTTAATATTTATTTATTTAAAATGGGTCACCTGTAAACTTTAAACTGAAATGGCAATATGTAGTCCAGAGGAGTGATCACGAAACATTATGAACGCGCTTTAGGATAACTCCCCCCAACTAACTAACTACCCCATTCACTATTGTCCTTTAGCACTCGTTACAATCGGTTCTACGTGCAATGTGCACATCGCACGTAGAACCGATGCCCATTGAAACGGAAAGGTTCTCGAGTGGCACCACCCCATACCGACTCGGAGAATTACATTTTTCCTTAAATTTTAAATTTAAAAACAGCTTCTGATCTGATCTAAGAGCCCTATGTCCCTAACGGGGGATAATAGGATACTATCATCAGCATCATCATTAATTGTATATAACTCACCTAGGGCGGTAAAACAAATAATGTCTCAGATCCCAGGTATTTGACGTCCCGAGCCGAGGGCAAGGGCGATAAAAACACGACCTGAGGCTTCTTTTACTACCGCCTGTGGTGAGTACAACATTTTCCGTCGTCCTTGACTAGGTAGTGGGATGCCAGAATAGACGGTTATTACCAGTTAATGGCCAGGTGTATTATAAAATATTGTATAGTTTAATGAATAAACATTTTATACAGTAACCATTTCCACATATTTCAATTTTGTTCTGTTACATGTTTATTCACGTGTAACTAGATTCGTTCATTGTTCTTATTGCCGTGAATATATATATATATGGCCATGGTTGTTCAATTCGATTACCTTAGCTGGTGTCGAATGAGAAAATATAGTGCGATGATTCGAAATTCAAACTTTCATGTTGGTAAATCCTCCTCGTGACTGTAGCTGAGTGGACCACTTTTAATCTGGAGAACGATAGTTTGGACCCCGTCTCGTATCACTGGATATTCAAAGAAAAGTAATGTACAAAGATAGAAGGGAAGCGAGGAAGAGGAAGACCTAGAATAAACTACATAGAGCAACTCAAAAAGAGAGTTGGTGTTAGGTCGTATCGAGATGTCAAAGCGATTGCGTGGGACGAAGAATTTAGATAGGGGCCTATTTTGAGCTACACCGACAAGAGCCTTTTTTTTTTTTTTTTTTTACTTGGGGAAATGCCTTTACGCATCCCACCTATCCGAGGAACCAGCATGGGTATGACGGGCTCCCGGGAACCACCAAGGTGTGCCCTCTCTGCCGTGTAGTAGTGGCGTCATGGGATCGCGAACATTTCACCACGACGCCCCTCGGCAACAGCCGCAGCTGCCCTCACCACTGAGGCAAAAGCCCCCCTCCCGTCGTAAGCGTGCAGGGCGACACCACACGCTTCCCGACCCGAACAAAGGACCTCTGCGTCGGGAGAGGGTGATAGACCTCGGATTCACCCTCTCAGGTCCCCTTGTAACTTTTTATAGAGGTTTTCTCCCTCGCAGCCACAACTCGGTCCCGGCCTGACGGTCGCAGCCCCCGCGCCTAACATGAATGCTCTGATAGCAGAGGATTTGTCAGGGTTCCGGGTCCGTTATTTATTATAGAGGCAAACGGCAATGGCCTCTCCCTCAAGCCGCACCTGGGGAATCTTGCGATTCCCTGGGCGGAACCCCCCGACCCCCCCTGTGTCGGGTTATTTGTAACACCAGCAAGCGATAACTTAGGGTTCACTAAATTATCACTTGCCGTTGTCTCCAGGGCTCACCTGCCAAGACACTACCCATTCCTGCGGATCAACCGAATCAAGAGGAATCGGTAGAGTCCAGACACTCGAGGAGGTTACCCGACCTAGCACCCCACACCGACAAGAGCCTAGTCTCTTAAGTAAGGAAAGAAGAATGTACAAAATAATAATTTGATGATGAAGTCATAGCTTTTCGGTGAAAGAAACCGATCTTACCCCAACAAGGTCTTGTTGTTTTGGGAGGTCCAGATGGTAGTCGCTTTCGTGAATCTACTTAGTGCCCATCCCTCGCCAAATGTCAAAACGGACTCCGGGCTCCTTCAAAAAAGCTACAAGTAAAGTGTAAAGTTTATTGTTTGTTCATAACACCAGCTATGCCGACGACATGGTGCTGCTGAGCCCCTCAATAAACGGTCTAAAAATATGTCTAACAATTGTCCGAAATAAATGCTTTCATTTCATTACCAGCATATGTACCCTACCGCCTATCCGCAGGGAACTCTTGGCTATAACTCTCTAGCGACGCACAGACTATTTGACCAACTCACCACGGTCCTCCGTGTCCTCCGAGGTCGTCTTGACCGTCCCGGTCTAGTCAATGAAGCTTGTCGACGTGTTGTTCCCGATGGTCGGATTCGGTTTCACGTTGATCGGTTGCGGCTTTTCGCCGTGCCACTTGTCCGAACAGTCATCATCATCATCATATATATATATATATATATATATATATATGTATAAAAGGCCTATTTTTGCGGTGTATTATTTATTTTTAAGCATTTTTGAAGTTACCTAGCACTTATAAGAATAAGAAAATCAATAAAAGCAAAACATACCGCAACAGATATTGATGATATTGATATTATAACAAAAAACATAATAACAAACACATTATCCTCGGAGGAAAACGTTCGTACAGAAAGTGCCTCTTAAAGTTTTCAAGAACGTACATTACAGCAGACGACCATATTTGTGCTTTGTCATTAATAACTACCCGTGAACAAGTAAGTCCAATAAAGTCAGGCAATTTATGTCGTCATGCCTAACAAGTAAGACTTATATTTTGCATGTTTGACAAAGGCGGTTTGAGGTAATATAAGTGGATATTCATTTCAATTTCAAGTTATTTGTATATATGAATCTGCCCGGATCCATTTAAGATTCAAGAAATCTTGCGTAATTGTCATGTGATTACAAGGAAAACCATTGTAAACCCTTGTAAACCTAAGCTTTTGTTGATCGCGATTATTGATTTCAAACATAACAGTTTTTTTTTGTATTGTTATGTTTTAAAACAATAATCGCAATAATTATAATTACCGAGTACATTATTTCCTTTTGATATCCTAAATAAACGAAGAATTGTAGACGAATTTCTCCGTTAAAAACCTAAAATCTAATGTTATATATGTAGAATGACGTATAGAGGGTGAAAGGAAACAAAAAGTAAATCTGCATACATAATATATTTAATCATCAACACAGCCAGGGTACTTATCCTTCTTGCATTTGCGATGTCAAGCGATCAATTTGAATAAATCTAGATCTAAAGTTCTCAAGAACTTCATACTTACTATCAAATTTCGCCTAATATCGCTTGTGCAAATATCGAATAAACAGGTACATTTTGTAAGTTGCCATTTAGCGAAATCATAAATATGATACTATGATGGCATGTAAAAGTTCAATGTCCTAATAACAGGCCGTTGGGCCTACTTTCGATAGACAATGGAATGGCTGCGTAGAGGTGCTTTCAGAAGCTCAGTTTCTGACGACCGTGGTAGTCGTTCCTGAGGCCCATGGGGCGTCAGAGTTGTTGCAGGTTTCGATGGTGCTGTAGATCGTGCTGGACTGGCTTCCGAGCGCTGTAAAGAAATAAATCGTATAAATATTTGTTACTAGCTACCCACGCGTATAATAGATAACCCAGGCTGAGTTGCGGGATAAAAAAAAGCCTATGTCCATTCTGAAGGCCCATTGGAAACACTGGTGAAAGAATTTTTCAAATCGGTTGCGTAATTCCAGAGATTAAACCGAACATACAAACTAACAACCTCACAGTTTTTTGCTCATTATAATATTACTACTTATCTATAAGTAAGTATAACGTGAAAATCTATAAGTGAGAAAGCTTATCATTCGCCATTAAACTGTATTCAGATATTTCGGCGAAATACCATATTATTGCATTGTCATCCGAAATACGCAATTGTACAACATTTAAATTCGATTAGACTACGGGAAGTTGGTCAGATTTGACTTGCGAGATTTCCTCCACACATTAACCATCGAACTAACACGGTAAGTTAATACAAAGCTTGTAGAATATTTTAGTGAATAAATACTATAGCTTACATGGGTAGCCATTCTTCTCCAAATAGAAGCTGACGGTCGGCAGCATGTTGTCGCAGATCGTCTTGCCAACGTTAGCGGAGCAGCTGTTGGCGAAACCTCCGATGATAGTCGTCACAACACGGAAGACGGAGGTCAGGTCACCTTCGACGATACCCGTGCCCTTGCTAACGATGTCCACGAGGCTGTAGGCGCTGTTGAAGAAGACCAGCTTGGCTCCGGAGAGAGATTTAAGGCCTGAAAGAAAAGCACGAGTTAGTCCTCTTCAATCGCTCCCTCACTCATTGTTCTCTGCTGACGTAGCATAGCCAGATTTCTCTAGGATTTTTGGTTGGTTTTTACTGAAATTTTAAGATGTCTGTTGAGCCATTGGTATTCCACTCCCTTGTACTGTAGGTTTTTCAACCAATTTCCCCAAATTATCGTTATTCGGAGTTATGAGCCAAAGTGCGTGGTAAGAAAGTAAGAAGCTTGTGGCTTGTACAGGGGAGCGACCAGCATATAGCTGGTTGTGACATATTTTCTAAGAAACGGTAATGCTGTCTATTGGCTGATGTACCAGAATTAGAACATGAAATTGTTGATTGACCACTTTATAACCAATTCGAAGATTTGATACCCTACAATATGGCACCCGAAATAACTATGATTTAGTTAAAAAGTTAATATGACGTCCGAATCAGAAATTATTGGATAAGCATGATCTCGTATTCAGTCACTCACCCTTGTTTTGGGTGTAGGCATTCAGGACACCGTCGAGGTCGGCTTTAGCGTTGTTGATCTTGAAGCCGGTGGCTAGGTCAGCCCAGGTGGATCCAGAGACGGTGACACCGAAGCTCGCGTAGTAGGCCTTCTGGCTCACAAAGCTCTTGGCGTTGCGAGTGGCGCCGAGGACAGCGACAATGTAGTTGATAAGGCAGCCGACGACTGAAAGCAAAAAGATAATGTTAGACTAATCGAATTGTGCGTCATATTTAAGCGCGCCGCGTAAATGGTGCCTTAAGACCGCGCCGGTCTATCCCTCAACGTAGGATACGAGCTCTTTTGAGCCTGCGGGCTCGTGACTCATCTGCGCGCTTGTCCTGGGAGCGCGACGCAGCTTCCGCGCCCTCAAGGCGACCAGCGCAGATCAGCATTCCGGGGTGCTTCACGCGGGCTCCGACATCCATCCGTACCGCAGACCACAGGGGTCCGGTCCCGTCCCCTGAGCGTGACTGGGTGCGCTCACAGCAGGAAGGCGTTGCTGCCCGTCGTTCGGCCGTGACCGTACCGGTCACGATGTCGAGGTACTAGCCGCGGGACCACGCGATCTTCGGGGCGTCGCATCGCATCACGACCATCTGTCTCCCGACAGCTCGGGCGAGCTGATGTGCGAGGACACCGCCAGCGAATCAGTTTCCGTCTCCAGACTTTCCGCCGTAAAAGACAATTCAAATCTTTAATTCCTGGCCAGGTCGTGTTAAATTGTGTTGCGCCGTTGACTCTTAAGGGATCCCCGCGTTCGGTATGATATAAGTCGCGTTTGCCCGAGCAAAAACCGATTTGGTTTAAGGTAGAGGCACTTTGCGTAGTGCAGTAAACATTCCACAGAAATACATTATGTGTTAAACAATATGGCATTTTGAATAAACACCCGGTAGGTCCACCAGTCCAAGTTATATCACAAGAGGACCCTTGACAGGAAAGGTTCGAGGACTTGGTCCGACTGAAATCCGAGCAACTATAGGTAAGTGTAGCGGGTTAATTATTTAACACCTCAGACTAAGTTAAAGAAGGAGGTATCCCTCCTATATTCCCATTTATAACCCACTACATTTGTGACTTTTCCAAGTCATGTTTAAAGTCGGTGAGTCGCTTTGAGTGCCTAATTGAGTGCTTCCGGGGTTCGGTTGGTACATTCAGCTATGGATCCCGGTTGTTGTCTATGGCAACAGTTGTTAAGCCAATGTCAGTTAGAACGGTTTGAGAATTCTAGTTGCATGACAAGGCCTTATTCCAGTACCGTCTTGTTTTTCCTGGGTTGGAAGAACAGACGGCAGTCGCATTGAAAATAAGTGCCAAAAACAACACTAAAGGATGACTCACGCTAGAACGGGCCGTGTCCGGCCCGGGCCGGTTTCTAAGAAAAACGACGGCGTTTTTGCGTGGCCCTGCTAAATCCAAGCCAGGCCGAGCCACGGCCGGGCCGTGCCGACACTGGGATGCTTCCGAGCCTTGGCCGTGGCTCGGCCGGGCTTGGGTATGGCTCGCCCGCACAAAAACGCCATCGTTTTTCTTAGAAAACGGCCCGGGCCGAACACGGCCCGTTCTAGCGTGAGTCATCCTTAAGAGTTATGTTGCGGACGTAGGATGCAACCAGGATGACGAGTGTATAAACTTACTTCTAGCGATAAGCGAGCCAAGTCCGTTGATGTACACGTCCAGAATTCCACCCAAAGCTTGCACGACTTGCACACCGAAGGAGCACACATCGTCAAAGTTGCGGGGAGCTTGCAGGTTCAGGACGGCCGTGAGGGAAGGCCCGTTGTTGTTCGCTTTCACGTCCTTGAATACTTTCTTCACGTTCTTTGTCAGCTTGTCGCTGCTGCTGTCGCCTCCCTGGTCCAGAAATTGATAATAAGAGTTCATTGAGAACTTCTAGACCGCTGCACTCTAGTGTGTTAGAATGCTCTATTAGAAGTCCTTTCCATTGAGTTCACACTCAATTGTGTTTGCGGAGGTTCAATTGCATTACAAAATGAAATGCACAAAGACCTCTCTTTACACAGAAAAAAAGCTCCCTTGATTCGAGATAAATAAATATTCTTGAGCCAAGAATATAATTAGGCAGATGTTAAATTATCTCGAGTGAAGTGAAATTGTCTTGAGCCAAGATTATTTTTCTTGGTTCGAGAAGAATATCTTGGAGTGATAATGGCAGCCATCCCAATTAATTTCTTGATTTAAGTTAGCTTTAGCATGCTCAGTCTTTTACAGTAACGTAAACATTAGCTGTCTATATAATTTAATAGTATTTGGCAACACTTACGTTCTTAACGACTTTCCAGTTGAATTTGTCGTTGTTTCCAACGTTGACGGTAGACACTAGAGTCTTCTGCTGTGTCCTGATGTCTGGGAGGCCTTGTTTGATGAGGACGGGAGCACAGATTGGGATGAGCTTCTGGATGAGAACAGTGCCAGCTGCAAAAAAATAGTAATTAGTAAGTTGGTACTGGAGAATCAAGGATTTGTATCTATGTGTGTAAATTCTTTATTCAGCAGTCAGTTACAAAAAAACGGCGTCCTGCTTAGAAGACAAAATGTCAGAATGTTTACCCGCCCGCTGAAAATAAGTGAGGAGGGCTTACATCCTTGCTGGTAAGAATTGGTGACTGAACCGAAGATGCTAATGACGTTGACAAAGACAGTGGAGCAGTTCTCTTTGCTGATGGTTCCAGAGCTGACAGTGACGCTGAGGTCAGTTATCTTCTGGAGGATGATGTTGATGAAACCTGATGTTGAGGATATTCCTGGAATAAATATTATAAGTAGATTAGGGAACCGTCCAACAGCGAAAGTAATGGTTTGAATTATTGTAGATCTAGTGAAACGAATGCATTAGCGAATACGGAAACTTACTAGAGAGGCAACTTAGTGAAACTATAAATAAGGTAATTAATGGATTAGAATACTGACTAATGAGGGAAATGTCATATTAGTGACTTTAGCAAATAGGGAAACTGACCAGGGCTACCCTATTTATTTTTCTTTAAACTTACCTTTGCCATTGGTGTACGTCGACACAATAGTAGCGACATCATTCTTGCAGTTGGTCAGTCTGAACAGAGCGATCAGGTCCACAGCGGTGGTAGCCTCTCCAGTGATTCCGAATTGTGCGTTCCACTCCTTGGTGCAAATGCTCTTGTCGCTGCCCAAGCCGTTCACGCAGCATTCGATCTTGAAGATGACGGCCACAACTGGAAAATATATTTGTTTTTAAAAGGTACCATGATTGTCAAACAAAATGGCCTACTAGATGATAAACAGACAGCTTGTGGACGATTGCAACAGTCAAAAAATTATGCTGGTGTTTTTGAAGAATCAAATCTGTAGATATGAGTTTTGATGGAGAACCAAGAAAGGAATTAAGTATAAATAACACAACATTCGTTGAAAAAGTTCTATTTTTAAGTAGGTTAAAATCATAGACTAGTAACACGCGACAATGGAAACGCCGTAGTCAATAGTCGACTAATGTGGTTTCCACAGTCGATTGAAAGAGCGTTGCTTGGACATACTTATACTGGCTTAAGAATAATTGCTTCATACTTTGTCCTCCGGATTTATTTAATTAGAAGAGGTGTTAAATTACTGACTGATTAACTAAAATTAAATATTATCGTAGTTATAAAATAATACTTACTTCTGATAAGAATGGAGCCCACTGTAAAATAAGAATATAATATTAAATACTGTCTTAAACATAGTAACGTGAAAGACAAGAATCATTGTAATTTGCAAATGGGTTAGGTTAATTATAAGAGAGAAGTTATTGAAAAAATCCTAATAACGAGCAGGACCTTAGCTCAATTGGCAAGTGCAACGCACTGAGTGCAAAGGTAGTGGGTATTTATATATAAATGGCGAATATTTTTTTCAATTTTAACACTGGAATTTGAAACGTTTTATAATTGTTAGTGATTGGAAAATACACAATAATACACACTTTTAAAAAAACAAAACTTACATCCGCTGATGATTGAGTCGATAATTCCACCAAGAGCGACGGCCACTGCAAACAAACAATATTTAATATAGTAAAAAAAAAACTACGACCGTCAAAAAGACCCCATTGAGGTTTCACGACGCTATAACCCACAAAAGTTAACTTGTTGTATTTATAACATAAGTTTTGTACGCGCTCGAGTCTCATTCAAGGTAACTCTTGCGGGATATACAAAATACAATTTTAATTAAACAGGCAAGACTGGTCATCAAATAGCCGGTCAAGCGCCTCATTTTTTTACGTGTAGGTTCGTAAAACGGACCACGTGTTAGCTAGAGCTAAAATGACACCTTTTACTAAGTTCCTGTGGTTTATTTATACTACGACGGTCAAAGTTTGACCGTCAAACACAGGGGTCCGGTTAATGTAGTCAGTTGTGTTTTTTGTTATTTTGCGACAATAACTCTTTTTTTTAATAAGTGGACGTGGATTATTGTGTCGCGCTTTAACCGGACCAAAATAGGTATAGCCGATGGAAACCGAGTTCTGTGGATGCCACGCCATTGGTAGGTATGTATGTATAGATAAATTAACGAGAGCATGGAATTGCATATGTAGTAGTATGGGTTTGTGACCTTAAATTTGTTTACGATGCCATTCGAACCAGTTTTTGTAGATGAACATATGTTTGTATAGAAGCAACTACATTTGTTAACGCCTATCGCCATCTAGCAACGGCAGGGTTAAGCTGAGAGAGCCAGAGCGGGGTGCGGCCGGGGGGGTGCGGGGGACGCGGACACTCGTCGACGACATTCGCATGAGCGACACCCTTCTTGTATATTTATTTTAATTTCACATTGTTACGGCAATAAAAAGCTAATTTTCTAATAAGAATATTCATTGAAGAGCTCCAGCTACATCAAATCAAAATTCCAAGAAGATGACCTGCTCGAGAAGATAGTTAGTAGCTGCCCTGGCTGCCTCTGGATTAAGTATTCACATATTTGGACCTTCAGAACCGAATCATCAAGGAACCAGCATCAAACGGTCAGGCCAGTTATATACATCTTATCCTATCCTAAATCAAGTTGTGCTAATATCGTGTTTTGTGAATATTCTATTGGAGTGCCGCATTATATCTGCTATCTACCTACCTTAAACTTAAAATATCGCGGCATCGCTCCGCGCTCGGACAATTTGTAAGTTTTTGCTTATGTTTTTCCACTTTCTATTGCAATGACGAATTTGGTTGAAATTAAGGATTTAATTAAGAAGAGAGGGGTAAAGAGAGGGGTAATTAAGGGTAAATTAACGTTGTTTACAAAATTTGTGCATTCGTTACAAAATTTGGAATTGAATGATCTTAATAAAGTCGAGTTGCAAGTTCGTATTCAAAATGTAGAAAAATTGAACCAAGATTTTTCCGATGTTCAAGATTTACTTGATCTCAAGGTACCTGAAGCTCAAGTAGAAACCGAATTAGAAGAAAGACAAACCTTTGAAAACCAGTATTATGCAATTGTGGCTAAAGCTAAGTGTATGATAGATCAAAAATCGCCAACTCAATCATCCAATAAATCTTGCATAAAATTACCCACCATTTCATTGCCCAGTTTTGATGGTACTTATGATCACTGGCTCGAGTTCCGTGATACATATTTATCACTTATTCACAACTCCACCGATTTAGATAACATACAAAAACTACACTATTTACGATCGGCGCTCGTAGGTAACGCATTGCATGTTATAAAGTCGTTGGAATTTAGTGCAGATAATTATGTCGTAGCTTGGGAGTTGCTTGAGAATAGGTATAATAATAATCGGTTGCTTGTGCACAATCACGTCAAGGCTTTGTTTGCCTCTCAGTCGCTCAATAAGGAATCCGCATTAATGATTCGTAACCTTATTGACACTGTTTTAAGAAACATTCGCGCCCTTAAAACGTTAGGGGAACCTACGGACACCTGGGATACTTTAATTGTCTTCATTATGGTGTCTAAACTCGATTCGTCCACTGAGCGTGAATGGGAGCTGTACAAAAGTACAATTTTAAAGTCAGAATCAAATTTTAAGGTAAAATTGTCTGACTTGGTCAAGTTTCTTACAGACAGGGCTGACGTATTGGAGACAATTAAGGTACCTCAAAGCAAACTAGTGGCCGATAACAATAATATAAAAAAACCGTCGTCGTCCGGTCAATCGTATTCGCATAGTTACCTGGCCACTCAAACAAAAAATAGCGGGAAAATTAATAGTTCTCGTAATAATAAACGTACATACGCATGTTATATGTGTAATGCAGCGCACGCGCTATATACTTGCAGTGCATTCCTTAATTTATCTAATCAAGATAAATTTCAATTCATTGAGGAAAAGAAACTTTGTGCTAATTGTTTACGCGCGGGTCATGCAGTTAAGGATTGTTGGTTCGGTCCGTGTAAGCAATGTAATCGTAAACACAATAGTTTACTACATAGCGAGTGCGAACAGGACACCAGCGCATCGACGTCGCTAGCCGTCACGATTGCACAGGGGGCGCCGCAGGATGAGTCTAGTGCAGGCTCCGGGCGCACAACCTCAGTCTCGCTACATACCGCATCTCACACTAGGCATACTAATAGTCAAGATGAAAATAATACTCTGCATTCGTTAACATCGCCGGTATTATTATCAACCGCCTTAGTCGAGATTGCGGATAAAAATAATATATACCATACTACTCGTGCACTCTTAGACACCGGGAGTCAGCATTGTTTCGTGTCACAATCTTTATGTAACAAACTGCAAATACCATTATTACAGTCCACAATCAAGGTCACAGGAGTAGGCAATTCGGTTACGCAATCGAATCAATCATGCGAGCTGCAATTACGATCCAAAACTGGTGATTTTATGATGCGGTTTAATTGTTTGGTTTTGCCTCGTATTACCGCTCAGTTACCCACATTAAGTGCCTGTGTTAATTTAAATATTCCACAGAATATTCCGTTAGCCGATAAAGATTTTCACTTAGGAACCGACATAGACTTATTAATCGGCGCAGACAAGTTTTGGGACCTTTTGAATGACGGGTTGATTCGATTAAAAAACGGCCCTTATTTACAAAATACAAAGTTAGGCTGGATTATTTCCGGCTCACTACATAAACATAATACTAACGGTAGCATTAATCACGTACAATGTAATTATGTGCAAACATTAGATACGCAATTAAAACAATTTTTTGAGCTGGAAGAAATTCAACCAAAATCGAGTTACTCAAAAGATGAGTTATTATGTGAAACTTTGTTTCAAACTACGACTAAACGCAATGACTCGGGTAGATTTGAAGTGCGAATTCCATTATCGGAATCAGCTGATGCGCTAGGCGACTCGTATGCCGCGGCCGAAAACCGGTTTCATGCACTCGAACGTAAATTAAGCAAATGCTCACCTGAATATAAACAATTGTTTATTGACTTTATGCAGGAGTATATAGATCTAGGTCACATGAGTCGAATTGATACCTGCCCGTTTCCGAACTTCTTTCTTCCTTTTCATGGAGTTTATCGACAAAGCAGTACCACCACAAAATTACGCGTGGTCTTTGATGGTGGCTCTAAATCGGCATCCGGGAAATCGCTAAATGACATTCAACTAACGGGCCCTCCATTGCAAAACAATATATTTACAATATTACTGCGTTTTCGTCAATTCAAATACGTGGCTAGTGCAGACATGGCCAAGATGTATCGCCAAATACTAATTCAAAAAGATCAGCAAAATTTACAGTTAATTTTATGGCGTGAAAATCCATCGCTTCCTGTAGGTTACATGTTGCATACTGTATCGTATGGAACGGCCTCGGCGCCGTATCTTAGCATTCGCTGCTTAAAACAGCTCGCCGAGGAATGCAACGATGACGTCATTGCCCAAGTAATAAGCGATGATTTTTATGTCGACGGTTTGATAACGGGTCATGAGGATGAAAATGAACTGTTGTCGATTTGTAAACGGGTTTCGGACGTGTTTGGCTCCGCATGCTTTCCGCTAAGAAAATGGGTTTTCAACTGGGACATTTCATCTTCATCCTCACCTCCCTCTAAAGAAATGTCATCGAACGAAAATGATAACACTAAAACGCTCGGTCTAGGTTGGTTGCATAAATCCGATGAGTTACATTACAGTACTAAATACGAACAAAATCTGAATAATGTAACAAAGCGCACAATTCTATCCGGAATCTCGCAAATCTTCAATCCGCTAGGTTTACTGGCCCCCACTATCGTTCTGGCAAAAATAATACTCCAAAAACTTTGGTTATGTCAAATTGATTGGGATGAGCCAGTGCCCGCGGATATTCTCAGCAACTGGCAAAGCTTCGTAAACATGTTAACCCATTTACGACATTTACGCATTCCTCGTCACGTTAGAGGTGAGCGAACACAACACACGGAATTGCATATTTTTACGGATGCATCCCTAGACGCTTACGGGGCATGCGCATACGTACGTACTTACGGCGACGTATCGAAGGAGCATGACTCATCTCAGTCGATAACACCTTTTACGCCACCATATACGCCTCATTTCGGTGGTCTGTGGGAGGCAGGAGTTAAATCTTGCAAATATCACCTTCGCCGCGTTGTAGGCAATTTACATTTCACGTACGAGGAGTTCAGCACGATCTTGGTACAAATTGAAGCCGTCTTGAACTCCCGTCCTATGTCTCCTCTTTCAGCAGACCCAAATGATCTCCAAGCCCTTACCCCAACACACTTTCTGGTCGGCCGACCGCTCACCGCACCACCTGTGAAGGACGTGACCCACGAGGCAGTGAATCATTTGGAGCTGTACTACCGGTTGGAGCTGATGAGGCAGCAGTTCTGGCAGAGGTGGTCAAAAGAAGATATATCGGAACTACAAACACGGACTAAATGGCAGAAAATGAAGGAAGAGATTCAACCGAACACCCTTGTACTCATCAAACAAGACAACTTGCGGCCCCTACACTGGCGGCTAGGAAGAATCCTACAAACCTTCACTGGCACCGATGGTGTATCCCGAGTTGCAAACATTAAAACTGCGACCGGGACTGTTCGTCGGGCGTTCTCCAACATATGCCCACTAATCAACGAAGATCAAAATTAATAAGAGCTTGGCCATGCACTCACTGGTCACAGCCCTCATCAAGTCACCACGTCGTGATCATCGAGCCTCCACTTCGTTGGAAGCACCTGGAGCTTTCAAGGCGGGCGGCTTATGTTAACGCCTATCGCCATCTAGCAACGGCAGGGTTAAGCTGAGAGAGCCAGAGCGGGGTGCGGCCGGGGGGGTGCGGGGGACGCGGACACTCGTCGACGACATTCGCATGAGCGACACCCTTCTTGTATATTTATTTTAATTTCACATTGTTACGGCAATAAAAAGCTAATTTTCTAATAAGAATATTCATTGAAGAGCTCCAGCTACATCAAATCAAAATTCCAAGAAGATGACCTGCTCGAGAAGATAGTTAGTAGCTGCCCTGGCTGCCTCTGGATTAAGTATTCACAACATTTAAAGGACATTAATACCCAAAAATCGAGTTAAAGACGGACCTCGCTGACAGCAGCCGAAATACTTCATACTGATTGGCTTTAGTAATAATAATAATTATTATTTAATCTTTATTTCGGACTTGTATTGCATCCATATATTGATAGTATTTTAGTTAACCTAGGTATGTTAGTCTTATATACTAGATACACATTATTTATAATATTCAATAGAGTTGTCGCGAGTTTACGCGATTACTAGTTAAAGGTGAGTAACTAACCTAATATGAACCTTTCTTGATACTGGCAATATTATAGAGAGAGGTGAATTGACGTTTCTTGATTTGACAGTTATGAGTAATGGCGGGAATGAGACACGAGAATCCCTACGTGAGTTTTAGACACGTGTAAGAGTAAAAAAGTAAAAATGAGAAGATTAACCGGTGAGTTCTTAAATATCATGTTATAGCACTGAGAAGGATACATTGAGAGAATGATAAGAGTATAAGATTGAAATGGTGGCAGAGGGAGGTCTATGGGGAAGGAGGAGGACCGTCCAGGGACCAGTGGGTCCCACAGAGTAGTTAGTTGAGAGAAGAGTTTCCGTGGGAGCAATGAGTCGGATCGCGACAGAGAGGATCCTACCATATTAAGTGGCTCTTGGTTCGATTTCTGGTGTTACCCGCGGCTCTCAACTAACAGATTAAAGTAACTCTTTAAGAATATTAATTCTCTCAGTGTGTGCCGATCAGATTAATGATTGTTTGCGAAGAATCCGTATAATATCTGAACCCGGCGCGTTAATTGTCGTGAATAAGATCTATAAACGGACGACAAATTGGTGGAGATATGCTGAGATTTTGTTTTAGAGTATCAAAGCGAAGCAGACACTAAAATTCGTTGTTTGTGCGTAAATATAAACGAATCAAAAAACCTTACAGTAGGTACAGCCAAAGTATCAGCTAGTAATAGCTCGTAAGAGTCCCATAAATGGGCATGCAGACGTAGTTGCAGTCGAGAGCTTTGCTTAGGCACAGCCAAAGTATTGGCTAACATGAGTCCCAGTAGTGGGCATGCAGAAGTAGTTGCAGTCAAGAGCCTTGTATTAGGCACAGCCGAAATATTGGCTAACATGAGTCCCAGTAAGGGGCATGCATAAGTAGTTGCAGTCAAGAGCCTTGTATTAGGCACAGCCGAAGTATTGGCTAACATGAGTCCCAGTAAGGGGCATGCAAAAGTAGTTGCAGTCAAGAGCCTTGTATTAGGCACAGCCGAAATATTGGCTAACATGAGTCCCAGTAAGGGGCATGCAGAAGTAGTTGCAGTCAAGAGCCTTGTATTAGGCACAGCCAAAATATTGGCTTACATGAGTCCCAGTAGTGGGCATGCAGAAGTAGTTGCAGTCAAGAGCCTTGCTTAGGCACAGCTGAAATATTGGCTAACATGAGCCCCAAGGGTGGGCATGCTAAAGTATTTGCAACCAAGAGCCTTGCAGTAGGCACAGCGAAGGTATCAAAAATTATAACAAGTCCAATAATGGGCGTCAAAATAAGTACGCCTACCACAAGTTCTTATTAAGAGTTAAGACGTCAAGTCTTTTTTTTTTGAGTGAGCGATAGAAAACATCGCCGACTAAATAATCAGCTTCGTATCTTTCTGTCTCTCTCTCTCTAGACACCAACGTCACGCTATGTCGATTATCACGACGACCTTTTTAGTAGATTTATTCTGTATATGAAGAAAGAATAAAACACATAATATGTACAATGAAAGCAGCGGAGATGAAATGAATAACATATTATAATTTTGTAGTGTTTTATTTTGCTATAAGCTTGGTATTAATCCATACCATAAAACGTATTCGCATATTTCCCGCCTCAAGAGCGGCATCGTCTGACCGTTTATATAATAGGTAGTAAAAACCTGTATTTCACTAGGTTGATACGTTTTTTATACTCGGACGTATTGCCAAATTGAGGCATGGATCACCAAATCGATAATCGAGTGATTAACCGATTTTGTTTTCTAAACTAGCAACACTGCCGACTACAGGTTAGTTTTCCTTTGCAGAAATAAATCGTTCAAAGAATATCTTGATCTCTCATTGGCTGAATTAAATTACGAATTTTCTTATTGGAGCTCGTTACAGGTTTAACGAGGTTCTAATTGGTTTTGTGTTTCGTTAATGTTAAACAAACTCGTTGGCTTTTCTTGTTTTGTGTTTGGTCGAAAATGCAGTGCATACATATGCAGTTATGTCAACTGTGGATAGCGTCTTCGTTACTTCGAATGATTTGGATTAGATACGCTTGCGTTTAATTCAAGTTTAAGGTGGTTTCTGAAGTGTGAATTTCCAAGCAAAGAGTGAAATATCAATACTTGGACAAGCGGCGACTGAGGATTGTTACATTTCTCATAAATACAGTCTTAGCAAGTTAGCAGTGGTACGTACGAACAAGTTAACTCCTGTAGAATAACATTAAAAAGTGCTAGCATAACAATATACTGTGAACCTTAACAATAATCTTTATAAATTTGGTAGATTAATAATGATCAAGATATTATTCTACAATTTCGTTGTTTTTTGCACTATCGAAGGAGGATCGAGGTTTCTTTTCGTAGGCATAAAACTTTAGCCGCCATTCGCTTTGCGTTGTTTGCAGGAACCTAGTAATCTTAGCCGGTTATAGTTCAATCGTTCGCATAGCGTCCGGTCCAGACGCAAAGCTAATAATTGAAGACAAACTACAAGGAATCTAATTGGATATGGAGCAGTTTCTATTAAATCGACTCGAATTGAGAAAGAAAAGGTTAGTCACGATTATTTAGTTCCTTTATCCTAAACGATTTACCTACATATAGATTAAAATATTATATGGTTGACATATCCTTACAATCATTGTCTTATCAGGTTAGAAGAACATCTCGAGAAGGCACAGGATTTACTAGAGAAGTACAAAACAGGAGAAGCGATTTTGGATAGGGACTTGGCCAGATGTCAAATGAGTCTTAAGCAGTCTATAACAAATATACAGTCGGACACGGCTCAGTATGTGAGTGGAAGTAACGTCAGTGCAGATTTATTGAATGTGGTAACAGAAGGTCAAATGAAAGCGGAAGACATTGTCATAGAATTGGAACTAATTATGAATCTATACTCAAAAGTAGCTGAGAAGAAGGACATCGGAGTTAAGGCGACAGCCAGACTTCCCAAATTGGAACTGCAAAAGTTTAACGGGGACATTTTGAGATGGACTGTATTTTGGGACAGATTCGAGGCTAATGTTCATTCCCAGAATTTGAAGCCAGTAGAAAAGTTGGCATATCTTCTTGGGTCGCTCGAAGATAAAGCAAAGGAAGCTGTGGAAGGTCTGAGTGTTACCAACGATAACTATGATGTAGCAATTGAGACCTTGAAGGCTTGATTTGGGCACAAGGATAAGGTTATAGATTCACATTATGCAGCGTTATCTAAAATAAGGCGCAGTGATCATGCTGCGGAGAACTGCAGGAGGAACCTAAATGCTGCAAATAAACATCTTAGGGTCTTGACATCTTTAGGCGAGAATGAGGAGAACAATCATCTACGCGGTCTTATCATGGAAAAGTTCCCTGATAGGGTACTTTATGAACTTAATTTGCTAACTGCCAACGATCAATCAGTGTCTGCGATTCGAAGAACCCTAGATACCATAGTAGGTGCAATGGAGCATGCACAGATTCACTCCGAACCTGCACCTACACCAAGCGCTTCAACAGAAGCTTTCCATATTACAACAAGGAAGCCCGTTTTCCATAAAGGCAGAAGGATACCATCAAGGCCAGATAATTACAAGGCCCAGAGACCAGTGCAAGTGACGTCCCGCAAACGACCAACTGCAAGCAACTACAACATGGCTCCCAAAAGGATGAAACGATCATGTATTTTTTGTGATGGGGAGCACTATAATGATGAATGTACTGTGGTAAAGAAAATTGATGAACGTCGAAAGAAACTAGTTGGGCGTTGTTTCCAGTGCTTAAATGAAGGGCACAGAGCCTCAAAGTGTACCCGAAACAAAAGATGTTACCACTGTAAGGGAAACCATAACCGTGCTTTATGCCCGAAGAGGAAGCCCGAAGGTAGAGTGCATGTCAACTCCTTGTCAATAAATTCAATGAGTACATGTCCTAAAGTAAAATCTTTTTTGCAGACGGCAACGGTGCAAGTGGCTCACAATAACAAGATAGTCAATTATAGATTGCTTCTCGACTGTGGGTCTTCTAGGAGCTATATTACATCTGGACTGGCAAAACACCTGGACTTGACCTCAGATAATACCGACTCGTTACTGGTTTTCACCTTTGGTGCTAAAAAACCCAGTGAAATACTAAGCCCTTGCGCAGATGTCATGATCAAAACTAACCGTGGAGAAGAAAAGAGCATACACGTTAACGTCGTACCCCATATCACTAATAGAATACCTACACCAAGGATTCCTAGGACAAACCTGGTGGACATATTAGCAGATAGTAGCAAGGATGAGGACCGAGGGATAGACATGCTGATAGGTAATGATTATTACTTCTCTTTTATGAGGAATAAGACCATCCAAATTGATGAAGACATGTTTCTAGTGGATACCGTTTTTGGATGGGTACCATCTGGTCATTTCAATACAGAGGATGAAGGGCAAGATAATGTTCTATCAGTTGCGACCTATCATCAAAGCAGTAAAGAATGCACATGTTACCAGGAACCAGATTTACCTTTAAGACAGTCGGACATAAAATTTCTTTGGAATTTAGAGAACATCGGCATTACTGACTCAGTGAAAGCGACTAGGGAGGAAGAGGCAGTCCAGCGCTTTAATGAGACAGTACTGTACCGTGAACGACGGTACTATGTGAAGTGGCCATGGACAACTTATCCACCACAACTGCCCACAAACTATGGCTTAGCATACGGTAGACTCAGAGGTTTACTACAACGGCTGGATCAATCTACGTTGAAGGAATATAACGACATAATAATGGATCAGCTTAAAGCAGAGATAATAGAGATCATTGAAGCGGACTCTGAGGCCAGAAGTCAATCTATTCCTCCAATTCATTATATTCCCCACCACATTGTCCAGCAGAGTGGCAAGCGTGGACGCGTGGTCTATGACGCCTCCGCTAGAGTACAGGACCAGCTAAGCCTAAATGAGTGCTTGCATGCTGCAAGACCTGACAGCCCTGCTATTTAACTTCAGACTGCACAAAATAGGGATTGTTGCAGATGTAGAGAAGGCCTATTTACAAGTTGGGTTACAGGAAGAAGATAGAGAAGTAACAAGGTTTTTGTGGATTAAAGACATTACCAAGCCGATTTCCAACGAAAATCTACTACACCTACGGTTCTGCAGGGTGCCCTTCGGCATCATCTCAAGTGCTTTCCTGTTGACAGCCACAATATACTATCACGTTTCCAAGAAGAATAGCGAGCTACTCAAACACGTAGCAAATAAATGTTATGTTGACAATTTAGTGACTGGCACAAACTCAATTAAGGAAGCCCGTCAGCTGTTCAACGAAGCCAGGAATGCTTTTGAAGATCTCTCGATGAATCTAAGAGATTGGGAATCTAACGACGAGACCTTTATGCAGGTGGTACCGGAGTCATTTAGAGCAAAGGAAGTTAACGAGACGAAAGTTCTAGGATTATTGTGGAATAAAACAGACGACGTACTTACCTTAAATATAAACGAAGAAATGTGGTCTGAAGATGTTCCGAGGAAAATTACCAAACGAGAAGTTCTAAAAACCCTAGCATCAGTGTACGATCCATGCGGCATCGTCACACCATTGCTCATGCCTATCAAACTTTACCTACAGGAATTATGGAAAGGGGGCTATAAATGGAATACGCCTATTGCATCAGATTTACTACTCAAATGGAAGCAAATTAAAAGGCAGTTACGTAGAATCAAAGGGGTTGAGATACCACGATATACCGAAACAAACGCCAATGGGCGGACAGAACACGAACTGCATTGTTTTACAGATGCTGCCAAAGACTCATATGCAGCCGTAGTATATCTACGATCTAGCGATGGTTCAAAAATAAACGTATCATTTTTAATGTCAAAAGGTAGAATTGCCCCATTAGAAAGAGAAAAGAAATCAGAGAAGGAAGATGAGAAGAAAGATAAAAGGAAGCTTACAACTCCAAAACTGGAGCTTCTTGGCTGCGTCATAGGTAACCGTTTGTTGACGTACTTGAAAGACACCCTAGAGTTACCCATCACCCGAAGGTACTTGTGGACAGACAGTTTAGTTGTCCTCAGCTGGATCCATTCGAATAAGCTTCTACCACCATTCATAGCTAACAGAATAGAAGAAATCAAGCGGAATGTCGATATAGAGACGTGTTACGTAAACACAAAGCATAATCCAGCAGATATTGCGACTCGACCAGACCTTTGGACGCAGAAGAAAGATATGTGGTTAAGAGGACCAATCTTCTTGTCTAAGGAAAAAGATCAATGGCCTAAAGATATTGACCTCCGAAGTCATCAACATCAGGCATCCCTATCTGCAGTGGGGGAGGGTCTGGATGGACAGTATCCAGATTATATACCGTTGAAAATGGTAAGAAACCACGAACAGGAACAGCTCCCGAACTTAGACATAGTCAGTGGTGACGAAATAGAGCTCCCAGACTTAGATGTAGCTACTGGTGGCGAACTAGAGCCCAATCAGAATAGAGTATGTTCTAAGGTTGAGGAGATGAAAAAACTACAACGAAAATATTACCCGGAAGAGACAAGAGGAAAGCAGACAAGCTTGAGTAGAAATTTAGGACTATTTATAGACATTGACGGACTGTTGAGATGCAAAGGCAGAATGATGCACGCCGATTGGTCATTTGATATGAAATATCCGATTCTTCTGCCTAGAACTTGCGACTTTACGATAAAAGTGATAAAAGAGATACATGAGAATAATTATCACGTAGGGCCACCTCATACTTTGAGCTTAATACGCCAACAGTATTGGATCCCGAGGGGAAGACCCATAGTGGAGAGGATGATCAGAAAATGCCCTCAGTGTCTAAAGCACGGGGGTGGCCCATATACACTTCCTCCACCTCCAGCTTTACCAGCAGTACGTGCAAATTATAGCTCACCATTCACATACACCGGCATTGATTATTTCGGACCAGTCTATGTGAGTACCGAAAATGGACAGCAGAAGAGATGGGTGTGTCTGTTGACATGCCTAGCTGTTAGAGCCATTCACATGGAAGTTGTCAAGAACCTGACTGCCGCAGAATGTACCATGGCATTAAGAAGGTTTACGTCCGCAAGAGGTGTACCAGCTGTTATCGTCTCCGACAACGCGCAATATTTTAAATTAAGCGCTGAAATTCTCAACAGTGAGCATTGTGTCAAGAATAATATCACTTGGAAGTTTATCCCACAGTTAGCACCATGGCATGGCGCATTTTACGAGAGACTAGTGGGACTAGCAAAACATTGTATGAAAAGGACGTTGGAGAAGCGATTATTGAATGACACTCAGATGCTAACTGTGATTAAAGAAATTGAAGTCGTTATAAACAGCCGACCTCTGAGTAGGTCCTGACGTTATGACCATACTGAGACCATGTGACTTCTTGTCTTTAGGTAACTGCCTGAACCTAGAGATTACAGAGAACTACACGGGGGTAACTGACACCCAAGTAAAACAGAGCTTAGTGGAAGGCTGGAAGAAGGGCCAAAACATGTTGAACCAATTCAAGAGCATGTTCATCAACCAGTACCTGATAAATCTAAGAGAGAGGTACCAGCATACCCCAAAACAACCAAGGGTACAATCTCACAAGGCTCCAAGGGTTGGTGGTCTGGTGCAGATTAAAGGTGAATCTAAGAACAGGATCAACTGGAAGGTTGGCAAAATCATCCACTTAATACGAAGCTCCGACGGACACCACAGAGTAGCTCAGGTCCGAGTGGGGGATAGTATATTCACACGGTCAATTGGGCACCTTTATCCTCTTGAACTCGAAGAACCGTTTTCGCCACGAACAGGAGCCGTTGAAAACCAGGAAGCCCAGTTCAACGTTCCAGATCCCGCACGGTTTGAGTCTGAGACCTCACAAGCGGTAGAGCCGATGCAAGAGGACGAGCCCAATGAAGCAGGCCCTATTACACGCGTGGCTACGGGCGAGGGAGAGGATCAGTTAATGGCCTCCGATAGCGAAGTTCTTACGATCCCGCAACCTATGTCAAGAGTTGACGAGGAAACTCCACCTCTAACTGGGGAGGAAATCAATAATGACATAGATATGGAGGATGAGAGCCCTCCAGAAGATGAAGTACTTGTAGTAAAGCGGACGGCAGCGATACGAGCCCGAGAAAAAATCGCTGAGTGGACCCGTCAGCTTTTTGTCAACGTGTAAAATTAAATCAACTCTCTCGTCGTTGGGAGTGTCGCGAGTTTACGCGATTACTAGTTAAAGGTGAGTAACTAACCTAATATGAACCTTTCTTGATACTGGCAATATTATAGAGAGAGGTGAATTGACGTTTCTTGATTTGACAGTTATGAGTAATGGCGGGAACGAGACACGAGAATCCCTACGTGAGTTTTAGACACGTGTAAGAGTAAAAAAGTAAAAATGAGAAGATTAACCGGTGAGTTCTTAAATATCATGTTATAGCACTGAGAAGGATACATTGAGAGAATGATAAGAGTATAAGATTGAAATGGTGGCAGAGGGAGGTCTATGGGGAAGGAGGAGGACCGTCCAGGGACCAGTGGGTCCCACAGAGTAGTTAGTTGAGAGAAGAGTTTCCGTGGGAGCAATGAGTCGGATCGCGACAGAGAGGATCCTACCACATTAAGTGGCTCTTGGTTCGATTTCTGGTGTTACCCGCAGCTCTCAACTAACAGATTAAAGTAACTCTTTAAGAATATTAATTCTCTCAGTGTGTGCCGATCAGATTAATGATTGTTTGCGAAGAATCCGTATAATATTTGAACCCGGCGCGTTAATTGTCGTGAATAAGATCTATAAACGGACGACAAGAGTAACTATTTGCACACCAATTGTGCAACGGACTTAGTCTGCCCAACCCAGTGCGACAAGATTGGGCAGTCATACCTGTCTGCAATGACACTTACAATGTTGTTGGTACTTCCCCTGAGTCGGTGTGGGCACACTGTTATTGGCACTATTTTGAATTTGCCACTCTTCCCTCAACATATTAAATTGTTCGCGCATACTCGTAACGTATTTCTCGTTAATCTCACGAACCTGGGATTTCAGTAACACTCGATCCTTTAATAGTCTAGTCACATCTACGTGATCATCATGGACCGGAGGTAACTTGTGCAGGTCTTTTGCTACAAATATTGGGACATTTTCCGGATCCGTATTCACAAAGAGGTCGATAATGTCCTCCAAGTTCCGTTGCACCTTATCTTTTCTTCTTAACACAATTTTGTCACTATTTTTTACAGGCGTCAAACAGTAACTTTTTTGCCACATCAATTTCCTCGTCTAAAAAGCCAGATTTACAAATCCTTATAATAATTCATTGTCCATAACATCCAGTTTGTTTTGGATAAATGCCAAAACCTCGTTAATAACTATGTTGCACTTCGCGCACTTAACGGTCGCCGAGAACGCCATAGTCGCGTACGAGATGACTCATCACACACGCGCCCGCTTCTAACAGCGCTCGCGCAACGACTGTTATTTTTTTGAAACTATGACGTCACACCGTGCAATTGTACTAACCGTTGCATGGAAAATGAAGTAAATTGCTGTTTCGGTCGCGAAATACTGCGTTTAGGTCCATAGTTGTCATACAAATTTGTTTCTATAAAAGCGTAAGGATTCTATTGGTACCTTTAAATTTACTCTTGGACAATAAATAAAAAAAACTTTTTTTTCTAAACTTTCAAGGTTCATATCTTGTTATGATTTGAATTATATTTTGTAATTTATACTTTATTACAATTATGTGACGGTTTACTAACCATTTAGCAACACGACGTTATCAATTTTAACATCACCACGCACCACAAGCCTAATGTATGTTTACAGGCACTCTATATTTGAATTTTCTATTTTCTCGTACTATCAGCATAAAAAGAGGTTTGTTATATATTGAAGAAGTAAATACCAAAATAATGTCTGTGTCAAATTGTGAAGAAAAGTTAAGAGAAAATTATTCTCCTTTTGTTGCAAACGGTACAACCACTACAAATGCAATTCCATGTTCTCGATAATTAATCTATATTAGTGATATCTGTGCCAGTTTACGTTTATCATTAAAAAATATAGACAAATGAATACTTACATTTAGTCACCAAGTTGACGATATCAACGAATGTGTTGATGTCTGCAAAAAGAAAACATAATTACTTATTACAAATTTGATCTCATAAATATAATTTGCAAGCTACCTATACATATGTCCATTTTGTTTGTCATTTCCCTTTTTTTGGCAGCGTATATTTAAATGCACACAGTTGTTGGTCACTTTTGCATTTTTTGGGTCCATACGCTGCGGCTTTGAACTCACGATTTTTTAAATTCTGCCATGTTAAGGGTTATTTTTTTACGTTCTCATTTTTTAAGTATCTATTAACCATCTGACACCTTTAAAAACTCTCGCGCTTTAAAAGATTACTTTACACGGGTCAACCCGATATTAAATTAGTTAATTTAAATCGGCCTGACTACTAATTGTGTGTTTCGCTCAGCTGCAAAGTTGTTCGGCGTCTCGAACCTAGAAAGCCTCGCTATGCTTGTAAGTATTGAAAATATGTTACGTAGCCATTTTTTTTCCACTTTCATATTTCCGAAAACCATATCGATACAAAAGTACTAATTAGGATGACAGTGCACAAATCATAAAGTTACAATTTCAGTGACACAAAAATGTAATTACCTAGTACCACTTTGAACTAGGGTTGATTCGATTGAAGGTTACTGTATTATAATACTAACCTAACCTTTTTTTTTTAACCTAAACTAACCTAACCTATTTAAATAACTCTTTTGATTGTAGGTAATGTCTGCGCTGCGTCTCAATTTTAGTTAAGCGGAAAATGGCTTCCGAACTTTGCGATATTTTTTGTATAATGTTTCCATTAAAACAAACATTAAAATACTTACTAATTTTGATGATTTCGTTGATGATGTTAGAGGAAATACTGGTAACACCAGGGATCAACTTGATGATACCTCCGATGCTCACGCCGATGTCAACGCCCTGGAAAAAAATAATAAAATAACATAATTTTTATGCATATTCAATACAACTACTTCGTCGCGAATATGGTTACATAAATGTAGTGTCTGTATGTTTGTGCGGAAAAACCTTCAGTTCAAACTCAACAGTGATATCCACGACTACAACACCAGAAGTAAACACAAGATCGCAGTGCAGGGCAGTCGTCTTCGCAAGGTTAGCACGTCGTTTGTGGGGAACTGTATACGTTTTTACAATAAAATACCCACCGAAATTGTTAATTTGCCGTTCAGTAAATTTAAGTCACATATAAAAAATAATTTGCTAAGCAAGGTGTATTATAATTTATAATGTCAACGATTTCTTAAACAACAAAAATGCGTTTAAGCCAGTAGTAGTCAAATTATATTAGATTTAATATACCTTCGGGTATGATTGTCTTGGCTTATTACCTTTGTAATTATTATAAGTACCGGAAATAGTTGTTCCGTTTTATGTAACAAGAGAGCACGTAATGCTTTTTCTCGCCGAACAAGTTGCTTTAATCTTTGCTATTTTCAATGTTCAGTGGCTTGAATATGTCATGCTCGCTTAAAGGGCTTTGCCGTAAGCATCGTTTATCGGGTCGCCACCTTCCCTAACATATGGTTGAGGGAGGCGATGGCTGAAATATGCGTCATACTCGTGATCGGGTGCTGTTTGTGGAGTCCGGTCTGTTCATGCTTGCAAGGGCATATTAACTACCTAAATACTAGTGCTATTATCATTATTTTGACGAGAGACATCATTCTGTTCTTGAGACGTTTTATTGTTATTGACCTTGTACATCTCTGACAATATTATTACATTAATGTTCCTTTTTTCTGTTTTAACGCTCAGAGAAAGTATACATCTCTAAGAACATTGGAAAAATTAGTAATTGTATTTGGACGCTCAGAGACCTTAAACATCTCTGGGGTGCTAAATTAATACCATAAACTTATTGTTACCTTAGATAGAATGTAATGCATAATATTTTACAATTTTGTTTTTTTTTATTATTGTTTTTATTTAGTTACAGTACTTATTGGTTAAATCTGCAATTTTTAAATAATTATTGTGTAATATGATTATTATCATGTTGTATAATACCATTTGACATGTAAAATCAATGTCATGTTTTGATTGATTTTAACATAAATTCCAATTTCGTTTCCTTTACGTAAAGAAGGACGTTAGTGTTAAAAAAAGCGGCCAAGTGCGGCACGGAACCCTTCGTTGTGCGTGGTCCGACTCGGACCACGCACAACGAAGGGTTCCGTGCCTACTATGTACATTAATACGTATATTAAGGCTCCGCAGGTTCATGGTCTTCTCTCCCTCTCACTGAGCATACGCGTGTTCGAAAGCGCGGATATCATGTTTTTCGGAATATTTCGGAAAACGAAAAGAAATTTAAGTAAGTAAGAAAATAAAGTTATTGTCCATTACTTTATAAAGAAGATTATCATAAATGGAGCAGTAAACTGGTTACTAGTGAAATAATAGGCTTCACTTTAGATTTTTTTTCTCTACTTTCTTTTGATAAAATGGATTTCTACGAAAACTATGTTAATTCTCATATCTTGCAGATCATGATATATTTTTACGACGGTAAATTGTTACGTCATAATGTATACAGTGGTTACTAAACCACACATTTTTACGGAAATTTGAAAGGTCGAGCCTTAAGTAAGACTAGTGGTTCTCTCCAAACTGTGAACGTCTTGACTAATAAATTATTGTTGTATTATTCATTCGCTTACACCCGGAATATAATCGAACAAACATGTATACGTACATACAAATAATGTACGATTGTATATAAATAAAATTAATAATAAGGAATTTGCTAGCGTCGTCATGTAATCAGTAAGGGCGGGTTGCACCCCCTTACAATAACAGAGCGATCAACGTTAAAAATGGAGAATTTTCCATACATTCAGATTTTAACGAACACCGCTTTTGATGCAACCCACCCTAATTCCGCTGCACAGAAGGTCATTCTGGCTACATTAAAATTGCACGTCTACAGTTTAAAAGCGTACCCTAATAAGTCTGCGATAGCTAAACAAAGAGGAATTACCAAACACAATGTCTAAACGTATTCCTCCTCGCGTGGTTACAGTGTTGCAGCAAAGAGGAGTATAAGTAAAGCATTTCGCATAAATGTATCTAAAAGACTTTCAAAAAGAAAATCTTCGTTAAAATCTTCAAAAACTAGCGTGGGCAGATCGACCCCGCCGGCGCGGAGCGTCAGCTCTGCGACTAAGTAATGTGTCATGGAGAAGCAGAAGACGCGCACCGGAAACTGCAATCGCTTAAAATTGCTTGACATCAGCGGAATTTGCGTATAAATACAGCTTCGCTGGTACGAGGACCTACCTACCTGCAGGCCGTAAGGACCTGTGCTTCGAAAAGAATCCGCTGCAGTCTTACTACTTTTAGGTGGGGTCCATCCTGCAAGAGCCCGTTCACGTGCTCACTAGCGCCATTGGTAAATGATAGAGATTATTTAAATTTAACGATAGATACACACTGTATTTTGTATTTAAGTACCTTGTGAACGGGATCTTCACAGCTTCATTATTTAAAGTTTCGTACGGTGTAGCCTATGTATAATAGCATTTATTTATGATACATGTTATATCTCATTCTTATAATGTTCAATTATTTCATCATGCTGGCTTGTCCGGACGTATCTTAGGCAGAAACTGTTTTTGGTTCAGTCAATGGTTACTCATTTCCCCGCGAGATGGCACTATAATACAAATTTGATTTCACACGGCCCTTGAAGTAGATAACTCTTTTACTCAGTTGCGTTGTTTACCGAGGTGGGTTAGTATGGTCATTATTCCTCGAGAGATGGCGTTTTACCTATCAGTATCTATTGTTCTTAATTTTTGACGCAATAGGGGCTATTTTATTTTACACAGGATTATACACCATTAGATTACGCTAGAACAATATTCAAATGGACTTGGGTCACTTTGGTTTTGATATAAAGAAATGACGTCTTGTCTTCAATACATTTGCATATAGGTATATTGTTTAAGCCATTGTAGTACTAATTGCTTGACATTTAAATCCTAGAATGGCATGCATGGATTTGAAAAAAGCACTATGTCCATGTTTTTTTTTAATTTTTCACTTCCGCCGTTTGGAAGTTAGAGGGGGGGGGGGGGGGGCACAAATTTTGTGACTTTCGGGGCGATTATCTCCGACTATATTCACTTAATAAAAAAAATAGCTGAGAAACCTTATATTTATTTTGAACGACCTATGGATTGATGTGCCACATGTGGACTTACAATTATTTTTTTTTGACTTGCAGTTAGGTACATGTATGGAGTGCACCCCGAAAAAAATATTTATTTGGTCATTTCTTTGCATAACTATAAAGCAGCTTACAAAATACACCTATATTCCAATTTTCATTCAAATACACTTAATAGTTTTCGAGTAAAATGCCTGCGACATACGGACCGACGGACAGACGTACAGACGGACAGACGGACAGACGGACAGACGGACAGACGGCCAGACGGACATGACGAAACTATAAGGGTTCCGTTTCTGCCAATTTGGCTACGGAACCCTAAAAAGGGTAAATTTAGTAATATTTACAGATTTTAAGAAGTTACTCGTACACGATAGTAAAATTGATGTCTGAGATTACTAGAATCTGTTGCACAAGCCAAATGCTACAAAGCAAGTGAGATAATATATTATCTGAGGCTTTTTTTACTGCCGCCTATAGTGCATTTACCCCCACTGAAAATGGGATTTTCTGAGTAGCGGGCGGATATTGTCACCAACAACTATTTATAAATAGCTATGCAAAACAATATAATTATAAAGTTAGCTAAAATGTGACTCATAGGTACCAAACACAGTACGTAATTAAGTACGTATGTACTTACGTACTATAAATAAAGAAAAGTACTACATTTTTACACAAAAAAAAAAAAAACTACAGAAAATTGTCCTACATTCCAATAGCGAAAGTAAACTTACGTTGCCAGTGTCGCCGCCGGTGTTGCTATCAGTGTTTCCCTTGTCGCTACTGGTGTTGCTATCAGTGGTTCCTTTGTCGCTACTGGTGTTGCTATCAGTGTTTCCCTTGTCGCTACTGGTGTTGTTATCAGTGTTTCCCTTGTCGCTACTGGTGTTGTTATCAGTGTTTCCCTTGTCGCTACTGGTGTTGTTATCAGTGTTTCCCTTGTCGCTACTGGTGTTGTTATCAGTGTTTCCCTTGTCGCTACTGGTGTTGTTATCAGTGTTTCCCTTGTCGCTACTGGTGTTGTTATCAGTGTTTCCCTTGTCGATACTGGTGTTGTTATCAGTGTTTCCCTTGTCGATACTGGTGTTGTTATCAGTGTTTCCCTTGTCGCTACTGGTGTTGTTATCAGTGTTTCCCTTGTCGCTACTGGTGTTGTTATCAGTGTTTCCCTTGTCGCTACTGGTGTTGCTATCAGTGTTTCCCTTGTCGCTACTAGTGTTGTTATCAGTGTTTCCCTTGTCGCTACTGGTGTTGTTATCAGTGTTTCCCTTGTCGCTACTGGTGTTGTTATCAGTGTTTCCCTTGTCGCTACTGGTGTTGTTATCAGTGTTTCCCGTGTCGCTACTGGTGTTGTTATCAGTGTTTCCCTTGTCGCTACTAGTGTTGTTATCAGTGTTTCCCTTGTCGCTACTGGTGTTGTTATCAGTGTTTCCCTTGTCGCTACTGTTGTTGTTATCAGTGTTTCCCGTGTCGCTACTGGTGTTGTTATCAGTATTTCCCTTGTCGCTACTGGTATTGTTATCAGTGTTTCCCTTGTCGCTACTGGTGTTGTTATCAGTGGTTTCCTTGTTGCTACTGGTGTTGTTATCAGTGTTTCCCTTGTTGCTACCGGTGTTAGTGTTGCTATTGTCGCTTCCGGTGTTGCTGTTGCCGTTTCCATTCCAGTTGATGTTGTCGCCATTGGAGCTATTGCACTCGTTTGTAATGGTGGTAACTTGATCAGTGATATCTGTAAAAAGAGTTTATGTACGTGTTAGTATCTATATTACTGGGAGTCAGGTTCACATCTGACTTTAAATAACTAACAAGCCATATCATTCTCTAAAAATATGGTGTAACGTACCTGGGTATCCTTGTTGTTTGAAGTATTTGCCGCATTCTGGAACTATTTTCTGAATGATTTGCACGCCGGCTGTGGACAATTAATTTCCGATATTAGTTTGATATCAACGAATGTTGCAAGTGATGTGCTGTTACCGTGCAATATTGTCGCCAACAAAAGTCACGTTTCTGGTTATATTGCGAGTGACAGTTTTCAGGAGAGGTTGATTATCAACGACGGCTCATCAATATTGAATTTAATAGAAATTGAAACAATATCATGTGAATGAGTAGTGATCATTAAAATAAATGTTCAGTTGATAAAATTAGTTATTTTGCGTCCTTTGAAAAAAAACAGGAGGTAAAATACCTCCAGTTTGGAAAAAAACAGGAGGTATTATAAGTATGAAATAAGTTTCAGTCAATAATTTCATTTTTGGTACAAATTTTACTGCGGACTGTACTTTTCTGCATACCATCATCAAGTACTCATTGAGACGATTCTAACTAGCCCAAACTCGATAGGGTTGTGTCGTTTTATTGCGGAGTTCCTATCGCCATCTCCCAGCTCCAGCATCAGATCAGCTCCAAGTCTTCATAATATTGCATTGTCATGCGATATACATATGCTTACAAAATTTCAGCTTAATTGGATAACGGGAAATGACCGGAAAATGGATTGCAAATTTTGACAGACAACTTACATATTTACATACTTACATATTCATACATAATATAAAGCTTGTAAAAAGTAATTGCATTACGATACAGGTAAAATTATGGTTTGAAAACACAATGAAAAGATTACTTACAGTTCTTCTGGCGAGAGTTGCTGATACAACCGGAGACAGTAGTCACTGAAAATTAAAAAAGATAATTACTAATAAAAATACTGAATTCATGACCGTCGATAAAAATCAAATTAGGTAGATACTAACTGATGACGAAGGTGTCCGTTACAGTCTTTTTCGATATCTGCTGGTAGTCTGTAAACAAAAATTAATAGATAAAATAATAGTCAAGCCAGAAAATAGAAACCATCCATATAATATCGAGTATTAATAAAAATTTGATTATTTCTTTTTTTAAGAGATGTAAGGCACGGTGTAGTGTTTTTTCAGTCCAGAGGACAACTAGATGTAACTAGATACAGACAGCAAATAAATGTAAAACAAACATCGGCAAAAACTTAATCACAAATCGAATAGTTAATGCATGGAACAAATTACCCTCAGAAGAAGTGAACTCCAAGTGTTAATCAGTTTAAAACAGACTTGACAAACTATCTTTTGCAGTGTAAACCTGTGCTAAGTGAACTAAGATTTAGACGTATCAGCGTCAGCTGCCTGTCTTAAAATAAACGAAAAATAATAATTATTATTATTGGGGCAGCCCAATTGTAGTACCTACGTATACAGAAAACTGCGGCCATATTAACGTCTCCACTGGCTCTGTAGGTATCTGTTGTTGTATTCCTGGTAGAGCTCCCGAAGTTGTTGTTGTGTTGAGAGTGAGAGATCCGCGTTTATCTCTAGTTATCAACACAACAAATCCTTCTTCTTCTTCTCGTGTCGATGGCTTCAGATTGTGCGGGACCAGAATGTGGCGACGCTTATCGCCCTGTCTGTCGCGTCTCGAAGGTCTTGCTTAGAGCAGGCGTGCGGGCACGCTGGGCAAGACAGCATGTGCTCCATCGTTTGTGGGACCTCACCACACGGGCATTGGGCGTCAGAGCTACTTAGGGCGCCCCACTTCAGCATGTTCTCCTTGCTGCGACCGACCTGGGAACGCAATCTGTTTAAGGATTTCCAGATCGGCCATGGTTGCTTATGCCCGGCAGGAAGCTTCTCAGCGGGGAGAACATGATCTTTAGGGGGGGCTCGAGTATTTTGCCAGTGTTTAAGCCGTTTCTGGGACTGCGGACTCTTGATAGCGGCGGTGTACCGCATAAAGCTCCTGCGGCTCTTCAGGCGGGACGGTGGTAGTTTATGGCCGTGAAGAGGGTGCCTTGGGTCTTGTTCCTGCTTCAGCTTTTCGACGCTGCACGACACCTCTCTGCGGGCCTCTGGCGGCGCAATTCCCGCTAGAGGGTATAGCTTATTGAGCAAAGTGGGTTTGAGGCATCCGGTTATTATTCGGCAAGTGTGATTGAGTGCCAAGGTAACGTGGCCCACGTGGGCGGAGCGGTGCCAAACCGGGCACGCGTATTCGCCCGCTGAATAGCAGAGCGCCAGGCGAGTAGTGCGGAGTGTGTGGGCGGAAGCTCCCCACTGAGTTGATGTGAGTTTTCTCAGCAGGCTATTACGCGAACCAACCTTTTGACGTGTTTTTACACAATGGTTCTTAAAAGACAGCGTTCTATCAAGGGTTATCCCAAGGTATCTAGGGTATGGACAGTGATCAATAGCAACGTCATTCCAGATAACATTGAGCTGCCTATTTCGCATCCCGGTTTCGTAGGTGGAAAGCGCACGACTGTGTTTTCAAGGGATTCGGTTTCAGGCAGTTCATCTCATAGTATCTCGCGAGGCCCTCCAAGGCATTTGATAGTGATCGTTCTGTGTCCTCAAAGTTGTTACTTTGGGCCGTTAGAGCTAGGTCATCTGCGTACGCGAATCGGTGAGTTTTGTGCATGGCTGGCTGATCGTTGGTGTTTATGTTAAACTACATCGGGGCAAGCACACTACCATGTGGGAGACAATTTTTCTGTGGGCGCCAGTGGCTTTTTTCCGTTTGTAGGTGGACCTGGAATCTGCGGTTGTGGAGGAGCTCGCGGAGGATGTTCATAAACCCAGCGTCTCCTGTCATTCCGCCAACCTTAGAGAGCAACCGCTGTATATTTACTGTGTCGTATGCAGCTGTTAAATCCACGAAGACTACGCCTGTGATCATGCCGAGCTCGAAACCGTCCTCTATATGTTGTGTTAGCTTTAGCGTTTGACTCGTGCAGGACTTTTCCGGACGGAAACCCGCTTGTTCTGGGATTAGCTGTGGTTCAACGATCGGGACGAGCCGGTTCAGGAGCAGTCGCTCCATTAGCTTATAAGTGTGGCACAGAAGGGATATGGGGCGGTAACTCTTCGCGTCCGAGGGGTCCTTTCCAGGTTTGAAAAGTGCGTTTACTTTGGACTTACGCCATGCTTTTGGTATTTTGAGCGACGACAGACAGGTGTTATATAATTCCAGGAGCCAGTTCCTGGCTTTCAGCCCAAGATGCTTAATTTGTTCCACGGTCAGATCGTCGATGCCGGCAGCTTTGCCATTTTTTAGGGATTTTATGGCAATCTCAAGTTCGTGGTGAGTAAAGGGCTGACTGAGATCAGTGCAGTCTTGTTGATTAGCGGGTGCTGGTGTCGGTTTCGACATGTGGCCAGTAGGTTTACCATTGAGCAGAAGCTGCGTTGCTACCTGGTTAGCTGAGACCTGACCTGGGTTCGTCGGTGGAGGCGGATCGCCTGTGAGTTTTCGCAAGTTTGATCACGCTTTCTTACTGTTATGGGTCATATCGGTGTTTGTCACAGCTTCGCACCATTGTTCCCTTCGGTTGGTCGCTATTTCCCGCATCAGTTCTTCAACAACAACAAATCCTTAAATCAATAGAGGGTCGTCAACGCGCTTATGACTCTTGTGGAATCGTAAGCTTCTAGAGGTTGCGGTGTCTGCTTACCATCTGACCGAGCTTATGCTTGTTTGCCATCATCATAGTATTAAAAAAACTAAAAGAAAACATATAACTTACTTGTGGTGTAAGATACGAGAGTAGTAATTTTTTCGAGGATGGTTCTGATGGAGCCATTGGTTGAGCTGATTCCTGAAAAAAAAAACATGAAGTAAAGGAATACATTTCAAACATTTTCTTCAAAAGCACTTTAAGATGGTTCGATTTCCATACGAAACGTTATTTGACATTCGAAATCTAACGGCGTGATATATAAGTATTTTAAGAAATTTATTTAACAAACTTTCATAAATTAGCTTTCCATTTGCGCGAAATTCCCCCTTTCCTAGAATAAGCTTGTATAGACTAGACTTATTTGAGAAATTAGTTTGGTACATACGTAATACTTTGGGAAAACTGGGTTGACGACTGGTTAGCATAGTAGGTAGTGACGCTGCCTACGTAGCTGAAGGTTCTGGGTTCAAATCCCGGTAAGGGCAAATATTTGTGGGATGAGCATGAATATTTGTTTCTGAGTCTTGGATGTTTTCTAAATATATTTAAGTATTTATATCCATTAAAATATCGTCGTTTAGTACCCAAAACACAAGCTTTATTGAGCTTACTATGGAGCTAGTTCGCTTTGTGTAAGATTGTCCCCTAATACTTTTTTTTATTTGTTTCTTAAAATATCACGCCATTAGCTTACGAATGTCAAATAACGTTTTGTATGGAAATCAAAGCACCATAACCGACGACTCGAATAGGTACATGACCATAAACAAGGTAAGGACCAGTCTGTTGTTACATTATCAACCGTTTACAACAAGTCCTGTCGGAATGTTAATATGTTCTTTAAGATTAACTCCCCACCTACCAAATAAAAAAAAAATAAAAAAAATATTAGTTCGTGAGATATCTCAGAGCATAGAATACTAGAGAGAGGACAAGCCGCCGGCGGCCGCGTCGCAGTTGTTAGCTCAATGGGCATACTCTGCCATACTGTGCACGCGTGCTGATCGCAGAGAATATTACATTTCTTCCCAAAATACCTGATATGATGCGCGTGTATTGTCCAATAAGAGCGTAGGTATGTGTGTGTGTTTAAGATGTGTGCGTGCATTGTGTTGTCAGTTACTTGGGCTTTGTGTGGGTTAATGTACTTGCGACAGGCGTACTCAATACAAATCGGATGACATGTCCGATCTCCTTATAATCATACATCTGTGATATATACCTATATTTCTTATACAAATTCTGATATTTTCTCATTGTTCACGCCACTGCGTTCAGCACTTCATTTAGTATTAAGATTATTTTACTGTCAACCGATTATACACCTTAGTTACACTATACAAGGTATATATTTGCATTGTATCGAGCCTCTGCCAATCAGATAACTTAAATAATGCATGATACATGAAATCAGCCAATCCTAGCTCACTATACAGCCACGCCATCCATCAGAGCCCTCAGCTTGCATTTCTATCGCCTATCGAAACACTCCTCATACAACCAAAAAGATTGATTTTAAACTGTATTAAACAGTATTTTCCTTTTCGTTGGTTTAATTCATCTTTCCTTGTTCCCGTCTGGAACATCCATTATTACTTTTATACGATAATTTCGAAAAAAAACATGGTTATTTTATTTTTAGAGGTTCGAATCTTGGTACGGGCCGTTATTTGTGTGATGGGCACGAATATATGTTTCTGAGTCATGGATTTTTTCTATGTATGTAAGTGTTTATATAATTATATAAGTAAGTTTTTTCGTCGTCTAGTACCCATAGTACAAGCTTTGCTTAGTTTAGGCTAGGTTTATTTGTGTAAAATTACCCGCAAAATATTTGTTATTATTAGGTGATGAGGTTGGAAGGGAATAATTTGAAATTGTTTGGTTATGAATTAAGTAATACAGTCCGCAAAGCATTTGCGTTGGGATTGCTGGTCTTTAGTCATAAAGACTAGATTGTACATGGCAAACAATTAATTAACTCTTTGTCTTTTACGAAAGTACGTACCTCTTCCCTTGGTGATCGTGTTAATGTAGCCGTTTAGTTCAGCCTGGGCGTTGTTGAGACGGAAGAGGATAATAAGGTCAGCAGCGGTGGAAGCCTCGCCGTTGATACCGAATTGCACGTTCCAGCCTCTAGCGCAGACACCTCTGTCACCTGCGAGAGGAATGTATTAAATCAACAATACTGAACCAAAAAGACAAAACATGGAGCTAATTATAAATAATACAATGATTACTTCGGACTAGAGTTTAAAAAAATGGAAATGACTTAACGATTAGAAAACACAAACGAAATACTACCTTAAGAGCTACCTGGAGCTAGAATTAAGTGAAGATAAAAAAGAAAAAGAAGAGTATTTGCATTTAACAATACAATTATATCAAGACAAGCAACTAGGTATGCATATGAAATTGAATTAAAATTGTTGAAAGTTTAAATGATGACGATTTATATTTCGGCTAAACGAATTAATCACGTTTTGCAGCCGTAAGGCCGGTCGCCTATTGGACACGTTTTCGAACGACATATTTTCGTCCGAACACGCACGAAGCCACGCGAACGATCCCGACCTTGAAATTACTACGGGAACGCACTCACTGGATGCGAATTGGCCATGCGTATGTATACGCACGCGTAGCGTAGGTGCGAGTTCGCATGAATCCGGACTAGTTGGGATTTTAAATATTATGTTCGTGCGTTATTCGTGTTGAGAGAAATGAAAAAGAAACTATAACCATCACCTGCATTGGTTAAGGACAACTGTTCAAACTCTCATAGCAACGATGACTATGATAGGCTGGTGATGATGATGATGTATGTTATTAAAAATATTAATGCTGATATTATTGAAGATATTGATGATGATATGATTGAATACATTGATGAATAACTTACCAGGGAATCCGAGGACACATACGGCAATCTTGATGATGCAAGCGACAAGCCTGATGAAGAGAGAGCCGAGACCGCCAACGAGATTGTTCAGAGTCACTTGGAGGACTAGGGACACTGTAACAGGAAATTTGCAATCAGAGACACGCATGATGCAACTGTTGATCAAATCAAACTGGTGTATTTATTTAATTATTTTGCCAATGACTTCTTACGCGTATATTCGTTGATCACGTAAAGCCTTAAGGGATAAATAATACGGCTGTGCCAAAAATAGCTAAGTATGTGTTGAAGGAAACGAAGAATGTTAAAGTTGTCGTAATGAACAGTGTAATGTAGTCACACTGTAAAATTACTTACAGTTCACGATCAGGCTGAAGACGTCATTTAGAGCTCCGATAGCTGGAAAAAAGAGAATATTTTAATAAGATCAGGTAAGTTTATAAACGATATTGAAGAAAATTATATATTTATTGCTATATCAGTGGTCATACAGTTTTGAGTATCAAAGTGCAAGTTATAATAATAGAACAAGGTTTCCACCTTGTTCTATTATTATAAGCTATAAAAATATTTTGACATCAACTGTATTTTAATAGAAATGGCTGGAGAATAAACTATTGTAAAAAAACACTCACTGATCTTTAGTACTGCGTCAAGAGCGCCGAAAGCCAAATTGGCGACGCCATTAATTGTACCGAAGATACCCTTAAAGAGACCTCCAATGAGTCCAGTTCCGCCGTTCTGCTGTGAAGCATTTTTATAAATCAAAAAACAGAAATTCAACCCGATATGGATTTATACAAAGAAGATAAAAAAGCAAAGATTAGAGACATCATAATAGTAGTTTATGTGACAAGGGCATTAAACACGAGTGTGGGTTTATGAAACGAGCCTTCTGCTTGTTTCATAATAACATCACACGAGTGTTTTAATGCCTAATTATGTACAGTTACATACACTAATTTATCTATCCACATATTATCATAAGCCTCCATGATGCATTCAGGAGCCGCATATTATGACCGCCATCGCGGGTCGTTTTCTGGCAGCTGTCATAGTTTTTTTTTTTAATTCAAAGACAAACTAGAGTCGGATCCAACTGTCATATCGTTCGATATCTTACTAACGTGCGACATTTGTCAAATTTGTATGCAAATTGACAATTAATTTCGAACTACGTCATCTCGACTGATATTAGAATAGAGGTTAAATCAAATTTCTTTGTTTTTCCGCAACGTTCGAAATTTGAATTAAATAATAGTATCGAAATCGATGTTATTATTTAGTAATAATAACATTTCCACAGATAAGAAATTGGTTCTAACAAAACAGTTTATTTTTATGATGGTCATAATGTGCGGTTCTTGAACGCATCATGGAGGGTCTATGATATTTGGATAGATAAAGATATATAATGATCGATCGTGCATCATTAATAAAGTAACAAAAGCAGACACCAACAGCGTTGATTATCAGACAGCACCGTACGTGACCCACGGAACGCAACATAACATAAAACACATAATAAACAGATAATTATTGTATACAGATAATAAATAAATAATGAATGTAATCAATTTGTAGAATATACACCAGTAGCCAAATTGGATAGAAAAAAAATACACGAAGCAAAAAATGCGACACGGTTCGGATAGGAAAGTGCTCGATGGGTTAGTATCAAGAAAAAGCGCGCAAGCTGGCGCTTAAAGGTATACTTGCTAGAAGCTCCTTGGATTAGAGGAGGGAGATCATTCCAACACTTGAACGCCGCGAACTTAAAACTACCTCGAAACGCCATGGTCCGATGCATTGGCACCAGAATAATTGCTTTACACCTAAGCGCACTCTTGAGCCATACAAGTCTACTCAGCAAATATGCTTAATATGTTTAAAAAGATCCAAATGTGAAATTCCACTTTCTTGGTAAAATCTGCGCGAATATAAATAAATACGGGACATGACTTAAAAAAAAACTTTTTTGAATTTCGAAAAAGTGACATGACAAAAAACAATTATAATTAACGAACCTGCTCACAAAATTTCACGTTCCACGTTTGTCGCACAATTAGTGAATAAATTAGATGTGTTATGTTTTCTTTCATGCATGAGATGAGTCCTGTGCTTAGTAAAGTGTCGAGTATATTATATGCTGACAATAATGATGACGATGATGATAATATCCCATACAGGGATAGGTTCGCCTTTGTATCAACTTAACCTATTTTGCCTGTATTTTTACCAATGTCTTGTGTATATTTACATACATACATATATGTGATGTGCAAAGAAGTAAAATTCAACCTTAATTGTGATTCGAATTCGAAAATATCTTTAAGACTGATGATAAATGTCTTACCACACTGACTCCAGTGCTGCCACCACTGTTTCCTGCAGTGCTGCCTCCGGTGCTTCCTCCAGTGTTGCTTCCAGTGTTTCCATTCCAGTTGATATTGTCCCCATTTGAGCTACTGCACTCGTTTGTAATGGTGGTAATTTGAACTGTGATATCTGTTAAAAGAGTTTATGTACGTGTTAGTATCTATATTACCTAGAGTCAGGTTCACATCTGACTTTAAATAACTAATAAGCCATATCATTCTCTAAAAATATGGTGTAACGTACCTGGGTATCCTTGTTGTTTGAAGTATTTGCCGCATTCTGGAACTATTTTCTGAATGATTTGCACGCCGGCTGTGGACAATTAATTTCCGATATTAGTTTGATATCAACGAATGTTGCAAGTGATGTGCTGTTACCGTGCAATATTGTCGCCAACAAAAGTCACGTTTCTGGTTATATTGCGAGTGACAGTTTTCAGGAGAGGTTGAATATCAACGACGGCTCATCAATATTGAATTTAATAGAAATTGAAACAATATCATGTGCATGTGTAGTGATCATTAAAATAAATGTTCAGTTGATAAAATTAGATATTTTGCGTCCGTTGAAAAAAGACAGGAGGTAAAATACCTCCTGTTTGGAAAAAAACAGGAGGTATTATAAGTATGAAATAAGTTTCAGTCAATAATTTTATTTTTGGTACAAGTTTTACTGCCGACTGTACTTTTCTGCATACCATCATCAAGTACTCATTGAGACGATTCTAACGAGCCCAAACTCGATGGGGTTGTGTCGTTTTATTGCGGAGTTCCTATCGCCACCTCCCAGCTCCAGCATCGGATCAGCTCCAAGTCTTCATAATATTGCATTGTCATGCGATATACATATGCTTGCAAAATTTCAGCTCAATTGGATAACGGGAAATGACCGGCAAATGGATTGCAAATTTTGACGGACAACTTACATATTTACATACATACATAATATAAAGCTTGTAAAAAGTAATTGCATTACGATACAGGTATAATTATGGTTTGAAAACACAATGAAAAGATTACTTACAGTTCTTCTGGCGAGAGTTGCTGATACAACCGGAGACAGTAGTCACTGAAAATTAAAACGATAATTACTAATAAAAATACTGAATTAATGACCGTCGATAAACATTTAATTAGGTAGATACTAACTGATGACGAAGGTGTCCGTTACAGTCTTTTTCGATATCTGCTGGTAGTCTGTAAACAAAAATTAATAGATAAAAAAATAGTCAAGCCAGAAAATAGAAACCATCTATATAATATCGAGTATTAATAAAAATTTGACTCTTTCTTTTTTTAAGAGATGTAAGGCACGGTGTAGTGTTTTTTCAGTCCAGAGGACAACTAGATGCAACTAGATACAGACAGCAAATACATGTAAAACAAACATCGGCAAAAACTTAATCACAAATCGAATAGTTAATGCATGGAACAAATTACCCTCAGAAGTAGTGAACTCCAAGTGTTAATCAGTTTAAAAACAGACTTGACAAACTATCTTTTGCAGTGTGAACCTGTGCTAAGTGAACTATGATTTAGACGTATCAGCGTCAGCTGCCTGTCTTAAAATAAACGAAAAATAATAATAATTATTATTGGGGCAGCCCAACTGTAGTACCTCTACGTTACAGAAAACTGCGGCCATATTAACGTCTCCACTTGCTCTGTAGGTATCTGTTGTTGTATTCCTGGTAGAGCTTCCGAAGTTGTTGTTGTGTTGAGAGTGAGAGATCCGCGTTTATCTCTAGTTATCAACACAACAAATCCTTAAATCAATAGAGGGTCGTCAACGCGCTTATGACTCTTCTGGAATCGTAAGCTTCTAGAGGTTGCGGTGTCTGCTTACCATCTGACCGAGCTTATGCTTGTTTGCCACCGTCATAGTATTAAAAAAAAACATAATACTTACTTGTGGTGTAAGATACGAGAGTAGTAATTTTGTCGAGGATGGTTCTGACGGAACCATTGGTTGAGCTGATTCCTGAAAAAAAAACTTAGTTTTAACCGACTTCAAAAAAAGTAGCCAAATCGCTTCAAGTTTGTCTATAAAATTTGAAGAATTCCCTCGATTTCTCCAGGATCCCATCATCAGAACTGGATTTTGGTTACAACGACACCAATCTGGAAGTATATGCTTTCAAACAAATAAATAATATATATTTTAATAACTTAAATTCAATAAAGTGGAATGATTTGGTAGGTAATTGTAATTTAATTTTAATAATATTCAATGTAAAAATTGAATTTCAAGTTTGATATGTATTTAGAATATTTAGATATTGCTATGCTCGACAGAGCTCATGTTAGAACTACACCTAGCCTTAAGACATTGTTACAACATGAACGCAATAAAAAATCTAAATCTGAAGAATTTATCAAATCAGTTCTAAAAATACCGAGTTATCACGTAACAAACACAAAAAATAACAATTAAAATGAAAACCTCCTCATTTTTTGAAGTCCGTTTAAAACAAAACATAAAGTAGAGGAATACATTTCAAACCTTTTCTTCAAAAGCACTTTAAGATGGTTCGATTTCCATACGAAACGTTATTTGACATTCGGGGTCTAACGGCGTGATATTTTAAGAAAATTGGCTTTCCATTTGCGCGAAATTCCCATTTTCCTAGAAAAAACTTGTATAAACTAGACTTATTTGAGAAATCAGTTTGGCACGTGATACTTTTGGAAAACTCTATTGACAACCGGTTAGCTTAGTAGGTAGTGACGCTGCCTACGAAGCTGAAGGTCCTGGGTTCAAATCCCGGTAGAGGTAAATATTTGTGTGATGAGCATGAATATTTGTTTATGAGTCTTGGATGTTTTCTATATATATTTAAGCATTTATATCCATTAAATATCGTCGTTTAGTACCCATAACACGAGCCTTATTGAGCTTACTATGGAGCTAGTTCGCTTTGTGTAAAATTGTCCCCTAATATTTTTTTTTATTAGTAATAGGTATGTTTCTTAAAATATCACTTATTTTACTGTTAACCGATTATACACCTTATTTACACTATACAAGGCATATAATATTTGCATTGTATTGAGCCTCTGCCAATCAGATAGCTTAAATATTGCGTGATACATGTAATCAGCCAATCCTAGCTCACCATACAGCCACGCCATTCATCAGAGCCCTCAGCTTGACACATTTGCATTACTATCGCCTATCGAAACACTCCTCATACAACCAAAAAGATTGATTTTAAACTGTATTAAACGGTATTTTCCTTTAAAGTTGCTTTAAATCATCTTCCCTTGTTCCCGTCTGGAACACCCATTATTTCTTTTATAATTAATTATAATTTGGAAAAAAACATGGCTTTTTTATTTTTTATTTTAGTCACCCTACCAACGAAGCAAGAGGTCCTGGGTTCGAATCTTGGTAAGGGCCGTTATTTGTGTGATGAGCACGAATATTTGTTTCTGAGTCATGGATGTTTTCTATGTATTTAAGTGTTTATATATTTATACTAGCTTCTGCCCGCGACTTCGTCCGCGTAGAACTCGTTTATATCGTAGCTCGACACAAACTTTCACCATCCATTTCCCCTTTAGGAATTGATTTCCAGGATAAAAATTATCATATGTGCTTCCCCGAGACAATTTTATCGAAACGGTTGCAGCGGTTGTATAGTAGCTCCATAAACATGTTCACCTCCCATTTCACCCCCTAAGAGATGATTTCCGGGATAAAAACTATCCCATGTCCGTTCCCAGAAGTCAAACTATCTCTAAACCAAATTGAATCTATCTATCTAATGTTCTTTTCCGGGACCTATCCCCGGGAATCAATATGTCTCTACCAAATTTCATCTGTTGATACCTTTCAATGTATGACATGAGATCTTATGTACACAGTTTTGACAATAAATGACATATATCTATCTATCTATCTATCTAAATCGGTGCAGCCGTTCTAGTAGCTCCATACAAATGTTCACTCCCAATTTTCCCCCCTTAAAGGCTGCTTTCTGGGATTGATACAAAATTGTATGCCCGAAAAGGGTAAAACTGTTGGAACCCACAATATCATGCTTCTACATTTGTACTTACACGGTTTTATACAATACAATTTTCTATTTCTATTTCTATTAAAACTATATCTACTATCTCTGTACCAGATTTCATTTAAATGGGTTCCATTCAAATCTTTACCCCTCATTTCATCCTCTGAGGAGATGATTTTCGGAATAAAAACTATGCATTGTCCTTCCCCGGGACTCCAACTATATACGAAATTTCAACTAAATCGGTGCAGCGGTTTAAGTAGATTCATACAAATTTCCACCCCCAATTTCATCCCTTTAGATGATGATTTCTAGGATAAAAAGTATCCTATGTCCTTTCCTAGGACTCAAATTATTTCTATTCCAAATTTCATTAAAAACGGGTAAGCCGTTTTTACGTGATGTGCGGTCACATAAATAGACAAACAGATAAATAGACAAACAGAAAAAAAATCTAAAAACCGTTGAAACGTGTTCTGTTGTCGATTCTAAGTATCCCTAGCTAATTTTTTTCCGAATCCATTCCATGTACAGATCTTCGACCCTCTTCAGCTTTATTATATGACATGAATAGAATAGATGTATAGAAGAAGATAAGTAAGTTTATCGTCGTCTAGTACCCATGGTATAATCTTTGCTTAGATTGGCTAGGTTTATTTGTGTAAAATTATCCGCAAAATATTTATTATTATTAGGTGATGATTTGAAATTGTTTGGTTATGAACTAATACAGTCCGCAAAGCATTTGCGTTGGGATTGCTGGTATTTAGTCATAAAGACTAGATTTCACATGGCAAACAATAAATTAACTCTTTGTCTTTTATGAAAGTACCTCTTCCCTTGGTGATCGTGTTAATGTAGCCGTTGAGTTCAGCCTGGGCGTTGTTGAGACGGAAGAGGATAATAAGATCAGCAGCGGTGGAAGCCTCGCCGTTGATACCGAATTGCACGTTCCAGCCTTTAGCGCAGACACCTCTGTCACCTGCGAGAGGAAAGTATTATTTCAACAGTACTGAACCAAAAAGACAATACATGGTGCTAATAATAATAATAAATAATAAGATCTTTATTACGAACTTATTTCATCCTAAACCTAAGTTGACGCTGTTTAAAATGACTGAACGATTAGAAAACCCAAACGAAACTCTACCTAAATGGAGCTAGAATAAAAAGAAGAAAAAAAAGAAAAAGAAGAGTAATTTCATTCAACAATACAATCTTACCAAGACAAGCAACTATGCATATGAAATTAAATTAAAGTTAGTGAAAGTTTTAATGATAACGATTTACAATTTTGGCTTAACGAATTTATCACGTTTTGCAGACGTAAGGGTTTTGAACGGATATATATACATTTGAGATTTTTGCACGGTATGATTATTAGTGATCGGTAATTTGGTAGCATTTTTGTTTTGGCGTCGTGTTGTAAATAGAATTAGTGAAGACAATTTCAATCGAAAAGATTAATCAACGTTAACCATGTTATTATTTACCTTAATTAATCATATCAATTGAAATTGTCTTCACGAATTCTATAAAAACCACTACACTGAAACAAAAATGGTAACAAATTACCGATCACTAATGATTATAGACCGATAGCTATAACGTGTCTATTTGTTGATGCATCTCAATTTAAACTCAATTAAGTTTAAATGTCTGCATCACAGATTGTTTTTTAGAAAAGATTTTGCTTCCAAAATAAACAATAAAAGAATTAAAAAAAAAAGAAACAATAATAACTGCTCAATTGGCTGATTGAAAAAATCAAAAATTCACGTGCATTTGTTAAGGACTACTGTTCATACCCTCATAGATGTATATTATTGAAGATATTGATGATGATATTGTTGAAGATATTGATGATGATACGATTGAATATATTGATGATTAACTTACCAGGGAATCCAAGGACACATACGGCAATCTTGATAATGCAAGCGACGAGCCTGATAAAGAGGGAGCCGAGACCGCCAACGAGGTTGTTCAGAGTCACTTGGAGGACCAGGGACACTGTAACGGGAAATTTGCAATCAGAGACACGCATGATGCAACTTTTGATCAAATTAAACTGGTGTATTTATTTAGTACTTTTGCCTATTACTTCTTACGCGTTTATTCGTTGATCACCTAAAGCGTTGAGTCTTAACAGATTAATAACACGGCTTTGCCAAAAAGCGCTTAGTATGTGTTGAAGGAAACGAAGAATGTTAAAGTTTTTGTAATGAACAGTGTAATATAGTCACTCTTTTAAAGTACTTACAGTTCACAATCAGGGTGAAGACGTCATTTAGAGCTCCGATAGCTGGAAAGAAGAGAATATATTAATTAGATCAGGTAAGCTTATAAACGTTATTGAAGAAAATTATGTATTTATTCCTATATCAGTGGTAATACAGTATTGGGTATCTAATGTGCAAGTAATAATAATAGAACAAGCTGGAAAGCTATAAACATATTTCGACATCGACTGTATTTTAACAGAAATTGCTGAAGAATAAGCTATTGTAAAAAAAATACTTACTGATCTTTAGTACTGCTTCAAGAGCGCCGGAAGCCAAATTGGCGACGCCATTAATTGTACCGAAGATACCCTTAACGAGACCTCCAATGAGTCCAGTTCCACCGTTCTGCTGTAAAGCATTTTTATAAATCAAAAAACAGAAAAACAACATGACAAGTATTTATACAAAGACGATAAAAAAACAAAGACTAGAGACATCATACAGATAGGAACAATAAATTAAACGGTAGATTGTTAAGCTTGTGAACAATTATTTCTAAGCGGTTTTAAGCAAAACAAAAAAAAAATTTAGAAAAAAAAAACGGTGAAATAAGTTTACTTGTATTTTTTAACTCTTGTGGAGTGAGTGTTTGAGAAACTTTTTATTTTAAAAACACAAAAAAAAATGAAACAAGAATTCAAAAACCGGCCAAGTGCGAGTCGGACTCGCTCACGAAGGGTTCCGTACCATTTTACATACATACATACATACATAAATATATTCACGCTTTTATTCCCAAAAGGGGTAGGCAGAGCAAATGACACTTAAAGAAAGAAAGAAAGAATTTATTTATTCAAATAGGATTCATCGAACCACTTTTGCATCGTCCGTCATCAGCTACAACACTAGAAACACTCAGGTTCTATTAAATATACTTAAGACTTAAAAGTATTACAACATGTCATGGGGATTTTTACATAAAATTTGTTTTTAAAATACCTTAGATAATAAAATGGAGAAATTAAATTCAGCTACGTGTATGTGCATCGTCTATAGTTAAACTAACAATTAATACATTAAGTAAATAGGCATAGTTTATATATTATATTATAAGTAATGTCAAGGTAAACTTTTCATAATTTTTTTATTATTTTTTTTACTAAGCTGCTTATGTTCCAGCGCCACTTTTAACATAAATGTGGGTTTAAAAGATCGACAAAATGTGATGTCGCAGTGATAGGATGTTAGCCCATCGCCCACAACACACTTCAACCCTGTTCCCTTAGTCGACTCTTACGACACCCACGGGAAGAAAGGGGGTGGCACTATTCTAACCCGACACCACAAGGGAACGGGGACAGGGGTATCTATAAATAATAAAAAATAAATAAATATTTCCGGACAATCTTACACTAATCAACCTAGTCCCAAACTAAGCAAAGCTTGTACTATGGGTACTAGGTGACGACATAGATACTTATATAGAGAAATAATTACTTAAATACGTAGAAAACATCCATGACTCAGGAACAAATATTCGTGCTCATCACACAAATAAATGCCTTTACCGGGATTCAAACCCAGGACCTCTTGCTTCGCAGGCAGGTTCACTACCAACTAGGCTACAGCGGTCGTAATAATAAATATTTATTTAATTCTGTTTTTTAGTATTTGTTGTTATAGCGGCATACATCATTTGTGAAAATTTCAGCTGTCTAACTATCACGGTTATTGAGATACAGCCTGGTAACAGACGGACAGACAGACAGACAGACAGACATACAGACAGACAGATAGACAGCCAGACAGACAGACAGACGGACCGCGGAGTCTTAGTAATGTGGTCCCGTTTTACTCTTTGAGTACGGAACCCTAAAAATCACAAAAATATATTTTGAAAACAAAAATGCAAAAACTATTATGACTCATTGTCATTACATGATGATTGTTACCTCAAAATTTGCATCGACTTCCGTGATATGATCTCGTGGTGCCAAGATACATTACTTGGAGGTCATGACTTTAGATCAAAATTTCTCCGAAACCAAAAAAATTGATAGTGAACGACACACAAGGGGTTACTGCAAATGCTCTGAGGAAGCGTCCTTTTGAATATTTGCTCCTGTAACCCCCGTATAATGATCGATCGTGCATCAGTTGCATCACTAATGAAGTAGCAAAAACAGAATATACCTACTTCTCTTACAGAAGTTCAAAATTTGCAATTCCACTTTATTTCTAAAATCAGCGTTTATGGTGTTAATATAAATAAATTCGGGACATAGAAAAAATCAAACACAATCAAATTTCGAAACTGACATGACCAAAAAAAATTTTTATTCGTATGGCATACATTATTTTGACCTTTTGAGTTTGTCACTCTTTAGTACCGCCCAGGGGACACGTGCAGGGTTGTGGTAGGTACCTCCTGCGGACGCAATTGACATTTATCCCCCCTTTATCAAGTGAGTGGGTGACTCGACTGTTAGAGGTTCTTAAGCCGCCCGAAGGACTCTAACTTGGCTTAACGACTACTGTCATAGACAGCAGCCGGGATCAACTGCTTAGCGTGCCGTCCAAAGCACACGGAAGCGCTCATTTATAGTAAGTATAGTAACCACTCAAACAGGCGGTCACCCATCCAGAGACTGACCGCTGCCATCTTTGCTTAACCTGCGTTATCATTTCCGATTCGCAGGCGCAGCTGGGCTATTTATGAACGCTAACAAAAATTAACGAACCAGAGGGGTGATCACGTAACGTTTCGAGCGCGCGTTAGTACAATTTAACGGTAATTTTTCCATATAATAAGTGACATTTAGATCTACCTGACGCGCGTACAATGCGTTACGTGACCGACTTTCTGCTCGCAAAACTTCACAATAATCGGTTGAGAAATGCGACCTGTAGAGGAGAACAGACGGACAGCGGGACAGACATTGGACACCGGACATACGAACGACTTTCGACCCAAGCTGAAGCTAGAACTTCGTTCGCATTGCTACCTCGTTCGATAAAATGTATAATGTTACCTTTCATCCATAAAACGAGGAATGTGGCTCAGCAGTGTGTCGTATAATTACCCATATATAGGCTGACAATAATGTTGATGATAATGTCATGTTCAAAAAAGTGATAAAAACTACAAAACTCAACTTCGTTTTTGTTAGGATTCAGTACCTCGAAAGGAAAAAACGGAACCCTTATAGGATCACTTTGTTGTCCGTCCATCCGTCCGTCTGTCAAGCCCCTTTTTCTTAGGAACGCGTGGAGGGGAGGTATCAAGCTGAAATTTATATCAAATACTCTACTGTCCCTTGGAGCTGTGAAAAAATAAAACTTCTAAGCCAACGCAATCAAAAGATACAGCCGTTTACGAGTATACCGCAAATTTTCGAAACTCGCAAGGGAATCAAAACCTCCAGTGTACTTCCCATGAGCTCAGAATCTTGAAATTTGGTACGAAGCAACGTCTTATAGCAGAGATAAAGAAAAAATTGCGAAAACCGTACTTTTTTTTAGTTTCATCACTGAATATATGGTCCAGTATAAACTGACACGCACTTAGTATGTGAATACATACTTAGTGAGTGTCAGATTTGAGTAGACACTTTTTTATTGTACGGGGTGGTCCGGAACCCTCGATGCTCGAGTCTGACTCGCACTGTTTTGACTGGATTTTTTATTAATTTCAAGTAAAACAGCTAACAATAAAACCGCTGACACATAATTTTAGACTTTCGATGAAAAATACACAAAGTACTGAACAACCATCTCGACCATTCAAATTCACGATGGAAAAAGAAATGCACTGCAAACAGTTCATCAGTTTGGAAGATACAATTAGGATGCCACAGGCACACATATATTAATACTTTGCAACAGTCGTTCGGACAGATGAGTTTGTAGCAAGAGCGCGTTTGTGCAAATGTACGAGTAGTGACCCATCACTGTACACCTTATTCGAATATTTGTGTGATCTACGGTAGCCTAGTGGCTCAGGCATGCGGCTGTCAAGCGGCGGTCGTTGGTTCGAATCCCGGCTCGTACCAATTAGTTTTTCGGAACTTATGTACGGAATATTTACGGTTAGCTTTTGGGTGACGGAAAACATCGTGAGGAAACCGATCTTGTTCCAATAAGGTCTAGTTTTCCCTATGAGTTGGAAGTTCAGGTGGCAGTCGCTTTCGTCAAACTAGTGTCTACACCAAATCTTGGGATTAGGTGTCAAAGACCCCGGGCTCCTTTAGGGCACAACCGGGAATAACTCTAGGAGGATTATAATGACTAGGGCTGATGAAAAATACTTCACTCACTTGTACTCCGCCACCTACTCCGCCCCCTACACTAAGCTTGATGGGAGATGTCGGGGCCGGGCTGCAGGCAGCCGCAGCTATCTGCAACGGAAAATACAATGGTTAAGTCATCACATAGTTAATTTATGGTACAGTCGCCATCTCATACATCTGTACACTACAGGATGTTCAAATATATCTGAACATGCACCCTAATGCCTTGAAAATATAGTTGTGTTCAGATGTTTGTGGCGACTGTACACTAGCTTTTGCTTGCGACATCGTCTGCATATACTCGTTAAAGGATTATTTCTACGCCTGTTCAAAAACGAATATTATTAGTTTCAGGCGCCGTATCAACCGTCGTACTCCTATGGGAACATCGGGATAGGTCCATGGGGTATAATTAGCAACTCGTCTATGTCGCATTTGGTCTAAATATCTGCTGGTATAAAAAATAACTGGTCTACATTTTTTTGAGTAGCAACTAGCCTAAGTAGCATCTGGTCTAAGTAGCAACTCACCGAAGTAGCAACTGGCCTAAGTAGCAAGTCCTCTATATAGTGACTAGTCTCCTACCTATTCTACTCTAAGGCAGGTCGGTGTAGGTACGACGACGAGCGAAGCGAGGAGGAGTGTTAAGAAGAACTGCGACCCTACAGCGCGTGAGCTGGGTGAGCAGAGCGAGCGTGCCGCGGCAGCAGCTGGCAAAGCGCCAGAGCCAACTTTATACGATCAAATAATATCAGTTCTTAGACCAGTTGATACTTAGTCCAGTTGCTACATAGTCCAGTTGCTACTCCAAAAAAATTGTAGACCAGTTGTTTTTTAGACCAACAGATATTTAGACCAAATGCGACATAGACGAGTTGCCCCATAGACGAGTTGTTTATCCTATCCCGAAACATCCACTCCCCTTTTTAACATCTTTCTCCCTTTAAACAATGCGTTGATCATTACAGAAAAATACCAAGTAGCTATTTGTGGTTCGATAATATTTTAGGAGTTCCGTCGATTCCTCAAGTATCTCAAAATAACCTTCGGTACTTTATTAGTTGATACTTTAGCGGAATCTCAACAGAACCTGTGTCGTATCTTCATCATTGAGGAGATCCATAAGCCATCTGTGGTCTTCATCATCGGTTCCACTTCACGAAATTAGTGGTTTCAATTAGTAAATACACGAGTTTTATAAAAAATACCGAAATTAGTCAACTGGATATTTAGTAACAATCGGATTAATCTAGAAACATCTAATAAAAAAAACGAATCGGTTCATAAATGATGGAGTTCTAAGGTACCAGTTTTGACAAAAGTTTCTGTGAGGTTGTTACTGTCATTTTATTATTGCAAGTGGAAATCGACCTTGTTGTTTCATGACGTTCAAATGAACCTGGACCTTAGGATGGTAGACCACATTTTCGGTCGACTTAACCCTAACAAACATTTAGAAAAAAATACAACCAAATTGAGAACCTCCTCCTTTTTTTGCAGTCAGTTAAAAATAAACTCACCAGAGACAAAACGACGAGCACCTTAATCGACATCCTGGCCTCTTCTCAGACAGAGGTGACTTCTTTTGGCTTTTTATAACCCCGCCCAACAATTAATGTTGTCACAGATGTATTCTGATCAAATAATATGCTAATAAGTCATCAAAATTCAACAATATTCGGCGAAAACTTCCATTCATTGGATTAAACGATGAAGCAGTTAGCAACGACAAATAATATAGGTATTTGGTTTTTGTTTCGCTTCGGATACTATGAAAAGGTTGCTTCAGATTACTGTTCATCATCGAAATCAAAAAATGCCCGAAATTTCGAGTTTTCAAGGTTCCATTTGTGCTTTATCACCCACCCTCCTAGCGTTATTCCCGGTGATACCCTAATACCCCGGTGTCCGCTTTGACACATAATCCCAAGATTTGGCACAGGCACTAGTTTTACGAAAGCGAATGCCATCTGACCTTCCAACTTAGCGGGAAAACTAGACCTTATTGGGATTAGACCGGTTTCCTCACGATGTTTTCCTTCACCGAAAAGCTAACGGTAAATATTCCACCATACATAAGTTCCGAAAAAGTCATTGGTACGAACCGGGATTCTGACCCACGACCTCACCGCCGCTTGACAGCAGCATGCCTGAATCACTAAGGCTACCGTAGCTTTAAGTAAGGTAGACCTTCGAGTATCACACAAATATTCAAATAATTTGTACATACAGTGATGACCAAAGGTCGGTCGCCGGAGTCCGCTGGATGCGGGTGGCGCGGGACCGGTCGTTGAGGCACTCTTTGGGGGAGGCCTATGTCGGCAGTAGACGTCTTTCGGTTGATATGATGATGATGATGAATAGTTTTATTCACGTTAGTCCAGAGTTCCTGTATAGTCCTATAGTCCCTCCCCGGCTATGTCCAGTGGACGTTATTGGGCTGATATGATGATGATAATCCTGGGCAAGCTATCCTCGTAGGTCACTTCATTTGCACAAACGTGCTTTTGCTACAAATCTTCCCAACGGATGAACTGATTGCAGTGCATTAGTTGCTCAAAATGTGTTGCTCGAAATGGTTATTCATTATGTGATTTGTGTCTTTTTCATAGAGTGTCGACAATTATGACATGTGTCAGCGGTGTAGGTATGATAGTACGAGTAAATCATTGAGGAGTTCCCATAGCCGCCTACCGCTTCCATCATCAAACCACTTTATGGTACGATATTTAGTATTGTTATCCGACTTACATCATTGTACAAAATTTCAACTATTTAGATTGGACTTCGAGAAATCGGTCAAATTTGAGTTGCAAGATTTCAGCCACGCATACTAGGACCAGTTTTATATCGTTGTCGATATCTATCAGAATTTGATAAAATTTGGTAGGTTGGAGCTGTTCGTGATTCTGTACAATGTCTGCACAATTTTCTACAGTGTACTGCAATTTTATTCCATTAAAGTCACAAAATATGTATATGGAATTTTCGTAACTCAATGAGATTTTTTGTAGACAAGTTTAGGCGCGTAATCATTATTGTATAAAATTATAAACTATTATTTATATTGCACAGAATTACGAGCTCTTCAAATCATACCTACCACATTTTATCAAATTCTGCCGACATATTAAAATGGACAACGATTAAGGAAGCTACGGTAGCCTAGTGGTTCGGGTATGCGGCTGTCAAGCGGCGGTCGCGGGTTCGAATCCCGGCTCGTACCAATGAGTTTTTCGGAACTTATGTACGGAATATTTACCGTTAGCTTTTCAGTGATGGAAAACATCGTGAGGAAATCGGTCTAAACCCAATACGGTCTAGCTTCCCACTGGGTGGGTCAGATATATGGCATTCACTTTCGTTAAAACTAGTGCTTCTGCCAAATCTTGGAATTAGATGTCAAAGCGGACCCCGGGCTCCTTTTGGGCACAACCGAGAATAACGCTACAGTAGCCTTATATGTCGTATTTGCGTACAAACATGTCTGCCGAATTGTGCGGGGGGTGAAGAAATAACACATGCAAAAGATTACTCACAAATGCAAAAACGATCAGTTTATTTACACACGCACATTTTGAAAAAGAAAAACACATTCTCATATTGATGCACACAAACATATCACTCATGTAAAGACTTCTCGTAGAAACATGGTTTAAGAATACGTAAATGCCAGTGTGATCGGCTAAACCAGTAGGGCTTGGTTTGGGTCGTTAACTAAGGTCGATAATTCTATCGATATATGCAGAAACACATACAAGCTACGGTAGCCTAGTGGTTCAGGCATGCGGCTGTCAAGCGGCGGTCGTGGGTTCGAATCCCGGCTCGTACCAATGAGTTTTTCGCAACTTATGTACGGAATATTTACCGTTAGCTTTTCGGTGAAGGAAAACATCGTGAGGAAACCGGTCTAATCCCAATAAGGTCTAGTTTTCCCTCTGGGTTGGAAGGTCAGATGGCAGTCGCTTTCGTAAAAACTAGTGCCTATGCCAAATCTTGGGATTAGGTGTCAAAGCGGACCCCGAACTCCTTTAGGGCACAACCGGGAATAACGCTAGGAGGATGATGATATGCAGAAACACATACAATTTTGGTACAAACTATTATGATCATCTTAATAGGATATTGAAACTCAATTGTATATCGAAATAATTGTTAAGTTATAAGATATGACGCAAAAATATGAGGTTTTTAGATTTGTCTTAATTAACAATTTTCCATTTCAATTAACGAAATACATATGAAGTAGCGAGTAGTATTATATTACAGTAGAACCCGCTTGATACGTCACTTTTTCGAATAAATCGTGTTCACTTGGCAATTTGGGAGGTTCTTAGTGAATCATACTTACTATAGATAATGAATGAATTCATCGATACTACCCTCATCTCTACTTATGAGTCTCGAGACACCAATCTGTCATTTGAGATAATCCTTGCAAATATTATTATTAACTCTAATCTCATTGCAATTAGGTTCATTCTTACAAAGCATGAAAACATAGTCTCGTGGGAAGTGCAGATTATTAATAGGAATTTTGATTAATCAATGCTAATAATATTATAGACTCTTTTTCAATTACCATTAAGTTATTTCTTACAAAGCATGAAAAAAAAGTTTCGTGAGGCGTTCTATGACGTATCAGGACGTATCCAAGAAAGAATTGTAAATCGATCAGTTCGATCACACAATCGTTTAATTTGACGTGTGATGAAAATATTATCATTAATATTTTAGCAATCCAAAAATACTAAAATAACTTGCAAAACTTTTTCTAAGCTTGAAGTGGTTGAACGTTTATTACATATGTTGACAACATAATATGCGGGAATTTTTATGATCAGTGTTCTCTTGCGAGGCGATTTTGTGAATGACCATGAATCGATTGTGAAATAGGTTTTTTATGATTTTTTGCACATTTGTGCAAGGTTTTCAACAGAGGGGTAAGCAACAGAAAGGCTACTCTGGTCTATGTGCTCTAAGCGCTACGAGGATGAACGATATAAAAATCAGCCCACTAACCTTACAAATGAAGAACTTAACAAGGCAAGTTATTTTAAAGCTTAAAAAAAACCAACCTACAATAATAATAAATGCATATCTACTCAGAATACCAACTAGTGGGTCTGTGACCTGTAGAACTCACGACCACTACTTTTTAACCAACTTCAAAAAAGTAGAAGGTTATGTGTTCCATTGTCTGGTTTTTGTTTCTTCATTTGTGGGTTGTGGGACCGATTTTCATAATTATTTTTAATCGAAAAAGTATATTCCCGAGGTGGTCCCATTGTCACTAAATCAGGATCTGATGATGGGCTACCAGGGAAATTGAGGGCAACCCTCAAATTTTATAGGCACGCGTGTAGTAATTTCAGTATTTCCTATTATAACTTGTGTTATTAACCCTCGGCAATGGCAATTTTGGTGAAGTGTAACTGATGATGAAGACCACAGATGCATTATGGAACTCCTCAAAGATTTAAAGTACTTACCTACGTCAAAAATTCCGACATGATTCCGTTGAAGAAGCAACTAATGAAGTTTTAATTCTGAGATCCTTGAGGAATCGACGGAACTCCTAAAATATTATCAGCCCACAGATAGCGAGTTGGGCGTTTTCTGTAATAATCAACGCGTTTTCTCTCGGAAATACATTGGGTGAATTGAAAAAAAAATGTGGAAATTTTCATAAAGGTACCTATGTGGCTTGGCGAAGTACTGAATTAAAGTCGGTTTAAACTTTGTATTTAAAGTAAATTATTATCAAAAATGATTCCTTTTTTTCGATAAATTGAGTCGACGAGAAATTGCTAAATATGATAATATTGATCCTGCTCACAAAATTTCATGAGAATCGGTAGAGAAATGCGACCCGTAGAGGACAGACGCCGGACATACAAAATAATTATTGGCCGAGCCGAAATGGAGTACTTTGTTCGTTTCGCTTGATCCTTCAAAACCAGTAAAGTTATTTATAAATTTCAAATTAAACGAAAAATTTAAACATTTAGGCTCTGAGCCAGATTCAATGACGATTTCTCAATGTAACTTGAGACGTTGATGCCGTTAAGAAGCCTAAGTCTTCTCGGTAGAGGTCGCCATCGCCACACACGCCTCCCTAAGGCGTTCTAAGAAGGAACTGATTGAATGATTTAAATTCAAATATTTATTCGTGACAATAAAAAATAAAAATAAAACACATACAAAAGAATTATTACAATACACATTTTGTCACGAAATGGACCCTGCTCAGCATGTTGCTAGCTTTGCAGCCAGCGCTGGTCTTCCGCAGGGTCCATTCGGTGAGAGCACGGTGGGCAACAACGTCTAGACGCAATATCTTTAAAATAAATAACAATATTTACATATTTATATATATATAAATGAACTATTAATAACTAAATACACACTTAATAATAAAAATACACAAAAAGGAAAGAACAAACAATTTTGAAAAAACTAAGAGCCAAAAGTTGCATCCCTATCCACTACGTGTGTGTGGGCCTTTACGGTAACAGGGAGCGGTTTAGTGGCCGAGACAGATTGTTCCGATGGCTCAGTTGGTTATTAGCGACGGGCCATGTATGCCTGTGGTCGCCGGTTCGAATCCGGCTCGGAGCCTAAAATTTTTCAATTTTTCTTTTAATTTGAAATTTATAAATTTCGTTAGGTAGCAGCGTAACTGCTTTATACAAAATTAATTTAGTAAAGTTATTATTTACTTATCATGTAAACGTCATTACAATAGTACATTATGATACAAGTGTGCTATGTTGGTCATTACACTCGAGTCGGTTTTTAAGCCTGAGCCGAAGGCGAAGGCTTAATGGAGACGAGAAGTGTAATGACCAATGCTCACGTGTTTCATACGACGTTTTTCAACACATTTGCGAGGAAAAAAAATAAAAAAATAAAAAATGAAAATGTCAAAAGATATGTAATGAAAAGGCACTAGTGCGATAATGTAATGTAAAAGTCACGGCATGGGTAATATTCTGCATTATTTTGCTAATATTTAAAAAGATATGTAATGAAAAGGCACTAGTGCGATAATGTAATGTAAAAGGCACGGCATGGGTAATATTCTGCATTATCAGTGTAAATACGCTGTAATAAGACCTACTTTACGAGCAGGTGTGTTGAAAATTATTTTTTTATTATTACCTGCTGTTGGTGCTCGGAGGCTAAAACCTTTCTGAATAATGTTGGGAGACGTTTGCGGGATAGGGGCCTTTACCCTCGTTTCGGGTCATTCTTGTTGCAAATTCTCTAGAATTCAAGTATTTTATTGCATTCATGTTGTTATAGTATAGTACATAGTTGACACATGTTACAGTAAATCTCAAACATGAACCCTGCAAGGGCATCGCAATACATAGGTATTTATAGATTAACTTAAAACTAATAGTCTAATAAAATAACATAAGTCAGCGGTAAACATAGTTATTTACAGGCATTTTGTGTGTTTTTATGAATATGTTTGTTATAAGAATAAGAATATTTTTATTGTATAACTGTGTAAGTACATATGTTGTTGATGTTAGTATATAAATGACTAAACATAATTTATATAAAATATATATTTAAATAAATATAGATATGTGGGTCTATATACTGTGTTGAGACAATTATAATTTGGTAGTAGATATATATGTACTTTTATAGTTTATCATCTAGGTATTCATTTATAGAATAATACGCGTTATTTAGTAATATATTCTTTAGTTTTGTAAAAAAATGGTTATCCTTATTTTCTTTTCTTATGAGTTCTGGTAGTTTGTTGTATATTTTTATTGACATGGTTAGCGGACCTGCGGAATGGAGTTTTAACCGGGAGGTTGGAGGCACAAGCTTTGATTTATATCTTAGACTGTATGGTAACGGCGTGTCTTCTCGTTTTGTGTATAATTCAGAGTGTTTACGGACGAACTTACATATTTTCAGTATGTATAAGCAGGGCAGGGTAAGTATTTTGTGTTTAATGAAATACGGCTTGCAACTATCTATTTGTTTTATATTTACGAGTAGACGGATTAGTTTTTTTTTGCAACGTGAAGACGGATGGAGCGTCGACACTGCTACCCCAGAGGGTTATTCCATAACTGAGACAGGAAAAGCCGTAAGCATAGTAAGTTGCGAGTGCAGTTTGAAAGTTGGTAGTATTTTTTATTTCTCGAAGTGCGTACGTGAATTTAGTTCTTATATGTTTTATGTGAGATTTCCAGGTTATATGTTTATCTATGACTATTCCGAGTAGGGTAAATGTATCGACTGATTCTAAACTTATGGAATTGTGGCTATAGTTGATTGTTAACGCGTCTTTCTGATATGGATGGAAGGTCATTAGCTTTGTTTTTTTATAATTTATTTCTAGGTGGTGGTCATGCATCCAGTGTGTGATTTTACTGAGGATACTGTTTATTTTGTCGTTTATCTGTGTAGTATTTTGGCATAAGGTTATAATCGGCATGTCATTTGCAAATAAAATCGACGGTTCTTCCATGATTTGTGGGATGTCATTGATATAAATGAGAAATAAAAGGCACCCGATTACACTCCCCTGCGGAATTGAGGATGTGATGGGTTTAACGTCAGATTGCACCTTTCGTATAACACCAGTCTTAAAATCGAAATTCTCTATTTCTACATATTGATTTCTGTTTGTTAAATATGATTTAAGCCATCTATGCCCCATTCCACGAATGCCTATGCCGTAAAATGTATCGAGTAGGGTTTTGAACTTTGTCGTAAGCTTTGGTCATGTCTAATAGAATTCCTATTGCGTATTGTTTTGAATTTATTATATTGAGGATTGTTTGTATGTACTTGTATACTGCTAAAGTAGTAGTAATTCTTCTAGTTTATTGCAGTTAGACGCGGTAACGCGGTGAGCGTGATGGGCACCTTTGCACCGGGAATGACGCGGGCACTTCAAGGCATTTTTGTTTATTTTAATTTTATTACAGTGGTCTCGGCGCCGAGTATAATTTTATTCCATTCGGCGTCGAAACCCTAGGTCCGTGGGGCCCTGGCGCTCTGAGCCTCTTTAAGGATATGTCGAAGAGGCTCAGAGACGCCACGGGAGACCAAAGAGCTGGCAGTTTCCTCGCTCTACGCATCGGCCTGGCGATCCAGCGAGGAAATGCTGCCAGCGTCTTTGGTACCATGCCGCAGCGCAGGGGCCATTTTTAGATATATTTTAGTTTTATTTAGATGTATTTAAGTTTTAGTTTAGTTTAATTATAGTGGTGTATTTATTAAATAAAATATTTTTTTATTTCTAATGTAATTTCGATTTGAAAAGTCGGAATAAATATTAATAAATGTTTATACTTTATTTTTGTTCTTTTACATTTGCTCTAAAATATTCAATATGTACCTATAAATCAAACAAAAAAAAAGACAAAGAATGCTTAATTTAAATCTATATAATTACTTCCGGGTGGAACGTTTGTTGGATTCTTGAAAGAAGCATCTTAGAATAACGTTTTAAAATTAAATTAACAAAAAAGAAGTGGTTTGTGAAGGAGATACAACCGTTGATTAAGTTTAAGTGGATACTTCTTTGTTGGCTGTACCCGTAAATATATATCTGAATTAATTCACTAAAATCTGTATAAGTACAGATAAATTGGTAAATATGGTAACATTGACTGATGTAGCTCATTTGACTCGCGATACTTTGAAAATGGCGGTCATTCTAGCATTATTTTCATGTCCGCCACATAAATTAAATAACATTTTGTGATTAACAGCTAATGGCAAATAAAGAAGGATTAAAACACGTAACAAACAATTATTTGAAATCAGGTTAGGCTTCTCTACAAAAAGTTATTCCGGAAGTCACGTGATACATTTTGAACTATACCCCTATACAAGAACGCGAGCAAAGAAGTAGAATGTTTTTCGAAACCGTATTTTGCCTGGAGTAATATTATAATATGCGTAGGTACCTACTTAGTTTATTTTCCTTAGTGAGCTACAGGGTTAGTGGTTATTTTACACAACATTGTATTTGTCAGACGTGAAGGAAACATCGTCCTTATTAAATTACCTTTTCACATCTCATGCTCGCAAAGTTCGCCTTTGTGCTGGATGTTTGCTGCACAAAATGCCACTTTTATGATCTAGTGCACAAAGTAAAATTGTTTTAAAGACTAAGATAATCGGGCCTAGCAGCCACACACACACACAATAAAAATTCGTAGAATAAACTTGTCATATGATTTAATTTGCTTGAATAAATTTCACATCCGTGTTTTCTATTACTAAATTAATAAAACCATATAAAATAGGAGTCAATTATTATTTTAAAACGTATTGAACCATTAAATGATTTGGCAGTATGAAATACCTAAGTCTAAAATCACGTGTCGAAAATTAAACAAAAACTTTAAAAAATTAAGTGATGGGAATGAGCTATTATTTAATTAAATTTTGCAATTATTTGTTATTTTCTCGCAATCGAAGTGAAAAGCAGTGTGTATACTTAACTCGGGCATAAATTAGCCATTAAACCCCTCGACTTAACTATCCACCCTCGCCGATGGCTCGGGTGAATATAAATGTCTCAGATTAAATGGCTCGTTTTATGCACTTGTTGTACAATCTACTATTTCTAACATGCTATGAAATATTATTTTTACGTTCCTTATAATCATTGACGTACCATAAAGTAAATAGACTCACAATGCCGAACAAAAATTTCTAGAAATGTGCCCCAAAATGACAATTCTAGCTATATTTCAGTAGTTGCTCATGAAGATATATGTTTCAATAAAAAAAAGAACTCAGTTTTTTTGACTTTAAGCACCATATTAGCAAATCAACATCAACAGATAAAATACTTTTTAGTTTATTGAGATTTTATCATAATGTGACTTGACTGCTCACGTCAAAACTAAATAGCGAATGAATGGAGTCGCGTTATAAAATTATTTTAACAATATTTTATGTAGGAATTTAAACAGAAAGACCAATATCTCAATTAAATCAGGTTTCTTTATTTTACAAGTGGGGAATAAACAGTTTCAAATTTCCAAATGATGTGTTGATATTCGATTATACAATTATATTATAGTAAATTAAGAGTCCGCAGTAAGCTCAATTCTCCATCCAGCATTACACTCTCATTTTAAAACGACTAGCTAGTTTGCTCTAAAACTTTGGACTTAGAATACCGTCCAGGTCTTTAATTAGTTTATGTAAATTCAGTACCATAGTAAAAAAATACAGCAAATTAAAGTTTTTCATACAAAACTTGTTGCTGTATTTTGTTTGTTTTATAAACTGGATCCATATAAACTAATTAGTTTTGCCTGACAAATTATTGGAAAGAATTGAAATTAAAATATGTAATGGAAAGAAATGAACTCGTTAGTCCATTTCTTTCCATGACAGGTGTGGCAGTTTTAGTTGGCTGTTTAATCCATTTTTTGTCGTATATATTATCCGAAGCAGGAAAATGAGTCGAACAAACGACGCGCGAATAGAATAGAAAGTTCTTTATTGTTTTTCTTTTCGATCTTACAATCATGTCCGCTTAACGGGTGTGTCCTTAATGGAATATGTCTTAAAGATCTGTACATTTATTTTGTATCGTGTAGCAAATTTACGGCTCACAGATGAGTTGCTGATGATGTTTTACTTCGCTTTTTATTTTAAATTGGTATTTACATGTTTAAAAAAGTAAGTAATAATACGTTCGGATTTCAAACATTATTTGCACTCTAGTGGATAAAATGCTGTTTTGGTATCTGTTTTTAAAGAATAAAAAAAGCGGTCAAGTGCTAGTCTGACTCGCGCACCGAGGGTTCCTTGCAAACATTCATACACCATACCCGTCACGTCACGACCCCATTCATTCTTGAACACTCTTAACAGCTCATAGTAGAGTATTACCGCTGTACAGCGCCATCTGCATTTTGGTACTAATAACTTGCAACTAGTATGTTTGTTTATCAGGCCCCGTAGCATGGATGGCCTTATCATGCGATACGTGACAGGATAGAGCATCCGTCCCTGGCTCACACCGTTCGATTGAACGAGACGACGCGCTTATCCTATCACTTATCGCGTGAAAACGCCATCCATGCTACGGGGCCAGCTATAATTTTTTATCACGCTTAGCGATTACGATTATTTTTTTTATTTGAAAGAAAGGACTTTAACCATAACTTCTTTGGAATTTGAAGACATAAAATTTCATACAAAAGTATTATAAATTACATACTTAATTAAGAAATTATTTTGAGAAATAAAAAAAAATACGCTAGATAGAGGTAGGTCTCGTTTTATTTTTCCTCTATTATTTATGTTACTCGTAATCACATGTAATTATTTTAGGATTTTGGCTTGAAAACCTTAGGATAAAAAGGGGGGGGGGGGGGGGGGTATTTTTTTTACGTTTTCCTTAATAAATCAAAATTTACCAACTGTAGAAAAAAACATGGTTTTAAAAAGCGCTAATCAAGCCCTTACATATGATAGGTACCCCACTTGATCTATTAACTAGACTTTGAATATTTAACCCCCCTCATATTCATCATTTATACATAAAAAACAAATGTATGTATAATTTTTTCATTCTCCATACACGTGTCTTAAACTTTTTTAAAGTTGTTCCAAATTTCAAATTGATAGCTCAAGTAGTTCCTGAGATATTTAACGTTGTGACAGACGGACAGACGGACAGAGTCGCGCCATAAGGGTTCCATTTTTACCTCTTTGGTACGAGCCCTAAAAAAGGCCAAGTTAAACGTGATATTTTTATAAAGATCAAGCACAATCCTAATTTAAAATTGAATAAATACTATCGGGCCTATTGTAATGTTCTAAAGAACACGATATTCTATTCTCAGAAAAGGCACAGAGAAAAAACAATCCTACACGCAAGCAATAAAGTTCAGGCTACTTGGAAGTTAATAAATGATAAAATTAAGGGATCCAAATTAAATCTGATCTCGTGGGCTTGTCTGATGGAATAAATACTGCGAAATATATGGAAGAGGTGCCTGATTTATTTAATAATTACTTCAAATCTGTTATAATTAACTCTAATGTTTGCCAGGTTCTTCTATATAAAACTATATTACCCCCTCATGTACCTTGCACAATGTTTGTACAATCAGTCGACAGAGAGGAATTAAGGAAAAGTATATTAGGTTTAAAAAATAAGAAATCCTCTGGCTTTGATGGAATACCTTCACTAGTCATAAAGTATATCGCAAATTATATTCTGGAGCCGCTTTGGTATTTGATCAACCTTTCAATTTCTGAAGGGAAGTTTCCAACTTTGCTGAAAAAAGATAATGTTAAACCGTTGCATAAACAAGGGGACAAACTGCATGCTAACCATTATCGTCCAATATCCTTGCTGCCAACATTTTCTATGGTCTATGAGAAGGTTATGGCATTACGTCTTGGCACCTATTTAAGTTCAAACAAAGTATTGGCTCAGGAACAATTTGGATTTCAAAAGGGGCTCTCTACAAATGACGCTTTGTTTCAACTAACTAGTTATATCTCTAAAGCCTTGAATGAAAACGAGAATGTAGTTGCTGTATTTATTGACTTATCAAAAGCCTTTGATCATGTGGATCACAATGTATTGCTTGACATTCTAAATCGTTACGGTATTAGAGGGATTGTGAATAACTGGTTTGAATCTTACCTCATGCAACGGGAACAATATGTCACAGTTCCTTCGTTAGACGTTAAAAATCACACTCTTGTTGATTTGAAGTCATGCACTACTCAAACTATTTTCGGTGTACCTCAAGGGAGTATACTAGGCCCAATCATATTCTTATTATATGTCAACTTTCTACCAAAGGTAACAACTAACCGTGTAATAATGTTTGCAGATGACGTTTGTGTACTGTTTAAGTTTAAACGAAATGAGGTGGATAATCTCAGCTTATTAATAAATGGAATTAAGTCTAGTCGTGAGTCGTGTAGGCAATCCTTCAAGCTACTATGTTTGCCTACTTTGACAGCTCTTTATATTATGGACCTCTGCAAACTCGTGCGTCGATTTCCAGACGAGTTTCCATTAAAGAACGATTTTAAAAGTGACAGACTTAATCATATATTTGTGAATCAAGTCAAGGTCCCAGCTGGTAGAACAGCAATGTTTACTAGATGCCACTTGAATGTTGCAGCAAAGGTCTACAATGCCTTGCCAGTTGAAATTAAGGCCCTATCGTCTACAAAATTTGTAATTTTTCAAATCATTTGCTCAACAAGGTATTTTTTTAAGCCTTAAAAAAATACCTTGTTGAGCTGTGTCCATATAGCTTAAGTGAGTACTGTAAACTGTAACTAACTATATAAGGAAAAAACAATAATGTGAAGATAATTTACGTGTAATTTAATACTTGTTATTATTGCTACACCAAAAGTGGTAAAATTGTATTGAAACAAATTAACAAACTTTATTAATGTACCATCCTATGTAACATACAATTTATGGCAAATAAATGAAATGAAATGAAATGAAATGAAATGACTTTCCGAGCTAGTGAAGTGAAAAAGCATATTTGCTATTCGACATCCCTAACAAGACGAAAGGAGCACGACCGTGTTGTGTCGTCGGTTGTGTTCAAAATAGGACCTTCTGTACGAAAGTAGGTACCTATTTTTGAAAGAGCGAGCGAAGCGAACGAGATCCTTTCTTTTTTTTTTTAAGACAGCTACGGTGGCAAACAAGCTTACGGCCTGCCTGATGTTAAGCTGGTACCGTAGCCTATGGACACTTGTGACTCCTAAAGAATCACAAGCGCGTTGTCGACCCTTTATTCACTTGAGGATTCGCTGTGTTGGCAGATAGAGACATGCAGGTCTCTCACTCCCAACACAGCGCATCCTAGGGAGCTCTGGCGACCTTATCTACCCCCTGTTTTAGCTTGGGTCAAAGTTCTCTCGTATGGCGTAGTTTTACAGAGAAAGACACGCTCGCAACTTCTGCCCGCGGACGAATGCTGAACACGATCCCACGGCTTTCCTCAACAAGTCGGAGCCAGCACTCGTGGGGTTTTAGACGGTAGTCCAAGGTTTTAGACGGTAGTCCAAGATTTTAGATGGTAGTCCAAGGTTTTAGACAGTAGTCCAAGGTTTTAGACGGTAGTCCAAGGTTTTAGACGGTAGTCCAAGGTTTTAGACGGTAGTCCAAGGTTTTAGACGGTAGTCCAAGGTTTTAGACGGTAGTCCAAAGTTTTTACCGCGGTTTGTCCGTCATACCTGTCATTTAGGTCGATCACGTAACGCATTTTATTGTTATTGACCCTGTACATCTCTGACAATATTACATTAATGATCCTTTTTTTCTGTTTTAACGCTTAGAGACAGTATACATCTCTATAAGAACATTATAATAATTATTACTTAATTGTATTTGGATGCTCAGAGACCTTATACATCTCTGGGGTACTAAATTAATATCATAAACTTATTGTTAATTCTGATACTTACATACCTTATATCGAATGTAATTGATAATATTTTACAATTTTGGATTTTTTTACTTTTCATTTAGTTAGTGACATTAAGTTTGTAAACCGTTTAGGTACTAATTTTTTTTTTAATAAAAATGATAATAAAAAATAAAAAGTATTTATTTAATTTAACTCCACCACAAAGTACACAGTTTACACAGATTAACATTATGGTTATTATAAGTAGTCACATTACTTGTGCGGCGGAGACTGGTGCCCGAACTAGGGGAAACCTGTATGTCGGGTCACCAGGCTCCAGTCCTCAGACATCTATAACACAGTCTTGGAAGTCAATTATACAATCCAATATAAACTTATTATACTAACTAGTTAATTGGTTAAAATCTGCAAATTTAAAGTGATTATTGTGTAAGATTATAAATATTATATTGTAGAATACCATTTGACATGTAAAAGTGCCCTTGTGGCCTATTTGCAGAATAAATAATTGATTTTGATTTTGCATTGTACGCGCGTCAGGTAGATCTAAATGTCACTTTTTATATGGAAGATTGACAGTTAAACTGTACCGACGCGCGGAACGTCACCTGATTACCCCTCTGGTCCCCCGACCGGGCGGTAAGCGTAAATGCATTTTCTTCACACTTGCTCGTAAAGGGTTTATTATAGGCAAGTTTATAGAGCAGCTATACCCGATTTACCTCCCGCGGGAGTTATGGATTTATAATTCCCTAGGGAGTTATGAGCTTGTGTGTGATCTGATTGGTTAAAAACAAATCAAACAAATTGGTTGACAAATCTAGTTGGCCACGCGTCACAGGAATTCTTCTCTGTGATTGGTTGAAAAAAATCCAGCAGGCCATGCGGCGCCACGCCCCCTCGCCCTCCTCAAATCTGTAAGTGAAGTTGTCAATTTCGTCAACTTTTGAGTGGGGCGGTTGTATGAAACTTAGATTTTACTGTCTTTTGTAATTATTTATTTCCTCGCAAATGTGATGAAAAACATTGTGTGTATCACGGGCAGTAAGGGGATTACAAACTCGACTCATTAAAAGCCCTCCACCTTTGGCGTCGGGCTTCTAATAGACTCTCGTTAGTAATCCCCTTCTTACGGCCCTTAATGCACAATGTACTATTTCATCACACTTGCTCATAAATGGTGTTATTCGTTGCCTGTATACAGAAGGACAATGGCCTAAATTGTCCCCGCGGGAAATAATGACACTTGGGAGTTATGAGCTTGTGTGTGATCTGATTTGTTAAACAAATCTGGACGGCCGCTAGCGACAAAAATTCTGCTCTGTGATTGGTTGAAAATAAAATCAAGCAGGCTCTGTGATTGGTTGAAATATTGAAGCTACGCCCTACACTCGCACTGATCTGGAAGTGAAGTTATCAATCTCGTCAACATAGTACGTATAAAACATAGGTTTTCTGTCTTTTTTGGTTATTTATTTCCTCGCAAATGTGATGAAAAACATTGTGTATAGGGAACACGGGCGTAAGAATATTGCAAACTCGAGTCATCAAAAGCCCTCCGCCTCACGGCGTCGGGCTCCTGATAGACTCTCGTTTGCAATATTCCTCATATGCCCCTTGTTAAACAATCTACTATTCCCCAACGTTAAAAAAAGGCTTCACAGCTCACCGAGCCATTAGCTTTATTATGTGCTAATAGTACGCTGACACCGTGGCCTATCATACGCTTGTAACTAACAAGAATTAATTTCATTATTCCGAAGTTGTCCAAAAGCATATTTTTCCCGATTTTTTTTTTATACTACGACGGTAGCAAACAAGCTTACGGCCTGCCTGATGTTAAGCAGGTATCGTCGCCTATAGACACTTGTGACTCCAGAAGAATCACAAGTGCGTTGCCGACCCTTTATGCACTTGAGGATTCGCTGATTGAGGATTTCTTAATTTTATCACTTATCGCTATGGATAAGACATCCGTCACGTTCAGGCCCCGTAGCATGGATGGCCTATCACGCGATAAGTGACAAGATAAGAGCGTCGTCCCGTTCTATCGAACGGTGCCAGCCAGGGACGGATGCTCTATCTTGTCACTTATCGCGTGATAAAGGCCATCCATGCTACGGGGCCTGAAAAGTATGCGAGTGTGAGAGTGACGGATGTCTTATACACAACTATACCTAAGTGATAATTTACTTTGAAAACAAAGTTTCACCGGTAGCCAAATTGCTTCAAGTTTGCCTTTAAAAATCAATCATCCCCTATTTGCCTACCCTTAATGTTGGTTTTTTTTTCCAAATTTATATCGGACCAACTTCGAGGTTATACCCTTTCCCATAAAAAAATAATTATCAAAATCCAACTACTCTGTAAAAAGTTATGCGTGGTCACACATAAAAAAAAGAAAAACATACGTTTTGAGAAAACCTCCTCCGTTTTTTTCGTCGGTTGATAAAATGGCAACCGTGATCAACCGCTGCAGCAAATTGAAAGTCACGTAATTTTCCGCTTGGCTAGTGACTCCAAAAATTATTTTATCATCATATTATATATGTAGGTACATATACAATTTGAACATAAGTACTTCACAATGAGCCTCATACTTATATTTATTTAGTAATAACGTCAAATAATTCGTTCAATGTATAATTCGGCAACTGGTCAAATAGAGTGTATTCAAACATTTACTTCGTGCTGTTGTTTAACGAAAAACAAGAATCGATGAGAGACATGATGCATGTTCACATACCTACATGCAATAATATAATTACGTCTGTTTCCTGCAGGGATAGGCATCTAGAGACTTCGGATTTATAATTGCTTTATATTTTTATTTACTTAAATGTACTGTGTTGGGAGACACCGCTCTTCCTCAGGTTACACAGAAGAGGTATTACTTAATTTAATTAAATGAAAATCATGGTAATAAAACAACGGCAACCAGCCTCCCAGAGCGTGCTCGGCTCCTGGCCGTTGCTGAGTGGGAATCTGGGCAGTGGCTCCAAGCTCTGCCTTCATCACCAATCGGAACGCTTTTGGACAATACCACTTTCCGCCTTTCTGTCGCTCTCCGCCTGGGAGTGACCTGCGTTGCCCCTCACCGCTGCCGCTGCGGTGACACCCTCGACCAGTTGGGACTGCAGTCATCAGTCTAAACGATGTCGTCCGTCGGGCCCTAGCCAGTGCCGGATCGCCGGCTATTTTAGAACCAACTGGCCTTACCCGCGACGACGGAAAGAGACCCGACGGCACGACCCTCGTGCCGTGGAAGATGGGACGGCCGCTGGTTTGGGATGCAACATGTGCCGACACCCTGGCGCTGTCTCATCTCCACGGTACCGCCGTAAAGGCTGGCTCTGCGGCAAATTCAGCAGAACACCTCAAGCGGCGCAAATACACAGCCATCAATAGTGGCTACCTTTTTGCGCCGTTTGGGGTCAAACTCTAGGACCGTGGGGAGAAAGCGCCCATTCTATGTTTCAAGAGTGCTCAAAGCGGCTGGTACGGGTGACGCGTGACCAGAAGGCTGGATCATATCTGGCACAGCGGATCAGCATTGCCATTCAACGTGGCAATGCTGCCAGCCTTCTGGGCACGCTGCCGAGGCGATTTGGGGCATTTTTTTATTTATAGTATTTTATTTTTATTTTTTGCTTAGCTTAGTTTAGTGTTAATGTTATTTTTCCATATTATTTTCCTATTACCCTCTTGTATTTACATTGTAATAAAGAGTAGCAAGTTAATAAATCGATGACTTAAAAAACAACGATTTTCATAAGATACCTATCTTTTTCTTTTACCCAGCATTATCCCGGTCTTTGCCAGGGTCCGCTTTCCTAATCGCTTTTCTCCACTTTGCAGGATCCAGGGTGTCTTCCTTTGTCAGCCTGTTCTCGTTTATGTCAGCTTTCACGACATCCACCCATCGCTTCTTAGGTCTGCCGCGGGGTCGAGAACCGTCAAGGACTAGGCCAAGGCATTTCAACCAACCTCGAAACTGAGATTCCTGAAGCTTCTCCGCTACGTCACGAACTCCAAGGCTGCCATGGATGTACTCGTTACGAATGCGATCCGCACGCGTGACGCCGCACGTCAATGATACCTATACTCAAATTCATATAGGCAAATTAATACATTGTATAGGGATTGGCTCGCCACTTATAATGGTCACGACCGTTCTGACAAGAACGTATCGACCAAGAAGAAGAAGATAGGCATGCTAGATAAAATACAAGAAAGAAAACTTCGACAGCCGGTTTATCCTAGTGGATAGTGACCCTTCCAACGAAGCTGACGATCCTGGGTTCGAATCCCGGTAAAGGCTAATATTTGTGTGATAAGCATAAATATTTTATTCTGAGTCTTGGATGCTTTTTATATATTAAAGTATTAATATCTATCAAATATATATTTTTCTGGTTTAACCGTAACATACGCCTTTTTGAGCTAACCATGGGACTAGTTTAATTTGTGTAAGATTGTCCCTTAATATTTATTTGTTTAAAATGGGTCACCTGTAAACTTTAAACTGAAATGGCAAAATGTAGTCCAGAAGGATGATCACGAAACATTATGAACGCGCTTTAGGATAACTCCACCCCAACTAACAAACTACCCCATTCACTATTGTCCTTTAGCACTCGTTACAATCGGTTCTACGTGCAATGTGCACATTGCACGTAGAACCGATGGCCGTTGAGACGGAAAGGTTCTCGACTGGCGCCACCCCATACCGACTCGCAGAATTACATTTTTCCTTAAATTTGAAATGTATAAATTTAGTTAGCAGTGTTAGGTACTGCTTAATACAAAATTAATTTATGGAATAATTATTTAAATATCGAAGAGTGAATTTTCATCGCTAAGAATAAGGCCTAATTTGCATCGGTGGGGCGGAATCGGTATGCGGTATTTTGTAATTTACCGATATGTGTCTGCGCCACAAAGCACTCGTTTAAATGTAGGCTCGTACTGAATCTGTACTGGCTCGACTAACTATTTGCACTGACAGCTTCTGATCGGAACTAAGAGCCCTATGTCCCTAACGAGGGATAATAGGATACTTTCATCAGCATCATCATTAATTGTATATAACTCACCTAGGGCGGTAAAACAAATAATGTCTCAGATCCCAGGTATTTGACGTCCCGAGCCGAGGGCAAGGGCGATAAAAACACGACCTGAGGCTTCTTTTACGACCGCCTGTGGTGAGTACAACATTTTTCGTCGTCCTTGACTAGGTAGTGGGATGCCAGAACAGACGGTTATTACCAATTAATGGCCAGGTGTATTATAAAATATTGTATAGTTTAATGAATAAACATTTTATACAGTAACCATTTCCACATATTTCAATTTTGTTCTGTTACATGTTTATTCACGTGTAACTAGATTCGTTCATTGTTCTTATTGCCGTGAATATATATATATATATATGGCCATGGTTGTTCAATTCGATTACCTTAGCTGGTGTCGAATGAGAAAATATAGTGCGATGATTCGAAATTCAAACTTTCATGTTGGTAAATCCTCCTCGTGACTGTAGCTGAGTGGACCACTTTTAATCTGGAGAACGATAGTTTGGACCCCGTCTCGTATCACTGGATATTCAAAGAAAAGTAATGTACAAAGATAGAAGGGAAGCGAGGGAGAGGAAGACCTAGAATAAACTACATAGAGCAACTCAAAAAGAGAGTTGGTGTTAGGTCGTATCGAGATGTCAAAGCGATTGCGTGGGATCGGAGTATTTAGATAGGGGCCTATTTTGAGCTACACCGACAAGAGCCTAGCCTCTTAAGTAAGAGAAGAAAATGTACAAAATAATAATTTGATGATAAAGTCATAGCTTTTCGGTGAAAGAAACCGATCTTATCCCAACAAGGTCTTGTTGTTTTGGGCGGTCCAGGTGGTAGTCGCTTTCGTGAATCTACTTAGTGCCCATCCCTCGCCAAATGTCAAAACGGACTCCGGGCTCCTTTAAAAAAGCTACAAGTAAAGTGTAAAGGTTATTATTTGTACATAACACCAGCTATGCCGACGACATGGTGCTGCTGAGCCCCTCAATAAACGGTCTAAAAATATGTCTAACAATTGTCCGAAATAAATGCTTTCATTTCATTTCATTTCATTACCCGCATATGTACCCTACCGCCTATCCGCAGGGAACTCTTGGCTATAACTCCCTAGCGACGCGCAGACTATTTGACCAACTCACCACGGTCCTCCGTGTCCTCCGAGGTCGTCTTGACCGTCCCGTTCTAGTCAATGAAGCTTGTCTACGTGTTGTTCCCGATGGTCGGATTCGGTTTCACGTTGATCGGTTGCGGCTTTTAGCCGTGCCACTTGTCCGAACAGTCATCATCATCATCATATCAGCCGAAAGACGTCCACTGCTAGACATATGCCTCCTTCAAAGAGTGTGAAACTAACCAGTGCTGCGCCACCCGCATCCAGCGGACTACCGCGACCTTTATCATCAGTCTGAGGTGTGGTAACTGTTAGATATAAGTATAGTATGTAATATAGATGTTAGGACGAGCCGAGTTAGTATTAAACGGACCTTACTTCGCAACGTTCATGTCTATCATTTAATCCTCCACACGCAGCCATCTCAAAACCTTGTGGGGGGGGCTACCCACGCCGCGCCTTCGTTTCAACGGCCATTGGTTCTATGTGCCCGAACCGTATCGCGACGCAACTCCCCCATTTGCCGATCTCTACATGCTCTTAACAAGCTCGACACTGTGCAGCTCTCCTGCGATGTGTCGGATGGCTGACCGGTGGCTGAAAGAGGATGCTTGAAACTGTGTGAAATAATATCTTATAGCTTTATATTGTTATATCGATTGTGTCTCATGTTTTGTCTGTATTGTGCTTAGTATTTTTTTGGTTTTAGTATTTGTTGTTATAGCGGCAACAGAAATACCAACATCATTTGTGAAAATTTCAACTATCACGGTATTAGTGAGATACAGCCTGGTGACAGACAGACGGACGGACAGCGGAGTCTTAGTAATAGGGTCCCGTTTTACTCTTTGAGTACGGAACCCTAAAAACATGGAACAGAAAGAGAAAGTTATAAACTAACTAAACCTAACCTAAACTATGTGAACCTCAACTACTACATACACATATTTCCCCCAAATCGCTGCCACTAGGCAGAGTACCCATAAGGCTGGCTGCGTTGCCTCGTTGAATGGCAATGCCAATTCGCTGTGCGAGGAACGAGCCAGCCCTGCGGTCACCAGAGGACCGGATGAGCATGTAACTTAGCTTTTTAAAAAGGTTAATTGCATCTGGTCTCAAAGGACCCAGGGTCTCCACGGCAAACGCCGCAAATTTGTAATTCTCGCCAAGAGTTGCATATTTGCGGCGCTTTGCTGCCTCAGCGTCGGTGGCCACTCCGCCAGCCCTCAACGACGTCGTGCCCAGGTGGGACGGCGCTAGTGTATCCACACACGTGGCATCCCAGATTAAGGGCCGCCCCTGTTGCCAAGGCACGAGAGTCATCCCGTCGGGTCTCTTGCCGTTATCACGTGCTAGGCCATTTGGTTCTAATGTGGCCGGCACGTTGACACTGTAACATGGTTTTTTTTCTTTATAAATAAATAACGTATAGTATTATGTAGCATCGGCGCACTCCAGGTGATTAGTCACCGCGTCCGAGCCCCAAGCTGCGGGAGTGGCTTGCCCTTGCGATCGCTACTAGTGGTGGCCTCTGGTAGCTTAATGTGGGGCAGAGTGGTCGCATTCAGCGGCGGCTAATATACTGTAAGGGAACGGACAGACATGAAGAAACTTTAAGGGTACCGTTTTTGCCATTTTGGCTACGGAACCCTAAAAAGGCCTCGAGGAATTGTACCGAGGATGCTGGCGGCAATTCCTCATTGAACTGCAATGCTGATGCTTTCCGCGAGAAAGCCGCCAGCTCTTCGATCACCCGTTATGATGATACTAATAATGCTGAGATAACTCTCGCTTCTAAAAATTCCTAAAATTAAGTCGTTAAAAACTTAAAATGGTCGTTTTCGACCATGGTTTTCTACTATGTCATAATCATAATCATAAATTTATTTCCATTTAACCTTAGGTGGTAAATACATTGTGGTCGAGTCCTCCTATTAGGTATTAATATCTGGGCGACCGAGCTCTGCTCGGGTGAAAATACGAGTAAGTTTACTTCCTATAAATTTTTAATTTTATTTTTAAAAGATTCTTATTTTCATTGGTCTTAAAAAACTCGCCTTGGAATTAAAAATTATTAAATTTAAACCCCCGACTATAAAGGAAACAACTAATACAAAAAGTTATACCAACAAATGGTATTCACAATTTACTTTAAAAACAAAGTTTAAACCGAATTCAATTCATTATTTCGCCAAGGAACATACATTAACATTTCCTTCCCACTATACCTACTGCATGAACTGGTTTCCGAGAGCAAATGCGTTGATTATTACAGAAAACACCCATTCGCTATAAGTAGGCCGATAATATTTGAGGAGTTCCGTCGATTCCTCAAGGATCTCAGAATTAGCTTTGGCACTTCATTAGTTGCTACTTTAACGGAATCACAGAATATGTGACGTCTGTAGTCTTCATAATCTTATCTAGGTGAGGGCCCTTTCGGATGCACTTCGACCCAGTGGGATCTTTTGTGCATTTGTCCTCTCCTTTATACCTGCTCCCAGGCTTGCTCCATCATTTCCACAAAACGGATGATGCAGTTCACCAAGAGCACCTTGAATTCCTTTGGTTGCGGGTAGCCGTTACCAAAATAGTTCATTATTTGTCTGGCAAGGGCATGATATTAACACAATAAGTGTTCCATAGTCTCATCCTCCTCGCCACACATTCTACAGTCTTAACTATCCGATAGTCCCATCTTGGCCAAGAGATCCATGACCCTGAAGTGACCTGTGAACACCCCAGATATAATTCTGAGTTGCTTCCTACTGGATTTCCAGAGTTTTCTGGTCCAGCCCGAGTCCACTCCTTCTATGAAGAGCTTAGAGTGTCTTTAGCCAGCCTCATTACTCCACTCGTGTTGGTGTTTGGCTTTGGCGTAGGCTTTAAGGGCTGATATTATGGTTCCCTACGAGAGTCTTCATAATCAGTTCCATTTCACCAAATTTGTTGTTTCCGTGGCTAAATTTATACCTACACGAGTTATAATAGAAAATACCAAAATCTATACACGCGTTTACTTATTCTGTGACGCGTGCTTAATACAATTGAGGACCTTCCTCAATTCCTCATGGATTCCATCATCTGACTGGCTTTTTGAAAACAATGGGACCAATCTGGAAGTAAATACTCGTACTTTCACTAAAATAAAAAATACGAATCGGTTCATAAATTAAATATGATGGAGTTCTGAGGTAATCAAACATTAAACATAAGAATCCTCCTTTTTTGGAAGTTATTAATAGAGTTATTAAGGAGTAGTGACACTGCTTACGAAGCTGGAGGGTCGCCGCGTTCGAATCCCGGAAAAGGGTAAATGTTTGCGTGATGGACATGAATATTTGTTTCTGAGTCTTGGATGTTTTCTATTCTAAATTATCTCCAAAACGACTTGACCAATTAAGATTTGGATTTCTGTAAGGGGTTTTTAGTGGATATAAAAACCACAGATCCCAGTCATCCCCCGATGATTGGGTACCAGGCTGGTTCGCAGGTTTTCTCCAAGAAAAAAAAGGTATAGGTATGAATTGCTCAGGGTCCAACAAAAAATAAAAATGATGGAGCAGAACTCTCTAGATAGAGTTAGGTGAGTAGATATTGCATTACACAATGCTCTTTAAAAAATAATTCAACATAAAAAAAAAACTTGCGACGGATATGATTTTCAAATAATAAAATAGAGATTCTAGGTATAAACCATTTTTTTACCTACAAAGGGAAAAATTACAACCAGAAATTATAAATAAATAATATTCTTAACTCAGCATTTAGAATCACAAATTCAAAGAAAGGCATTATTAATGCCTGAATTAAGTTTCCGATAATGATGAGCACCATCTAGCGAAGCGTTATTAGCCCAGTGGCGCCTGCGAATCGGAAACAATAACGCAGGTTAAGCAAAGATGGCAGCGGTCAGTCCTTGGATGGGTGACCGCCTGTTTGAGTGGTTACTAAAATGAGCGCTTCCGTGCTTTGGAAGGCACGCTAAGCAGTTGATCCCGGCTGCTGTCTATGACAGTAGTCGTTAAGCCGAGTTAGAGGCCTTCGGGCGGCTTAAGAATCTCTAACAGTCGAGTTGCCCACTCACTTGACTAATCTAACTTTTTTCAACCTAAATAACCTTATGGAAAAAAGAAGGCACAGTGCTATAAAAAACATGTTTTTATATCTATTATAATTTAAAAACAAAAAGATATATAAACAATAAAAAAAACGTATGACCATGCTTTTCCCGGCTTTAATACTACGAAAAATCATTCTCTATAAAAAATAAAGCAAAAAGAAACATTGCCTCGCTGGGATTTGAACCCCCGACCAAAGGTGTTGTAAGCCAATGTTATAACCATTCGTCTAATCAAGCGATGACAGCTGCGGTGAAATTACGTACTATATTGCACTAACAAATCTTTGTGCGAGAAAATCTCGAGAAAACGAATTTTCCCGGACATGAGACCTATCTAGATCGATTTTTCGCCCCCGTAAACCCCTGTATTCCAAATTTCATCGAAATCGTTAGAGCCGTTTCCGAGAACGTGATTGCAAATATATATATATACAAATATTGCTCGTTTAATAGTATAGGATCTAATACCGACAAATTGGGATGGAATGGGAAGTTTTGCGTCTTTTGGCATAAGATATTACCTGTGTCAGGAGACCTCGCTCTTCCAAATTATACATTATAGGTATTTCTAACGTTAAAATGGTTTTTATAATGTTCCAAAGATACAAAAATAGGTACTTAAGCCTAGCTTAAACTATATGTGTGTGTGTGTGTGTGTGTAAGTGTATGTAAGTGTATGTGCGTGTGTGTACATGTGTGTGTGTTTGTGTGTGTAAGTGTATGTAAGTGTATGTGCGTGTGTGTACATGTGTGTGTGTGTGTGTGTGTGTGTACGTGTGCGTATGTGTGTGTTTTGTATTAATTATTATAAACTTCAAAGTATATTTTCATGTTGATACAGTTTTTTTACAGTCGTAGCAATTTAATATATAAATATTTAATTCCCTGTTTATCTTATTATATAACAGTGCGGATTGTACATCAAACTGTCTTTTTGCAAAAGCTGATTTGTAAGCAGGCAAAGGTGCTTTTTTATGAGTTCTTCTCTGAGTTGACAGTTCAGGTTTGAAAACTAGCGAGCTGTGAAGTTTTAAGATGGCAGACATTATGTACAATTTGCGAATGCTATGTACTTTACATAGCTCATAAAGGTCTGTAGTGGGGTATCTGTAGGGTTTAAAGTACATCGTTTTTAACAAACATCTCTGACCTCTTTCAACTTCCAGATACTTGGTTTTATCAGCGCCCCCCCCCATACTGGAATGCAGTAGGTCATTATAGATTGAGCTACCATAATGTATACTTGTCTTAGTAAGTTGGCGTTACTGATATGTCGTAGAGTCTTAAATATCCACACTAGCTTTCTTATTCTACCGTTTAAATATTCTAGGTGTTGATGCCAAGATAGCCGTTGGTCGATTATTATGCCTAGATATTTAATCGATATCACTTTTTCTAGTAGGGTGCATTTACATAATGTGTTTATTTTTTTTTTTATTTATTTAGTTGTACGGGACACCAACAGAGTACATGTTAACAAATCTTAATTTAAATATTTGCTTTTATTTGGGTTTACATGCACCCCGATTACAGGTGAACACATCATTCGCAAATATAAATCATGCATAATTTAAAACAGTTAAAAGGAGATAATCGAAAATCTTAAATAGCTCTTCAACAATCATAATTCATAACGCTTGGACAATAAAAGAATAGAATATACATTAACAATTCATGAGGAAGATATTCCTATAAAGTTCTAAATTTTTGTTTCTTTTTTGTTGTTTTTATAGTTTCATTAAAATGATTTAACTACAATTTGATCTAAAAACTAAAATTAAAAGATATATAAGTAACATGCAATATTTAAAACAAGATTTCATAACATTATACATTGTTATAAAAAAAGAGAGGATTTATTTGACACTTGTTTCTCTTAAATAAAGATTTAACATTTTTTTTGTGAGTTCGAAGGTTGTCGTTAGCATCTGTGGCGATATTGTTATAGCATGTAAGCAGTCTAGTAAATGGTGCCTGTCTTTTCGTGTTTGTTCGTGTTGGGGGGACATTAAAGGTGCGTGTGAGGACTCTACGACAGTTTGGACGCGGAACAGAAAGATCAATTTTATCTAATATATCCTGTAAACACATATGACCGTTAATCATTTTATGCAGGAATACTTGATCGTGTAAAAGGCGTTTGCCAGTGATGCCATACTAAAATGTTTTAGCCGTGTTGCATATCCAGTTTTATATCTCACGTTCGGTGCGTGGTAGGCTAAATGACGTGTAAATGCACGCTGAACACGTTCGATGCGATCCCTGTGTACCTGGTAGCCAGGATTCCATATGACACTAGCAAATTCAAGGCAGCTACGTACGAGCGAGTTATAGAGGACCATTTTGGTCGACACTTTCTTGAAGTCTCGGGTATTGCGTTTTATGAATCCAAGCATTTTTAGGGATCTAGAGATAATCGAGTCATAATGTGCTCTGAAGTTTAATTCTGCGTCGAGCATTACCCCCAAGTCTCTGACCTGCCTTACTTCCTGGAGAGTGTTGCCTTGAATTGTGTATGCGGTTGATATTAGCCGCTTATTTTTGGTAAACTTGATGTGGGAGCACTTTACGGGGTTAAGTACCATATCATTCTGGGCACACCACAGATTTACGCGATCAAGGTCATCTTGTAGTTGTGTTGCATCTTCTGTAGTTCGTATCGCTTTGTACACTTTCATATCATCAGCAAACAAGGAGCACTCACTGTTACGTATGCAGTCAACGATATCATTGATGAAGATCAAGAATAGCACTGGACCGAGATGCGATCCCTGTGGCACACCTGATATTGCCTCATACAGGTTTGAAGAATAACCTTTTATCACCACTGATGACAGACGACCTGTTAAATACGAATTAAACCACATGTTTAGAGACCCGAGTACACCATAGCCCGCCAATTTGTGCAGAAGGATTCGATGATTTACCTTGTCGAAGGCACTAGAAAAATCAGTCTAAATGGCATCTACTTGTACTTTTTTGTCAAAATTGTTTGTTAGGTTGGTGATCAGAGATATGTTTTATGTTTGTTGTTTTGCGGATTACAGTTGTGAATTTTGAGTTTTAGTTCCTGTCGAGGTTGTGTGCTGACCGTCTTTGTGAAGCAGATGTATTTAGATTTAGCTATGTTGAGTGTAAGTAGATTGGATTTCAACCACGCGTCGATCTTGCGGAGCCCCATCTCAGCAGCACCAAAGATCGCTTCCCAATTCTTGCCTGTGAATGCTACAACCGTGTCATCTGCGTATGAAATAACATGTCCATGGCCATGGTAGTAAGATCGTTAATGTAGACAAGAAACAGGGTCTGCCCAGCACGCTGCCTTGTGGGACGCCACAGGTCACCTCAGCATCTGTACTTGTATGGATTCCAATTTTAACCCTCTGACAACGATCCCGAAGGTAGTCAACTAGCAGATCCAGAGGTTTGCCTCTGATGCCGAAGTGTTCTAGTTTTTTTACAAGAATGGGGAGAGATACAGTGTCGAAGGCCTTTTTAAGTCAAGGAAAACAGCAAGGCACTGTTTCCCTTTGTCAACTTCTTTGCTCACCATCCATGTAAGTTTCAAAATTGCGTCTTCCGTCGATTTCCCTTGCATAAATCCAAATTGAAATTTTGATAATAGATTGTATTTGTTAAAGTAGCTTGATAGTCTAGTAATAATAAGTTTCTCTATTATTTTTGAGATTGATGTGAGCACTGAAATCGGCCTGTAATTATTCGGGTCGGTTCTCTCTCCACTCTTATAAACCGGCGTAATTAGCGACTGTTTTAGCAGTTTCGGAAATACACCTTGGGCAAAACATAGATTCGCTAGGTGGCTAATCACGGGCACTATAGTGGTTTTTTCAATTCAATTCAAATAATTTATTTCGGAACATTGTCCATAGTTGTTAGTGAAATCAAAAATATATGAAAAACTTAATTCTAGTGTTAGTGGGTACATGAAATATAAACATTAGGTATTAAACCAAACAATGAATATCGTTCCAGTGTTTCTGGATACGGCCTTCAAATCTGTCAACAATGGTACTCAGTAGAGTGTTTGGGCTGCCCCGAATTCTGCGCACCACGGATGCTACCATTTTGCGCATAATAGCGGCAAACCCGTCAACATGCGCATCAGCGAACATCCCCGACGAGCTACAGAAACGAGGCATTAAAATGTTTTCAACCTCACGGGGATCTGTTTCTAGTAAAACGAAAGATGACAGTGTGGCGCTATTATTATGTATGGTACCGGTGTCGGTTCTAGGGATGCAGCAAGATTTTTTCCAATGTTACAGAAAAACTCATTGACGCAATTGACAGCATACTTGGGAACAGGTTTGTGTTTGAGTAGTTCAGTGTTGGAGGTTTTGGTGGCTTTATAATTGGTTATTGACTTTATTGATGTCCAGAGACTCTTAGGGTTATTTGTTTTTTCCAGTAAATTCCGATCATAATGTCGTTTAAGTTTTTTTATTAAATTACATAAGTAATTCCGATATCTCCTAAATGTGACCTTTAGAACCTCATTATCTGGGTCCGCCTTTAGCTTCAACTGCATTTTATTCCTGTTTCTGATACATCGCAGAATACCCGGAGTTATCCATGGCTTAATAGTTCTTCGGTTTCTGGGTATTTTACAGACTTTTTTACTTTCATTGAATGATTTGTTAAGTTTATGAATAAGTTGCTGTATTATGACGTTAGGGTTGTTCCTTAAAAGGAGGGAATTCAGGTTTTTTTCTAATAGATTTTTGGCTGCGTTTGCATAATTAGTTACTTCAATAGTTTTAGGAGTTGCTTTTTTACCATAGTTAAAAGAAAAGATCAAGAGTGTGGTGCTGTGATCTGTGATTGATGTGTTAAGGACGGCTGTGTAGGCGGTGGTTGAGGTTTTGTTTATTTTTAACATGATATGGTCTAAACAGTTACCTAATCGGGTTAGTTTGATTAGTCCAGGGAGACTCTACTGACTGGCGTAAAAAAAAAACAACAATAACAAAGTATTGCAATACATTTATTGAAATCAAACCTTAAAAGATACAAGAAATAGTACATTACTGCAGAGGCCGTGAAGTAAGGAATTGCTGGACGAGGTTGGACTGAGTCGTAGACGAGGCCGGATACATCGAGGCCAGCAAAAGATGCTTTTCTCAAAAGATGTGAGGAAATATTAAAATTTAAATAAATACAAGGTAATCAATTAAACAATTGTGTAATTTGCCGCCTTTTTTATTTTTTAAACACGCCATTTGAACAAGCCGGTCGAGCACCATGTTCAACCGCAAATAAGTATTAGATTTTGTTTTTTTTTATTATTATGCTCACATTACATATTTTGTGATTATGCTTACAGAGTCTATATAATACAGTCGATATTGTTCAACCTCGAAATTTCGGGGAGTTTGATGAAATTTGGTACGAATGTTCGTTGGAAGCCCTGTTTTCGTCTCCCAAAAGTCCCCGGGTCAGGACCTTGTAGAACAGCCGCTATCTTGGGAAATATACTCCATCCGTAAGAAATTCAGGTTTGGTTCGAAACCTACGTATTCTATGAAAACATGATCTACAGCAACATTAAAGCTGAATACATTCTGCACAACCCTGTACTACACAACCTTGACGAGAAAACGTGTATTCGTGGAGAAAAACGCATCCACATGTAAAATTTTCTCTTAATGTCCTTCCAGGGAAGATTCTCCGAATTTGGAGCTCGGGAGAATTTCAAATCCACTTTGATTTACACAATAGGATATAAACTATATTAATAATAACATTTTACCCGACTACGGCTAAACCCAAAAGAACGGTAATGGATTAAATTTCTCGTTTAGTAGTGATAGTTTGCTACCACCTCCAGTAGGTCGATCACGTAACGCATTGTACGAACGTCGGGTAGGTCTAAATGTCACTTTTTATATGGAAAATTGACAGTTAAATTGTACCGACGCGCGTTCGGAACGTTACGTGTTTACCCTCCAGGTCAAGATGCTTGATGAATTCCAAAAAATGAGGTGGTGTTCGATTTCTCTTAATGCAGACAACGTGTTTGCGCACATCGAGTTTAAAAAAAAATATGGCGGGCGCGTGTGTGTCAATAATTTTCAAGGAAAATGCAAAATGAAGTATACATTTCAAGATAGCGGTTTACCAATATAGTCCCTGATGTTGAAATTTTAAGACATGTTAACAGAGGTTTTGGTGAGTGTGTGTAGTGAACTTGACTACTGTCACTTGGATTTTGCTCCATTTTTTGCCCTAAATTATGTTTTGACCATCACATTTTGAAGTTTCAGTAATACGCCCCGCATCAATAATGTTAAATGTATAGCGTATAGCACTGGCGTGTTACAGACCCATCTACTAATGTCATGTTTATTGTAATCTGTCCGATAAATTAAGTGCTAGAAGCAAAATTGTGATTTCAGATTTGGTCTCCACTCACGCCCGCCATATTGTTTTTTTTTTAACTCGATGTGCGCCAACACGTTGTCAGCATTAAGAGAAATCGAGCACCACCTCATTTTTTGGAATTCATCAAGCATCTTGACCTGGAGGTGGTAGCAAACTATCACTACTTAACGAGAAATTTAATCCATTATCATTATTTTGGGCTTAGCCGTAGTCGGGTAAAATGTTATTATTAATATAGTTCATATCCTATTGTGTAAATCAAAGTGAATTTCAAATTCTCCCGAGCTCCAAATTCGGAGAATCTTCCCCGGAAGGACATTAAGGGAAAATCTCACATGTGGATGCATTTTTCTCCACGAAGACACGTTTTCTCGTCAAGGTTGTGTACTACAGGATTGTGCAGAATGTATTCAGCTTTAATGTTGTTGTAGATCATGTTTTCATAGAATACGTAGGTTTCGAACCAAACCTGAATTTCTTACGAATGGAGTATATTTCCCAAGATAGTGGCCGTTCTACAACGTCCTGACCCGGGGACTTTTGGGAGACGAACACAGGGCTTCCAACGAACATTCGTACCAAATTTCATTAAACTCCCCGAGATTTCGAGGTTGAACAATATCGACTGTATTACTAGTGGTGGTTGGCAGTATGTAATTTTTCCTTTGTCAGTTTAATATTAGTATGCTAATTTAAAAAGTTAGAGTAGCGGACAATAATGGTTTTATTTAAGGTTTTCGAGGGGTTTTCATACATTACTTCTTGGCGTAAGGTCAACCAGAAACTTCAAGTCTTCATTTCATGATATTAACGCATACATTTTTGAGCATGTTTGACAAAAGAATATTATAGAAAGTAAAACTAAAATTTATTCACTTAGTATTTGAATAATCAATGGGTTAGGTTAATGAACATCATCAGCGCTGTGTTGCTTTTTAACCCCCGACGCAAAAACAGTGTTATTAGTTTGACGTGTCTGTGTGTCTGTGTGTATGTCTGTGGCATCATAGTTCCTCAACAAATGGACCGATAAAAATGCGGCTTTTTATCCGAAAGCTGATGTATTCGAGATGGTTCTTAACCAAGTTTAAACAAAATTGGTTCAGCCGTTTTTGAGATATTTAACTTTGAAATGAAAATGTCGGGAGTTTTACAACTTTTCCAAGTTGCAGTTAATGCAACATGCTTTTTGTACAAGCATAAAAAAGTCAAAATACTGTAACCCGACTACCGAAAACTAACTGAAAAAAAAATATTTATTTTCATACAAAAGGCAGCTTAATGTAACCCTGAGCATAATTTCGAATCTATTGACACCTCATTTAACAGAATCGGTTCAGCATCTTCAAACGCTACGGTGGAACAGACGTAAAAAACTGAGCGCGTCTCGCCATCAAACGTCACAGTTTGGCTAGCATATAAATGTTTAGTAGATAAGTTGTAATTTGAATATATAAATAATAAAACTACAAACAAAAACTGCTAAATCCCTTCCTCCCGTAGTTGGGCAAAGTAGAAAAGCTTTCATGTACACTACATAAACAAAACCCTTAACATTAAAACAAAACACAAATCAGATAAATGGCAACAGAAACGTGGGTATAGTTCCTAAGACCATCAGCCGGTGAAATTTAGTCCTACGGACGCCACGCCACTAATTAAGATGTCACTTGGTTATTCCCCTGATTTTACCGCCATACGGCTATTTCAGGCTACTTCCCTGGGCACCCTGTATCTGTTCCACAACTCCTGGCTTCATTATTTTTACGGGCACTCCTGGTAAAGGTTTTCCACATCCGCATGTCTGCTCCAGCTTGCCAGCTTTCCCTGGTACTCCTGGTTGCCCTGGTTTTGTTGGTTCCCCTGGTTCCCCTGGTGAACCTTTTCCACATCCACACGGCTCAGGCTTGCCTGACTGTCCTGGATTCCCTGGTTCCCCTGGTTTGTCTAGGTTGCCCGGTTCACCCGGTTTTCCTGGCTTTCCTGTTATGTCTGTGGATAGAAAAAAACGTACATCACTGACCAAAACATACAAAAATAAGCGGAAATAATATATAATGATTCAATTTTGTTTAATAGATAGAGTCATTCAAGAAGAAGGTTTATATGTATAATGTAATACATGCATGTGTTTTTAGGGTTTCGTAGCCAAATAATAATATTTTTATTTATAATTACTAATATCACTTTTAACAAGGAAGAAAACAATACAATACCTAAAACTAAAATTAAATAATAAAAACAGCAACATTGATAATTAAGTGTCGAATAACCCGCCCCGGGTTACTCCAGGCGCAAAGGTGCCCATCACACTTGCCGCATTGCCGCGCTGAACAGCTATGGCTAACCTTTGCACTAAAAATGACCTAGAGCGGGGATCGAGACCTCTCTCTTGTAAGCGGCGCCCCACTTCCTTGAAAAAGATTTTGGCTTCTGCGCACCAACATCCAGTAACCTCCACCGCAAGAGGAACGAATAAATAATTTGAGAGACCCGAGTACTTGTCCCTCTTCCGTACTGCCGCCAGCTCAGCCAATATATAATATATATAGTATATTTATACGTATAAAACTCTTGGAATTAGGTGTCAAAGCGGACCCCGATCTACATTAGGGGCACAACCGTGAATAACGCTAGGAGGATGATGATAAAACTCTTGCGTTACTGGTCGATTGACAGACAGCGCACAGCCTAAACCGCTTAAGAAATAAGCATGGGGAACTGAAATATTCTTTACAGTACGTGAAAGAACTAAGAAAGGGTTTTTCGAAATTCAACCCCAAAGGGGGTGAAATAGGGGTTAAACCGTGGTATGGAAATCGTTCATTTGGAAAATTGTAGACTTGAATCTTTGTACGAAGGTTTCTTTCTAAAAGGCAAAATAAATGTTAATAGCGTTGTTATAAAAATTCATCCCATGAGGGGGTTGCAAAATATTTGAAAGTTTGTATGGGAAACATGTCGTTTTTAAAGTTAGACGTTTAAAACTTCGGTCATAAGCTTCTAATGCACAGTCAAAAACATTGATAAGGACATTTTTTCTAATTCATGCCTTGAATGGGTTAAGATGGGGGTTGAAAGTTCACATAAGCAATATGTGATTTTTAATAATAAACTGTGGCTAGAAACATGAAAGCAGGACAGCAGGTTTCTTTTTAACCGACCTCAAAAAAGGAGGAGGTTTTATAATCCACTGTAACTTTTAAAAAAAATATGTATGTTCGACGATTTCTCCGTCAATTAAGTAGACCGATTTCAAAAAATATTTTTTTAATCGAAAGAGTATAAATCCTGAGTTAGTCTCATTGTCACCAAGTAAGTGTTGAGTTTCTAATGTATATCTATACATATAATAAAGCTGAAGAGGGTCGAAAGTCTGTACATGGAAGATATTCGAAAAAAAATTGGCTAGGGATACTTAGAATCGATAACAGAACACGTTCCAACAGTTTTTAGAATTTTTGTCTGTTTGTCTGTTTATCTGTTTGTCTGTTTATCTGTTTGTCTGTTTATGTGACCGCGCATCACGTGAAAACGGCTGAACCGATTAAGATGAAATTTGGTATCGAGATAGTTTGAGTCCTGGGGAAGGACTAAGGGTAGTTTTTATCCTGGAAATCAACCCCTAAGGAGATAAAATGGGGGGTGGAAATTTGTATGGAGCTACTTAAACCGCTGCACCGATTTGGATGACATTTGGTGTATGATTAGTTTGAGTCCCGGAGAAGGTTAAAGGATAGGTTTCATTCCGAAAATCTTCCCTTTAGGGGGTAAAATGGGGGGGGGGGGAAATTGGATGTAACCCATTTTGATGAAATTTGGTTTAGAGGTAGTTTAAGTTCTGGGGAAGGACATTGGATAGTTTTTATTCCGGAAATCTTTCCCTGAGGGGGTGAAATTGGGGGTGAAATTTTGGATGGACTCCGTTTAGATCAAATTTGGTATAGATATAGTTTGAGTCCCGGAGAATGACAATGGATAGTTTGAATCCTGAAAATCATCCCCCAAGGGGATAAAATAGGGATAAAAATGTGGATAAATCCCATTTTGTTAAAATTTGGTATATAGATAGGAGTCCCAGGAAAGATTGCAGATGCATAGTTTTTATCCTGAAAAATCATCTCCTGAGGGGGTGAAAATTTGGATAGAACCCATTTACGGTATAGCGAGTTGGAGTATTGGGGAAGGACATAAGATAGTTTTATCCCGAAAATTATACCCCCAATTAAACCCCCTTAGGGGATGCCCTAAGGGGGTGTAATTGGGGGTGAAAATTTGTTTGTGACCCATTTTGATGAAATTTGGTTAAAAGATAGTTTGAGTCCTGGGAAAGGACATATGATAGTTTAAAATTCCAGAAAGCATCCCCTAATGGCGTGAAATTGGGGTGAAAATTTAGATGTAACCCATTTAGATGAAATTTGGTATAAAGATAGTTTGAGTCCCGGAGTATGACACCGGATAGTTTTAATCCCGAAAATCATCCCCTCAGGGATGAAATAGGGGGTGAAAATTTGGATAAGACCCATTTAGATGAAATTTGGTAAAGTGATAGAAGGAGTCCCAGGACTCCCAGGGAAGGACAATACATTATTTTTATCCCGAAAAATAATTTCCTGAGGTGGTGAAATGAGGGTTGAAGATTTGGATAGAACCCATTTAGATTAAACTTGGTATAGAGAGAGGTAGATTCCTAGGAAAAGACATAGAATAATTTCTATTCCGGAATACATGAAAGGAGGAAATCATCCTCTAAGGGGGTGAGAAATGGTGGATGAAAATTTGGATTGAACCCAGTTACGGTATAGCGATAGTTGGAGTCCTGGGGAAGGACATAGGATAGTTTTATCCCGAAAATCATCCCCTACGGGGGTGTAATTGGGGTTGGAAATTTGTTTGTGACACATTTTGATAAAATTTGGTTGACAGATAGTTTGAGGTTTCTATTCCGGAAATCATCCCCTAAGGAGGTGAAATGGGGGTAAAAATTTGGATGTAGCCCATTGAGATGAAATTTGGTATAGAGATAGATTGAGTCCCGGAGAATGACAACGGATAGTTTTTATCCCAAAAATTATAGGGTTTTTATCCGAAAATCATCTAAGAAGGTGAAATGAGGGGTGAAATTTGGATGGAACCCATTTAGATGAAATTTGGTTTAGAGTTAACTTGAGTCCCGGAGAATGACAACGGATATTTTCAATCCCGATAATCATCCCCTAAACTAAAGGTATGAAATAGAGGGTGAAAATTTGGATAAAATCCATTTAAGTGAAATTTGGTATAGAGATAGTGGGAGTCCCAGGGAAGGACAATTCATAGTTTTATCCTGAAAAATCATCTCCTGAGGGGGTGAAATGAGGGGTGAAAATTAGTATAGAACCCATTTAGGTGAAATTCGGTATAGAGAGTTCCGGGAAAGGAAGACGCGTAGTTTTTGTAACGAAAATCTTCGCCTGAGAGGATGAAATGAGGGTGAAGATTTGGATGGAACTCATTCAGATGAAATCTGGTTAAGAGATAGTTCGAGTCCTGGGAAAGGAAATATGATAGTTTTTATTCCGCAGATCATCTCCTAAGGGGGTGAAAAGGGGGTGAAAATTTGGATGAAAACCATTTACGGTATAGCGATAGTTGGAAGTCCTGGGGAAGGACATAGGATAGTTTTATCCCGAAAATCCTCCCCTAAGGGTTGAAAATTTGGATTTGAGTGACCCATTTAGATTAAATTTGGTTTACAGATAGTTTGAGTTCTGGAAAAGGACAGAGGATAGTTTTAATCCCGGAAATGATCTCTTAAGGGGGTGAAATGGTGGGTGCATATTTGTATGGAGCTACTATACAACCCATTTAGATAAAATGTTGTATAGAGGTATTTAGTAGGCGCGGCGTTGGTAGGCCCCCCACTAGGTGGACTGATGACCTGGTAAAGGTCGCGGGAGGCCGCTGGATGCGGGTGGTGCAGGATTGGTCACTTTGGAACTCTTTGGGGGAGGCCTATGTCCAGCAGTGAACGTCTTTCGGCTGATATTATTATGATGATGATAAAAATAGTTTGAGTCTCGGGGAAGGACATAGGATAGTTTTTATATCGGAAATCTACCCCTAAAAGGGAGATGGAGGGTGAAAGTTTGTATTGAGCTACGATATAAACGAGTTCTACGCGGACGAAGTCGCGGGCAAAAGCTAGTTATTAATATTAGGGTGGATTCTAGTTGATATTTACATTCGAGGGTACTTGCATTTGCTACAAATTTGTCACATCTCCTATCCCTTTTTATCACGTGCACATCGGAAAGCATGCGCTCTCACTCGGTGCATCTAATTGATTGGCTGTATTAATGGCCAGACTCTTAACCGAATTTTGAACTGAACGCACGTCCCGTGAAATGTTCTCGGTTCCAATGGTGATTCCAAGAAACGCCACGCGTCATCTATAAACTTCATAATATGGTGTACATCAGTCCGGGCACGCCCAGGAGTTAACTATTGTGCTGGACGTGGAAAGAGGCAGCTGCCGTTGAAGAAAGGATTGCCCAGATTCTGAAGGTTAGTGCACGTGGTTCCTCTGTTCCCAAGCAGCCCCTAACCAGTTGGCAACTTGCAAGTGTCGCGCGTGGACTTTCTTATTCTAAAATATACAGTCCACTTTCATCAATTAATTTTTACCGCCCCTTTTGGTGCTTTAAGGTCATATCGAAGGTCAACCCCTCATTATTATTTTTCTCCGCACTCCATATATGGATTAAGTATCTCCATAATTTTTTGGTCACTTCGTCCACGGATGCGGTTACCTTTAGTCACTTGTTGGATACGCCATTTTTGGGTATAAACTATACGATCATTGTGCTAAGTAATTGAAATAGTCTGTCGAATATCTACTTTAATCTCCCGCATCGATAACTATTTTACCTTATTTTTGCACCCGCATTACATAGTCGCGTCGTTGCGTCGTTGACTCTGAGGGCTCCCCGCGTTCGGTTCGATATAAGTCGCGTTTGCCCGAGCAAATTCCGCTTAGATTTAAAGTAGAGACACTTTGCGAGTACGATAAGCATTACACAGAAATATAAATGGTGTTAAAGGATATGGCATTTTGACTAATCGACCGGTAGGCTCACCAGCCCAAGATATACCTCAAGAGGACCCTTGACAGAAAAGGTTCAAGGACTTGGTCCGACTGAAATCCCAGCAATTGGGGCGCCCAATGTCGTTTCAAAGGCTACGGGCATATTAGTGTCTGAGCTTTTAATTTTGTCGGACATTAATATTTCACTATAAAGTTGTACGCCTAAAAGCATGTCGATGGGCCCCGGTTGCGAAAAGTCGTCGTCCGCCAGCGGCAGGTTACGAACAAACTCAATAGCTTCTCGGTCTACGCGCGCGTCGGGTAGCTGTGACGTAATTTGTCCCATTACTAAGGGGTTGACGGCGTATTCGCGATCATCACCGAATCGAGGTGTGAACTTCAACGATGTCATACCTAAAATCTTCTGCGTGGCGCCTCCGATACCTTGCACTTCGTTATATGGTGTTTGTTTACTAACAGGAAGTGAAAGGCGCTTACAACTCTAAACATTAATGGGTCTCTTTCTTTGCCTTTCGTTCTGTTACATACTGTATACTCATCCAAATAATAATAAATACGCAAACTTCAATGGCCACATAAATACGTATAGCCTATATGGCAAGTTCAAAAACTTGTATAAAATCAAAATTACATAATTAGTATCCTGCAAATGACGCACAATATTGTAGTCATATTTTATAGATTCAATAACTGCTACGAAAATATGTATAAGTACAAAATATAAATCTGCAAAGATCAACTTTACGGTCTTTTCACACGAAACAAATATGAATAGAATGTTTTGACATTTCATGAAAACAGTGCAGACTTGTCATTGCATATGTTTGTCTCATATTTTGAGCTGTCACGATTTTGGCATAGCGCGATTTTGCAATAATGAAGAGGTATCTAATGCGTTTCAATATTTCGTCTAAGCAGACGTCAGATACCATGACCCTGTGGTTTAGTGGTATAACTGCCGAGTCATATGTTGTCCTGGTTTCTAATCCTGCAGTTAGATGTTTCTTTTTATTTTTTATTTTATATTGTTTCCAGACCATGTTGGTATGTTACAAAAGTTACAATAGCTACCTACTTATAAAATAAAAAAAATGCATATTGACTCAAACCTTTCAAATACTCCCAAGGAGTCTCGTTTGAGCCGCCATCCCGGACGGACGCCCTTTACGAGCCCTTACCGTCCGCTGTCATTGTATCCCTATATTGCATAAAAAGCGACAGATGTAACTACCTAAGCGCCCACTGCGGTCTCTATCGCCTATCCACGCTGTCCGTTCCGATATTTTGCTTCGATACTCGTAGACTCATTTCGCGATACTGGGTCTACAAAAATTGTGCAGTGCGTCTATATATTATATAACAGTGAGTGCAACTGATTCGTGTGCCGACCTTCTATCGTCTTCGCCAGCTACGACGACGCTTGTCCAAGTTGAAGCTATAAACTCGGTGAGATCTGTCCATTGTATTGTATTTACGCTTAAATGTTAAATGGCGGGCCCTGATGTAGCAAACCAACCTTGACTGATTCGTCCCAAGAAGGCAGGAATGTATTCTTGTCTACACAGCGCGTAAAAATACAGAACTCCTCTTGTTTATGATATGTCGACGCACTGCTCATCCACCTGGTTGATATTTCTCCAGTTACTAACAACTATCGGTCTATAAACCCCCACTAGTTAATTATCTATATGTGGTATACAATATTATTTACATCATCATTTACTTCCTTTTAATCGTCCCCATTTAACAGTAGACATATACTCAACAAGGGTTGCATGCTGTTCTGTGCCATTCAAAGACTTTCGGTGCAAAAGGCATAAAACCTTAGATGATAAGTTTTATAATGGCCATCGATTGTCTGTGGCTGTATTACGTGGAAAATGTATTATTTTATTTAGTACTAGCTTTTGCCCGCGACTTCGTCCGCGTAGAACTCGTTTATATCGTAGCTCAATACAAACTTTCACCCTCCATCTCCCTTTTAGGGGTAGATTTCCGATATAAAAACTATCCTATGTCCTTCCCCGAGACTCAAACTATTTTCATCATCATCATAATAATATCAGCCGAAAGACGTTCACTGCTGGACATAGGCCTCCCCCAAAGAGTTCCAAAGTGACCAATCCTGCACCACCCGCATCCAGCGGCCTCCCGCGACCTTTACCAGGTCATCAGTCCACCTAGTGGGGGGCCTACCAACGCCGCGCCTACTAAATACCTCTATACAACATTTTATCTAAATGGGTTGTATAGTAGCTCCAAACAAATATGCACCCCCCATTTCACCCCCTTAAGAGATCATTTCCGGGATTAAAACTATCCTCTGTCCTTTTCCAGAACTCAAACTATCTGTAAACCAAATTTAATCTAAATGGGTCACTCAAATCCAAATTTTCAACCCTTAGGGGAGGATTTTCGGGATAAAACTATCCTATGTCCTTCCCCAGGACTTCCAACTATCGCTATACCGTAAATGGTTTTCATCCAAATTTTCACCCCCTTTTCACCCCCTTAGGAGATGATCTGCGGAATAAAAACTATCATATTTCCTTTCCCAGGACTCGAACTATCTCTTAACCAGATTTCATCTGAATGAGTTCCATCCAAATCTTCACCCTCATTTCATCCTCTCAGGCGAAGATTTTCGTTACAAAAACTACGCGTCTTCCTTTCCCGGAACTCCAACTATCTCTATACCGAATTTCACCTAAATGGGTTCTATACTAATTTTCACCCCTCATTTCACCCCCTCAGGAGATGATTTTTCAGGATAAAACTATGAATTGTCCTTCCCTGGGACTCCCACTATCTCTATACCAAATTTCACTTAAATGGATTTTATCCAAATTTTCACCCTCTATTTCATACCTTTAGTTTAGGGGATGATTATCGGGATTGAAAATATCCGTTGTCATTCTCCGGGACTCAAGTTAACTCTAAACCAAATTTCATCTAAATGGGTTCCATCCAAATTTCACCCCTCATTTCACCTTCTTAGATGATTTTCGGATAAAAACCCTATAATTTTTGGGATAAAAACTATCCGTTGTCATTCTCCGGGACTCAATCTATCTCTATACCAAATTTCATCTCAATGGGCTACATCCAAATTTTTACCCCCATTTCACCTCCTTAGGGGATGATTTCCGGAATAGAAACCTCAAACTATCTGTCAACCAAATTTTATCAAAATGTGTCACAAACAAATTTCCAACCCCAATTACACCCCCGTAGGGGATGATTTTCGGGATAAAACTATCCTATGTCCTTCCCCAGGACTCCAACTATCGCTATACCGTAACTGGGTTCAATCCAAATTTTCATCCACCATTTCTCACCCCCTTAGAGGATGATTTCCTCCTTTCATGTATTCCGGAATAGAAATTATTCTATGTCTTTTCCTAGGAATCTACCTCTCTCTATACCAAGTTTAATCTAAATGGGTTCTATCCAAATCTTCAACCCTCATTTCACCACCTCAGGAAATTATTTTTCGGGATAAAAATAATGTATTGTCCTTCCCTGGGAGTCCTGGGACTCCTTCTATCACTTTACCAAATTTCATCTAAATGGGTCTTATCCAAATTTTCACCCCCTATTTCATCCCTGAGGGGATGATTTTCGGGATTAAAACTATCCGGTGTCATACTCCGGGACTCAAACTATCTTTATACCAAATTTCATCTAAATGGGTTACATCTAAATTTTCACCCCAATTTCACGCCATTAGGGGATGCTTTCTGGAATTTTAAACTATCATATGTCCTTTCCCAGGACTCAAACTATCTTTTAACCAAATTTCATCAAAATGGGTCACAAACAAATTTTCACCCCCAATTACACCCCCTTAGGGCATCCCCTAAGGGGGTTTAATTGGGGGTATAATTTTCGGGATAAAACTATCTTATGTCCTTCCCCAATACTCCAACTCGCTATACCGTAAATGGGTTCTATCCAAATTTTCACCCCCTCAGGAGATGATTTTTCAGGATAAAAACTATGCATCTGCAATCTTTCCTGGGACTCCTATCTATATACCAAATTTTAACAAAATGGGATTTATCCACATTTTTATCCCTATTTTATCCCCTTGGGGGATGATTTTCAGGATTCAAACTATCCATTGTCATTCTCCGGGACTCAAACTATATCTATACCAAATTTGATCTAAACGGAGTCCATCCAAAATTTCACCCCCCATTTCACCCCCTCAGGGAAAGATTTCCGGAATAAAAACTATCCAATGTCCTTCCCCAGAACTTAAACTACCTCTAAACCAAATTTCATCAAAATGGGTTACATCCAATTTCCCCCCCCCCCCCCCCCATTTTACCCCCTAAAGGGAAGATTTTCGGAATGAAACCTATCCTTTAACCTTCTCCGGGACTCAAACTAATCATACACCAAATGTCATCCAAATCGGTGCAGCGGTTTAAGTAGCTCCATACAAATTTCCACCCCCCATTTTATCTCCTTAGGGGTTGATTTCCAGGATAAAAACTACCCTAAGTCCTTCCCCAGGACTCAAACTATCTCGATACCAAATTTCATCTTAATCGGTTCAGCCGTTTTCACGTGATGCGCGGTCACATAAACAGACAAACAGATAAACAGACAAACAGATAAACAGACAAACAGACAAACAGACAAAAATTCTAAAAACTGTTGGAACGTGTTCTGTTATCGATTCTAAGTATCCCTAGCCAATTTTTTTTCGAATATCTTCCATGTACAGACTTTCGACCCTCTTCAGCTTTATTATATGTATAGATGTTTAGAATTGTATATTATCCATTGGATTAGTTTAGGTCCTCTAGATTATTACTTACTAGCTTCTGCCCGCGACTCCGTCCGCGTGGGACGGACAGACGGACGGACAGACGCACTTTCGCATTTATAGTATTTATTGTTGTGGAATTAAGGATTATGGACTATGGGCGTGTGGCGGCGTGTCGCGAATGGCCCATTTATTTTAGAGTCCAGCTACTGACTAAAGCTGCTTAAATTACATATGTAATTTAAACGTGTACTTATTGATACACGATATGGTCCCTTGGGTGCTGACTGGCAAGTGCGAGCGCACACGCGCGCCCCACGCAACCTTGACGATAGGTATCCATAATTGAGATGCATTTACTCGCCCTGCCTATTGCCACCATTATGAAATTTAATAGATACAACTTCGCAGGCATAAAGTGCCTACCATTTGGCGCATTATATCGCACTTCTCACATCTGGTCACACCGTAGCCATTTTGGGTGATTGCTTTCACCTAACGGGTAATATACAATCATTGTTTTTTCCTTAGAGCTCATAGCGCAAGCTTCCCATTATAAAATGCTCTTTTGAACCACTGAGTTATGGACAATGGATAGAATAGAGAACGGCCGTAGCACTGTCGCCCGCCACGAACCCGAGATAAGAAGCGCAAAAACAAAAAGAAAAATGTAAACAATTAGTCACTTCTTGCTTTGCGCCTACCAAGAAACTTGGAGAAAACACACGTGCAGTCACGGTACACGAAGGACCCCACAATAAAACAAGATCGTAATGGCCGACGACCGACAAGCTTGAAAATGAATGAATTGTGCAGATTCCAAAAGACTGAAATTGAAACAAAAAATGAAACAAGAAAATGAAAGGAAAGTGAACCGTCCGATATTACCTTACGAACTAAATGCCATTCGCAGATGGATCATAAATTTAATATGATCCCCCGCCCTGGGCGTATGGTCACATGGTTGTTGGAAGATAAATGGCTAGAGTACCTAAATGCTCTGGGAATGCCGTATGAGGCGGTGTTGTGGATGCCCTGCCTAAGGATAACCGACTAAGTAATTGCCGTGTACACCTACTTACTACCTGTAATCTGATTTTGGTGCAGAAATGAGTGTTGCTACCTATTCACTGATGAACGACTATAGTAAAAGTGTATTTTATAATGAGTGCAAATGTTAGGTGTGAGTTAAGATGGCAGCATGTGCAGGTGTGCTGAAGCTGAATAAACCGGTGAAGGGTTTTGAGACGAAGGTTTTAGCGGAGAAAGTTAAAGGGGTTAAGAGTGCATTAAGATGGTAACATGTACAGATACTAAATAAACAGTGAAGTGATTTGAGTGGGAAATTTTAACGGAGAAGTAAGTGTTGAAAACTAGTTGGTAATGAGTGTTTAATGTCTCGGGGTTACATCGTCAACGTTCACTCCACATCTACATATGACAACCGCGCTAGCAGCAGTGATAAAGGTTAAAAATAACCAAATTTGATTACCTTGCCTAGTGAAGTAAGAAGTAAGGTACCTAACTATATGTCTAAATAAAACAAGTCTTAGAAAGCACCTTCACGAAAGCACTTCACAAAGACACGCACACAGCCGAGCCCCAACTACTGAGGAAAGGAAAAGTCTACAGCCACAGTTACATAAACTTGATACTCGACTCGACCAATGTACAGCAGCATGATACACCAACTCAGCGAATCAAGAGGTGGACATTCATCATTGGTTGACTTCTGAGACAAAAAAGAAGATGAGAACGAAGAAAAATAGGACACAGAATCATCGTGTCTTGATTAACAATTGCGATAAGCGCGAAGAGGTTCAATGTCAGAACCTGGGGGTTAAATATAAAAAAGGGGAGGGACCAAGCAGTCAAAAACTAATCATCTATATTACACACCAAGTATAGTATATATCTACCCCACGCTGGCTTAACGATGCCTGAATTCGGGTCGGCTCCAACTCCCGTCTCTCCAACCATCCTGACTGCACACCTACACTCCCGTCCTATCTACTTGGCTCTCCGGTTTCTCGGGCAGGAAGCTGTTGCCTGCGGCCGGGCGGCGGAAGTTGGTTCAAAATGGACATGCAAGCCCGCTTACCCTCATCATTATAGTATTTGCGGTTAAGTCGGTGCTCGGTTAAGGTTCTCATACCCCACTAACTTTCTGCCGCATATGCTACACTAGATGGGGTAAGCGAGCCTTCTTCGTTATTTTGCTCTAACACCTGCTCCCTCCTGAAGTCAGCACCTCTGAGTCCTTGCAGCAGAACTGCTGGCTGGATGAGTCACCAGAACAGAACAGAACAGAACATGACTCAAACCTTTCAAATACTCCCAAGTCTTTATTACGACGATAAATAAAACAAAATTAATAAAATCCATTTATTTCCACAAAAGGATTTCTCGTTTAAACTTTTTGAAATATTTTAAGACCAAAGTCTCAGAAATATATAGGTAAACACAACCCACCAAAAACATAAATATGTGAATGAATGCCAAGTTTTTAACGGCTTCGTTAATAAAAGAAATGAGATCTAACTAAATACCAAGATCTTCCAATGCTCCTTTGACCACAGCTCCTATCGCATAACGTTACGTGGTAAAAACAGTGATTTTCGGACGTTAATATCTCGAACTCGATTCATCATTCAGTCATTTAGGATTCGATAACAAGAAGACGGTCTATTAGACGGTCTATTAAATTGCAAGTTTGTAGGTCTACTAGTTCTTAAATGATCGCTTATACGATACATTTTCACCTTCAAAATGATTGAAAACCATAAGAAACGCTAAGTCAATATAATTTAAAAATCCTAAAGTGACATTATTTTAAATAGAGTAAATGTTGGCACAGTCGTATTACTTATATTGTTTTAGAAATCCAAAAATAAGAAAAACAAAAAATAATTATGGGCGGCGGGGTTTGAACTCGACTTATTGGTGTCACATACAGATTTACGGGAAAGAGGTAGACATTGCGCCACTGTGTGACGTTAGGTGACAAGTGAAAATATCAGCTGCATTCATTCAGCATACATTTAGTCCCACTGTTTCCTAATAGAGGCACTTTTGTAGATAAGTGTAGATTAAGTTTTACCCCTCTAGTTTGAGATAAGAAAACTGTTTGACAATGACACTCTGAAGTGACATTTAGCTTACGTTAATAGTAAAAACCTTTGGTAAAAACCGTATACAGATTCCAATTTTTTTTTTTGGCCTTGATTAAAGTCCTTTAAGCCAAACAGATTCCAAAAAAACTACCCATGGGTTGCCATTACAATGAAATAGTTTTGCATAGGTAAGTTTTTATTTTTCTAAATGATGCACGTATGTAATTTATTTACACATGATTGCAAAGTTAAAATTAAATGCAACCGCCTTAATAAATAATCTTATGTAAATGTTAATTTCCAAAATAGATATTAGATTTAAACAGTTTTGTAGAAGAAAAGTTCATATTACTGTGGTAATACTTCAGGTTTTAACAACATTTGGTAACTATTAATATTCTCATTATGTGCGTATCATCATCATCATCATATCAGCCGAAAGATGTCTGCTGCTGGACATAGGCCTCCCCCAAAGAGTGCCAAAATGACCGGTCCTGCGCCACCCGCATCCAGCGGACCTTTACCAGGTCATCAGTCCACCTTGTGGGGGGCCTACCCACGCCGCGCCTTCCGCTACGTGGTCGCCACTCGATATCCTTTCCGCCCCTACGGCCATCGGTTCTACGTGCAATGTGCCCCGCCCACTGATACTTAAGTTTAGCGATTTGGAGGGCAATATCGGTTACCTTGGTTCTGCTGCGGATAGGCTCATTTCTGATGCGATCACGCAGAGGAACTCCCAACATAGCCCTCTGCAATACTCTGCATTGCCCTTTGGGTGACTTATGTACGTATAATATTATTATAAATATTTTTGATATGCAAACTTTATAATAAACATGGCGGCTCTATGGCGACCATGACATCTCCCATTGTCACTTCATTCGATACGTTACGTTACGTATACATCAGCTACGTTTGGATTGATCAGGATTGATCGAATGCTTTTGGTACTCGTGGTAAATATACATTACACTATATTGTTGTTTTTTATTACTAAATACATATTTCATAACTAGTAGCTCCTCAGTCCCAGTGTAAAAACGTAGTGTGTATGAATGCCTGTATGTTTGTCAGTCAATCTCGTAAAAACGGCTCAATTGACTGTGATGAATTTTCGCACATGAATAGTTTGTGTAGAATACTTTTTATATCTGAAGTCATTCCCAAAGGAAATACATGTCTGGTATTTAATAATAGCATTGTTTTGATAACCTTATCGCAGACGAATTCGCTGGAAAAAGCTAGTAGGTACGTAATTGAGTACTTGGGGGGGTAGTGTTTTGTACATAGACAGATTGATGTACCAAGCAAGCCGAGATGTGTAAGGCGATAAATGCATAGAAAACATAAAAACATAGGGTAATATTCACATCTTAAGTAACAACGAAATAATATATTTTTCAACACACCTGCTCGTAAAGTAGGTCTTATTACAGCGTATTTACACTGATAATGCTGAATATTACCCATGCCGTGCCTTTTACATTACATTATCGCACTAGTGCCTTTTCATTACATATCTTTTTAAATATTAGCAAAATAATGCAGAATATTACCCATGCCGTGACTTTTACATTACATTATCGCACTAGTGCCTTTTCATTACATATCTTTTAACATTTTCATTTTTTATTTTTTTTCCTCGCAAATGTGTTGAAAAACGTCGAATGAAACACGTGAGCATTGGTCATTACACTTCTCGTCTCCATTAAGCCTTCGCCTTCGGCTCAGGCTTAAAAACCGACTCGAGTGTAATGACCAACTTAGCACACTTGTATCATAATGTACTAATGCATTGGTTGGTTACATCTGGACTGTTACAATGACAATGACATTTGTGACAGTGACATTCGTCCATCTTCAGTAACTTTTTTGGAATCTGTATACGGTTTTTAGTAAAGTCTGCGTAAATGCACCTCACAGCACCATTTTGCATATTATCGGACTACATTTTAAAAAGAAGCACTGTTCAGTGCAGATTGATTGCGATTCATAGGAAGTAACTGTAGTTAAGCATTTAGCCTTCCGCAGTTAGAAACACAGGTAGGTACTGGTAACAGTTTTGCGAAAAATTATGTGCAAAAACGGAAATTACTTTAGTGCGCCATCTGTTGGCAACTCTTTGGCAGGAACCTTTGATGTTCATCCTTAACCGAGTAAATGGATTAGCTTTGAATGGCTTTCCGATATATCAGTTGGTTACAGCGACAGCCGGCCGCAAATGCCAGAAAGTAACAATTTAAGTTCGTGTTTAAAAATAAAAAATCCTTTTTATATACAATTATTTTTACCTGGATTTCCTGGTGTTCTTGGGTTGGTAAGTTTGACTGGCTCTCCTGGTCCACATAGTTTGCCCAGTTTGCCTGGTTCTCCTGGTTTTACTGGTCCTTCTGGTTTATCTGATGCTCCTGGATTGGTAAGATTTCCTGGCTCTCCTGGTCCACATGGTTTGCCCGGTTTGCCTGGCTTTCCTGGTTTTACTAGTCCTTCTGGTAAATCTGGTGCTTCTATGTTGGTAGGGTTTCCTGGCTTTCCTGGTCCACATGGTTTGCCCAGTTTGCCTGGCTTTCCTGGTTTTTCTGGTCCATCTGGTTTATCTGGTGCACCTGGGTTGGAAGGGTTTCCTGGCTTTCCTGGTCCACATGGTTTGCCCAGTTTAACTGGCTTTCCTGGTTTTTCTGGTCCATCTGGTTTATCTGGTGCACCTGGGTTGGAAGGGTTTCCTGGATTTCCTGGTCCACATGGTTTACCCAGTTTGCCTGGCTTTCCTGGTTTTTCTGGTCCATCTGGTTTATCTGGTGCACCTGGGTTGGAAGGGTTTTCTGGCTCTCCTGGTCCACATGGTTTACCCGGTTTTTCTGGCTCTCCTGGTCCTTCTGGTTCATCTGGTGCTCCTGGGTTGGTAGGTTCTCCTGGTCCGCATGGTTTGCCCGGTTTGCCTAGCTTTCCTGGTTTTTCTGGTCCATCTGGTTTATCTGGTGCACCTGGGTTGCTAGGTATTCCTGGCTCTCCTGGTCTACATGTTTTTCCCGGTTCACCTTGCTTTCCTGGTTTTGCTGGTCCTTCTGGTTTATCTGGTGCTCCTGGGTTTGTAGGGTTTCCTGGCTCTCCTGGTCTACATGGTTTGCCCAGTTTGCCTGGTTCTCCTGGTTTTACTAGTCCTTCTGGTAAATCTGGTGCTTCTGGGTTGAAAGGGTTTCCTGGCTTTCCTGGTCCACATGGTTTGCCCAGTTTGCCTGGCTTTCCTGGTTTTTCTGGTCCATCTGGTTTATTTGGTGCACCTGGGTTGGAAGGGTTTTCTGGCTCTCCTGGTCCACATGGTTTGCCCGATTTTCCTGGTTCTCCTGGTCCTTTTGGTTCATCTGGTGCTCCTGGGTTGGAAGGATTTCCTGGTCCGCATGGTTTGCCCGGTTTGCCTAGCTTTTCTGGTTTTTCTGGTCCATCTGGTTTATCTGGTGCACCTGGGTTGCTAGGGTTTTCTGGCTCTCCTGGTCCACACGGTTTGCCTGGTTTGACTGGCTCTCCTAGTTTTACTGGTCCTTCTGGTTTATCTGGTGCTCCTGGGTTTGTAGAGTTTACTGGCTTTCCTGGTCCACATGGTTTGCCCGGTTTGTCTGGCTCTCCTGGTTTTACTGGTCCTTCTGGTTTATCTGGTGCTCCTGGCCTGGTAGGGTTTCCTGGTCCACATGTTTTGCCCGGTTTACCTGGCTTTCCTGGTTTTGCTGGTCCTTCTGGTTTATCTGGTGCTCCTGGGTTTGTAGGGTTTCCTGGCTTTCCTGGTCCACATGGTTTGCCCGGTTTGTCTGGCTCTCCTGGTTTTACCGGTCCTTCTGGTTTATCTGGTGCTCCTGGGCTGGTAGGGTTTCCTGGTCCACATGGTTCGCCCGGTTTGTCTGGCTCTCCTGGTTTTACTGGTCCTTCTGGTTTATCTGGTGCTCCTGGGTTTGAAGGGTTTCCTGGCTTTCCTGGTCCACATGGTTTGCCCGGTTTGTCTGGCTCTCCTGGTTTTACTGGTCCTTCTGGTTTATCTGGTGCTCCTGGGCTGGTAGGGTTTCCTGGTCCACATGTTTTGCCCGGTTTACCTGGCTTTCCTGGTTTTGCTGGTCCTTCTGGTTTATCTGGTGCTCCTGGGTTTGTAGGGTTTCCTGGCTTTCCTGGTCCACATGGTTTGCCCGGTTTGTCTGGCTCTCCTGGTTTTACTGGTCCTTCTGGTTTATCTGGTGCTCCTGGGCTGGTAGGGTTTCCTGGTCCACATGTTTTGCCCGGTTCACCTGGCTTTCCTGGTTTTGCTGGTCCTTCTGGTTTATCTGGTGCTCCTGGGTTTGTAGGGTTTCCTGGCTTTCCTGGTCCACATGGTTTGCCCGGTTTGTCTGGCTCTCCTGGTTTTACTGGTCCTTCTGGTTTATCTGGTGCTCCTGGGTTTGTAGGGTTTCCTGGCTTTCCTGGTCCACATGGTTTGCCCGGTTTGTCTGGCTCTCCTGGTTTTACTGATCCTTCTGGTTTATCTGGTGCTCCTGAGCTGGTAGGGTTTCCTGGTCCACATGTTTTGCCCGGTTCACCTGGCTTGCCTGGTTTTGCGGGTCCTTCTGGTTTATCTGGTGCTCCTGGGTTTGTAGGGTTTCCTGGCTTTCCTGGTCCACATGGTTTGCCCGGTTTGTCTGGCTCTCCTGGTTTTACTGGTCCTTCTGGTTTATCTGGTGCTCCTGGGCTGGTAGGGTTTCCTGGTCCACATGGTTTGCCCGGTTTGTCTGGCTCTCCTGGTTTTACTGGTCCTTCTGGTTTATCTGGTGCTCCTGGGTTTGTAGGGTTTCCTGGCTTTCCTGGTCCACATGGTTTGCCCGGTTTGTCTGGCTCTCCTGGTTTTACTGGTCCTTCTGGTTTATCTGGTGCTCCTGGGCTGGTAGGGTTTCCTGGTCCACATGTTTTGCCCGGTTTACCTGGCTTTCCTGGTTTTGCTGGTCCTTCTGGTTTATCTGGTGCTCCTGGGTTTGTAGGGTTTCCTGGCTTTCCTGGTCCACATGGTTTGCCCGGTTTGTCTGGCTCTTCTGGTTTTACTGGTCCTTCTGGTTTATCTGGTGCTCCTGGGCTGGTAGGGTTTCCTGGTCCACATGGTTTGCCCGGTTTGTCTGGCTCTCCTGGTTTTACTGGTCCTTCTGGTTTATCTGGTGCTCCTGGGTTTGTAGGGTTTCCTGGCTTTCCTGGTCCACATGGTTTGCCCGGTTTGTCTGGCTCTCCTGGTTTTACTGGTCCTTCTGGTTTATCTGGTGCTCCTGGGTTTGTAGGGTTTCCTGGCTTTCCTGGTCCACATGGTTTGCCCGGTTTGTCTGGCTCTCCTGGTTTTACTGGTCCTTCTGGTTTATCTGGTAATCCTGGGCTGGTAGGGTTTCCTGGTCCACATGTTTTGCCCGGTTCACCTGGCTTTCCTGGTTTTGCTGGTCCTTCTGGTTTATCTGGTGCTCCTGGGTTTGTAGGGTTTCCTGGCTTTCCTGGTCCACATGGTTTGCCCGGTTTGTCTGGCTCTCCTGGTTTTACTGGTCCTTCTGGTTTATCTGGTGCTCCTGGGTTTGTAGGGTTTCCTGGCTTTCCTGGTCCACATGGTTTGCCCGGTTTGTCTGGCTCTCCTGGTTTTACTGGTCCTTCTGGTTTATCTGGTGCTCCTGGGCTGGTAGGGTTTCCTGGTCCACATGGTTTGCCCGGTTTGTCTGGCTCTCCTGGTTTTACTGGTCCTTCTGGTTTATCTGGTGCTCCTGGGTTTGTAGGGTTTCCTGGCTTTCCTGGTCCACATGGTTTGCCCGGTTTGTCTGGCTCTCCTGGTTTTACTGGTCCTTCTGGTTTATCTGGTGCTCCTGGGCTGGTAGGGTTTCCTGGTCCACATGTTTTGCCCGGTTCACCTGGCTTTCCTGGTTTTGCTGGTCTTTCTGGTTTATCTGGTGCTCCTGGGTTTGTAGGGTTTCCTGGCTTTCCTGGTCCACATGGTTTGCCCGGTTTGTCTGGCTCTCCTGGTTTTACTGGTCCTTCTGGTTTATCTGGTGCTCCTGGGCTGGTAGGGTTTCCTGGTCCACATGTTTTGCCCGGTTCACCTGGCTTTCCTGGTTTTGCTGGTCCTTCTGGTTTATCCGGTGCTCCTGGGTTTGTAGGGTTTCCTGGCTTTCCTGGTCCACATGGTTTGCCCGGTTTGTCTGGCTCTCCTGGTTTTACTGGTCCTTCTGGTTTATCTGGTGCTCCTGGGCTGGTAGGGTTTCGTGGTCCACATGTTTTGCCCGGTTCACCTGGCTTTCCTGGTTTTGCTGGTCCTTCTGGTAAATCTGGTGCTCGTTTATCTGGTGCTCCTGGGTTTGTAGGGTTTCCTGGCTTTCCTGGTCCACATGGTTTGCCCGGTTTGTCTGGCTCTCCTGGTTTTACTGGTCCTTCTGGTTTATCTGGTGCTCCTGGGCTGGTAGGGTTTCCTGGTCCACATGTTTTGCCCGGTTCACCTGGCTTTCCTGGTTTTGCTGGTCCTTCTGGTTTATCTGGTGCTCCTGGGTTTGTAGGGTTTCCTGGCTTTCCTGGTCCACATGGTTTGCCCAGTTTGTCTGGCTCTCCTGGTTTTACTGGTCCTTCTGGTTTATCTGGTGCTCCTGGGCTGGTAGGGTTTCCTGGTCCACATGTTTTGCCCGGTTCACTTGGCTTTCCTGGTTTTTCTGGTCCATCTGGTTTATCTGGTGCACCTGGGTTGCTAGGGTTTCCTGGCTCTCCGGATCCACATGTTTTGCCCGGTTCACCTGGCTTTCCTGGTTTTGCTGGTTCTTCTGGTTTATCTGGTGCTCCTGGGTTTGTAGGGTTTCCTGGCTCTCCTGGTCTACATGGTTTGCCCAGTTTGCCTGGTTCTCCTGGTTTTACTAGTCCTTCTGGTAAATCTGGTGCTTCTGGGTTGGAAGGGTTTCCTGGCTTTCCTGGTCCACATGGTTTGCCCAGTCTGCCTGGCTCACCTGGTTTTTCTGGTCCATCTGGTTTATGTGGTGCACCTGGGTTGGAAGGGTTTGCTGGCTCTCCTGGTCCTTTTGGTTCATCTGGTGCTCCTGGGTTGGTAGGGTTTCCTGGTCCACATGGTTTGCCCGGTTTGCCTGGCTTTCCTGGTTTTACCGATCCTTTTGGTAAATCTGGTGCTTCTGGGTTGGTAGGGTTTCCTGGCTCTCCTGGTCCACATGGTTTGCCCAGTTTACCTGGCTCTCCTGGTTTAACTGGCCCTTCTGGTGCTCCTGGTTTGGTAGGGTTTCTTGGCTCTCCTGCTCCACATGGTTCACCCGGTTTGCCTTTCTGTCTTAGTGTTTCTGATCCTTCTGGTTTATATAGTGCTTCTGAAAGAAAGAAAGTAAGAAAGAATCTTTATTTGCTTAGAATAAGTAGGTTCAGTCGGGGAATGAAAAGGTTGACCACCTCATGATTTGTTATGCTTGCTCAGTATTAGTTATCAGTATCTGCTTTATCGTCGGAGTGCCAGACACAATTAGTCATAATGAATGCATTTCACTACATGGCCTACAGATACGTCCACCTTGAGCATTGACCTCTTTGAATTTTGGAAAACGAGTTAAAAAAAGAAAAAAAACGTAACAAGAAATAACAATGATGACATTGACAGGACCTGATAGTCACATTTATAGTTTTAATAATTTTAAGCGCAGAGGATTTAATCATTAGATTTTTCAAACTTGACACAACGTAATGGCAAGATCAAACTAATAAAAAAGTTTTAGTTCAACTATTAATAGTCAAGGAAAATTCGTCAAAGTAATTTTGAACTTTGTTGTCAAACAGTTGAACATAATTTTTAATACAACACTCTCGTCTGATACACAGTTTAAAAAGGTAACATGTGCTTGCAACGCGTAAATGATTTGATTTGAATACTACTGGTCAACCTTTTCATTCCGCGACTGTTCATCAGTGTCCTTAGTTGTTATATGACTTATATGACAATAATTATCTTATTCTGCTATTTGTATTGTGCATGCAAATATCGTGTGTACATATTATTGTTAAATGTCCTGCGACAGGAAATCTTCTACAGTGTAATAGTTATTTTTGTACTCGTTGATTAAATTCTGTGTATTGAGATTTATAGAGAATACTGTTACGTCACTCTTTTCATCGTTGAATAGTCTATGTTACTTCCGAAACAACCGAAATAACTGTTTCGATACGGTAGACAACCGAAAAAAAATCAGCCAGTCAGGTATCATTCATTCTTTCTGATTTAGCTGGTAATTTAATGTGCGATAAGCAAAAAGAAAGCAATGTCATTTTAGGCATTGGCAGTCGTCAAAACAAAATAGGGTGTTTGCATACATTGCCATTCACTCTTGTGTAGTTACAAGGTAAATGTTAAGTGCTGATTGTCGATAGAATAACTGAGGATATGCCCCAGTTTAGTCTTTCGAGGAAAAGTTTAAATATTCCTGATAATAAAATACTGGCAGATCAGCAATTTGAAAAAACGGCCCCGATAACGATTTAATTGGGCTGTGATGTCTTTTTCCAACTCTACTGCACCAGGCCAGGCTGCTTAGTCTGGGCGGGCCATTCTTAGTCAGCACACAATTTGGACACGTGTACAAGTATATTTGCAACAAGCAGTAAGGTCAGTGAATCTTGAAAAACGACTGTTAAAAGATGAAAATTTATATAAAAAATATAGAGAGTTTGTTGCTGAATATACTTCATACCTTGGCCATGCTAGGGTGTATTATATTTCGAATTATGATCTAAGAAATGATAGTGTGTATTTTCTTGCGCACCACCCAGTCTTTAATCAGACTACAAAAATGCGAGCAGTCTAGGATGGTGGGATGTTGACAAAAAATGGGATTTCATTAAATAATGTCCTTTTAAATGGACCTAATGTCCAGGCAGAGTTGTTTGACACCCTCATACACGCAGGCCGCGCCCCACCAGCCACCGCTGCCGTCTAGCGCGATGACGTCATCGCCCGGCTGCAGCTCCAGTAGGTCTCGCGCACGCTCGTCGTGCCATTGTTAATATACAAGTTAATAAATAAAAGTCGAAACCTGTATCCAGCGATTTTTTGTAAAATCATTTTGATGGTTTGGTTGGACCGCCCGTTCACTGCAACCATTCGATTGGGGATAGTTAGGTGGTGAAATTGATTGCCCAAAATCCCAAAAATGCTTAACTTATAAACTCCTTTGAAGAATAGGCTAGACCATTATCTGACATTAAAGTACGGACGAAAGGAACGTTCCGATGAAGTCATAAACCGAGCTGTCAACAAGGATGTGGCTAACGTCGATATTGCTTATCGATGAATTACGATTGCTCGATGAAACAGTTCAATAAGTACCGATTGCTAAACATTTTTTCTATTTTCGGTTTAAGTATAAATTTAGAATTATTATTAATTTTGTTTGCCGAGACCCTGGATGAGCTCCAAAATATGATCCAAGACCTTTACCATGCTTCCTTGCAGGTAGGTCTCAGGATGAATATGTCCAAAACTAAGGTTATGGCGAGCATTTCCACTGACTCGAATTCAGCAATAACAGTTGGGAACGAGTCACTGGAGATGGTTGAGCGGTACGTTTATCTTGGTCATACTCTATCCTTTGACAAGGAACATCAAAACAAAGAGATCTCCAGGAGAATTCAGCTGGGTTGGGCGGCATTCGACAAGTAAGATGACATCCTCAAATCCGAAGACTCGTCTCTATAATCAGTGTGTCCTGCCCACAATGACGTATGGTGCTGAGACATGGACACTCACAAAGGAGACTGTGCATAAAGTACGGATAGCTAACTAGTACGGGTAGTAGTAACTCGTAGCGCCATGCTCGGCATTAAGCTACAAGACCGAGTGAGGAATATTGAGATCCGACGTCGCACTAAGGTGCGTGACGTCGGCGAAGTCATAACCAAACTCAAATGGAGTTGGGCAGGACATATTGCCAGGCAGCGTGACGGTAGGTGGACCAAAACGTTAACGGATTGGTGGCCAATTGCAGGAAAACGAATCGTTGGTCGTCCACCAGCTCGATGGGTTGATGACATAAAAAAGACCGCGGGTCATTTCTGGATGAGACTAGCACGGGACCGGGATAAGTGGCGTACACGAAGAGAGGCTTATGCTCAGCAGTGGGCGATTACAGGCTGAAAATGATGATGATGATGATGAATTAAATTAGAGTAATTAAATAATGACCTAGTTATGTGATGTGGGCTATTAAAAAAGTACTTAATTGATAACTGATTATCATATCATAGCATATCATAGATTATTTATTAATTGCTAAACATTGTCAGAGTCATTGTATGAGTCAGCTGAAATCGAGGATAATGACATAAATTTAAATGAATGAAATGAACCTGCTGTCGATGCGTCTGCCGAATCCATAGATGCACTAGTGGTAGTAGAGTGACGGCATACATACAATTTACGTGATAGAACGCACATAGAAACACCAAAAACACTCGAAGATTATGTTTTGGCGGCTATGAATCCCAATGATGAACAAAAACCTCAAACATTTCAAGCATGGCTGCTAGTAAAGATAAAACTAAATGGTTGAGTGCCATGCAAAGTGAAATATAATCACTAAATGAAATGAAAACCTGGGAACTAGTCGACCCACCAAAAAATAGAAAATCTTTGTCTTGTAAATAGGTCTACAAAATTAAAAAGAATCGTGACGGTACAATTTAGCGTTACAAGGCCAGGCGTTTAGTCCAGTCGCCCGCATCAGTACGATACGAGCTGTTCTAGGTATAACCACTCAAGAAAACTTGGCGCTTCAACGATTTGACGTATCCACTGCATCGACTCCAACCCCGGCAGTTAAACTTGACAGAGATGAAGAAGGAAATGACGATTCAGATTCTTCTTTCCCTTATCGACAAGCCGTTGGAGCACTAGCGTATCTAATACAGAATACAGATCTTTATTGGTAAAAGTACATTTTACAAGTCATAATTTTCAAATGCACATTTCACACAGTCACACATTACGGTGCTGGATCCTTCCGAGTGTGCAAAACTCGTCAATTGATTAACATGCCTGTTCTATAAGCAATGATTTAAGCTTGTTCTTGAATATACAGGGTGGAAAGATAAGTCGGGCCCTGGAGTACCTACCTTAAATCCTTAAGCTGGCTCATTTTACTTAAAGGAGACATTCCTTTATTTTTAAAAAGAAACAAAACTGCATTCAAAGATTTTCAAAAAAGCCTCACGCACGGCCGGGAATCGAACCCGGTCGAATCTGTATAAAAATTTGAGTTCGTTTTTTTGCGTAAATAAATAGTTCTGGATGTATGGAACACTTGTTGCTAAAGAACCCTGTATCTACAATCACAGGAAAATGCTGAATTTCACAGTTTAAATACGGAAATGGATCTCCTCGTACAAACAGTAGGTAGGTACAGTCGCCATCACATACATCGGAGCAAACAAGCACGTCACAAACATCGGAACACACCTCTATTTTCAAGGCATTAGGGTGCATGTGCCGATATTTTTGAACACCTATAGTGTACCTATGTATGTGATGGCGACTGTACCTAAGTATGGGAATGATGTATAATTACAGTTTTGAAAAGATTGGTGTAAATAATGAAAATAAATAAATAAAACTACGAATTTACCAATTTCGTCTAGTTTCAGATGTCACATCTCCCCATACTTACATACAGACATAATAAACGGGTTAGTATGGGGTTGGGGAGGTCCATTTCCGTACATTAAACTATTTCCTGTGATTACAGATACAGAGTTCCTTAGCAACAATAGTTCCTTACACCTAGAACTATTAATTTACGCAAAAATGTCTCCTTTAAGTAAAATGAGCCAGCTTAAGGATTTAAGGTAGGTTCCCTCCAGGGCCCGACGTATCTTTCCACCCTGTATATGTCTCAAAAGAAAGTTCACATTTAAAAAAAATATAAAAAAGAAAGTTAAAAGTTTACTGATTTTTTTTTTATTATTTATTAAAATACAGTGTTTGGGAATTTATTTTTAAAAAATGACATGGTGCAAATGTATACCGTTGCGTTCATGGCATTCATTTAATCGAGCACTAATATTGCCTATGACGGCTCGGCAGATAGTGTCCGTGATGGCTGCCATTTCGTGACGGATATTAAAATGGGTCAGAAGTTTGAAGAAACCGGCTCAACACTGGAAAAACCAAAATCTGGGTGTCCAAGATCTTCAAGAACCGTTGAAAACGTAGAAAGTGTCACCCAGTCTATTCGGGGCGATCCAAACCTTTTAATTTGGAAGCGTGCTGTGTCCTTAAACGTGCACAGATCGTCATTATGCCGCATTTTGCATAAAGATTTAAAGCTTCACCCCTACAAAATTCAGTTGGTGCAAGAATTAAAGCCTCAGGATGCTGGTCAGATATTTTTTTTCCTGGCAAGTTGATCTCTAGGAAAGGTGACATAAGTTGGCCTCCACGTAGTCCCGATTTGACACCTATGGATTTTTTTCAAACCAAAGTTGACGTCAACAAACCGACTTCCCTGGCACAATCAAAAGATTGAATGTATGATTGAATGAAGAATATATATCCGTCACGAAATGGCAGCCATCACGGAGAATACCTGCCGAGCCGCCAATAGGCAATTTTAGTACTCGATTAAATGAATGCCATGAACGCAACGGTTTACATTTGGACGATGTCATTTTTTTTAAATAAATTCCCAAACACTGTATTTTAATATATAACAAACAATTTTTCAGTAAACTTCTAACTTTTTTTTTTATATTTATTAAATGTCAACTTTCTTTTGAGACACCCTGTACTATTGCTGGTTGAGTTTTTTATGTCAGTAGGGAGCAAGTTGTATAGGGTGGGCTCCATGATGCTGAGTGACCGTCGTGACTTAGCCAGCCGGCGGCTCGGAACGATCAGCAGAGGTCGCCTACGGGACGAACTCAGTTTGTAGTCATGCATGTTGTTTCTTACGTACATTACAGGCAGTAAGTACTAAAAAGTAAAGCAGGATAGCTTACCGATTTTCCATCGATTATAGCGCATCGGTACGAATTCAGTAAGTAGGGTATGTTTAATAAAAACACCGGGTTTTATGGGTTTGGTTACTTGGTTAGGTAGTACTTGATCACTTTCGTAATGCAGTCCTCAAAGTGATACAAACGGAACTAAATTGAATGGTTCATAAAAAAAAGTAATAAATTGCACATGACTCTTATTTACAAGAGCAACATTCACACAAGTATTGAAAACCATAATATAGTTCTTCACTCTCTACTCATAATAATTGTAAACGTTTGTAATTTTGGATGATTGTTACCTACTCAGACACCTTAAAACGGCAGAACAGTTTTAGGTGACTCTTGCCCTACTTAATTTATATTTAATTATATTAATTAAATATATAATTATATTTTGCATTGAGACATTGAATACTATTTGAGGAATTATTACCTAACGGTAGTTGATGAAATAAGAAATGGAAGTTAATACCAAAGTTCACGCGGACGAAGTCGCGGGCAAAAGCTAGTGAGTTATATTTATTAACGCATTCACTGCCACCTCCTTTTCCTGGGCATTCGCCAGGTGCCACACTTTTTAAAATGTACTTTATGTAATGCACTTTACGTAATTACGAACGCGTCTGTGCGTCGATGGCACACGGTGAAAGTCACTGGAACGCACATACGCGTCGGTGGCAGTGAATGCGTTAAGCTAGTGAGTTATGTTTGAGTTGGAATTTGATTTGTACCCGGCTCTGACTCGGTCGTGCCAGGTTCTTCCGGTGGGCACGAGTCTTCCGGTCGGCAATGACCTGGTTTGACTGGCCCACCTGGTTGCCCGGGACTGCCCGGGCTACGTGGCTTGAACGGGCCGTCCGATTTGTCTGGATAGCCCGAATTTTCTGGTGGTCCTGGTTGAACTGAGTTGTTAACAAAAATGTTTTAATGTTGATTCGTTTGTATATATATTTTGTAAGAATTCCATAAATGCCGTTAAATTACAATCTAATATTTTGCATGAACAAGTACTTTATGTTTTTTTTTCTTTCTTTCTTATGCCACAACCTTAAATAACAGTAATTTAATACCAGATGGAAATAAATGTTGCAGTTTAGGTTTTACCTGGGTTTCCTGGTTGTCCGGGTTCTCAAGGTTTTCCTGGCTTGCCTGGATTGACCATGAATAAATGTTTGAGTTGGAGTTTGAATCTTACCCGGCTCAGGCTCCATCGTGCTAGGTTCATCCGGTGGGCACAAGTCTTCCGGTTGGCCATGACCTAGTTTGACTGGCTGGCATAATAAAATAAAATAAATACTGGAACTGCCTTGGCTACCTGGCTTGAGTGGGCCGTGCCGTTTATCTAGATCGCCCGAATTTCCTTGTTGACCTGAGCTGCCTGGTTGACCTGGGTTGCCTGGTTGACCTGGGTTGGCAGGTTTTCCAGGATTGTCAGGGTTGCCAGGTTCTTCTTGTTTATCTGGCTCCTCTGGGTTTCCTGGGTTGTCTGTTCCACCTGGATTCCCTGGCTTAACTATAAATAAATAAAACACATAAACAAACACACATATCTACAACGTCACGAAAGTGATATATTTATTAGATTTGTTGTTTAGTTTTTAATGTTAGAGTTGGAATTTGATAAAAGTCGTTACGTCATCACACGGAATATTTTGCATGGACGGGTTTCTTTTTTACGTTATATCACAACCACAAATAAAATGTGATACCAGCTGGAAAGAAATGTTGCTTTTTTGAAGATTTCCCTGGATTTGCTTAGGTTTTCAGTGTTCTCATAGTTTTCCTGGCTTGACGATGAATAAATGTTTGAGTTAAAGTTTGATTCTTACCCGGCTCTGGCTCTGTCGTGCCATTTTCTTCCGGTGGGCACGGGTCTGTCATTCGGTAATGACCTGGTTTGACTGGTGGCCCACCTGGTTGCCCGGGACTGCCTGGGCTACCTGGCTTGAATGGGCCGTCTGATTTGTCTGGATTGCCCGAACTTTCTGGTGGTTCTGGTTGACCATGAATAAATGTTTGAGTTGGAGTTTGAATCTTACCCAGCTCTGGCTCCATCGTGCCAGGTTCATCCGGGGACGTGGTTCTCCCGGTTGGCCATGACCTGTTTTGACTGGCTGGCATACTAAAATAAATAAGTGTTCCGTTGAACCAATTTTGGCACGGAACACTAAACATGACCAGAACTGCCTGGGGTACCTGGCTTGAGTGGGCCGTGCCGTTTATCTAGATCGCCCGAATTTTTCGATTGACCTGGGCTGCCCGGTTGACCTGGGATGCCTGGTTGACCTGGGTTGCTTGGTTTCCCTGGCGGCACTGGTTTAGTCCATGGTTTTTCATCATCGTTGCACTGTTTGATTGAACCTGTTATTTCCATCTGCTGGTCACTGATGTCTGTGCAGTAAAAATAGTTCATTGAATATCAACATCATCATAGTATTTAATGTAAGCTAATTTAAAATAAAAGTAAAATGTACATAAATATTAACAATTGTTTATATTTATGTACATTTTACTTTTATTTTAAAAACTGCATTTACTGTACTCGTAATTGGTTGTTTTCTACATGTTTATCACGCGTAAAACAATAATACATTACTGGATAGGCCTGGAAGGAAGGGATTATTGCCTGCCGAGTGTGAGATAGACCTAGGCAGACAAGTAAAGGTATGTAAGGTGTTTTTTTTTTTTTAAAACAAAGCTCGAAATTTTTAAAATTGTTAAAAAAAAAACAACTAGAATTATAAAATTCAGTGATTAAACTGCTAGTGACAAGGACCAGTCCGGAAATGGCGGCGCGGACGGGCGGCGAACGCTCTGACAATTTCCAAACACACCGGCAATTTTTTATACAAATCCCATTACGGACCCGTAAATTCGTGACGCCCGTACATTGTGTTTCGCAGTCTACTTGCATGAACATAAGGTCCAAGCATGTATGAGAAAAAGTACATTACTAAAAGGGCCCGGAAATAACGGCACAATAATAATAATACGAAGAAGGCAATCCCTAGTTCCGGTAAAGGTATGTATACTTAGTGCTTTTCTCAAACATGAATTGTTTTTTTTAACCTTTAGTATTTTGTTCATGGCTGAACGCCATGATAATTCAATACTAATTGAAGGTGAAACAAAAGAAGATCACTTTGCAGGTAAATTGCCTACTTCGCTAATTCTATATGAAATTTCATTACGGGCTTCTCGTCTCGCGGCACCGTGATACTTCATAATTCATTTATTAATTGCTTTGTGGGTTTACAAAAGGTCTTAAATATAGGTACATGTCCACCACAAACCTTGTTAGGGCGAAGCATTATAGGTACTAAGGCTAAAAAGTATAAACTAGGTATAAACTATAAGCTTCTGTTCAACCGTATTTTTTTTCTTACTCCCTAAAACTATAATATTCATACATAATATCATATATCATTCATTATAATTGTATCATTCATTTATAATAATTAATATTTACCTACCTAATCACATTCATACATATCATATATCAATAATTATATTATATCATTCACTTATGATTATAATATAATCTGGGGGCACGGCAGTGCCCCCGCCAAGTCGAGCAAAACAAAGAGGCACGGCCGTACCATCCTTTTCTCGAAGCCATTCAGGCCATTTTCAACATCCTGTAATTTTGTGCTGGCTAAAGCTAGAACCCTGAATTTTCAGGAACATGTAGGGCATAATATGGCTAACATATAGTATTAATAACATTCAATTTGAACTTTTAGTTTAAGATCTATTGTCCGTCAAAGTTCGTTAGTTTTGTCACTGATTCACTTATATACTGATAATGATCACGCTAATTCTAAGGTACTTCTAGCAGTCCCACAAGCTCCAAATTTCAAACGTAATTAGGTTTTAGCCTAATAACTCATAGAAAACCTAAAAATATTGCAATTTCAGACAAGTTTTAGAGATATATTAACTGCATAAGTAAGTTTGTAATCTTATATACATACATGCGATTACAAAGTTACTTTTGCAGTTCCTTCCTGCAAAACTATACAAACGTTATTTGCGGTTGGTAAAATAACATTCCCATACAAAGTCTACAAAAAGAAATGAGATCCGATAAAAAACATTCCATGTAAAAAATAGGCCAAGTCTCGAAACTCTTTCACAGTAAAAAGTGGTGAGATATTTCGTAGAGCCAAGTCAGGCATTCTTATTAATCTTTATTTGCTTGCTAAATAAAATTTTGTGACTTGGCAATCGCACTTACATAGTTTTAGGTACCTATGCAAAAATTTGTAAATGCAGTAAAGTTGTGTGATTCCTAAGTTGCAGAATTTTATTTAGCAAGTAAATAAAGATTAATAAGAATGCCTGACTTGGCTCTACGAAATATCTCACCACTTTTTACTGTGAAAGAGTTTCGAGACTTGGCCTATTTTTTACATGGAATTTTTTTTATGGGATTTATATTTACCTACTTATTTACATTCACATACTTCACAGCCTCATAAGGAACGTAACGTCGGAAATAGTTTTTTATACAATCGTTACACAATGAGGGCTCTTAAAGTTGAGTACCTACCTTGCTTAAGTGAGGTACGAGAATTTAAGAGCTAATTGTAATAATTTTTCTACGAGTCAACTGAAATAATTAAACAAATATAGTGTCTATTGAAAATCTAAGCCCTGCTGAAACGAATTTGCAGCCCACCCGGGCAAAACGTTCGTTGATGTCTTTTCTATTGGTCAAATCCATTATAGTTCAGTAAAGGCGCCACGTGATTGGTCAAATTCATTTTAGTTGTCACTAAACAGTTGTAAAATAATTTATTTTAGTTCAGTTGGGAGCTTGTAGAGAAAAGTATTTGATTATAGTTTGGTTTACGAAGTCTTAATTCAAACATTAAAGTCGATTTTTTACCTGGGCATCCCCATGTTTTCAGATACTTGTTGCATGATGGAAGAAGAGATGTTGCGATTTTATCTCCGACTGAAAAAAAAAATCATTTGTTAACTGCATTTTTTTTTCTAATTGAACGAGCGAGCGAAGCGAACGTATTTCTTAACCGAATCTGGTGAAATTTTGTGAGCAGGTTCGATAATAATTATAAGTATAGATGTTTCGTCGATACAGCTTGTCGAAAATATTTTTTTCACTTGTCATGCTCGCAAAGTTCACCTTTGTGCTGGATGTATGCTGCACAAAACGCCACTTTTATGCTCTAGTGCACAAAGTAAAATTGTTTTAAAGACTAAGATAATCGGGCCTAACAGCCACACGACACACAACAAAACTTCGTAAAATAAACTTGTGATTTGATTAGATTTGATTTGCTTTAATAAATTTCATATCCGTGTTTTCCGTTACTAAATTAATAAATCTAGAAATAAATTTTATTTTATTTTATTTTGCAATTATTTGTTATTTTCTAGCAATCGAAGTGAAAATCAGTGTGTATAACTCGGGCATAAATTAGCCATTTAACCCCTCGACTTAACTATCCACCCTGGCCGGTGGCTCGGGTGGATATAAGTGTCTCAGGTAAAATGGCTCGTTTTATGCGCTTGTTGTACAATCTACTATTTATTTAAGGCAGGTTTGCTAGTTCAGCTCACAGCCACTAGTTACTAACTCTGCTTTTTTTTAAATCTTATTTGATAAGATAAATAAAAGATAAGATACTTACGTCCTGATGTACAGCTATTTCCGATGGCGCCGAGGATGATAGTGACTGAAAATAGTCTTATTTTTAGGCTCAGACGAAAGGGAGAGAAGTCGCGCTCCGAGTCATTTCTGGTGCAAAGGTTGCCCATGGCTATCCAACGTGGAAATGCATGCCGCCAGCATTGAATTGATTGATTTATTTATTTATTCAAGACATACATACCTAACATTAAATAATACCACGTCGCTTACATACTGGGAACAGTTTCAAATACATTAAAATACAATTCAATGATCAATGTCAGTAAAATAAAATTAATTTAAGTTAATTACAAGATATAAAAAATTTAATAAAAAAAAACATCGTTTTCAAATCTAGTCCAGATTAGCGTTGAAAATTTCCGGAAAAAATCCCGTTTCTTTCCAAACTGTTCGTTTTTTTCGGATTTTTACGAAAAAAAACCATGAAATTTTCGCTTAAATTTTTCCGAAAAAAACGATAAAAACATTTTAAACAGGTTTCAATCGGTTATGTTTCTTAATACTGGAAGATAGGTGAATGATTATAGACTTAATTTGACATTGACATCGGTATCAGTTCAGTTCAGTTGTCGCAGTTGTGTCATTACGCTTATTGGTATTTTATCTTTAAAAATCCGAAAAAAACTGAAAACACGAAAAATTTATAAATTCCCGAAAAAATCAATTGATTTTTTCCGAAATTTTCAACGCTAGTCCAGATACTAGATATGCGAAGTATTTCTTGCTAAAACCACCTACACTGTCCGCAAATACGTCGATCTGCCATCAATGGACATGACATAGATGTCGGCGGCCGATCGTAAAATCCGGCAGATCACGAAGTTCCTAGGCATATCGTGAAACGCCGCTATTTCATGATCTGGCTAAGTAACACCCACCAGTGATGTTTAGGCAGATCATGAAATTCCTAGGCATACAATGAAACGCCGCCATATCGTTAAATACTCGCCATTATACGTGAGTAGGGTTTGCTAACAAGTTTTTCCGCTCTTTTATAAAAAAAATAACCTCTAACCTATCCACGATCCGAGTCAGTTTTGCCACTAAGTCGATTTGCCGTATTTTTTATCCTGGTCAACTTTTAGCCAAATCATGAAATGGCGGCGTATCATGAAAAGCCGGACTCACGATATGCCTAGTAATTTCGTCATCTGCCGGATTTTTACGATGTGCCCTGTATAGAACTAGGAATATCCACGAATGCGTTGCTCTAATCGATCTGCCGTATTGTTTATAAGGCACATCATGATATGCCTGGTCAACTTTTAGCCAAATCATGAAATGGCGGCGTATCATGAAAAGCCGGACTCACGATATGCCTAGTAATTTCGTCATCTGCCGGATTTTTACGATATGCCCGGTATAGAACTAGGAATATCCACGAATGCGTTGCTCTAATCGAACTGCCGTATTGTTTATAAGGCACATCATGATATGCCTGGTCAACTTTTAGCCAAATCATGAAATGGCGGCGTATCATGAAAAGCCGGACTCACGATATGCCTAGTAATTTCGTCATCTGCCGGATTTTTACGATGTGCCCGGTATAGAACTAGGAATATCCACGAATGCGTTGCTCTAATCGATCTGCCGTATTTCTTATCAGGCACATCATGATATGCCTGGTCAACTATTAGCCAAATCATGAAATGGCGGCGTTTCACGATATGCCTAGAAATTTCGTGATCTGCCGGATTTTAAGATCAGCCGCCGACAAAGACATTGAATTAAAGATTCACCAGAGATGTGAGCTGTGTTTTCATATATTTGACAGCTAGCTGTCAGACATAACCTCCTAAGGCCCATGGGCCTACTGGAAGGACTTATTCTCGTAAAGGAATTTAAACCATTTTGGGTAGGAATAGAGTTGCATTTGCTTTTTTTTTGGTATTTTTTGAAACAAACGAAATTTAACTCTATTTCTTACATGAGTTGATTCAAATTTCAATGTCATTTTGCGTCGTATGGTGGGCCTTAGGAGGATACGAGATATTCAATATAATTAATACACATTTTTGCACATGTCTGGTGGCCTGTTTATTATTATAGAGTTCGGTAAGTATTTGGGTTACATTCTGGAACTGTAAACCGAGGCTTGGACAAGAAGAGATCTACGCTTCTCCCCGCCCATCGTATCGGGGTCGCAGAGTTTCTGGCGGGGGCCGGGACACTCGCCTAATGACCCCAGGGAAGGACCTTCCCTGGAGTTCACCTGGTGACGAACATCTTTTCCACCCTAGGACGTGCCAAATATTGCGGGACGCGAGGGGGTTCCAGTCCGTTCAGAATGAGATCTTTGAGTCCGTATGAGAGCGCAGGTGCCGGCCACCGTGGAGTTTTTAGTGGATAGAAATACCACATAACCCAGCCATCCCCCGATTATTGAGTACCTGGTTCGCAGGCTTTCTTCACAAAAATGCATCTTTACTGTAGATAGTGCAAATTTATTGCTTTGAAAATCTAACCGTTTGGGTATTTACATAATATAGAACTTATGTTCCGCCAGCCAGAAGTCGCACACACATTAAAAACGTGTATGTCCAGTACACCTTCAGGGGGATCTATTTATGTCCCGCAGTGGACGTCTTTCGGCTTATATGATGATGATAGATTTTTTTATGAAACGTGTTATTTACTTACTTACGTATTATCAGTATTAGATAGTAAGTAGACAATGCCTGAAATAACTAGGCTTTATTTAGCAAAATACATGGTTACGTATAATGTTAGTATGATTGACGGTTATGTCAGTTATCGTCGTTACTTCTTTATGGCATTCATTCACCACACAGTATTATCACATTATTTCATTAACTTTTTTTTTATGAAAAGGGGCAGATTGTGTAACTCTAACGCATTTCCAGTAGAAAATAAATATTATAAGGTAAACGCAGGTATTACATTTTCAAATTGACCTTACTTTTTAAGTATACTGGCCGCCACCACATTTACTGTTTTAATTTTATATACTAGTGTTAAGTATAAAGGTTATATTTATTCAGTCAAATGCCTATAAAAAAAGTATTGTCTTATTTAAAAAAATATAAGAAGTGACGAAGTCGATTGTTGCTATTACCGCCCCAAAATAACGGATGTGATTCTATTAACGATTTTTATGCAGCTATTACCGATCGTTACCCGGCTATGTCCTAAAACTATGAGTATAAATTGCCTACATTTTATGAGTCGGTAATACATTGTCCTTACATATTAACGACCCATAAGAGTCGGTAATGACAACCATAAGAAACCATTACCGACCCATAGAGGTCGGTAATAGCAAACATGAGAAGCTATTAGTAATAGCTTCTCGTGGTTGCTATTACAGACTCATATGGGTCGGTCATAGTTTCTTATGGTTGCTATTAGCGACTCCTTAGATCGGCTTTGGGTCGGTAATAAAATATGTAACGACAAACATAAAATGAATTACCGACTCTAAAAAGTAAGCAATCTTTATTCAATTGACAACATTTCATAACTTTTAGCCCTTAGTTCGATTAGCTCATTGTATTCTATTCTAAAAGAAGAACACGCTGGTAGTTTTATATTTCCAGTATTTATAATGATAATTTTTCTACGATTTTTTAAAAATGCATTCATAGCAAATCCAATTCTACTGATACTGCAGAATAGGCACCTTGCTTTAGTCCCATTTCGACGCAAACGTTTAAAAAGTTTAAATGTCATTTTCGGGTGAGTTACATCACGGTTACATTGACGCCATCTTGACAATGTTTGTTTTTAATTTGGTTTGTGTAAACAAGACTAAAGCAAGGTGCCCATTCTGCAGAAGAATTGGATTTGGTATGAGTGCATTTTTAAAAATTCGTTAAAAATTGAACATAAATAATACTGGAAATATAAGACTACCAGCGTGTTCCTCTTTTTGAGTTGAGTACAAGGAGCTAGTCAAATCATGGACTTAGAATTATGAAATGTTGTCAATTGACCTTCTGACTACAAAATCGATTGTTAGTGATTATGATTAATATAACAAAAGATATGAACAAAATAATAGGTATTTTATAGAAAAACAATTATTTGCGAATGTTACTATAAAATATCGATCTTCCTAAAATATCATAATTTTGGTTACATTGAGAACGCTCAAATAAGAAAACTAGACATCAATTTATATGTCGCTAATAGATTTTTACAAAGACTGATAGTTTATATCTGGTCAAAAAAAATTGTGTTATAATACAATATAATAACATAAAAGAAAGAAAAACTTAACATTACTTTGCGGCCATTACCGACTCATGGGTCGTTGATTGCTGCCACAACAAAAACTGGCGAAGCTATCACCGTCCTTTTTTGATTAATAGTTTTATCGGTTAAAATGGTACTTTTTCAATAAAATGTGGTAAGAAATCATTACTTGAAACTTAAATGGATATAATTGGGCCAATCAACTTTTGGACCCACATTATTTTGTCCGGTAACGCAAGATACAGAACTGTCATGTTTGTTAGAGAAACTGATATAAACCAGGTACCCAATTGTGTATAACGATGGTTTACACCAGCAGTTACGATATGCCACAGATTTTAATTGGATTGATAGACACAGGTTTGAAATAGATTGATTTGAAAGTTTGTAAATAGTAACACAGGAGACAGAAAAAGTGTGGGTGAAAAAGTTGATTGACCCAATTAATAATATACGATATAGTATAGGGTTCACAAATTCGTATAAATGTCTTAAGCAGAAAAGTCACGTCCTTACTTGGAGGAACAAGACCTAGGTATGGCGGGACCTGCGTCCGCGCTTCCTCCGCGGGAACTGACGTGTTTTATCTGTTTTCCGACTTTAAATTAAACATTATAGTATGTTATGTATATATTATTACACTTACTTTGATAATAGAGATAACTCAAAACTTCTTTTGTGATGATTATCTTTTCTGAAAACGTAAAATAAAAAGATTATCTTCAATTTGAAGAGTTATCCTCTTGTCGGTGGAGTATTTTCCACTTATCACTATCGTACGCCTTGACTCGATACGACACGACACCAGTGACCACGGCGCAGTTACGAGTATATGGACCAAATAAATAAAAAATATTGTACAGGATGAAATTTAATTCGCGATACACAATAGCAAAATCTTATGCCTAAAAAAACAACAGAGGTATTAACATTTTCGTTAGGCGGTTTCGTTGGTCTCGTAGACCAACTTTGTGCTATGCCAAAAAATCCAGCTATTTCATTGACTTTGCTCGTAAAAGTGTCTCAGAATCATGAATAGATTCACATTGAACAATTTTATATCAAGAATAAAATTTCAGCATGTAGTAGCGCAATTTCAATTAACAAAAACATATAATGCATACAAGCGATTTTAAAGACATATATTTTTTTCTGTTCGTGACGTAAACAGGAGCAACTCGAATTTTGAATAATAATTATACAAGGCAGCTTATAATGGTTCGTTTATTCTTTCAATTCATTATCATTACAGTACCATCCGAGCATGCGTACGTTAGTGAACTTGCGTGAACGACGCCGTGTTAGTGCTACTTTGATGCCGAGGCTTATTTTAAGTGGAATGAAGGGCAACTCACTGGAAATCAGCTTTGTGATTGCTATACACGCCTCCACCACCACTTTGTAGGAGCCAGTCAGTTTCGAAACACCTGAAAACAAGAGATATTAAATATTTTATCTATCCAAATATCATAAACCCTCCATGATGCGTTCAAGAGCCGCACATTATGGCCACCATAAAAATAAACTGATTTGTTACTTAGAACAAGTTTCTTATCTGTGAAAATGTTATTATTGCTTAATAATAACATCGATTTCGATGATATTATTTCATTCAAATTTCGAACATCTCTGAAATCGAAGAAATTTGATTTGACCTCTATTCTAATATCAGTCGAGATGACGTTTAGTTCGAAATGAATTATTATAATTATAAATATAAAAGAAATGTCAGCCTCGAGGGCCTTTGCCTGAGTCAGTAGGTTTATAAATTAAACAGTATTATTAGCATGATGTACGGTAGAAGGCCTTCACAATGCACTGGGTGATAGCTGGAGCAGTACAAAGTATAATGGCGGCCGCGACCACGAACCGCCGAATGATGCCCGAGAATTGGTTATTCGCACTTCCAGGAAAATTCTTCATTAACTGTAGCCGTCACATTTGCCATTCACTGCATAATATGTTATCAAAATTATACTTTAAACAGCAGGATGCAGAAAATAAAAAACACTGTCTGGAGCACGATCCGCCATGTTCCATGGATCATTCGAAAGTCCTCGAAATGAATTGTCAATTTGCATACAAATTTGACAAATGTCGCACGTAAGTAAGATATCGAACGATATGACAGTTGGATCCGACTCTAGTTTGTCTCTGAATTAAGAAAAAAACTATGACAGCTGCCAAAAAACAACGCCGCGATGCCGGTCATAATATGCGGCTCCTGAATGCATCGTGGAGGCTTATGATAATATATGTGGATAGATAAAGTAGTGTATGTAACTGTATATAATTAGGCATTAAGACACTCGTGTTTAATGCCCTTATAATGTACAGTCACATAAACAACTATTAAGAGACTAGCTGCCCGACCAAGCAAGCCTGCGTGATAATATAGGATTCATTTTACAGGAACTGATAGATTTTATTTACAAGTTGACAATGCCTTTTTACGAGAGCAGGCGTTGTATATTTACAAGGCAATATCAGCTCGCCTCTGGTCTACCTAGTTCACAGATCTTTCGCAAGAGTTCACCTCCCTTTTCAGACACTCTTTTAAGAACATTATATTTTGACAAGGGCTGACAACGTATTTTTAGAAGACATGAAAATGTGTTTTACAGGAGCTGAGTTTTTCCTTTTACAAAAGCTGTCATATGTATTTCTTTTTACTATAACTGACTTTTTACCCGACTGACGAAGGAGCTTTAGGGTAATGTTTTTACAAGAGCTGATTGATATTGACATTTTATTGGAGCTAACGTCGACTTTTTTACAAGAGTTAACAGTGTTTTTTTACAAGAGCTATTTAAGGTGGTTCGATTGCCATACAAAGCGTTATTTGACATTCGCAGGCTAACGGCATGATATTTTAAGAAACTTATGTAACAAACTTTCATCAATTGGCTTCCCATTTGCGCCAAATTCCCCCTTTCCTAGAATAAACTTGTATAAACTAGATTAATTTGAGAAAAATTGTTTTACCAAAATATCACGTCCCAAACCAATTTCTTAAATTTGTCTAGTTTATACAAGTTTATTCTAGGAAAGGGTGAATTTGGCGCAAATGGGAAGCCAATTGATGAAAGTTTGTTACATAAGTTTCTTAAAATATCACGCCGTTAGCCTGCGAATGTCTAATAACGTTTTGTATGGCAATCGAACCACCTTAAGCTTTTTAGACAAGCTAGCTACAACGCTAACATTGACATTTTATGAAAATTCACTTTGCTTGTAGGGTTCCGTAATTAACAAGGAGCTGAGATATCTGTAATGAGCGTGTGTAAATGAGCAATGCGATTTCTGCACCAAAGCGATAAAATGCTGCTACGCGCTACGGCGTAGCACTTATAGTGTTGCTTGACTTCGAATTGGTTAACCTCTTTGAATTTCATAGAGGAAATTTTTCAAAAAAATACTTTCATGTTAATTTCGTTCCACTACGCCATGAAAGTTACCCATACATATATTTTTTGTAACGTAGTGGAACGAACGAAATGAAAGTTCTAAGCGATGTGTTTTTTTTTTATAAAGCTCCCAGATCATCGAAGTTTTAGTCGCAGGTCGTCAGCCTGGTACCTCCAGAATGCTTGGTGACGAGGGTGACCACCTCCTCTTCACAGGAGCTGAGCTGCCAGTCGCTGATCAGCTCCTCGATGCTGGTTGAGCTGATGCCGTACTTCTTGTCGAAGCTTGAAGAGCAGATGACCTTGGATCCTGAAGGTGGAGATTTAGGTAAGTGACTGATGGTCAAATCAGAATAAATTTCTAAGTCTTTCGGACACTCACTCAAGGATTTGTACAGAAATACATAATAAGTATTATTTAATTACAAACCGTTCATGGCACCACGTCTATAAACGTCGCAATATAAGGCTTAAATAAATAAAGGTGTTTAATCTTTACCAGGCTTTCCACCGTAGCATAGTGATCCCTTCACGATACATCCTACAGCTGAAATTAAAATTAATCATTAATGAAATCTTCAAAATGATTCATACTTTTTTAAGCTCGGCACTCACTAACGCTTTAATAAGCTGTATTGAGTAGCACCGCGCCTAAATCGGTCCATGAATGTAGTAAGTACAATTTTTACAGATAGTACTTTTTAGGTTTCCGTAGCCAAAAGGCAAAAAATGGAACCCTTGTGGATTCGTCATGTCTGTCTGTCTGTCTGTCCGTCCGTATGTCACAGCCACTTTTTTCCAAACTATAAGAAATATACTGTTGTAACTTGGTAAGTAGATGTATTCTGTTTTCACACAAAAATAGAAATACACAATAAATTTTGGGGATTTCCCATACTTAGAACTGAAACACATTTTTTTTTTCATCAAACCCATATATCGGATAGGTCTTCAAAATTGATATTGAGGTTTTTTATATATTTTTTTTCTAAACTGAATAGTTTGCGCGAGAGACACTTCCAAAGTGGTAAAATGTGTGACCCCCCCCCCTGTAACTTCTAAAATAAGAGAATGATAAAACTAAAAAACATATATGATGTACATTACCATGCAAACTTCCACCGTAAATTGGTTTGAACGAGATTTAGAAAGTAGTTTTTTAATACGTCAGAAATCGTAAACCGCAATTTATTTTACGGAACCCTTCATGGGCGAGTCCGACTCTCACTTGGCCGCTTTATTACTTTTAAAGATAGTTTGCGCGGCCCATTGAATGTCCAAACTGGTGGAAGTAAGCCTCAAAATCAGCGTTATCCACAACACTGGGTGGAAGCCATCGCGACGCGCCAACGCGCCATTCGAATGGAACGGTCTCACAATGTCAAAATTTTACGTTGGAATAGTTTGACGCCTGTCCATTTGGCGCAGAGACTAATGGCACATCAGTGAACACCGAAACAACACAAGACCACGAACAAGTGGCATTTACGTGGCGTGGCTGTGAATGTAGTGAACATATTATGCCACATTTGCATGCTGGTCGAGGCTCGGCAAGTCTGCGGCACGCAGATATTATACGTTCAAAATGGACTATTTAAATTTACCACGGAAATGTCCCACTAGTTCAAACGAATATCTCCGAGAATATTTTTTTAAAACTAATTTGTTTTTGGTTGTTGGTGAGGTGAGTTGATTTGTTTCCATATAAACAAAGAAAAAGTTGCGGTTTAAATTATCGTTTGAGCGTCAGTATATCTCGTGTGAAAGGATTTTCTTATAACTTCTGGTTGATAATTTATTCTTTTTATTAAATATACACCATACGCTAGATAGGTATACTTACATCGTTCGTAGATGTCTCCCACTGAAAATTAATATAATTTTCACTTAATACAGTTAAGACCAATCCTTTTTAAATATATTATATAAATATAAATATGGGCCACTACTAGCGAACCCATTGTATTTTCTTGGAAAGCTTTCAGTTTTCCGCCACTCTAAGTGCATAGCTTACCCAAGCTATGCACTTTACGTAGATATAATTAATCTGGGGGGCGCGGCAGACTGACTTGGCAATCACATCAATCAATCACTACATAGTTTTAGGTATCCAAAAATTTATAAATGCATTCGTTTTGTTTGATTTCCAAGTTGCAGAATGATATTCAGCAAGCAAATAAAGATTAATAAGAATGTCTGACTTCTCTACATATTATAATATATCACAACTTTTTTAATGTGGAAGACATTCGAGACTTATTTTTACATGGAATGTTTTTATGGAATTTATCTGTTACAATGGTCCCAAACAAATGAAATGCTAATCCAGTCTATAACCTAAAAAATTAAGAGGGCTCTCGTTTTTTGGTCAGGAATAAGCGAGAATGACGGATTGTTGACGTTGTAATTCTAAGAAACGGAGAGCTTTTTCTAGATCCTGATTACTTATTTGCATAGGTAAACTCCTCATATTGGTCCTAGCCGCCTCCAATTTACGAATTACTGAATACTTTAACCGAAAATACCCGATTACCGACAGTAGTTTTCTGAAGAGAGCGCAGAGTCATAAGTTTGAGCCCCTAATACTCCATGATGTTATATGAGAACCTACTTGTTTTATTCTATTTTCACTAGCGTAATATGTTGCCATTGCTCCTAGCCGCCTCGAATTTTCCTTATTCTGCACGTATATATATGTAAACTGTTCTCAATTACACCATATTTGTCAACAAAATCTTACTGAAAACTCAAGGATTTTCTCATTATTGTTGAATTATTTGTGTATTGAATCTTACACAACATTAAAGTTCATGCTTGTACCAACAAGATCCAGTCCAAAAATATAACTTTAGTCAAAATTTATATTTATAAATAATTATTCAAAACTAGTATAAATTTACCGTCGCGCGGGAATATATCTCAGTACCGGCTGAATAGCCCTCCGAGACAGACGTGTACTGTGTTTATTTGTGGCTATTCACGAAGCTAACCGGCGATTCTTCAGATAAAATAATATTATTTTGATCTCCGACTAGGCATAGTTGTTACCAACCTCGGGGTCAAACTATACTGGGGATACATTCGTGAGGCTAATCGAGACAAGTTATGAATTGCATAGCTGCCAGATAAGACGTAGTGTAGCGAAAAGGCTCAAACCCACAGTATACGTAACATTTAAAATTGAACCTTCTACCTAAAACAAAAGTCATACATTTCAATGGTGATATCTTGTGGGTTGGATCCTTTTGTCTAAATAGCGTTCTATAGTCAATTATTATTGTACGAGTGATCGTGATACTTGATAGATTTAATTTATTTACTTGTTACTATCAGTCCACCTTGTGGAGGGTCCGCTGCAGTTTCCGGTACGTAGTCGCCTCTCGAGAACCTCCCCGCCCCAACGGCCTATATGATTAGTTAGTATGTATGTATGTATGTTAGTTTGGGCGAAATCTTCAAATTAGGTACAATTATCTTCTTATATTAAGTATCTTCGGTGACAATGCCATAATATCATAGAGCTGGTCTGATGATGGAGTCGGAAGGTGGCCATAGCAACTCCTAAACTCAACAAGATAAAGCCATCGAATTTTGGCTCATTTATTTGGTCATGGCACGGCAAGACTTGGATGCTGGATGATTTCCAGAGTCTGATGATGGAGCTGGAAGGTGGTCATGGAACTCCTAAACTAAACTAGATAAACCCATCTAGTTTGGGCTCATCTGTTTTGTCTTGGTAAACACTTTGGTGATGGATGATTTCCAGGATCTGATGATGGAAGGTGGTCATGGGAACTCCTAAACTAAAATAGATAGACCTATCTTGTTTGGGTTTGTGTGATTTGTCTGTACAAGTACCCACGAACCAGCGACATAATATGCAGGGTTATTGAAAATAACAAGATGAATAAAAAACTTTTTAAAAAACAAGCTTATATGGCGTTTGTTAAGTACAGCACGATCCTACCTTGCATTTAGTTATTATTTTCGTTTATATATAATAATAACACACACCGGGGGTTTACACTGAAAAGGGAGATTTTTACGTGGTTTTATTACATTTCCGAGTCATCATCATCATCATCATCATATCAGCCGAAAGACGTCCACTGCTGGACATAGGCCTCCCCCAAAGAGTGCCACAATGGCCGTTCCTGCGCCACCCGCATCCAGCGGACTCCCGCGACCTTTACCAGGTCATCAGTCCACCTTGCGGGGGGCCTACCCACGCTGCGCCTTCCGGTACGTGGTTGCCCTCAAGAACCTTTCCACCCCAACGGCCATCGGTTCTACGTGCAATGTGCCCCGCCCACTGCCACTTAAGTTTAGCAATTCGGAGGGATATATCGGTTACCTTGGTTCTGCTGCGGATAGCCTCATTTCTGATGCGATCGCGCAGAGAAACTCCCAGCATAGCCCTCTCCATTGCCCTTTGAGTGACTTTGAGCCTTCTTATGAGGCCTATAATAAGCGACCACGTTTCCGTGCCATATGTCATCACTGGCAACACACACTGGTCAAAGACTCTCGTCTTGAGACACTGCGGAATATTGGACGAAAAGATGTGCCGTAGCTTCCCGAATGCTGCCCAGCCGAGTCGGATTCGACGATTGACCTTCCCTTCGACATTTCCGAGTATCACTCTTTATTTCGAAATAAATGTTAAAAAAACCGGCCAAGTGCGAGTCGGACTCGCGCACGAAGGGTACCGTACCATTATCTATATCTAAAAACGGCAAAATATCTATATCTAAAATCACGTTTGTTGTATAGGAGCCCCCTGTAGCCTAGTTAGTAACTTGGAAGTGACTCTGCCTACGAAGCTGGAGGTCCCGGGTTCGAATCCCGGTAAGGGCATTTATTTGTGTGATGACCACAAATATTTGTTCCTGAGTCATGGATGTTTTCTATGTATTTAAGTATTTATTTATCTATATAAGTATGTTTATCGTCGTCTAGTACCCATAGTACAAGCTTTGCTTAGTTTGGGGCAAGGTCGATTTGTGTAAGATTGTAAAAGAAAAAGAAACAAATAAAAACTAAAATAAAAAGATGTATTCTGTTTTTTAGTATTTTTTGTTATAAATAGCGACAACAGAAATACATCATCTATGAAAATCTCTATCTATCACGGTTCATGAGATACAGCCTGGTGACAGAAGGACAGACAGACATTCAGACAGACAGACGGACAGCGGAGTCTTAGTAATGTGGTCCCGTTTTACTCTTTGAGTACGGAATCCTAATAAGTGACATAGGTTTTAGGCTCAGAACATAAAAAAAGGGAGAAGTGCCGTACTGCTTAATTTCAACCAAAACCGATGTCCCCAGTTTTCTCCCACCGCAGCGCCCACAGGCACACACATTGAACCGTGTAAAAACAAAGACTCGGGCGTTGCCAGTGAGTCTACGGCAACATGCAAACAAGGGCTGTGATTGGCTTAAACGCACTACACTAGGGGGGCGACAAACGTTAAAATTATGTTTTATCGACATTGATATTAAAATTAATATTATGTTATGATATTGATGGGTAACAACTTCAACAACATGGTAAGTTTATGTGGTGGTATTTAAACTTCTAGCTACAAGTTTAAATAACACGTGTTGTTAACTTACCATAAATCGCAAAAGTAAAAAATATTGACGAATACCTACAGAGTAACATAAACGGCTTTTTATAAGTTCGTGTTCACATACATTTAAAACTCTGGTCACATCGATATTTTTGACCTGTAGGTACCAGGCCGATCCGACTCGCATTTTGGCGCGAAATAATATGTCCATTACTCATATTACGAGATTTAAGGCTAAGGGCGAGTATCCACCAAAGATGTGCGAAGATGTGTTACCATACATTTTACACCTAGGTTTCAAGCAAGCGAGGTGTCAAATATTCGAAAAGTGTACGGCTCTTATTAAGTGGTTGGAAACATTTTTCTTGAAAATGTTACGAACACATTAACTCTTCTCTGTACAGGAAACCAGTTAGGACCTCTGCCAGTAGCATCTATCCATTTTTTTAGAACCTAATCGGATTCTTTGGAAAACTGTAATAAGAAACCGAGATTTCTTCTTCAATTATCACATTTGAAATGAAAGTAAAAAATACTCATTTAAAAAAAAATATTGGTAATAATATCACATTTTAAGTTGTTCTGAAGCCATTTGCAACTAAATTATATACTTGTATATACAATTTTAATATGTCTATTTACCGTTCATACTGCAACTTAGTGAAAATCTTATTAGTAGGTACCGTAAACATTTTGTGCCTTTTAATCTTATTAGTATGTTATTAGTTACCTTTAAGATAGGCACCCAACCAAAACAAGTAATTAAATAAAATAAAACAGCGAAAGTAGTCGAAATAAAATAACTAGTATGATATCGTACTTCTATTTTATCGATTACGCGTAAATTGTAACTGCACTTTGGCACCGCTCTAGTTTGCGACGCCAAGCAGCGGCCGTACCACTAAAAAATTCAAGCATCGTCCATATCCATAGTGGTTTAATACATTGCGCCGTGGTTTACTGTATTGAACGATCAATGTACAACGCATAGAACAAAAATATGCTTTTTCGTTCGATATGTTAGTTCGATCCCGAGAAATGATGCGGCGTTGCGTTTATTTATTAAAATATTAGTTTTTACTGACTTAAGTGAAAATACTAATACTCACATGTGGTGCGTGACTCCACCATTCATGTAGGTTTTAGTTTCATTCCTATTTTTGCATGTAACCACGCTACAATTCGGCATTTTGAGTAAACGTGGAATAACATTTCAGATTCACGGCAAATTGCGACTAACATGCGGTGGGCAGTGACATGCCCATTTGGCCATGTCGCACCGACACGCGTCAAGCCCCCGTTTCATATCTATTCCTTTTTATCATCTGAGGTTTTAGGCTTTTGAATAAAATCACGCATTAATTAATTGCATTCTAGATAAAAAGCTGTGTTTGTATAATTTATAATTTTCAGTTCCTTTGGTAAGAAACGGACATAGCAATTTCTATGAAGGGCAGTTTTCTTTTACTGTCCATAACAAAAAAAATATTCTTCAAGAAATGAATACGTAAGTACCCAGTAATTTCCTAGTAGTGGGTCTACTTGTATAATTTCATTGCATTACTATATATAAATAAGACTCAGATAACATGCAAACTATTAATATCCGTAAAACAAATTATTATTCTTATTACTGACAACTTTAAAACTCGTTAGTTTATTTTATACAAAAAAAACGAAACTAAATATACTTTGTCATATTGTATTTTAATACAAATAGAAAACTTGTGCTCAAAAATCAAATACTTACTTTATTCAAGTTATCTAACTTCGCTAACATGATGTTCTAGAACATCATGTTAGCGAAGTAATACTTACCACTTTTTAGTGCAAGTATCAATATCGGTCACGGAGTGAATTCCAACGGTGCGCTATACAGCTATTTGCATCGGCAAGATCCGCGGTTAGTTCTATCCCGATCGCACTTACATATAGCTAGAAAGGGACGGCACCCGCGGCTGGTGCGATCTCGCTGTGCATGTGGGGGTTAGGTACGTTTGTGTGGGTGGTAGTAGTATTTACACACACAAACGCACTACGCGTGTCAAAATACCGAATTCTGAGCGAGCGCTTTTTTGAAGAGCACTCTTAAGTGTTTTAACTTATAAAACGTATTCTCACTAAATTAGCATTATCTAGGATCTTCTTTCGGGTGTAAATGTGTAGACTCAAAATTTATAATTTCTCCAAAAGAAAGAAAGCAAAAAAAATACGAAGCAGCTACACCCATTTTAATATTGCTTGTTGAAGAGAGGCAACGCACGTGGATCGTGACGTCACAATCCCCAAGCTTCACAGTAAATGACAATCGTTTCATATGAAGGTGCGTTTTGCGGAAAAGGGGCAGAATATACCCTTTCTGAAAACTTTGGACACTTCTAACCTTGTGATTATTGAATTGCTTTACTTTTTCTCCATTTGACATAATTTTTCAAGGAAATTCATTACCGATTATTGTTTATATTATTTGATGTCTACAGCCCTATTTAAGGATGACTCACGCTAGGACGGGCCGTGTCCGGCCCGGGCCGTTTTCTAAGAAAAACGTCGGCATTTTTGCGCGGCCGAGCCATACCGAAGCCAGGACGAGCCACGGCCAAGGCTCGGAAGCGGCTCGGTGTTGGCACGGCCCGGTCGCGGGCTTGCGTATGGCTCGGCCGCGTAAAAACGGCAACGTTTTTCTTAGAAAACGGCCCGGGCCGGACACGACCCGTCCTAGCGTGAGTCATCCTTTATGGTGAAACGGGGCGGGGTGCGACTTGGAACACCGCGCATGCTGTCTGCGCACTATTAAACCCGCGTGCACTCTGCCATTTTAGTTCTACTTAAGTGCCGAAGTACTGATATGTTAAGAGACATAATTAACTTAATATCTGACGAGGAGCAGAGGTCGTTACTCACATCCTGGTATCCATCCATTGATGATGCCTCGTATACCAGTGCTGGCTGAAACATGAAGAAAGAACAACGTACTTTTGTTTAATACAAAACAAATACTAATTTATGCGCACCTCAATAATAATATTAACAAAACATAGACTGCTAAAAACATATCCCTTCCGTTCGGCTCTGCCGTCGTCGGGCAAAAATACATACAAAACAGTACAGAACACAGCGAATATGCTTATATCGAGCTTAAGGCATACAAAAGGCGATATTATAGCTAAAGAGCGATATTCCTAGACATCCTTTGGGCAGCCGAGAGAAAACAAACCACATAACCACTTTAACCAAGTAAGGTGGTACAAACAATACTAGGATTGTTATTCAATCGTATGGCACACATTATTTTGGCCTTTGAGTTTGTCACTCTTAAGTACCACCCAGGGGACACGTGCAGGGTTGTGGCGGGTAGCTCCTGCGGACGCAAGTGACAGTTGTCCCCCCTTTGTCAAGTGAGTGGGCAACTCGACTGTGAGAGGTTCTTAGCCGCCCGAAGGCCTCTAACTCGACTTAACGACTACTGTCATAGACAGCAGCCGGGATTAACTGCTTAGCGTGCCTTCCAAAGCACGGAAGCGCTCATTTATAGTAACCACTCAAACAGGCGGTCACCCATCCAAAGACTGACCGCCTGCCATATTTGCTTAGCCTGCGTTATCGTTTCCGATTCACAGGCGCCGCTAGACTATGAACGCTTCATACTAGGATGCCAAAATACGACGCTCGACTCTCCATACAAACGTAGTTTGGTTCTCATTTTAAAACAACACGCTAAAACAACATGACATTTTGTATTCACAATGGGATCCGTTATATCTAGGTCACGAATTTGTTTCTGTTGCTGGAAATTGAATTAAATCTTGCGACTCCCTAGTAAATGCTCATCATCGTAAGCTGTCAGACTTGACAGTCGAAGCTGATTGTAAATTTACACATTCTAGGTGTGTAAAGGACAGATCGTGTCCGAAACACTACACTGCGCACTAAAACACGCATAGCTGATGATGTGGATGTAAAAACTGCCAAGCTCAAGCGGGACTCGGCCGGCTACGTCTGTCGCATGCATCCAGATAGGTGGGCTAGCATAGCTAACAAGTGGGTGCCACATGACGGGTGACGCAGACGGGGCCGACCTAACGGAGATGGCGGGACGACCTTGATGTATTCCTCAGCAATTGGGCGGAAGAGGCATCTAGTAGGGACGCATGGAGATCACGAGGAGAGGCCTCTGCCGAGCAGTGGGACACACAATAGGCTCATGTTTTTTTTTTTAAATCCAAGTAAAATTTTGGACAGGCGAATTTCTGGTAGCCAGTCGCTTTCGCAAAAACTATAGTACCAGTACTTATATTAAGTAAAAAAGCGAACCCCGGGCTCATTTAGGATGCATCTGGCGAGGTATGTTTCGCACGCTCGCTTCCACTTCTTCGTGTTAGATAGAATGCGTGCGCGCAACAACATAATTCTAAAATGTAATGTGAAATAAGTGTGAAATCGAACATTAGTATTCTATAGTTAGGAAAATCTAAATCAATAGGTACCTTTGATGCCCAAGTTGATGACGTCATCAAAGCAAGATGGAGGACCTGAAAAACAGTTACTATTATTTTACTTTTCTGTAATCAATTTCATTCTCAGCAGGGACGTTGCCAGGATATAAATAAATAAATAAATAAAAATAACTTTATTTAGCCTTCATACAGGACATACACTGCTTACATAATAAGTAGGTAAGGTACACAATATCTAGTAACAATCAGTGAGTAAGCGTCCTCTGTTCCCCGTACTAGTAAAAACTGTATCACGGTGGAACAGGATTCCCCTCCCCTCGTTGTTGTTTATAATAAGTACTCAATGTTAATTCAAAAATGCTAAGGCCATCACAAAATATGTGGGTAGGTAAATTTAAACATAGAAAAGAAAAATATCAACGCGGTTGCAAACAAAAAATAACAATATGAATAGAGTGCTCAACAACAGAGATTTAGGCACGCGTCTCTCCTGCAGACAGTGCCAAAGTATGGGTCATACAGCCAATTTTTTTGTTGGACTCTTTATCCGCATAAACGACGTATCCTCTTCTATAATTCTATGCGATAAAAACATATTATTCAATAAGTACGTAAGCCCTTAACTAATGACCACAGGAAAGACGACTTTTGTTTTTCTGACTGTGTACATGACCCATATTCTTTTGTCAGCAATATTGCCAAAGTTCGGGTAAACTTGCCCCTCAGAGGTGAGTGAGAAAGACAAGGTCTAATAGTGGATAATTTACAACTTTACATAATCGAAAATTGGTTTGTTAAAGTATAACATTTGTATGTTTTAATACTCACTCAGGTTACAAAGGTCATCGATGACATTGGGTTCGATCCAAGGATGACCTGGAAGTGATAATGTGTATTAATTGGATATATGAAGGTACATTCAAGTGCAAAAATATGTGTATCTATTTAATACCCAAATAAATATGTACGAAACCTTAATCCGCTGACATTACAGCGACGGGGCATATTTATGAGTAAGTTGTGTGCACCCATATTTTTACACTATACTGTACGGGCAAAGCTACATCGTTGTGTAGGACCCATAAATCCCATTAAACAAGGCTTATTGAGGTTAATATGGGACTAATTCTATTTGTGGTTGCCCCCTGAAATTTGTTTATTTATATAAGTAAGTAACAGACGGGTTACTGTGTGGCGACCACGTACCGGCGCAGCGTGGCCCCACACAGGGTGGACTGATGACCTGGTAAAGGTCGTGGGAGTCCGCTGGATACAGGTGACGGGGTCACTTCTGGATATGACTAGGTCAGGATCGAGACGGGTGGCGTACTCGAAAAGAGGCATATAGTCAGCAGTGGGTGATTACGGGCTGAAAATGATGATGAGAAAATGCCTTCCCATTTGGGCAGGTCCTAGTTTACATGTGAGATACTTAACTGGACAGAAAAATGTTTTTAACTTTTTACTTACTTTTGAATCCTGTGAAAAGATCACCAATACACCCTATAAGACCTTTGGCGTCCTGAAATAATAAAAAACGAAGTGTCTATATAATAGACAAAATATCGATAGTTGTGTACAGTATTACTCACAGTCAGAAAATTACAGAAAATATTGTTCATGATCTGATAGGTAGTCGGAAAATTGCTATTAACAAGAAATCAGTTTTTTTTTGGTTTTGCTTGAAGCGGAAATATTGCCAACAGGATCATCTATGTAAATGGTCAAAAGGGATTTGTTTCGGTGCCAAATAGGTGGTAAACTGCCTACAGAAGATAACCACGTTGTTTTTAGGCTCACTAGAACCTTCTCAACGAATAGTTGATGACTGCTGCAAAAGTACCTACAGTCGGCAATAAAAACTCGTACCAAGTATATTTTTTCGGCAGAATCTTATTAGATTTGACAGTTCAATACTTACGAAGCCTAAACCGATAGATGTCGGGCTTGCAGTAGCTGCGACAACCTGCAGATAAGATTTACATATTTACGGCCGTATTCATAATAATACAAATACAAAATCATTTATAAACCAAAAGGTAACACATAATGATGACTTATCTATCATACTCCAAACAAGGCTGAGCCTGTGTCTTGGATATATGCGAGAGTGATTGACAGCATAATTAACTAACAAGCACCTAAAAACTTAATCACAATGGAATTTATGGAAACTCATAACTTGACAGGGCATGATAATTCATTTTACTTACTTAAATAGTAGATTGTATGACAACTACGAACAAAAATAACATGGAAGCATTCTGTCCGCTCAATTCTAGCGCAACGAAAACTGTGCCGCTGTGGGCGGTCCTTACAAACTGTGCCGCATACGACTTCAGTTTGACTGGGATGTCAGTGAGTGACGGACATGACGGTCGGGAATGCTTTTAGTAACAAAATACAAGATTTATTCTAATTTAAGATGCCCTCATGTGTTGTAAAGTGGTGCAAAAACCATTCCGACCATTCCAAGGAAAATGACATCACTTTTCACGCGTAAGTAAACCGATAACTTCAGTAAAACCTTTAAAATATATGATCACTTTTTGTCTATAGGGATGATATTATGCCAAATGAAGTAAGTCGATTATTTTATTAGGCAACTTATTGGAAAATCCAAGTTGGAGATTGAATTTTAACACCTTAATTATAATGTATGTACCTACATGACTTAACAATGAAATAAATTAAATGAAATGAAATAGGTAGAAGAGAGGTAGGGCAGAGCGGAATGTCATCTCGCTCGTATGTGGAGCAGCCCAACTGGGGAAGTACCTCCACCTTACAGAAGACCGCAGCCATAATAGCACCACTGCTTTGTAGTGTTGCTATATTATTGCATGATGAAGTATGTGGTGTTTTGTTCCGGTGGTGAGTAAGGTCGCCAGAGCTCCCTAGGGTGCGCTGTGTTGGGAGTGAGGGACCTGCATGTCTCTATCTGCCAAAACAGCAAATCCTCAAGTGAATAAAGGGTCGGCAACGCGCTTGTGATTCTTCTGGAGTCACAAGTGTCCATAGGCGACGGTACCAGCTTAACATCAGGCAGGCCGTAAGCTTGTTTGCCACCAAAAAAACCGGCCAAGTGCGAGTTCGACTCGCGCACGAAGGGTTCCGTATCTATAAAAAAATATTTTATTCTGTGTTTTTAGTAATTGTTGTTATAGCGGCAACATAAATACATCATCTGTGAGAATTTCAGCTGGAACTATCACGGTATCAGTGAGATACAGCCTGGTGACAGACAGACGGACGGACGGACAGCGGAGTCTTAGTAATAGGGTCCCGTTTTACTCTTTGAGTACGGAACCCTAAAAATGACTACGGATTTCGCCGACAGGCTAGTCGGCCGACTCGTGGGTTTTTGAATTGCCGATTAATTGGCCGACTGGTCGGCAGTGCCGATCGTAGGTTTTTAGTTAAGGGAGACTTCGTCCTTGGAGTGCCATTTCAGTTCGAGCACAATCGGAAACGTTCGTGTTGCTTCGTCTCCCGCGTCATTTGTCTCGCGTTCATGTTATAAATATGGTGTAAATTCTATTACCTGTAGTGTGTTAATAATCTGTATGTAACACACAATTAAATAAACGCTCAAACAAAATAAATTATATTGTGACATTAGTGTAATAAATAAAAAAGGTTTTTAGAAACCTTTTTTATTTATTAAAACAATTGTTCAGTTGTTGCGTCGCGCACTCTGTGTGGCCAAGCCTTTATAAATATTGATAGGTAAGTAACTTTACATTATACTGTATGACGAAAATTATTTATGCCAACTTGAGTCTGTTTTATTTTATTACAATATTCTAACCTACATATTTGGTATCTTCAAAACTGCACAAATAATACATTATTTATTTGAATGGTTCTTTAAAGTATGGCATAATCCTATCCATAACTGACAAACGGTGAACGGGCGTTGGCTGGGCGGGCTGCTGCTAGTGCGTGCAGCAAGAAGCTCATTGGCGGATAATGTTTTGGTTGGATTGGGAGTTATTGACAATCTATCTATTTCACGTACACGTTAGTGTTCACAATAGTGTAAAAGAGATGACTATTATTTTGTTTGTCATGTTCGGAGAAAGGCTATGTATACGTAACGTCTTATTTAAATGTAAGTGTATTTGTGTTTGTGTGCTAACTGTCCCGATAAATTTAACGGCGAAGTACTGAGATGCGGCTTCCATGTTATTTTTGTTCGTAGTATGACAAGGGTCTAAAATAAGCCAATATTACCACAAGATGGTTATTTGTTCGAGTGGTAATATGGCTTTTACGCGAGACTTGGCAACATCGGTAGCAACGTCTCTATCACTCGCATTCCTTAGGTTAGGTCATTAGGAGCAAAAAAAATTATATGAACCCCAATCAAATCCTGCTTAGTTTTGAAGATATTTTAATTTTCATGTGAACTATTTATTGTGATTACGAAAGTGCATTAAGCTCTTTTGATTATCAAATGCACTAAGGAATGCGTGGTTAAAATATTTCGGGTTACTAACGCCCAATACGCGGGCGAAATGGATAAACGCTGGTAAAAAATAAGATAAGACTGGTATAATTCCCGGCGACACAGGCAAACTTGTTATTGTATTTCATTGAACAATAGAATACCGCATTGAAATGTTGAATAAAGAAGGTGTCTTTACAAATTAACCAACAACGGTATTAACTTAATATTTGCGCAGTTGCTCATATGACGTAAATCAAACTGTTTACATTAGAGTTTATTAGTTTTAAATGACTAATTGTCGACTCATTATCTGTAATAACATTATAAAGTGGTAAAGGTTGGACATACGCCTCCCCTAAAGGGTGCCACAATAACCGTTCCTGCCCACGCCGCGTCTGCCGGTATACTATGTATCGATGATATCAACGACTCTGAGATTTTCGATTTTTGACAAAGTTCGTTCGAGGTCACAAACTTGGATTATTCGTTGGGCCAACATCAGAAACAAGTCTGCAAAAAATCACAACTACCAGACGCAAGCTCTGGATTTATAATGTTACTGGATTATACGTACGTTAGGTAGATTTAAATGCCATTTTTGCATACGAAAATGACAGTTGTCATATACAGGGTGTTTAGCTGATAGTGACATATCTGTGGCTGAACGCAAAATGCAGCGCGAATTTGATACATTATGCAGGCGGTCACATGATATGGGTCTATCCATTAACTACCAAAAAACTAAAGTATTGCACATACATTCATCACATAATAAAACTAATGCAGTGCCCAAAATAATTGCCCACAAACACCCTTGCATGCATGACTCAAGTCCGTGCTGCAACTGCGAGCCCCTAGACTTAGTAAAACAGCATACATATCTTGGTTTATTATTAGACTAGCTGTTGCCCGCGACTTCGTCCGCGTAGAACTTTTTATCGTCTTAGAAAATGATTTATCTCAATACAAAATTTGAACCCTCTTTTAGGGGATAATTAAAAAAAAAGTTGATGTTCATTTTCTAGTTTGTGAACCAACAGTCTAAAACCAAAGTTAAAAATCTCATACTTTAAAAATGCCTTGAAATACTCAAACTTTGAACCAATTTTAACACTCTTAGGGGATGAATTTGGAAAAACTCTGAAATCAGTTTTGTAGTCTTTTAACGTACAGAATAAGACCGAAGTTAAAAATCTCTTACTCACACTTTAAAATTTTATTGCTCGCCATTTAAAATTTGAACCCCCTTTTAAACCCCCTTAGAGGTTGAATTTTTCTAATCGCTGAAAGAACTTTTTTCGTAAACTTTTAAGTCTCTAGCTCAAAAAAAGTGTTGCCCATACAAAGCTTTCTTAACCCCCTTAGGGGTGGAATTTTCTAAAACTCTGAAAGTACTTTATTATTAATTTTAATAAGTAACATTTTGAATAGTTTTAAGTCTAGTAAAAAATAAGTTTTTCCCACACAACACTGGCTACCCTTCTTAAGGATCTTAAGGATCCCCTTAGGGATGGAGTTTTCTAAAACGCTGAAAGTTCTTTTTTAGTATTCTAATAAGTAATCTTTTTGCAAAGTTTTAAGTCTAACTCAAAAAAAGTGTTGCCCATGCAAAGCTTGCTCTCCTTTTTAACCCTATTAGGGGTGGAATTTTCTAAAACGATTTGTGTTCTTTTTTTGTATTTTAATAAGTAATCTTTCTACAAAGTTTCAAGTCTCTAACTCAAAAACATAAACTTTCCCTGATAAAAACTTTGCACCCCTTTTTATCCCCCTTAGGGATAGATTTTTTCTAAACGCTGAAAGTCTTTTTTTTTGTATTTTTATAAGTAATCTTTCTACAACGTTTTAAGTGTCTAGCTCAGAAAAAGTGTCCCCATACAAACCTTGCACCCTTTTTTAACCCCCTTATGGAATGATTTTTGTAAAACGCCGAATGTAGTATTTTTCATGTTCTAATAAGTAATTTTTCGTCAAAATTTTAAGTCTCTATTAAAAAAAAATATGTTTTTCCCATACAAACTTTGCACCCTATTTTACCCCCTTAGGGGTGAAATTTTCCAAAACGCTGAAAGTACTTTCTTTGTATTTAAATAATCTTTCTACAAAGTTTTAGGACTCTAGCTAAAAAAAATAGTTTCCCACATACAAACTTTGCACCCCTATTTTAGCCCCCTATTTTTAGGGGTAGAATTTTCTAAAACGCTGAAAGTACTTAATTTGTATTCTGATGACTAATCTTTCTACAAAGTTTTAAGTCTCTATTTAAAAAAAATATTGTTTCCCCCATACAAAATTTGCACCCCTATTTTACCCCCTTAGGGGTAGATTTTTTTAAAACACTGAATCTAGGTACTTTATTTGTATTCTAATGAATAATTTCTCTACAAAGTTTTAAGTCTCTATTTAAAAAAAGTAGTTTTTCCCATACAAACTTTGCACTCTATTTTACCCCCGTATGGGTAGAATTTTCCAAAACGCTGAAAGTGTTTCATTTGTATTCTAATAACTAATTTTTCTACAAAGTTTAAGTCTATAGCTCAAAAAAAAAAGGTTCTCCCATACAAACTTTGCACCCCCATTTTACCCCCTTAGGGGTAGAATTTTCAAAAATCCCTTTTTATCCCTAGCCCACGTTATAAAAGCAACATACTGTGCAAAAATCAACTCTCTAAGATTAGTAGTTTCGGCTGTGCGTTGATGAGTGAGTGAGTGAATAAGTCAGTCAGGACATAGGCATTTATTATGTATAAATAGATAGAAGATAATGAAACTCCCATTCAAATATCTCAAAAAATTATGAAGCTACATCCGTTTTAATGTCGCTTGTTAGAGTGAGAAAACGATGAGGGACTGTGACGTCAATATACTCGAGCGTCATAGTAAAAAAGACTATATTTATTTTAAATTCTTTTTCGAGAAAATACATTATGATTATTTACCATATTTTCGATTCCTGAGCTATAACCACGAATTTCGGAATTCGAAAATATTCGGGTATCTCTATCTCTATCGCACTAACCATACTCGAGTGACAGGGATGCAAATATATGAACATTGAGTATCGGTTTTCGTGGTAGCGCCGCAGGTACTTTGGCTGAATGCGCCGAGCGCGTGCTATTGTCATTCAAAAAAAACAAATTCGTGTTAATTATATTGTTCAAATTTGTTGATTTCATTTATTGAAATTACGACATAAAACGACATTTGCGCATATAAGTTCTCATATCAGAATCGAATATTTTTTTATGGTTTATATTTTAGCATTTGTCTCGTAAAGGTCTATCGTAGACGGGATTTAAATTATTAATAAGTGAAAGGCAAAGCAATTCCGCCATTTTGACGAAAATTTGACGGTTCTTATAGCTGACAGTTGGAGCAGCGTTTGATTTCAATAAAAATACATGGAAAATTAAATGAAGTCGTATATTTCGGAAAATTAATTAACTGTCGCAGTCGGATAAAAACTATCCTAAGTTGCAGCTAGAATAATAATGTACCTATATAAAATGTTTCATATTTTTCCGTTCATGGGATGCTGAGAACATTCGAACCGCGCAAAGCTTAGTTTCAAACTGGCTGATTCTTTTTTTAATTTAGAGATTTATTATAAGTGGAGATAACAAATTTAACTGGAGCCCACACATTGACCATGTATGTAAAAAATTAAGAGCAATACTCAGTCAGCTAAACATACTTAAAAATAAAATGCCATATAGCACACTTCGTCTAATATACTTGGCCATGGCTGATTCAGTGATAAATTATGCCATATCTAGCTATGGAAGAACATATAAAACATACCTACAGCGTATATACAAGTTACAATTAAGGCTGATAAAGACAATTGTACCAATTAAAGTAAAATATAAGCACAAAAACAACTATTATAAACTATTTAAATATTGTAGAATCCTTAATGTATATGATAAAGTTAAAATGGCAGTAATTCTAGAATATAGGCAATACCTAGGAGGACTGATAGGTATAGCAGAGCACAGAACCTCCGGACACTAACAAGTAATAAAACCTTCACGGTACCAAGTAGCAAAAACTTTTATGGGCAAAGGGTCTGGTCCAGTTATGTGCCTGTTATCCTAAACAGCCTCCCTACAAATATATTAGAAAATGTAAAAGATTGTATAAGGGATAAACCGCATAAAGTCAAATATGTGATTAAGAAAGCCATACTGAGTGTAAATAATTTACTTTCAAAACAAAGTTTTAACCGACTTCAATTCAGTACTCCGCCAAGCCACATGAACATTTCCACATTTTTTTTTCCAATTTACCACATGAACTGATTTCCGAGAGCAGATGCGTTGATTTTTAGACCAATAAACCAAATCGCTGTATGTGGGCCGATAATATTTGAGGACTTCCGTCGATTCCTCAAGGATCTCAGAATTACCTTTGGCATTTCATTGTTTGCTATTTCAACTGAATTATATCAGAATCTGTGACGTACTTATATAGTTTGAAGTACATCATTGAGAAGTTCCACAAGCCATCTGTGGTCTTCATCATCACTTCCACCATCACCAAATTTATGATTTCCGGGTGTAAATACACGAGATATAATAGAACATACCGAAATTACTACACGCGTGCCTAATATATTTGAGGAGTTCCCTCAATTCCTCATGGTTCCCATCATCCAACTGGGGTTTTGAAAACAATGGGACCAATCTGGAAGTATATACTTTTAATTAAAAAAAGTATTGTACGAATCGGTTCATAAATGACGGAGTTCTGAGGTAACAAACATTAAAAAAAAAAAAAAAAAAAAATACATCCGAATTGAGAACCTCCTCCTTTTTTTGATGTCGGTTAAAAATAATAATTATTCTAACAATAACTAACAAATACTAACAATAACTAAAATTTCAATGCTATGATATATGTAAACCTAACTAAACTTAGCTAATAATCTTTAAAAAATTTTTAGTAACATGATGCAAAGCCGAAAGTAGGTGATAGTTACAACATTTTAAACCCATACATGTCTTAAACAAATGTTATTTGTTTTTTTTTTATTTAAGTATGTTTTAAGTTTTTTCTGAGAAAACTCCAAGATGTCAGACTACATCGACAATAGTTACTTTTTTTACTGTAGGTAGCATTTTCTTGTTTCATTTTGTATTGTGCAATGTCTATCGTACACCGTAACAGTAATTTGAAACATCACAATACAAAATAAAACAAAAAAAATGCTACCTACAGTAACAAAAGTACTATTGTCGATTTATTCTGACATTTTGGGGTTTTCTCAGAAAAGTGTTAAAACTAAAAAAAAAAAAATCATTTGCCTAATACATTAGTTTACAAGTCTATTTTTATTGTACTATATATTAATTCATAATTATTAAAAATAACAATATTTTAGAAACTAAACTACTTATGAAAGATACATAACTTGAATATAAAACTAAAACTACCTAAAATAAAATTACTTAAGCTAAAAATTAAAAATACCTATCAAAATTGTATACCCATCACGCAGGCAGCGTTCCCGCGCTGGATTGCGATTGCAATTCTCTGCGCGAGAAAGCTGCCCGCGCGAGGGTCGCCCGTTGCCTCCCTCAGCCGCTTGCCAAGCGCCCTGTGGAGCAGCTGTGCGCCCCTGCCCCACGAACCAAGTGTCTCGACGCCAAATGCGACGAATTCGTATTGGGCGTCGAGACAGCTGTATGAAGACATGTATGTATGGCTTAAAATGTTCTAAATAATAGCCTTAACTAAATATCACCTACTTTCGACTCTGCATCCTGTTACCAAACACTATGTATAGCACTGGTTCAAAAATTTACTCAATTTACCAGGCAGGGCTTCGTGTTCCCGGAAATAAAATAGCACTTGATCCCATACAGACGTTGGAAGTATTTGAACCTCTCTAAAAACTGGTTATAATTGGGACGGTGAAAAAAAATTAGGAATGAACGACATTTAAATTTTTCATGTGGGCCATTTTATGATTTAGTTCGCTTGAAATGTTTTTTAAGCGACTCGTATTTTTTGTTTTTTATCCCTAAATTGTAATTTTCATTCAGAAATATCAAATAAAAATTTTACCGAAATGGTTTCTTATTTAGGCATCATTACACAGTTTGAAATGTTGTCAATCCTCTTGCTAGATGTAGCATTGTAAATTAAATTCCATGTGGTCTGCGGGCCCGTTTTGGGACTATAAGCGTGAATTTAAATATGTCAAGCATCTGCCCGCGACTTCATCCACGTGGAATTTGTTTATATTGCACTTCCATACAAACTTTTGCCTCCCATTTCTCCTCCTTGTAGGATAATTTCAGGGATAAAGACTATCCATTATCCTTCACAGAATGTTAAATTATATCCGTCCCAAATTTTATCTTAAACGGTTCAGCAGTTTAAGCGGAATATTGTAACTGACAAACAGCGTTAATTTTGTATTTTTAATTTACTAACTGACCTCTGCCTGCGACTTCGTCCACGTGGAAATCGTCTATATTGTAACCGCCATTCAAACTTTCGCCCCCCATGTCTCCTCCTTATGGGACAATTTCAGGGATAAAAACTATCCATTGTCCTTCCCAATCTAACTATATCCATACCAATTTTAATCTAAATTTGTTCAGCGGTTTATGCGTGAAAGGTAACAATCAGACAGAGTTCCCATCCGGTTAGTATAGGTATGGATTCCCGCTCATGGGGCAATAGTTCCTCGGAACTTTGGGAGGCGTGCGTGGAGCCAAAGTACCAAAGAAGGGGACCATGTAGCCACACGTAGACTGTAGATACCCTTTTGACTATTGGAGGCGTGCGTGGAGCCGAAGTACCAAAGAAGAGGACCATGTAGCCTACACGTAGACTGTAGATACCCTTTTGGCTATTGGAGGCGTGCGTGGAGCCGAAGTACCAAAGAAGGGGACCATGTAGCCTACACGTAGACTGTAGAGACCCTTTTGACTATTGGAGGCGTGCGTGGAGCCGAAGTACCAAAGAAGAGGACCATGTAGCCTACACGTAGACTGTAGATACCCTTTTGGCTATTGGAGGCGTGCGTGGAGCCGAAGTACCAAAGAAGAGGACCATGTAGCCTACACGTAGACTGTAGATACCCTTTTGGCTATTGGAGGCGTGCGTGGAGCCGAAGTACCAAAGAAGAGGACCATGTAGCCTACACGTAGACTGTAGATACCCTTTTGGCTATTGGAGGCGTGCGTGGAGCCGAAGTACCAAAGAAGGGGACCATGTAGCCTACACGTAGACTGTAGATACCCTTTTGACTATTGGAGGCGTGCGTGGAGCCGAAGTACCAAAGAAGAGGACCATGTAGCCTACACGTAGACTGTAGATACCCTTTTGGCTATTGGAGGCGTGCGTGGAGCCGAAGTACCAAAGAAGGGGACCATGTAGCGTACACGTAGACTGTAGAGACCCTTTTGGCTATTGGAGGCGTGCGTGGACAAACACAAGCGCTTAATACATATAAAAATATTCCCTACTTGGCCCTACCAATGACCAATTCAACCCAATACTTGGTGAGCGGACAGTCGAGGTGCTCTGCCAATTGACAACATTTCATAATTCTAAGTCCATGATATTTTGACTTGCTCCTTGTATTCTTCTGTTCCTCACGCTGGTAGTTTTATATTTCCGGTATTATTTATGTTCAATTTTTAACGAATTTTTAAAAATGCACTCATAGCAAATCCAATTCTACTGCAGAATGGGCACCTTGTTTTAGTCTTGTTTACATTATCTAAATTAAAAACAAACATTGTCAAGATGGCGTCAATGTAACCCACCCGAAATAGACATTGAAACTTTTTAAACGTTTTCGTCGAAACGGGACTAAAGCAAGGTGCCTATTCTGCAGTAGAATTGGATTTACTTAGTAATTTACTATGAATGCATTTTTAAAAAATCGTAAAAAATTGAAGATAAATAATACTGGAAATATAAAACTACCAGCGAGTTCCTCTTTTCAAGTAGAATACAATGAGCTAATCGAACTAAGGGCTTAAATTTATGAAATGTTGTCAATTATGTACAAATACTAGTATGGGTAATTATAATGACGATAGAACTTACCAGAGTCAACGTAGCCAATATCTTTAGAGGCACCATATTGGACACTAGTGATGCACATATTTTTTTTTTATATACCTTGCATGCATGTTTGTTTTGTTGCGTTTACGCAGCTGACAGAGTAATGGCAGCCAATAACATTGCAATGCAATGGTGTCTAAGTAGCTTGTTAGTTTTGATCCCTATTGTTTTTTGTATGTTCAAGTGCAAGATTGTATGATCGCTTGTAAGTTGTAACATAGCGATCATCGAGAATGTTCAGCCATGTATATTTTTTTATTGGCGTAAAAGCACAGAATAAATAATACACTTAGGGTACAAAAGGTTCTCTGTCGCTGTCATGAGCGTCATTTCGATGGCGCGAATAATTTCAATTATTACTACTTAACTATAGAGTTTGAACTAGTGCCTTATGTACCTTTCGTAAACCCACATCGTAAACGTCTGGTCGTAGGCTATTCACAAACTATTTACAAATATACAATGCTAGATCCATTAACCAAATACAAAATTCAACTACTTCAGCCAGATTGATCTCAAAAGCGCATATCACCAAGTTCCAATCTTAGAGAGAGAAAAACTTTTCACATCATTTGAAGCTGGTGGCAATTTGGACCAGTTTACTAGAATCCCCTTTGGTGAGACTGACGGGGTGGCAGCTTTTCAAAGGACTTTCGACTTTATCACAAAAAAGATTTTGATGATGTTACTGTATGAGGCTAAAACAAAGAAGACCATGATACTAATCTCCATAAATTTATGTCCACCGTAACCAAATACAAACTGACTGTAAACGAAAAGAAATTAGTGTCGATTATATTAATCTTTTGGGGTTCACAATAAAGAACAACAATACCGTACCATATCAAAAGAGACTAAAACCACTGCAAGACCTGATACCTGTCCCTACTAACGCAACTCAGGTTAAAAGATGATTCACTATAGAACGGCCCGGCCGAACCACGGCCGGGCCGTGCCGGCTCCGAGCCACTTCCAAGTATCGGCCGTGGCTCCCCCACCTTAAACAGCGTAGACTTCCTTTCTTCCTCATACCCTGAGAAAATTACGGTTTTTTTGGAAATAATTCAATATCAGGCTAATTATTTGTATACGGCTATTATATGTTATTTTAAAAAACTTTTACTATTGAAGTCAATAATTCTATGGACCGGAAGTTAAGAAAAAAAATTAACCCGCAAGCAAAAATGCTATCAGTAATTTTATAATGAAAACATGTTTGAGTACACAAATTTTGAGACTTACTACCTGAATCCAAAAATATATGCATCAGGAAATAACAGCATTTTAATTAAATATTTACGACCTTGAGATAATATTGAATTTCATCGGGTCTATAGAAAGGTTTATTCATTAACAAAAAAAAGTGGATTATGCGCGTATCCCAAAGAACGTATATAGACGTAGTCAATTATAAAGTAAAGAAAGTTTATACCATTTTCGCCTGATTTTTACGGAATTTATAAAGATTACTTTTCATTATTTTTTACCGTTGCGGTATTAAATTTAGGTGGATTATTAATGAATATTTAGTCAAATTACCCAACCTGTTTTATGGTGTAAAAATATGGCTGATATTATCATTGTTGTGTTTTCATACAGAGAAACCGTAAAGTTCTTAGGGTATCAGAGACAAACTAGAGTCAGCTCTAACTATCATTTATTATCGTTCGATATGTTACTTACGTGCGACATTTGTCAAATTTGTATGCAACTTGACAATTCATTTCGAACTAAACGTCATCTCGACTTGTATTAGAAATATTAAAATAGAGGTCAAATCAAATTTCTTTGTTTTTCAGAGATGTTTGAAATTTAAATGAAATAATATTATCGAAATCGATGTTATTATTTAGCAATAAAAACATTTTCAAAGATAAGAAATTTGTTCTAACAAAACAGTATCCTTTTATGGTGGTCATAATGTGCGGTTCTTGAACGCATCATCGAGGGTTTCTGCTAATTGGATAGATAAAAATAGTAATATCTTAATCACAAGGCAGTTTAATTATAATAACCTCTGTCGACTAAATCCTAAACTACGTCCTTATTTAGTTTCCTATTTGGAAGTGGGGTGATTATTATTTGATTTATTATTCATATTCTCATCGTCGTCCATCCCTACTCTAAGGCAGGTCGGTGTAGACAGGTACGACGAGAAGGGAAGCGAGGAGGAGTGTTAGGAAGAACTGCGACCCTACAGCGCGCGAGCCAAGCGACCGAAGCGACGTGCCGCGGCAGCGGCTGGCGAAGCGCCAGAAAAGAACATTCGCAACAATCGAACGGCTCGCAGAAATGTAGTTTGGTATGTCAAATTACTATTCTGTCAAGTAAAATTATTACATTTAAAATTATGGCAAGTAATTTTTTCTACATACGAATAATTCATACAATATTAATATGTCAAATGAATATTATGGAAAATTAAACGTTATGGAACTTATGGAATATAAAATTATAGCAAATGAAATTATATGATATGAAATTCTGGCAAACGATAGAAAAACTTTTCGGCTGATATTATGTTGATGATGATGACATCTCTGGTAGATATTCTCCCTAATACCCCACACGGTATTAGGGTTAAACCATTCTTAATTTTCCCCACTTCGCAAAATATGGTTTTCTTCCCTTTTGCCTATGTGTTAGTTCTCTTCATTTGTCATACGCTAGATGTAATGCTAAAATCATATTTTAATTTAAGTACGATCTGTTAACCGCACTCGCAGTAGGCCAAGATACAGGCTCAGCCTAGTTTGGTCACTGACGGACAGCCTCAATTCAATGTTATATTTGGTTTTGTGAAATAAACTATTTTGTTTTGTATTTTTGTATTGTATTGTATTGTTTTTGAAAATTAGGGTAAACATAAAGAAGTAAAGGAAAAACAATATATTTTTTTATATTTTTTATTATAAAGGCAGAATTCAGAAGGCTTACCTATCTCGTACCGTATTTTTACATAGTATTAGTGGGGCCAAGAAGTTAATAAATTCTAGGATTGTTTATTAAATTTAGTAAAGAACATAGCTGCAAACATTTATAAAACACGGATAGTGGCAATTTTTTTTATTGTTTTGCTTCGGAAGTCATAGGGGGTAAGATGAAACACGTAAGAAACCTGGTTTTCTATTAGCTTAATCATTCAATGTTTTATTATAGCGTCTTAACAGCCTCCGCCAAATATTTTTCCCATGAAGCCAAGCCCGATATCGATGCCAGATTTTAATATACCGCCCATAGGGCCTGGTACGCCTTGAGCCATTCCACCTAATTCAGCACCTTCATGAGCCAGTTGTCCCGCTCCATGTTTGAATTGGCCTCCTGCGCCTTCAACACCATTTTCGCAAGCCTTTTCGCCCTTTTTGGCCCAGTCTTCGCCTTGGGATGCAACGTTTTTCCCAGCATCTATGGCCGTGTTTTCCCCACCTTGGATTTTTTCTCCAATTCCATGCCCGGCCTACACAGATAACAGTGTAAAAGCAGTGTAAAACAAAATGAAACTGAACCTTCACTGGACACAAATTAAATAAATAAAAAAAAATAACCGTGACATTGTTCGGGTTCTCTGTAAGTGTAAGGCCTGAGTGGACGCTCGAGCCGGGCGTGCGGCGGAGCGGGGCGTGCGGCGTGCATGTTCAACAAATGAGGCTCATACTGGTGTCCTGAGTAGACGCTGCACAAATTGAATGCACGCTCGCCCGCCCCGCTGCACGCCCCGCCGAACGTGCCGCTCCGAGCGTCCACTCAGGCCTTAGACTTATACAAGAGCGAAGCCACGAGACCTACCTAGTCATTAAACAAGCGAGAGAAATTCTCTGTTTCAGATTGGGCAAATATTCTTTTGTATCTGTTCAACATCCACGAACTGTTCTCCTCTACAGGTTTAATTTTTTAACCGATTCTTGTGAAGTTTTGTAAGCAGGCTCGATAATTACATGGACTTTTTTGTCGATTCAGTTTTTGGAATGATAAATGATGACAGACAGATTTGCGATGTGTACAGCCTCACAGAGCCACTAAGTTGAAAAAAAATAATACTTACAGTAGGGTTAGCGGTGGCTAAAGCGATCTGCAAAGAACGAGAGAAATTAATAAAACACTAAATTAATTCACAATTTCCTACTTTATTCATAAACGTCTATCAAACTTAATTGTTATCTACAGCGAATACGGATTACGGGAGTGAATTCGTTAGACGTCTGAGGAAAGAGCCGAGCCGCTTGGTGAGAAGTACATTGATTGACAACGTAGGTTAGGTTAGATGACTTAGATGGCAGTGATTACTAACGCTTCAGAGGGTTTAGTGGGTATTATTACCCCATACTAAAGTGTAAGTTCCCCGGGCCCTGTGGGATACGTAAACGCATTCCCTATGCGTGAAAAAAAAGGTTAAATCGGCCACGACTTCCAGAGACGCATCGTCAGCGGTGCACCAGACGTGGCATGTTATAATATACTTGAGGTAATTTGAGGTAACCAATGTGGGCGGCGGGGGTTGTGAGTGAATGTTAAAATCGGCAGAAGAGTATAAAATGTTTATTTAACTAATACTACTACATAAACTGTTATTGGCTAAGTTAGAAATTATGTTGAAAATGTTAATGTTATAAAATATGTTCGAATGCACCCGACCGCGACGGTATCCGTAATTGGCCTTACCTACCAATGTACGTAAAGTGTACCTACGTACCTTCCAATGTAAGATGATTACAATTCCAAATGGCATTTTTATGTGAAGTCAGTCACATTAAATAATCTCAACTATACATAAAAGGCCGTTTGTAATCGTGGGTAATGCCAAAATTAAACTCTAACCTCGTTTGTCTATCTAGGAAGCCATTTGTCACATCGAAAAAACACCGAAATCATCTGAATTGGTTGAAATAATAGTTGTAACTAATTAATTACAAACGAAACATCAATAAATTATATACAGGGTGGGCCCTGTAACACGAGCAAATATTCAAAAGGAGGCTTCCTTAGAGCATTTGCAGTAACCCCTTGTGTATCATTCACTTTCAAAATTTTTGGTTACGGAGAAATTTTAATCTAAAGTTATGACCTCCAAGTAATGTATCTTGGCACCACGAGATCATATCACGGCAGTCAATGCAGATTTTGAGGTAACATCATGTAATGAGTCATAATAGTTTTTGCATTTTTGTGTTCAACAGATAGTTTTGTGATTTTTTTTTCTTTTTTTTTGTGTTTTAAAAATAAACAGTTACTCATAGCACTCCAGAAGAGTAAAAAAATACAAGTAAACTTATTTTAAAGTTTTTTTTTTTTCAAAAAAAATATTTTTTTTTCGCATAAAACCACTTCGAAATAATTGTTCACAAGCTTAATAATCTACCGTTTAAATTTTTGCTCCAGTTACAAGGCCCACCCTGTATACTTAAACCACCACCGTAAAATTCTCTACGTATTGGTGTAAACGGCATAAAAATCGGTCCTGTAGTTTTCGAGTTTATCAATAACATACCTACAGACGTACGCGGCCGGCGACTTTGTTTTATTATATGTATTTTAAGCGTGAAAAGTTTAGTGATTTCATAAAACTTACCAAAGCAAGGAAGGTGATGATTTTCATGGCCGTCATGTTGATTCTCTGAGTTGGAATGTAGCCTGAGTCGTAGTTTTGGCTTATATAGCCAGTCTTTTAAATTTTTGGACAAACACAGGTGTTCCGGACACTTATCGTCATGCGGTTTACAATACAATTCGGTGCGAAAAAACAATGAAAATGTATAGTGTAGGAAAACAAATAATCTACTAATTTTAAGGTTTCTTTTGAAATGGATACATTTGATATCCATAATTTTATTTGAGCATAACGCAGGTTAGGTTTGTTATATAAAAATCCTGAAAAGTTGACATTTTAATTGTTTGAATTTCTGTGAATAACAAATTAGGGCAAATGATCATTACGGCAAAAGTTTCATTTATGACAAATGAAATTATGGATTTCATTAGTAAACCCTTTTTTATTTTATTTTTGGGTTTGTTTATTTTTATTTTATTTATTTACTAGCTTTTGCCCGTGACTTCGTCCGCGCGGAACTCGTTTATATCGTAACTTTCTCCCCCCTTTTCACCCCCTTAGGTGATGAATTTCCAGATAAAAACTATCTTTAGTAAGGACTCTTTGGGAAGGCCCCGGAATTCAAAGTATCTCTATACCAAATTTCATCTCAATCGGTTCAGCGGTTTAAGCATAAAAAGGTAACAGACAGACAGAGTTACTTTCGCATTTGTAATATTAGTATGGATTGTATGAAGGAAAGGGTCATTATGGCTGAGTTGCATGATTTTATAGATAACCTTACTCCGAACGCCTTTTTTTACAAAATAGACTCCGCCGCAAACTTGGTTTCTATGACCCGCCTCACCATAATAGATGCATGTAGGCTTTTTTCAGTATTATTTTGCATATTTTTATATCACACGGCCGTAAGGACCTTTTCTACTAAACCGTAGGACTAATAATTTATTGAATCAGGCGTTACTTTGCGGAAGTCCATGATATATTACGAGAACAATATTCCTTTGCTATGAATTCCGCTAAAAACGTGCTGGTCGATCAGCGGAGATCAAATGCAACTATTTGCGTATAAACATGCAAATAATTACAGCAAACCAATTGGCTCAGTGGACGTGGCGCAAGCAACATCTCCTGCCAGCATCTCCTGATGATGCCTCGTAGAGAGGCGAAAGGTGGTGGTTTGCTGTAATTATTTGCTTTGATGATTTTTGGGATAAAAACTATCCGTTGTCATTCTCCAGGACTCAAACTATCTCTATACAAAATTTCATCTTAATGGGCTACATTCAAATTTTCACCCCCATTTCACCCCCTTAGGGGATAATTTCCGGAATAGAAACTATCATATGTCCTTTTCCAGGACTCAAACTTTCTTTCAACCAAATTTTATCAAAATGTGTCACAAACAAATTTCCACCCCCAATTACACCCCCTTAGGGGATGATTTTCGGAATAAAACTATCCTTTGTCTTTCCTTTACTATCGCTATACCGTAAATGGGTTCAATCAAAATTTTCATCTACCATTTCTCACCCCCTTAGGGGATGATTTCCTCCTTTCATGTATTCCAGAATAAAAATTATTTTATGTTCTTTTCTTGGACTGAGACCTCTTTCTATACCAAATTTCATCTGAATGGGTTTTATCGAAATCTTCAACCCTCATTTCACCACCTCAGGAAATGATTTTTCGGGATAAAAACTATGCATTGTCCTTCCCTAGGACTCCTTCTATCTCTTTACCAAATTTCATCTAAATGGGTTTTATCCAAATTTTCACCCCCTATTTTATCCCTGAGGGGATGATTTTCGGGATTAAAACTATCCGTTGTCATACTCCGGGACTCAAACTATCGTTCAACCAAATTACATCAAAATGGGTGACAAACAAATTTTCACCCCCAAATACACCCCCTTAGGGGTATATTTTCGGGAGTTAACTATCCTATGTCCTTCTTCAAGACTCCAACTCACTTTACCCGTAAATGGGTTCCATCCAAATTTTCATACCCCATTTCATCCCCTTAGGAGATGATTTCTGGACTAAAAAATATTTTAAGTCCTTCCCCAGGACTTTTAACTATCTCCATACCAAATTTCTTCTAAATCGGTTCTATCCAAATTTTCACCCCTCATTTCACCTCAGGAGATGATTTTTCAGGATAAAAACTATGCATTGTCCTTCCCTGGGACTCCTTCTATGTCTATACCAAATTTTAACTTAATGGGATTTATCCACATTTTCATCCCTATTTCATCCCCTTGGGGGATGATTTTCGGGATTCAAACTATTTATTGTCATTCTCCGGGACTCAAACTATATCTATACCTACCAAATTTTGGTCTAAACGGAGTCCATCCAAAATTTCACCCCCCATTTCACCCCCTTAGGGGAAGACTTCCAGAATAAAAACTATCCAATGTCATTCCGCAGAACTTAAACTACCTCTCAACCAAATTTTATCAAAATGGGTTACATCCACATTTTCACCCCTCCATTTTACCCCCTAAAGGGAAGATTTTCGGGATTAAACCTATCCTTTGACCTTCCCCGGGACTCAAACTAATTAATCACCAAATTTCATCCAAATAGGTGCAGCGGTTTAAGTAGCTCCATACAAACTTCCACCCCCCATTTCATCCCCTTAGGGATTGAATTTTAGGATAAAAACTACCCTAAGTCCTTTCCTAGGACTCAAACTATCTTTATACCAAATTTCATCTTAATCGGTTCAGCCGTTTTCATGTGATGCGCGGTCACATAAACAGACAAACAGATAAACAGACAAACAGATAAACAGATAAACAGACAATTAGACAAACAGACAAAAATTCTAAAAACTGTTGGAACGTGTTCTGTTATCGATTTTAAGTATCCCTAGCAAATTTTTTTTGGAATATCTTTCATGTACAGACTTTCGACCCTCTTCAGCTTTATTATATGTATAGATTTGTCTCAGGCAACAACCGTATTTACCTTACAGACTATACAAAACTTATAATTAACACAATAAGCGTAAGTCCTAACTGTTCGTCAACTTTACCTTAACAAAATCTTACTAGTCACACATAAATCTCTCAGAATCACTTTAGTCATCAATAAATGCCCTGTGCATTGATCAAAAAACGTGTTTTCACTTCTCATGCTCTAAAAGTTCGTCTTTATGTCGTGCGTAGGCGACATAAAGTCGCTTTTTATGCTCTAGAGCATAAAGTAAAATCTTCGTCGAAGACCAAGGCAATCGCTGCAACAGCCACACGAACATCTTTAACTTCATACAACAACCTCTTTATTTTATTTCGTTTCGTTCGTATTCTAAGACCAAGGCAAAGATACCAACAGCCAAAGTACACAATAAAACTTCATGAAATAAACTTATAATTTGTATTTCGTCTCATTTATTATTTTTTATATTTGTTTATTTTTCAATTTAGTAGATCAGTATAGTATTTAAGCCATAACAACAACAATTAAATTAGCATTTACTATATTTACGTGTTGCTGTTTCATTTCCTCGCAATCGAAGTGAAAAGTAGAGTGTACAACTCGTCCATAAAACCCATTTTACACTCGACTTTATATCTATCCTCGCTCGCAAGCTCGCTCGGATGGATAAACGTCTCGAGTAAAATGGTGCGTTTTATGCACTTGTTGTACAATCTACTATTTCAACCTACCTGTTCCAAGCGGTCGTTCCGCTTTCGGGAAGCGCTTCGGAGGTCACATCAGGGCATCTGCGTGCAATACTGTCTTTAAAAAGTGTAATCTGAGGGGTGCAACCTTAAACAAGGCAAATAGGATAATCTCAAACTTTCTTCGTAATCTTTCTTATGATGAGACAGAGGCAATTTTAGGCTAACTCATAACATAACTATTATTGTAATAACTATAATTGTTTTATTACGTATGTAACACCATGTAGTTAAAAGTCAAGAGCGTTAACTATAATTTAATGTTTTCAGTTGTCACTATAAAATTGTATGTTCTACCTCATTGTTAAATGGTTCTCCACGATACAGGCGAAGCCTAGTGCGCCTGGGAATTATCCATAACTTTTCTTTGAGTAATAAACGAATTTTTATTTATTTTATTATTTATTGTAAACATGCTAAGACGGCGACGCGCGGGCATGTTCTGGGTGTCAAATAACTGGCCTCGAAATCGCCAGAAAAGTACACCCTTCGGTCAGAACTCCTCGTTCATGAAAGTCGGCAGCTTGTCAGTTGGCACTCTCGCTACAAAAGAATTGGTGTTCATTTTGTGGCGGGACCCCCACCATACTCTAGTTGTGAGGTGGCAGTCGCTTTCGTAAAAATGGTACCAACACTTGGGCTGGTATGGTGCCAAAGCGGACCCTGGGTTCCTTTAAGATACAACCGAGAAAAAACGATAGGAGGATGATGAGGCTTTGGAGAGGATGAGGGCACAGCGGAATGAGCAGCAGTTCTTCAGCAGTGCAACCGGGGAAGAGCCTTCACCTTCCAAAACAGTGGTGTGTACCTGGTGGTGAGTAAGGTCGTCAACGCTTCCGAGGGTGCTGTTTTGAGAGTGAGGGATCTAATTCTGTAAATCCAGTAGGAAGCAACTCAGAATTATATCTGGGTTGTTCACAGGTCAAGGATTTCATGACCAAGATGGGACTAACGGATAGTTTAGACTGTAGAATGTGTGGCGAGGAGGATGAGACTATGGAACACTTATTATGTGAATTTCATTCCCTTTCAGACAAATAATGAATTACTTTGGTAACGGCTGTCCGCAGATAAAGGAATTCAAGGTGCTCCCGGTGAACTGCATCATCCGTTTTGTGGAAATGATGGAACGAGCTTGAGGGTAGGCATAAAGGAGAGGGCAAATACACAAAAGATCCCACTAGGTCGAAGTGCATCCGTGCAAAGGGCCCTCATTTAGATAAGATACGATAAGAGGAATCTACTTTAGCTGCAACATAATGAATCCTTAAATCGTATTATACTTTTAGGTGTAAAAGTATGTACGTGGTGCGGTTAATATATGAAACGGTTTGTCCATTCATTCTGCGTAGACACCTGTGTATCAACATTTTTCTTAGGAGAGTAAAAAATATACCAAATTTCCAGTTGTGCTTTCCAAAAAAAATCAGTAAAAAAAATTTAAAAAGAGCACCAAAAAAGGTTAAAGCTTCAATTTGGTCAGTTCTTTATACAACTCCGATATTCTTTCGGCTTTTTTTCATTTCAATGTTTTTTTCATTCTAGCGGAGGCGACTGCCTTTTCACTTTTTTGAACACCACGTCGGTGGGAACAAATGGAAAGCGGTTACCATTACGCAGCCTATGGATGCTTGCAACTCCAAGGCTGTCACAGCGCGTTGCCGACCTTTTAAACATTAAATGTTATACCTTCCTTTCTTGAAGAACCCATACGAGTGGTTCTTCTTAGAATGCGTGGAACCAATTCGGAAATTCCATTCTTCAAAAGAGGAGGATGTTCTCAATTCGTCGGAATCTTTTAGAATCTTTTTTATTACTCTAAGACGCCAGGATCGATTTATAAAAATATTTTGCTCTTTGAAAGGGTATCCGTCTGGGTCAGGGTCTGATGATGGGATCCTGGATAAATCGAGGGAACTCTTCAAATTTCATGGCACACCTTAAGTGATTTGGGTATTTATTTACCAACAGAGACTCGTGCATTTGCTTTCGGAAAGCAGTTCATGTGGTTAAGTGGAAAGTGTGGCTTGGCGGAGTAACTTTGTTTTTAAAATAAAATTTAGTTCATAAACACTTGAAACAAACCGTTTGTGTCTGTGCCTGTTTATTTCTTATGGCAACAATTATAATCCGTGTATTTATACAGTGCTCCATAATTGTATCAGGCTTACAAGGAAGATATTTTAGGTTCGTGTAATCGTTTTTGACCATTACTACAAACACTTAATAAAATGAGTGTACTGACGGCTACCCTTAGTCGTATACCTATACCTATTAGTCGTTTTAGGAGCCGTGAGCACGACAACACGCCACACGTTTTGGTGTTCGTGGCTTTCAAAAGGTTAACAGGTCAATGAATAGTGAACATTTCGAATTTATCCCTGTTTCGGATCATTGGTAGGTACATGCCTATGTTTAAAAGACCTGTATGCTTCTGAGCTTCAGGATGGGTTGCATTAAACCGTCTATAATTTGTGAGCGGTGTTATATGCGTATGGAAAAATATTATTTTACTCCAAAAGAAAGAAGGCAAAAATATGCCTAGAGACGAAAGTCCCATTCAGAGATCTCTGAAAAATATGAAGCTACTACAACCGTTTTAATATTACTTGTTAGAGAGAGAAAATGCTCGGGGATGGTGACGTAACGGCACTCGAGCGTCATAGTAAATGACAATCGTTTCATATGAAGGTGCGTTTTGCGGAATAGGGACCGAATATAACCCCTCTTAAAACTTCGGACACTTAGATTATAACTTTGTGATATATTTTTATTTTTATTATTAAAATTTTTTAATCCATTGCTTTACTTTTTTCTTCAATTTGACAATATTTTCAATCCTTTTTCGAGAAAATTCAACGCTATTGGTTATGGTTTTTGGTGTCAACACCCAATGATAGATTATGTCTTATAGTCATTTAGCTAGGTATCTTAAAAATACAACACCTCCAACCAGGGACTGCATAACCGAAAAATACCGGTATTCTATTTTAACGGTATGACGTCATATCGGTTGTCAAATAGCGGTTTCGGTAGCCGTTATTTTTTCCGGTACCGTAACCGCTTTTTAAAGGTACCGATATATCGACTTTGGCCTGGAGTTGTTGCCAAACCGCCGGCAAAGGCACTGCTGCTTTGTCTTCTTGTCTTTAAATGTTTAGTAGCCAATGCTCCCTCTGTAGAGTGCCAGCTCGCTTATTTTTCTCAATAACCTTTATAATACCGGTATTATAAAGGTTACGGTATCGTTTCAAACTGGTACCGCTAACCGTTATTTCAAAACGGTTACGGTACCGTTATGTTCGCGCGGCGCGCATAATAAATAAATAAATAAATAAATATTACGGGACAATCATACACAAATCAACTTAGGCCCAAGGTAAGCTCAATAAGGCTTGTGTTATGGGTACTAGGCGACGATATATATAATAGATAAATACATATAGATACTTATATACATATGTAACATCCATAACTCAGGAACAAATATTCGTGATAGACACACAAATAAATGCCCTGACCGGGATTCGAACCCGGGACCTCCAGCTTCGTAGGCAGAGTCACTACCAACTGGGCTACGGAGGCCGTTAAAATATATAACATTTACGACATAACGGTACTGTAATGGAATACCGGTTTCATACCGGTATAACCGTAACCGAAATCAGTCCCTGCCTCCAACTCTGTGCGGCGGCAGCAGCGGCAGAGCGGCACAAAACAGTATAATATTCAGCAGTACCTACACCATCAGATCTGTAAGAGCGAGAGATCGGAGAGTAGCTTTTTGCTCCCACGTATTGCTGGCGTTGCAGCTGCTGTCAAAGTCTTACTTAGTACGTAGTCGTATTTAGAAGCATTCTGAGGACATTGTATACTGTATTAAACATTGTACCTGTACTTACTATACAGAGTGTCCCAGAACTATCAGCTCACAGTGACACCGGAGGTAGGTCAGCTCAAGAGGAACCTAACCAGCCTATCATGACCCCAGTAAAAGTTGCACGGTTTTCGAGTTATTACCAAAATAAAGATTTTTGGGAATTCTCCTCTTTGTTTTTACATTTTTAGTACCAGCAGCATCGACTTGGAAAGCTCTTAAGAACAGTTTTTTGTATGTATCAAATCATAAGTAACTAATTCAGAAGTGCGAAGTGTTATTTTGTCAGTAACTATTGTAAAATGCTGAAAAAAACTTGATTAATTTTGATTTAAGTTGTCAAAAAAACACGAAGTTCAACTTTGATCATCTGCCATGTTTTTTTGTATAAGAAACGAAACCTACAAATAACGTCAATAAATTTGGCATGTTATGCAGATTCAGAAAAAGTATAACACATATATCTTACTGCGATAAGATTAGGTATTCTTATCACTTTAGCGATGCCCTATTGAACCAACTTAAAACTGGAACTCCGAAAGCAGTCACTGCTATGTGGTACAAAAATACTATGTACAGCGATGACTCATCTGTTATCTGATCCAATTATTTTGCCAAATGCACGAGAGAAAAAAAACTATATTTTTTCGAAATATTATTCATTTAAATGTATTGCGTTTCATAAAATACTTAAAACGCTAGCAATCTGGTCCAACGTTGGTCATTCCTGAAAATTCGCCTGCGATACCAATTCCAGCATTCAATCCAGCGTTTCCAGCTCCAGAAATTCCAGCACCAACGTCGCTCGCTTTTTTAGCAGCACCAGAAGCCTTTCCAGCAATACTGCTTGGAAAGTCTGCTGCTGTTCCAAATTTTTTTGCAGCTGTAAGGCCAATGCTCAGCCCAGTTTTAGCGCCTTTTGATGCAATGCCGCTTGCTTCCTTTGCAAATCCAACAGATGCTTGAATTCCAGCGTTGAAAATACCACCCGCTACGTTTCCAGCTGTTTCTTTTGCGCCTTTAGCTAGGTCTGCAAATCGGCCTACGGCTTGGAATCCAGCGTCAGCTTTATCGCTTGCAGCACCAGCGCCAGCTTTGCTTACTTCTTGAGCTGCTCCTGTAACTTTAGCCTCGGCTGCCAGAGCAGCTTCTATTCCACCACTAGCTCCAGCATTGCCAGCTCCACCTGCCATAAAGCCAGCTGCAGTATTCACTCCTCCTTCAAACATGGAACTGACCTACACAAAAATAAATAAACAAATGAATATTAGGGGGATATGTTTACACGAATCAAGCTAGTCCCATAGTAAGCCCAGAGCTACTAGACTACGATATATTTAATAGATATGGGGGGCAGTTTACGTCGATGAAGATTATGCCTTGAGGCTCCAACATTAAGGTTTAAGTACCTGCGCCAATAGGTAGCTGTTAGTGGCATTGCCTGTCAGTTATCAAAGAAACAAGCACTTCAGGGTGACATATTGCCGAGCTTTAAGCGGTCGATTTAAGTCGACTCTCCACTCTCCATACAAACGTAGTTTTGTTCTCATTTTAAAGCGATATACTGGAATGGCATTAAACTTTTTGTACGAGATGGGACCCGCCATATCTAGGTTGGACACTTAGTTCCATAGAAACTTGTTAAACTTTCCATACATTCCGATTTTAACGAACACCGACCGCTTAAAGACGGTTTGATGCAACTCGGCTTACTGTAATTCGGCATAAATGGAAAATCGTCAACATGAAATTACCATTTTGAAATTGGACCAAAAGTAAAAACCATCAAAAGTTTTGGGGAAAATGTTATTGTGTCAATGTTGTCTAAATTAATATCAAAATAATTAAAATGAAAATCGACTATTCTGTACAAAATTCATCTATGACGTATTTCAGATTGGTCATTTATGTATTTATTTGAACTTTATTGCACAAACTAAAAGTACAAAACGCGAACTTAATGCCTAAAGGCACTCTCTACCAGTCAATGGCAGAGCTAAACAAAAAAGGTTATAGGTGCAGGCAGTTGATAAAAAAATATCAAAAAAAAAAGGTTAGGTAGATCTAACTAATGAAAACACATTTCCTAATATAATATAATAAATAAATATATTTACATAAATACGATAAAATATAATATACATGCAAACATATTACTTTGCTTACACAGTGCAAAAAAACTACGTGGTTAAACTAACCAGAGATATCGTCGAAAAAATACTTGCGCAACATGCGCTTGAAGGTGGGTTTGGTTTTGTATGGTCATATTTTTGGAGTGTATGTAGTACAGTCGCCATCACATATATCGGAGCAAACAAGCACGTCACAAACATCGGAACACACCTCTATTTTCAAGGCATTAGGGTGCATGTGCCGAAATTTTTGAACACCTATAGTGTACCTATGTATGTGATGGCGACTGTACGTAGTTAGTTAGTAATTCCATATGGACGTTTTTATTTCGACAATCAAATACGTCAATTTTACTTTTAGGACATAATTAAATATTATTAGCATTATTCATGCTGGACAATTTTTCATGTCGAGGATTTTCATATTCATATTCATTTATTCATTGTTATGTCATGCATACATAATAAGGTGTTACATTTTTGTCATAAGTCACTACATGACATCCTGTAAGGGCACACAATAAATTAAAACATTAATTCAAGGTAGATTAACAAACCAAAGCTTAACCTACTTGATTATTTACATTTAGTAGGATTACATGTAGTCAGATAAGTTAGGTAGATAATATGTCATCAAATTAAGTTAGTTACAATTATTTTATGTCTTAGATCTAAAACTAACTTAAATATCCTATTTTTATTGTGGTTTGTATAATACTAAACTTTTATCGTCAAGGAATTCGTCTACCGAGTAATAACAATGTTCTAATAATAGCTTCTTCAGTTGAATCTTAAATACCTCGTCACTAGGTTGCAATTTGATTACGTCCGGAATATTGCGGTCCTTTTTTAGGCAATAATAGTTTATTTCTGTATTGCTTCCTAGTCTTAAAAGTTTCAGGTTTTTCTGGAAATAGTTCTGGGTATTTACGAACAAAGATCGCGGCTTCTAGTATAAATATTGAGGGTAGTGTCAAGAGTTTATTTTCTATGAAGTGTGGGCGGCAGCTGTTAGGAATGCGTACATTCGCTAGAATTCTAATGCACTTTTTTTGTATTATGAAGAGTTTTTGGGCATTTGCACTGGCTCCCCACAGGACCACGCCATATCGGAGACTTGAGTCTATGTAAGCGAAATATGCTGACAAGGCGGACTCCAAATTTGTGTGCGACTTTAATATGTTGAGTGCGTAGATAAATCTGGCTATTTTTGTCTTTGTATTTTGTACGTGTTCTTTCCAATTCAGTTCTGTGTCTATTGTTATACCGAGTAGTTTAAAGTTATTTACTTGTATTTTATCCTCATTCATTTGCAGATTTAATTCTAGTGATTTCCTCCGAGCAGGTTTAAATTGAATGATTCTTGTTTTGTTTAAGTTAATATCTAAATTATGATCATCGAGCCATATTTTAACGGTGTGTAAAAGGTGGGATAGCTGCAAATTGCATTCGGTGCTATTCGTAGTATTTACTAGAAGGGAAACATCGTCTGCAAACATAACACATTTCGTGTCGGTGTCAATAACTTTAGGTAAGTCATTAATGTATGATAAAATTGATAAAAAAGGGTACAAGCCAAAACGCTCCCTTGTGGTAGTGAGCAGGTTGTATGTCGCAGAGGGGAGTTGACGACTGTTATTTGTCTGGATTTGTTATCGTGGTATTCTATGTGTACATATTGATTCCGGTTTTGCAGGTAGGATTGGAACCATTTGTGGGCTATGCCTCTTACTCCCATGCCGAATAGTTTGGATAACAAAATCCCATGGGATACTTTGTCGTACGCCTTGGTCATATCCAAGAGGAGTCCTACACTGTATTTCTTATTATTAATATTTTCTAATACGTGTGTTATATAATTATAGACTGCCTGAGATGTCGATGTTGTTTTCAAATTGACATTATTCAGATTCGACCAATAATTTCGAGTTGTAAATATTCCATTATTGCTGAATGACAGTAAATCGAATAGAATGGTCGTTGTATGGTATAAACTACTTGTGGCCTAATCTGCTCACATATTTAATATACGAGGGGGAACCTGTCCTGTAACAGGAACAAAGTTTTTGAATTTTTGTTTTGAAAAAATATGTTTGTGATTTTTTTTTGTATTTTTAAAATAATAATTTACTTTTAGCACTCCAGAAGTGTAAAAAAACACACGTACTTAAACTTATTTCGAAGAAAATTATATAAAAAAAGTATTTTTTTTTCAATGTTGGAAATAAATAGTTCACAAGCTTAATAACCTACCGTATAATTTTTTGCTTCTGTTACAGGGCCCACCCTGTGTATGTATTTTGTAATAAATGAAGTTAGTGCACAACTACTAAATACCTAAATAAATAAAATAAAACACATGATTATGAATGGACATCAGAGGCGCGGGCTCGCATCGGGCTTTAATACCAATATAACGTTGCTGAGGAGTGTGTATGTACATGCGTAAGCGTTTCTGTCTGGTCCGCTCGCCCATAAGCGTGACATTAGATCTTGAATACTCACATCATGAGGCTTTGAAGCTGCCAAAGCGACCTGCAAAATGAAACGAGCTTACATTTTTTTTGCTGTTTTACATACGTAGGTACTTCTCAAGCCTAATGTTGGGCAGAAAATCGAATCTTTTCTTTTTTTTAAATATTTGTTACCTCAGAACTCCGTCATGTATGAACCGATTCGTACAATTCTTTTTATAATTGAAAGTATATGCTTCCAGATTGGTCCCATTGTTTCCAAAGCCCCAGTTGGATGATGGGAACTATGAGGAATTGAGGGAACACCTCAAATATATTAGGCACGCGTGTAGTAATTTCGGTATTTTCTATTATAACTCGTGTATTTACACCCGGAAGTCATAAATTTGGTGAAGTGGAAGTGATTATGAAGACCACAGATGGCTTGTGGAACTTCTCAATGATGTTCTTTAAACTATATAAGTAATTAGGTCACAGATTCTGATATAATTCCGTTGAAATAGCAAGAAATGAAGTGCCAAAGGTAATTCTGAGATCCTTGTGGAATCGACGGAAGTCCTCAAATATTATCGGCCCACATACAGCGATTATGTTTATTGGTCTAAATATCAACGCATTTGTTCTCGGAAATCAGTTCATGTGGTAAATTGAAAAAAAAATGTGGAAATGTTCATGTGGCTTGGCGGAGTATTGAATTGAAGTCGGTTAAAACTTTGTTTTGAAAGTAAATTATTTATAAAAAAAATTACAAATATTTTTGTACAAAATACTAGTCACTCGAGCGACTCGTGTCTACAGCATTTTAATCAAATTCTTTATCTGGAAACCAATTTTACCTATGAAATAATCATTTGATATTTAACAGAGGCTTTTCGGTCAAGGAAAGGAAACCGGTCTCGTCCCAATAAGTCTCTGGATTGGAAGGTCAGATGGCAGTCGCTTCCGTAAAACTAGTGCCTGCGCCAAACCTTGGGATCAGGTGACAAAGCGGAACCCGGACTCGTTTGAGCACTACCGGGAAAAAAGGATAGGCGGATGATAATGACTGACTGTAGTAGAAGTCGCCAAACCCGACACCACACGGGGAATAATAGTGAAACTATGGATATAGTCTTACCAGAGCAAGAAAGCTGATGACCTTCAGGACAGCCATCTTGAATTGATAATACATATTTTAACTGGATTACTTTATTTCAACTGTTTCTATCACTAGAATTCTGGGCTTATATATTTCCCTCTATGTCAATATTTGCGACAAGTGTTTCGTGATCAGTGTTAGAATTAGATGCTTAAGGGTTAAACGATAGCGTGAATTTTTCATAACAACGGTTTTGTCCGACTTTTGATTAATACTGAGGTGTGGTAAAGTAAACGTCCCAGTATTCGACGTTGCACTAGTATATGACATGGGCACTTTATGTCAAAGTAATGTGTCAAATTCTTACAAGGAAGATTTTTCTTCATTCGAATTTAAGCCATGTCACTTTGACATAAAGTGCTCATGTCATACACTGGTGCAACTTCGAGGACTAGAACGTTTACCTTAAGTGCCTAGGTAAAAGCTACTGTGTAGTCGAGTGGTATAGTAAGGCACGCAACTTTTGATCTGTAGCTCTAGTATAAGTTTTATCGATACAAATACGTTTTTGAACGCAATTGCGTTTAGTTTCAATTTGTATGGCAACGCATAGTTCCTAATAGTTACCACCAGAAGCGCTGCTCGCGTTGCCATACAAATTAAAACTAAACGCTAACGCGTTCGAAAACGTATTGTATCGATACAACTTAGACTAGAGCCTCTGAGGGGTAATCACTTAACGTTCCGAACGCGCGTTAGGACAATCCAACTGTAATTTTTTAAACCCAGACGCAAAAAGTTTGACGTGCCTGTGTGTATGTGTGTGTGTGTCTGTCTGTGGCATCATAGCTCCTAAACGAATGAACCGATTTGAATGCGGGTTTTTTTATCTGAAATCTGACGTGATCGAGATGGTTCTTAGGTACGTTTCAACAAAATCGGTTCTGCCGTTTTTGAGATATTGAACTTTGGAATGAAAATGACGGGGGTTTTTCAACTTTCCTAAGTTGTTAGTTATCCATATATAATTAAACATTTAGATCTAAGTTCCTGACGCGCGTACAATGCGTTACGTGATCGACCTGGACTAGACTGATCGTGGGTTCGATTCGAACCCACGATTCGATATGAAATATGTATTCGATTGTATGAGGTTTTTTCAAAAAAAAACTTCGTCTTCTTCTTATTTAAGAGCTAGGCTCTTGTCGGTGGAGTAATTTCCAACTTGATCTACATTCTGCCTTTCTTTTTATTTCTCTACACGACTCTTTTTTTTACTCCACGGGACGTAAGATATCCTCGGATTCCCCTTTTTCTTTTCCCTTCTATTTTTCCTTTATTATTGTTTTCTTCCAGTCATCGTGGCGCAGCATGTGTCCTATCAGTTTTCCTCTTCCTCAAAAAACTTATGTGACGAATTATCATTTGATATTTAACAGTGGTTTTTCCGTGAAGGAAAACATCGTGAGGTAACCAGTCTAATCCCAGCAAGGCGAAGTCTTTCCTGGCGGTAGAAAGATCAGATGGTAGTCGCTTTCGTAAAACTAGTGCCTACGCCAAATCTTGGGATTAGGTGCCAAAGCAGAGCCCAGGCTCCTTTAGGGCATAACTGGGAAAAAACGCTAGGAGAATGATGGGTAAGTTGGTAACTATTAATTTGCTTTGACGACCGGTTAACCCAGTGGCTAGTGACGCTGCCCACGAAGCTGAAGGTCCTGGGTTCGATTCCCGGTAAGGGCAAATATTTGTGTGATGAGCACGAATATTTGTTTCTGAGTCTTGGATGTTTTTCTATGTATTTAAGTATTTATATCTATTCAATATATCGTCGTCTCGTACCCACAACACAATTCTTATTGAGCTAACTATGAGGCTAATTCGATTAGTAGAAGAGTCCCCTTATATTTATACATACATATGTCGCATCCTGGTCATGAGTACGGAAGTTTTACTGAGTCCGTACTAATGACTCGTCTGAGCTGCAGCGGAACGCAAGCGCCATCTGTACGGAGTCTAGGAGTGGTAGCGTGAACCTGGATGACGATCATTCCAAAGAGTACTATGAATAATATAGAGATAGAGACGTCAGTCAAGGTTTTGCATGCCGCGCGTCTTCTAGTTTTTATCCGACTTCAACAGCCCAAGAGTTAGCTCTAGAAAGTTCATATGTGTGCGTCAAGTGTACGCATGTGTGCGTGAACGGAGATACTCACACACACATATACACTTTACCTTTACCTACATGCATACATATTGATGTATAATATGCCAATTTCTGCTTAACGAATAAATTTAAAATAATAAAGACAATTTATGAGTTATAATATATTTTATTCGAGGAATCACAGTCAATTACGAACATGAAACAGTTATTCAAGCAGTAGGTACAGCAGTTTGGTATCCTATTACTAGTTTGGTACAATATTATTGACTTACAATCGTCAATAAGCAAATCAAGGTCCAAATGAGAAAACAGCAGGTCCAAGTGATCAGCGCACCCGTAGCATACGATAATAAACGATAAATAATAATTAAAGGCAATTATGAAATCATTTTCAGAGTAACGGTGACAGCCTGACAATCAAATGACGTGACGTGAATGACGGAAGCATAGACTAGACGGAAAGTTTACGTTCCATTTCATGTAAAATGTTCTAACCGTAAATTTAATGTTCAGTTTTAATAATAAAGTATCTATAAGTAGTAAGTTTTTTTAGGGGAATCAATTGTATAACGAATATACTAACGTGGAAATGTAGTCTCAGTTATAATCAAACTACGTAAAATGGAATTATTCCTGAATGTCATACTTAGGCTGGCCTGTTTCCGCTTCCGCTTTGGACTGCCACCTGCAGGCGTCGAAACAGAACTACGATAGGTCTCCTCAAACTCGCCACTATTTTGACGTATAAACGTCAAAATAGGCTTTATAAGGCACTGAAAACACCGTGGATCATTCTGCGTCTGACCGTGGCAAAGTGCGCTAGTCTCTTGGGAACTGTACCGCGTTTCGTTACTACCTACCAGTTTCATTTGATTATTCTGTTTTGTGCCTAATTATAATTATTTCAAGAGTAAATCAAATACTGTGTTAATTCCTTGAGTTTAATTTCTACTGTGCTTACACGTTAAATGGATGTCCGATCATGGGCTCGACCTCACTCCTCCGTCACATAAAAAGTTTCACTCTGTACTATGATGTTTATAATCACACAGACAAACTGTTCCGACAGTTTTGTGAGACCCAGTTTATTTGACCCATGTTTATATACTCTGTTTATTAAATAAATTAACATAAATAATAATTATTCCCAAAAGGTGTAGGCAGAGCACATGAAACTTATGTTCCAGTGCCACTTTTAGTATAAATGTGGGTATAAAAGATCGACAGAATGTGATGTCGCAGTGGTAGGTTGCGAGCCTATTGCCCACAACACATTTCACTTCCTAATATTTATTCACTTATTTATTTATCTGGGCATTAACCTAGCTGCCACGCTACGTCTTTTGTCTTAGCGCCAAATTAATGGACGTAACATTACGACTACATTAATTGGCGCGCGGTGTAGCTGTCACTTAGGTACTCGTGTGGTCGTGTGTTGTTTCGACATTCACTAGCACGCCTCAGAGCGCCAAATGAATGGACGTAATATTAAGACTGCATACATGGGCGTGCCGTGTACGTGTAGCTGTCACTTGCTCGTGGTCGTGTGTTGGTTTGACATTCACTAGCGCACCTCAGCGCCAAATGAATGGACGTAATATTAAGACTACATACACGAGCGCGCCGTGTAGCTCTCACTTGCTCGTGCTCGTGTGTTGTTTCGACATTCACTAGCGCGCCTCAGCGCCAAATTAATGGACGTAATATTAAAACTACATACACGGGCGCGCCGTGTAGCTGTCACTTGCTCGTGGTCGTGTGTTGGTTTGACATTCACTAGCGCACCTCAGCGCCAAATGAATGGACGTAATATTACGACTACATTCGCGGGCGCGCCGTGTAGCTGTCACTTAGGTACTCGTGGTCGTGTGTTGTTTGGACATTCACGAACACGCCTCAGCACCAAATGAATGGATGTAATATTAAAACTACATTCACGGGCGCGCCTCGTACTTGCTCGTGCTCGTGTGTTGTTTCGACATTCACTAGCGCGCCTCAGCGCCAAATGAATGGACGTAATATTCCGACTTCATTCATGGGCATGCCGCGTAGCTGTCACTTGCTCGGGGTTGTGTGTTGTTTCGACATTGATTAGCGCGCTTCAGCGCAAAATGAATTGAAGTAATATTACAACTTAATTTACGAGCGCATTACCATATGGTGTGTGGTGGCCGTCATTTTGAATTTTGATTACTGTTATGTCTTCAGTGACACTCGCTAGATTAAAACAAATCGATTGACGTATATGATTCATTAAAATCGATCCACGCGTTTGATCTGCGAGTTTTAGTGCCACAAAGGAACAAACATACATACATACATACAAAGTCTGGTAAACATATTACCATCCTTTGCGTCGCGCAGTTGGGTAAAATGTTCACTTCTTGCCCTTAATGAAACATCTAAGCAAATAATATTCAATGTTACGCTGACCTTAATCTAGTTTACCTACTAATAGTTATGAAAACCATATGGATGTTGATTTATGGAGTGGAAACTTTTTACCACTTGTTTTAATATAGGTACGGATATAATGGCATGTTTTACCATGACGATGACAAATAAGCACACGACCTGCCTTATTCATTTATTTATGTTCTACTAGCTTCTGCCCGCGTTTGCGTCCACGTAATTTATATCGTAGCTCCATACATACTTTCACCCCCCATTTCACCCCCTCGGGGGATGATTTTCGAAATAAAACTATTGTATATCCTTCCCCAGGACTCAAACTATCTACATACCAAATTTCAACTAAATCGGTTCAGCGGTTTAACAGACAGACATACACACTTATATACTTACTATCAGTATGGATGAATATGGATTTATTTACAAAAAAACATGTTAACATGACATAACGGTAAAATAAATGCGTCATGATACGAGACTAAATAAACAAGACTAAAACACATATTATTACATTCGTACAGTTGATTGTCTGTCATCCATCTCCTCACAGAAGCTCAGACAATCACCGCACACATACATCGCCACGCAAGTAAGTCACACTCCGCTGCTGATGCCAAGAGCGCATTGAGTTGTGAGAGAGCACGGATCAGTGGCGAGTTCCTGCGTGACACAGTGCGCGTGACAGGCACCGCCAACAAATCGCGTCGCCGTGCCCCAAGGGTTATCCTAGGGATATCCGGAGTATACAATCCCACGAGGCGACTCACTAGCTCCGGACAATCTGACTCACCGCGTATGATCCGACACGCAGTCACCAACAAATTGTAATTACCTACGCCTTACCTCCAAATAATTATTTAGGTATAATATAATATTCCTAACAAGTATTTGGTGGGATACAGGATGGATAGTACTCAAAAACGTTGCTTTATAAAAACCGTATAAATGTTTTCAGAACTTTCTCTAATACTAGGGTGTAAGTGAATTCGTAAGGGTGGTCATGATCTAAGCATACACCGTAGCCATAGCCGTAACAATCACAAGCACGTTGCCTACTCTTGTTTTCTTGTGGATTCGTTTATGCACTACTTTACTCGTAATAGACATTGTCTATTAAAGTAGTGCACTGACAAATAACTAATTATGTTCAACATTTGGAGCTTGTCTGCTAGAAGTACCATACATTTACGATGATCATTATAAGTGAGTCAGTGACAAAACTAAGGAAACTTTGGCGGGCAATAGTTCTTAAACTAAAAGTTTAAATTAAATGTTATTGAGAATATATGTAAGCCATATCATGCCCTACATGTTACTAAAAATTCAGGGTTCTGGCTTTAGCCAGCACAAAATTACAGGATGTTGAAAATTACCTAAAGGGCTTCGAGAAAAGGATGGTACGGCCGTGCCTCTTTGTTTTGCTCGACTTAACGGGGGCACTGCCGTGCCCCCAGATACGCAGGAGCGCAGCGGTACGAATTCAGTAAGTAGGGCATTTTTCATTAAAAACCGGGCTTCATGGGTGTGGTTACTTGGTTAGGTACTCGTAGTAGTAATTTTCGTAATATTTTCAGCCCTCCAAGTTATACAAACGGAACTAAATTAATAATAAGAATAGTAATAAATTGCACATGCCTCTTATTTACACGAGCAACATTCACACAAGTATTGACATACCGTCAAACATGCCTACTTTGCCACCAGGGGGAACTTTGCCCAAGAAGCAAATTTTAAAATTTTCCTCTTGGGCAAAGTTCCCCCTGGTGGCAACGTAGGCATGTTTGACGGTAGTAGTTTATGTTGTGAATGTACATAATGAAGGGCATAAAACAGGTGTGTGTGTTCCACATCACACGAGTGTTTTAATGCCTAATTATGTTCAGTTACAGTCAAGGTCAACAATATGTATACACCACAAAGTTACAGAAATATGTATACAGACCTTATTACTACGGAAGTAAGGTTGTTGTACCTATACATATTTTTGCAACTTTGGGTATATACATATTGGTGACCTTGACTGTACATACACTACTTTATCTATCCACATATCATAAGCATCTAATAAGATGCATGCAGGATCCGCATATTATGACCGGCATCGCGGCGTTGTTTTCTGGCAGCTGTCATAGTTTTTTTTTTTATTCTGAGACAAACTAGAGTCGGCCCGAACTATCATATCGTTCGATATCTTACTTACGTGCGACATTTGTCAAATTTGTATACAAACTGACAATTGGTTTCGAACTAAACGTCATCTCGACTGATATAAGAATAGAGGTCAAATCAAATTTCTTTGTTTTTCAGAGATGTTCGAAATTTGAATGAAATAATACCTCGTATGTTCATAAGTTTTGAGACAAACTGTTTACTTAATAAAATGAAACAAAATAATACTGGCACCTATTTTATTCTTTTTTAAATATTGAATTTGGAATGTTAGTGCTATTTGAATGTTTTTAAATTCATTTCTTTTATTTTTCTCGTGATGGAGGGAACGAAAGAATTACACGCGACTGTCATTTCGCTACATATGGCGGGAAAACAACCAGTGGACATTTTCCGTGACATAAAATGTTTTGGGGTAAGCCGCAACTTCGTATATTACACTATTAAACGTTACAAGGAGACTAATTCTTCGAAATATTGCCATAGGAGTGGTCGCCCGCGGTCTGTAAGGACGGCTGCAAACATCAAAATAATCAGAGAGCGACTTCGCCGAAATCCATGTCGCACCCAGAAAAAACTCGCTGCAGACTAACATTTCGCGTATTTCAGTCAACAGGATATTGAAATACGATCTCAAAGTAAAGGCTTACAGTCGTAGGAAAGTTCATTATTTAAATGATCGCCTTCGTAAATTATGACGTGAACGTTGTCCGATGCTGCTTAAGAGACACTATGCGAAGAAGATACTCTTCACCGACGAAAAAATCTTTACGGTTGAAGAAAAGTTTAACCGGCAAAATAATAAAGTTTATGCCAAAAGTAGCAAAGATGTTCCAGCTACAGCACGAAATGTCTCGCGTGCCCACCATCCGGCGAGTGGGATGTTATGGTGGGGGGTTTCGTACGAAGGTGTCACTCCGCTCCATTTTTGCCAACAAGGTGTCAAGGTGAAAGCAAAAAATTATCAAAGTGACATTTTGGAGACTGTAGTGAAACCCCTATCTGATACTTTATTTCACAACAAAGAATGGATCTTCCAGCAAGACTCAGCACCTGCCCACAAGGCTAAAACGACTCAAGCTTGGTTAAGGAAAAATTTACCAGGCTTCATCGCGGCGGAAGAATGGCCATCCTCCAGCCATGACCTCAATCCGCTGGACTTTTCTCTGTGGACTGAATTGGAGCTCAGGACCTGCCAAAAGTCCCACTCTTACGTAAATTTCCCTTAAAAGCGAGCCTTTAAAGCAGCGAAGGATATCCCACTGGAGAAGATTCGTGCCGCGATCGATGACTGGCCAGAATGTCTAAAAGCTTGTATTAAAAATAGGGGTGGTAATATTGAATAGTAATTGCTTGTAGTTGTTCGTTAATATCTAATAATCATTATCTGTAAATTTTATAAATATATCTTTATTCCTTAAATTTTTATGTAACATTTATTTCGTCTCATAACTTTTGAACACACGAGGTATTATCCAAATCGATGTTATAATTTAGCAATAATAACATTTTCACAGATAAAAAATGTGTTCTAACAAAACAGTATTTTATGGTGGTCATAATGTGCGGTTCTTGAACGCATTATGGAGGGTTAATGATATTGGTTTGGATAGATAAACCATAATATAGTTTTTCACTCTCTTACTCATAATCATAATATAATTGGAAACGTTTGTAATTTTGGATGATTGTTACCTATTCAGACACCTTAAAACGGCATAATAATTATAGGTGACTCCTACCCTACAGGTAAATTGTTTATATTTTGCATTGATACATTGAATAGGTACTATTTTAGGAATTATTACCTAAGGCGGCCTTTACACCTGTTAGTTACTTACGTAAGTTCAGTACAAATATTGCTTACAGACGACGTTAGCAGTATTTGTATTACGTAAGAACTTACAAGTGTACAACAGGCCTAAGGCGGCCTAACGGTAGTTGATGAAATAAGAAATTGAAGTTTATTAAATACCAAAGTTCATGCGGACGAAGTCGCGGGCAAAAACTAGTTGATTTGTTCGATTATTTTCACAAAAGCATTTTTTCATAGAAGCGAATTTTCACTTCGCGTTTTTTTACGATCGCTAATTAGAATGTTCTTATTTTTTCACGTAGCGATTTTTGACAAAGCGTTTTGTAATTTTTGCGTTTTTTTTCGTATATTTTCGCAGTAGAATATTTTATTAGTCGTTGATATACCTATCTACTTTTATCCGGAACTTGCCTTTTTACTCGTTGATATTTTATTATTAGCGGTATAAGTTACGTACAAAGATATTTTTTTCCTACGAAACCAGTTACTATTTTTGGTCTGTTTACCCTTCGGGCATTTAAAGCTACCTAACGAACCTAACCTATTCGAACAAGGAAGAAGAATTCTTTATACGTAATTGGTTTCCTAACAAGAAAAATTATTCTTCACACGAAACTTTTGTTTCGTTAAAATATTCTACTAATAAAATATACGAAAAAAACTATCGCGAACATTATAAAACGCTTTGTGAAAAATCGCTTCATGAAGAAAGACGAACATTTATAATTTGCAATCGTGAAAACCGCGATGTAAAAATTCGCGACTATGACAAAATGTTTGTGTGAAAATATGCTTTTGTAAAAATAATCAAACAAATCAAAAAATTGTGCTGAGCCAGAATCAGAAGACTATCGAAGCTAAAATCGGCCGAAAGGTTGAACAATCCTTCACTTTCAGTCAAAATTTTAAGGGTAGGTATGTTTACGTCATGTGACAACAGTACGAGACAAATGGCATCATTTAGCCCTTGAATCGTAGAGAGACTAAAACTTAGTTTATCAGTCCTGAAATGTCTGTATTACCGGAAGACCAGCACAACGTTCAATTTTAGACGATTCTGGCTTGATCTTATAAATATTGTGACTAAGTACTGTTGGCACTGAAGCACTGCACTTCAATAACGTATATTCACAGTTGGATGAACGGACAGGTCTGGAGGTAGGGGAGAAGAGCTGTCAGACTTAACAAGTACACACTTTGGTTTTCCAACGGCCATTGAGTGCACATCGTAACGTTCTATCCGTGAATATTAAATCAATCACTGTATATTTTTGTAGTCTCATGAGTGGATCGAATTAAAGGACAGTTGAAGTGTTCGAGTGCGTTTTTATTTGTGTCGAATGACGAAGAACATGTACAGTGATGGAGATCATCCCGATCCCTATTCACCGCCTCGCAAGACCCCTTCTCCGACAAATTTAACACGTTGGATACCTCTACCTCAATAAAAATGTTATGAGTATTGAAACATATGGCTCCCGTCTAATAGAGCAAAACTATAAGGCAACTGATTTTAGGACAAGTTTTAGGAATTAAAAAGTTCACCTACAAATAAAACCAAAGAGTACAAGAACATTGTGTATTTTTATTAAAAACAAATTTAACATTGCTACCTGTGAACAAACGAGAATGCTAATGAAACTTTGCTTGTTGTTCTAAGCAAACTATATCATAGAACAAGGTAATTTTACTTGCGGTAATAACGAACTATGTTTAACAGATATCATCAAGCGCCGTACCTGCCTTCCCTTTGCCTCCCGCACTGCCTCCTACGCTGCCTCCAGTACTGCCTTGGTCCTTGCCTCCTTTGCTGCTGCCAGAGCTACCTCCCACGCTGCCTTGAGCATTTCCTCCAATGCTATCTTGGCCCTTGCCTCCTTCGCTATGTCCAGAGCTACCTCCCACGCTACCACCAGCACTTTCTCCAATGCTACCTTGGTCCTTGCCTCCTTGGCTGCCTCCAGAGCTAACTCCATTTTTGCCTCCAGCACTTCCTCCAGTGCTACCTTGGCTCTTGCCTCCTTCGCTGCCTACAGAACTACCACCCTTGTTGCCTCCAGCACTTCCTCCAGTGCTACCTTGGCTCTTGCCTCCTTCGCTGCCTCCAGAGCTACCTCCATTTTTGCCTCCAGCACTTCCTCCAGTGCTACCTTGGCTCTTGCTTCCTTTGCTGCCTACATAGCTACCACCCTTGTTGCCTCCAGCACTTCCTCCAGTGCTACCTTGGCTCTTGCCTCCTTGGCTGCCTCCAGCGCTACCTCCCACGCTGCCTCCAGCACTTCCTCCAAAGCTACCTTGGCCCTGGCTTCCATCGCTGCCTTCAGCGCTACCTCCCACGCTGCCTCCAGCACTTCCTCCAGTGCTACCTTTGCTCTTGGCTCCTTCGCTGCCTCCATAGCTACCACCCTTGTTGCTTCCACTTCCAGCACTTCCTCCAGTGCTACCTTGGCTATTGGCTCCTTCGCTGCCTCCAGAGCTACCACCCCTGTTGTCTCCAGCACTTCCTCCAGTGCTACCTTGGCCTTGGCCTCCTTGGCTGCCTCCAGCGCTACCTCCCACGCTGCCTCCAGCACTTCCTCCAAAGCTACCTTGGCCCTGGCTTCCATCGCTGCCTCCAGCACTACCTCCCACGCTGCCTCCAGCACTTCCTTCAATGCTACCTTGGCCCTTGCCTCCTTCGCTGCCTCCATAGCTACCACCGTTGTTGCTTCCACTTCCAGCACCTTGGCTCTTGCCTCTTTCGCTGCCTCCATAGCTACCTCTATTTTTGCCTCCTTCCGCTTTTTCACCGCTATTCTGTATAATTATAAAAAAAATATGTGTGTATTAAGTAGTTCAGGTTCACATAGTTTAAGTTAGATTTTGTGTATTTGTGAAAATACTAAAATGAATAGTTTGCGCGAGAGACACTTCCAAAGTGGTAAAATGTGTGTCCCCCCCACCCCTGTAACTTCTAAAATAAGAGAATGATGAAACAAAAAAAAAATATGATGTACAGTCAAAGAATTTAATTTCCTACCCACTTTGGACTTTGTCAAAGTGACGTAATCAATCAAAACGTAAGAGACTTCTTATGATTTTATTTACAGTGTCACTTTGAAATAGTCCTAAATGGGTAGGAAATTAAATTCTTTGACCGTACATTACCATGCAAACTTCCACCGAATATTGGTTTGAACGAGATCTAGTAAGTAGTTTTTTTTTAATACGCCATAAATCGTAAACCGCAATTTATTTAAAGGAACCCTTCATGTGCGAGTCCGACTCACACTTGGCCGCTTTTTTTATTCGAAAGCTGCCGTGATTGAGATGGTTCTTAGCTACGTTTCAACAAAATCGGTTTAGCCGTTTCTGAGATATCGAACTTTGAAATGAAAATTTAATCTTCTCTAAGTTGTTTAAACACAACGCAAAAAGAGTGTTGATTGTGCAGAAACGAGCCATTCGTACACTTGTTGGAGTAAAATATAGGCACCCCTGTAGAGAACTTTTCAAATTTTAACTCATTATGACGCACTACTCACAACACTTATTCGACTCTTTATTATTTGTAAGAACGAACATTTCTCAGTTCCAACGCGTGGACTTTCCAGGGAAACAGCTTCGTTCTACTAGGCGGCTGAGAACGGTTCCTCGTCGCATGGGTTCTTTGTTGAAAGCAACAAAGAACCCCCGCGTCATCGGCCCCACATACTATGAACGATTACCCGCCGATATCAGAAATGAACAATCTGACGAAACATTTCATTATGTTGTTCAACCCTCTGTACTCCGTGAACGAGTACATGGAACTTACTTTTTAAATGATGTAGGTACCTGTTGGTTGATTGATTATATAAGTGTATCAAATGTTATTATATTATTATTATTATATTCTGTTTTAAGTTTTAGTGATTAGTCTTTGAGATAATTATATTTTGAATTTTTTATATATTTTGTTTTCATTATGTTGACATATGAATAGTTTTTACATTGTTAACCGACTTCAAAAAAGGAGGATGTTATATGTTCCACTGTATGTATTTTTTTTAATGAATGTTCGCCGATTTCTCCGTCAATTGTAGACCAATTTTCAAAATTATTGTTTTATTCGAAAGGGTATACTCCCGAGTTGGTCCCATTGTCACCAATTTAGGATCTGATGATGGGATCCCATGGAAATCGAGGGCGTTCCTCAAGTTTTATAGGCACGCGTGTAGTGATTTCGGTATTTTCTATTATAACTCGTGTATATACCCTCGGAAATCGCAATTTTGTTTAAATGGTGATAAACTGATGATGAAGACCACAGATGACTTATGGAACTCCTCAAAGATGTAATGTATGTTCGCCAGTTTTTCCGTCAATTATGGATCGATTTCCAAAATTATTTTTTTATTCGAAAGAGTAAACTCCTGAGGTGGTCTCATCGTCACCAAGTCAGAATCTGATGATGGGATCCCAAGGAAATTGAGGGCAACGCGTATAGTGTTTCGGTATTTTCTATTATAAATCGTGTATTTACCCTCGGAAATCGTAATTTTAGTGAAGTGGAACTGATGATGAAGACCACATTTGACTTATGGAGCTCCTCAACGATGTAAAGTACGTCAAAAATTCTGACATGATTCCGTTGAAGTAGCAACTAATGAAGTGTTAATTCTGAGATCCTTGAGGAATCAACGGAACTCCTCAAATATTATCAGCCTACATATAGTGACTTGACTGACTTTTAATTTTGACATTTATGAAAATTTCTTTTGTAATATTTATTGTGAAATAAGTGAAACTAAAACTAAACTAGGCTATTTATCGATTTGACTTGACCACTCAGCCCTCGATATACGAGTATGTCGCTATACTCGTATTTTCATTAACTGACAATTAGCATTATAATAGTTAATAATAGGTAATTATAATTATAATTTATTTATTTATTCAACCAACTTGGATCATACAATTATACTAGACACAAACCATAAAAAATAAAAATACACGTCATGTCATGTCATTCAATTCATGTCATGTGTAGGTAAACATTAAATTTCATCTTACATCTAATATGAACTTAAAAGCAATTTAAGAGTCCTAACTGGGTCATTGTCAGTCACAAAAAAATGTAAGAGGAATGCGGACCAAAACATCCGTCATTCTGCAAGAAATACTCAAAACCGAATACGATGGAATAATTTTGACTGAGACCTGGCTCAACTCCGACATCTACGATCGTGAAATTATAGACGAACGTTACAATGTCTTCCGAAGAGATCGTTCGACCAGTGCTTTGAATCCCCACAAAAATGGTGGAGGTGTATTAATAGCCATCAAAAAACAATACAAAGCAGCACGCGTGCAGACCTGGGAGAGTGGATGCGAAGACATCTGGTTACTCATAGACGTGGATGGTGTTAAAGGAAACCGCAAAAGTATTGCTCTCTGTGGCATTTATCTCCCTCCACCTATGAAAGCGGAAACTCTTAAGATATTTCTTGACAGTTGCAACTCAGTTTTTGAATCGGCAGATGAGGTCGTGATCGTGGGCGACTTTAACCTGGGGTTTATCAACTGGAACAAAGACTCTAATTCTGACGAACTTCTACCTATGAACTACGACACTCAATTGGGATTTGCACTTGTCGATTTTATGAATTTAAATAACCTAACCCAACGCAATCATGTGGTCAATACCAACGACAGGATTCTGGATCTAGTCCTTACAAATGCTCCTAACGTATCTGTTGCAAAATCTAGAGATTGTGTAAGTAAATTGGACTCTCACCATCCACAGCTGCAAATTTCAATTGACCTACCAAGAGTAACTCGTAATGATCAAAACTTTTATAAAGCAGATTATGACAGTATTTTATCAGATTTAAATAATGTCAACTGGCAAAGTGAGTTCGGGGGTGTTGTTAATGTAGATGACATGACAGAAATATTTTACAAAATAATTTACAGTGTTGTCACTGATCATATCCCTAAAAGAAAACCTCGTAGCAGCAAACAGCCTCCCTGGTTTACTAAAAATCTCATCAAACTGCTGACGGTTAAAGACAAACTTAGAAAACGGTTCCGCAAATATAATAACCCTCGTGACGAACAAGAACTTATCGCAATTCGTAAACAATGTGACAAACTGTTTACGGAATGCTATAGGTCCTACATAGCCAAAACGGAAACAGCCATAACCTCCAATCCAAAAGTATTTTGGAGATACGTAAAAGGTAGAAGAAGAAATAGTAATGAGCTTCCGACTACTATGAAATGCGATGATAGGGTTTGTACAGGTGGTGAAGAAATAGCCAAATTATTTGCTTGCCACTTCTCGTCAACGTTTTCTAAGAATATTGGAGCTACGGGTTCGTCACAAATATTAGAGGAAGCATTTGGCTCGCCGTTGCACACATTACATATCGATGAACGCACAGTACTTAGGGCGTTGAAAAATCTGGATCCCAGTAAGGGTGCTGGTCCCGACAATCTTCCACCACTTTTTATAAAAAGGTGTGCCCCCAAGTTAGCCTTGCCCCTGACAATATTATTCAATAAATCTCTTGAAACTGGGACATTTCCCACTAAATGGAAAGAAGCTCGAATTGTGCCTATTCATAAAAAAGGTGAGACCGACAACATAAAAAACTATAGACCAATATCTATTTTGAACACATTTGCAAAGATCTTCGAATCTTTAGTTTGTCCTGTCCTCGCGCATCATATTAAGCCAATTATAAGTAAAAACCAACATGGTTTTCAGCTCGGGAAATCAGTATCCTCGAACCTAATATCTCTGATCACCAATTTAACAAACAATTTTGACAAAAAAGTACAAGTAGATGCCATTTACACTGATTTTTCTAGTGCCTTCGACAAGGTAAATCATCGAATCCTTCTGCACAAATTGGCGGGCTATGGTGTACTCGGGTCTCTAAACATGTGGTTTAATTCGTATTTAACAGGTCGTCTGTCATCAGTGGTGATAAAAGGTTATTCTTCAAATCTGTATGAGGCAATATCAGGTGTGCCACAGGGGTCGCATCTCGGTCCAGTGCTATTCTTGATCTTCATCAATGATATCGTTGACTGCATACGTAACAGTGAGTACTCCTTGTTTGCTGATGATATGAAAGTGTACAAAGCGATACGAACTACAGAAGATGCAACACAACTACAAGATGACCTTGATCGCGTAAATCTGTGGTGTGCCCAGAATGATATGGTACTTAACCCCGTAAAGTGCTCCCACATCAAGTTTACCAAAAATAAGCGGCTAATATCAACCTCATACACAATTCAAGGCAACACTCTCCAGGAAGTAAGGCAGGTCAGAGACTTGGGGGTAATGCTCGACGCAGAATTAAACTTCAGAGCACATTATGACTCGATTATCTCTAGATCCCTAAAAATGCTTGGATTCATAAAACGCAATACCCGAGACTTCAAGAAAGTGTCGACCAAAATGGTCCTCTATAACTCGCTCGTACGTAGCTGCCTTGAATTTGCTAGTGTCATATGGAATCCTGGCTACCAGGTACACAGGGATCGCATCGAACGTGTTCAGCGTGCATTTACACGTCATTTAGCCTACCACGCACCGAACTTGAGATATAAAACTGGATATTCAACACGGCTAAAACATTTTAGTATGGCATCACTGGCAAATAGACGCCGTTTACACGATCAAGTATTCCTGCATAAAATGATTAACGGTCATATGTGTTTACAGGATATATTAGATACAATTTATCTCTCTGTTCCGCGTCCAAACTGTCGTAGAGTCCTCACACGCACCTTTAATGTCCCCCCAACACGAACAAACACGAAAAGGCAGGCACCATTTACTAGACTGCTTACATGCTATAACAATATCGCCACAGATGCTAACTTAGACATTTACCACGACAACCTTCGAACTCACAAAAAAAAGTTAAATCTTTATTTGAGAGAAACAATAGTGTCAAATAAATCCTCTCTTTTTTTATAACAATGTATAATGTTATAATGTTATGAAATCTTGTTTTAAATATTGCATGTTACTTACCTATATATCTTTTAATTTTAGTTTTTAGATCAAATTGTATTTAAATCATTTTAATGAAACTATAAAAACAACAAAAAAGAAACAAAAATTTAGAACTTTATAGGAATATCTTCCTCATGAATTGTTAATGTATATTCTATTATTTTATTGTCCAAGCGTTATGATTGTTGAAGAGCTATTTAAGATTTGCGATTATATCCTTTTAACTGTTTTAAATTATGCATGATTTATATTTGCGAATGATGTGTTCACCTGTAATTGGGGTGCATGTAAACCCAAATAAAAGCAAATATTTAAATTAAGATTTGTTAACATGTACTCTGTTGGTGTCCCATACAACTAAATAAATAAAATAAATAAAACAAAAATCATCATTCCGGTGGTCAATAGTTAAGGGCTTACGCTCACAGATAATATGTGTTTATCACATAGGATTATAGAAGGGGCAACGCCGTTTATGCGGATTCAGAGATCAACCAAAAATTAGGCTTTATAGCCCTTAACTTTGGCAATGTCCACCGAAAAGACGCGAACCTAAATCTGACAATGACCCAACTCCTACAGACGAGCGTATTTTGCAAAATGCTTCCTTTTTCTTTCAAGATTACGACGTAACTATTAGTATTTATTCAAAAACAGATAACGTATTTAAATAACCATTTTTTAAACTAGGGACTAACAAAGTTCAAATTTAAATTTTCTCTTATTAAACCTAAAATAAATGAGTTTTTGTGGGAGTCGTTTTCAAATTGTGCGTGAGTATTTAGTGTCGTGTCGGTTCTCAATTTTTCAGTAAACAAGAATCATAAATGATTACATTTAAATTCACCATATCTTGTACGAGGGGCAGACAATGATTGAAAATCAAAGATTTATTTAAAAAAATATATAAAATATCTTCCGAGTTTTCTTAATTTTTTTGGTGAAAACAGCATTACATTATATTTTTTACCGCAAATTGTACGTATATTTTGCATTAAAACTTATATCAAAGCAAACTGTAACTTTATGTCCACCCATATAAAAATAATCATAACTATAGGACCTACGTCACCGTAAATTTATATTTTTTTCAGCCCTTATTTTAAGAAATATTTTTTTAAGTACGTTATCAGTTTTTTGAATAAATACTACAACTTACGTCATAATCTTGAATGAAAAAGGAAGCATTTTACAAAATACACTCGCCTGTTGGCGTAATAAAATATGTTATACTTACGGTTGGTTTTGCTACAGCTAAAGCTACCTGAGAAGAAAAAATAACATGAGAGAAATTACACATTGCTTCCCCTATAAAAACCATAATGTGGTGACTTTTACACCGTGTATATTCATTTTAGCCTAAGCAAGATACGGTCGCGCTATATATGAAAAAACTACAATATATACGAGTATACAGGTTGTGGCCTGTAATAATAGGAGCAAAAAATCAAACGGTAGATTATCAAGCTTGTGAACGTGGTTTTGTTTGAAAAACAAATACTTTGTTTGAATTGTTTTACTCTTCTGGAGTGCTATGTAACTTTTTATTTAAAAAAAGACAAAAAAATATATATAAAAATAAAAAAAATCACAGAAATATCTTTTTAAAACAAAAATGATGTTATGATGTCGTGGTGCCAAGATACATTACTTGGAGGTCATAACTTTAGATCAAAATTTCTCCGAATCCAAAAAATAATAATGGGACAAGGGGTTACTGCTAAAGATACTGTAGCCTTGGTTCAGAAGCTACGGTAGCCTAGTGGTTCAGGCATGCGGCTGTCAAGCGGCGGTCGAGGGTTCGAATCCCGGCTCGTACCAATGAAATTTTCGGAACTTATGTACGGAATATTTACCGTTAGCTTTTCGGTGAAGGAAAACATCGTGAGGAAACCGGTCTAATCCCAATGAGGTTGAGTTTTCCCTCTGGGTTGGATGGTCAGATGGCAGTCGCTTTCGTAAAACTAGCGCCTATGCCAAATCTTGGGACTAGGTGTCAAAGCGGAGCCCGGGCTCCTTTAGGGGCACAACCGGGAATGACGCTAGGAGGATGGGACAAGGAGTTACTGCAAATGCTCTAAGGAAGCGTCCTTTTGAATATTTGCTCCTATTACAGGCCTCACCATGTATGCTTATACCCTATTCCATGGAACATTAGAAAAATAGTGCGTTAATCGTCAGCTGGAAGCATGGTTACTCATACAAAACTGGTATAGTTTTAATGACAATGACTTATGACTGTTTAATTAATATACAATTTTACATTATTATTAATTATGCGTACGAAATATTTAGTACCATTGTAACTCTTTAAAAAAACACTTGACTTGTAATTACCTACTTATATGTTACGAATACATTTTATCCTATCTTGTTTTCATGCGGTTTCAAGGAAAACCATATTTAAACTCAAAAATAGGTATTAGTATTTTTCGATTAACACTTAATGATCGTAATAAGTAGAATATTATTAAATAAACGACGTACACGAATTTGTTAGTTAAAATTCTAAACTATACTTAATATGAAATAAGACATATCAGCATTTATTTCATATCAAAAATTTGGTAAGGTAAAGATACAATACAAAATATCAAAGACACAGATAATATATGCTCTTTACACAAATATTTGCCCCCACCGGGATTTGAACCTAGAACTGTCAGCTTCGCAGGATACCCACTAGGCTTTAGCCAATTTATTGGTCGTCAAATACCAAAATGATCTTACCAAAGCGAGAATGCCGATGAGCTTGAGAGAAACCATCTTGGGTTCTATGGAAACTTATAACTGTTGTTTTGGAATGCCTTCAGCACATTTTTCGAGCCTTATATACCCTACCGTTGCTATATCTTTGATTACACAGGTGGCCCAGATACGATTGTCATACATGTGCTAAAATAATTTGGCAATTAAGGGAAGTAGCTACTTACACAACGCGATCGTTTTAATCCTACTAATATTATACTTATAAACTGTGAAGAGCCTCTCTCACTGCTACGTTATAGTATGTCATATCCCAAACAGTATGAATGAAAATGCTACTAAATTTAATTATTTTGTTAATAAAGTTAAAAGTCTTCTGTATGAACACATGGAAAAATATGACTATGCATTTGTGCAAAATATTGACCGCAACTTATCTGGCACTGACTTTAAAGATGATGGTTATAAATTGCAAATGAAAGGCAAATTTAAACTCGCAACTTCAATATGTGTCATGCTTAAACGAATTAATGAAAGGTTTTATAATGGTCAGTCTTTTTTATGAGAGATGTTAATGTCAATAACTGTAAAGAAAATGTATGTAAGTTATCTGTAATGCACCTTAATATAAATAGGCTACGTAATAAGTTACTGAGCTTAGAAGCTTTTATCGATCTAGACCTCGGCACGAAACCACATATTGTCATGCTGACAGAAACATGGTTGGAGCCGGAAGAACACGTCTCAATACACCTGCCTGGATACATAATTGCCGCACAATCATCTCGAGAATGTCACAAGGGTGGAGGTACAATTATACTAATTCGTGCAGATATCGCTGATCGCTACAAGGTAGTCGATGTTAAACATTTTTTACATGAAAAGGTGTTTGAACTTTCATCAATTAGCTTAGACATAACTTCTAACTATAAGACATATACTGTTGAAAATTGGTGAGTAGATGTATTCTGTGAACCGCATTAAGATCTTTACACAAAAATAAAAAAAAAACATTAAGTTTTGGGGGTTCCCCATACTCAGAACTGAAACTCAAAAAAATTTTTTTCATCAAACTCATACGTGTGGGGTATTTATGAATAGGTCTTCAAAAATGATATTGAGGTTTCTAATATCATTTTTTTCTAAACTGAATGGTTTGCGCGAGAGACACTTCCAAAGTGGTAAAATGTGTCCCCCCCCCTGTAACTTCTAAAATAAGAGAATGATAAAACTAAAAAGTATATATGATGTACATTACCATACAAACTTCCAACGAAAATTGGTTTGAACGAGATCTAGTATGTAGTTTTTTTTAATACGTCATAAATCGTAAAAAGCATTTTATTTAATGGAACCCGTCATGTGCGAGTCCGACTCGCACTTGGCCGCTTTTTTTTAAGTTTGTTTAATGAATTTATTTACAGACATACCTACGTTAATTATTTCAAAAGATATTCGTATGTTTTCGCTCATTGAACAATTCTGCTTGTAACTCTATACTTGTAATTATATATAGGTGGACCGCTTGAATCAGTCCTCGGCGCGCGGGCGCGGGGGTAGAACTATAACGGGGTGAGTGTGGCGTGCGGGCGCCAGGCTTTGCCTCCCGCGGTCAACCTACAGAAATAGTACTTGTCAGTGACGTAGAACGTGACTTAGTCGTTAATGACCCTGCAAAAAGGGTCCCACATATTAACAGTTCGTCGGATGATATAAACCTGTCAGTTAATCGTATTATACCACTGACTACTTATCAGTTGTTGACAAAACCAAAATACCTAAAAAACGGCCAGTATTCATTGTAAATGTACCTACAACCTCTAACGAATCCTCGTTGGCGTATGTTTTAGACTGGACAAAGTAAAATAATGATGTAAAATAGTACATTACTTACCTAGGGCGGTGAAACAAAGAATATCTCAGATCGCAGGTATTTGACGCCCGAGCCGAAGGCAAGGGCGATAAATATACGATCTGAGGCTTTCTTTTTTACCACCCGTGGTAAGTACACAGTTTTACGTCCCTCCCTGGCCAGAAAGCAGGATTTTCTGCCCACGTAGTGGGCGGTAAATCCAACTTACGGCCAGGGGTGACGTAAAAAATATAACCCGCTTCAAAAAATAGTGCAATTGATTCTACTCTCGGTTTTGAACAAACTACTTTTTGGTTTTCAATTTATTAATTTACTCGTACTGGTTTTAGAAATTTTTGGAGCTACAATCGCCTTAATCATTTAATTAGCATTTCTATATTTTTGACTGTACAGGTGTTCTTAATACGTCATTACATTATAATATTCACAAAGAGAATTTGGTAATTAACCATTAAAATTAATAAATATGTGGTAACGAAAGTAAATAAGGCAATGAAAAGAATTTGCGAGGAATCTCTATTTGTAACTTTAAAAAATCCGCGGACCTGGAATCTTCCACATTCCGTTTTATACATGATTAAGAATTATATAATATAAAAAAAGACAGTGGCCGCCACAAGCTGCGTAGTTGTTTCATACATTTTGTAGGTATAATAGCATCGGCGTAAACTGAGCCCTTAGTGGCTGCGTCCGAGCCACAAGCTGCGGTAGTGTGTGCGTGGCCGCCACAAGCTGCGTAGTTGTTTCATACATTTTAAAGATATAATAGCATCGGCGTAAACCGAGCCCTTAGTGGCTGCGTTCGAGCCACAAGCTGCGGTAGTGTGTGCGTGGCCGCCACAAGCTGCGTAGTTGTTTCATACATTTTGTAGGTATAATAGCATCGGCGTAAACTGAGCCCTTAGTGGCTGCGTCCGAGCCACAAGCTGCGGTAGTGTGTGCGTGGCCGCCACAAGCTGCGTAGTTGTTTCATACATTTTGTAGGTATAATAGCATCGGCGTAAACCGAGCCCTAAGTGACTGCGTTCGAGCCACAAGCTGCGGTAGTGTGTGCGTGGCCGCCATAAACTGCGTAGTTGTTTCATACATTTTGTAGGTATAATAGCATCGGCGTAAACTGAGCCCTTAGTGGCCGCGTTCGAGCCACAAGCTGCGGTAGTGTGTGCGTGGCCGCCATAAGCTGCGTAGTTGTTTCATACATTTTTTAGGTATAATAGCATCGGCGTTAACTGAGCCCTTTGTGGCCGCGTTCGAGCCACAAGCTGCGGTAGTGTGTGCGTGGTCGCCACAAGCTGCGTAGTTGTTTCATACATTTTTTAGGTATAATAGCATCGGCGTTAACTGAGCCCTTAGTGGCCGCGTTCGAGCCACAAGCTGCGGTAGTGTGTGCGTGGCCGCCATAAGCTGCGTAGTTGTTTCATACATTTTATAGGTGTAATAGCATCGGCGTTAACTAAGCCCTTAGTAGCCGCGTCCGAGCCACAAGCTGCGGTAGTGTGTGGGTGGCCGCCACAAGCTGCGTAGTTGTTTCATAATTTTTTTTGGTATAATGGCATCGGCGCACACCGAGCCCTTAGTAACCTTGCCAGGCCTGGCAGGACATTTTCATAGTGTTCCTGCGAGGGCAGGTCGCTTCACAGCGACCTGCCTTGCCGCTATACCTATATAATAAAGTGAAATAAATTCGCGCCACTTTTCACGCAGATCCCTTCATAAGCGATCTTGCGAGTAGGGCTGCTCGAGACAGCCCCGAGCCCAGCTAAGCCAAGCATCCAACGCAGCGCATCGATCAACTTTAACGAACCACGCAACATGCAACATGGCAACTCTTCAGAAACAAGAAACTCTTCATGGCACTCATCAGCAGCAGCGGTCCAACCAATCCACGACCACGCCACGCCACGCAAAGTAAGAAGACAGAAGAGGAGTCCAGGGTTATCCCGGCATATGTTCGAGGGAGTCCAGGGTTTTCCCGGCCCGGCATCAGAACCAGCAGCCGACGCAGCCGTCCCGAAGGAGCAGACTGCAGCTACCACAGCTTCGAGGACGAGATACGACACGACATCACGAGGACGTTGAAATCGTATCGTATTCATTTTAATTAACTCTTATCAACATATTTTTTTTAAACGTTTAAAACATTACGTAGTTATAACGTATATTTTTGTAAAACTAGTGTCACCATAATTAAATTCGCAAATATAATTTAAATTTCGCAATATTTCAGACAATTAAACATTAGCTAGTTATTGGACTGGCCATCTGATAACTAAGCGAAGGTTTAATTGCTTATAAAATAAATTTTCAATCAAGCAAGAAAAATCTATACCTACATATAATAAAGCTGTAGAGGGTCGAAAGTCTGTACATTGAAGATATTGGCAAAAAAATCAGTTGAGGGGTCTTAGAATCGATAACAGAACACACTTGTAATGGGTTTAAAAAAAAAATGAGTTTTAAGTGTTAAATAAGTAACCCACTACACTTACCTAAAGTTGCTCGGATTTCAGTCGGACCAAGTCCTCAAACCTTTCTTGTCAAGGGTCCTCTTGTGCTATAACTTGGACTGGTGGACCTACCGGGTGTTTATTCAAAATGCCATATTGTTCAACACATAGTGTATTTCTATTGAATGCTTACCGCACTACGCAAAGTGCCTCTACCTTAAACAAAAGCGGTTTTTGCTCGGGCAAACGCGACTTATATTATACCGAACGCGGGGATCCCTTAAGAGTCAACGGCGTGGCACAACTTAGCACGACCTGGCCAGGAATTAAAGAAGCGAATTGTCACTTACGGCGGAAAGTCCGGAGACGGAAACTGATTCGCTGACGGTGTCCTCGCACGTCAGCTCGCCCGAGCTGACGGGAGACAGGTGGTCGTGATGCGATGCGACGTCCGATGAATGCCGGAGCCTGCGTGATGCACCTCGGAATGCCCACCTGCGCCGGTCGCCCTGAGGGCGCATTGGCTGCGTCGCCTCCCAGGACAAGCGCGCAGGTGAGTCACGAGCCCGCAGGCTGAAAAGAGCTCGTATCCTACGGTGTGGAGTAGACCGGCGTGGTCTTAAGGCACCATTCACGTGGCGCGCTCAAATACGACGCACAATTGCACTTCTTATTATAGTTTTAAGTAAGGGGTTGAAAAATCTGCACATGTCGGAACTCTTTTCCGAACATGAGGTCGCCTTCTCAAAATGGCCGCTCAGCCCAGCCGAGGAAAAACCCCAGCGGGCTTGCGACCGTGTTACATGCAGCTAGGATATCATCTTTCTTGTTTGTCCACGTCATTCTATATTCAATCTAAACGATGCGTTCCAAAACTCTCTCGGTACGAAGTGTTGATATTGAATAATTAACATCACAAATCATTACCAATTAAATAATAATTATTTTACGTCATACCTGGCCATAAAGTAGGAATTACCGCACGCTATGCGTGCGGAAAACCCCACTTCCTGGCCAGATAGAGACGTAAAATTTTGTACTTACCACGGGCGGTAAAAAAGAAAGCCTCAGAGCGCATATTTATCGCCCTTCCCTTCGGCTCGGGTGTCAAATACCTGCGATCTGAGACATTCTTTGTTTAACCGCCCTAGGTAAGTAATGTACTATTATATAAAGCATGAACTACGTTAAATAATAAGTATTTTAATACTTATTAATTGTTATTATTAAACTACTTTAAAACAACAACACAAACGGAACGCATCCTCCAGTGACAGCTGTCATTGTCCCCTTTATGTGGTAACTTTTTTTATTATTTTATTTTTATTTTTTTACAATTAGTAAATTTATTTATTCGCAATATTAATATTATAAAATTACAAGTCAAAGTACAATTCAAAAAACATAAATTTAAAAATACAAAAAACTAGTATAATATAAATACACACGTCAACTACACTACAACTAGTTAACCCCGTTCGTTATCGCTTCTGGTGCAAAAGTGCCCATAATGCTCACGGCATTACCCCGCTGGATGGCTATGGACAGTCTCTGCACCAGAAACGATTCGGAGCGGGGGTCCTCTCCCTTTTGCCTGAGTCGACGGCCTATGTCACGCACGAATTGTTTCGCGTCAGCACCCCAGCAGCCCGCCGTTTCCACCGCAAAAGGGACGAAAATATACCCCGAGCCCAATGGAGCATACTTTTGGCGCTTCACCGCCGCCTGAGACTCGGCTGCCGCTCCAGCCGCGCGTACAGTGCGACTGATATGAGAGGCGGCGAAGGTGCTGACGCAAGTAGCGTCCCAGACCAAGCAACGTCCTCTCTCCCACGGCACCAACGTGTGGTAACTTGAGAATGCCTCTTTTATTTATTTTATTAGCGTATTTCTCCAAACTCACGATTATTAATAAAACTATTATCGAAAACTTATTCGTCTCACCGCGACGAGGATTTTGATGTGCTTGAAGTTAAGTTTCTGAGCTGGAAGACCGTTTAAAAGAGTGTGCAAAGTCTGTCAACATGTGTGGCTATATTTAGTGCTGCAAAGGCTACCGTGCATCGTGTTGGCTACTTAAAATACATTAAACCATGTATTTCGAAGGTGAGTGATCCTTTCCTATTGTCTTTGATCATGATCACCAGATCATGTTAGTTTGTGATAAAACAAGCTTCGAAATACACGCCTATTATCTGTTCTTAAATGTATGTAGACTATGCTACACACTTAAACAGTTTTTAAAATTTTTGTCTGTTTGTCTGTTTCTCGGTTTGTCTGTCTGTTTATATGTAACGGCATCACGTGAAAACGAGCGAATGGATTAATATGAAACTTTTACTAAAAGGTTAAGTGGATCTTCAGCCAGGCTATAGACTATAAAAATCATAAAGATTAGGGTTCGAAGGGGGTAAAAAATGGGGTTAATCGTTGTATGGAGACTCCTTTAATCCATGAGCTAAAGACTTGAAAGTTGGCAAGCATATAATTGACTAGAAAGTAAAAAGAACCGCATTCAACATTTGTGAAACGTAGGGATAAAACGTGAAAAATATGGGATGAAAAATAGGTGGTGAGGCGATTACAGATTATAATGATATAATATATATAATTATAAATTAGGGGTGCAAGGGGTGGGTATGTATGCACTCAGGTGTGCAGCGCTGAGGTGCAAGGCACACACTCACCCAAGTCCTTCTTACACGTCCACGTCGCCACTGACTCTGCCGCCGCAGGTCAGTGGTGAGTCTGCTTCTTAATGGAGTGGACCGTGCACCCTGGAAATGCTGGTGATCACAACGGGCGCTGCACTCTCACTATCTACCCCGGATCGCTAGTAGCCAAGTAAGAAGGGCTGTACCCGGCTGGAGTTCCCACCAGTCGAGTAATCCTTTACCTTTATCCCGTGTTCCCAAACTCTCCTTCCCTATCCTCTCACACTCCAAACAACCCCGTCACACTTCCCCAAATCCCCTCCAAACTCCCCTCCTTGAAATATTTCCACGGTTCCGCCGAGGGTGTAGGTGACCTCGGTGGACTACCTCCACCTACCTGCGCTAGTCCTACGCAGTGAACGCCGAACGCCAGGATGACGGGGGGTTGAGCCGACAAGGAGTCGGGGATCAGTTACTCCTGGGACGCAACACGCCCTCTTTGGACCTGATTTCAGGCAAAACGGTAGCCTTGTGACTAGCCACCACAAGGTAATGGACACGTGTCCCGTACGGTCGAGGTGGTACGGTCCGCAGGCGAGGTATGGGGGGAGTGTTCTCTGGGAGAACACTGGGGCTCGGCCATGCTGACGGAGCAAGGGCTGGTGGAACAACTGGGTCAGATAAGATCGTCTGGCCCAGCCACCCGTCTGCAGCACCCGATGTCGCGCATGAGCAACAACTCTCCATACCTATACCTCTTGGGTATTCCTGGTGTCCTGAGGGACATCCCCAAAGGTGCGGGCTCCACGGTGGGTGGGAAGCTCGAGAGGTGAAAATTACACAATACAACTATGGATACTAAAAGATCTAACCCTACACAGGAGGTAGACGGCGCAGCACCCGCTGTACCCGATACCAACAACACACGAGGTGCAGGCGCTGGTAAACCAGTACCTCCCTCCACATCACGTGCCTACAGGGAAGCGGAAGCAACCCAGGTAGACACTGCACAACCTGGCGTCGGCGCTGTGCCTACAGTACCGAAGCACAGGGCAGGCAAGGGTGCATCGGGCAAAAAGGCCGCCGGGAAACCGGCGACCAAGAAGCCCAATAAGCACCCGAAGCACAAGGGCCCGGTACAGGCGACAGGCCGTACCCCGCCCGCTACACAGGGCTCCACTGTGGAGGCAGTTCCGGAGGCGGAGAAATCCACCAACATGGAGCTTGACGCCACAGAGGAGACCGAAAGCGAGATGTCGACGGAGGAGACCGATGAAGATGGCGCCGTCCCTTTCCTCTCCGTCTTGTAAAATCCTCCAAGCCAACCTCCATCACAGCGAAACCGCTACGGCTCAGTTACGAAAGTGGATGGAGGTCAACACTACAGCCATAGTACTGATCCAGGAGCCGTGGGTCAGGAAAGGTACCGTCTGTGGTCTCCGCAGCACTGAAGGTAAGCTGACAGTACAAGCGGGACCGGAAAACCCCCGGGCCTGCATCTATACATCAAAAAACATACAAGCGCACCCTCTAACAAGTTTCTGTTCCAGAGACATGTGCGCCATAATGGTGCGAGGACTGCAGGGCTCCACACTACAGGAGGTGGTAATGGCTTCGGTCTACATGCCGGAAGCCGATGATCCACCGCCACACGACATGACGAGGCTAGTCAACTACTGCGAAGAGGCGGGACTCGAGCTCATCACGGGCACCGACTCGAACGCACACCACGTCCTCTGGGGCATGACTACAGGGAACGACAGAGGTAAGAAACTTGTCGAATACCTATTCACTACAAACCTAAACATAATCAATACAGGTTCATCTCCAACGTTTGTGAACAGACGAAGCAAAACAATCATTGATTTGACACTAGCAACCGAAGAAGCATCGAAGCACATCTTAAACTGGCATGTATCGAGTGAACTCTCATGCTCAGACCATAGATGGATTCGATTCGACATTCAGGTAAATACACTTGCGGCAACACCCAGGAGGAACCCCAGGAAAACGAACCGGGCCCAGTACGCACAGCGAATAGGGCAGGCACTCATACGTACGGAGGTTCCTCCTAAACTAACAGGCACCGCAGAAATAGACAAACAGGTAGGTGTCCTTACAGATACCATCATAGACTGTTACCACCAGACATGTCCTCTAACAACCCCGCCGACAGGCAATGGTAACAAAGCCAACTGGTGGGGACCTGAGCTGGAGAGACTCAGGAAGAAAATGAGAAAACAACTAAACAGGGCAATGAACACCGGTGCAGACCAGGACTGGGATGATTATAAAATCACCAAGTCTAGGTACAAAAAACGGCTCAGATACAGGAGCACAAGCTCATGGCGTAACTTCTATACCAACATTGAGTCCACTACACAGGCCAACAGGGTAAGGAAGGTTCTCTCCAACAACACAGCCTTAACTCTAGGATCCCTGCGTAAACCTGACGACACCCTCACCAACTCACCGGAGGAAACAGAGTGCGTCCTGGTTCAGACGCACTTTCCGGACTGCGAGATAGCGAGTCCAACGGTACGGTTGGATGAGGAAACCGCCCCAACAGAGGAAGGGTGGCGACTGGCCAGCGAGGTAATAACCCCTCAAAGAACTCAATGGGCCATTGACAGCTTTGACTCCTACAAATCCCCAGGACCAGATGGAATTTTCCCCGCCCTACTGAAATGGGGCGGGAGGGCGCTAACACACAGGCTCACCATCATCCTGAGTGCCTGCTTGGCACACACGTTTGTGCCCAGGCAGTGGAGAGAAGTCAAGGTTATCTTCATACCAAAACCAGGTAAAGGAGATTACACGGACCCCAAATCCTTTAGACCAATAAGCCTAACCTCCTTCTTGCTGAAGACGTTGGAAAGGCTGTGTGACAGACATCTGAGAGAGAGGGCGCTAGTGCGGATGCCCCTGCATCAGAATCAACATGCCTACAGTTCAGGTAAATCAACAGAATTCGCGCTTCACGCAGTGGTTACCAAGGCCGAAGTTGCGATCAAAAACAAGACCATGTGTTTAGGCACCTTCATTGACATCGAGGGAGCCTTCGACAAGACTAAATTCACCAGCATAACCGCATCACTGGGAAGGCATGGAGTGAATGCGGTTATGATTAAATGGATACACAACATGTTAAGTCAAAGGGTCATTAGGCTCGGGGAAGACCAAACAAAACAAGCACAAGTAGCGAAGGGATGCCCCCAGGGAGGCGTCCTCTCACCACTACTCTGGAACATGGTGGTTAACGACCTAATCACCAAGCTAAACAACAGTCATCACTACACCATCGGGTATGCTGACGACATAACGATACTCACCAGCGGCATACATGCAGGTACAGTGTGCGATGTCACCCGCTCCGCACTCGCCATAGTGGAACGCTGGTGCAATGACAATGAACTAACAGTCAACCCAAGGAAGACCGAGCTGGTAATGTTCACCAACAAACGGAATCTGGGGACCTACCGCCTGCCCAGACTGTTCAATACAGAACTCCAATTGTCAACAGAGGTAAAGTACTTAGGTGTAATACTCGATGCCAAACTTAATTGGAGCAGTCATCTAGACAATAAAATCCAAAAAGCTACAGTCGTCTTCTGGCAGTGCCGTAGAATGATAGGTAGGACCTGGGGACTAAACCCCAAGATCACTCTATGGCTGTACCAGACAGTAATCCGACCAATAGTAAGCTACGGTGCCATAGTGTGGTGGCCTCGTACCACGCTAACCACGATCGAAGCTAAACTACAACGCCTCCAGAGACTGGCCTGCATGGCGGCTAGTGGCTGCATGAGGACTACACCGACTGCAGCCCTGGAAGCCATCATGGACATTCCGCCGCTTCACATTTTCATCAGGCAAGAGGCTCTGGCAGCAGCCATAAGGCTCAAAAGACAACATCTCTGGAGACCGCCCAGGTTTCCACACACCGAAATACTCTACGAGGCTGTAGGTAGGGAGCCCCTTATAGAGGCAACTTCAGACATCATTCCCAGACAGTTCGTCTTTGACAAAAAGTACAAAGTTGAACTATACGAAACCCCGCAGGAAGGACTTAACCCCAGAGAGCTAAGAATCTTCACGGACGGGTCCAAGACAAGGTCAGGCACCGGATCAGGAGTATTCTCGGAGGACCTAAACATACGCATTTCGACACCATTAGGGACCCACAACACCGTCTTCCAGGCAGAGTGTATGGGCATAATAATGGCTGCTCACGCAATCGCCTCCAGGGAGGTAAGGGGATATCCCATCCGCATACTTTCCGATAGTCGATCCGTACTGCAAGCCCTGCAAGGTCACGCAACAACTTCTGGGCTGATACACGAGTGCCACAAAATCCTATCAGAGGTATGTAATAACAGCGACAGAACCCTGCAATGGATCAAAGGGCACAGTAATTCACGCGGTAACGATGCAACGGAGGCACTGGCTAGAGAGGGTTCAGAGTCAAGAGCTGTAGGACCGGAACCCACAATTCCTCTACCCTCTGCATGGCTGCGGAGCACACTGCGACTAAACACCAAGGTAGAACACCAAAAACATTGGAACACCCTAGGAACCTGCAGGCAAACCAGGGAGGCCCTCCCGACAATCAACCCCGGATTGTCAAGGAAGCTAAAGCAGCTAAAGAGGCCGGCACTCCGTCTTCTGACAGGAGCTATAACTGGTCATGCACTACTAAACAAACACCTTTTTACTTTAGGTGTTACAGACAGTCCTCTCTGCAGAGCCTGCATGGAAGAGGACGAGACAGCCGCCCACGTCATCCTGACATGTCCTGGAGTGGCGGACTACAGGGCAAAGTACCTCGGAACACCGGGGTCACTACCGGAGGCCGTCGGCAACGTAAAGGGTCTGCTAGGCTTCCTGGTGGAACTGGGTTGGCACGAATAACAGTAGTGCCAAAACCCCTACGCAAAATAGGCGCATTTATGACGTCGAGTTGCGGAAACCCAGCCCGCGTACAACCTATAACCTATAATTATATATATACTACTCAAAAGAAAATAAGGGCCACTTACATATTTCTGTTTTTGAGTAAATTTTTAGATGTAAACTAATTAATAAGTGACTAATTAATGATGTCCGGCCTCCTTCAGTATCCAACCTCTTTAAGTTTGTGTGTGTGTGTGTTTAAGTCTTACAGCTGGCCAGAAATTGAAGCAAATAAAAAAAACGAGTTTCAGGTCAAATTCCTTTCAGATGGAATCACAATTTTATTCTGTTAAAAAAACTATTTCTGTCCATCTTTTGCTTCTTTTAAGGTGGTTCGATTGCCATACAAAGCGTTATTTGACATTCGCAGGCTAACGGCGTGATATTTTAAGACACTTATGTAACAAACTTTCATAAATTGGCTTCCCATTTGCGCCAAATTCCTCCTTTCCTAGAATAAACTTGTATAAACTTGATTAATTTGAGAAAAATAGTTTTCCCAAAATTACACGTCCCAAACCAATTTCTCAAATTAATCTAGTTTATACAAGTTTATTCTACGAAAGGGGGAATTTGGCGCAAATGGGAAGCCAATTGATGAAAGTTTGTTACATAAGTTTCTTAAAATATCACGCCGTTAGCCTGCGAATGTCAAATAACGCTTTGTATGGCAATCGAACCACCTTTACATCTTTTGTTAATAATGCCACGTCAACGAAGGCATATGGATACCATTACTGCCACCAGAGCCGTTACATTGATTGCTGAAGGTCATTCACAGCGGTCTGTAGCTTTTTCGTTGGGTTTCTCTCGCCGAGCCATCCAAAATGTGTGGGATCGGTTCCAAGAGACTGGCAGTGTTGCAAGAAGGCCTGGATCGGGCAGGTTGCGAGCGACTACGGCACAAGAGGATCGCTACATCCGATTGAGTGCCCGTCGAGAGCGCTCTGTGACGGCACGTAAGTTACAAAATCGCCTACGGTTGACAACGGGGACTCGTGTTAGTGACCAAACGATACGTACTCGACTGCATGAAGACAAGCAAAGGTCCAGACGCCGAGTAGTACGAATTCTTTTATCTAGGGTTCAACGTGGAAATCGTTTAAGTTTCTGCCGCGAACATTCAGATTGGAGCATGAATCAATGGGGTATGGTGCTCTTCACAGATGAGTGTAAAGTGAAGCTTTGTAGTGATGATCGGCGGATTAGAGTATGGAGACGACAGGGTGAGAGATTTTCCGATGTCTGCATCAAGGAAATTGACCGCTTTGGAGGTCCTAGTGTGATGGTTTGGGCTGGGATTAGCTTACAAGGCAAAACTGAGCTGGTTTTCTTAAATCAAGGCACAGTAACTGCACAACGGTACATCGATGAAGTCATCAGGCCTCATGTGATTCCATTCTCACAGAAAGTGGGGCCAGGGTTCTGGTGAATGCATGACAATGCCCGCCCACACACAGCTCGGGCCACTAAGACTGTACTGGATGACTCCCATATTCGTGTCCTACCATGGCCAGCGTATAGTCCGGATTTAAATCCAATAGAGCATATGTGGGACTAATTAAAACGAAGGGTTAGGGAGCATGAGCAAGAGGTTCACAACCAGCAACAGCTTATGGATGCTTTGAAACGTGCATGGGAAGAGATACCTGATGAAAACATTAGAAACTTAATCGAGAGTATGCATTCAAGGCTCTAGGAGTGTGAAAACAGGAGAGGAAGACACACCCGTTACTAAACCATTAAAAATAACAGCTTGTGTCAGTTTTTGTTTTGTTTTGCAAAGAGTTTCTGTTTAGTTTTTGCTGTTGACAATGGACTAATTTCATGTTAATTGAAATAAGTGAAACAATTGACTACACAATTAAATGGTTATTAGCATAAATTAAAACAAAAGCCTTGTTACATGTTATTTTAATAAATATACATTACTGTTTACTATATTTTTCACGTAGCAATCAAAATACTTAGTGGCCCCTATTTTCTTTTGAGTAGTATATATAAATCTCAAAAACTACTGGACGAATCGTTATAAACATTTCCAGCTATGTACCTTATATATCAGAATAAGACATAAGCTATAATTTATGTCAAATTTCATCCCATTTAGGGACGAAAAAGGGAATTAAACTTTGTATAGAGACGAAATATTTTTGCTTCAAGGCACGCCATTTTCGATTTTAAGTGTCAAACGGTAAGCAGTATAATAGCGTAAGCAGTTCGACTTATATGCAGAACTTGACGTATGAAAGACAAGTCAACGTTTGAGACGATCCGAGAGCTTCGCTCTCAGACTCAATAGTATCTAAGGCGGAATTACTATTTTAAATTGATAGATGTTAGCGTTGTGGGTTTCAGGTCCAAATATGAAGGGGTTGAAGCTTTCATTCGTTATCATCCTGTTAATTATGTATGTAAATAAGTTAGATATAAATTGCGTTAGATGCTATTCTAGGCTAAAATCAAGACTACAATTAGATGTGTAGAAAACTCGCATTTCGTCCAAAATAATTGGTTTAAAACATACTTCAGCATACTAATTCAGTATTGTTGGATTAGTGTATCATTTAATGTGTGCTAGATCTAGATTTATAGATTCATAAATTAGACAAGTTAGGTTAGTTACAAGAATGGATCGCTGGCCTGCAAGAAAACGCGTGGACGGACGCGCGGCCTGCAGAAACATTCTACCCGCGAAGTCGAGAAAAGTTATTATCGATCGAACGGAGGGGCGATGAACGCTCCCTGGAAAATGGGCCTTATACCCTTTTGTTAAGGTATGTTTTCAGATGAGGAGTCAGATTAGTGGCGTGATCGTGTTAGTGTTGGCTATAAATACCCCGGCGGGCCGAGGAGCGTTTCACTTTTCTATGGGACGTCAAGGGGAGCTCACGGCTCCAGGAGGCAAGGGCGGCCAGGCTAGGCTGACCTCTGAGCGCGTACTACTTCGAGGCGGAGCAAGGCTGGTCACCGCTAGGCTGTATTACGGCTGTAGCTGAGAGGAATTAGAGTTTGGTAAGGTCGCAAATGCCTTTGCGATCGTCTGGTGAGATTGAATATGTTATTTTAAAGTGTGACTAATCATAGTGAATTCTAGAATTGCTTAGGGAGTAATTATCTTGTGCGCACATTGTCTTGAATTGAGTAATTAATATTTAGGCAATATCTTTCTGCGCATGAACTAATATGATCTTATATTATCACGTGTGTATTTTTAATATGTGACGGAATAATAGGTTTATCACCTAATAAATGCGCTTAAGACATCACCATATTAGGATTCCGTATACTCCCATGAAATGAAGTGAACACTTATTATAGTCTAGTCATTGCAATCGACGCGGCCTGTAGTATGCTGTTATAGTACATGAATGTTTGCTAAGGAGCGGTCCAATGGTAAATAATTCTTAATTGAATACCAGTATCTAGTGGTTAATTGTAGGTACAAATGAAGGAAATCTTTATTAAAATATGTGCTAATATTATATTGTTATTTATTTATGGCGGTGGAGCTGGCTTGGTTACGAGCGGCGAGAAGAGAAGGTTGAGCCCTGGGAACCAGAGAGGCGTTGGATACGTGTCCCACTTTTAAGAAATTAAAATCTGGTGAGTGACCTTTATAATCACTGTATTGAATGATTCTGAAACTTATTAACTTGTTTTTGGGGACTATTATCTAACCATTTCAACGTTATCATACTTGTATTTGTGTGTCGAAATCTAGTTCTACGGTATGTAGATTGGGGAATATGCCAGATAAAGTACGAGCGTTTTACGTATACGTATAGGTTATGAACGGATCTAGGTCATTGGTTAAATAACTGACGATATTACAGGAATGTTGTTTTGTTCTAAATACATATATATTACTAGTGTTTTGTCACTACGATGTGATTGGGTTCCGTGCGCCCTCACGAGATAAAGTGATCAATTATTATACGACAACCTAGCTATAGCAATTGACTCGGTCCGTGGTACGTGTTGTAATATGAGAATACATTGTTAAGGTGCGGATAAGCGACTAATGTTACTACAAGTACATATTAGACCCGGTGGTTAATTATAGATTTGGTTGAGGGATTCCTTAATAGGTGAACGTAGCTGAGTAATTTAATAATGTACACCTATGATTGAGTGCTCGGTGTCGCTGACTCTTGTCACCCAGAGCGCATTGTGGACCTTGATTACGTCAAGAAGAGGTGTGCTCGCACCGGTGTTGATGGACTATCGTCCCTTGGGCATACTTAAGACCTCGACTGTGTCGAGAGAAGTATGACTGCACTTTATGCGCTCTTCATGGATGTGTAGGCGGAGCGAGTGGCTGAGGGTCCTCAATCTTGCAAATTGGGGATCTTCCCCGGTCAAGCTTCCGTCTTAACATAAACAGTACCAACTTTTTAGGCGTCTCTGTAGATTCACATTTAAATTGGAAATCTCATATAGAAAAGTTAAATAAAAAAATATCCAGTCAGTGCTATGCTTTATCCGTCTTATCAAGTACTTGCTCAGAAGATATTGTAAGAAATGCATATTATGGAAATATTTATCCTTTGTTGAATTATGGTGTAATTTATTGGGGTAATTCTGTTAATGTCAAAACGACTTTCATTCTCCAAAAAAAATGTCTCCGCATTATATACCGCTTGTACAATACTGAGTCCGTTAGAAATATTTTTAGGGAAAAGAAATTTCTAACCTTAACTGGATTATATATTTTAGAGCTGTGTTCCTATGTAATAAATCATAAATATAATTTTAACTTCTGCTCAGAACAGCGTAACAATTTACGATCACAGTATATGTACAACATTTCACTGCCAGCGATCAAAAACGCAACCTATTATAGGAGCACCTTTATCACCGCTATCAAAGTCTTCAACCATCTACCCATTAGCCTAAAAATGTTGAGCGGAAATAAATTTAAGCGCCAATTAAAACGATGGTTGACAGAAAATGTATTTTATGATTTAAAAGAATACTTTGAGTTTTTAAACTGAATAATTATATACCTATGTAACTTTTATAGTTAATATTGTATGCCCGAAAGGGTTGCCATTGTAACTCACACATTTATCATTAAGACCTAATTGTACATGGTAAACAATAAATGTTCTTTTTCTCTTTCTCTTTCTCTTTCTCTTAGTCTTAACAAACCTCTTAATAAGGGGTGCGGTTGCGTTAATCTATGGAGGAATCAAATATACCCATAGGTATACCGTGTGGGATTCCTTAGCCGAATGAATGTAGCAAGGTAATTTAGTTCATGTACGCCGGTGATCGCGTCGCTTGGTGTCAGGACTCTTGTTCTCAGGGCACATTGACGACCTTGGCCAATGAGGATTCGCTCGTAAGAGGTTCCTTAGTCAAGTGAGATGTGACCGCACCTTAAGCACCGTCATGGATGTGTCATGGATTAGGCAAAGGTATTTAGAGTTCCCAATCTTGCAAATTGGGAGTTCTCAGTAGCTGAGCTATCGATTTGGTTTAGTCAAAGGCCTCTTATCTAGAGGCCTTTGTTATATTGATTTTGCGAGGGAATCCAACACTTTCACTCTTAATATCAGTAATATTTAAGTAGGTCTCTTCTTAGGTGGGGTCGTTTTATTGGGATCTCAACAAAGGTCTCACGGTGGGTTGGTAATTAATTATCATTCATCAGTTCAATTGTGCATTGTCGTATATTCAACATTGTTTCGACTATAAAGTGCCTTTGAGTTGATTGGGTGAGATTGGTTGCTAAGACACTGTGTTACATCCATTGAGATATTTTGGGGATGAATTGCAATATAAAAAAAAAAAAAATAATAAAATTCGTTTAATTCAGACAACCACGGGTCCATACATGTTAAAATTATTATCTAGGTTTACCTACTTAATTGCTAGTGTTAGTTATTTCAAAGTAAAAGAACCAGGACACTCACGTGTACGTGGTGACTATAGAGTGTACTCTAGTCCAATGTATGACAAGCTGACTGTCCATCCTGTCAGCTATAACGGCCAGGAGGCTGTTGCAAATATAAATTGCTTAGGAAAATGTCAGTACTAATTTGTATTAGACTTGCTAGAAACAACGATGGGGTAGGCGGAACCAACAGTTGAGGTGGGATTACTAGTGAGTACTAGCAGCCGCGAGCGAACGAGAGGCGAGCGCTACAGTTCGCGAACAACTCTAAGATTCATCGTTAGGGAGAATCGATATTGCGCTAGACATTACGTCATTTATGTACCTGTAGGTAAAACATGTACTAATATTTTGTTTCAATAGACTATTGTAGCATCATCGTCAATATCTGGGCTTCTTCACGACTATTTTTCGTTATTATATCATCGCATCATCATCAATATCTTGACTTCTTCACGATTATTTTCATTATTATATCATCGCATCATCATCAATAGAGATCCCATCATGGCCAACGCAAGTTGACCACTATTGTATTGCGAGTCTGTTTAAAGGGCGTCACCTACCACATAGCGTAATTTATCACTTCCCACAACTTAGTATAACAAGGAATTTATGCCCACTTTAGCCTCCATAGTTGTGCATCACTTAATGAAACTACAGAATTGTAAATTAATTCTAAGGAACTGGTATAAGTGTCTTACTTAAGTCATAGGTTCTACTAAAATGGGGTTAATGTACAACTTCAATTAACGTGTAACTTTTTCCCTTTATAGAAATACAAACTTCATACTTCTCGAAAAGGGCTTGGGTCTACTCACACATCGCGGGGCCTCATCCACTAGACGCAATCATACGCCAAGCCACTTCACCAGAGCGAATCACGTATAGCTTAGGTCTAAATAGGTCTTCGAGGTTAGGTTCCAGAAATAATAAATTCTAGGTTAGATTACGGCATTGTAGGCCTGGAGTCGGACGGTTTTTTATTTGACCGAATCTCTTTCCGTCCGGCAATATCCTAGGAGATGATTTGGTCTGTTAAAGTACTCAAGCTCGATTACTTTAACATAAATAACGAGAGATTCTGTAGCTGTAGGATAGATTTACCTAGACTAGAATAAAACCCAACCTTTCTAGTAGGATCGGCCGGAACTAACTCGGTTTTTCTATTCGCTTTGGTACGAGTTAGTATTTATAGGATCAAAGTGGATATCTAGTACAATCGAGTCTTGATTTTACTGGATTAATTAATCAAAGGTTCTTTAGCTTCAAAACAAACAAAATTAATTTGATATTTCTATGGTAAATAAATGATTTATTTTCTCGCTTACTATCTGTTTAATTTTATTCAATAGCTTTTCCTTCAGGTAAGATTCCATTTTCAGACGACTAGAAGCTTCTCAGGAGCTTCAGCTTTCAGATAGGGGTTAATTTAAGTTCAGAATAGGAAAACATAAAAAGACAGCCATTTTATGAGGTTGAATCGTTACACGTTTCAATATCTTAAAGCCAAAATGACTCAAGTCCATATGAATGTTTACGCCATTCCATGAAATAATGGTCTAGCGATTAGGTAGATAATTGTGTGAGAAAAAAATAGAGAGCTAACGGCAATATACCAAAATATTCTGACCTCTCAGCCCGTAATAGTTGTTTGAAGAAGCAGATGAAATAGGTTGGATAGTTCAGAAGTTGTCAACATTGACTGACCAGCATAACAACGTCGACAGATATCAATGGTTGTTATGCATTAAGGGGTCAACTAAACTGGATGCATGCCGAACACATCAGGAATACTGTCACGCCATGAATCAACGATTTATCAAGTTTGAAAATTGGTATTTTAAGCATTAGTTGTATAATATGTGGGACATAAATTTACACAGTATAAACACAGTTTTAAACAGTATAACGCGCTTTGAAACTTCATGATGGAAAGATTCAGTTGTCTGTGAAAACATTGGTCTGGTAGCGAGCGAATAAATAAGAGTCAGTTTCTTTCTGTAGCAAGAGGCAACGCAACTGTTTGAAATTGAAAATTAACTAACAATATATGCTAGACTAGAATGTAGCTGATTAGCTCACATGCCCAATAACATACAAGATAATTTGCTAATGCAAAGTTTTAACCAACTTCAATTCTGTATTGCGCCAAGCCACATAAATGAACATTTTTACATTTCCTTTCCACTATACCACATGAATTGCTTTCCGAGAAAAATTCGTTGATTATCAACGAAAAAACCCAAATCGCTATATGTAGGCTGATGATAATATTTGAAGAATTCCGTCGATTCCTCAAGGATCTCGGAATCAGCTTTTTCATTACATTAGTTGCTATTAAAAACGGAATCATATCAGAATATGTGACACGCACTTTTTACATCAATGAGGAGTTCCATAAGTCATCTGTGGTCTTCATCATCAGTTTCACTTCACCAAATTTTTGGATTTCGAGTGTAAATACATGAGTTACAACAGAAAATAACGAAAACATTACACGCATGCCCAATAAAATTGAGCAGTTCTCTCAATTCCTCATGGATGTCATTATATGCTAGTATATATAAAGCTTCAACACGTGGGTGCTACACGGAAAACCTACTGGCGGTTCTGTCTACGGTGACATGATCCAAGCGCGTAAGATTTTTAAAGGGAAGCTGAAGTGGTGCCAGAATCATCAAGAACAAATAAAAATGGACATGATAGCATCACTTCACTCGAAATCAGACTTTAAAAATTTTTGGAAATGTACTAATAAATTGAATCCCAAGCCTAGTACGCCCGTGAGTGTCGCAGGTGTCTCAAACCCGAGTGACATCGCGCATATATTTAGAAATCACTTTGCAGTGCAATCACCATTAGGACCGCCATGTCGGGAGTTCGGCGCTGATGCCCATGGTGACAAGATAACTACCATATTTGTTGCCAAGGATGTTAACCATGCAATCCACAAAATGACTAGGGGTAAGTCACCAGGGCACGATGGGCTCAGCGTGGAACACTTGCGGCACGCCGGTCCCCACCTTCCACGAGTACTCGCCATGCTCTTTAACCTTTGCCTAAGTCACTCGTACCTGCCTCCGGATATGGTGAAGACTCTGGTGGTACCTATTGTCAAGAGCAAGACGGGAGATGTATCAGACATGTTGAATTATAGGCCCATCTCATTAGCCACAATAGTAGCAAAAGTACTCGACAGTGTGCTTAACTCGTATTTGATGCGGTATGTCAAGTAACATGATGCCCAGTTCGGGTTCCGACCTGGGCTATCAACAGAGACTGCCATACTTAGTTTAAAGCACACTGTCAAGTATTATACCGATAGGCAGACTCCGGTTTACGCCTGTTTTATGGACCTCTCAAAGGCCTTTGACATGTTCTCCTATGACATTCTCTGGCGGAAGTTACGGGAGACAGGGCTTCCGTCTGAACTAACTTCCCTTCTCAGGTCTTGGTACTTGAATCAGGAGAATCTTGTAAAATGGGCAGATGAGGTTTCGGATCCCTGGAGGTTGGAATGCGGAGTGAGGCAGGGAGGATTGAGCTCACCGTTGCTTTTCAACTTATACGTTAATGCGCTGATTGAGGAACTCAGGAGCACGCATGTCGGCTGCTTTATTGACGATGTGTGTGTCAATAACATCAGTTACGCGGACGACATGGCTCTCCTGGCTCCCTCAATCGGCGCACTTAGAAAACTAGTTGCAGTCTGTGAGTCATATGCGACATCTCATGGTTTGACTTACAATGTGTCTAAAACAGAATATATGGTCTTTAAGGCGGGAACTAAGTGCCCAAGTTTTGTTCCACCTTTAATACTTAATAATATCACTCTTAAACGTGTCTTCTTCTTTAAGTATCTTGGGCATTTGGTAACTGATGACCTTAAGGACGATTTAGATATGGAGAGGGAGCGCAGGGCGTTGTCAGTCCGGGCGAACATGTTGGCCCGCAGATTTGCTCGATGTACATATACCGTGAAAATAACGCTGTTCAAAGCGTATTGCACATCACTGTACTCGGCAAGTCTGTGGTTCAAGTATACCCAAAAGGCATACAATGCTCTGCGCATCCAATTTAATAATGCCTTCAGGGCGCTGTTGCGGCTGCCGCGCTTCTGCAGTGCGTCTTTTATGTTTGCCGAGGCGCGTACAGACGGCTTTGACGCCGTTTGGCGCAAAAAGTCTGCCTCTCTCCTGAATAGAGTGCGCGGGAGCAGCAACAGCATCCTGAAAATGATAGCTGGTAAGTTTGATTGTCCCTTGACAAAAATACTTACTGACCGTACCAAATCCCTTTTTACCATTAAGTACTAACCTAGACTAAGAATAAATAACACCAGTGGACCTCATAGTTGTCTTGTAATTAATAATTAAATAAAATAAAAAAAAAATATTCAACGGGCTTTTTGAAAACAATGGGACCAATCTGGAGCCTATACTTTCAAATGAAAAAAATAATTAAACGAATCGGTTCGTAAATGAAGGAGTTCTAAGGTAACAAATATTTAAAAAAATATACTTTTAACCAATTTGAGAACGTCTTCTTTATTTTGCAGTCGATTAAAAAGCTAAAATAGTTTCTGGGTACAATAAGTGTCATTAACAATATACCTACGGAGGCAAAAAGGACATACAATTAAAATGCAATTGATCCATTCGTACAAGCTGAAGGACTTTAGGTAAGTGAAATTTACAACAGGATTTTGAGTGGACCTCTGAAGTTCGCTTTCGGTCTGAAATCAAATTTCTGGGATGGAGGTAATGAGATTCCACTTCTGAGCCTTTTTGACCTTCAGAGGAGGTTCCACCTTCAGGCCGCTGCCAGGGTTCGGTCTTGGACGGCCAGTTATGCAGTCTTTTGAAATTTAAGGTCTAAGGCTGGCTGTTTAAGGCTGCTTTTCTTTTTATTATTTGGAATTAGGAGGTGCGTGCGTGCGAGAGATATGGAAGGATATTGCATCGATCTTACTCCCTCTTTGGTCGAAAAGAAAGACTTCCGCCTAGCTTCAAATTGTTACAAGGTGGCTACTTGGAAGGAGGGAAGTAGCTCTAGGCTTCTAAATTCTGCCGGAGCTCCAATTTCGAGTTCACAACAATCGCTTTTACGAAGTAAGAAGAGGGAGTGCAGCGGTACGAATTCAGTAAGTGCATGTTACATAAAAAAAACTGGGCTTCGTGGGTGTGGTTACTTGGTTAGGAAGTAGTCACTTTCGTGATTCAGCTCTCAAAGTGATACATGTAAACTGAACTAAATTGAATGGTTTATAAGAAGAGTAATAAATTGTACATGACTCTTATTTACAAGAGCAACATTCACACAAGTATTGAAAACCATAATTGGGTATAGTTTTTCGCTCTCTACTCATTATCACAATATAATTGCAAACTTCTGTAATTTTGGATGATTGTTACCTACTCAGACACCTTAAAACGGCAGAACAGTTATAGGTGACTCTTGCCCTACAGGTAAATTATCTATATATTTTGCAGACATTGAATGCTATCTTAGGAATTATTACCTAACGGTAGTGGATGAAATAAAAAATGGAAGTTAATACTAAAGTTCACGCGGACGAAGTCGCGGGCAAAAGCTAGTATTGAATATTCTTGTACGGTACAAATGTATATTATAATAGTACATTATGATACAAGTGTGCTAAGTTGGTCATAACACTCGAGTCGGTTTTTAAGCCTGAGCCGAAGGCGAAGGCTTAATGGAGACGAGAAGTGTAATGACCAATGCTCACGTGTTTCATACGACGTTTTTCAACACATTTGCGAGGAAAAAAAAAAAAAAAAAAATGAAAATGTTAAAAGATATGTAATGAAAAGGCACTAGTGCGATAATGTAATGTAAAAGTCACGGCATGGGTAATATTCTGCATTATTTTGCTAATATTTAAAAAGATATGTAATGAAAAGGCACTAGTGCGATAATGTAATGTAAAAGGCACGGCATGGGTAATATTCTGCATTATCAGTGTAAATACGCTGTAATAAGACCTACTTTACGAGCAGGTGTGTTGAAATAGTACATTATGATACAAGTGTGCTAAGTTGGTCATTACACTCGAGTCGGTTTTTAAGCCTGAGCCGAAGGCGAAGGCTTAATGGAGACGAGAAGTGTAATGACCAATGCTCACGTGTTTCATACGACGTTTTTCAACACATTTGCGAGGAAAAAATAAAAAAATAAAAAATGAAAATGTTAAAAGATATGTAATGAAAAGGCACTAGTGCGATAATGTAATGTAAAAGTCACGGCATGGGTAATATTCTGCATTATTTTGCTAATATTTAAAAAGATATGTAATGAAAAGGCACTAGTGCGATAATGTAATGTAAAAGGCACGGCATGGGTAATATTCTGCATTATCAGTGTAAATACGCTGTAATAAGACCTACTTTACGAGCAGGTGTGTTGAAAATATTATTATAGAAAGAGCACTAAAGTGACTCTAAAAACAGGCGCAAAGGTGCGGCCTATTATTAGGAGTAAAATACTCCGACGGAAGTTAATGTACGCGACGACGTAGTGTTAAATAAGATATAAAGATATATACCATGATACCAGTAGGTAGAATCCGTACAATGAAATCCATTAAAATGAAAAGTTAAAATATTATCAGAGAAAAATAGATATTTAATGAAATAATTTATTACAAATAAAAATAAAAATAAATTGTAAGATTCATTATATTAATTCCAGATAAAAGGATAAAGAGGAAAAATATTTTTTTTAAAGAAAATAGTGACACAAGGTAATATACTAGATAATAATAAAAATACTTTATTTCACACCTAGTGATCCATAGTGTGTTAGTAACATGTGACTTAATACTAAATTGGTTAGTAACAGCAAGTAAGTATAAAAATATTCTTAAATAATAAATTGGGCAACGCCCTTAATCTGTCCAATCCAATAAGATAGGATAGGACAGTCAAACCTCCACGATATTGCCTTTAGGATGCTGTTGGCGCTTGCTCTAATAATATGCTAGATAATATTTTAGATAGGTAGGAAATATTTAATCACGTAATTTAAAAATGTATAAACTTAAATTCAGAAAATTAACAAATAAAAAAGTGAAAACAAGTAATTTTTCAGCTAATATAGTATAATAAAATAAGATTTCCAACTGTGATTGGACTGCGCAAACAAGAATGGTGGAAATCCTTACAAAAAAAAAACTATCAGAATTAACTTTTTAACGAACGTCTAAATTAGAAAACACTGGAACAAGTAGATCGTGATACCAGAAAAAATAGCAACATAATATCACAAATACATTTTTCGTTAGCATCATGCCTCCGAGAGGCTCCTCGCGCAGCCGCGGAACGCACCGTGTACCATGCATAATCCACAGAAACAGGCTGTCCACAGAAACGGCAATACTATGTCTCAAAGGAGCTGTCAAATACTACACGGAGAGGAATTCGCCGGTGTACGCGTGCTTCCTTGATTTGTCAAAAGCATTTGACACCGTCTTGTATGGGAAATTGTGGGACAAAGTAGGAAGTGCGAGTGTACCGGCTGAATGTATCTCAATTTTGCGCTACTGGTATGGCAGTCAAAGGAACCAGGTGAGATGGGGTGCGGCACTGTCAGACTCGTATGGCATGGAATGCGGTGTGAGGCAGGAGGGCTGATGTCTCCGCTGCTTTTCAACGCTTATGTTAATCATCTCATCGTCGAGCTCAGCAACACACATACAGGCTGTCATATTGATAACACATGTGTGAACAATATCAGCTATGCTAATGAAATGGTGATGCTGGGGCCGTCAGTGGGGTCAATCAGGAAACTGGTGGCTATTTGTGAAGCATATGCGACAGACCACGGGCTTAGCTACAACTGTAGTAAAAGTGAGATACTTGTTTTTAAGAGTGGCAAAGAGAAGCCGATAAATATTCCGCCTATTAGGCTAGATGGCACGTCTCTTCGGGTAGTGACAAAGTTTAAATACTTGGGTCACATAGTTACTGAAGACCTGAATGACGACGGTGATATAGAAAGGGAGCGCAGGGCACTGGCAGTTAGGGGGAACATGATTGCTCGCAGATTTTCTCGGTGCTCGAAACCAGTTTAGGTGGCACTTTTCAAAGCCTTTTGCCAATCATTTTATGCGAGCAGTCTGTGGGTGAAATATACTCGTAAGGCTGTCAGTGCGCTGCGAGTCCAATACAACAACATTTTTAGGATGTTGATGCAGCTGCCCCGCTTTTGTAGCGCGTCGGGATTGTTTGCGGAGGAGCGCACAGATTGGTTCCACGCGATCATCCGCAAGAAAGTGGCCTTCCTGCTCTGGCGCGCTCGGAGCTGCAGCAACAGCATCCTGATAATGTTGTCAAATAAATTTGACAGCTCCATTTATAATAAGTGGAGGCAGATAATGCTTCGCATATAAATATAAATTTAATTCAATTTTATTTAATATCATTTAATATATAATACAATTTATAATGTAATAATTCTTACTAACATAGTTTAATGATGTACTGTACTAACAACTTTATGGGCTCCTGGCCTGAAATAAATAAACAATAATAGTAATAATGCATGAAACGGAAAAAGTATAGGTGATATGAATGCGTGGTATGAATGATGGGTGCTAGGATGATCCAGGACGATGAAATTCTAAGGCATATACCTAAAGTAAGAACGGTGGCGAGCAAAATGCCTTTCTAAATTTTGGGGATTATAGGTATGTCCAGAAAAATAATCAGTTACGGGCTACGTAAGCACGGCACGTTAGCGATTTGCCACCCAAAATTAATAAAAGTACGTGTTACAAATGCTGCATAATGCCGTATTACGGATTACGGATGACCAAACTAAGTAACTTATCTTCAAAAATATACTAATCGGATCGGTCGTAGATCCGGGTCCGACGAACACGACAACTACGACGACAACGAGCGGGTAACGTTGAATGCAGCAGGCAAGCACAACACCGGAGCTGAATGACCGGCCCAACTTCTTCACCACCAGAGGTTCACACCTCCCGGCAGGGTGCCTTGCAAAACTGAAGCGTCCAAGAGCGTGTTGACGTCCGGCAGCTTCTCTATAGCCCGCCCGTACCCGCTACCAACAAATAAGGGCAATAAGCAACACACCATAATATACTATACTATAAACTACAAGAACCGATAAATGAACGGAACCTAATGAGGTAAAACCTCATCCGAACACTTTGCTGGTTCGGCCTTCCAAAATGAAAGCCTGTTCCATTCAGCGACTCTTTGGGAAGGCCCCGGAATTCAAAGTATTTCTATACTAAATTTCATCTCAATCGGTTCAGCGGTTTAAGCATGAAAAGGTAACAGACAGACAGATTTACTTTCGCATTTGTAATATTAGTATGGATTGTATGAAGGAAAGGGTATAGATGCATGTAGGCTTTTTTCAGTATTATTTTGCATATGTTCATATCACACGGCCGTAAGGACCTTTTCTACTAAACCGTAGGATTAAATTAACTGACTTGTAATTTAAACATTTTATATTAAAAATACTTCAACAAAATGTTACATCTAATAGTTTTCAAAATAGCCATAACAAAACGTCTTTTTTACCCCGTTTTAGAAAACATCTTCAAAACTAAGGCCGCCATAAGGTACCTTTACCCTTGGAACGTCACATACATATATTTACTTATGTAATGTTCATATTCCCCAGGACTCCCCATTACCGCTATACCGTAAATGGGTTCAATCCAAATTTTCACCCCCTATTTCACCTCCTTAGAGGATGATTTTCGGGATAAAAACTATCCGTTGTCATTCTCCAGGACTCAAACTATCTATATACCGAATTTCATCTAAATGGGCTACATCCAAATTTTCACCCCCATTTCACCCCTTTAGGGGATGATTTCTGGAATAGAAACTATTATAAAATAAAAAAAATAAAATAAAATAAAGTTTTATTTTCAGGCATTGACCACCCATATCAAGATCACATTCACATATACATTACAAACAAAGATTGTAAAAATAAAAGCATAAGATAAAATAATAAAATTAAAATTGCAAAAATACCTACTACTTTTTATTCTTGTTCTGGTGAACAGAAAGCCAGTACCTAAAGATAGAGGTATTCATATCGCGATATGCGTTTTCCACGATAGTGTTCCGTGAGCGTCGTATTCCCTCCCAGAAGGAGGCGATGCGGGCGCGGACCACGGCGAAGAAGTCGGGTATTCCGGCTTCTGCGAACATGGAGGAGGCACTGCACGAACGCGGCAGCCCCATCAGAATCCGAAATATATTATTATACTGAACCCTGATGGAGCTGTACGCTTTCCTGCTGTGCCTTACCCACAGTTGACAGGTGTAGAAGGAAAGACAGTATGCGTTGAATAACGTACACTTGACCTGCCTGCTACACCCGGCAAACCTTCGGGCAATCATGTTCCCTCGTACTGCCAGCGCCCTTCTTTCGCGCTCCATGTCCATGTCGTCCGTTAAGTCCTCGTTCAATATATGGCCCAGATATTTGAACTGCCGCACAACACGAACTGTTTCGCCATTCAGCCTTACCTCCGGTACATTATCCGGACCCCTTCCTGACTTAAAAACCATGAGTTCGGTCTTGGCCACGTTGTATATCAGCCCGTGCGAGTTTACATAACTCTCACAAACTGATACCAGCTTTCTTAGGCCCTTAATGGAGGGGCTCAGCAGCACCATATCGTCAGCGTAGCTGAGGCTGTTGACACAAACGTCACCCACGTGACAACCGATTCCAGTGCTCCTGAGCCTCCCCATCAAATCGTTGACGTACAGGTTAAAGAGGTCCGGAGAAGTAAGCCCGCCCTGGCGAACCCCGCATTCTAATACATAACTATTAGAAGTCGTGTCGCCCCATTTCACACAATTTGTTTGGTTTCCGTACCAGTACTCGAACACCCGTACCAAGCTTTCTTTTATATGTCCTTTTCCAGGACTCAAACTATCTTTCAACCAAATTTTATCAAAGTGTGTCACAAACACATTTCCACCCCCAATTACACCCCCTTAGGGGATGATTTTCGGGATAAAAACTATCCGTTGTCATTCTCCAGGACTCAAACTATCTCTATACCGAATTTCATCTAAATGGGCTACATCCAAATTTTCACCCCCATTTCACCCCTTTAGGGGATGATTTCTGGAATATAAACTATTATATGTCCTTTTCCAGGACTCAAACTATCTTTCAACCAAATTTTATCAAAGTGTGTCACAAACAAATTTCCACCCCCAATTACACCCCCTTAGGGGATGATTTTCGGGATAAAAACTATCCGTTGTCATTCTCCAGGACTCAAACTATCTCTATACCGAATTTCATCTAAATGGGCTACATCCAAATTTTCACCCCCATTTCACCCCTTTAGGGGATGATTTCTGGAATATAAACTATTATATGTCCTTTTCCAGGACTCAAACTATCTTTCAAACAAATTTTATCAAAGTGTGTCACAAACAAATTTCCTTGATTGATTTTGATTTTCGGGATAAAAACTATCCTATGTCCTTCTTTAACTATCGTTACACCGTAAGTGGGTTCAATCCAAATGTTCATCCACCATTTCTCACCCCCTTAGGGGATGATTTCCTCCTTTTATGTGTTCCGGAATAAAAAATATTCTATGTTATTTCCTAGGACTCTACCTCTCTCTATACCAAATTTCATCTAAATGGGTTCTATCCAAATCTTCAACCCTCATTTCACCACCTCAGGAAATGATTTTTCGGGATAAAAACTATACATTGTCTTTCCCTAGGACTCCTTCTATCTATTTACCAAATTTCATCTAAATGGGTTTTATCCAAATTTTCACCTCCTATTTTATCCCTGAGGGGATGACTTTCGGGAATTAAACAATCCGTTGTCATATTCCGGGACTCAAACTATCTTTATACCAAATTTCATCAAAATGGGTCACAACCAAATTTTCAACCCCAATTACACCCCCTTATGGGATGATTTTCAGGAGTAAACTATCCTATGTCTTTCCCTAAGACTCCAACTCGCTATACCGTAAATGGGTTCCATCTAAATTTTCATACCCCATTTCACCCCCTTAGGAGATGATTTCTGGACTAAAAATTATTTAAAGTCCTTCACCAGGACTCTGAACTATCTCCATACCAAATTTCATCTAAATCGGTTCTATCCAAATTTTCACCCCTCATTTCACCCCCTCAGGAGATGATTTAGGATAAAAACTATGCATTGTCCTTCCCTGGGACTCCTTTTATCTCTATACCAAATTTTTACTAAATGGGATTTATCCACAATTTCATCCCTATTTCATCCCCTTGGGGGATGATTTTCGGGATTCAAACTATCCATTGTCATTCTCCGGGACTCAAACTATATCTATACCAAATTTGATCTAAACGGAGTCCATCCAAAATTTCACCCCCCATTTCACCCCCTCAGGGAAAGATTTCCGGAATAAAAACTATCGAATGTCCTTCCCCAGAACTTAAACTACCTCTTTACCAAATTTCATCAAAATGGGTTACATCCAATTTTTCACCCCCCCCATTTTACCCCCTAACTAAAGGGAAGATTTTCGGGATGAAACCTATCCTTTAACCTTCTTCGGGACTCAAACTAATTGTATACGAATAATTAATTAGATACGAACGTCGCTGAAACCTACGAGATCACAGCGAGCCGGCTGACTACTCAGGATGAATCTGGGTATCTTGGGAATATTTAAAAGATGGAATTCATCCAGGAATGCATCCCAAGCTTGAGCTGCTTCCTCAGGAAGTAGATCATCCCACGATAATTCCAATGCCCATAGACGTTGCATGATTACCTTGGCGTGGAAGGTAATAGGAGCCAGATATCCGCACGGGTCGTAGAGCCGAGCGATGTTGGACAGAATGTCACGTTTTGTGTAGCATTTTCCGAGCTTCGATACGCGGTACACGAAGCTGTCCGTACTGGAACTCCATTCGACTCCTAAAATCTTGTAGATGTTGTCCCCTTCTTCGAACCGAAACGGTGTTTCGAGGTGATCAGAAGGACAACCTTCTAGAATGGCCTTGCTGTTGCTCGCCCACTTCCCACCAGTTGAAAACCTCCTTGGGCCAGCACATCAACGATCTGCCTTTGCAGTACCTTAGCCGACTCTACGTCTTGGCTGCCGCTGATGACGTCATCAACGAACGTGTCTTCCTGTAAAACGCGAGCCGCCGCGGGGTAAGCTTCCTTGTTGATGATAGCTAGCTCGTGTATGACGCGCATAGCCAGATACGCTGCGCTGGAGACGCCATAGGTCACAGTGGTAAGCTCGAATTGCTGGAGTGGCTTGTCAGGCGATTCTCTCCAGAATATAGTTTGGAATTTGCAGTCATCATCGTGCAGCCTAACCTGTTGATACATCTGTTTGATGTCGCACGTGAAGACGATGGCATGAGTTCTAAAGCGTAAGATAATATCCTCTATATTCTGCTGAAGTTTAGGACCTGGCATGAAAACCTGATTCAGCGACACCCCAGTGCTACTGGCGGCCGAGGCATCGAAGACCGCTCGAAGCTTCGTAGTGCTACTGCTCTCCTTAAGAACACCGTGATGAGGGATCCAGTACCTACTCCTGGATGGGGTACCAGCAGTACGTCGCATGTGACCCGATTCAAGATAGTCTGCCATGAATGCCGTATACATACTCTTCAATTTTGGATCCTTGAGAAGCTTGCGCTCCAAGTTGTGAAACCGCTTGAGTGAGTTGTTGTGTGTGTCACCCAACGGCTTACACTCAGTCTTAAAAGGCAGCCGTACGATGTACCGACCAGTCTCGTCGCGCGTGTGGGTCTCTACAAAGTGCCCTTCACACTGAAGATCCTCCGGATCCTGTGCAATTTTAATAGGAGCCTCTTCCACCTCCCAAAATTTATTTAGGGTAGAGTCCAAATTAGTTGAACAATGTAGAGCCACAATGTTGTTAGCAACAACAAATTCAATGGGAGCTGCGCCCATTAAAACCCAACCAAATATTGAGGCGTATGCAGTGCTGTAATCTCCTTCCATCAAAAACTTTATCATAGAGGTCTACACCTATAAGAAGGTCGATGGGGCCTGGAATGGTACATTTTGAATCCGCTAGTGAAATGTCCTTACACATTTCCAGGACCGACGGAGATACCTGAATGCTAGGAAGGTTCCCTGTTATGCGCTTAAGAATAACCGCAGATGTCACCAAGGCAGGCTGAGATGAGTTGACCAAAGAACTTATTGAGCATTCTATACTGCCACTGGTATGCTGTGCATTTGAACCTCCTAAACCAAATAATAAGCCAGAGGTTGAGCGTGGGAGACGCAACTTCTGAGCTAAATTTTCCGTGATGATTGATACTTGGGACACGCAGTCTAGTAGGGCCCTTACATTGTGCAGATGCCCATTGATATCCTGTAGACCGACCAAAGCCGTGCCCAACATCATGGTAGATTCACCGCGAATACCATGACTCTGAAGAGGTTGAACAGCGGAACTTAAGGTTGTATGTGTAGCCTCGGAGCAAGTAGGCTTTGGTGCCGGAGCAGGAGTGAGAGCGGGTGGTGATGCAGATGGCTGTGCAGCCTCTCCCTTCAGGTGATCGATATGTAATTTAGAATGATGACGACCATTGCATATTTAACACCTACTTTTAGACTGACACTTATTCACCGAATGTGTCCGCAGGCAATTATAGCATAAATGTTGAGTTGTGACAAATTCCCTACGCTTTGCTGGTGTCATATTATTAAATTTGTCACATGTATAAAGGGCATGCTCACCATTACAGCATACACATTTCAGAGAATTGACGGTGAATGTCAGCTTAGGTTGATTGTATAGTGCTGCAGTAGGTGGGGCCTTTGACCCGCTGACAGTTTCCAACACCCGAAGATGAATGTCCAAAAAGCCGAGAAGGTTTTCAAATGTTGGAATGTCATTTGGAGTACTGCTGTGGTTCATTTCGAATTTACCACGCAGCTCCACCGGAAGCTTCCGCAGTACAATGTGAAGCAATATAAAACTCCATGCCTTAATGTCAATGTCGTTTCTTTTAGTGCATTTACAAACTTGCGTAAGCTAGTTTGATTTTGTTGGTTACTCAATGATAAAATGGCCTCCAAATGTTTATCAGCTATGAGCCTTTTGTTTTCATACCTATCCTTCAAAAGCCTATATGCAATAGTGTAGTTCTCCCCGGAAAGCTCTAAATGCCTAATTAACCCTTAAAGCTTTCCTGTCACTTTTTTAGTACAGTTACTAAATGCCGGGCAAAGTTTGAATGCGCCTGCAGGCTAGAAAAGTAAATACGCCAAACGAAAGGGCGAGAATATTACTTTATCTTTGTCGAATACGCCAACAGTATGCAAAGTTCAATTTGTGCGCGAGCGTCAGTTGAAGTCAAGGATTTTCTGAATTTGCGTCGGCTTTTGTTTCTGGCCCCATAAAACAAAAACGAAATAAAAAAAATTGTTTCCATTTTGTTGAATTAACATTCAGATGAGATAAACTTTTGTTTTTAATATAAACTTCATTAAATATTTAATTGATTCTAAGTCAAAAAGGGTGATTTATAGCTTGTCCTGTTTTTGTGACATTATCGATTGTATATGTAACTACGTACCATTTAGCATGTCATATTAAACGGACAGTGCCGACTTGTGTGGATACAAAGTTTGTTTTACATTGTGACAGAAAACGGACATTGCCATTATTTCCTTTAATTAGTTTATTTATTAACTGTCACTTTTATAGGACGTTGTTGCTTTGGAGTTGTGAATTATATATAAATTATTTTTATCCTAGTTTCACAATGGCGTGGAAAAATGTATGGCGCGCACAAAAAATAATGGCGATGCTTGCGCCATCTGACTCGGAAGAGTTCAGTGAAAAATCTTGCACAAAATATAATGACTCGACCAGAGGGGTCGACCTGCTGATCACGGTCTGACCTCTAGCACCCCGTCTACAAGTAACTTTTGTCCTCAACAACAAACACAAAATCCACCTTCATTACTATCAATGTTGGTACCGAGTACATCTTCGACGTCCATATATAGTTCCAAAACCTAGTTCACCGTTGTCATGGGGCATTTCAACGCAAATCTGGGCAAGAGAGATGGTGAAGAGCTGAGAGTGGGGCAATTTGGAGTTGGAACTCGAAACCACCTGGGCCAACTACTAGTTGGCTTCTTGGAGAAGGAGTGACCGATACATGATGAACTCCTTCTTCAATAAACGCGAGCACAGAAAGTGGACCTGGCTAAGAGATTGAGGCCACGGTGCAGTTAAAAACGAGACTGACTTCATCCTGTCGACGAGGAAGGATACATGATACATTATATGATGTCTCTGTGATCAATACAGTTAAACCCGGGAGCAATCACCATCTGTTAAGAGGCACATTGAATATATGTGTCAAGCAAGCGCGCTCTCGATTGATGAAGTCTCCGTCCAGCATCAATCCAAATTCGAAACCCCGCGAACTTTTAGCTGGAACTTCAAACCGTTTACATTGCCTAGACGGCGATGTGGACGAATTCAACGACGGGTTTGTGGAAGCTGCCCGTGCCTGTGGGTCTAAGTTCTTCAAGGCCCACGATCTGCGCCAATTCAATACAAAATATTGAAGACGCCATCCAGCGTAATAAGGGCGCTAAAGTGTTCTCGAGAGATCTGTCCATTGGGCAGAGCCAGCTCAGCTAGTTGAAAACTGAAAAAGGTAGAATCTTTTCTTCTAAACCTGAGCTTTTGGTTGCGATAGAGTGCTATGCGGACAGCTATGTACATCAACTCGCGGACCGGAGGTTAGTCTGGCGAAAAACCCTAGAGCTTGACTAACCCCACACTATACCAACGATATCCCAGAAAACAGCCTGTACGAGATTGTAATGGCTCTAAACAGCTCAAGAACAACAAGGCACCAAGTGAAGACGGAATAACAGCCGAACTCCTGAAGGCAAGTGGAAAACCGGTCCTTACGGCCCTTCAAAATTTGTTCGATTCCATCTTACTGGAAGTAAAAACGCCAAAGGCATGGAATAGAGGTGTGGTGGTGCTGTTCTTCAAAAAAGGTGACAACACCCTGCTGAAAAACTACCGACCCATCTCACTTTTCGTTCAATATTCCGCAGTGTCTCAAGATGAGAGTATTTGACCAGTGTGTGTTGCCAGTCAGTGATGACATATGGCACTGAAACGTGGTTGCTTATAAGTCTCATAAGAAGGCCCAAAGTCACCCAAAGGGCAATGGATAGTGCTATGCTGGAATTTTCTCTGCGTGATCGCATCAGAAATAAGGCTACCCGCAGCAGAACCAAGGTAACATCCCTCCGAATCGCTAAACTTACGTTGCAGTGGGCAGGGCACATTGCACATAGAACCGATGGCCGTTGGGGCGGAAAGATTTTGAAGTGGCGACCCCGTACCGGAAGATGCAGCGTGGTTAAACCCCCGAGAAGGTGGACTGATGATTTGGTAAAGGTTGCGGGAGTCTGCTGGATGCGGGTGACGCAGGACCGGTCACTGTGGCACTCTTCGGGAGAGGCATATGTACATCAGTGGACGTCTTTTGGCTGGTGTGATGATGATGCTGATGATGATTTTGTTCAGTTATTCAAGCTTATTTTTAGTTTACAACACTTTTTTAATTTTGTTTTTTAAACTCCATGACAGCATTGTCCGTTTTTTAGGATAACATCAAGAGCATTAAATTTATACGATTCGTGGCAATGGCCGTTTTAACGGACGTCCTACAAAACTTACTTTCATAATGTTTTAAATTTTTTTTTCTTAACAATAGTTCTTTTTATCCAATAACTATCACAAAAAACATTCCGAGTGATAGCTGGCTACATTCCTTCATGTCTTGCGATGTTAAGGGTTAAGCTCAGCGGTTCCTTTTGTAAAACACTAAGCAAGTAGTGCATTTTTTGAACAGGTGATAGCTCTGCATTATTGTGAATAAGACTATCATACATAGCGATGAAATTTGGCCATTCTGTATACACACCAGAAAAGTGTGACAACTCAATTTTTGGTAAACAAACCTGGTTTGACTTTAAAGGGTTGGCGTTGTTGTTGTTGTTATGATATTATATTCTTGTAACACTTGAACGGAATAGTACATTTCGTAGAATTTATTGAACAATGCGTCAACAGTAGAACGAACGTTTAAATCTTCGCAATCTGCCATGAACACATTGTAAGCCTCCTGAAAACGATCACGTATGTTATCTATATCCCTATATCGAGCCTTGAAGCTCGCTACGCGCATCGGATCCTGACGAGACGAGCCGCTAAGTTCTGCCGCTAAGTTATACAATGTTGTCATGAAATTATCTTGAACATTCATAGCAATGAAACAAGCTTTCTGCTGTGAACCACCAACAGAACCTGTGGGGGCATTATGCGCATCCAACTCATCTGGCTGTTTAAGTTTATCCGGCATTATTCCGTACGTAAACAACCAAAATAATATTAATCCCAGAGGTTATGTTTAGTTAGTTAGTTAGTTATAAGTGAAGTGGCAGCCTCAGGGGCCTTTGCCAAAGACAGTTTTGATTTGGTTGACATTGACATCTGGTTTGACGTTTCGTTTAACATAATATAGGTAGCAAATACAAAAAAAAAATTCAGAATTCGGGGAATCTGACCAGTAGCAAGATTTTATATAAGAAAACACGGAACAAAAAATGCAAGTAATTTTACTGTTAAGTTGCCAACATAAAATGAAATAACTACAATCTAATGTTATTAAGACTAATGAATTCACATAAAATGGTGATGAATGAAGTGAAAACTAAACGTAGTAAGCATATGGAGTTAACAGGGCGAGGAATATTGGGAGGAAGAACATCATATAAAGAAGATGATAGTCTAGAGCAATCGAAAAGTATATGATCTAAGGTACCCTCATCCAATCCACATTCACACAGAGAAGAATCTTTTACTCGGATTTTGTGCAAAAAAACTGGAGTACACGAATGACCCAAGCGCAGCCTACAAATTGTTGATGTTACTTTTTTGCTTGCCTCACGGTATCGAAAAAACCAAGGTCTAACAGGGATTCTATCCTGGAGTTCGGCGTAATGAATACCTTTGAACTGACTAGATCGCGACCATTCAACAAACCAGTTATCATCAAGACGAACCTTAGCTAGTGAAAACAAATCCTGAGCATAACATCTAAATGCTGAAAGACAGCCCCTGTCTGTCGCATCTTTAGCACATTGATCCGCAATCTCGTTACCTGGGATACCAAGGTGACCCGGTACCCAAGCCAACGAGACCTTTACGTTCTTACATGAAAGACAATGCAGGAGGCGTTTAATTTGTAGAATAACTGTACATTTGAATTTTGATCGTAATTGATTTGCCAAAATAGCTTGCAAAGAACTTTTAGAGTCTGTAAAAATTACACAATTATTTAGGTTATGTGAGTCAATATATTTAAGCGCTTCCAGAATACCAACCGCCTCACCTGTAAAGACCGAAGAGAAGGGTGGTAATTTATAATTCAAAATGACCTTAAATCTGGGGATCCACACAGCAGATCCCACAGTACCTTGTACTGTCAATTGAGAGGCATCTGTGTAAATTGTGATCCAATTAGGCCAATGCTTATCAATAGCTTTATTTAAAAGTGAGTTCGCTGAAACCGAATCCTTATCAATTCCCAAGTCAAGAAGGATACTGGGTCGAAACATAATTGCTTCATAAGAAGTTTCAAAGATAGGATTAAGCCTAGACTGATAAATTGGGCAGGGGAGACGAGTTATTTTAAGATAGCTTTTAATTAAACATGGGCTATCTTTGTGAGACCAGTAATTTGAGGAGATAATTAATTGAGAAAGGGAATGAAGTTTAGAAATAAGTGGATGAGTGGAAGACTGCATGAGTTTGAAAAGAAATCTGTCAGACAAGTACTGCCTTCTTAAATTAAGGGGCGGGTCAACACATTCAATTTGGAGAGCATTAATAGGGGATGATCGCATAGCACCAATAACAATACGGAGGCTTTTAGACTGAATTTTGTCAAGGGAATTTAGAGCCAATTTATTACAAGGTTCTAAAAGAAAAGACCCATAGTCTAGGTTACTACGAACTAAAGCATTATAGACTAATTTTTGACAATAAGGGTGGGACCCCCACCAAACACCAGAAAGGGAACGGATAATATTAATATTTTTCTCACATTTCTTAGCTGCGTAATTGATGTGATGGACTCCGGATAACTTTGAGTCAAAAATGACCCCGAGAAATTTAACCCTATCGGCAACCGGGATAGGAACCCCGTTACAACAAACAGACACATCAGGAAGATTTCTTTTACGAGTGAAAGGCACAACTGTGCTCTTGGAAATAGAAAGAGATAAGCCGTGATTCTCTAGCCAGATACTTAAATAACTAAGGGCAGAACTCAGCAACGGAACAGTATCTAAGATGTTTGAAGCTGTAGCATACAAACATATATCATCAGCATACTGAAGAACACTACAAAAACAGTTCACTGACAACTCTAAGTCATAAGTGTAAAGGCTATACAATAATGGACTTAATACAGAACCTTGCGGAAGACCTTTCCACACTTGCCTAGGAGGTAGGGAAGTATTATTAGAACTTACAAGAATGGATCTTGATAGGAGAAGGTTGACAGTAAAATTAACCAGTCTCTCGGGGAGATTTAAATCATGCAATTTTTGCCTAAGGCGAGGAAGAAGAACGTTATCATACGCAGAGGCAATATCCAAAAAGACACCCACTACAGACTCACATTTTGAAAATGCGATTCGAATGTCAGTAGTAAAGATGGCTAGACTATCCATAGTGCCAAGACCCTTGCGAAATCCAAATTGGCTCCTTGCCAGCAAACCCTTGCTTTCCACCAGCCACTCTAACCTGTTCTTAATAAGATGTTCAAGAATTTTAGCTATGGTCGACGATAGAGCAATAGGACGGTATCCAGAAGGATCATTGCTTAGCTTCCCTGGTTTAAGTATGGGAACAATAATTTGAGTCTTCCAATCGTCCGGAGGAGTGCCCGATAAAAATATTTTATTGAGGATATCAAGAAAAAACTGTTTTGAATCAGAATTAGCACGTACTATGAAAGAGTAAGGAATACCATCAACTCCAGGGGACGAATCTTTAAGGTGACTAATGGCTGTTAAAAGTTCCTCGTATGAGAATGGACTATCAAAGTGGTTATTTATATTCCGAAATGGGGAGGGTAGAATAGGTGAGACTTCCTCAAAAGTAGGAGCTGAAGGAGGAGAGAGTTTAACCGCAAATGGCTCAACCCACTCAGAAGGATCATTAGACTGTAATTTTGATTCAGAAACAAAAACCCCCCGAAAACGTCGTAAATTCCTCCATACTAAAGAAGAAGGAGTAGACGGAGAAAGACTCTCGCAGAAATTTTGCCATCCTTTTTGTTTTTTACTTAAAAGGAATTTAGAGCATTCCTCTGCAGTTTTTAGATAATTATCATAGTTATCTCTATTGAAGGATTGAGAAAGTAATACTTCTGCATTTTTTCGCTTCCCTATTGCAACAGAACACTCAGAGTCCCACCATGGGGGGAGAGGGGTCTTTCTTCTATGCCCCGTCTTCAGAGGAATAGATTTATTTGCCGCAGAAAGCAGCGCGCTTTTAAAAGCTTTATATACTGTAGGGACATTTTCGATAGATGGATCAGAAATACTAGCAATTTCGTTAGCCAGTGACAAACTGTAAAGAGGCCAATCAGCTTTAGCTGTCTGGTATTTGATCCTAGGCGAAGGAAAGGAACATGGCACAGGATCAGGGAAAGTCAAAATAATGGGGAAATGATCACTACCAAGAGAATAGGGGAGAAGGCGCCAGACAAGTCTAGAGGACACCGAAGATGAAGTAAGTGAAATATCAACAGCACTACTAGGATTTTGAGAAAAAGCGACCCGTCTGGTGGAAGACCCATCATTAAGAACACACAGATCGAAAGAGTCAAAAAGGTCCAGGAATAGATGAGAAACAGAATCGCAATAGTGCGACCCCCACGATGTGTGGTGTACATTAAAATCTCCTAAAATTACAAGAGGAGAAGGAAGAGCCGATAAAATACACGAAAGTTCGGAGATCATTTCAGGATGAGGGTTAGGAATATAGATGGATAGAAAAGAAATATTATTCACTCTCACAGCAACAACACTAATGTAATCACTGTGAGGGCGAACTGAAAGTTGGGAGAAAGTGACGGACCGGGATACTAAAATGGCCGCACCACCATGCCCGTCACTTCTGTCATCCCGAAGGCATGCAAAGCCCGTAACTCTAAAAACAGAGTCGGGTCTTAACCATGTCTCCTGGACAGCAATAAGGAATGGCTCGTATTTGTTAATCAAATAAATTAAATCAGATTTTTTATTACGTATGCTGCGACAGTTCCACTGAAGGATCGCTTGAGACATTTTGTGAAAAAAGGGTTAAAAATTTAATAATCTTTTGGCGCATGCTGTTCGGTTCAGAGTCTTTTTGTAAGAATGATGCTAAACTAACTAGTAACTCTATTATATTATCATCCTTCACAACTTCGTTATTTAAAGCACAACCATTTGGTTGCGAGGAAGCAGGTTCTCTTACGATATTATTATGTATCCTCCTGTCATAACCAGGACTGGAGGCGGGAGATGGGGATTTTCGTGTGACGAAAATAGTTTTACGATGAGATTGGGTAGGAGTTTGGCTAGGATTAATAATAGGTTGAGTTGACAGACGCGATGGGAAGGATGGATGGACCAGCTGAGACTGAGATTGGGAAGAAGGAGAGAGCGAGGCTTCCGCAAATGGCCTCCTTACACTAGGATAGCGGGCTGAAGCTTCCATGTAAGATAAGTTTTCCTGTGACATAGCCAATTTTATATTACGCTGCCTATGATGTTCAGGACAAGCTTGATTATTAGCGCAATGACTACCGGAGCAGAAAAGACAAGAAAAGACGGTAGCTGTACATGTCGTGCCCTGGTGATTATCGCCGCATTTGTAGCAACGCGCTTTAGATCTGCACTGAGCCTGAATATGACCAAACCTGCAGCAATTATTACACTGTATTGTCGGGTATAAATAGCACTCGACAGTGAGGCTATTATAGAAACAATAAACATGAGGAGGCAAAGTTCGGCCAGAGAAAGTGAGCACTACCGACTGAGTGGGTACCCATTGCACAATATTATTCTCATTACTAATCTTCCTACTTAGTCGGCGGGCTTTAATCACCCTACCAAACCCAGCAGGTACCTCCATGTTGAGTACAACCTCCTCCATAGTCCATTCGGGAGAAATATTACGAACAATCCCCATTCTAGTTAAGTAGAAAGCTGGAATTACGCCACAAAAATTTGCCTTCACTAGTGCAGGATGGTTTAGGCAGTTATTTGCGTGAAGAGCGGAGTCAAATTCCACCGCGAACCGATTTCGTCCTATACGTTTCACGCCATCTTTTACTACCCCTGGGATGCTATTCTTATACAAGAAATGACCAAAGTTTATAGCCCTCAAAGTAACACCCGAGGCTGGGTCAGTTTCGTTTTTCTGAATGTTAATAATAAAAGGAGCAACGTCTGAGTCTGAGTACTTGCTTCGTACTTCGTCAAAGTCCGGGTGCGTGAATGTAGACTGGATACTAGCATTAGAAGATGATTGGTCTGTGGATTTTTTAGGAGCCGAAACATCAACTTTATCATCAGCAATACGCTTAAGTGGTCGAGATAAGCTGTCTCCAGAACTACTATTCGAAGAGACTGCTGGGGTAACGTCCATTTTACATAACTCGCCAGTCTCACCACCACCGGGATCGGGCGGATCATGTTTTAAAGTGGTCATAATGACTTACCGACAGGAGCTTGAAGTACAAAAACAATACTACGGATAATTATGATAGAAATAAATAAATAGGAGGCAACACAACAGCAAATAAGATTAAATAAACAATAAATTAATCGAAAATTCGCGGACTTGCTTCTGACAGTTACAAAATGGCCAAGGTTATGTTTACTTGGAGCTGAAATATGACTGACAATGACAACTGACGTTAAAATGACAGTGTTGCAAGCGTAATAATTTAAGGCCTATTCACACGTACCAATCTAAAGTTGGATAGAATGTCGTCCAGCAAGTCGGATGACTAGGGATGATAGACTACCGGTTTTGTCTATGGTTGCAAAGTTAAGAATCTACCTGCGAACATTAATTAAATGAGATGATTTGCAATAATGAATTTAGAAATAAGAGATGATGTCACCTTGTAACTAATATTTGGGGCGAAGGACCAAAAATGAAGTAGCAAAAAGGGAAAGTGGTGGAAAACGCGTACCTGGTTCAAACGTAGCACTGGCTGCAAGATGGTGATGGCTGCCGGTCTTACGCACTTTTCTTCTTAGAATACTTCTGCGTTGATGTAGCGAATGAACGCTACCGATGATGGTAAAATGTGGTTGATATTGGTTAGTTCGAAGCCTTGGGCGAGTGACGGAATGGAGATAGTACTCGACATTGACCGACCCGAACCGTGTCTAGAGCTGAACTGGTTGGTTGACAGTGCTGTCAGTTGATGTCTTCATTCTACCCGCGTTTTCCAGGGATAGGAATATGAAAGGTTTGGAGGTGGGTGACATTAAAAGGTGACATTTGAAATATTGATAGTCTATACTAAACAATAATATATGATTGAAATAAATAATCTAATTTAAGCTACTTTCACATTGTCCGTGTGAGTTCGGTGCGGTATGGTTCATCAGTAAGTTGTTAGCCAACTCAGTAGATGTAGTATTCTAGATGGGCGCCTACATTTAAATTATTGCTTTCTGATTGGTGTGGGATGCACGGATGTGCGGTACGTATGCGGTAGTACCTCGACGCGTCCATGTAATATAATACTACCTACTGCGTAAGTGTAATACAGACCGTATACCGATAAGTATGTAAATCTGGGCGACGTCAGTAAGCTCTCGGTAAAATCCAAAATAGGTACTGCATATTTCGATCCCACCCCTCCAAACAGGTTTGTAAGTTGATTAATTGGTCCCTATCCTTTTTAATATCTTTACCCCCAGCCTCAGAACTTAAACCTATCGGCTATAACTAATGCTGCTAATATGTAGGTACTTCTATCTATTTATTTATTTTATATATCGACTCTGGTACCCCAAAAAATTGCTGTTTTATTAACTACTCATTGTAGCATGGTAGTATGTTTAGACTAGAGTAGGACAACTATGTATTGTTAGTTAATCACATATTGTGTACCACCCTATATAAGCTCATGCACTCTGAAATATAAGTTCAGTTCATAACCAAACCTCGTGTTTAATTGACGACCTTCACATGGCGACCTTGCTCTGTGCCGTGCTGGCGGCGCGCTGCGCCAGCCAGAAAAAATAAATAAAAGTGAAAGAACTTTGAAGTTTTGAAGTGAAAAGAAAAGACAAAAAATGCGGTTAAGTGGTGAATAATTAAAAACCGACATATACCTACATAGACATTCTGCGCTACCGTAGCCTATAAACTAGTAAATTAGTCTAATCTTCCCCCAGTTTCAGAACCGATGGAGCTATCTACTAATATAATAAATAGGAAAAGTCTGTGAGATGGTAGCTTTTTAAGTTCCTAAGTTTGTATGTAATGAGTTATCTTCGGAACCTCTTATTCGATCTCGAAGACTCATTCACCTGCCTGTAGGATGGACTACTTTTTGGATGGTTAAAGGCTATATTTTATCCCGCGGGTTTGCCTTAATTCTTTGCAATACGCGGGCGAAGCCGTTGGGGCAGCTAGTCAGATATCCATATCCATAATATTTATACTAATGTTATAAATGCGAAAGTGTGTCTGTCTGTTACCTCTTCACGCCTAAACCGCTGAACTGATTTTGATGAAATTTGGTACACAGATAGTTTGAGTCCCGGGAAATGATAAAATGATAGTTTTTATCCTAGAATTAATTAATTAACAAGTTTCATGTGGACTGATTCCTGGGCAGAAGCTAGTATATGAATAAAAATTACACGCTCCAAGTAATTTATTTATCTTCATATATACCCGCTTTTCCTATAAACGGTTTTGGAGTCCTATAAAAGTTACTGATTTTCGGGCTCGTCCGTTCGTTTTTCGACCTCTGAAGCACATTACGGAATCTTGGTTCAAACCTCTTCTTTCTTGGAGAAACTTCGTCACTAATCTTCCTTTTTCTGTTTCCTCTGGGCAGTTCTTCTATGCTTACTCTTTTATTTCTTGGGCTTTTGTAAATGGCGTCCATGCTTTTTACTATCTTCTTCTTGGGACTGTATTTATTCTCTTCAATACTGTCTTCTATGTATTTTGACGGTTGTAGTTCTGGCTCGTCCAGTTTGTCTGATTCGTACATTTCGTCATCTGTGCGTTTTCTGGTGTTTCGTATTAGATCGACTGGGTTAAAATGATGAGCAAAAGGGTCGACAACTCCTGCAAAAAAAATGTTTAATGAATTTCAAATTATCGACTCGCTTGTTCGGAAACGTTAAATCGATATGCTGCGCTCTTCGCCTTGCAAGACGAAAATTGGTTTGGAATAGATTTCTGTCATGTAATGTAGTAAGTAAATAGATTTGTTTCATGACGGTGAAATAAACCTCGACCGTAGGGTTGTAGACTACATGTTTGGCTGACTGTACATAAAAATATTTATTTAGAGTATTTAGACTATCAGCTACGAGCGTAGTGCTACGAAATTAGGCAGTGAACGTGTTAAGTATATACAGCGCCGCTATTCTGTAACTTTTAACCTCACTTCACCGTTCACCTACAAATATATTTTGACGCTGCGATTCGAAGTAGCTTAACGTAATCAGAAGTATAGTTTAATTAGGCGTGACGGGTGGAGTGAGGCGAATTAGCGCATTCCGAATAACACCCAACCAACTGAGAAAGAGGGCAATTGGCGAATTCGACTTTCAGGAAGCTACGGCACATTTTTTGTATATTCCACAGTGTTTCAAGACGAGAGTTTTTGAGTAGTGTGTGTTGCCAGTGATGACATATGGCACTGCAACGTGGTCACTTACTTACACGACGATGGGCCCCATAAGAAAGCTCGAAATCACCCAAAGGGCAATGGAGAAAGGGCTATGCTGGCAGTGACTTTGCGTGCTCGCATCAGAAATAAGGCTATCCACAGCAGAACTAAGGTAACCGATATAGCCCTCCGAATCGCTAAACTTACGTGGCAGTGAGTGGGGAACGTTGCACGTAGAACCGATGGCCGTTGGGGCGGAGAGGTTCTCAAGTGGCGACCACTTACCTACTGACAGGCGTAGCATGGATGCCCTTTAAGGTGGACTGATGACCTGTTAAAGTTCGCGGGAGTCCGCTGGATACGGTTGGCGCAGGACCGGGCATTGAGGCGCACTTTGGAGGAGGCCTATATCCAGCAGTGGACGTCTTTAGGCTGATATGATGATGATGATGATGACCCGCTGTGGCTGAAATCGGTCAGGCCGTGATCATCAGTGCTTACCTTTCTGGTCTTTCAATATGGCCCCCACTTGCATAAGGAACTTCATGAGGTCCTCGTAAGTCACGCCATCACTTTCTGATGATGAACTGGAATTAAAAAAACCCTATTTCACCGTTTCAGCTCGGGCAAAAATTCCTTTGTAGCCGGACACGTTGAAGCGGTTTCTCTTATATAATAGTTTAAGGTTATTTGCATTTTATAGATCTCCCAGATGCTCCTTCGAAACGTTAAATGAGATGATAAATTAATATGTACTACTGAATGACAATGCCAGCTTTATACCAGCTTTTGTACCACATTTAGAAATAAAGATTTCTATGTATAATGTTATGTCTGCTAGTTTTTGGAAATTTTAATGAAGACTTTCTTTGTGAAAGTCGTTTAGATACGTTCAAGAAAAATGCTGGATACAATCATTTGCTGCAACCCTGTGTTACCACGCGAGGAGGAACACATTTAAAGAAAGAAAGAAAGAAACATTTATTCCAGACAAAAAAGCGTTTTGTCCCGAAAGGGTTCTAATCTATCTCAGCATAATGCTGGCATTACTGCCAGCGCATTAGACGCTGTGCTGGGTTGATTTGAGTAGGGCTTATTTTCCATTTTAACCTTTTACTAATACGCCTAGATCTCAAAATAACTTAGTGTCAAAATACCTAAATCACAGAATTACCTAACTTATTTTCTCATAACACTATATTCTTAATATGACCGAATTTCAAAATAGCTTAGTCCTATAATGCCTAAACTTCAAAATAATTTAGTTATTTTAATATTTTGTCATAGAAATGACAGAAGTCATTCGGTATTTGAAGGAATTTGTGCATTTAAATCTTTAGGTATTTAGATAATATTATGTCGTTTAAGGTCAAAGTCATAAGGAATTTCGTTCATTTTAAGAATGAGACAATTTGACATTTAGGTATTACTAGCTGTTGCCCGCGACTTCGTCCGCGTATAACATGTTATCGTCTAAATGTTTGTTGAAGGAATGAATTAAAAAACAACGGCCAAGTGCGAGTCGGACTCGCGCACGAAGGGTTCCGTACCATTATCAATAAAAATATGTATTTTATTCTGTTTTTAGTATTTGTTGTTATTCAACTGGAACTATCACGGTATCAGTGAGATAGAGCCTGGTGACAGACAGACTGACGGACGGACGGACAGCGGAGTCTTAGTAATAGGGTCCCGTTTTACTCTTTGAGTACGGAACCCTAAAAATACATTGAAATTAATGTTGTACCTAGTCTTTTAGAAAACCATCTAAAACCGAAGTTACAAATATCTTACTTTCAAAATCTCTTGCTCTCTATACAAACTAAGAATCCTCTCTGAACCCTCATAGTAAACAGTCTGAAACAGTAGTTACAAATTTCTTACTTTAAAAATGTCTTGCTCTCTATACAAAGTTCGAAGCCCCTTTTAACCTTCTTAGGCGATGAATTAAAAAAAACGCTGAAATGTTTTGTAGTATTTTAGCAAACAGTCTAAAACCGAAGTAACAAATCCCTTACTTTAAAAATATCTTGCTCTCCATACAAACTTTGAACACCCTTATAATCCCCTTTAGGGGTTATATTTCAAAAAATGGTAAAATAATTTTTGTAGTTTAAACAGGCTAAGATCGAAGTTACAAATATCATTCTTTAAAATAACATACAAACTTTGAACGCTTTTCAGGGAAAAATTAAAAATAAAACATTTTTTTTTTATTGTAATAGGTAAGTATTTTTTCTACAAACTATCTAGTCTCTAGCTAAAAAAAAGTGTTTCCCATACGAACCATAAACCCCTTTTTAACCCCTCAAGGGGTGAAATTTTCCAAAACGCTGGCAGTAGGTATTTTTTTGTATTTTTATAAGTAGGTACTTAATCTTTCTACAGAGTTTTAAGTTTCTACCTAAAAAAAGTTTTCCTATACAAACATTGCACCTCTTATCCCCCTCTTAGCGGGTGGAAATTTTCAAACCACTGAATGTAATTTACCTATATATTTGTATTCTAATAAATAATCTTTCTACACAATTTCAAGTCTTCAGCTCAAAAAAAAAAGTTTCCTCCATACAAATTTTCACCTGTTTTAATCACCCTTAGTGTTGGAATTTTCCAAAACGCTGAAAGTTCTTTATTTGTATTGTAATAAGTAATATTTCAACAAAGGTTTGTCGCTTGCTTAAAAAAAAATATTTACAAACGTTGCACCCCCTTATACACCCCTAAGGGGTGGAATTTTCTAAAACGCTGAAAGTATTTTATTTTATTTTATTATGTAATCTTTTTAAAAAGGTTTGAGATTCTAGCTCAAAAAAATCCCCTTTGCCAACATTGTACCCCTTTTTCATACCCTTAGGGGTGGAATTTTCCAAAACGCTGTTTTTTTTTTTTTATTTTGTAATAAGTAATCTTTCTACAAACTTTCAAGCTTTTATCTCAAAAAGAAGTTTCGCTCATACAAACTTTGCAACCCTTTTTAACCCCCTAAGGGGCTGAATTTTCCAAAACGCTGACAGTCCTTTATTTGTATTTTAATAAGTAAGCTTTCTACAACGTATTGAGTCTCTTGCTAAAATAATAAAGTTCCCCCCTTACAAAATTTGCACCCCTTGTTTACCCCCTTAGGGGCAGAATTTTCCTAAACGTTGAAAGTATTTTATTTGTATTCAAATCTATATTAACAAAAGAAAGTTGTGTTAAATCCTTTGCTTATAACTCGAGAACGGCTTAATTGATTTTGATGATTGTTGATTTGTTGGATTTCTCTTCGCCCCGAATAGCAGAATAACTTAAAAAAAATGAAAAAAATTAAGTTATTTTTTTCATGCATTTTGTACCGCGGAACTAAGTTCGCGGGGTCAGCTAGTAAGTAATATTTATACAAAATTTTAAGTCTCTAGCTCAAAAAATAAAGTTTCCCCCATACAAACTTTGCACCCGTATTTGACCCCTTTAGGGGTAGAATTTCCAAAAATCCCTTCTTATCCGTTGCCTACGTTGTAATAGGTAGTTCTGGTGTAAATTTCAACTCTAGCCCCAGGTAGTTTCGGCTGTGCGTTGATGAGTGAGTGGGTGAGTCAGTCAGGACATAAGTATAGATAGATAGAAGATGACGAAAATCTTACTCAAATGTCTCAAAACCGTTTAAAAGTCGCTTGTTAGAGTGAGAAAACGATCGGGGACTGTGACGTCAAGATCCTCGAGCGTCATAGTAAAAAACAATCGTTTCATATGAAGGTGCGTTTTGTGGAAAAGGGACAGAACATAAAACTTTGGAACTTGATTTTTTTCTCTATTATCCTTTTTTCGAGAAAATACATTATAATTATTTTATTTAGTGTCTACCTACAGCCGGGTCCGCCGCACCAATGTTTTCCATGTTTTTAAACATCTAACATGTTTTCCGTCAGGTTCGGCAAACAAATAGGGTTTTGTTTTGATTGGCAAAACATGTTTGACGTTTAAAAACCACGAAAACATGGCGCAGCGGACGCGGCTTACGGGGTGTAGTTTCGATTCCTGAGCTTTAACCACGAACTTCGGAATTCGAAAATATTCGGGTATCTCTATCTCTATCGCACTAACAATACTCGAGTGACAGGGATGCAAATATACGAACTTCGAGTTTCGGTTTTCGTGGTAGCACCGCAGGCACTTTGTCAGGATGCGCAAAGAGCGCGTGCCATTGCCATTCAAAAAATTTCGTGTTAATTATATTGTTCAAATTTGTTGATACATTTATAGAAATTACCCCATAATGCGACATTTGCGCATATAGGTTCTCATATCACAATCGAATATTTTTTTATGGTTTAACTTTTGGCATGTGTATCGTTAAGGTCTATTAGACTGGATTTAAATTATAAAAATAAGTGAAAAGCAAAGCAATTCCGCCATTTTGACGAAAATTTGACGTTTCTTATAGCTGACAGTTGGAGCAGCGTTTAATTTCAATAAAAATAAATGAAAAATTAAATGAAGTCGTATATTTCGGAAAATTAATTAATCGTCGCAGTCGGATAAAAACTATCCTCAGTCGCAGCTAGAATAATAATGTACTGTAAGAAAGTAAATCGTTGTGTAGCATCTTAATCATACCACTACCGCCATCTACAGAGGAGGACGCACGAAACGTGTAGAAACGGCGATACTACTCGTGTCACACCGCGCGAGTACTAATAGTACCCCATCACGCCACTAGATGTCGCTGTTACGTCCGCGCCTCGCCCATACTGAATCCTGCATCGCACTGTTAAGATTTTTCCTGGTTTGGTTGGGGTCGCGGACTGAATTGCTAAATGTATCGAGTCACATATAGGTAATTGAACATACCTAGCTATAGCCCCCTGCTTCCCTCGTGGAACTACGTGCTCGTAGCTAGCTATAGTCTCAACCACACGTGCATCCGCTCCAGAGTTTAAACTCTGGCTTGGGGAACGCGTCACTCGATCTCCAGTTGACTGTACTAGTGGTAGACTTTGAAAGTTAATACACTTTTTACTGCAACTCGCCGCCTTTCCCTTGGCACCCCGCACTCCCCCCCGCTACAACTGGCAGCCCAACGTTAGGCGTAGCGACCTCACGCAACTACTGGGAGGTGCCGAGATCTATGAAGAGCGAAGCCAAGTCAGAGGTGTCTTCACCATCCACGTCAGCACCACGCAGATCTTCAGGTCCCAAACTGGTGACCAAACCTAGACCAGTACGGCAAGCAAGGAAGCCCGCGTCATCTGCAAACATGGCCGTAACGCTCACGGACGCCCAGTTTGAGCGCATGATGACAGCCATGTCACCGAGGAATGGATCCTTGACACGCTGCACACTTACCTACGACGGTGCAAAGGAAACTGACATCGTGGAAGCATTCCTGGCAGCCGTCAACACGTACAAGCGAGCCGAGCGCATATCAGACGAGGATGCTCTCGTAGGTCTTCCACTCCTCCTTAAGGGTGCCGCAGCAACATGGTGGCAAGGCATGCGGGACAAGATCGTCACTTGGGAGGACTTCGAAGAGCGTTTGCGCAGGACATTCGCACCCAAGAAACCAGCGTACCTCATATGCATGGAGATCACGAGTATCAAGCAACAATCTGAGGAGACAACTGAGGCTTTCATGTCAAGGAAGCGGATGCTGTTCTCCCTGTTACCGCGTCCAGAATACCTCGAGGCCCAGCAGCTAGACCTCGTTTATGGCCTCCTCACGCCGTATATTCAGGAGAAGCTCCTGGAGGATGCGGTAGCAGCAGAACGACTGCGGGACACGTGGAAAACCGCCAACCCGTTTCCGGTCGCGACCGCTGATTCATCATCGTCGGCGGCAACGCTGCCAGAAGCGGCTCACGTCCCAGAGTCTTCGCAGAGGAAAAGCAGGCAGCGCTGCCGGTACTGCAAGCTGCCCGGCCATACTGTGGACCAATGCCAAAAAAAACAAAGGGCGGATGAACGTACAACCGCACCCAACACACCTGGCCCCGACCAGAGGACATCAGCACCATCGAGTACCTCTTCCACCGCTTTTATGATGCCTAAGTTCTCCTGCTATGGATGTGGCGCCCCCGGTGTCGTTCGGAGCAACTGTCCCACGTGCCACAAGTCAAAGGGGAGCACATCTACTAGAACCAGCTTTAACGCAATCGGTGTGCAACTTGATGCCCGAGAGAGGCCGCTAATCTTTATTTCGGCCAAAGGGAAAACGGAGGGAGCACTCATAGACACAGGTGCTAAGTCAAGCCTCGCGTCTCCAGAATTGTTCCGCCACCTGCGGCAGACGGGGTGTACTTTCACTCCGGAACGAGCCATCATAACATTGGGAGATGGGATACCTCAGTCTCGACCTGTCCTGACGACTGTCGTCGACGTCGAGCTAGGTGGCCGGACGATCCCAACCATGTTCCTCGCGCTGCCGGAGTCTCGACACCACCGAACACTTCTGGGAGTAGGGTTCATCGAGGATGGGCACCTGATTTTGGACCTGCCTCAGTTCACCTGGTGGTTTAAGGGCGAAGAGACAAAAGAACACGAGTTGTATAGCGAAGACTTCGCCAGTTTTAAGCCAGCAACCACATCCAACCCTACCGTAGTGAAGAATCGTGCTAAACCCGAAGGAAGCCAAACGGACCAAGACAACCAGACCTATGGACCCCTACGCAGGATTGATCTTGCACCAGCGAAGCGGAAAACTTACGATGAAAGAAACGTCGTAACGTTCGACGGGCATCATGTGATAGAAGACGCCCTTTTCGAGGATGCGTGCCACCAGATCGAAGAACAAAAGGTTACGCTGTCTCCAGAGTCCGCAAACCTATTCCCGGACTCCTCGGTCTCAGTATTCGACGCTTCCCCGGACTCCGCCTTCAAGAAGCAGGTGCAAGCACTCATCGAGGCTATGTTAACCATTGTGGAACCTCAAGCGACCCAAGTGTCGTCATAAGGGCTGAAAATGCCAAACGGAGCTCACGCTCACACACAACGCTAGCTGTCAGCGTCAATCAATCACTAAGCTATAATCGAGGCGCAAACCAACACTCGCAATACACTCCCCGAGCCGGTACGGCCGATTCGCAAAAGAGGCCGACCACGAAAAGCAGCGAATTGAGAAAGCTAATGAAACACGGTTCTCTTCGCCGGGTCGTCTTCAGGAACCGAGGGGGAGTCTGTAAGAAAGTAAATCGTTGTGTAGCATCTTAATCATACCACTACCGCCATCTACAGAGGAGGACGCACGAAACGTGTAGAAACGGCGATACTACTCGTGTCACACCGCGCGAGTACTAATAGTACCCCATCACGCCACTAGATGTCGCTGTTACGTCCGCGCCTCGCCCATACTGAATCCTGCATCGCACTGTTAAGATTTTTCCTGGTTTGGTTGGGGTCGCGGACTGAATTGCTAAATGTATCGAGTCACATATAGGTAATTGAACATACCTAGCTATAGCCCCCTGCTTCCCTCGTGGAACTACGTGCTCATAGCTAGCTATAGTCTCAACCACACGTGCATCCGCTCCAGAGTATGAACTCTGGCTGGGGAACGCGTCACTCGATCTCCAGTTGACTGTACTAGTGGTATACTTGCAAAGTTAATACACTTTTTACCTCAACTCGCCGCCTTTCCCTTGGCACCCCGCACTCACCCCCGCTACAGTACTGATATAAAATGTTTCATATTTTTCCGTTCATGGGATGCTGAGAACATTCGTACCACACAAAGCTTAGTTTCAAACTGGCTGATTCTTTTTTTAATTTAGAGATTTATTATAAGTGGAGATGACAATGACTAATAGTTTATTGCGTTAAATAATACAATATTAACTCATTATTATTATATCGAGCCCGTTATGTCCCACTGCTGAGCAAAGGCCTCCCCTCTCCCCTTCCATTCATCGCGGTCTTGAGCAATAACTGGCCAGTCTTTTAAAAAGGAGTCCAAGTTATCCCGCCATCGCAATTAACTCATACAATATCATAAAAAATAAGAGGAATCTAGTGTTCTATGGTGGGTATTCCGCAGCCGTCTTCGCATCCAAATCTTCCTATTCTTCTTCTCGTTCCTCTAATTCTCATAGAGTGGAGATGATGGCCCAGGTATTTAATTTGAAAATAAGGGGTAATAGTGAATAAGGTATTATGAAATTTAGGTGGAATAAGCCTCTACTCGGTAATTTCACCTGTGAAACGGGCTATATTATTCTTTGCTTAGCGACAGACTTATTTGGGCACGCTTTTAGACTAGTACAGTCAGGATTAATACTAGTACAGTCAGCATCAAAAGTAGCTACGCAAACGTAGACGTCAAAAGAATTTATTAAAAGGGAATAAGAACTTTTGACGTATTCGATTGCGTAGCTACTTTTGATGCTGACTGTACAACGCCCGCAGCAATGTTATTTGACTTCCCACAATCGTAGCATAAATTATTATTGCGCTCCCACAGAAAACTCCACACCCCCTTTCAACCCTTTAAAGCATAATTTCTAGGGTATAAACGATCCTATGTTCTTCCCAAGGTCTCAAACTAGGTACCAAAATTGATGTTTATTAAAACTATTATTAAATGAAACGAGTAATATCATACTCCCGCGTCACCCTGACTTTTTTCAACTTCTTTAGCTGTTCTTGGAGCACCCTGGGATCACTGACGTACACTATGATTGGGTGACTCCTGTCCACGGACAGCTGTGGCAGCTCCATGTCGGATCGCTGTTGAAAATAAAAGTGGTGCTAAATATTATGGCAGCAGTCTTCTGTAAGATGGAGTTTCCCCAGTTGGTCTGCTCCAAATGCGAGCTTGAACTAAATGCAAGATGACATTGAACTGTGATCCCTCTTTGTAACTCTTTAATAATTTACTTTAAAAACAAAGTATAAACTGAATTCAGTACATCGTCAAGCCACGTAGATGAAAAATTCCACATTTCCTTTCCAATTTACCACATGAACTGCTTTCCGAGAGCAAATGCGTTGATTTTTACAGAAAAAACCCAAGTCGCATCTGTGGGCTGATAATATTTGAGGACATATTTAAATACTGTTTTTTCCGGGTCTAACGCGATATTTACTTAACTTGCTAACTTGCTGGGACGACAGTTATCTGCGACCATGACCGGTGCAACCCGTGTCGAAACGTCAGAAATAAAAGTAAATAAATATCGCGTTAGACCCGGAAAAAACAGTATTTAAATATGTGTACAAAGCGCGAGAGTTTAAAGTGTTATAATATTTGAGGAGTTCCGTCGATTCCTCAAGGATCTCAGAATTAACACTTGTACTTCTTCACTCACTTCACTACTTCAACGGAATCATGTCAGGATCTTTGACGTACTTTACATCATTGAGGAGTTCCATAAGTCATCATCAGTTCCACTACACCAAAATTGCGATTTCCGTGGCTAAATACACGAGCTATAATAGAAAATACTGAATTTAATACACGCGGTAAATATAATGAATAAAAAAATTGAGGTTTCTCTTTCGGTGGAGTAGGTATAAGAACTCGGCGAACGTACGTAAAAAAAATATACATACAGTGGAACATATTTTTCACCTCACTAGCTCGGAAAGGCCTTTTTGTATGTTTGTTAACTATTGAGAAAATCGCTTTTTATCCATATGTGAAGAAAGTAGACGTGGAACGTTAAAATTACTATGACGTAGAACGTTAAATGTTTATTTTTGTTTTTGTAGGTATATTTTATGACATAAAAAATAAAAAAATAAAATAAATATTATGGGACAATCTTACACAAATCAACCTAGGCCCACGGTAAGCTCAGTAAGGCTTGTGCTGTGGGTACTAGGCGATGATATATATAATAGATAAATACATATAAATACTTATATACATATATAACATCCATAACTCGGGAACAAATATTCGTGATAAACACACAAATAAATGCCCTGACCGGGATTCGAACCCGGGACCTCCAGCTTCGTAGGCAGAGTCACTACCCACTGGGCTACGGAGGCCGTTAAGTTTAATATTTTTGTTTAACTTTTTGACACTTTTTTTTTACGTTTTTTTTTTACTTTTTTTTATTTATTTTTTTAACGTTTTTTTTAACTTTTAAAACTTTATTTTACTTTTTTTGTTTTTTTTTTTTTTACTTTTTTTTTACCCTTTTTCTTATTTTCCTTGCTGTAGTGAGGTGAAAAGATTTGTGTTATACACGGGTGAAAAGTTATTTTACGTCTCGTGTGTTGAAACACTCGCTACGCTCAGGATTCTATTTTTGAACCACTCGCTTCGCTCGTGGTCAATCATAGACTCCTTTCGCTAGCTCGTGTTTCAAATGAACACTCGCAGGTAAAATACAACTTTCCCCCCTTGTATAACAAATAACTAATAACCTCCTGCTTTTTTGAAGTCGGTTTTTAAACCGACTTCAAAATATATTAATATATTTTAATATCAACTCTCTCAACACTTACTTCGTCACTTGTTTTCTGCGAACGAGCCCTCTCAGAGCTACCTCCGATGTAGTCCATGTCTATATTGTCCATATCTATAAAAATGATACAAGTAGGTACCTAATTAATAAGTTTAGGTCAGAAATTCACGTTAAGTTTTTAGTATAGACTATACTTTTTACAGTCACCAACAACTCGTCGAGAGGGTTCCAATGGCCCCAAACTCGACGAGGTTATCCTGTGTAGTTTAGGAGATGCTAAACCTTCCGTCTCCATCATCAGATTAGCTCGGTGGTACCATAAATATTGTACATACTATCGCCCAATCGCTCATGAAGGGTTCCGTGAAATAAATTGCGGTTTACGATTTATGACGTATTAAAAAAAACTACTCACTAGATCTCGTTCAAAACAATTTTCGGTGGAAGTTTTCATGGTAATGTACATCATATATTTTTTTTAGTTTTAGCATTCTCTTATTTTAGAAGTTACAGGGAGGGGGGGGGGGACACACATTTTACCACTTTGGAAGTGTCTCTCGCGCAAACTATTCAGTTTAGAAAAAAATCATATTAAAAACCTCAATATCATTTTTGAAGACCTATCCAAAGACGTAGTATGGCTTTGATGAAAAATTCTTTTTTGAGTTTCAGTTCTGAGTATGGGGACCCCTAAAACTTAATATTTTATTTTCGATTTTTGTGTGAAAATTTAAATGCGGTTCACAGAATACATCTACTTACCAAGTAACAACAGTATGGCTCTTATAGTTTCGGAAAAAAGTGGCTGTGACATACGGACGGACAGACAGACAGACAGACAGACATGACGAATCTATAAGGGTTCCGTTTTTTGCCATTTGGCTACGGAACCCTAAAAATAACCCAAATAGCAAAAAAAACAAAAAAACTGTGGAGGGTAGACCCAATAGTGCACTGCCCTTCCATTATTTTACCAATGATCTAGGGCACGACACACAATTCTTATGACCAACAGACGGTGAAACGCAACTGCAACGAAACTGCAACTTCTCGTTACTTTTGAGTTTCATTTTAGTTTATGCTATAGGGTTTTTGTTTGGCAGAATAATGTTAGAATAAAATTATAAATAACTACCGAACTGCATATCAGTTTGTCGGCAAAAAACCCGGTTAAGTACCCTTCACCACGTTACATTAATATAGTATTAAACAGTGGCTTTTCGGTGAAGGAAAACGTCGTAAGAAAACCGGTCTAATCCCAATAAGGTCCTAGTTTTCCCTCTGGGTTGGAAGGTCAGATGGCAGTCGCTTTCGTAAAACTAGTGCCTAAGCCACATATTGGGATTAGGTGCCAAAGCGGACCCCGGGCAACTTTAGGGCACAACCGGGAATAAAGCTAGGAGGATGATGATACGTGTACAAAAAGCGCGAGAGCTTAAAGTGACTTAGAAAGCTTGTATAAAGGTTACTTTACGATTGGCTCTTAAAGTTTTATGCTTGGAGGCGAGATCGGCTAGCTCGGCCGAGCTGGCCAACTCAGGTCCCAGCTTCCAGCGAGGCTTATGCAAAGAACGCACTGTCGAGACCAAAAAGGCTGCAAGAACACAAACAAAAACTTAAAATTTGAAATCACCAATCTTACGCCTTGGCCACGACTTTGGTCTTAAGCGACCTGTGACGAGCGTTTTATCTGATCATTGCGCGTGATCCCAATTAACCACAGTGTGTTGATAATTCTCTCAAACCCGAAGAAAAAAATCACTTTTCGTAATAATTTCGCATCATTCGAGATAATTTAACATTTTCGTAGGTAATTAATTTCTTAGTTCTAAAAAAAAAACAGAAATAGTCAATATGAGTAGAACTATTGTGTTGTACAGGAGAAACGCCCATTCTTGGTTCCTGATTTGGACCTATTTATTTATTTTGTTTCCGCGTGCACTGAAAAGTACATTTCGTACCTATACTTGATTCAAGGACCTCGAAGTCATTCTGCCAAGACGCTTCTTCTCAGGAAAGTAATACCAAATCCTTAAGAGGCTGACAAGACCAAAATTGTTGAAATTGACATAATTTGAGCAGTCGTATAAGAAAAACTATTTGTTCTAGCACATCAAAAAAAATATAAGTTAATATTCATCATATTTCCAAGACCGTAGACGGACTCGAAACATAATTGGATGAAATCGGCTCGATAGAAAATAATTGCAAAGATTGGTCTTAAAATCATCTTAAACGGTTCTATGTCCTTATTTTTTTGACGTATGGGTCTGCAATTAAAAACACGAAGTCCACATATTCATACCTAAACCGTAGACGAGCCATATTTCACAAATAATCCACACTTTTTTTTATTTCAATATTTATTCATTATTTTCGTCTAAAACCTGGCCGCTCAAGTAACACTCGCTCTCGTTTACTCCTATTTAAATAGACAGTGTGCGCGTTTTTGGTGTTGACAGCGCCTTAAGTACTTAGGTATGGATATTTTTTCTTTAGGTCGTGATACTTGCATAGAACTCAAAAACTATACGGTAATACGGTAAGTCCCGTTGACCAAGAATTATGAAATCTGGCTAAAAGTTATGTCTTATATACCTATAGCACAAGTATAGGAATCCAAAAACCATATATTTCTAGTAACAACATAAAATAGCGGTTATAAAATGCCGTTGGTAAACTTACCGCGACCTACGTAAATTTGTCACTCAATTAAATAAAAATAAATAATCGAGACTCGAGTTCTGTGATGGACGTGTTATTTACATTAATTAACCTTTTTGTACGGAATCCACGGTGCGCGACCTCTCGAGTCTGCCGACCCTTTATTTTGCGGAAGTACGATTATTAAAAGGCAAATTGGTACAAAAACTTACCAAAACAAATATATAAAACACAATACATATTGTATAATCCTACGATACGACATCTAACTGATTTTATTCGTTCTATTTCTTATCGGTGCTGAAAATTAGATTCCGTGGCCATAACAAAACAATGTGTTGAAATATTTCTAGCTTTGCATGCCTTGTTTTGTTACGTGCCTTAATCAACTTTTTTTGTCGCTAGATGCTCCCTGAGTCACTTTTCATCTTAGACTCAAAGCAGCCCGATCTGTTTGGATAATTATTGTTAAATATTTTCCCGCAGTAAAGGTGATTGTGTTTCATTGAATTTCATCATCATCATATCAGCCGAAAGACGTCCACTGCTGGACAAAGGCACGATGACCATACCTGCGCCTCCTGTTTCCAGAGGGCTAACGTGACAAAGACCAACGTGACAAACAGCTCATGATAACTATGATGAAAATATTGTGGTCATCTTACGATAGACCTGCAGAGGAATAAAATACAGGAGCAGCACCCTTAGCGTGGGATTGAAGTGAGTCGCGTCTACTATCGACGCTACCGCCTATCGTCAAGATTTAGTATGAAAAGTCTTTACACCGCCCCTGGTGGTCACTCATAGAACTATAAATCCAAACTGTAACGTGAGTCACTTATACATTACTTAATTCGCGATCGACTTCACGTTCGTTCACGATTTTCCAATATTCAACCTTATATCACTAGTATTTATCGTTTTAATTTAAATGTTTGTCGGTTATGACATTACAGAATACGCGCATCGCGACGTCGACAGTGTCGACTGAGTCGACTGTCGATACAATATGGCGGCGCGGGGGCTATTTATTTGCATTTTTAAATACAAAATACGCGACAATCCGAATTTTGTGGATATATTTGTCAATTCAAAACCCTTATTTTTATAAGTTCTTTATATTTAGATAAATTTCTATCGGATCTACGGTATAACTCTTGACGGAATAATACGATATCACGGGCCATTTTGCAAGTGAAATAGTAAACTACAGTCGCGACGGTATTCTTCGATTCGAAATGTCTCACACTACTGATTAGTAGTACGAATCGAACGTTAAATTACGCATCGAAAACTAAACGCAATGTGCCTAACGTTTTGCAGTTGGTTTCGTAGTCCAACGGCAGTGTTAGTTACAAGTTTGACGGGTCGAATCGAAGAATACCGTAGCGAGATCGAAATCTATTCGAAGCGCGTTTATTCGATCTCGTATTAGTTACGTAACGTTAGGTTACGATTGTATCTCACAATAAGTGTACAGGTAAGCTTGTAGGTCAAATAACGAAACAGTGTATCAGTTAAACATTTACTTTTAATGCCAGGACACTTGGTAAATATTTGCACACTTCTGATTCAGGTTGACGCTATAAGTCAATCTATCCCATGGAGTATGGTGGCACACTATTGGTAGCCAAGTAGTACAGTCCAGAGTATCTGAAAGCAAAGAAACATCTCAATAATTTGGTAGCTTACACAACTGATTTTTTTTTAATATTACTACGTTGGCAAGCTCACGGCCTGCAAAATGGTAAGTACGAGTAGATTTCTTTAAAAAAGGACTCTAGAATAGACTACATGGAGCAACTCAAAAAGAGAGTTGATGTTGTGTCATATCGTGAGGTCAAAGAGATTGCGTGGGATTGGAGCAGATGGAGGGCCTACTTTGAGCTACACCGACAAGAGCCTAGCTCTTAAGTAAGAGAAGAAGAAGATAAAAAAGGACGGATAAGGGGGGGGGGGGGGGGGTTTATAGTGTCAAAATTTTGATTTACCAAGGAAAATGTAGAAAAAAATACCATTCCCTTCCTTTATCTCCGAAGTTTACCAAGCGAAAAATTTGAAAATAATATATACTTATGATAATTAATATTAACGTAAATATTACCGAAAAAGTATAACGAGACCTCTATCTAGCGTTTTTTTTTTTTCTTCAAAAACCATTTAATATTTAAGTGTGTAATTTAAAACTTTTGTGTAGAATTTTTTTCCTTTAAATCCGTATGTCAGTATTCTGCACGTACGTTCTCGCAAATAAAAAAAGAATTGTTGAAATTGGTTCACTTGATAAATAATTATCTCTGAAAAACCAAAATAGATTTTTTCTTAATAAGGCGTGGTGAAAGTTTGTATGGAACCCTCGGTGCGCGAGACAGACTCGCACTTGACCGGTTTTTTTTAATACTAAGACGCTGGCTAGGCTACTGCATAACTAGCGGCAATTGGACACATATTACGTTGTACACCTTTTTTTGGGTTGCCAATCGCAATCATTAAATTTGACTTCCCAACTATATCGTTGGTCCGAATTTTCATTTCGGCAGAGCGCTGTTTTTCTCTGAAACTATCACATTCTCAAGATTATTATAAAATAACCTTTTTTTTTTTTTTTTTTTTTTATACCCAGGGGAATTCCATTATGGATCCCACCCGGCTCGAGAGAAGCCGAATGGGTATGTCCGACTCCCACGGACTAAAACCCCTGGGGTGTTCCACCACTCGCTTTAAGACAGAGCTCTGGGAACGCATCTGCACACATCCAGAAATTAACTAGTCTGCACAATAAGTATTTAAAAAGAATAAGAAACTTTGCGGTCTTCAAGAAAACTGGCTTTTTGCCGAATTGAAAATTCGGACGAACGATACAGTTGGATGCGATAGGATACCCCTTAAATTGATAGGAAACAACAATTTAAGTGTGAAAAGGTAACTGAGACACAGGCGAAGTTACTTAACTAGTGTATGTTGTTACGGGAAAATACTCCACTTTCGAATACCTGGCATCTTTTATTTAGTATATTGTTACGCATGACTCCTGTAGGTCGATCACGTAACGCATTGTACGCGCGTCAGGTAGGTCTAAATGTCACTTTTTATATGGAAAATCGACAGTCAAATTGTACCGACGCGCGTTCGGAATGTTACGGGATTACCCCTCAGGACCCCAAAATTGCCGGGAGACAATGTCTAAAGAGTCGATCTCCCGAGGAATGACGACATCAAAATCGCCGCGGCCGCTTTTCGAAAAGTCACATACAAACTTTGCAGCGTATATGCAAGTGAGGGGTATCAAATAAAGGCTCTTTAGGGATTGTCCAGGAGACATGCCTAACAGCATCCCGTAATAACAAGCACTAACTTTCAAGTTTATGATATTGGTATGGATTAGCAGTAAAAAGATATCTACTTCATAACCAACTAATTAACTTCAATGGCTCAACGACCCAAAGCGAGTCGTGGCCTCCGACTCGAGTTGTCGCAACTTGTCTCGACCTAGTGCCATCTCCCGCCTGTTTGTGGCTCGAAGATCGCAATTTCTTACCCACTCACTTGCTTGAGGTAGCCACGGTTACCAATTTGGTGCACCCCTAAATTGCTTCTGGTAGCTGTGGCTACCAGGCGAAGTATGAGCTGTCTTAGTAAGAAAAAATATAAAGCAACTTAAGCTACGTTTTTTTAGGGTTCCGTACCCAAAGAGTAAAACGGAACCCTATTACTAAGACTCCGCTGTTCGTTTGTCTGTCTGTCTGTCTGTATCTTATGAACGGTGATAGTAAGACAGTTGAAATTTTCACAGATTCAGATTTTTTCAGTTTTTTTTTTTTTAGATATTTCTGTTGCCGCTATAACAACAAATACTAAAAAACAGAATAAAATAAATATTTAAGGGGGCTCCCATACAACAAATGTGATTTTTTTGCCGTTTTTATAGATAATGGTGCGGAACCCTTCGTGCGCGAGTCCGACTTGCACTTGACCGGTTTTTTAAAATCCGATAGTAAGTGAGTGGTTACTTAATTGTATTTTGGCATTATACTATTATTATGGTACTCATACTAACCCAGTTCTATCAGTGATACCTCCCATAGGCACTGTGTCTGTATTGTTGCAGGGTCCGGTTAAAACCTCCTCAGCGGTTTCGCATTTCGCAGAGGTGAAACCTCCGGATCTAATGGACTCCGCAAAGTAAAGGTAGGACCTGCAGAAATCATGAAAATCTTTATATCGCAACCTAAACCTTTTCTTAGCTACTTATAACTTGGATCTTTTAAAAACGAGTAAATAGGCACCATCTAGTTATACATGTAACACCCTCGTCCTCATTATCCCTTACCATCAAGTGAGACAGTGGTCAAATACGTACCAATCTTTAATAAAAAAATACTGGTTCTATTTTACAAAACAAAGACTGGCGAAAGAACTCAGAAATAATTATTTCGACTTAATTTAAGCCTTTGAATGATACCACACATGTTGCTTGGCATGCTAAACAAAAATGGTTAGAGTATTTACCACCCCTAAAACTGCCCCCTAAATTACTACATTTTGAGAGCTAGCTGACCAGTGAGTTACCGAGAACAAGTATCAAATGGTAACCTAACGCAATCCCTAAATTTAATTTCCCAACTGTATCTTTTGTCCGAACTTTCATTTCGGGAAAAGCCAATTATCTCGAAAACCCAAAAACTTTTAAATTGTATTATATACTTATCACGTAGAACCCATTAGTTAGGTTGGGTTGGTTTTATAATTCAGAAATATATTCAGAAAAAAACAGCTTTTAGGACAAATAAAAGTTCGGATTTGTGTTGTGTAATTTGAACGATACAGTTGGGAAATGAAATTTAGTGATTCAGATAGGTAACCTTATCAAATTGATACTATTTCAGATACCACTAATTTTGGTTTTCCTCAAGGAGCTCTGTTAAATCGGTGTTATTATTATTCTTTACACATCCAGTGCCTGTCAAGTAGCACGCTTTGCTGAAAATATACTTGAAAATAGTCTTCGATGGTATGAACATGTCATGTGGAGGGATGATAGTCATGTCACTAGAAGGTTTATTTTTATTTTATTAAAAACTAAAAATACACGTGAATAGTGAGATATATTGCTCAACAAAACGAAATCAATCAGTTTGACTGTGGAGTCAAAATAACAGTCTCATTTCTGTTTCACGTAATATAGTATAATGTCTTAAATATCTACAATGTGTAGTCAGTACATTATAGAAATAAAAGTAAATAAATATTAGGGAACAGTCTTACACAAATCGAACTTGACCCATAGTAAGCTCAATAATGCTTGTGTCATTATTTTACTATTACCTTCTTAAGAAGAATATATTTAAATAGACATCTACAATAACGTCAAGCTCTATAAAAACGTGATAGAAGATTTCTACAGGCCATCCATGATGATTTAACATGGAGGGTTTAAAGAGGAGAGCAAGACCTAGAAACGGGTGTACTCGTATGTACGGCGTGAGAGACGATATGGATAGAAAGGAAGTGAGTGATTACAGAACGGGTGATAAACAGATATAGAAGAAAAAATACATGCTGCGTCAACCCCGAGTAAATAGGTTAATCGAGCGAATGATGAAGATGTAGTACCTGTCTCGGTTGCATTCCCAATCGGACGTGTCGCAGCCCGGCTGCTGGAAGCCACCGTTGGGATAGAAGTCCATGTCAGCTACCGGCTCCAACATACCCGAGCCGTAGATATCGGTGTGGATGGCCTCACTGACCAAGCCGTCGGTTGGGGCGACCATGTTGGTCACATTCCAACCTTTACTGGGCGGGCTCAGAGCTAAAACAAGGGCGTCCGGATAATGAACGGTCCAATCCGCATTTAAGATATCTCTGTCTCTTTTTAACGCATGTATAAAGAGAGAGGTAGATCGGATCCTACTAACCTAATATGGAATTTTATGGTCCGAAATAAATGATTATTATTTATTTTATTTTAAAGGAGCCCAGGGTCCGCTTTGACACCTTATCCCAAGATTTGGCATAAGCACTAGTTTTACGAAAGCGACTGCCATCCTACCTTCCAACCCAGAGGGAAACGAAGACCATATTGGGTTTAGAACGGTTTCCTCACGATGTTTTCCTTCACCGAAGAGCTAACGGTAAATATTCCGCACATAAATTCCGAAAAACTCATTGGTAGGTACGAGCCGGGATTCGAACCCACACAACCGCCGCATGCCTGAACGGCAAGGCTACCGTAGCTTCGTAATGTAATGACAAAATGTAATGTTAGAACAATATAAAGTCAATCCATTTGCCGCAGAGACAAATTGCGCCAGTTAATTTTGAAACAACATACACGACCAATACAAGTGACAGCTACAGTGGCGGTGCCTGTAAGCCGGAAACACTAGAGTGGCGGTCCATAGTAAATTTGACAGCTAATGACAAGTTTACTATTGACCGCCACCGCAGGCCGCGCTAGTCTATGAGAGGCTTGAGGCCTCGAACAGTCTGGCGCGGCCTGGCTGCGGCGGTCAATAGTAAACTTGTAATTAGCTGTCAAATTTACTATGAACCGCCGCTACAGGCCGCGCCAGTGTGCAGTGTGATGCGGGCTTAATATAGTATTTTTTTAGGTTTTTGAGTAGAATCCCTGTGACATACGGACTGACAAACGTGTCGAAACTCAAAAAATCCACTTTGGGTACAGAATCCAAATAAGTATCAAGCCAAGAGGTAATTGGAGCACCATGAAACCCGAATATATGCTCAAATTAAAATCCATTAAATTATCTGTATACGCGATACGTTTCGTCCACATCTAAATCAATGCACTGTAGGTTGGAAGTGAAGTCCCCATACCGCACTGCTCCAGCGTGGGAACTACTGCCAGTGCCCTCTCATCCATGAGAGTAGGTTTGTGCCCAGCAGTGGGACGTATACCTATAGGCTGATTCATTATTATTATAGGTAGACCGTTAAAGTTAGTCCTCGCCTGCGTGGTATCGTTCTTTCCACGAACCTGCTGCCGCGCAGGCAAGGACTGAGTTAAGCTCTACCTATAATGTAGGGTGGCTAAAACATAGTCATACCAGAAAGGATAGCAACTTCGCCATTAAGGTGCCTGCCCACAAGCCCTGCCATGTGAGCGCCGACTTCGAAACCGACGAGGTGGTACTGGCCAACGGTCTGTTTTGTCATCTGATTCAACCAGGTGATGAACTGGGCAATGCTCGCAGCTGGAAATTAAACAACTGTTTTCAGAATCAGAATAGGAATCAAACGTTTTAGTATGCCTGAAGGTCGCAGCAAATCCCCGACGCAAGAAGAAGGATGTTATAAGTTTGACGTGTAGCTCCTAAACGAATGGACGGATTTTCATGCGGTTTCTTTTTGCCCGAAAGCTGACGTAATCGAAATGGTTTTTAAATCGGATCAGCCAGTTTTGAGATATTGAACTTTGAAATTTATATGTCGGGAGTTATTCAACTTTTCTAAGTTGTTCATTTTTTCCTCTTTATTTGAAATTTATCAGTTTTGTAAGCAAACTTTACTGATTTATACAATATTTTTTGTCATCCTTATTACTCACCACCGAGGATTCAGGATGACTCCCGCTAGAACGGGCCGTGTCCGGCCCGGGCCGTTTTCTAAGAAAAACGACGGCGTTTTTGCAAGCCCGGCCGAGCCACGGCGGAGGCTCGGTAGCGGCTTGGTGTCGGCACGGCCTGGCTGTGGCTCTATCGCGCTTGGGCATACCCAGGCGCGACAGAGCCACAGCCAGGCTCACATAGCCACAGCACAGCCACAGCTCAGTCACGCAAAAACGCCGTCGTTTTACTTAGAAAACGGCATGGGCCGGACTCGGCCCGTTCTAGCGTGAGTCATCCTTTACTTGTATGAGGTGTTTATTACAATGCGGTACTTGCGTCAGGTAGATTTAAATGCCACACGTACGTGCGAAAAGTTACGTGATCATGATCACCCCTCAGGTCACAACGTCATAAAAGATGCGCCTTTAGGTACTTAAGTTTTTTACCCATACCATTATCGTTTGTCGGCTGGCGCACGGTTAAACATATGGGGGGTTTGATCGAGTAGTGGCCACGTTGTACTCACCACCGAGTGGCACGTTGTTGTTAATAAGCTCATTGTAATCAGACTCAGCCGCGCCTGCGCTCCAGTCCACAACAATCAGGTTCACGTCGATGCCAGCCAAGACGGCTGAAATTTAATAAAAATGGTTTCGTGTGAGTCTGACTTGCGCACCGACAGTCCTGTAACTAATGTCCTTCATAAACGTCCATCAAACATATTTTAACTAAAATTCCGTTAAAGTTCGTTTGTAATCTATCACTTTTAGCTTTGCGTTTGTGAAAAAAGTACAATTCAGATTATAGTTAGCAGAGGTTTGTTAAGTTTTATGAATAAGGGGGTAAATTTATAAAGGTCTTTTTATTGTATCCCTGTAACTAGTGCAGCTGTGCCCTTTCATATGAGTAACAAGACTTTGAATTTTTCCCTCTAGAGAATAAATTAGTCCTTGGGATCAACTATGTCCAGTCTCCCCTTGTCATCAACGCAACGGGCTGTCACGTTGATAAATTAAGGTTGGGTTGTACCGGACCGTTTGTGATCGTAAGTTCGTGAGCAGTTCGTTAAAATATGAAAGTATAGAAATTAAAACTTGTCGAACGAGCGAGTGAAGTTCTATGCTTCAGCTTCGGTCGAAAATTGTTCATATGTCCGATGTCTGTCATGATGTGACGCTTTCCAGCTGTTCTCCTCTACAGGTCGCATTTTTCAACCGATTCTCATGAAATTTTTTGAACATATTTGTTAATTATATAGATTTTTCTGTCGAGTAACTTTATCGAAATAAAAAAAAATGTTCATAAAAGAAACACGTTCGCGACTTCTACAGCTCACATAGCCACTAGTTTTTATGGAATGACAGACAAAAAATTCCTATCCCATCATCAAAACACATAACGTATGGCAAACGCATACCGTATCGACCTTCCTATAGGTCAATATAACCAAGATATTGACCTAAGGGACGCGTTTGATACGGTAAGCCATACAATCCTTTGAAGTAAAGCGTGTGATTCTTTCAGGGATCTATATTGGGGCCACTGTATGAAACTTCTACGGCACGGCTGCAAGACCGCGCGTAAATTGAATCCGTCTAAAACATCAAGACCGATGCAAAACTTAAGGAGCTCGTTAACAACACAACACGTTAGAACACTTAGAAAGAGATGAATCGCACGTCGGTCATGTGCTCGCCTTGCGGACTGCATTAATCTGTAGAATCACGTCGCACGTCTGTCATTTACGTTGACATGTAATTGATATTTTTACCAATAAATGATTGTATTGTAATAAGAGAATCATCTTACCAGGGACCATAGCATGGACGAACGGGGATGTTGGACCGGAGTTAGAACTATGGATGAGCATGCCTGTTCTGCGGTCTGTTTTAAAGTTGGATCCAATCAGACTTGTCCAGCCCAACATCATAGGCTGACTTTCGGTTGGGTTTTCTCTGCAAAGTTACAATAAATAAATAGGTACTTAATTCATCCTGTTGAGGCACGGACCTTCAAAATTTAATAAATAACAATCCTAACAAATGTGTATGATAATCTAGTTGATATATTACTACTACTAATTTACTAAAGATTAAGTCTCAAGGGAGCAAAATTAAATATTCATTCTTAAGTAAAATCTTGAGTGTAACGAGTGAATCAAGTGTTTGCGTCCAAGACGGATTTGACTTTTCACACCTTCTATGAGGACAATTCTAATTCCTCATTTCAATTCGATTCCATTAAATTTATTTATTTCAGGTTATACACCCATATTAAATTTAAAGGCAACAATTAGGTACTCTTTTCCGAAAATCAGGATCAGGGAAGGATCGTAAGAATAAGAATAATAATAATTTATTATTAGACAAGCACATGATTACAGATTATACAGACATTATGCGTTGGGCTCCAAACTAGGCTGAGCCTGTATCTTGGGACCCACTGAGTCGGTTAACAAATCACTTCAGACACACGTCTCAAGAAGCATGACAAGAAAGTAACGAAGTGAAAATTAAACATTAGATATAATATGAGCGCTGCGAACATATCAAAGGGAACACAAATGATTAATAAAAACAATATTTATGCTGTTTTTTTTAGTACAAAGAGAGTTTGTGTATGAGAGTGTGTGAGTGTGTGAGTGTGTCCCTCTTTTGAGGGCAAAAATTACTCTTTTGTGAATAGCAAGTGTGAAAAAATAATTAAATGAAAACCCACCTGGTGAAGAGATGATAAACATGTTGCGTGTCAGGCGTGTAAGTCGATTCTGCGACTGATCCCGAAATTACTGAAATAGAAACACCAAATTGTTAATTTGTTGCTGCTGGCGCGTCTCCATCCGCGTATTTATCTCAGCCACACTACGCCCCTCGAGCTGCTCATCGCTCTGCTCCTCGCTACTGCGATTTTGCCCACACTGCTCTACACACGCGATTAATCGTGACGCTCCGCAATAGGTTTCTTGCCTTTATTGCCGCTTGCGCCAAAAATGCGACTAATAAAAAGGGTGCGGTGGGCATTACGAGAAGCAAGATGAGCGGTATGACGAGTAACGTTGCCACACTATGTCTTTGCCTCCTTTCCTCGTTATTTCCCACGTCACTCGACGAGTGTGTGTGTGGTAGGGGTAACTACGCTACTGCATTGGTTTGAGGCGAATGGTATGCAATAAAAATAGGTAAAATAAAATCTCCTGCAATTTTCACTTACCAGGAAAATGCAGCCTAAACTGGAAGTCATGAATATGCGACTTTTACTAAAACGTTAGGTGGATCTTTAGCCAGGCTATATATAGGCTATAAAAATCATAAAGATTAGGGTTCAAATGGGGTGAAAAATGGGGTTAATCTTTGTATGGGAACTCCTTGAATACATGAGCTAAAGACTTGAAAATGGGCAAGCATATTCTTGACTGGAAAAATAAAAAAAAACCCCATTCAACATTTGTCAAATGTAGGGATAAAACGTGAAAAATATAGGATGAAAAATAGACGCTAAGGCGACTAGAGTATATTATTATGATGTTGCGAGAGCGGGGTTATATCTAACACGTCGTCACCATGTTCGAAAATTCATCGTGTTCTTACAACTGATACGTAGTCCGGTGGTTTAGCCTATAGCTAACGGAAACGGTGTCCCAAAGTTCAAACCCAGAGACCGGCATGCACTTTGTGTTAGTTTTAATTTTTTTACGCCCCTCGAGCTGCTCATCGCTCTGCTCCTCGCTACTGCGATTTTGCCCACACTGCTCTACACACGCGATTAATCGTGACGCTCCGCAATAGGTTTCTTGCCTTTATTGCCGCTTGCGCCAAAAATGCGACTAATAAAAAGGGTGCGGTGGGCATTACGAGAAGCAAGATGAGCGGTATGACGAGTAACGTTGCCACACTATGTCTTTGCCTCCTTTCCTCGTTATTTCCCACGTCACTCGACGAGTGTGTGTGTGGTAGGGGTAACTACGCTACTGCATTGGTTTGAGGCGAATGGTATGCAATAAAAATAGGTAAAATAAAATCTCCTGCAATTTTCACTTACCAGGAAAATGCAGCCTAAACTGGAAGTCATGAATATGCGACTTTTACTAAAACGTTAGGTGGATCTTTAGCCAGGCTATATATAGGCTATAAAAATCATAAAGATTAGGGTTCAAATGGGGTGAAAAATGGGGTTAATCTTTGTATGGGAACTCCTTGAATACATGAGCTAAAGACTTGAAAATGGGCAAGCATATTCTTGACTGGAAAAATAAAAAAAAACCCCATTCAACATTTGTCAAATGTAGGGATAAAACGTGAAAAATATAGGATGAAAAATAGACGCTAAGGCGACTAGAGTATATTATTATGATGTTGCGAGAGCGGGGTTATATCTAACACGTCGTCACCATGTTCGAAAATTCATCGTGTTCTTACAACTGATACGTAGTCCGGTGGTTTAGCCTATAGCTAACGGAAACGGTGTCCCAAAGTTCAAACCCAGAGACCGGCATGCACTTTGTGTTAGTTTTAATTTTTTTTGTGAAACATTATCAAAAACACATACAAGCTTAGTGAATAGAAGATTCGATGCCTACGGAAGTTTATTAACATAAAAGAAGTGTGTAATAAAGAGTATTTGTATCTGGGGGCACGGCAGTGCCCCCGCCAAGTCGAGCAAAACAAAGAGGCACGGCCGTACCATCCAATGGGGAATGGATGAAAATTTTAGAAACGCCTGATTTTTTTTTTGTTGATAGGAATAACCTTCCTTAGCACCAGAAAAAAGTTGCAGACTTTTCAGATGCGTCAATTATTTTTGAAAAATATAAACAGTTTCCTCACTTACGTTTTGTGGGTTAGGACGGCGATTGAGACAATTTCCTTGATCCGTCAAATATTACATAAAAATATCATAAATTTCTGTGGTAAACTGACACTGGCAATGATATTGACAGCTGCAGCAGCTATATTGGTCATTGCCAGGGTCAGATATTTAAAATATTTTTTGTAATATGAGACGGATCAAGGAAAGTGTCTCATTGGCCGTCCTAACCACAAAACGTAAGTAAGGAAACTGTTTATATTTTTCAAAAATAATTGACGCAGCTGATAAGTCTGCAACTTTTTTCTGGTGCTAAGGAAGGTTATTCCTATCACCAAAAAATAATCAGGCATTTCTAAAATTTTCATCCATTCCCCATTCTCGAAGCCATTCAGGCCATTTTCAACATCCTGTAACTTTGTGCTAGCTAAAACTAGAACCCTGAATTTTCAGTAACATGTAGGGCATAATATGGCTTACATATAATGTCAAAAACATTCAATTTAAAATTTTGGTTTAATAACTATTGTCCGTCAAAGTTCGTTAGTTTTGTCACTGACATACTCACTTATATACTGATAATCAACATAATTCTAAGGTACTTCTAGCAGACCCACAAACTGCAAATTTTAAGCCTAATTTTTTTTAAGTCTAATAATTCATAAACAACCTAAAAATATTGCAACTACAGTCACGTTTCAGAGATATACAAACTGTATAAGTAAGTTTGTAATTCTATACAAATACTTACGATTACAAAGTTACTTTTGCAGTTCCTCCCTGCACAACTATACAAACGCTATTTACGGTTGGTAAATTAACATTCCTATACAAAGTCTACAAAAAGAAATGAGATCCCATAAAAAAACATTCCATGTAAAAAATAGGCCAAGTCTCGAAACTCTTCCACAGTAAAAAGTGGTGAGATATTTCTTAGAGCCAAGTCAGGTATTCTTAATAATCTTTATTTATTATTTTTTTTTTTTTTATTAGTACTACGACGGTGGCCAACAAGCTTACGGCCTGCCTGATGTTAAGCTGTTACCGTAGCCTATGGACACTTGTGACTCCAGAAGAATCACAAGCGCGTTGCCGACCCTTTATTCACTTGAGGATTCGCTGTACAAAATACAAGATATTTATTCATAAAAGTCAATGTTTTACAAGTCAGGTATGTACATAATAAGTAGTATTATTTATGAATTACATCGGATGTCAAAAAAGTTGCCAGATAGAGACATGCAGGTCCCTCACTCCCAACACAGCGCACCCTAGGGAGCTCTGGCGACCTTACTCACCACCAGGAACACAACACCACATACTTCATTAAATTTTTTTTTCATTTATTTATTTGCTTGCTTAATTAAATTTTGTGACTTTATTTATTAAATACATTTCTGTTGATAAGAGTCATAAAATGTTTTTTCAATGTACATGTCAATTAAATGACCTTCTTATAGATAGCGAATATTTTCATTTTATTTATTTAGTTTAACCCTCGAAAAACTTATTATTTACAATAACCCGTTTCCCAAAGTCCCGGGAAATCCGAGATACATCCACGATAAGTATAACGTTTGAGGTCGTTCACCCCAAATTGCATCCTAGATCCGATCACTGTATCTCACAGACTCTTTCCGAAAGTAAATGCTTGGGTTTTTACAGAAAATACACAACTGAAGTTATAGGGGCGCAATGCTACTGTCTGCCTCTTTGGGGGAGGCCTACGTGCAGCAGTGGACGTCTTTCGGCTGATATGATGATAATGATAATGAATGCCACTGTTATCTACCGAATTTCAAGAAAATATTATATGAGTGGGTATCTAATCTATAGTAAAATCATACTTCCCACCAAATATTATCAGCTTTGATTTTAGTTTGACTGATAGATAATGCTTTGTGGCATTAAATCCAGTTTTTGCAATAAAGATTAAATAACTAAAATTCAATATTATTGACGATGGCGATTGCGGTGGTGTCAATAAATAAATGCGGTGCGATGGCGGTGTTTTGATTGATAGAGAGTTTGAACCGATATTTACACGACACGCATAAACTATGGAGTAGCAAGCGTCCATAGACTCGGTAACCACTTACTATTAATTGTTTGCCACCGACGTGGTGTAAAAAAAATGACATATCGTAATTTACAAATTATCCAGGTATATATGTAGGTATGGCTGTCTAATGTTTGCCCGACGGTCATATTCTATAACACTCATTTGCCCGAACTACGTCTGCCCGAATTTCATTTGCCCGAATGTTTCGTTTTCCATAATATTCATTTGACATACTGTTATTTTCCATAATGTTGTATGCCAGAATCATTCATATGCCAGAAACTTTACTTGCCCGAACTTCATATTCCTAAACGTTTCATTTTCCATAATATTCATTTGCCATAAGAAACTGTAAGGTCGTAGTTCTACCTAACTCTTCTCCTCGCTTCGCTCGTCGTCGTACCTACACCGGCCTGCCTTATATTTGAGTTGGACCGAAGGCGGTGAGAATAATATGATCATTATGATAAATGAAATAATAATCACCCATATCCAGGATTTTAACCCAAATTCAAATCCCCTTACACGTGCATTTATTATGAATGTTGAGATAAAAGGCAAATGACATTATGGCATGTGATACTTATAGATTACAATGATTATGGTAAATGAGTTTATTGATAATTTATATTATGGAAAACGAAGATTCTGGCATATAATTAATATGGTAAACAATGAGTATGGCATACGAAATTATAGAAAATAACATTATGGCAGTTAAATATTATAGCAGATAAAATTCGGGAAAATGAAATTCTGGCAAGCAAGAGTATACCATAAAAATAACATGTAAGCTATAATTTATACGCGTACGAAGTCGCGGGCAGAAGCTAAGGTAAATACATATAAAGATATAACATAACCGCCCACCTGGGATTGTCGGGATACAATTATATAGCCTTTGTATTTCCTGAAGGTCTAATCTATATACCTACTGGTGAAAGATTTTTTTAAAATCGGATGAGGAGTTCCGGAGATTTAAATTGGAGTAATGTAATTAATACCTGTAGAATAAGTTGGACACTACTCCACCAACAACACCCTAAATGTTACCTGACAACACAGCGCAAGCCAAAATGACCCGAGTCGACGCCATTGCTCCCAATTGTCTAATGAATGATATATTTTTAGACATCACCAATTTATATTGATATTTTATCAATCTTTTATGACGGCTTTAGATATCTTCTTAATCTTCTACAGCGTGTATTTTTAATATTACCTCAAATTGTAACCAGAGGTAGGTGTTAAGGCTATGAACCGATATTGCAAGAATTTTTTTTCTTAACTATTAACTTTTTTTTTTTTTTCCGTGTTGTGGCTTTTTGCTGCTTAGGCACTTTGCCAATGTCAAGTGGGGGAAGTTTTGGTTTGACATTGACTTTTTAGTTATGTGACGTCTCAACTGTCACAACTGTCAAAAGAAGCGGGTTCTTCCATTTGTGTCAAATGAGTGTAAGCATTACATTCAATTGCTGCTCGATACATTTTCAAAAATGAAGTAATGTGCCGTAGTCGATAATTGGGCACATCGATAAACTAGGGTTGTTCGTCTGTCTTTAACTCGTAGGTAAATTGCGGTCATAATCATAATCAATAAAATAAACCGGGAGCTTAAAACTTTAATCGTTTAAACTAGTAGGGCACAGTTGTGTAAAAAGTTACTCATTTTACCCTGTACGAGCTTACATTTTAATTCGTTTAGAAGAGTTTATTTTTGTACTGATTACAGTCAAGGTCAATAATAATATGTACTATCTGTAAAAATATCCATGCGACAATTAGATCAGAAAAATCTAAACATGTGAACGTTTATATGGGTAGACAAACACGCACCTACAAATATCTATAGGTAGACATGTTTGTCGTACGTATGGTTAGTTGGTTACCTGTCTGAATCACAGAAAACGGTTTCCCAAGTGTATCGTTTAGTTATCCGAATTTCCATTTGTCCTAAAAGCCGTTTTTCTCTGAAGCCATGATATTTTCAGGATGATTATAAAACAAACCTAACCTAACCTAATGGGTTCTACGCGATAGGTAAGTATTAAAAAAAAATTAATAGCTTTTGGGTTTTTAAGGGGCTTACAACTCCCAATGACCTTCTATCTGTCACTGTCCGTTTTTTCGTGTTTTTGTGGCTTACCGTATGAACAACAACGAGGTTAACCGAAATATTATCCCATATTTACTTTAAAACTCACCGTTTTCGAAATATATGGCACCAAACTTTAGCAGTTTTAGGCCAAAAAACCAGTTTTCTGTACGTAACTTTTGTAAAAATGAGTTAAAATTAAAAATCACTCCTGGGTTGTTAGAGACGTCAATAACGAACAGTTAGACCAAAAATTTTACTTGCAAGATTTAAACACACCAACACTTACTATTTAGCATACCTACTCATTTATTTTTCTCTGCTTTCGTGTAAAGACTCTGTTTTGTAGTGCTTAAAATTAACAACGATAGACTACGACACCCATCACGTTCACTGAATATGTACTCAGTCACCGATTTCATAGACATAGACATAGAAAAACTTTATTCAACATCACATTTTATACAAAAGGAACAGTGTACAAATTAGACTTAGGAATAGACAGACACACTCAAACAATATCGTACGAGGCATTTACATGTTGTGATGCCAAAAAGGGGCTAGACTCAGCATACTGTTGCAGTGAGTACCTACTGAGTACCTACACTGCAACGCTGATTTTCAGTCAGACCCTTACATATAATAAGTTTTAATTCTAATTAATATTAATTTAATTTCGACATCTAATTTTGATTTTATTGAATTATCCGTCACAATTTACTCTATTGGTAAAAAGGAAAATCTAAATTGTTATAACAAGCGATTTTCTTAAACAAATCAAGGCTCAATGACGTCAGGAGTAAAATGAAAGGGACGAATGTATCGCGTGACATTTCTGATCTCTTCTCGATTAACTTCAAATTTCAAAATTAGAAAACTTTAGGCCTCGCGCGTACACATTGATAATTTACGCACACATATACAGAGACACCCCTGCTAATAGGGAACATTACTGCAATGTTCTGCCGCCAGAGGCAGCACTAAAAGTAATAGTAAACCACTATAGAAATATAGGGATTCACACTTTCACACACACATGCACAATTGATTGTCAAATGAGTGACAAGGGTCCATGCATTGACAATACCGCAAGTGTAGCCCGCCACAAGCTGCCTTACGTTGACTGATTGCACCAGAAATCTGGTGGGCGATGGGGCCGTCACATCCCTACGCCATTGAAATAAATACATATATTATTATTACTTATGCTATACCTATTTTTAGTTACTTTGCTGAATGTACCTTCGCAGGGTTTATATTTTAAGACCACATGAAGATAATGTGCAAACATTTTTCGCCTTTTAACAATAGAATAAGGTAATGTACCTAATCATATCGTACAAAATATAAGTAATGCCATTGCATTACTCATTAACCATTTGAGTTTAAGTTGAGTTACCAATTCTGTTATATAATAATTAGGTAATAGTCAGTTAGGTATGTCTTTAATACATCCGGAGGAAGGCTTACAAGATTAAAATGCATTAGAATGGGGATAATGCTACTGTTACAAAGATATGATAATATTTAATCAGTTACCAAGTGATAACGTTTTAAAAGTACGATACTAGATAATAAGTAAGAACCTGCAGTATTAGTGAAAATATTAAACCATACCTAAATACAAATTATGGGCCCGAGTCGACATTGAAAACGAATTAATTAAAAAAAACAAAAAAACCCTACTGCGTAAAATAATGAACTCAAAAGATAGAAACAAGATGTTAGATGTAAAGAATCAACTAAATACATCTCCACAAATAATATGTAATGGAATTGTTCATATGTTTTCATGTATAACGTAAACTTCGAAACTACTTGTCAGATTTGTAAAAATCATTCACTTATATTAGAAATGGAACATTCAGGATGGACTTAGGCTATATTTTTCGGGGAAAATGAAAGGTAAATAGTAGTAAATAGAAAATAAATAAGAAAAAAACCGTATTTAACTATTTACCTTTCATTTTCCCGGAAAAAATAGCCTAAGTCCATCCTAAATGTTCCATTCCTAATATAAGTGAATGATTTTTACAAATCGGAGAAGTAGTTTCGAAGTTTACGTTCTACATGAAAACATATGAACAATTCCATTAGGTACATATTATTTGTGGAGATGTACTTAGTTGATTAAATTGATTATTTACATCTTACATCTTGTTTCTATCATTTGAGTTCATTATTTTACGCAGTCGGGTTTTTTGTTTTTTTAAAATTAATTAGTTTTATTTTATGCCCTCTCTGCCGTGTACAAGGGGCTCATGGGATCGCGAACATTTCACCACGACGCCCCTCGGCAACAGCCGCAGCTGCCCTCACTACTGAGGCAAAAGCCCCCCTCCCGTCGTAAGCGTGCAGGGCGACACCACACGCTTCCCGACCCGACCAAAGGACCTCTACGCCGGGAGAGGGTGATAGACCTCGGATTCACCCTCTCAGGTCCCCTTGTAACTTCTTATAGAGGTTTTCTCCCTCGCAGCCACAACTCGGCCCCGGCCCGGCTAAAAAAACATGAATCCTCTGATAGCAGAGGATTTGTCAGGGTTCCGGGTCCGTTATCTATTATAGAGGCAAACGGCAATGGCCTCTCCCTCAAGCGGCACCTGGGGAATCTTGCGATTCCCTGGGCGGAATCCCCCGACCCCCCCCGTGTCGTGTTATTGGTAACACTAGCAATCAATAACTTAGGGTTCACTTGCCGTTGTCTCCAGGGCGCACCGGCCAAGACACTACCCATTCCTGCGGATCAACCGAATCAAGAGGAATCGGTAGAGTCCAGACACTCGAGGAGGTTACCCGACATAGCGCCCTCCGAAAAGCGAACCTACGCGAACACCCACTACCACCGAGTGTCTTTAAGGCGAAACTGAGGGCCGAAGGCCCGAAGGTGAGCTTCAATGACCGCGAAGGCCAAATGCCCGAAGCGTCCCTTCAGAGCGCGTTCTCTACGCGAACGGTCACTCACTACCCCCGAGTGTGTTACAAGCAAACCTGAGGGCCAAAGGCCCGAAGGTGAGCTTCAATGACTGCGAAGGCCGAAGGCCGAGCTCTACGTAGGGCCGAAGGCCTGAAGCGTCCCAAAGCATATATTATTATTATTATTATTCTCTTCATTTATTTTCATTCTTGGATTAGGTTTTTTACAATATGAATATAAAAGTAAAATAAATATACAAAACATACAAAATAAAGACACATTATAAAAAACCTAACCTAGGGTGCCACCGGCAGCGAGGCAGGGCCTAAGCTACCGGTGGTCAGGGTGACAGAGACAGGAACCTCCGGACTATCCGCGCAGTATCCAGGAGTACCGCCTTCTGTATCTGACCCTTGATCCATCCATCTAGCGAGAGTCTCTTAAGGTGACGGTCGAGACTCTTCGCTATTAAACCGTTTGCCGAAACGACTATCGGGACATTATTATTATTATTATTAAGCCTTTATATTCCATATTACATTTGTAGTTGAAGTTATAGTTTTATATCTGTTGAATATGGATCCCTCTTTGGGTGAAGGCCTCCTCCAAACTCTTCCACTCCTCTCTTTGTCTTCCTATCTCTGTCCAATGTTTGCCAGCTGTCTGGATGATATCATCAACCCATCGCTTGTAAGGTCTGCCAACATTTCGTTTACCAGATGGCCCTTGCCATGTGGTGGTTTCTTGAGTCCATCTTTCATCTGTCATTCGTGTGATGTGGCCGGCCCACTGCCACTTTTGTTTGAGGGCATAAGTGAGAGCGTCGGTTATTTTCGTTTTTTCCCTGATTTTTATATGCCTTATTTTATTTATTTTCCGCAGTCTCATCATGCTTCTCTCCATAGCTCTTTGTGTGCATTTTATTTTTTCTCTTACTTTGTTTGTGTAGACCCATGTTTGTGAGCCGTAAGTTAAGCATGGTAGAAGACAGGTGTCACACACTACTTTTTTTAATGAAAGGTTGTAGTCTCCCTTAACAATATCTTTCATGGACCAGTACTTTTTCCAAGTTATATTTGATCGCCTTGTGACCTCTTCTTCATTGTTAGTTTTTGAGAATGACACCTGTTTCCCTAGGTATATATAGTTATCCACATAGTCTATTGTTGTGCCATTAACGTTTATGGGTTTTTTGTAGCTATTAGTCATCACTTTGGTCTTGCTTATGTTCATCTCCAGTCCTATCTTAGAGCTATGTTCGTTCAGTGTACTTATCATGCCTTCTAGGTTGCTTTGGTTCTCAGCAAAGAGCACAATGTCATCAGCGAATCGTAAGTGGCTCAAATAACGATTATTTACTTTTATTCCTGTTTTTACCCAGTTAAGGTTCCGGAATACTCCCTCCAGCACGGCTATAAAGAGTTTGGGAGAGAGGGGATCCCCCTGTCTCACGCCTCTCTCTATTTTGATCTCTTCTCCTCTTTGCTCGAGTCTCACTCTGCTGGTGCTGTTTTTATAGATATTTTATATATATATATATATATACTAGCTTTTGCCCGCGACTTCCTCCGCGTAGAATTCGTTTCACTACACAAATTGTTGTTATTGTACCCCCTCTAGAGATTATTTTCTTTTTCACGCTATTTATAATTTAAACTAAAAAAATTACTTTGCTTACCTAGTATATTGTCAGACAACAAAGCACCTAAGCGAAAAGCTCAAAAAAATACTGAAACTAAAAAAATCAGTTGGCCGCTTCGCAGCTGCTACTTATTCCAATATACTTCTATAAACTATATTGTATGATTTATTTCGTTCTGCTAAAACATGTAGATTTTTAGATTTAGACACACGTGAGCAAGCTACATACAACTGCCCGTGGGAAAAACATGGCGTGCCTAAATGTAATCCCGCTACTTTTAAGGTTTGACCCTGCGATTTGTTAATTGTCATTGAAAACGCTACTTTTAAAGGGAACTGTAGTCGTTTAAAGTTAAATGGCAAGTTATTAGGTATAATTGGAATACGGGGTATGAGTTATCTTCTCCTTTCGCTTCCCCAGTTAAGATTGTGCCCTTTACTATGCTTTACTTCAGAGGGTGGAATAAGGAACCAAAGATTGTATGGGACTTACATTTGTTTTTTATAGAAACTTGAAACTTCGTAGATTGATTTTATATCAAAATATAAGAAAACTAAATTCTGCGTTTTTGAAAATTCATTCCTAAGGGGGTCAAATGGCGTTTGAGAATTTGTATGAAAAATAAATCGGTCACTCATCCAAATATTGACCTCAGTCGACGTTGCTTAACTTTAGTGATTGTTGCGAAGTGTACATCGCTATTAGACTACATATAGGCAAGTAGTTTCTGAAGGTTACATTATCTTTAAATGATTTTTAATATCAGTGTTTTTCAAATAAAAATGTACTGTTTACTAGAAGGCGACATATTTGTATAAGGCAGCTACTGATCACTAGATGGCGAGACCTGTCTCAATCCAGAGATGTGATTCCTATGCGTTTTGTCGACGCTTTAAAATTGTATACCTACTCGTTTCTTAAAGCAACCCATACTGTATTCCTTCAAGAAAACCTCGGCGAAGTACAGTCAGCATCAAAAGTAGCTACGCAATCGAATACGTCAAAAGTTCATATTCCCTTTTAATAAAGACTTTTGACGTTTTCGTTTTCGTAGCTACTTTTGATCATGACTGTACTTCATTCCATAACCGGAGCATTCAAGGGAGGATATTCTTTTGAAACAATGTTTTCAGTCAATTCATTTTATTTAATATTTAAAATAAAGATAAATAAATGAAAATAAAATTTAAAATCCTTGCAACATTACCAATTAACTTTGCGAGAAAAGGTAAGCGTCCGAATGCTCGACGCTGTACGATCTCAACAATCGATTTTTCTTTTTTCGAAATTAAGCCATATCACTTTTAAGCTCTGACATATGAAAGAGCCCTTGAGGCCTACTAACAGAATAAATATTTGAATTTTGACATAGAGTGCCCATGTCACATACTAGTACAGTATATGTGGATGACGGATTGGTGGCTGCTAGTGATGAAAGCGAAGCTGCTCGATAAGTTTTGTGGCTAAAGAAAATTGTTGATGACATAGCTATGGACGTGGCAATAGTGAAGTTGCAAATAGACAACGAGTCTGCATTAAAACTTAGCAAGAATCCGATTGAGAACCACTTGCTTGTGAGAGAGTGCGGAGGGTGTGTGTCCGCGTGGGCTCGCCCTTCGGGCCATTGGCCCTCGGGCTCGCGTAGAGTTGTATTTGTTATTTGAAGGGACGCTTCGGGCCCTCAGCCCTCAGGTTCGCTTGTTACACATTCGGCGGTAGTGAGTGTCTGCGTGGGCTCGCCCTTCGGGCCTTCGGCCCTCGGGCTAGCGTAGAGAGCCCGCTCTGAAGGGACGCTTCGGGCCATCGGCCTTACGCAGAGCTCGGCCGAAGGTGAAGCTTCAATAACCGCGAAGGCCGAACTTCGCGGTCATTGAAGCTCACCTTTGGGCCTTCGGCCCTCAGGTTCACCTTTAAGACACTCGAAGGTAGTGGGTATCCGCGTAGAATCGCCCTTCGGGCCTTCGGCCTTCGGGCTCGCGTAGAGAGCGCGCTCTGAAGGGACGCTGCGGGCCTTCGGCCCAACGTGGAGCTCGGCCTTCGCAGTCATTGAAGCTCACCTTCGGGCCCTCGCCCCTCAGGTTCGCTTGTAACACACTCGGCGGTAGTGCGTGTCTGCGTGGACTCGCCCTTTGGGCCTTCGGCCCTCGGGCTAGCGTAGAAAGAGTGCGGAGGGTGTGTGTCCGCGTGGGCTCGCCCTTCGGGCCTTCGGCCCTCGGGCTTGCATAGATAGCGCCCTCTGAAGGGACGCTTCAGGCCTTCGGCCCAACGCGGAGCTCAGCTTTCGGCCTTCGCGGTCATTGAAGCTCACCTTCGGGCCTTCGGCTCTCAGGTTCGCTTTTAGGTCACTCGGGGATAGTAAGTGTCTGCGTAGGCTCGCCCTTCGGGCCTTCGGCCCTCGGGCTCACGAAGACAGCGCGCTCTGAAGGGACGCTTCGGGCCTTCGGTCCTCAGGTTCACTTTAAGACACTTGGGGAGTAAGGTTTCCGAGAGCGCGCTCTGAAGGGACGCTTCGGGCCTGCGGCCCTACGTGGAGCTCGGCCTTCGGCCTTCGCAGTCATTAACGCAAATAGGATATGTGATCAGAAATGACTTTTGATGACTCTAAAACTGGTCGCCTTTTCAATGCAATAAATGTTACATCTGAAATGAAATGTTTTTTTCTATGTTAAATCTGCAATTTGTCTCCAGACTATGATCAGATTAGTTGAATGGAGGATGGCGAGTCGTAGATTTAGAGGCCAGTGACCCGTTCACTACTTAAAGAATATGGTTACCTACGTTTAAGTCTCTTAACCACATTGACACTGTCGAGCAACCCAGAGGACAATGGATTGGAGTGATGGAAAATGAAATGAAATATTTATTAACATTCGACTACCGTAGGCTCAAAGGGCGTAAGGGGCAAAATGTCGAAAATGAGTTATGAATGCAGTCATACTTACTCAGTTTTTTCTCTCTATCGATTGGTATCGACAACATCCCGATAGCTGGAAAATTTTGTCCGTTACGACCATGAAAATGATTGTGTTGATACTCAATTTTACAGAGCATTTTTGTGGTATTCAATTAAATAAGAAACGTTTCTGATACATTTTGTCGTAACTCTCAGTTCAATGTACGATACGCCATTTTTCGTTGTGAATTTTTACACAAAAGTGTCCGTTACACCAAAATACTCTTATTTAAAATATTAATTTAAGTTTGATACGCTAGTTTGTAATTTCATAAATCAAGTAGCTTTTACTTATTTTAAGCTATCCACGATCATGGCATTATCTCTTTCATTTACTTAACGAATGTATTTTTAGAGTTTCTTAGTTTCATTAGTTGCTACTTCAACGGAATCATGTCAGAATCTTTGACGTACATCTTTGAGGAGTTCTATAACGTCACTGGCACATTACACAAATCGCTATGTGTTTTGGACCAGTTTACAGGAAACGCAATAGTTTGCGCAAGAGACACTTCCAAAGTGGTAAAATGTGCCCCCCCCCCCCCTGTAACTTCTAAAATAAGAGAATGATAAAACTAAAAAAAATACATGATGTACATTACCATGCAAACTTCCACCGAAAATTGGTTTGAACGAGATCTAGTAAGTAGCTATAATAGTTTTAGTCGTCCAATAACCGCTAAGTGCCCAACTAGCACATAGCTACCGGTGTGAAGTTAGCTGACTAAAGTTAGCTGACCAAGATAACCCGACCGTATTGAAAAGTCTTCGTTACGATTTGACCTTAAAGAAGAATAAAATGTATTCGAAGGGAAAAACTATAACAAAAACATATATAATAATAAAAAATGAACAAGGCTATCAAATTCAAAACACTGGTGAAGCTGAATCCTAAAACTAAAATATTTTACGTAAAGGCAGCTAACTTCACACTTTTCAAAATTAGCTGCCTAAGCCAAAAATAAGTTTTCATCAGTCATTTCATGCGAAGCTGTCGAGATCACACTTTTTTACTAGTAAGTATCATTAGAAGCTTAATAGGGCAAAGGTATTAATTTCAGAAAAAAACAAATAAAGCAACTTTTTTAGACATTTATTGTAGCCATAATTAACATAATATCAAAAAAAAAATTTTCAGGAAATCCTTTTCCCTGAAAAACAGGGTGGTAACTATTTGACCATTGCCTCATAATAGCATGTAGGAAGTGGTAACTATTTTACCGCCGCCCCATCGTGCTGCTTGAGGCAATACTATCCCCAGATTGTTGATGTGTGGACATACCGTCTGTAGATGCACAATGAAAGCTTTTAAAGCACGGCGTGGCACATAGAGCTACTTTGCATACGTCACACCGTACCCGCGATCGTTTTTGTTTTTTTTTCGTGCTGCAGAAACGGCACCTTAAGAATTTTTTTTGGTCTTCGGGATAGTGTGGTGATGCATTTAGGCAAATTTCGTCCGGTACTCCAAATATTCCTCCTTTTTTGTTTATATACACAGCTGCATACAGTTTCTTTTTGGTCGTGAATCCATCAATGAGACCACGACCCAATCGAAGTCTGTATTCCCGGTGTGAATGTACTGTTTGCTTGTGTAATTGTAAGTAGGTTAGGTAAGAGTTAATTATCGCAGCGTCGAACATAAAATAAAATAATCTCATCCAAGTGCGCCTTGATTTACGGCCAATGGCGTACGAGGAACGAAAATGATCAAAATGATCCACTCCACCCATGTTAATGGTATATTCGGCAATCGCTGTTGGTATGGGCACATCTTTCTTGGTCCCATCTCTTTGTGTTCTCTTGACCGTAGTCAAGGATTTGGGATTATGTGCCGTAGTAAGAACATTCACCAACTGCGTGTCCATCCATTGTACGATAGATACTGGAGATTTGCTCTGATACGTGAATTCATGACGAGCCAGTTTTTCCTTTTTTGTCTTATTTTTAGGCATGAGACTGTTTGGAAGACCTTTACGATTAAGCCGTACTGTACCTACAGCATATATTCCTTTTTTTATCAGCAAATCTTGCATTAGTGGAATGCCAGTAAAAAAATTGTCAAAAGCCACTAACGTGTTCGGTGGAACACCTTCACATAGTTTCATTACTACATTATAGCCTAAGCCGTCTTCAGTAGATGCGGTTGCGTCGTCTTTACCTATATAAATATCGAATCTATATATATATATATCCTGTCGCAGCATCACAACGTGCCCAAACTTTATATCCTCTTTTGATTGGCTTTTGTGGCATGTACTGTTTTAAAGTGCTTTTTCCTTTAAATTTAACCATACATTCATCCACAGACTGATTACTCGATTGTGTGCTATTATTTTGAAACACTGTATTTAGAGCCTGTATCATTGGACGAATTTTATATAGCTTGTCATGATCTGGTGACTGACGATCCGGTTCTTGACTGTTGTCATTTATATGAACATTTTCTATGAGTTTTTTAAATCTTTTACACGTGAATACTTCAGATATATGTGCGTTTCTGTAAAATGGATCTGAAGACCAATACAAGTTGCAATCAGGCAGCGGATTAAGGCCCATCAATATTAAAACACCAAGAAACGCACGTATTTCTGTTTTATTTGTTGGAACCCAATGCAACGTATTCTTTTGAACGGCATAAATGTTTGTTTGTTGTACTATAAGCTCACAGACATCTTCAGGAAAGAAATGGTCAAAGTAAGTAACAGGCTGTGTTTTGTGAGTAAATGTCAAACTATTTTTGAAAGCCATCGGTCTATCAAACTTGGGTATGCGATGTTCTGGTAAATTTGAAGACCATTCTTCAGCTGGTTGTATCCGATGAAACCTGCTTAGATCCGTGTCTTCAGGTCTGGTTTGATTAATGACAAGAGACTGTGTCTGCGTTGGAATTGAAAGCGAACTAGTCACGGCATTTGTGACTTCATTTTCTTCGACAATAACTCGGGGCATTTCTTTGCGGGGCCAAGGCCTAGTTGTACACACAGGGCTAGATGAGGCCACTGGAGTCAAAACATCGTTAAAAGAAGTATCAGGTCTTGGAATTTCTTCAATTTCCATGGTCACGTAGTTAACCAATTCCAAAATATCATCTGAAGACCGATTGAGAGCCTCATCACATTTTGTATTAGCATGTTCAACAGTATCTGAAGCATTTTGCGAAGATGCTGGTATAGTATCTGATTCTATAAAATCATTCTCAGTATCACCACAATCTTCTTCATCAACTTCTGTAATCTGAATTTTTGACAAACCTCGTACAACTTGACTCTAATTTGGTTAACGATCATGATTACGACATGATCGTTAACCAAATTAGAAAGATATTCCATGTCATCATCTGAGTCACTTTCAATACTAGAAAGATCATTATCAAGTATTTCTTCAATATTTTTATCAGTAAGTCTCTTTTTTTTAAACATTCTCACTGAAAACAAGAAAATAGAAAAAAAAAATTAAAATCGATCCGTCCTTTTTTGACGGTACCGGGCAATGGTAAAATATTTACCACCAAACTTGAACTGTCTTTCCAATAAGTGCGAATAGATATTCTAAATGGCTAATACGTAAATAACTTGCTAATATAGTGTATTACTACGTAAAACAACAAAAACCACTTACCGGAATCTTGCTAGAACAAATCGGCAACAAGTATTTATCACACACCACAAGATTGTTCGAATTTTAAATTTCCTGATAAGCAGCCACAGACCTATGTTTTGACACTTTGCCAACGTATTTTTTTTATGATTGACAGATTATGTATGCGTTCATAAACCTAACGGAATGAGGTTTATGTCAAATAGTTTTTAATCTGTGTCCTCCAGAGCTAAGTGGTAAATATATGACCACTGCCTTATTAAGGGTTAACAAATTTTTCTTCAAGTCCATATCCAAACCAAGAAATAATTAAATTCTAATACCTACTAGTTTATGTTCTGTATATGATTGTAAATAAACATTAAACACTGTAATTTTGTATGGTATTACTAGTTAGCCTAGTTAGTAGGTTAGTAGTGAGCGACCCTGCCTACGGAGCTAACTGTCCTGGGTTCGAATCCCGGTAAGGGCAATTTTTTGTGTAATGTATGAGCACGAATATTTTTTTCTGAGTCTTTAATGTTTTCAATGTATTTAAGTAGGTACAGTCACGAGCTTTAATTTAGGGCCCATTTCCTTCAAATGTTGTTAGAACATTCACAATGCAATAGGTTCGAAAATTTCAGTTCAATAATAGCGGTGAAGTGTCAAGATAAGACAATTAAATGTCTTATCGAATGGGTCCTTGAATTGATACGATAACCTCTTTGCAAAAAGCTTACCTATATCATTACGGTTTTTTAATTAAGAACATGCGTCAGTGTCAGACAAGAAAATTGAGAAAACTGACATTTTGACGGAATATAATTTGCAAATAACAAATATGGCCGGAGAGGACAGGGCCAAAAAGACGAGTGACAATTACTCGAAAAAAATCGGAAACGATCGTTTTGCCCGGTTGCCCCTAGACACGTGTAAACGTAAGTTGTCTATGGCAAACTTTATGACACTACATAAAAATATTAGCTCTAAACGTCTTCAGTTTGCTAAACGATATTCCACCTTAGGCGGGTTCCAAATTAAAGCTCGTGACTGTACCTACTTACTCGTATTTATCTATTTATAATGTATGTCTAGCCTAGTTCGGTTTGTATAAGATTGTCTCCAGCTAATATTTAATTACATTGAATATAATGAACTTATGAAGCCAACAAATAACGATTAAAACTATCAAAAAGGAAGTGATAATCACGGTGCATATATATTATTGCGGCTTTGTAAATGATTAAATGGGTTTGAATAAAAGTATTGTAACATTTTATGTGAGCGGCTGCTTATAAAAGTTGAAGATTACGATAGATCAATTTAAAATAAACCTTTTTAATTATTAAATGTAGTTACTCTAAAATGCCTCGGAGCCGAGATATTTAAGTGTTTAGTTTTTTTTTAATATAGGTATAAGCCGATTTATCAATGTACGAACTACGAACACACTCATTCTTTCATTTCATCATGTATCATCATCAAGAAAACTGCCGAAAGAGAAACTTTTTCTAGGTTTCTACCCCATCCTAGATCGGGTTTGCGCCACCCGCATCCAGCAGACCCCGGTGACCTTTATCACCTCGTCAGTCCACTTTGTGGGGGGGGGGCTACCAACGCTGCGCCTCGTTGTACGTGTTCACCACTCGAGAACATTTCCGCCCCAATGGCCTTCGGTTCTACGTGCACTGTGTCCCACCCACTGTCACTTACGTTTAGCGATTGCGACGTATAGCGTCATTTCTGATGTGACCATATAGAAAAACTCCCAGAAGCTACCTAAAGAGTAATGAAGAGAACTGCCTCGTCATTACTCTTTCGGTGACTTTGAGGCTTCTCATGAGCCCCAAAGTAAGCGACCACGTTTCAGTACCATACGTCATCACAGGCAATACACATTGTTCAAAGACTATCGTCCTGAGACACTGCTCAATAATGGATGAAAATATGTCCCGTAGCTTCCTGCAGAACACTGCCTATCAGCCGAGTTGAATTCGACGATTTCGACGTTTGACCTCTTTCTCGAGTTTGACCTTTTTCTGAGTACAGTAATAGGATTGTAATGGGAGTTGGTACCTACTAGATAGGCATTTGACATTATCTTTCTCTCTTGGCTTATCTATGTTCATTCTTAGACCAACGATTGGAGCCTTTACTGAGGTCATCGCGCATCGTACTCAAGTTCTCCATGGTGTTAGCCAAGACTTCTAAGCACAGAAAGTGGACCTGGATGAGTCCCGATGTTACAACTAAAAACAAGATTGACTTCATCATGTCGACAAGGAAGCATATATTAAAAGATGTATTTAATCAATGCGGTTAAACCGGAAGTCATCATATGTCAAGCAAGAGTGCGCTCGATTGACAAAACTCTGCTTAGCTTAAGCATGTCAGCTGAAGCTTCAGCTACGCTCCTTCCAGCACTTATCCAAATTCAAAGCCCCGAGAGTTTTCAACTGGACCTACAAAACCATTCCGATTGCCTAGGTGGCAATTTGGATGAATTCATCGAAGAGATTGTGGAAGTTGTCCGTGTATCTGGGTCTGCTCTTGAAGGCCCAAAGGACCAACATCATCATCATATCAGCCGAAAGACGTCCACTGCTGGACATAGGCCTACCCCAAAGAGTTTCAAAGTGACCGGCCCTGCGCCACCCGCATCCAGCGGACTCCCGCCACACAACCAACATAAATGAAAGTAAAAGAACGCCATGTGCCCATTAAAAACACATTTGACGCGCAATCTTAAGACCTGATTGGATCACAAACAAGTACAAACATTTCGCTATGTGCCAAAAATTACATATCGGGCGCAAATACTTTATTGTTATGATGATAAAATCAAACAAAATTATCGCTATCTGTCGAAAACTACGTAACGAGCGCAATAATTTAATTCTTGTTAGATAACGAATGTAGATATGTGATTTAGGTTACTAAGCGATTAATGTAAGGACAACTAATATAGGAACATCACATACCGACATTTTCATAACTCTGAAAATAGTGATCATAGCATTTCCGGTGTTTTTGGAGCATATGCATTGGAAAATAAGGTTCAAAATGGCTTGAAAATCCAAAAATCTATAAAAATCACATAGCGACTTTTGTACACGCAGCGACGTAAGTCATCTGTGGTCTTCGTCATCAATTCCACTTCACCAAAATTACGATTTCCGAGGACACGAGTTCCAAAGTAGAAAATACCGAAATCACTACACGCGTGCCTTTAAAATTTGAAGGTTGCCCTCAATTTCCCTGGGATCCCATCATCAGATCCTGACTTGGTGACAATGGGACCACCTCAGGAGTATAATCATTTGAAAAAAAAAATTGGAAATCGGTCAATTTGACAATATTTCAAAATATGTAATGATGCCTAATTCGAAAACCATTTCGGTAATAATGTTACCTGAACGTAATAAAGTAGTTTTCAGATTTCATTTCTCACCCGTTTTTAAGAAAATCGCGAAATTGTATAAATGTAGTGTGACGTCAATATTACGACTGTCATATGAAAGTTGTGCAAGCTGCCATACAGAGCCGTAACTTTGACGTCATCATTCGCTACTTTTCAATTTGATATTTCTGAATGAAAATTACAATTTAGGGAAAAATAAAAAAACACGTGTCGCTTAAAAAAACATTTTCTAACGAAATAAATCATAAAATTTCCTACTTAAAAAAATTAAATGTTGTCAATTGACGGAGAAATCGGCGATCATACATTACATCTTTGAAAAGTTCCATAAGTCATCTGTAGTCTTCATCATCAGTTTCACTTAACCAAAATTGTGATTTCCGAGGGTAAATACACGAGTGATAAAAGAAAATACTGAAATTGAAGATTGTGGCAAGATTTTATTATTTTGTATGTTTGCCACCCAAGATAATTAAATGTTTATCGAGGCATAACATATTATTCAGTGTACTTATCTAAAATGTTGTTGTAGTCTAATTCAACATAATAATCAAGTGCTAAAATACGTAAGTAACTACTTAAATGCGCTGCCTTTTTATAATAAGAAAATATGATACCATTAATATTCGATCATTAAATTAAACTGAGCAGATTACTGAATCTGGACATCAAATTGTCACGTGTTTGTATATGAATGGTGGAATAAAAACCTGATTACTAAATCAATAAAAGCAGATAAACTTATCTGGTCATTAAATTTATATATATATATATATACAGAATTGCAGATCATCAAGTAAAGAGCAGCAGATTGAATGTGGACATTAAATTGTAACGTGTTAATTACTTTTGAATTAACAAAACCTAATTACTGAATCAGTTAAAGCAGATAAACTTATCTGGTCATTAAATTGACATAACAGACTAATTCTGAAAGAAGCAGATTACCGAATCTGGACATAACATTGTCACGTGTTAATTACTTTTGAATTAACAAAACCTGATTACTGAATCAGTAAAAGCAGGTAAACTTATTTGGTCATTAAATTGACATAACAGACTAATTCTGAAAGAAGCAGATTACCGAATCTGGACATAAAATTGTCACGTGGTAATTACTTTTGAATTAACAAAATCTGATTACTGAATCAGTAAAAGCAGATAAACTTATCTGGTCATTAAATTGACATAACAGAATAATTCTGAAAGAAGCAGATTACCGAATCTGGACATTAAATTGTCACGTGTTCATTACTTTTGAATTAACAAAACCTGATTACTGAATCAGTAAAAGCAGATTAACTTATCTGGTCATTAAATTTATATATATATATATATATACAGAATTGCAGATCATCAAGTAAAGAGCAGCAGATTGAATGTGGACATTAAATTGTAACGTGTTAATTACTTTTGAATTAACAAAACCTGATTACTGAATCAGTTAAAGCAGATAAACTTATCTGGTCATTAAATTGACATAACAGACTGATTCTCATAGAAGCAGATTACCGAATCTGGACATAACATTGTCACGTGTTAATTACTTTTGAATTAACAAAACCTGATTACTGAATCAGTAAAAGCAGGTAAACTTATCTGGTCATTAAATTGACATTACAGACTAATTCTGAAAGAAGCAGATTACCGAATCTGGACATAAAATTGTCACGTGGTAATTACTTTTGAATTAACAAAATCTGATTACTGAATCAGTAAAAGCAGATAAACTTATCTGGTCATTAAATTGACATAACAGAATAATTCTGAAAAAAGCAGATTACCTAATCTGGACATTAAATTGTCACGTGTTCATTACTTTTGAATTAACAAAACCTGATTACTGAATCAGTAAAAGCAGATTAACTTATCTGGTCATTAAATTGACATAACGGGCTTATTTTGAAAGTAGCAGATAACCGAATCTGGCAGACAAATATTCCGCTTGGTAAATCCATTTGAGCAGAATACCTGACAATTAAATTGTCATAAACAGATGGCTGTTAAGTTATCTGATTATTTAATGGATTGATTGACTCCAAAACATGTCACATCAAATTGCACAAGGTGCAAATAAAAAAAATAAAAAAAATGTGGTGGGTCGATGCACACCAAATTGCACAAAGTGCAAGTGAGCACAAATGTGGTGCTTAAATGCACACCCAATTGCACGAGGTGCAAGTGGGCACAAATGTGGTGCTTAAATGCACATCAAAGACTAATTGGACAAAATGAAAGAGAGCACAGTGTGTCAAGGAGATGCAAATATGCCAAAGTGCATTGAGTAATAAAACGTATAATTACACGAATCATTTTCTGTTCCATGTCTGTGGGGTAATGACCAAAGACGGGAACATAATGATAGAATATAGGTGTTACATTAACGTTACCTACTACATACTATAAAGAAACATCTATTTGCATAAGTTATTGTTATTGATATCTTTATGGATTTTAATTAACACCCAGAATAATAATAATTGAATTTGAAAATTTAATCGTATGATAATTTAAATATTGCTTATTATTTTTTTTTTTTAATTTACTTAAAAAACTGACGGTATTATACAGGCTCCTAAAATTTACTATGTGTAATTTTAAGTGAATTTGTACCGTGTGAATAGATGAATAATTTATAATGATCTAAATAGTAATTCTCCCCACATATCACGTAAGCACTACATTTCCGGTTATCCATTGATTAAGGGTAATGCATAGACGAATATATTTGGACATAAATTATTCGAGTATGATACAAATAATAAATCAAAATCACCAGCATTCACTAAGAGTATACCTATATATGCGACGCGACACAGTGATCACATTCGTTGAGCCAGCTGCTCGATGGTGTAACGCAGTTGAGTTGCCCTGAACATACGTTCGAAAAGCGACAGCGATGACCTCTCGGTTCACAAAGTGAGGTCTTGGAACTACTTGCATTATAAAACTGATATGGTCACTACCTATAGGGTTAAACATAATATAACATATGGTTGTCGACACTTTATAAAAGGAACATTATCAAGTGCAAGTAATACTTGTGATGACTGATTAATTAATAACTTGTTGTTACGGTCCATACAAAACATACCTTTCACATTATCAAGGAAGTTATTATGGCATTTACATTAATTTACTATGAGGAAGATTAGTTCTGTGTTGTGCATGTGTCGTCCGAGTAATTGAGGGATTCTATCACAAAGTACGGATGTTGACTTGGAAAGTAGTAGAGTATTACAAACAAATTACGAGATTGGGCAGTAATGGATATATCTGGACTAAGCATCCACGTAAGGTTTCTGACTCAGCATGTGACTTCACAATAAAGGACTATACCTAAACATATTATGTATCAAAGTAGTTTGATCATGTAGATCATCACGATTTCCATCCAGTTTTGCCGTACTGATGTGGAGCTTTGCAAGTATCTATCTATAAATTAGATGATAGTAAAATGATAAAGTAAGTACCTACATAGTACCGGTAAAACAAAAGGACTTGAAGGTGGGCAGTGAAATAAAGTTTCCTGGTTATGGAGTTCAACATATAGTGAAAAGAGTGTTCCATTGGTGGGCGGAGAAGTGGCACATATTTGAAAAGAAATGTGCCAAGCATGGACAAGAATTAAATAACACTTCCTAACAGATTGTGGATTCCCAAGCGGGAAAAAAGGGAACTGATGTAATGGATACCTGAAGCGTATTTTATGGAACATGAAGATAAAATATATATATATTTATATATCGATAACCCTTTCTCAATCAGATACCTTTTGGCTGTTATAGAATAGGGAACATGCTAAAGTAAGTCATGTGTAAAATGTAAAGTACTTTATATTTCAGTAACATATCTGGATACTTCATCGCGTCAACGTTATGTGCCAATTAATGGTGGCAAAAATTGATGAGAATATGTTAATAAATACCAAGTCCACAAATTACTATTAGTTGAATACGAAAATGTAATAAACAACTTTTATAATCAATATTGATTATTGCCTTATCATTCTAGCTGGTAGTTAACTGGTACTGTGCCTAGTTTGAAATGGATATGGGTATTTAGGGCAGTCGATATCTTTCGAAAAGGTACTATCTGACAGCGTACAATTGGAAGAAAGCCAAATCTGGAAACTGATAACAGACTGGTGCAAGAGTCGATAAGTAGAGTCGAAATGTAGAGTCGATATGTAGAGTCGATATGTAGAGACTATATGTAGAGTCTATATGTAGAGTCAATATGTAGTCGATATGTAGAGTCGATATGTATAGTCGATACGTATAGTCAATATGTAGAGTCGATATGTAGAGTCGATATGTAGAGCCTGATATATGAGGAGTCTCCAAACCACGAGTTAAAATTTAACCAGTACACAAGTGTGCCTAATTCAGTCATGTATGGCATTGTGTTGTTCAATTTATGTTGATATTTATGTGTATAGAACAGAGGCTAAGTATAAATACCTACTATATTCGTTGCACGTTCCTTCGAAGCGCTAACGGAATCTACTATATGTAACGATGTGTCAAAAAAGGTGTGTGGCATACCTCTGTAAAATAAATACAGCCTGCTAAAAGTTGGAAATGGAAAATAATATTTACATCAAATACCACAGGTAAAACTCTGGTGGCGGTGTAACTGATTCCTCTAATTAAAACTTCCCTGCATACTATTGGGGGTAATAGTATATCGGACATTGAAATGCATCATGTTAGCATTATTGATGTTTTATGACTTCTATGAGTTAGGTACCTACCTTACATGAATGTACATTAAAATACATGTGTGATCTAGCGGGAAAAGTAAATAAACAGGTTTTCCTCAGTAGGATTGTAATTTTATAATATCGGAATAATGTAATTTATACATTTTATAATAAACCGACATACAGTTTCTTACGCTGGGTTTTCTCGTGACTGAGGTTCATTTTTAGAAACAGTGGTAATTACGGGTGTATAAGTGCATAACATTATTAACCCTGGGTTAAAAAAAAATGAACAAATAAAACAAGCTTAGGTTGGACTAAGTACGAGATAGGCACTCGCACTATTGAAAAGAGGATAGGTGGTGATACTGGTGATGTCTAAGTCCGAAATGATAGTACTGGACAAATATATCGGAGAAATGTCCTGCCTATGAAAAAGGGTGAAGGTCAATGGAAAGTTTGTAATCAAGAGACTAGAGAACGAGAGGATTCAAATACTCGTATGCAGGAATAAAGTAAAATTCATTCACTAGTAAAATGTATTAATACGTAATAAATAAACATGATTCTATACTTAAATAGATAATTTAATTTACATAAATAGATTACATTAATAGGTTTCCTTTTCATTAAAACAAGAAAGGAGTGTAGTGTATCTGTGCTTATCTAGTGCGCATACGTCACGATGACGGCAGTGATGGTCCAACCGTTGCCGGGAGTGGTGGTGCGCTTGCTAGCCAAGCTATACAGATATACCTTTAGAATCGGCAAATAAGTGAATACTACAGATCCCATCATCAGATCCTAAATTGGTGACAGTGGGATCACCTCGGGAGTATACTCTTTCGGATAAAATAAGAATTTTGGAAATCGGTCCACAATTGACGGAGAAATCGGCGACCATACAATAAAAAAAATATATACATATATACAGTGGAACATTTATAACCTCCTCCTTTTTTTAAGTCGGTTAATAAGGTCAAATTATGACTGTAATATCGTTATTAATATTTAATAGTCTGATGGAAATCCACATCGAGCAGAAAAGCCTTATAAGAAGTAAAGACATACATACATATAATAGGTACACGCAATAAATACAGCGTGGAAATCCAATACGAGCAAAGAATTCAACCAGACAGAGGGTTTAGTAGCGTAAACATTAATTAACGGGACTTTTTAAGTTACACTTAACTAAACACTATAATTATTTTTTGAAAAAATTCCGAGCAGGAATGTTAACGCAAATGACTTTTGGTGGTGACAAGTATCTAACTGTCAAGTGTCAACGAGCCTTAACTTGAACATGTTTCTTGTTGAAGTTGTTTATGAGTTTATTTAAGTTTTTGTTCATTGTCTTATATCGTTACCGCATGTTTTAAATTTCGCATAAAGTGTGTATAAATATCTTTAGTTATGTTATGTATTTTGTAGGTACCACATAAGTGATTTGGTGTAATACTGTTAACCTATGTGTGAATTAATAAAAATTCTTAATTCTTAATTTAACGTTATATTGCGGGGTGAATTATTTTGTATGGTTAACTTTTTACTTGTAATTTTAGACAAAAATTATCTTAATACGCTTCTTAGGTTGTTTCGACGCTGTGTACGAGTAAACTGTGCGTATCTCTAATGAAACTAGTAAAAAAATCAGATATGCCATTTATAGAATTTAAGAGCAGGCTTAAACGTTTCTTTCAATGTAACCCATTTTACACACTCAATGAATTTACAGAAAAAATGAAACAATAGATATCCATTTTTTATTGTTATACATACATATCGTATCGTATTCAATCTTTACATTAGACTTGCAAACTTATCATTATTGTTATCCTATTTTATAAGTGCATGATTAAATTAAGAGAAAAGTATTATGTATCATGACTTGCTAGATGTAACGTTATTTTGTTACTTGGCCAAATAAATTGCGTTAATCTATGTCGTATGGATAGTGATTAAAATGAGGTCCTTTAAAAGTTTAAATGAAGCTAATAATAAAAGTTTAAAGTTATAGAGTTCCATAGTGAATATCATTATTTTATTTTTGATTTGAACATAATTATCAACATTGTCATTATTTCTACCTACCTACCTACCTACTTACGTACAAAATGGCATTGAGTAACAATTTCACGATTTTGGTTTGTACCTAGAACACCCATATCACAGCTTGCAAATTCTGTTTTGATAGTAATTTACTCAGCTCTTTATTGTCATACCTATCACCTAAAATTATTGACATTTGCGTCACATGTTAATTTCGTACAGACTCATTTATTTCGAATTTATAATTGTTGTTTAAAAATGATATTTGCGTATAACATAGAACGCGCTCCATGTATAGATTGTCACATTGCCATATCTATCCGCAAAACTATTGGAACCATTGCCACATTGCATTTTTCACATAATATTACTTTGATTTCAATACGCTTAACTCAATCATATGAATATTCTGTGCCTCCGTATTCACTGTACTCAATTGACACTTCAAATATATGTATGTATCTCAGACATCTCAGTATACTGCCAGTTAACCGAAGCTGTAGCAAAATGATTTCCCAGTATACCTACAGGTTTTTGCACACATCCTTTGTAATATCATATATTTTTTTTAATGGCTAAGAGGTTAAACTTGAAATTAGGGTTTCTGAATGCGGGCTCTCTAGGGACCAATCACAATGAATTTATTATTGCAGTGCAACAACGCAATATAGATATACTAGCCATAAATGAAACTTGGCTTCGGGAGGGGGAGGAGGGGAGGGCGCCGGTGGTGCCGAATTACCGCCTGCGCCACGTCCCGCGGCCGCGCGCCATGCGCGCGCGCGGCGGTGGCGTTGGCTTCTATGTTAGAAACGGCGTAAATGCGCGACGCTACGCCCACCCCCCCGACTCTAGGGTAGAACAAATGTGGCTTAAGCTCTCAAATAACGGTATGACTTTACTAATTGGAACAGCATATCGACCGCCATGGTTAGATATATTATTAGAAACCATTTCCTCCTTTTCTAATTACGACCATATTCTGTTAATGGGGGATTTCAATATTAACTTATTACATACTGATATCAATACCATCAAGTTTAACTCTTTTTTAACTTATTTTGATCTAAAACAACACGTTAATGAGCCCACCCACTTTACGAACCACAGTAGTACACTAATAGATTTGATTTGTAGTAACATTGTATTTCAAAATACTCTAGTAGACTACATACCTACTCTTGGTCATCATGCATTGCTGTCATGCGAGTTAAAAATAAAACGTTTTAAACCAGTGTCGAAAATGGTATTGTTTAGGCCACTAAAAGATATTAACTTGACCCAATTTAATCAATCAACCGAAATTATCCAATGGGAAAATATAGCATCACTATCAACTGTAAATGACATGGTCAATACGTTTAATCGCATAGTTTTAACATTATTTGACATATATGCACCTCAGAAACAGGTCACTATCAAAGAAAGGAATTATCCTTGGATAACTTACACTATTAAAGAAATGATGCGTCTGCGTGATGAGGCTCACAACAGGTTCAAAACAACTGGTTCCGACGAGCACAAGAAATACTATAATGACCTAAAGAGTTGTGTCAAGAAAGCATTGTATCACGAAACACGAGCATACTTCAATCAACATATCAACCGCAACGCGAACAATTCTCGAGCTCTTTGGAACAATCTTAAGCGTACTGTCAAAATAACACAAAACCCGCACAATTCGGAAATACCTGCACACTTGCGTGACCCAGACATTATAAACTCACATTTTCTTGAAATTGCAGGTAATCTTTCAGCTCCACAACCGTACCACACTCATTTTGAAAATAACCGCTTCCATGCTGCATCGTTTAAATTAGAACCAATAGGTCAAAACTCTGTCCTTAAAATAATTAAATCACTAAAGTCTGCTGCTCTGGGCGGTGATGGTATCTCCTTAGACATGCTTCTTCTTACTCTTCCTCATTCTCTTGGCGCAATTACTGCAATTGTTAATAAGTCAATTACATCCTCAATATTTCCTGATGCCTGGAAGCTGGCAATGGTTACTCCACTCCCTAAAAAAAACAACATCACGGGTTTTAAAGACTTACGACCTATAAGCATTCTCCCTTGTATATCAAAAATACTCGAACGTGTTGTGCACACACAGTTATCAGCTTTTCTTGAAAAAAATAAAGTCCTTCCTGCTTTGCAATCCGGTTTCCGCAAGTCACATAGCACAACGACAGCCCTCCTCGATGTAGTTGACAATATACTGTCTGCTCAAGACATGGGTCAGGGTACCTTAATGGCACTGCTTGATTTCTCTCGCGCTTTTGATGCCATAAACACAAAATTACTGTTGTCTAAAATGAGTTACTACGGCTTTGAGACAGATGCAATTGCGTGGTTTTCAAGCTATCTGAGTGACCGCACTCAAGTTGTCCAGCTGCAGGATGACAATGGTCTATATATAAAGTCTAAACCATCTGCAGTATCCAGAGGAGTGCCGCAGGGCTCCATTTTGGGCCCACTCATTTTTATTATGTATACTGCAGATGTCCGTGATGTAATAAAACATTGTCATTTCCACTTATATGCCGACGATATACAAGTTTATGTCTCATGTTATCCCTCTGATACTAGTCAAGCTGTTGCTCATTTAAATGAAGATCTAGAAAATATTACAGCTTGGTCAGAGTCAAATTGCCTAGTATTAAATCCTAGTAAAACCAAATATATGTTGTTCGGATCTAAAAATCAAATAAAACTGATAGATAGTCATAATCCAGTTGTTTCTGTAATGGGCGATCAGGTGGAGCGTATATCAGAGTCGCGTAATTTAGGCATCATAATGGATGAGGCTCTGCGTTTTGAGAGTTACATATCGGAAGTTGCCAGAACCTCATTTTATAGACTAAAGATACTTTACCGAATCCGAGAGTTCATCAGCGTAGATTTACGCATCAAGCTATGTGATTCCTTGGTTCTCTCGAGGTTCAATTATGCCGATGTTGTATACGGTCCACGACTGTTAGCACGCACTGATCGCATTGTGCAACGAGTACAAAACGCATGTGCGCGGTACTGCTTCGGAATTCCTCCTCGAACACATGTGACTCCCTACTTAAATTCGGCAGGCATCCTCAAAATGGCATTTCGAAGAGAGCTTCACTTGTTATTCTTGTTGTTCGGCATCTTAAAAACTTCAGTACCCGAGTATTTGTTTAAAAAGGTCACTTGGCGTAAAAATAGTTCCACAGTGTATGGCCTTAGATCAATCAGCCAAAATTTCATAATTCCTCATCACCACACCACCGCTTTTCGGGGTAGTTTTAAGTACACAGCAACCAAGTGTTGGAATAATATACCTCCACCTCTCAAAAATATTAATTGTCTGAGCAGTTTTAAATTAAAATTAAAACGACACCTCCTCCAGATACAAAAAACTCTACCCTTGGGCGGTCGAGTCTTGGCCTCGTATCTTTGATGCTTACTATATACTATATACGTGTCATTTCAAATTGTTTATTATTTTATTTCATATTTTTTATATACTTGCTTACTTAACATACATATTTATACAAGTACAACCAAACCACAGTCATTACATAATTTAAAATATACACAACATTACTCACATTCCAATAAGATATTCATTCCCTTCCGACAATATTAATTAGAATTAAAACTTATTATATGTAAGGGTCTGACTGAAAATCAGCGTTGCAGTGTAGGTACTCAGTAGGTACTCACTGCAACAGTATGCTGAGTCTAGCCCCTTTTTGGCATCACAACATGTAAATGCCTCGTACGATATTGTTTGAGTGTGTCTGTCTATTCCTAAGTCTAATTTGTACACTGTTCCTTTTGTATAAAATGTGATGTTGAATAAAGTTTTTCTATGTCTATGTCTATGTCTAGTTATCAGAAAACAAATAATACTTACACTTTTAAAAACTAACTCGCCTTGAAGAATTTATTTTAAGAAAATAACAAATATTATATAATTATTGTAGCTAACAAATTTAACAAATTAACTCGCCTTTGATTTATTACACTTTTTAAAAGCCATTTATATAACAAATCGTGACCCTACAGCAAATACATTTTTTCGAGATACAAAAACTAGTTTTACAGTTCAGACATTGGTTATATTATTAGACTTACGACAACAGGTCTGACGGTCAAAAGGTTTGGAATTTTGTACAATACGTAATTTTGTCATTGAGATCAAATCAAGTGGTAAAGATATTTGAAACAAAGGACATTTTTTTCCAAAATCTTAATTTTTTTTTGGCGTAATGGACAACTACTATTTAAGTAAGCATTATGTCTTTTATCCAGTTAAGGATGACTCACGCTATAACGGGCCGTGTCCGGCCCGGGCCGTTTTCTAAGAAAAACGACGGCGTTTTTGCGCGGCTGAGCCATACCCAAGACCAGCCGAGCCACGGCCGGACCGTGCCGACACCGAGCCGCTTTCGAGCCTCGGCTGTGCATCGTCCGGGCTTGGATATGGCTCGGCCGCGCAAAAACGCCGTCGTTTTTCTTAGAAAACGGCCCGGGCCGGACACGGCCCGTTATAGCGTGAGTCATCCTTTATTCGATATAAAATACCTCAGAAAACTAAAAATTCATCACTAACCTCGATATTATTATGTCAAGAAACAAAAAAGTTAGATTTTTTTTTCTCAAATCATAACGGTTTTTGTGCTCTCCTGAAAACTAGCCATTTATCCGTTACGCCCTTTGTATGAGCCAGTTAGCCCGTACACTTAGATGTTGAGTTGGAGTGCGTTGAGAGAACGGAGAAGTTAAGTTATAGTTATTTTATTTATTTATTTTTATTTATTAGAAGACTAACAGCTTTTAACATACAATATAGGCTTTTAACTGATTTATTACTTGTAAGGTACAAAAAGTTAGATTAATTAGCCGTTCCTTCAGTTGATGCTTATCGTATGCGAGTTATATTTGCACTAATCTAATTTACTTTATAATGTCATGTAGCGCGGCCTAAAGTAGGTCGCAACGTAAAGGAAAAATGTACAGTAGTGAGACTACACCCTTTGAGCCTAATAATAATAATAATTCGGTGTACTCCTTGCATTTCATTAAATTGTCAAAAGGGCCTCTACGTGTTGGCTCAGTTGGTACTTTGTAGGTACCTAGCCCCACGCACGCCTCCCAAAGGTCCGGGACATCATTGTCCCGTGAGCGGGAAAGACATACATAATAATAATTTTATAATGATTTTATATGTTGTATGTATAGTTTTATATTTTACTTTTTATAATGTTATTGAAATGAAAACATTACACTCCTTTTCGTTGGGCAGTCGTGTAAAAACTAACAGAGGAATTATAAATAAAAAGAATATTAATAATACAGCCGTTTATTCAGACACAATATATATATGTAAGTGTTCTGTTATAGAGCTTAATCGTAGATTTGGCTTTTCTTCCATTTCTGCGTGCTCGTTTGCCAAGTGGCAAAGGCCTCCTCCAAACTGCTCCATTCTGGCCTCTCTTTGGCCACTGTGCCACATGTCTTTCCCGCTACCTGTCTGATGCCATCGTCCCATCGTTTAATTGGCCTTCATCTCTTTCTTTTCTCTACTCCTTACCATGTGGACTGCCCATTTCCATTTTTGCATCCTTATATTTAAGGTTAAATCATGCTTTGGTCTTATACCTAATGCTAGAGTTTCTTATTTTGTCCAGTCTTTTTGCTCCTATCATGCATCTTTCCATTGAGCGTTGGCATAATGTTGAGTTTGTCAGTTGTGCATCTTCTTAAGGCCCATGTTTCGCTCCCATATATTAAGACTGGTAGAATGCATGTGTTGAACAATTTACTTTTTGTTGATATGTGGAGATACTTGTCTTTCATCACCTCTTTCAAACTCCAGTATTTCTTCCAACCATTCGCTATGCTACTTTCTATTTCCTTGCTTTTGGTGTCATTTGGTGCCATTAACTGGCCAAAGTAAATGTATTCTTCCACATAATAAATTTGTGATTCTCCTATTAGGATTGGGTTTTTATTGCCAATTTTTGCTTTTTCAGGGTTAAGTTTCAACCCAACCTTTTCACTCTCTGATGCTAGTTCGTTCACCAACTTGTTTAGATCTTGTGGCGTTTTTGCAAACAACACAATGTCATCAGCAAAACGTAAGTGAGTTAGTGTGCGACCATGTATGTTTAGTCCTAAATTTTCCCATTGAAGGTTTCTAAAGATCATTTCTAATACAGTTAGAAAAAGTTTTGGGGAGAGGGGGTCACCTTGTCTCACGCCTTTTTCTATCTTGAAAACTTAGCCTTTCTTTTCCAGTTGAATGCATGCTGAGCTGTTTTTGTAAATGTTCTTTATTGTTCTTATGTATTTATGTTCTATCCCTTGTTCACTTAATGCATCCCAGATTTTCGTGTGTACGAGTATTAGTGAGTCAAATGCTTTGCTATAATCTTTAAATGCTGTATAGTATGTTTTTCTAAAATCTGTCTAACTACATGAATATGGTTCAATACAGAGTAGTCTTTCCGGAAGCCTGCCTGTTGTATAGGCTGCTGTTCATCTAATTTCCTTTCTATTCGTTTAAGTATATACTTTGCAAATATTTTGTAAATATTGGACATTAAACTTATCGGACGATAGTTTCCGATATCCCAATGGTTACCTTTTTTAAATAATAAAATGATGTTCGATTTAGTCCATTGTTCTGGGATGGTTTCCTCCTCGATAACTTCATTGAATATTTCTGTGAGTATATGTACCACTACGGATTTTGATCGTTTCAGGATTTCGTTACTAATACCATCTGGTCCTGGGGCTTTATTATTTTTTTGCGAATCTATGGCCATTCTTGTTTCTTCCTGTAAGATTTATGTTAGGTACGTTTTTGCTGTCTGTCAGGACTGTTTCGTTGTCAGCATTGTTATTTTTTGAGCTTACGATAGTAGACAGACCTCAAAAATATAGCTCGGCCGTCCTCCAGATTTATGTCTGTAATTGCCACGACTCCATATAAAATGTTCCTAAATGGTCGTGGAAATTAGACTCAACCGCAGACAAAACATTTTGGTCCCACACTAGGCTAGGACTATCCCGTGGAAACCAAGACAAATATAAATTAACAGTCCATGCGGCTTAGAATGAAAACAAGACAAAACAAAGAGAAAAAAAAATGAGAATTTAATAACTATTGATTAATTAACTATACTAAGGGTGCTTGTAGTAGGACAGTGCGTATTATGTGCATGAAAGAATGTCGGTGATGTGTGTGTATGTGTGAGTGTGTAGTGTATGTAATGTATGTGAGTGTATGTTATGATATTACTTTAATGATTGTTTCCGATTGTTCGTAGTTCTAAGATAACAACATAGTTTGGATTTTGTTTTTTTGCCTCTAGGACGCTGCTTCTGCTAAGTAGAAATGTATGAAATCGCAAAGCAAATTTATTTTTAAGTAAAGGAGTAGGCACTTGGAGGATTCTTTTGTTTGTCATATCATTATATGACTTAAAAAACCGGCCAAGTGCGAGTCGGACTCGCGCACGAAGGGTTCCGTACCATTATCTATAAATATTTATTTAATTCTGTTTTTTAGTATTTGTTGTTATAGCGGCAACATAAATACATCAACTGTGAAAATTTCAACTGTGTTTTCTGTCATGGATCATGAGATACAGCCTGGTGACAGACAGACAGACAGACGGACAGCGGAGTCTTAGTAATAGGGTCCCGTTATACTCTTTGAGTATGGAATCCAAAAAAAACTACGGTAGCCTAGTGGTTCAGACATGCGGCTGTCAAGCGGCGGTCGTGGATCGAATCCCGGCTCGTACCAATCTGTTTTTCGGATCTTATGTAGGAAAATATCGTGAGGGAACCGGTTTTATCTCAATAAGGTCTAGTTTTCCCCTTGGGTTGAAAGGTCGGAGGGCAGTCGCTTTCGTAAAACTAGTGCCTATGCCAGATCTTGGAATAAGGTGTCAAAGCGGACCTCGGGTTCCTTTAGGGCACAATTGGGATTAATGCTAGGAGGATGATGACTTGATGAGTAACAAAACTTGTCAAGATATAAAGTGTAATTATAAGTGAGATTCAACCACCTAAACTGTGTTCTTTTAATACATCAAATATGGCAAGGTTAATATGCGTCGTTGGCAGACCGGCAGAGGAATTAAATACAAGGACAGGTAACGTTGCAGATCAAATAACGAAACAGTGAAATTCAGTTAAATAATTACTTTTAATCAGGACACAACTTAGTAATTTTCACGCAGCAGTTCAATGGTAGACACTATAAATCTAACCCATGGAATACGGCGGTGCCGAATTGGTAGCCACGTAGTACAGTCCATAGTTCCTGAAAGCATGGGAAAATATGTATATAAATTACTTGCTTTCAAATTCGCAAATTGAGGATAGGCGTACAGCTTGCCTAATGGTAAGAAGACGCCGCGACTGCAGAAGAATTATATGCGCTTTGCCGTCTCTTTACTAACACAGCAGATCTGCTTGGTCATATATAACACAGCAGATCTGCTGTCTTTCCGGAAGCCTGCCTGTTGTATAGGCTGCTGTTCATCTAATTTCCTTTCTATTCGTTTAAGTATATACTTTGCAAATATTTTGTAAATATTGGACATTAAACTTATCGGACGATAGTTTCCGATATCCCAATGGTTACCTTTTTTAAATAATAAAATGATGTTCGATTTAGTCCATTGTTCTGGGATGGTTTCCTCCTCGATAACTTCATTGAATATTTCTGTGAGTATATGTACCACTACGGATTTTGATCGTTTCAGGATTTCGTTACTAATACCATCTGGTCCTGGGGCTTTATTATTTTTTTGCGAATCTATGGCCATTCTTGTTTCTTCCTGTAAGATTTATGTTAGGTACGTTTTTGCTGTCTGTCAGGACTGTTTCGTTGTCAGCATTGTTATTTTTTGAGCTTACGATAGTAGACAGACCTCAAAAATATAGCTCGGCCGTCCTCCAGATTTATGTCTGTAATTGCCACGACTCCATATAAAATGTTCCTAAATGGTCGTGGAAATTAGACTCAACCGCAGACAAAACATTTTGGTCCCACACTAGGCTAGGACTATCCCGTGGAAACCAAGACAAATATAAATTAACAGTCCATGCGGCTTAGAATGAAAACAAGACAAAACAAAGAGAAAAAAAAATGAGAATTTAATAACTATTGATTAATTAACTATACTAAGGGTGCTTGTAGTAGGACAGTGCGTATTATGTGCATGAAAGAATGTCGGTGATGTGTGTGTATGTGTGAGTGTGTAGTGTATGTAATGTATGTGAGTGTATGTTATGATATTACTTTAATGATTGTTTCCGATTGTTCGTAGTTCTAAGATAACAACATAGTTTGGATTTTGTTTTTTTGCCTCTAGGACGCTGCTTCTGCTAAGTAGAAATGTATGAAATCGCAAAGCAAATTTATTTTTAAGTAAAGGAGTAGGCACTTGGAGGATTCTTTTGTTTGTCATATCATTATATGACTTAAAAAACCGGCCAAGTGCGAGTCGGACTCGCGCACGAAGGGTTCCGTACCATTATCTATAAATATTTATTTAATTCTGTTTTTTAGTATTTGTTGTTATAGCGGCAACATAAATACATCAACTGTGAAAATTTCAACTGTGTTTTCTGTCATGGATCATGAGATACAGCCTGGTGACAGACAGACAGACAGACGGACAGCGGAGTCTTAGTAATAGGGTCCCGTTATACTCTTTGAGTATGGAATCCAAAAAAAACTACGGTAGCCTAGTGGTTCAGACATGCGGCTGTCAAGCGGCGGTCGTGGATCGAATCCCGGCTCGTACCAATCTGTTTTTCGGATCTTATGTAGGAAAATATCGTGAGGGAACCGGTTTTATCTCAATAAGGTCTAGTTTTCCCCTTGGGTTGAAAGGTCGGAGGGCAGTCGCTTTCGTAAAACTAGTGCCTATGCCAGATCTTGGAATAAGGTGTCAAAGCGGACCTCGGGTTCCTTTAGGGCACAATTGGGATTAATGCTAGGAGGATGATGACTTGATGAGTAACAAAACTTGTCAAGATATAAAGTGTAATTATAAGTGAGATTCAACCACCTAAACTGTGTTCTTTTAATACATCAAATATGGCAAGGTTAATATGCGTCGTTGGCAGACCGGCAGAGGAATTAAATACAAGGACAGGTAACGTTGCAGATCAAATAACGAAACAGTGAAATTCAGTTAAATAATTACTTTTAATCAGGACACAACTTAGTAATTTTCACGCAGCAGTTCAATGGTAGACACTATAAATCTAACCCATGGAATACGGCGGTGCCGAATTGGTAGCCACGTAGTACAGTCCATAGTTCCTGAAAGCATGGGAAAATATGTATATAAATTACTTGCTTTCAAATTCGCAAATTGAGGATAGGCGTACAGCTTGCCTAATGGTAAGAAGACGCCGCGACTGCAGAAGAATTATATGCGCTTTGCCGTCTCTTTACTAACACAGCAGATCTGCTTGGTGTACGGATGCAGTGAAAATTACACTTTTCAAGGCTTTCTGTACATCACTGTACTCGTCAAGTCTGTGGGTTAGGTACACTCAACGGCGTTACAATGCCCACGGCATTCAATAAAATGATGGTTTTAGGGTGCTGTTGAGACTTCCGCGTTTCTGTTGTTATATGTGTCTTTGATGCCGTCTGGCGCAAGAAAACGGCCTCGCTGCTAGACAGGGTGCGCGGGAGTAGCAACAGCATCCTAAGCATGATAGCTAACAAGCTAGATTGTCCTCTGTTGTGGAAAATGGGTCAGAGGACTAACTCTTTTGTATTAATGATTAATTAATTAATAATTAAGGAATTAGCATTAGATTAAGTAAAATACTCATAATATTTGGACCTTTTTCAGTGGTGTCACATGGAGGGGGGGGGGGGCAGCATACGAAAGGGGCGGCGGATAAGGAACATAACGAAAATATTTCATTGCATGGGGGCGGTTAGTTTTAATCCATTGACAGCTGCATACAAATGCAGTCCCCACACTTTCAACACGGCGCATCCTCGCGAGCTCTGACGAGCTTACTCTCCAGCAGGAACACAACAGGGCAATTTACAATCAACAGGGCAAGTAGCGGTGTTATATCATGGCAGCGGTTTTCTGTAAGTGGTACGTTCCCAGTTGGGCTGCTCCAAATATGAACGAGATGACCTTTCGCTGTGCCCAACCTCTCTTTATATATAATACTCTAGGATCTAGATGCACGCTTATCTCCATCCGCGTATTGCAAAGAACGCTGGCAAACCCGCAGGCTAAAATATAGCCTCTGAACATCCGGAAAGTCTATTCTACTTATAATAAATAATAATAATAAATTCATTTATTTTGTCCAACTACGATCGCACAAATTAAAAAAAAAAACATAAGTGAAAGAATTTTTGTAATCGGGTGACTGATTTCGGAGATGCCATTGAATGTCTATTAAAAAACCTGACAACAAATTTTATTCTGCATTAAATAAATTGCTGTCTACCGAATGTTTTTTTATTCATTAGAAGAATACTTTAGTTAATGCAGGCAATTGACATTCAGTTTATTATTATTGTTTTTTTATCAAATTTAATTTACTTAGTTTTAGGACATTATTATTATATTATACAATTGGTCATTAACATTATTTTAAAATTACGTAATAATTATCTCGTTAATTTGGCTCATATGATTATATATATTTTAAAACGAATGCATTAATGTATACAATCTCTGATTTGATTTATTGACTGAAGCATGTATATAATTTAATTTAATTTCTGAATTTAATATATTTTTAAGTAGTTCAAACCATAGCAAATGTGTGTACGCCTGAAAAGGCAGGATTTAGTGATACTATATTGTCATTTTGTATCTTCGACTATGTACCAACCTGAATTCTTCACACAATAAATGACTACTAAATGATTACTGGTAACTGAAGAAAAATTTTTTTCTTAAATTTGTGTCGCGACAACACCATTGTATCGGTGGACTGATAGCCTGGTAATGATGTATCGACAAATAAAATCTATACAATTATTGAACCTGCTCAAAACTTCACGACAATCGGTTGAGAAATACGACCAGGAGAACAGCTGGACATCTGGACATAAGAAAGTATTTTGGCCCAAGCTGAAACTGCGTTCTATTGTCTCTCGTTCAATAATTATGGTACTCATACTAACCCAGCCTTATTAGAAAGACCTCCCATGGACAGTGTGTTCTCGTCGTCACAGGCTCCGGTCAGAATCTCCACCGCAGACTCGCATTTCGAAGCGGTGAATCCTCCAGTAGTAATAGACTCTGCGAAGTATTGGAAGGCCCTGCACAAATAATGAAAATGGGTTAATCATCTATTTCTTGTTATTCTGCCAGCCAGGAGAACACGTAAAAGTTTTGTAGAACAATTCTTACATGGTCTTCTAATATGCTTAGGGCCCGGTCCATAAAACGAGTGAAATTAAAAGATTTTTCAAAAATCCCAACAATTTATTTACCTACAAAATAAATATCATAGCCAGTCACTTGCGCGATTAAGTGGTATTCAACGACACCTCATACATGTCAAAATCTTACAAGCCTATGTGGGCAAGAATTATTCTTGCCCACATAGATTCATGCCTTAATGAAGTGCTATTAAAACAACCCGCCGCGCGTCATTCCCGGTCTAAATGTGCCCATCCCACCGCTTCACAGCGTTGAACTGCAATAGACATCCTTTGGAACACCTTTGATCTCGGTTCACAATTTGACGATTTGATATTGATAAGTAGTTTATAAACGAACGAAAAAGAATGCGTTAAATTGTGAACGGTAGGTATTGCCAATTCACAATTTTTCGAAAGTTTATAATATCGCGAGTTAGATTATAAACTGACGGTGTTCACAATCTAACGGTGACATATACATGTAGAACGTACCTGTCTCGGCTGCATTCCCACTGGAACTGGTGGCAGCCCGGCTGCACCAAGCCACCGTTGGGATAGAAGTCCATATCAGCTACCGGCTCCATCATACCCGAGCCGTAGACGTCGGTGTGGATGGCTTCGGTGATCAAGCCGTCGGTTGGGGTGAACATGTTGGTCTCGTTCCAGCCATGGCGGGGCGGGTTGAGAGCTGAAAAGTTTACAGGGGAATTAATGTTTTTGTGGTTTTTAATAAGCGTACCTAAAGCTGGAAATTGAAGAACGCTCCAAGAAGAATGGGAAAGCACTTCAAGAGTGGTCCATGAATATCAAACTGCAGCGATTAAGGATATTTGGTGGGATATCCAAACGGGTGGAAAGCTACCGCGACGCGCAAAAGCGCCATCCAAATGGAACTGTTGTGAACATCAAAATTCAATGTTGGAATAACTGTTACATCCATCCATTCGCATGGACACATGGCGCGCCAGTGGAAGTCAAAATAACACACGATCACGTGAATGTACCTAAATAAATAAATAAACATTCAGATGCACTGTTTAGCTTTTGGGTAAAATGCGGGTATCATACAGACAGGCATGACTTGACGGCAAGTTCTTATGGCCATTTTGGCTACAGAACTTTAAAAAGTACATTAAAAAGTACCAATAAGATACTGTTTCAATCCATACTATAATATTTATTAGAAATGCGAAAGTTACTCTGTATGTCTATCTGTCTGATACCTTTTCAGGCTAAAACCGCTGAACGAATTTAGATGAAAAGATAATGGGTATAGTTTGGACCCTGGGAAGGACAAAATCATCATCATCATCATCATATCAGCCGAAAGACGTCCACTGCTGGACATAGGCCTCCCCCAAAGAGTGCCACAATAGCCGGTCCTGCGCCACCCGCATCCAGCGGACTCCCGCAACCTTTACCAGGTCATCAGTCCACCTTGCGGGGGTCAATCGTCGAATCCGACTCGGCTGGGCAGCATTCGGGAAGCTACCGGCACATCTTTTCGTCCAATATTCCGCAGTGTCTCAAGACGAGAGTCTTTGACCAGTGTGTGTTGCCAGTGATGACATATGGCACGGAAACGTAGTCGCTTACTATGGGCCTCATAAGAAGGCTCAAAGTCACTCAAAGGGCAGTGGAGAGGGCTATGCTGGGAGTTTCTCTGCGCGATCGCATCAGAAATGAGGCTATCCGCAGCAGAACGATATAGCCCTCCGAATTGCTAACCTTAAGTGGCAGTGGGCGGGGCACATTGCACGTAGAACCTATGGCCGTTGGGGCGGAAAGGTTCTCGAGTGGCGACCACGTACCGGAAGGCGCGGCGTGGGTAGGCCCCCCGCAAGGACAAACTATCATCCCGGAAATCATTGCCTACGTCTGAAATACTTTAATAGCAATTATTCTGTAAGGCGATTAATGAGATCTACGCAGACGATGTCGCGGGCAATATGTAGTCGACAGAAAATTTTATAACAATTATGTACCTAAACGTAACATACGTAAACAACGTAACGCGTCGTACCAGTAACGAAAGGAACCATGCCGTTGAGGCTTCTGCCGGCTAGTCCCCCCATGTGGCTGCCGACCTCGAAGCCGATGATATGAAACTGGTCGATGGTGGCCCCTGTCTCAAGGATCAGCCAGGCGATGAAGCGGGCAATGCTCTCAGCTGGAAATAGATAAAACAAAGCAATACAAATACACATTAATTGCACGCCACAAAAAAACACATTAAACATAAAGCTTGAAGTAGAGACGAATAACAGACAACCTTTGGGTCCTGCAGGTAGATCACGTAACGCATTGTACGCGCGTCAGGTAGATCTAAATGTCACTTTTTATATGGAAAAATGACAGTTAAATTGTCCTAACGCGCGTTTGGAACGTTACGTTACATTATTTATTTATTATAATTATTCTGCAAAGTATTTCTCAAATTATTTTAGATCACATTTAATATTATTTGTAATTTGAATTTAGTTAATTTGTATTTAGTTTGTTACTTTGTAGTTTAAGATTGTTGCCATGCCCTAACAGGGTACCATGTACCTACTTAATGTTTTAATACCATCCTATGTAAAAATGAACATGGACGCAATAAAGAATATGAATATGAATATGAATATGAATACGTGATTACCCCTCTGGTAAAGATTGCGGGAGTCAGCTAGATGCGGGTGGCGCAGGTCCGATCACTTTGGCACTCTGGGATGTCATCATCATCATCATCATATCAGCCGAAAGACGTCCACTGCTAGACATAGGCTTCTCCCAAAGAGTGCCACAATGGCCGGTCCTGCACCACCCGCATCCAGCGGACTCCCGCGATCTTTACCAGGCTGCATAACCTGACTAAATAAAGTGAACGTCACGGTTACACATTTCGCCGTTAACATTCTGTTATTGGTGAACAACTTAAGTGAGGCCCATAAATATAAGCCTTTTTCAAGTTTTTTACGATACCCATGCGATTATGACGGGGGCCACCGTTAGCCGGCTGGAGCACGGTTGAATGTATAGGGGCTTTTGACCGAGAACCGGTCACGTTGTACTCACCGCCAATTGGCACGTTGTTGCTAATAAGCACATTGTAGTCAGACTCAATTGCGCCTGCGCTCCAGTCCACAGCGATCAAGTTCACGTCGGCCGTAGCCATGATGGCTGGAAATAAAAAAAAAAACCGGGTAAGTGCGCACCGGGGGTTCCAAGCAGGCTACGTTTATTAAGGTTTATTGATGGTAAAAAACCTTGATATAGGATACCAATTTTTCATCTAGTACTTTTATCTCACGTTTATCTTAATCATCGTTATGATTAAGATAAACGTACTAGATGAAAAATAAAATTCCTTACAATTTAGTCAATTAAATTCTTTCGCTTGGTAAACTGCCGATATATTAAGGAAGGAGGACTTAAGGAAGGCGTATGTAACAGTAAGTCATACAATTTTTTAGAGTTAAGTGCAGAGTTTTGCAGGGCTCTATGTTGGGGTCACGTCCACAAACTACTGCTTAACTAACTCATTAGATCTGTATAATTAGATTAATTAGAGAATGATCTTACCAGGAACCAAAGCGACATTAAACGCAGATGTAGCGCTAGCGTCCCAACCATGGATGATCACGACTGTTCTTCGCAGTATACTGAAGTTGGATCCAATCAGAGTCGGGAAGCCCAACAGCATAGGCTGACTTATGGTTGGATTTAGTCTGAAAAACACAATTAAATAAGTTTCAGTAAAAAAATATTTTAGTATTAACTGTACTTTTTTGCAGTTATTAACTACTCGTTGAAAGGGTCACAATGAGTTACGATGAGTTTATGACAGCCGGATATCTGGTCACCCGGACATACGAAAGAATTTTGGCTCGAGCTGAAAGGCTGATGCCTATAATAATAAATAATAATACATTTATTTATTTCTACCAACTAGGATCATATTATATTACAAAAATTACAAATTTAGAAATAGGTACTAGTAGCTACACAACAACAAACACAGGTAAAATAGATAAAACTAGCTACCCGCGCGGCTCCGCCGCGTAGGTATACAAAGAATCTAGGCGGAGCGAAGATATAAAATATAGCACATACTTAATCCTGTAGGGCCATTCTACATATCCCTTATATTCCCCCCGAGATCCCTTATAGGGATAAGTTCGCCTTTGTACCTACTTTAATCTTATATAAGAATCATGTTTATGTTTTAACCTGTTTTGTGTACATTAAAGTGCTTACATACATATAACCTACCTACTGAACAAAGGGTTATTAGAATAGGATGGGTATAGTTTCTGAGATTACCCCCAACATACAAACTTACATTTTACAGACATTACACCTGTTTCTTATTAGTATCGGCACATGCTATTTATAGGTACTGTGAATTGGGGTTACTTTAATTCCTGGGTTTACATTGATCAAAACTTCTCTTCATGTTTAAACTCTAATTTATACGATTTCTGAACGCATCGTTTGGTTTTTTTTACGATTGGAAGCATTGAACGTCACTTTCAGTGTATCTTTACCAGTCGTGGGATCGGGCACGCCGATCGATGAAAAAAAAATTAAAATACGTGCGTACTCATTTTACGGACTTTTAATAGCTTGTATAACTTCTAAGGTAAAATTTTCAGTATAGTAAATACATTTATTTTATCTAGTTCACTAAATCAGGCATGTATCTGGCTATAACATCAAATACTGTTGCAAATCACAACCTTGACGGCCGTTTGCTTTATTAGATAATTGTAGCATGGAGTGTCGTTGATCACTTCTGAGGGTTTACTTTGATCACTAATACCCTCATCATCATCATCATCTGATCAGCCGAAAGACGTGCATTGCTGGACATAGGCCTTCCCCAGAGAGTGCCACAATGAGCGGTCTTGCGCCACCCGCATTCAGCGGACTCCCACGCCCACGACCTTTACCAGGTCATCAGTCCACCTTGTGGGGGGCCTACCCATGCTGCGCCTTCCGGTACGTGGTCACCACTCGAGCACCTTTCCGCCCCAACGGCCATCGGTTCTACGTGCAATGTGCAATGTTATCCTTATGTGAAAGATAGCCTTATTTAATATAAAATAAATACCCTTTTTTTTCTTTGTCAAAGTTACCCCAAAGGAACATAAACCTTTATAAATCCTAAGCTTCTGAACGGATTTTTTTTATGTTCTAGTGTTTTTAGGGTTCCGTACTCAAAGAGTAAAATGGGACCCTATCACTAAGACTCCGCTGTCCGTCCGTCCGTCCGTTCGACCGTCTGTCTGTCACCAGGCTGTATCTCACTGATACCGTGATAGTTCCAGCTGAAATTTTCACAGATGATGTATTTCTATTGCCGCTATAACAACAAATACGCTATATAAATAAAAACACAGAATAAAATAGTTTTTTTTATAGATAATGGTACGGAACCCTTCGTGCGCGAGTCCGACTCGCACTTGGCCGGTTTTTTTCCTTATTGCTGTCACTATCATAATCCGTTAAAAATAAGGGGGGTTTTAAAGTAACCCCGATGCGAGTATAAAGTTGATCACAGACTTAATATTTTTTCTCTAAGAGATACATTAATATTCTTTTTTTTTGTCGGTGCAATCGATAGAGGACCAAAAACCGATTTTTGCATTTTTTCCTTATTTTTTTGGATAAACGTTTAGGGAGGTACCTACAGACGTTTTAATTCTGAAATTGATCAAAATAACCCCATTTCACGGTACCGCTAAATAGTTTAATGTCTACTAATTTATGTTTTCTAGTATTAAGTCATATCGTTTTAACAAATTACAATTTAGTACCTGGGCGACCGAGCTCTGCTCGGGTGAAAATACGGAGAAAACGAATTTTCCCGGACATGAGACCTATCTTGATCGATATCGCGCCCCCGTAAACCCCTGTATTCCAAATTTAATCGAAATCGTTAGAGCCGTTTCCGAGAACGTGATTGCAAATATATATATATATATATATATGTACAAGTATTGCTCGTTTATTACAAAATTTATATAACCAACCTCCTACCTGTAATCAAAATATAATTATCTGAACCTGAAATAATTTAGATGGTATTGAAGTAGGGTTTGCAATCCGGATCCGACTTGTATGAAAAGATCCGGACCCGCGGATCTGGATCCGGATATTTCCATACAAGTTGGATCCGAATTGCAAACCCTATATTCAAGTCAGGTCAACAAAGTCACCAATGGGAGTCCCCGGCCATCCGAAAAGAAAATTTTGTAATCGAGTTTCGTTTTCTACATCTTTATACTGGAAATTAGGCGAAACCTATCGGCGCCTATACGGCATTGTACTAAGTAAGGTTAACAAAGCCGTCTATGAGGTCCACGACAATGAATGGATGTATCTTATCTTATCTTATCTTATCTAGGTGAGGGCCCCTTCGGATGCACTTCGACCCAAACCATGAATGGATGTAATTTAACCTCATTCTTCTCCCAACATCTCGAATATGGGAAAATAAGTTTGTGTATAAACTTTTCTGAAGTAAAAAAGAACATGGCAAGTAATACTGAAGTCTTTGTCAATAAAAAAAACCACATTTGACACAATACGTCTGTCAGTTTATGTAAGTAAACAATATTTACAAAAGGCCGTTTACTTTCTATTTTTCTTACTCTTCTTAGTGTTGTATCCATATGTGGCCGACTCAACATTTATAATTTTTCATGCTGAAGAACTTGGCACAGGTTTGAGTTTAATTCTTGTTTATAATTTTACATTGTCATCTCGAGTCAAAAAGTATGCGAACTTGGAACCGGTGTACGATTTTGTTCCGGTCGCAGTGGAGACATCTGGGCCGTGGTGCGAGGAGGCAAAGTCGTTGGTGAAGGCGTTAGGACAACGTTTGAGGGAAAGGGGCTGCGATCCCAGGTCCGGTTCGTACTTGGTACAACGGATTTCACTGGCAATACAGAGGGGAAATGCTGCCGGTATATTAGGGACGTTTACGCCAGGTACTTATCGGGCCTGGAATTCAATACCGTAATATTGTTTTTCTTTCCCACGTATATATATTTTTGTTTAATTTTTGTAACCGAGTCTTGACGAAGCATGTTGCTGATTATTGGTTGTAAGTATTTAATATTAGACGAAGTTTGTTGCGGATACTCACTCTGTGCTCATTTTTGACGAAACCTGCGCTGTGGATATTTAACTTTGTGGATTGCTTTGATTAAGTGTGCTTTGAATAAATAAATATTTGAAAACAGAAGTTACGCCACGTGACGTCACGCAGCCAAAGTCACGTGGTCAACGCATAGTAGTTTCTTTAAATTTATATTTTAGTAACTTACCGATAAAAAATTAAAAAACGAATAAATTACCTATTGCAAATCTGCAGTTTGAGACGAATCCAGTGACATATCATTTATCAAAATCGGACCATAACTGTAGATCTGATGGCATGTACAGAAATCGGGCTCGCGTAATAATAATATAGATAGATACGGCGACAGCAGAACGCATACGGCTACATAGTATATGACTTCACTATGCAGCCACTTACCCCTAGCTACCGCCGCAGTACACTATATTTGGTTTTCCATTACATATATGACAATGATTCAAGTAATGGCAATCGAATCTCTGAGCGAATGCCCTCAGGATGCTATTGGAGCTACAGTAGCAGCAGCTATGTACATCAGTGGGCGTATTCTGGTGATAATATGATGATGATGATTATGATAAAAAAATACCGACCTGGTGAAGAGATGGTAGACATTTTGCGTGTCAGGCGTGTAAGTCGACTGGGCTATTGATCCCGAAATGACTGAAATAGAAACACCAAATTGTTAAAAATCAATTGACTAAACCCTAATTTTAAGTTCCTTGGAATTGTGACAGCTGCCTAAATTTGCCGTTGCAGGGATCGGAAACATTTTTAACTCTCTCTAAGCAGTAGACCTAATGTTTTTAATTTTTGAAATCGGATGAGTAGTCCCGGAGATAAGGTACCCTCTATACAAACTTTACAAACACAGTTGACACTGAGAGCTTACTGATGTCGTACCGCCTCCGCACCGAATCAGGAAGTAGCCTAAACTTGTTATTAATTGTTACCTGAGAACACAGCGCACGCCAATATAACCAGAGTCGACGCCATCGCTTCTAATTTTCTAACTGACAAATTTTTAATCATCACCATTTTAAAGCGATTATTTATCAACTATATCGTACGATGGCTTTAGATATCCTCTTAATCCGTAAAATCCCGTACTTTGGTTACGTAGAAAAATACCTAAAACCTAATGTTATTAATATTCTTGATTAACATATTATGCGGAGTGTAGCCTGTAACGTAAGCAAAAAAAATTAAGGGATGGTTTTATTGAATATAATTGTTTCAAAATTATTGAATACGGGAAAGAAATATTTAGAGCTGTTTATCGCTTTACCTTGCTTTTTTATGTATACATTGAATTTAAAAATAACTCGTATCAACTGGCAAAGTAAATACATTTCAATCAATACCCATGATTTGACCAAAAAAATTGTATGCTGACAGACACCATAAGTGATACGAATTAATGTAACATTTTGTACCTTTGGTTGAGATTATTTAAGTTAAAGTATTTGATACATTAATATCGAACCTGCTCACAAAATTTTACGAAAATCAATTGATAAATGCCACCTCTAGAGGGGAACAGGCTGGACAGGACATACGAATGAATTTTTGGCATAGCTGAAACAGAGAACTTCGTTCAAATTTAAAACGAGAAAGCAAAGCGCACGAAAATCTCTGTTTCTTTGCACACATGAACGCAATAAACCATTTGAGTTTGAGTTGAGTTACCACCTCCGTTTGTTAAATCAATAGGTACGAAACCCTTATCTAGTCCACCTAAAATACAAGATTAAAATGCTACTGTTACAGAGAGTCCATATTTAATCAGTTAGCAAACAAGAAACAATAAAGGCCGAAAATAGATAAGAAATACGATATCAAATGGTTATAGATTAAACGATTTATACAAATTACCTATTAATAATAGATTAAGACCCCGAGCCTAGCACAAGTTGTCCCGTGAGACTCTTGCGCAAATTACTAACTGTGCATCAATTGGAACACAAAACTACCGAAGGGGAAGACCCTTCGGTAGTCTGTAAACATTATTATTCCCACCATAAGACCACGTACCGGCAGGTGCAGCGTGAGTAGGCCCACAAGGTGGACTGATGACCTGGTAAAGGTCGCGGGAGTCCGCTGGATACGGGTGGTGCAGGACTGGTCATCGTGGCACTCTTTTGGGGGAAACTTATGTTCGGCAGTGGATGTCTTTCGGCTAATGTGATGTGATGATCATTATTCCCAAATTTCAAAACTCCGGACGCCATTTTCAGTGTAACGAAATTTTCCATGAATTCGTATTTTATTCTGAAATAGCAAAAATTCCTCAGCGTGACGTAGTTTCCGGTGGTGCCTATTTGAAATTTGGAAAAAAATATTTGCAAGAAAAAAATAATCTCGGAATTATGTAGTCATTGTTTACGGCACATGGTTTACCATATAATAAAACCAAAAAGAGTAATTTATTACAAATTTTATGTTTAAGCCGAATCACTAAATACTTATAGTTAATTTATCGGCGAAATTACACTTTATAAGTACAACCTAAAGGTTAAGTACTCACAAAAAATACATAATATATTATCCCCATTTTAATGAAAACAATTAACCATAAATGTAACAATTTACTATCCTTCTAGCAATTAATTAATTAACAAATCATTGTTTACTACAAAAATAGTGAAATACCGATAATAAACCTTCAAAACATTTTTATTTCAACAGTCATCAAAATGTTTGACTTTACCCAAAAAAAAGTGACTCAACAGATCTTGGTTTCTGGAAACCATCCCGGTGCCCTCCACCCGGGCTCCCACCAGAAACTTGCTTTGTCAGCCCTTCGTTTCACAGGCGCACTCCTTTTTTTTTTTTGTTAAGGGATTACGCATACCACTATATACGGAGCGCCTCGACTGTCCACTCTCAAGATACTGGGTTCAGGTGGCTATCGGGAGGGCCAAATAAGCCTGAACCAGTTATTCTTCACTACATAGTATAACACAAAGTCGCTTCCCGATGTCTGTCTGTCCCTATGTATGCTTAGATCTTTAAAACTACGCAACAGATTTTGATGCGGGTTTTAATGTATAGAGTGATTCAAGAGGAAGGTTTATATGTATAATACATGCATATAAACCCGTGCAAAGCCGGGGCGTTAAGTTATTTGTCATTTAAGTATCATTAATTTATTGTCATTATTGTTACTAACGTAGTTCATAAGTCTCCACTGTTACTAACATCATATGGATCGACTAAAGATCTGAAATAAAGATATTTTATTTTATTTTATTTATATAAGCCTGCTAGGATCCCCCCCCCCCCCCCCCCTTTCCATGTTCCACATACATTTATTTGCCCTTAGGTACCGGGATTCGAACGCAGGGCTGTCAGCTTCGTAGGCTAGGAGGGTCACTATCCACTTAACCAGTCGAACCGTAACCGGTAAAACCGGAAGAGAAATAAAACAGAAGCGATATTCTAGGGATGTCCCCTTTTTTCAATTAAAACGGATTTAATCGCGGCCCTGTAAAGTTGATGATTTTCTAATCTAACTTTAAGTACCTATAACTTGAGATGTAAGTCAAGTGACGTTATGCAAGTATTTCCGTGTACTTAGATTAAATCCTATTTATTATTTACCAAATACCGTAAATCACTTGCATGAGAGAAAAAGGATTGCATTTTTTTACAACATTCTGTAACAATCTCTTTTATGCCCAAATGCTTGAAATTGTACCTTATTTTTAGTGGCATAAACCTTAAAACAACTGCACAACTATCTTAGCTTAGAAGATGCTGGACTATGCTATTACCTACGCCTTTATCTCAACACAAATAAAGTGTGAATTTGCTCCAGTTCATAGCAAATCTAATTTTGCATAAATGTAATTTTGCGTTGCGACGCTGCAAACACAATAGTCATATATCCTTCGAAATAAGAACGAATTTTCCGTGATTCTACTGTACGCGGAAAATGGTATTACAGTGTTACAACATGCATTATGGCTGGTCGTTATGGCTTTCAGGTTAAGGTGTATATTGGCGTGTCTGGCGGTAAAAGTAAATTGGTGTCCCCGATGCGGCAGTAGCTATATGTACGTACGGCAGTGTGTAGCGAGCGTTGGGTGCGTAAAGCGCGCGCGGGAAAAAGTGAAAAAAAAGTTTGTAGGTGAATTTGACATACATAGTTGTATATTTTAACTACTGTTCTTATTTATGTGTCAAAAATGCGATAATAATAGTTAAGTACATGCGGCGTGAAAGCAATTAAAAAGAAATTAAATGCGTCCAGTTTTCAATGTCATTGTTATACAATTATAATTTTTATTTCTAATATTTACTACTTGACAAGCAAATAGCTAACTAATTATGGGTTCACTAATGTTTCCCAACCTAACGTTTGGCAACCTGATTCATTTCGCATCTTTTCATTTCCCAACCTCTTAATATTTTTGAAACTGTTAAATATTTCAGGGTTTTTATAAACTAACCTATCCTAACCTAAAGGGTTCTACACGATGGCCTGAAATAAATCCAGAAATATTTACAGTTTCAGAGTTTGCAAAATGAATCAGTTTGCCAAACGTTAGTTGCAAAAAGAAGGTGTTCCCTAATTATGTGCAAGTTTGTAACTGAATTCATTAAATTTTATTTCGATCCCATTTATTAAAGAAAAACACAATGAAAATAATACAAGCAATGGGTACAACAAACTAAAACTTCTTACCTAAACTTTAACCTAATTATCAAACAACCACCCCGAGTCACTCCAGGTGTAACTAATTAAAATGATAACTATTAACGTAAATCTAAAATGGACTTCAGTATCACAAAGCTAAGGGTCGATAATGATTAATTTTATTAAATTAATAGAAAAGTCATAACTAAAAAAATGCTCTATACTAATTAAAGTGAGAAAAATGTTACATTCAATTCATTGGTAACAGGTCTATCAATTCAAATTAATGGTCATTCATTGATATTTTAGTGACTAATTAATTTTAGTGACAAAAAACTCGCAAGCGATTCCTATCATTGCATTCTACCCGACTGCGCCAATAAAAACAAAATGTACCACAGTTCTTCAAAGATCAGACAGACATACAAACATTGTAGGCTTAGTTTAAAGTCCCCTTTTGGGTAGGAATAGATACATAATTATGGACGTAAGTTTTCTACAATTCAACTCATAAAATTGTGTAATTTTTCCAAATGTATTATATAAAAATTGTGTTCCATTTTTATTTGCCTCGCTTAGTGAATTCTATTAATTATGGGAAAAGTGAGTGTGTTACTATGTATGTATGAGTGTATATGTATGTTATTTTTTATCCATTCAAAAAAGAGACTAATCCTGTCTGACTGCGCCAGTAAACTTAAATTTATGGTTAGTTTTTTGCATTTGATAATTAGTAGAGATGAAGTTATTATAAAATGCCATGAGTCTTTGTGTTTGGTTTTAGTGTAGTAGCTTCACAAGTTCTCTCCTTTTATTTTCTTTGGGGTCGCCAGAGCTGTATGACTATCTAAATAAAATACATTTTCACCTGCGCTGCGGAGGTTAGCCGTCTTAATTCAAGCGCGCAGCCATACTCTCTACGTGAGTATTTGGTGTTGAAAGCAAGGGACCTGCATTTGTCAACACAACGAATCCTCAAATCAATAAAGGGTTGGCAGTGCGCTTGTCATTCTTCCGGAGTCCTTAGGTGACGGGGTAACCTTAGGTACTATCAGGCACGTTGTGTCCTCGTTTTCCAGTACAATGGGACAATCTGTTGCTCGCGTCCGCAGAATTTACCTAAGTACCACAACCCTGCACGTGTTCCTTGGGTGGTGCTAAATGAGCGACAACAGTTTCGGCAAAATATTGTAAAAATATCACATAAATATTCGCCTATTCTTACAGATCGCCATTACATACGATTAATTAAATTAGTACAAAATAAAAAGATCAAAGGCTAGCTTCAGGACAAAAAATTGTCGGCTTAGCAATGGGACCCGTAGATTAATTGGTAAAAAAAAAGTTTGATTCAGACATTTCAGTAGTCCATAAAGTGTTACAAAAATTAACTAAAATAACGAAGAGCCAAAAAAAAGGTAGATAAAACCATCTGCAAACAAAAGACGAATAGGATGCAGGTTTAAATCCTGCTAGGTCGATTTTATTTCAATAACATTCAATTATGAGTCTCCGAGTGTTTTGCCACTGATGACATATGGCACTGAAACGTGGTCGCTTACAATGGGCCTCATAAGAAGGCTCAAAGTCACCCAAAGGGCAATGGAGAGGGCTATGTTGGGAGTTTCTCTGCGTGATCGCATCAGAAATGCGGCTATCCGCAGCAGAACCAAGGTAACCGATATAGCCCTTTGAATCACTAAACTTAAGTGGCTGTGGGCGGGGCACATTTCACGTAGGGCCAACGGCCATTGGGGTGGAAAGGTTCTCGAGTGGCGACCACTTACCGGAAGGCGCGGCGTGGGTAGCCTCCCCCCCGCCCAAGGTGGACTGATGACCTGGTAAAGGTCGCGGATGTCCGCTGGATGCGGGTGGCGCAGAACCAGTCACTTTGGCACTATTTGGGAGAGGCCTATGTCCAGTGGTGGACGTCTTTCGGCTGATATTGATGATGATGATGTGTCTGTCCCTGGCCAGGAAATGTGATTCCCCGCACGTGTAGCGTTTTTCGTTTCACTTTTCTACTACCTTATAATATATTCAAAGCGCGACTATGCTAATAGCACTTACCTATTGCGGTAAAACGATAAATATGTGACCTGAGGCTTTCTTTATTACGACCCGCGGTGAGTAGAAAATTATACGTCACACCTGGCCATAAAGTAACAATAAAATCCCACTTCCTGGCCCCTGACGTAAAATTTTGTTTGTTTTACCGCCCTAGGTAAGTGATTACTGTACCTACTAATTACGTATCTCTCTGGCCAGAAAGTGGGATTTCCAATTGCTACTTTTTGGCCAGGTATGACGTAAAGTTACTAACAGCTTGTTACTTAGATCCAAGTCTGAATTAATCAAATCCTAATTTACATACTAATGGACCGGGGAGAGCTAACAGCCAAGTTCGTTAATGGGAACATGTTTAACTAGCCATGTTACGGAATAATATATAGCTTAAAGATCTGGCGACATCGCTTGAGAAGCTAGAACTCGATTTGCCTATATTTGGCATGTGTTTGAATGCTAGCACTTTATTGTAAAGTCAAACTAGGCGGGGGGTGTTCAAAATGACCTGCACATGACTCAAGAGCGTGTGTAGGTCATTTTGAACACCCGGCGCGCTTAGTTACTTCTGCTGCTGACTGTACACTAGCTGCCAGCGCGTCTTCGCCTGCGTATTGCAAAGATCGCAGGCAAACCAGCGCGATAAAACATAGCCTATGTCAATTTGGAAAGTCCATTCTTTACCCAGGTGAAAGAATAATTTAAATCGGTTCAGTAGTTCCGGAGATCATCCATTACATACAAACTTACATGTTACAAAGCTACAATCTCACAGACTTTTCACTTCTCATGCTCTAAAAGTTCGTCTTTATGTCGTGCGTAAGTGACATAAAGTCGCTTTTTATGCTCTAGTGCATAAAGTAAAATCTTCGTCTAAGACCAAGGCATTGTCCAACAGCCACAAGAACAACTTAAACTTTATACAATAACCTCTTTATTTTATTTCGTTTCGTTAGTATTCTAAGACCAAGGCAAGGGTACCAACAGCCAAAGTACACAATAAAACTTCATGAAATAAATTTACTTATAATTTTGATTTCGTCTCATTTATTATTTTTTAATACAGTTGCTCAAAAAGTGATACTTTTTGTAGCTGCAAATCGTGCGCAAAGTTGTATTTTGCGCACTAGTGCTTTTTACTTTTCCACGTGTATCGAACGACGTTTTTTAATACAGTTGCGAAAAAATAAGAAAAACAACAAGTAAGGAATTTGAAACTTTTATATTTTTATTCTTTAACATCATTGTAATACAGTTGAAAAATAATGAAGTTGTTCAAAAAAAAATTTTTTTAATACTGTTTTTACTTGTTGTTTTTCTTATTTTTTCGCAACTGTATTAAAAACGTCGTTCGAAACACGTGCGGAAATGTCATTCTTCACTCGTCCCGAGTCTTACCACTCGCCTACGGCTCGTGGCAAGATATCTCGGCACTCGTGGAGTAATGACATACTTTCCGCACTAGCATCGAAATGTACTATTTTATATTTGTTTTCTTTAAAGAAGAGGCCTATACTCAACAGTGGGTGGATACGGGCTGAATATATAGATAGATAGATATTTGTTTTATTTTTTATTTTAGTACATCAATATGATATTTAAATCATAACAATAATTTATCCTAGATATAAAAACAAAATGTTTTTATAACTGAGCAGTAGGTATGTAACGACCTAAAGTCAAGTGTCACGTCCGTTCGGAAAAAAAAAGAAAAAAAGTTAATTGGCGCGAACCATAATTATTTTTTCTTTGTAATATTTGTGTTACATTTGTAATTGTTTTACGGTTAACGAAAATAGTGTCGTCAAGCGAAGAGGAAATAACACTCACTCCCAACACTTTAATGGAACGGCATACGGAAAACGTCGTTGAATTGATATTGCCGTCGAAATCTAGGCGAATTTATTTTAATATTTACCGCTTATGAAAATTTCATGCGTTAAAGGGCGAAAAAACAAGTGAATAGTTTCTCAGAAAATATTTTCTTTACGTATTTCGATAAATTATCTAAGAAATTTAAGTCTACCCTATGGATTGTGGGTAGATATATTCTATGCTCAAGACTACGCTGCAGATGTAAAACGACGTGCATATAAAACCTACGTGAAGCTCATTTGTTACTTGAAAAGGCTTTCCACCGGGCACAAAAGTGTAAAATCCAGGGGTTTCACTGCGAATCAAATCGAAACATTCTTAAAAACCGCCCCGGATACAAGATTATTTGGCTACAAAAGTAGGTACGTAAAACTCTAAATTTTTAAACATTTATTTAATATTTCACAATAATTAATTACCTAGTATACTAGTGTGCAACGTTGATGAACGTTGTAATAATGATTACTATTTTAATTGTAGGTGACGCTCATATTTAGAAATTTTTTTGCCACCTTCCCTAACATATGGTTGAGGGAGGCGATGGCTGAGATATGCGTCATACTCGTGATCGGGTGCTGTTTGTGGAGTCCGGTCTGTTCATGCTTGCAAGGGCATAGTAACTACCTAAATACTAATGTTATTATCATTATTTTGACGAGAGACATCATTCTGTTCTTGACACGTTTTATTGTCATTGACCCTGTACATCTCTGACAATATTACATTAATGATCCTTTTTTTCTGTTTTAACGCTTAGAGACAGTATACATATCTATAAGGACATTAGAATAATTATTAATTGTATTTGGATGCTCAGAGACATTATACATCTCTGGGGTACTAAATTAATATCCTTAACTTATTGTTAATTCTGATACAGACCTTATATCGAATGTATTTGATAATATTTTACAATTTTGGATTTTTTTAGTTTTTATTTAGTGACATTTAGTTTGTTAACCATTTAGGTACTAATTGGTTAAAATCTGCAATTTTAAAATGATTATTGTGTAAGATTATTAATATTATATTGTAGAATACCATTTGACATGTAAAAGTGCCCTTGTGGCCTATTTGCAGAATAAATAATTGATTTTGATTTTGATTTTTTTTGAAATAGTGGTGCATGTCCGAGGTATAGAACTTATCAAAATTACTGTGGATGACGTGAAAACGGACACTCAAATGCAGGCTATAAACTTACCTGACACATAAACAGATAAAGAAAGAACATTCGTCGTCAAAGGCAAATACTTAAGGCGACGTGAGCTCCGAAAACGGATTTTTAAAAAATCGTAGCTCTTGTTTGGATTATAATACGGCTGCCTTAAATTTAATAAGCAATTTTGAGGCCTTTCTCGAGGAAAATCAGCTATTCGAATCTTGAGTTTTTGACTTTCACTTGATAAAAAAAATCACGAACATAGGTCTAAAATACACTTAAAAAAATCGTAACAAATTATGCACAACAGCTAAACACATTACAATTAGTTCTTAAAATCGTCATGTTTGAGAAAAATCTGCTATTACTTTTTTATTTATTAAAAAGCACAAAGAAATAAAATTAAAAAACATGATATCCGCAATTCCAAACACGCACTTCTATCTCGCTCACGCTTATGCTCAATGAGAGGGAGAGAAGACCACGAACCTACGTCCCCTTAAGTATATTTAAAAAGTATCAAGCTCTACGTCCAGATAATGTGGCAACGAACCAGTTTTTCCTTAATTATCAAAACTGTACAATGTACACGGCAACCCGCACGACGCAATAAATTTGCTTCAATGGCGAAGAAAATAGCAGTCTTTCTCAAATTAGAAAACCCTGAAAAGTACGCAGGCCACTTACTAAACGGCTTTTGACGAACTTCAGCTACGCTTTTAGCCGATTCAGGAGCAAATCTCACAACATTAAAGCGACATGGCGGCTGGCAGTCTAACCAAGTGGCAGAGGGCTATATTATAGTACCCATAGTACAAGCTTTGCTTAGTTTGGGACTAGGTCGATTTGTGTAAGAATGTCCGCAAATATTTATTTATTTATTTATTTTATTTATTTATTGAAGAATCCATAGAACAAAAAGCTAAAATTACCGAGTTGATTACGGAAGGAATCAACATAGTCCCAAATGAACCAGGCCACTTAACATTGGAACAGAACTTAAATGATAATCCCGTTACTTCCAAAATTTACATTATGCCAAATATCGCATTACTTTAAATATACCAGGAAAAACTTTAAATATTTCTCATTGCTCTAATGTAACTTTCAATTTTAATTAAATAAGCATTTACAATATTTACATGTCATTTCCTCGCAATCGAAGTGAAAAGTAGAATGTACAACTCGATACACACGGTAATTACACTCCACTTTATATCCTTAAATAAACGTCCCGCGTAAAGTGGTGCGTTTTATGCACTTGTTGTATAATCTTCTATTTCCTCCTTCTTATTTGTAGTTGGTGAGTCAAAAAACTGTGTAGGTTTGTTAAAAAAACATGATGATGATGATGCTCTTTGGACACAGCGACTGTGTATTGTGGTTTAGGTAAACATATACATGTCAGATAAGGTTAAGGTACAAAGACAAACAGATCCTTATTAAGATACACTTCCAGCTAACTTTTATGATGGTTCGATTTCCATACAAAACGTCTTTTGACATTCGCAGGTTAACGTCGAGATAATGTAAGAAACTTATGTAGTTAGTTAGTTATACTGGGCGTTTTCCGCAAGTCGACATCCATTGTGCCTATTTTGCGTGAAACGGCGGTGTGGCGCTACTCTAACCACCCCAGCTCGTCTAAAAAGTTGGTGAGTGCCTTGGTGTTGCTGAATGCGTCCCGTAGTGTGTTTGGAGAACCTAGGTGCTTAATTCTGTATACTTCTACCTCCTTGCAGTCCAGTAGTATATGTTTAGTCGTTTCTTCTGCCTCCATGCACGCTCTGCACATGGGGCTGTCTGTGATACCTAAGTTATAGAGGTATTTGTTCAAGGTGTTGTGTCCTGTTATTATACCCACTATCTTGCGCAGTTGGTTTCTATGTGTCCTTAGTAGTGTGGTTGTGAGTTTGTGGTCGCGTTTCGACAGAATCTCTTTGGTCTGTCTGCATGTGTCTATCTCCTCCCAGTATCTTTGGTGTAGGTCTTTGGTGTGTTGGTCCAGTTGATGGTATATGTAGCTTTGTGGCAGGGGCAAGATTGGCTCCGGTCCGTATGCCGTTGTTTCTGAGCCTTTCCTGGCCAGTTCATCCGCTGCATCGTTTCCTCTTGAGCCACTGTGCCCCTTGATCCATTGTATTGTAACTTTGTTTTTATCTGCGCACACCTCTGTGAGGTTTAGGTGACATTCGTATATCAAGCTAGATGTGATGTTATCACTGCTCAGTGCTTGTAGTACCGATTTACTGTCTGAGAGTATCCGTATGTTTGTGTTTTCGACTTGTCGTCTCTTTATGGCATTGCAGGCTTCAAGTATCCCTACGCATTCAGCCTTATGTAACAAACTTTCATAAATTGACAAATTCCTCCTTTCCTAGAATAATTTGAGAAAAATAGTTTCCCGAAAGTATCACGTTCCAAACGAATCTCAGGACGCTTGAGTCTCCATACAAGCTTATGTTAGTTCTCATTTTAAAACGGCATGTTGGAATAACATGAAACTTTGTATACACGATGTGATTCGCCACATCGGAAACTAGTTCCTGTTGCTAGAAGCTAGTTCCTGTTGCTAGAAACTAGTTCCTGTTGCTAGAAACTAGTTCCTATTGCCAGAAACTAGTTCCTGTTGCTAGAAACTAGTTCCTATTGTCAGAAACTAGTTCCTGATGCTAGAAACTAGTTTCTATTGTCAGAAACTAGTTCCTGTTGCTAGAAACTAGTTCCTTTAGCCAGAAACTAGTTTATGTTGCTAGAAACTAGTTCCTATTGCCAGAAACTAGTTCCTGTTGCTAGAAATCAAAATAGAGACGGAAGAAGTACTAAACTTCTTTTCTTGTGTATTATACAAAACATGTTATTCCAGCACGCCATTTTAAAATGAGAGCCTAACTCCGGTTGTTTGGAGGGCCAACTTATTTTTTATTTTTTTTCTATTCCTGTACCGTTACCTGTCATTTATCGTTATATTTATTTATATAAGTCGTTGAAAAACTCTATGCTCTATGGCCCAAAAATGTACTGTTTAGCGTACTTTTATGGTTCATACAACCCACGCCACTCGCGTTTTAAGACCCTTCCTGTACAACATTTGCATAAAATACTATTTTTTTTATTACATTTATAAAAGAAAATACTTCTATTGGGCGTACTGAGGACTCTTAATCAATTAATTGTGTGGAAGGTCAGTAGTACGAGTTATAAAAATATAACAGCCTGTAGATTTTATGCGTTCTTGAAGCGTAAAAACTGAATAAATAAATATTTGGGGACAACCTCACACAATTATTTATTTTTCGTGGCGGTATTCGGTATGCTCCCACGAAGTGTTCTTTAGCACGTATACTGCTGATGGCATATGTTGAGTGGCATCCATTTTTGTGCATTGCCCTATTTGGGCTCATTCGAGGCCTTTCCAATTAAGTATAGCGATTCGGGTCGCGGGGCACATTGCACGTAGAACCGATAACCGTTGGGGCAGAAAGGTTCTCGAGTGGCGACCACGCACCGGAAGGAGCAGCAGGTGGACTGATGACCTGGTAATGGTTGCGGCAGTCCGCTGGATGCGACTGCTCATTGTGGCACTTTTTAGGGAAGGCCTATGTCCATATGTGTGTTGGCTGATATGATGAGAGATCTTTCAACGGGTAGTTAACGGTTGCTCTAAAAAAGTACAGTAGGGCATAACAGTTTTTACCGGTTTTGTTGACTAATATTTATTTTTATTAGCTGATATAAGTGTCTATGTCTATCTATAAAATGTATTGTACCCAATATAAAATACCCTATAAAATGTAGTGTTCTTTAGTCTGTAGATACTATGGAACCCTAAACCCCAGTTAAATTAACTGCAGTTAGCGCAATGTAGCTGTCACTCTGCAGCTTCATTAACTCTTTATTTTCACAGTTTCCGTTGGAAGCGGGAAAATAAATGAATGTAGGCATTAATTTTACTGTGTGGCTGCTTTTTAGCACTGTTCTCATGTTTCGCGAAGCATATTTTTTTATACAATGACGGTTACAAGTAAGCGGGCTGTGTGGTAACCAGTCCTACAGTCACTGTAGCCTATGGACGCGATCGAATCAGGAGTCATTAAGCACGTCGGCGACCCTTTATTGATTCGAGGACTAGTGTAGACATAAGTTTCGATCAAAGCGAAAAATTGAAAAATTATTCGCTACGAGCGGGATTTGAACCCGCGACCTTTGGAATCCGTCCATTGCTCTTATCCAACTGAGCTACCGTCTCTCAATCTTTCAATCCCATCACTCTTCTAATTAACCTTAAGGAGGCTCAAAGCGACATCTACCGTGAAGTTGTTACAAACTTCTGATGTGACGGCATGTATGTTATTATGTATTTCTTGATCTATGCACGAATAAATAAAGAAATACGTAGTAAGCTTTCTGTTTGACTGTTTGGCCCTATAGTTGATTTGTTGAGAACTCCTTGAGGCATTCAGTCCACCTTGCGTTTTAATAAACTAGTGAGGCACTAGCGTGTATGTTTAAAAATAATTCTGAATCATCTCCAAAAAAATAATTGACAAAAAAAACTATATTTATAATTATAGAACCTGCTCAGAATTTTTTACGAGAATCGGTTGAGAAATGCGACCTGTAGAGGTGAACAGCCGGACAACGGGACAGCTGGACATTCCGGACATACGAAAGAATTTTGACCCAAGCTGAAACGGAGAACTTCGCTCGCTTCGCTCGCTCGTTCAATAAACAAAGACTGTCCACGATTTTATTGCATATACCTACATATAAACTAGCAACTCTTCCCGCACAGTTCACAGTACACAGATTTAAAATTATAGTATACCGACACACATCATAATTTGTATTCATATGTAGCTAGCCTCCGTAGGCGACGGTGTCTACTTGCCACCAGGCATGTATGCGAATTTGACATCGTCGTTGAATTATAAAAAAAGCGGCCAAGTGCGAGTCGGACTCGCACATGAAGGGTTCCGTGAAATAAATTGCGGTTTACGATTTATGACGTATTAAAAAAAAAACTACTTATCAGATCTCGTTCAAACCAATTTTCAATGGAAGTTTACATGGTAATTAATGTACATCATATATTTTTTTTAGTTTTATCATTTTCTTATTTTAGAAGTTACAGGGGGGGGGCACACATTTTACCACTTTGGAAGTGACTCTCGCGCAAACTATTCAGTTTAGAAAAAAATGATATTAGAAACCTCAATATCATTTTTGAAGACCTATCATAGATACCCCACACGTATGGGTTTGATGAAAAATATTTTTTTGAGTTTCAGTTCTGAGTATGGGGACCCCTAAAACTTAATGTTTTCTTTCGATTTTTGTGTAAAAATCTTAATGCGGTTCACAGAATACATCTACTTACCAAGTTCCAACAGTATAGCTTTTATAGTTTCGGAAAAAAGTGGCTGTGACATACGGACGGACAGACAGACAGACGGACGGACATGACGAATCTATAAGGGTTCCGTTTTTTGCCATTTGGCTACGGAACCCTAAAAAACTATTAAAATACTTAGTCTTGTATGTAGTATAATGGCGAAACCCGCATTAAAGTCAGTTGCAGTTTCCAAGTTTCCCACAATGATACAGGATGTGGGTGAAAACTTGTGCTTTATGTGCATAAATATACGAGTATGACTTCAGTTAAGTTGTTGACACAGGGATTGTGTACTTAAATACTTATCTTACATTATAAGTTAATTTAATTAAGTAGTCGTTTTAGTGTTTAGTTTGGTTCATAATGTTATTCTAACAATAGTGTCGTAAGATTGCAATTACTAACCAATGGCTCAACAGTTGTCTGATTAAATACATATTTATTATTATTATACAGGATGTAACAATGATGGCTCTGTGAGCTGTAGAAATCGCAAGACTGTATTTTTATAACAATAGAAATTCGAGAAAGTGATTTGGGAAAAAAATTAACATATAAATTTTGCGAACAGTTCGTTACATGTTCACAAAATTTCAAGAATATGCGTGTGAAAAAATACAATATATACATACAAAAGATTTTCGGCCCAAGCTCATAGAACTTCATTCGCTTAATTCGCTCCCTCGTTCGAATATGGTCGAGATCTGTTTAAGCGTTAATTTAATGATAATATCTTAAAGGTCGCCAGGACACTCGACCCTCGTAGTTTGGTTCTCATTCTAATACGATATGCTACTAGTAGAATAACATTAAACTTTGTATATGCTACCGCTAGATTATGAACACCGTCAGTCACCATCTTACTCGCCAAATTATAAACTGTCGAAAAGTTGTGAACTGTCAAAACCGTTCACAATTTAACGCATTATTTTTCGTTAGTTTATAAACTATCAATGTCGAATCGTCAAATGAACTAACATCAAATTGGCATGTTTGGGAACGCACCCTGTGCGCTGATACTGATTTCCACTAACGTCAGAACATGATTGGCTTTTTTTTTTATACAGACATTTTATTCCATGTGTTTCGTCATCTGGCAATGTCGACGGAGCCCCGCTGTGCGGGGCTCCTATTTCTGGGCGGTGTACCCTTCGGGCAACTGAAGCTAACTGACTAACCTAACCTACCTAAACTTTGTGTATGCGCTCTGTAGCAAGCCGATTTGATCTCAGTTCACTATTTGACGATTCGACATTGATAGTTTATAAACTAACGAAAAATAATGCGCTAAATTGTGAACAGTTTTGACAGTTCAAAATTTTCCGACAGTTTATAATATCGCAAGTAAGATTATAAACTGACGGAGTTCACAATCTAACGGTGACATATATATCATAAAAGGCATATGAAAAGATGCAAGTTGGAGCCTTCTGAGTGGGAAGAGAAAGCAGTGCGCCGGCCCGAATGGCGACGGCTCATCCATGAGCGGGTTCATGCGTTTTAAACTGAGCGTGACGTATAGCGAGACGAGCTCAAGGCTCGTCAACCAGCAACCATCCATTACAATTATGTCGGCGGGGTGTTAACCTGCTCAAGGTGCGTCCGTACCTTTATAAGAAAGATCGGGTACACAAGCCACCTGAGAGCGCACCAGAGAGCAGAACAGTAACACGCCAATAACACAAGGAATAGGACGGAAACTAGTGTCTGTTACCAAAATTAAAATTGTAAAAAATAGAGTAAGCACAACGGTTTTTATTGAGCAAGCGTATATTGAAAGCACCTCTGCCGCCACTTAGTTCAGCGTTAGGCAGGAAAAGTCCTGCATTATCTCATCCCCACATCTACAATAACATTTGCAATCATCTTAACATTAAAACGTCACCCGTGATTAAAGCGAAATGTGTAGTGAAGAACTGGTTACTGACGCTTTCATACTCTCTGACTGAAAACCTATTATAACAAAGGTAACCAAACCGATACTGTTGTAGCCTAGTGGAACTCTCACACACACACACACACACACACACACACACACACACACACACACACACACACACGCACACACACACGCACACGCACACGCACACGCACGCACGCACGCACGCACGCACGCACGCACGCACGCACGCACGCACGCACGCACGCACGCACGCACGCACGCACGCACGCACGCACGCACGCACGCACGCACGCACACACACACACACACACACACACACACACACACACACACACACACACACACGCACCCCCCCCCCCCCCCCCCCCCACGCAGTCACGCACAAATTCACGTACACACACGCCCATGCACAAATAGTAATTTTAAATTGTAATGTTTTAATCTTATCTCAATGTATACTTTTAATGAAACATTAATTAGAGTTTTGTACTGCAAAATGGTAATATTTTAAGTAGTTCGTGTTAATCGCACTCGCATAATTGCTTGTGTACGCGAGTATACGCCATTATTGCTTGTGTACAGGAGAATATAGACAGGCGAACCAAAGGGCGGACTATCTATATACTCAGTGACAGTCAAGCGGCCCTTAAAGCGCTTACGGCGCCGAAAGTGGACTCTAGACTAATTTATAATGGCGTCCAAGCACTAAACAGACTTGGAAGGCACAATAAGGTGCAACTAGTTAGGATACCAGGGCACAAGGGCTTCATCGGCAACGAAAGAGCAGATGAGCTTGCAAGAGGGGGCTCTACAAATCACTTTGTAGGTCCAGAACCATTTGTGGGACTCTCGCAGGGGACCATAATATCGGCCTTTAAAGCCTACGCCAAAACCAAACACCAACACGAGTGGAGGAATGAGGCTGGCTTAAGGCACTCTAAGCTCTTCATAGAAGGAGTGGACTCGGGCTGGACCAGAAAACTCTGGAAATCCAGTAGGAAGCAACTCAGAATTATATCTGGGGTGTTCACTGGTCACTTCGGGGTCAAGGATCTCTTGGCCAAGATGGGACTATCTGATAGTTTAGACTGTAGAATGTGTGGCGAGGAGGATGAGACTATGGAACACTTATTGTGTGAATGTCATGCCCTTGCCAGACAAAGAATGAACTACTTTGGTAACGGTTACCCGCAATCAAAGGAATTCAAGGTGCTCCCGGCGAACTGCATCATCCGCTTTGTGGAAATGATGGAGCAAGCCTGGGAGCAGGTATAAAGGAGAGGGCAAATGCACAAAAGATCCCACTGGGTCGAAGTGCATCCGAAAGGGCCCTCACCTAGATAAGATAAGATAAGATAATCGCACTCGCAGGCGGCCAAGATACAGGCTCAGCCTAGTTTGGCGTCTGACGGATATAACGTTTATAATTAAAGTGTGTTTTTGTTAAATAAATAAATTTTAATTTTAATTTTTTTTCTTAATTTCATAAAAAGTCTCTACTCATATTCAAATTATTATTTGACTCGAGTCTAACGTGATATTTATTTACCTTTTTTCTGACATTTCGAGACGGGTTACACCGGTCATAGTCGCAGATGACTGTCGTCCCAGCAAGTTTTCAATGGAGATACGAGTACGAATACGGCTACATAATATTTCAATACCCTACAAAAGTGGATAAAAGTATGGAGGGTAGACCCAAAAAAAGTCCACTAGCCGTCCATTATTTCACTTATATGTCTAGGACACGACACACAACACTCACAGACTCACAGTTTATCCGCGCACAGATCCGAAGATACCTCGCGAGATTTCAGTTTCTGAATCACTGGTCCTCAAGTCGCCAATAAATTTAAACTGGTGAAAATACCAGAAGGGTAAATAACGGGAGGAAATAAACTTTTACCAGTACCTTGGTCAGTCAGGTGTAATTTTAAAAGTACTTGCGTATCCCACGTTGGCGGCGCCGCTCTCTTGATGATAAATAAACACCTTCTTGTCGGTCTTGTCACAAGTTACAATAAGTAAATTTGATCAACTGAAAATACTGAAGGCAGACGGGGTCCACTGACTCGAATTGGAATATTTAATAAGTTTTTAGAGGACGCGTGAGAGCGTCACGTCAGACATTTTTAACTAGAGAAGAGTGAATGGAAAAGTCGAAAGTGACCGAATGTAATTGTCGATTAAGGATATGGAAATGAACTAAAGAGTGAAAAGGGTTGTTCCTTAATGTTGCTAGATTACAATAAGATAATTCTTAAACACAAACCATGTTCCCTATTGAAATTCTTTAATTTATTGCAACAAAAACTAGTTTTCGACCTTGATGTGGAGGATCACATTGTGTATAAACAGTTTCATCAAAAATCAGAAATTGTTTATTCTCAATTTGTGCGAGTACAGTAGTTGTTTCAGGAAAAAGTTTTGCGTGTGTCACATTCAACCGCTTTACGGTATACATTAAAGTCATGTTATATTACGAGAACAATATTCCTTTGCTATTCCGCTAAAAACGTGCTGGTCGATCAGCGGAGATCAAATGCAACTATTTGCGTAAAAACATGCAAATAATTACAGCAAACCACCACTAATAATGAAAAAACCTCGACACGTGTTTCGACTCTCTACGAGGCATCATCAGGAGATGCTGGCAGGAGATGTTGCTTGCGCCACGTCCACTGAGCCAATCAGCCGTCTAGAATGAGAAGTCATGTTATTCTGCCATTTTAAAGTGAGATCCAAAGTACGTTTGCATGGAGTGACTCGACCGGGCTGGGGCTCTTAATATTGGGCACCGCCTTATAAGGTGGTTACGAACTAGGTAAAGCTTGTACTATGCGTACTAGACGACGATATACTTACCTACTTATAGAGTGTCTCAGTCTCAACGTACAAATGATTTGCCTACACTATTAATGAATGCCTTATTTCAAATACATATTTTGGAAGATACACTATTCTGAAAGTATACTTACATTACAGTGGCAGCTTCCAGTAGGACCAAGTAAATGTTAATTAATGTTACATCGTACCTACTTACATAATAAACTTCAAGTGTTATACATAAAGTACATTCACTGCAACAGTACCTATGCATTATAGCGGACAGTAACAAGTGTGATATATAGGGTACAATTAGTGTTGTGTCCATTATAGTGGACTAAGTGAGAATGTACGGTGCGGGCGCGGCACTGGCGGGGCAGAAGGAGGAGAGTCGGAAGACAAGGACACCGCAACACAAAGAGCAGGTAAGATAAGAAAATAATGTAGACGTGTACCTCGCACAAGAACATAGGTGTAATTCAAACGTGCGTTAAGACAACTCTAACCTTACATCTACTTAACGTACGTGTCTCGCAATCGACTAGCAGCTGACAGTTTTATTTAATCGTATGGCATATATTATTTTTGGCCTTTTTGAGTTTGTCACTCTTTAGTACCACCCAGGGGACACGTGCAGGGTTGTGGTAGGTAAGCTCCTGCGGACGCGAGTGACAGTTGTCCCCCCTTTGTCAAGTGAGTGGGCAACTCGACTGTTAGAGGTTCTTAAGCCGCCCGAAGGCCTCTAACTCGGCTTAACGACTACTGTCATAGACAGCAACCGGGATGAACTGCTTAGCGTGCCTTCCAAAGCACGGAAGCGATCATTTATAGTAACAACTCAAACAGGCGGTCACCCATCCAAAGACTGACCCCTGCCGTCTTTGCTTGACCTGCGTTATCGTTTCCGATACGCAGGCGCCGCCGGGCTATGAACGCTTCAGCTGACAGTTGAATTGAGTTATATGTATAATCACCCCTCAGGTCTAATCACCCGGCCTGTCGTAAAAGGCGACTGATTGTAGTCGTTGACGCGAGTTTCCATATGGCAGGGGCCACAGCACGCCTATGGACCCCAGGAGAGGTTCATCTTCAGATGATCATCTTAATAACGAGCCAGATGTGGCAAGGCTTCGGGGGGCTCCTTTTCGCTCAGTATTTCGGGTATCCTCTGCATGACAGGGCAAACAGCCCACGAGTTTTTCGTGAAAAGAACATCACATTCTCGAATCTGCTCACAAAATTTCACGAGAATCAATTGAGACATGAGACCTGTAGAGAAGACCAGCCGGACAGCCAGACATACGAAATAATTTTGGCCCAAGCTGAAGCAGACAACTTCGTTTGTTTCACTCGCTCGTTCAATAAAGACGCAAAGTCTGTGAGGTTGTAACTTTGTAAGTTTGTGAGGTTGTATGTAGGGGGTAATCTCCAGAACCAGTTATCCGATTAGAATATTTTTCACTTGTGAGTAAAATGGACTTTCCGGATGAACTTAGGCTATATGTTTTACCCCGCGGGTTTGCCTGCAATTTTTTCAATACGCGTGCTAAGCGCGGGCAGCTAAGTCTTTCATAAATGTCTGGTCTACGAGGCACAACTTCAGTAGTCATGCTAAAAATAAACGGCATATGCTACATTACGTACTGCTTCTATTTTGTCTATTGTGGTCGATAGCCGCATCGGTTTGATTTACAGCATCACTGCAACCGCTGAAATCCATGAATTTTATTCACTGATAACAATGTAAACCAATTTAAACCCATTTTAAGCTGAAACCTCACCGCAGTGCTTATCTATCTCTGCTTGTTAAGTATGTCAGTATTTTTACGTCATACCTAGCCGTAAAGTAGCAATTACCGCAAGCTACGTACGGAAACTCCCTCCTCTTGACCAGGGAGAGACGTTAAATTTTGTACTCACCACGGGCGGTAATAAAGAATACCTTCAGATCACATCATTATCGCCCTTGCCTTCAGCTCGCGCTTCAAATACCTGCGCTCTGAGACATTCTAGGTAAGTAATGTATTTTTCCAGCCTCGTATCCCTATCTTACTTGGCCGGCAATCCCTATTTTCCCGGCCTCTGCAGTAATGTACCATTATGCGGATTTTTTTATATTGAAATGTGCGTATGTATTTATACATTGCGGTTCAGTAACAAACTCATTGGAATTCTATCCACGGTTGCCGCAAACCCGGAATTTTCGGTTTACATATAATATTGAACTCGTACCTACTTTGAGAGAGATAAGGCGCAAATTCGTTTAATTTTGCTACGTAACTACATTATAGTAACCCAAGAAATGGTCTCCCAATATTTTACTTTAATAATCATCATCATCATATCAACCGAAAGACGTCCACTGCTGGAAATAGGCCTCCCCCAAAGTGTGCCAAAGTGACCGGTCCTGAGCCATCCGCATCCAGAGGACACCCGTGACCTTTACCAGATCATCAGTCCACCTTGTGGGGGCCTACCCACGCCTCGCCTTTCGGTACGTGGCGGAGGGCTATGTTGCGAGTTTATCTTCGTGATCGCATCAGAAATGAGGCTATCCGCAGCAGAACCAAGGTAACTGATATAGCCCTCCGAATCGCTAAACTTGAGTGGCAGTGGGCGGGGCACGTAGAATCGATGGCCGTTGGGGCGGAAAGGTTCTCGATTGGCGCCTTTAATAATAATAAACGTTATTTCGGCACACACAGTGAAATAACAATTGAGACAGATGCCAACAGTGACACTTACTTACTTAATAGTGACAATATTTGAACAGGGTTCCACAAACTATGCGCAGTCTATTATATCTTCATCAACCAAGGATGATTTTTTTTAATTAATTTATACTCGTAATAAGGCCAGGAAGTGTGCAGGTAAAATATCTAAAAACTTATCTAATGGGTACATCAGTTAATCAATCTATTTATATGAATTTAATAACACATGTTTGTCACCAAATTAGCTAAAACAATTAACCGTAGATGTAGGTAGAATGTGCTCAAGAACCATTTTTAAAACTTTTAGTGTTGCGTACCAACATTGGTCCAACGGAACACCTATTTTTAGGGTTCCGTACTCAAAGAGTAAAACGGGACCCTATTACTAAGACTTCGCTGTCCGTCCGTCCGTCCGTCCGTCTGTCTGTCACCAGGCTGTATCTCAAGAACCGTGATAGCTAGAGAGTTGAAATTTTCACAGATTATGTATTTCTGCTGCCGCTATAACAAAAAATACTAAAAACAAAATAAAATATTTTTTAAGGGGGGCTCCCATACAACAAACGTGATTTTTTGCCGTTTTTATAGATAATCTGTCACCAGGCTTTATCTCAAGAACCGTGATAGCTAAAGAGTTGAAATTTTCACAGATTATGTATTTCTGCTGCCGCTATAACAAAAAATACTAAAAACAAAATAAAATATTTTTTAAGGGGGGCTCCCATACAACAAACGTGATTTTTTGCCGTTTTTATAGATAATCTGTCACCAGGCTGTATCTCAAGAACCGTGATAGCTAGAGAGTTGAAATTTTCACAGATTATGTATTTCTGCTGCCGCTATAACAAAAAATACTAAAAACAAAATAAAATATTTTTTAAGGGGGGCTACCATACAACAAACGTGATTTTTTGCCGTTTTTATAGATAATCTGTCACCAGGCTGTATCTCAAGAACCGTGATAGCTAGAGAGTTTAAATTTTCACAGATTATGTATTGCTATTGCCGCTATAACAACAAATACTAAAAATAAAATAAAATATTTTTAAGGGGGGCTCCCATACAACAAACGTGATTTTTTTGCCGTTTTTATAGATATTGGTACGGAAACCTTCGTGCGCGAGTCCAACTCGCATTTGGCCGTTTTTTTAAGCATTGATGACTTGATTGTTTGTATTCGTTTGAGTCTAAACACAACGGGTTTATTTTGTGATGTTAAATTATTGGCCACCTGCCCATCGTCAAATCAGCTTGGAGGTGCATAATATTGAATTGTCACTGAACTTACATGAGTATGCTAGATTTCAGCTCAACCGTCAGAGTTTCAGAGGCTGAAAAATGGTTTGCAAGTTTTGAAGAACAACTTACAGAGTTTCTTACACGCAGTATACTCGTACTTGACTGATATTTGATTTTTGACAAGTTTCCTGAATGGTTTTGTCTCGGAGTCGCTCGGCGTGCACTGAAAATTACACTTCAAACTATATGTAGCTTCACCAACTAGCGTCACTATAGTAGCCACTTCCAATTCCATTTTAATCTTATTTAAGGTTATATTATTGTTTGACACGGCTTATGTACGCTGACCACTTCTTACTAGCTAAGTCGAAAGGTTAAATTTTCACAATTGGCATATTAAAAAAAAAAAAAACCAGCCTAGTGCGAGTCGGACTCGCGCACGAAGGGTTCCATACCATTGTCTATTCAAACATTTATTTTATTCTATTTTTAGTATTTCGTCGGGTGACAAGCAAAACTCACTAAGTAACAAATACCTACTTAAATCAAAGGTCGTATCTCGATATCGACTACGTACCGAGATACGAGGTTTTGAAGAGCAGTGACAGTTTTGGTAGTGACTTTTGCTTGTCACCCGACGATTTGTTGTTATAGCGGCAACAGAAATACATCATCTGTGAAAAGGTCAACCGGAAATATCAAGGTATCAGTGAGATACAGCCTGGTGACAGACAGAGAGACAGACAGACAGACAGACAGACAGACATACATACAGACAGACAGACAGACAGACAGACAGACAGACAGACAGACGGACAGTGGAGTCTAAGTAATAGGGTCCCGTTTTACTCTTTGAGTACGGAACCCAAAAAACACTGCACACTTAAAAATATAGTTTTTGATTATTATTAGCCTTATAGCCGTCGCCAGTCAAAACACGAACGAAACGAACACGTCAAAAGTCTTTATTAAAAGGGAATAAGAACTTTTGAACACCTCTTCGATTGCGTAGCTACTTTTGATGCTGACTGTACCTAATGTTCTATAAATAATTTTGGATGCGGGATGAAACCAAAAGCCAAGTAAACGACACAACTGATTTATTTTGGGTTTACCCACAAAAAGATAATTATTAATCTATACCATACCACACATAGAAACAGTGCAAGTTAAATAAAAGCATGTAAAAACTAGCCACATTTGCAGTACTTATTTACCGCCACCAACAAAGCTTTGTTTCTGCGCCATATGGCACGAACGTGTAGAAATTACTGCTTCTCTTCAGCGCACATAATGCACATTAAACATATTAACTAAACCATTATCTCAACAAGGTTTAAAAACATTTTTAATTTTATATATGAAAATACACTTGACATACCTAAGTAATGGTAAATTAAATTAAAACTAAGTATAAAAAAAACCTAAATAAAAAACGAATTAAGAAACTACTTAAATAAATATTTACAAAATCTCAAAACTAAAATTAGAAACTAAAAAACATCTAAATAAGGCCCCCGCGGCATCGTGCCAAAGATGCTGGCAGCATTACCTCGCTGAATCGCAATGCTTAAGCGTTGAGCGAGGAAGCTGCCAGCTCTTTGGTCACCAGTTGATCTCAACTGGTCTCGTGGAAATACAGGCTGTTGAACCGTCCAGACAAGAACTTGAATTTCACCGCGGTGGGACCCTATTTTCTTTACATTTGGCGGAGGCAATAGGGCATTTCCGCGACTCGAAATTCAACGAGTACGGCTAGTTTTAGCCAGATGGCACTGCCCGACGCAAGCCCAGCGGCTGCGTTCAGTTTTAATTTAAGGCCGTGTCGCACCGTACACTCAGCGTCAAATCCTTTGTAGCAACCAAAGTAGTCAAATAGTTCGGTACACCATATATTTAACTAAACTTAGCTAATAATCTTTAAAATTTAAGATTGGGTTAAGCTGCACCTGTAGAATATTTTGTGTTCCATTGAAATAAACAGTAATTTTTTTTTTTTTGTATTTTGTCTACAGGCAAGACTGAATCGTGACTAAGTTTATCGCGCTTTAGCCTAATCTCGCGTCAAGCCAGTCTGAAGGTGCCTGCTTATCATTCACATACAACCTGTAATAGGAGCAAATATTCAAAGGGACGCTTCCTTAGAGCATTTGTGGTAACCCCTTGTGGTCCCACTCATTTTTTTTTTGGATTCGGAGATATTTTGATCTAAAGTTATCAGTTATGACCTCCAAGTAATGTATATTGGCACCACGAGATCATAGCACATCAGTCAATGTGGATTTTGAGGTAACACCATGTAACGAGTCATAATAGTTTTTACGTCATACCTGGCCATAAAGTAGGAATTACCGCACGCTATGCGTGCGGAAAACCCCACTTCCTGGCCATATAGAGACGTAAAATTTTGTACTCACCACGGGCGGTAATAAAGAAAGCATCAGAGCGCATATTTATCGCCCTTGCCTTCGGCTCGGGCGTCAAATACCTGCGATCTGAGACATTCTTTGTTTTACCGCCCTAGGTAAGTAATGTACTATTGCATTATTGTTTTCAATATATATTTTTGTGATTTTTTCATTTTTTTGAGTGTCTTTAAAATAAAACGTTACTGATAGCACTCCAGAAGAGTACAAAAATAGAACTTAACTTATTTTTAAGAAAAAAAATCAAAAAATTTTTTTTGAAGTTTAACCATGTGGAAATAATTGTTCAGAAGCTTAATAATCTACCGTTAAATTTTTTGCGCCTATTACAGGCCACACCCTGTATAACACAACATCGAGCAATCGCAGTTTTTTAATTTGTCGAACTGAACAATTAACAGAGCCAAACATTTTCACGATCATTCTAGCGAACGCTCTAGTAAATGCTCGTGAGCTGCGGGCGGAAACGGACGGCGGCAGGACAATAACAATATTGGGAATGGATGAAAATGTTATAAATGCCTGATTATGTTTTAAGTGTAGGAATAACCTTCCTTAGCACCAGAAAAAAGTTGCAGAATTTTCAGCTGCGTCAATTATTTTTGGAAAATATAGACAGTTTCCTCACTTACGTTTTGGTTTTAGGACGGCGAATTAGATACTGCGCTTGATCCGTCTTATTACAAAAAATATATTTAAAATCCGTGGTAAACTGACACTGGCAATGATATTGACAGCTGCAGAAGCTATATTTGGTAATGGGGAATGGATGAAAATTTTAGAAGTGCTTATTTTTTTTTGATGATAGGAATAACCTTCCTTAGCACCGGAAAAAAGTTTCAGAGTTTTCAGCTACGTCAATTATTTTTGAAAAATATAAACAGTTTCCTCACTTACGTTTTGGGTTTAGGACGGTGAATGAGACACTTTCCTTGATCCGCCTCATATTACATGAAAAAAATCTTAAATATCGTTGGTAAACTGACACTGGCAATGATATTGACAGCTGCAGCAGCTATATTTGTCATTGCCAGGGGCAGATATTTAAAATATTTTTTGCAATATAAGATGGATCAAGGAAAGTGTCTCATTCGCCGTCCTAAACCCAAAACGTAAGTGAGGAAACTGTATATATTTTTCAAAAATAATTGACGCAGCTGAATATTCTGCAACTTTTTTCTGGTGCTAAGGAAGGTTATTCCTACACTTAAAACATAATCAGGCATTTATAACATTTTCATCCATTCCCAATATTGTTATTGTCCTGCCGCCGTCCGTTTCCGCCCGCAGCTCACGAGCATTTACTAGAGCGTTCGCTAGAATGATCGTGAAAATGTTTGGCTCTGTTAATTGTTCAGTTCAATTCAGGTCAATAAAAAGTCTGCAACTTTTTTTCTGGTGCTAAGGAAGATAATTCCTATCACCAAAAAAATAATCGTGCACTTTTTCATCCATTCCCCATTGCTCGGCTCCGCAAAAACGCAGAAAATGTATTGTCGTTTCGCTGGAATACTCGCTAAAACGCTCCTGTTTATTTTGAGAACTTTGTAAAGAATCCTCATTACAAGTAAATGCTCAAGTGTACCAGTACCTTCTAGTCTACTAGCTGCACTGAGGAGAGAAGCAGCAATGTATTCTGAAATAATTTCTCTTCCTGTGCTGTATAATCACGGGAAAAGTACTTACCTACATAAAAGTTAAATGTTTTAACTTTAAGAGTGGCCAAGCTCGGACAAATTTCACCTAGTCAAACAAAGTTAATAATAATAATAAGGCGTAGGGATGTGACGGCCCCATCGCCCACCAGATTTCTGGTGCAATCAGTCAATGTAAGGCAGCTTGTGGCGGGCTGTTAGGGAGTAGCGACCCTTATCCTGTGGTGTCCTGTGGTCAGGCTGAGCCGATCGGGTGGTTGGTTGGACAGGCCCCCCACCTCTGGCTTGCCTTAACTGGCTGTCCAGAGTGGAGTCGCAAGAGCTGTTGCTCGAGGGTAGATGTGGACACCTAAGTGGCGAGTTGGCTATATGTTTAAAGTCCAGTGCCACCTCTCTACCCCCCCAGCCTCTCTGACTGGTGTTGCCCTTAGGCCATTTTTTTATGTCGCTATTAATAGGGGCCCATCTAGCAGTTGGCGAGTCATCGTCTGCCAGAGATAAAAAATGAGACAGTTTATTAGGCAGGCGTCCGATGTTTCACATAATAGCCCAGCCACTAGTCCATTGTTTTCACCCAATAACCAAATTTTCTTTAGATTCCATCAACAGCAATAGTCCCTATACAACCCAGTGGGTGCTGTCTCTGTGTGCGTCCCATGACACGGGCAGGGACAGCATCCGCTCGGTGTACTCCTTGCATTTCATTAAATTGTCAAAAGGGCCTCTACGTGTTGGCTCAGTTGGTACTTTGTAGGTACCTAGCCCCACGCACGCCTCCCAAAGGTCCGGGACATCATTGTCCCGTGAGCGGGAAAAAAATAATAATAATAAATATTACGGGACAATCTTACACAAATCAACCTAGGGCCTAGGCTAGTTTCGTTCTTATTTTAAAACTACTTCTTGGATTGTAAGGAAACTTTGCATATACAACGCCATGAGGTATGTCTAGGTCTGTAATCAGTTTATATGGCTCCAGTTTAGAAAATACAGCAAAAACAAGTTTTTTTATGAAAAACAAATTCACTTTATTTTTTTTACTATGGTATGTGAAGCTACATAAATTAATTACAGACCTGGATATACCTTAACTTATTCTAAGTACAAAGTTTCAGAACAAACTAGCTAGTCGTTTTCAAATGAGAGCGTAACTGTTTGTATGGAGAACCGAGCTTGCCGGGGTCTCTTAATATGTTCTTACTGCTGAGGTGAAGAGTTGTAAGTGTTGCACAAGAGATAAGTTATTTGCATCTCGAGTTTTTTAACTCCCTCGCTCCGGTCAATTGGAATTATCTGCTTGCCCGGGACTCAATATAAGCACTCGCAGCAAAAAACTACTTTGCTTTGTTGTTGCACAAATAACTAGGTATATTTTTGTGGAAATTCGCTAAAGGATACCCATTTCATGAATCTTGATTTATCGACACGTCGCATTCATAAGGCCATGTTCTGTACGCCAGCGGGCAGCCGGGAGGGCCAGCGATTGCCCATACATTGAACTCGCTCGAATGTATAAGGTGAAAAATATACCTATGAAATTGGCGGTGTGTATGGAGAATTTTATGAAAACTGTGATTTTCATACATTGAATTCTGCGGATTATTCAGCAATGTCAAATTCAAAGCAAACTAAATTTTGGTAGGAATATAGAAAACTTTTAAGCTACTTTACACAAATCTTCATTCCTTAAAAATAGTTCGCATTATAAAACTATACGTAATTGAAACACTTTAACCGGCAGCACATGAAAAGGGCGGTTTTCAAGCTTTAATTTGAAACACTAAATAAAAAATTCAAACCTATTTTTTGTGTTTAAAACCTTTGTTACATAGTCTAATAATGAAATTAAAAAATAATTTGGAAGTTGCAATATAAATGAATAAATTACGTACAAAATAATATCTGTGAAAAAACCGCCAATTTCATAAGGACCTAATATTATGAACGGCCGCTCATCGCCCCACCGCACCGTCCGCTGGCGTCTAGACCGCAGCCTCAAGTGTTACTGTGTTAAGGGGATGCCGTGATGAGAGTTAACCAGGCCGGTGAACGACACGCTTATGCCTTCCGCGCACGAGGATAAGAGATGCAACACTCTTCGGTAATAACTTTTTTAATACAGTTGCTCAAAAAGTGGTACTTTTTGTAGCTGCAAATCGTGCGCAAAGTTGTATTTTGCGCACTGGTGCTTTTTACTTTTCCACGTGTATCGAACGACGTTTTTTAATACAGTTGCGAAAAAATAAGAAAAACAACAAGTAAGGAATTTGAAACTCTTATATAATTAATTCTGTAACATCATTGTAATACAGTTGAAAAATAATGAAGTTGTTCAAAAAAAATTTTTTTTTTAATACTTTTATTACTTGTTATTTTTCTTATTTTTTCGCAATTGTATTAAAAAACGTCGTTCGATACACGTGCGGATATGTCATTCTTCACTCGTCCCGAGTCTTACCAATCGCCTACGGCTCGTGACAAGATATCTCGGCGCTCGTGAAGTAATGATACTTTCCGCACTAGCATCGAAATGTACTATTTTGTACAAACGATATATGTGACCTCTGTAGCCAAGTTGGTAGTGACCCTGCCTACGAAGCTGGAGGTCCCGGGTTCGAATCCCGGTAAGGGCATTTATTTGTGTGTTGAGCACGAATATTTGTTCCTGAGTCATGGATGTTTTCTATGTATTTAAGTATATATTTATCTATATAAGTATGTATATCATCGTCTAGTACCCATAGTACAAGCTTTGCTTAGTTTGGGACTAGGTCGATTTGTGTAAGATTGTCCCCAAATATTTATTTATTTATTATTTATTTATGTCTGACTTTTTGAAGTTTTCTTGCATTTCATTACTCAAGTCATGAGGTAAAATACCATCGTTTGTAGATTGTGTCGGCTAATAATGTAGGTACCTACCTATTGTTTGAGTAGGCTGAGTAAAAAAAAGATAAGTTTCTGTCCAAAAATTCATTTTTGGTACAAGCTTTTATTGCCGACTGTACTTTTCTGCATACCATCATCAACTACTCATTGAGACGATTCTAACGAGCCCAAACTCGATGGGGTTGTGTCGTTTTATTGCGGAGTTCCTATGGTCACCTTCCAGCTCTAGCATCAGATCAGCTCCAAATCATCATTTATTTTTATTTATTTATTGGTATTTAGGATAACAACAGCCGTAGATATAACTAATACTTGGTAATTACATAATACAAGGCCAATAACAGTCATCCATTAATTACTTAAGAACCTATTAACAAGGTAAGTCAAACATAGTGAAAATGTTCAGTCAGAAGGCTTTAAACTAAAACTAATAAATTAACAAGACGCTTAAAAGAAAAAAAAAAACAAATGTTAGTTAGACACCAATAGACTAACAGCTTAAATTAACATAACTTAAAAAATAAAGTCAGACGAAGTTAAACCTGGACTAAAAGGATTTACAATAATATATAAAAAAAAACTACTAATAGTAACAGAAACACCACGAATATATTAATTCAACACTCTCATTAAAAGTAAAAAATCGATCGGTAAAGTACACATGTGATTACACCCAGTACCCAAGAACACATCAAGAAGTAAATTGATTAACGGCCCGCACATGTCCACGCCAGGATGGCATTGGCAATTGGCAAATTATTCTTTGTTTAGTATATATATACATACATATTCATATATTATGTATTATCTTTATGTTTGTTCAAAATCGAAAAAATATCACTTTTAAATTTATTTTTTGAAACTACAAATGGATCAGCAATGTAAAATTCGGTGTTATACAAGTGAGGGATCCGTGCCAACACAGCGTTAGCTCCATAGTTAGAGGAGTGAAAGGGAACGTGAAATAGGGTCTTGTGTCGTCATATATTGCATTGTCATGCGATATGTATACATATGCATGCAACATTTCAGCTCAATCGGATAACGGGAAGTGACTGAAGAATGGATTGAAAATTTTGACAGACAACTTACTTACATATTCACATACAAACGAACAGTGCAAGTTAATATAAAGCTTGTAAAAAGTATCGAGGACATTTTAAGCAATCATTATAATTATCTATTAAATCAGAGAAACAATCATAAATTGTCAAGAATTATATATCTGTAAATCAGTCCTTATTTCTTCCTAATCTAGTTAAAACGAGATATTTTCCTATGCAAACCCTTAAAGTGTTACTGTGTTAAGTTTAGTATTGTATCTTGTCTAAATGGTATTATAATTATAATCTATAAATATGGACCTCGTTCCCTGATGTAAATAAATAAATATCATTGCATTGACGAGGGCCAAGTTTTCATACAATACAAAATGATACAATCGGCAATAATAGTAGTTTATGTGACTGTACATAATGAAGGGCATTAAACACGAGTGTGGGTTTATGAAACTAGCCAAAGGCGAGTTTCATAATAACATCACACGAGTGTCTTAATGCCTAATTATGTACAGTTACATACACTACTTTATCTATCCACATATTATAAGCCTCCACGATGCATTCAGGAGCCGCATATTATGACCGGTATCGCGGCTTTGTTTTCGGGCAGCTGTCATAGTTTTTTCTTAATTCAGAGACAAACTAGAGTCGGACCCAACTGTCATATCGTTAGATATCTTACTTACGTGCGACATTTGTCAAATTTGTATGCAAATTGACAATTAATTTCGAACTAAACGTCATCTCGACTGATATTAGAATAGAGGTCAAATCAAATTTCTTTGATTTCAGAGATGTTCGAAATTTGAATGAAATAATACCATCGAAATCGATGTTATTATTTAGCAATAATAACATTTTCACAGATAAGAAATTTGTTCAAACAAAACAGTCTATTTTTATGGTGGCCATAATGTGCGGTTCTTGAACGCATCATAGAGGGTTTATGATACTTGGATAGATAAACAGATTTATATCTACACTACAGATACTACGAAGGGTTTATGATATTTGGATAGATAAACAGATTTATATCTATACTACAGATACAGAAGGGTCTCTGTTAAGAAATCCCCTGTTTAAGTATGCTGAACGAGCCTAAACGTGGCCACCCCTTTCTATCGCATGCAACGCGCTGCAATAGAACGCGGGTATACCGCAGCAGCACTAACATAACGGCTGGGGCCGGTAGGCATTTACTTATAGATGCACTCACCTCACCTTCGGCTCGGACCTCGAACCCACTCGTCCTTCTATTGCCTACTTTCTAGCCTCTACAACAATGTACTAATACTATATTGTTTGCAGGCAGGTTAGATGGTGCTCACCTTAACCATTGCAATGCGCTCCATAGTTATCTTATCTCTAACATGTATATGTAATTTAATTTGTTTAATTCTAATTTTATGATAGTAATTTAATTTTTAAATTTTTTGACATAAAATTGATCGTAATTAAAGTAATAAATGATTATTATTATTGTTATAGGTACCTACATTTACCTCATCTTCTGTATATCTAATACCTACAGATATCTAATCTCTTATTGATTATGCATTAAATAAAAATGTAGTCGTATTAACCGCAAAGTATTTATAAAACGATTGAGATAAGCGAAACGATATCCGAATTTGACAGAGAGATTAGGGAAGACACATTGGCTTTGGCTTATTTGTCTTGGCTTTTGAAATAGATACAGCTGAACCTGTTTTATATGCGGTATTTATCCATACGAAAGTATTTCTGTCTGTCTCTTATTTTTTTTATACTACTCCGTTGGCAAACAAGTGTAGGTACAGTCTGCCTGATGGCAACACCACATACATACAGAGCGAGTAGTGGTGTTATTAAGGCACCCTATCTCTCTAAAACGATAGCATAATATGGAACATAGGTACATCCAAACTTTTTTTTGTAAGTTCCAAATAATGGGGAACTTGCATGGGACTTCAATTTCGAATAAATTGCACTCAATCGATGCAAATATACGTAGAGATATCATACAAAAGAAAAAAAAAGAAAAAAAAAACGATTTTATTAGTCTTACCTAACGTTAAAATGACGAAAATTAATTTTTATTTTTTCGATAAAATAACGTAACAGTTACATAGAATATTAAATTAGAAATGATATGTTGTATCACAAGTATAGACTTAAACGTAAATTTTGTGGAGATAATCGCAAATTAATGACTTACTCCATAGTAAAGGCTATGCTGTGACGTCATAGCATAAGCCCGTTTAGTACCTATAGAGCGTTTTCGGGGGGTGCCGGCGCGCGCAGATTTCAAATAAATAGAAAAATAAATCATAACAAAGTTTTAATGCTACGGTTGTTTTAATGCTGGATTATACTTTTGCTTTGCGTAATAAAATATTAAGATGCAAGTTCCCTACAGAGTTTCATAATCTTCCTGCTAAAGCCATTGGAAGCTTTCTATTAACTTGCAATATATGTTGTACCTAACTAACTATGTAACAACTATGTTTGTTCGGGTGGAATCTTGCAACTCAATTTTGAAGCAGATGTCTTCAACCGATTGAGCTGAAATTTAGACTAAAGGTATAGTTTGGATGACAATTCAAAAGCATGGTACCATCGAGCTGATCGGATGATGGAGACGGAAGGTGGCCGTGGGAATTCAGTACTTAACCGACTCCGTTAAGTTTGGGCTCGTTAGAATCGTCTTAATGAGGACGGTATACGAAAAGGACAGTCGGCAACAAAAGCTTGTACCAAAAATGATTTTTTTGACAGAAACTTAGTATAACTTATCTCTATCGATAAGACATCTGTCACGATCTGAAAAGTATGCGAGTGCGAGAATGACAGAGATGTCTTATCGACAACGATAAGTGATATAATAACAACTTAGAAAAGTTGAAAAACCCCCGACATTTTCATTTCAAAGTTAGATATTGAACTTTGAAATGAAAATGTCGTGGGTTCAATTATCAAGGAACTCATTTCAGTCACAGACCCAACAGCCAAACCTAAGGGCTTCAATCAACTTCGAAAAGTTGAAAATCCCCCGACATTTTCATTTCAAAGTTCAATATCTTACAGGAACTCAGTTCAGTCGCAGACCCAACAGCCAAACCTAAGGGCTTCAATCAACTTCGAAAAGTTGAAAATCCCCCGACATTTTCATTTCAAAGTTCAATATCTTACAGGAACTCAGTTCAGTCGCAGACCCAACAGCCAAACCTTAGGGCTTCAATCAACTTCGAAAAGTTGAAAATCCCCCGACATTTTCATTTCAAAGTTCAATATCTTACAGGAACTCAGTTCAGTCGCAGACCCAACAGCCAAACCTAAAGGCTTCAATCAACTTCGAAGAGTTGAAAAACCCTGACATTTTCATTTCAAAGTTCAATATCTTACAGGAACTCATTTCAGTCGCAGACCCAACAGCCAAACCTAAGGGCTTCAATCAACTTCAAAAAGTTGAAAAACCCTCGACATTTTCATTTCAAAGTTCAATATCTTACAGGAACTCAGTTCAGTCGCAGACCCAACAGCCAAACCTAAGGGCTTTAATCAACTTCGAAAAGTTGAAAAACCCTCGACATTTTCATTTCAAAGTTCAATATCTTACAGGAACTCAGTTCAGTCGCAGACCCAAGAGCCAAACCTAAGGGCTTCAATCAACTTCGAAAAGTTGAAAATCCCCCGACATTTTCATTTCAAAGTTCAATATCTTACAGGAACTCAGTTCAGTCGCAGACCCAACAGCCAAACCTAAAGGCTTCAATCAACTTCGAAGACTTGAAAAACCCTGACATTTTCATTTCAAAGTTCAATATCTTACAGGAACTCATTTCAGTCGCAGACCCAACAGCCAAACCTAAGGGCTTCAATCAACTTCAAAAAGTTGAAAAACCCTCGACATTTTCATTTCAAAGTTCAATATCTTACAGGAACTCAGTTCAGTCGCAGACCCAACAGCCAAACCTAAGGGCTTTAATCAACTTCGAAAAGTTGAAAAACCCTCGACATTTTCATTTCAAAGTTCAATATCTTACAGGAACTCAGTTCAGTCGCAGACCCAAGAGCCAAACCTAAGGGCTTCAATCAACTTCGAAAAGTTGAAAATCCCCCGACATTTTCATTTCAAAGTTCAATATCTTACAGGAACTCAGTTCAGTCGCAGACCCAACAGCCAAACCTAAGGGCTTCAATCAACTTCGAAAAGTTGAAAAACCCCCGACATTTTAATTTCAAAGTTCAATATCTTACAGGAACTCAGTTCAGTCGCAGACCCAACAACCAAACCTAAGGGCTTCAATCAACTTCGAAAAGTTGAAAAACCCCCGACATTTTAATTTCAAAGTTCAATATCTTACAGGAACTCAGTTCAGTCGCAGACCCAACAGCCAAACCTAAGGGCTTCAATCAACTTCGAAAAGTTGAAAATCCCCCGACATTTTCATTTCAAAGTTCAATATCTTACAGGAACTCATTTCAGTCGCAGACCCAACAGCCAAACCTAAGGGCTTCAATCAACTTCAAAAAGTTGAAAAACCCTCGACATTTTCATTTCAAAGTTCAATATCTTACAGGAACTCAGTTCAGTCGCAGACCCAACAGCCAAACCTAAGGGCTTTAATCAACTTCGAAAAGTTGAAAAACCCTCGACATTTTCATTTCAAAGTTCAATATCTTACAGGAACTCAGTTCAGTCGTAGACCCAAGAGCCAAACCTAAGGGCTTCAATCAACTTCGAAAAGTTGAAAAACCCCCGACATTTTCATTTCAAAGTTCAATATCTTACAGGAACTCATTTCAGTCGCAGACCCAACAGCCAAACCTTAGGGCTTCAATCAACTTCGAAAAACTGAAAATTCCCTGACATTTTCATTTCAAAGTTCAATATCTTACAGGAACTCAGTTCAGTCACAGACCCAACAGCCAAACCTTAGGGCTTCAATCAACTTCGAAAAGTTGAAAATCCCCCGACATTTTCATTTCAAAGTTCAATATCTTACAGGAACTCAGTTCAGTCACAGACCCAACAGCCAAACCTTAGGGCTTCAATCAACTTCGAAAAGTTGAAAATCCCCCGACATTTTCATTTCAAAGTTCAATATCTTACAGGAACTCAGTTCAGTCACAGACCCAACAGCCAAACCTTAGGGCTTCAATCAACTTCGAAAAGTTGAAAATCCCCCGACATTTTCATTTCAAAGTTCAATATCTTACAGGAACTCAGTTCAGTCACAGACCCAACAGCCAAACCTTAGGGCTTCAATCAACTTCGAAAAGTTGAAAATCCCCCGACATTTTCATTTCAAAGTTCAATATCTTACAGGAACTCAGTTCATTCGCAGACCCAACAGCCAAACCTAAGGGCTTCAATCAACTTCGAAAAGTTGAAAATCCCCCGACATTTTCATTTCAAAGTTCAATATCTTACAGGAACTCATTTCAGTTGCAGACCCAACAGCCAAACCTAAGGGCTTCAATCAACTTCAAAAAGTTGAAAAACCCTCGACATTTTCATTTCAAAGTTCAATATCTTACAGGAACTCAGTTCAGTCGCAGACCCAACAGCCAAACCTAAGGGCTTTAATCAACTTCGAAAAGTTGAAAAACCCTCGACATTTTCATTTCAAAGTTCAATATCTTACAGGAACTCATTTCAGTCGCAGACCCAACAGCCAAACCTTAGGGCTTCAATCAACTTCGAAAAACTGAAAATTCCCTGACATTTTCATTTCAAAGTGCAATATCTTACAGGAACTCAGTTCAGTCACAGACCCAACAGCCAAACCTTAGGGCTTCAATCAACTTCGAAAAGTTGAAAATCCCCCGACATTTTCATTTCAAAGTTCAATATCTTACAGGAACTCAGTTCAGTCACAGACCCAACAGCCAAACCTTAGGGCTTCAATCAACTTCGAAAAGTTGAAAATCCCCCGACATTTTCATTTCAAAGTTCAATATCTTACAGGAACTCAGTTCAGTCACAGACCCAACAGCCAAACCTTAGGGCTTCAATCAACTTCGAAAAGTTGAAAATCCCCCGACATTTTCATTTCAAAGTTCAATATCTTACAGGAACTCAGTTCATTCGCAGACCCAACAGCCAAACCTAAGGGCTTCAATCAACTTCGAAAAGTTGAAAATCCCCCGACATTTTCATTTCAAAGTTCAATATCTTACAGAAACTAATTTCAGTCACAGACCCAACAGTCAAACCTAAGGGCTTCAATCTACCTCGAAAGCTCTGCTGTAACTTAAACAGGCTCAAATCAGGCCATGGTTGCTGCAACTTCTTTCGGCAAAAATAAGGGTGGCGCGATTCGGACATATGTGAGGCCCAAACCATGGAGCATATAATGCAGCGATGCCCAGGGACCCAATACCAGGGACCCAAGGAAGACATCTACAACCCTTACTCAAGACGCAGCTCATTGGAAATAGATGAAAATTTTAGAAGTGCCTGATTATTTTTTTTGTGATAAGAATAATCTTCCTTAGCACTAGAAAAAGGTTGCAGACTTTTCAGCTGCTTCAATCGTTTTTGAAAAACATTAACAGTTTCGTCACTTAGTTTTTGGGTTTAGGACGGCAAATAAGACACTTTGCTTGAACCGTCTCATATTACAAAAAAATATCTTAAAAATCCGTGGTAAGCTGACACTGGCAATGATATTGACAGCTGCAGCAGCTACATTTGTCGTTGCCAGGGTAAGACATTTAAAAAAAAAATATGCAAAATTCGACTGATCAAGGAAAGTGTCTCATTCGCAGTCCTAAACCCAAAACGTGAGTGAAGAAACTGATTATATTTTTCAAAAATAATTGATGCAGCTGAAAAGTCTGCAACTTTTTTCTGGTGCTAAGGAAGGATATTCCTATCACAAAAAAAATAATCAGGCATTTCTAAAATTTTTATCCATTCCCAATTGGCTGAGAAAGCTGAATATCTATTTATTCGTATGGCGTTTTTACAGTCGTGCACAATAATCTTAATAAACTTAATCTTATTCTTTAAACTCTGTATCCAAGGGATTGCGTCATTTTCACGGGTCAACAGGTCAGCAGCTGAATGTTAACTTATAATAATTATAAATAGGGATTAAATAAATAGGGAAGTAAAGTAACTAAGTATGTTAGGTACTGTGACAAAAGCTTGTAGCTTTAAAAATAAGCTCCACTGCGTATTCCCAGGCAATTTGTCGCAGAAAGTTTTGCCGCGGAAGCTCTGAGGTACTCTAGAGGGATACTGTTGCGGCCATTGCGGTAATCGATACTTACTTCATACTAATATTATAAATGCGAAAGGTGTATGTATGTCTGTCTGTTACCTCTTTACGCTTAAACCGCTGAACCAATTGAGATGAAATTTAGTATGGATGGTTGAAATCCCGGGAAAGGACATAAGATGGTGAAATAGGGGATGAAAGTTTGTATGGAGCTACGATATAAACGAGTTCCACGCGGATGGAGTCGTGGGCAAAAGCTAGTTTAAATATAATTATTATAAATGCGAAAGTAACTCTGTATGTCGGTCTCTTATCTTTTCATGCTCAAACCGCTGAACCGATTTAGACGAAATTTGGTATGGACATTGTTTGAATCCCGGGAAAGGACATAAAAATAAATAAATAATAAATATTTGCGGACAATCTTACACAAATCAACCTAGTCCCAAACTAAGCAAAGCTTGTACTATGGGTACTAGACGACGATATAGATACTTATATAGAGAAATAAATACTTAAATACATAGAAAACATCCATGACTCAGGAACAAATTATCGTGCTCATCACACAAATAAATGCCCTTACCGGATAAAAATAAGATTAAGATAGTTTTATCCGGAAATCATCCCCTGAGGGGATGAAATTGGGGGCGCTAGTTTATATGGAGTTACAATATGAAAGAGTTCCATGCGGACGAAGTCGCGGGGCAAAAGTTAGTATTATACAGGTACAGTCAGCTGCAAAGTTACAGCAGACTTTCAACCTGGAGGTCCTGGGTTATAAACCTGACTTGTAGGTACGTAGTTATTAGCAACAATTGTTCCTTGCATCCAGCCACTATTAATTAACGCAAAAAAACGAACTCTGTTTTTTAGACAGATTCGAGAGGCTTTTTTCAAAATATTTCAATGCGGTTTTTATATTTCTAAAATCGGTCTCGTGACTCCTAAGAGCAATTTTCCGTATCTCTTATAGTTACGGGTGTTTTCCCTCACTGCCCCGTTTGAATAATACACAATGTATACAGATAAAATATTTTTGAAATCGGATAAATGGTTCCGGAGATTACCCCTTGATGCTAACTTACAAAGTTAACTCACAGATTTTTCCTCTGGTACCTATAATATTAGGTATAACGTTATATTATGGCAAAAGATATCCCATAAGTATAAGCTATTTCACAGAAAATCTAGACCCAGATTAAGCTAAGCCTAACATAATGTCCGTTCACAAGCTGCTGTGTATTCTAGCTCTTATGACTAGCGAATAGGTTCCAGAATCGTATGTACATATTATTGATAGGAACAAGTCCAATCGGCTTTGAGATAGGATAGCAGAGTCGTTACCGACTACGGAGCTAAATGTGCATTATTTTGTTTAACACATTCACTACCAAGAGTCGCTACGTGCTACACTTGTAGCCGATCCCGCGGTTTTTTTCTGTGTATGTAGCAGAAAGCGACTACCAGTCCAGGCCAGTCATATTTGACCAGAAAAATCGCTAAAAATCGCAAGCTCACGGCTAGTTCGTCTTTTTTAATATGTTGTTAGGACCACTACCAGTACTGTATATCCAAGTTTGCAGCTTCGAAAGACCTTTGCTAACTTTGCAGCACTCGAAAAACCACGAAACTTTCGCACTTTTTTTGGTATTGTCAATACGAGTCCTAAACGATCGTGATAAGGATTCTTATAATTTTGACATTGTATGCAAACCTATATTGTAATTTTTATCTCGAAATAAATAAATCTAAAATCTAAATCTAAAAATCTAAACTATGCGGTTTTTTAATAGATAATATAACTGTTTAAGATTTATAACGGTTTAAAGTTGGATTAACAACAATTTTTTGGAGAGCTGTATCTCGGTAAGTATTTAACTTACAGAGCTGGTTCTGGTCACAAAATGTAGCGATTTTAGAATACTTAAAAAACCGCATATAAACTAGTATATAAACTTATATGCCAATACCAAAAAAGCGGCCAAGTGCGAGTCGGACTCGCACATGAAGGGTTCCGTGAAATAAATTGCGGTTTACGATTTATGACGTATAAAAAAAAAACTACTTACTAGATCTCGTTCAAACCAATTTTCGGTGGAAGTTTACATGGTAATGTACATCATATATTTTTTTTAGTTTTATCATTCTCTTATTTTAGAAATTACAGGGGGGGGGGACACACACATTTTACCACTTTGGAAGTGTCTCTCGCGCAAACTATACAGTTTAGAAAAAAATGATATTAGAAACCTCAATATCATTTTTGAAGACCTATCCATAGATACCCACACGTATGGGTTTGATGAAAAAAAATTTTTTTGAGTTTCAGTTCTGAAAATGGGGACCCCTAAAACTTAATGATTTTTTGCGATTTTTGTGTAAAAATCTCAATGCGGTTCACATAATACATCTACTTACCAAGTTTCAACAGTATAGCTCTTATAGTTTCGGAAAAAAGTGGCTGTGACATACGGACGGACAGACAGACAGACAGACAGACAGACATGACGAATCTATAAGGGTTCCGTTTTTTGCCATTTGGCTACGGAACCCTAAAAAAGTGCGAAATTTTCGTGGTTTGCTGCAAGTCTTTCGAAGCTGCAAACTTGGATATACAGTACTGGTAGTGGTCCTAACAACATATTTTAAAAAAGCAGAACTAGCCGTTAGTTTGCGATTTTACTGGTCAAATAATGACTGGCCTATACGGCGTAGGCGCACGCTTAGAGTGCACGACGTCGAGCGGCGCGGCGGCGGAAACTTAACTTAAGGCTCGACCTTTAAGATTTTCGTAAAAATGAGTTGTTTAGTAACCACTTTATGAATGACGTAGCAGTTTACCGTCGGAAAAAATTATGTCATTATCTGCAAGATATAAGAAGTAACATAGTTTTCGTAAAAATCCATTTTAACAAACAAAAGTAGAGAAAACAAAATCTAAAGTGAACCCTATTATTTCACTTGTAACCAGTTTACTGCTCCATTTTTTTATCAGAAAAAGATGAAATTTTATAATCTTCTTCATAAAGTAATGGACAATAACTTTATTTTCTTACTTACTTAAATTTCTTCTCGTTTTCTGAATATTCCCGAAAAACATGATATCCGCGCTTTCGAACACGCACTTCCATCTCGCTCAAGCGTATGCTCAGTGAGAGGGAGAGAAGACTATGAACGCGCGGAGCCTTAATTATAACTTGCTACCAGAAGGGATAAAAACTATCAAAAACCGATAAAATGTTCGACAACAAACTTAAAACTACATATGTTAACTGACATACCATGCTACAGCTTTGATGATAATGAATTTGTCGAGACGTTCACTGGCCCTCAGTATCAGGAAGCACCTACATAACCCCAACTTTATATCACAAATAGGTAGGTAACTAATATTTTTAAATTGAAATCGCCTGTAAGACTCAGATATGTAAAGCTATGCGCGACCTTATTGACATCCGATTTAATATATAAATAATAACTTCTTATTATGTACCTATTGACTGACTTGTAAAACATTGACTTTTACGAAAAAAGAAATACGAGGGAGCGAGAAATCGGAGCGGGCCTCTCACGCGCTCAATATTTTTTTACCTGAATATTTTTGCAGTTTCTTTTTTTTTTCAGACAGCTGAAGAAAAAGCCGAGGCAAAGAAACTTACCATTCGAGAAAAACTGTTCGCGTATGTGAGACGTCGGCTTAACCCCCCTTCAGGTGAGTAAACCCTCCTTCTGCTACAAAGAAAAATAAATACTTTTAACAAGAAATTAATAAGAAGGAACGCCCTCTTGAATGAAACAGAAATCAACTTAAATTAAAACGATTTACAGGGACCACATTCTTGGTTCAATGCTTAACACGTTCACCGCCGGGAACACAACTTTCGTGTGCCTACGCCGTTATATAGTAGTACGGGAAGTAGGCATAAAGTACAAATTTTGGTATCGGATGAATTCACTTGGCACAGATGTAATATACGTAAAGGTAAGCTAATTTAGCCCGGTAGCCATCCGCTACCCCCTGGAGGGTAGGCAGGGGGGGGCATTCAAAGATACACGCTGCCGCGCTTCAGAAAAAAAATCATATCAGCTTCTATTTACGTAACACCTCAAGTGTGGTATCATTTTCTGATAAATCAGGTATGAAGAATCAATTTTAGAGACATTCAATGTATAGTTTCATAGAAAAAAAGAAAAATATTGACGAATATATCACAATCAGTTTGCAAAAATCTAAGGACTTTCCGACTTTGCGGCAAAAATAGAAAAGATACACCAAAGTAATGTACAACACAAATGATATCTAGGATTTTAGCTTAACATTTCAGTTTTTTTATTTTAGATAAGAGCAAAATTTGAAAAACTGTGCTTAAAAAAACCAACAACGCAAAGCGAGTTTTTCCTACAAGATTAATTTTATCGAAATTACAATTTGCCAGAAACCAGCACGAACTTTTAGTATGTTGTGAAACATGTTATGTGCACCGCAAAACTGCATAGAGACAGTCTCTTAAATGTCTAGTTCATCAGTATAGACATAATCTTCATTCCCGCGGAGGCTTTTTGAAAAGTGGAAATTTCACCTGAACCATGTAATATATAAAAACGCGTGTTATATTATGTAAAAGCTTAACAAATATTCTATAATTCTTGCCAACAGAAAGATTCCATATATCCATAAATTTAAGAGGTATTTGCAAAATAGTACAGAAGAAAAGTGAAAAGCCCTCACTGTTTGAAATGTCTAAATTCAACCCAAACTATGTATTTTTTCTACTCCTGTGTCGTTATCTGTCATTTATATAGGCTGTAGCTCAAATACAATGACACCACTAATAAGTCGTCGAAAAACTCTATGCTCTATGGCCCAAAAACGCACTGTTTAGCGTACTTTTTTGGTTCATACATTTTTCATAAAAGCACTGTTTAACTTTTTTTAAATCAGCCGCTATATTGCAGTGGTGCCAACTTCATAAACAAATATTTCTAAATAAAAGTATTTATTTACGATTTAACATTTGTATATTATACATTATTTACTACAATAATAATTAATCATCATCTATTGTGTGTTAAATTACATGTTCTATGAATTTTTGGTATTATTTATAAAAATAAACGGTTCGAATTGGCAAGTGCAAACAAATTGAAAACAAAACAAACCATAAGCAAGAGCTGTCACATTTCCGATTTCCCACCAAAATACAGTTCAAAATGAAAAGACAAAAGATGATAAACTATTAGTCCTAAACTATTAAGATTTTATTCGTGTTTGTGAAGACAAAAGTGTACGTTCCTTTTAAAATGGTCGAAGTAATTAATAACTGCACTCCTGAAGAAATTGCGTGAGTAGCAAAAGTACGAATAGAAAACTTGCTGCCTGAAAAGTTTAACTATTCTGTAGTCTGTTATTTATTTAAAATTTGTCGTAGAAAAAGTATTGTATGCAACGGTGTATAACTGGTCTAAAAACGCTCGTGGCGTCTTTAATTGCGATGCTCGCCAAGGCTCGCGTCGCAACCCACGCCACTCGCCTTTTAAGACCCTTCTTATACAACAGTTGCATAAAATACTATTATGAATGCAATGTGATATCATATGAAAGCTAATAAAAGATGCTATAACTCGTTCTAACATTGTAATCCAATATATTGATACAATTCAGAGCAATTTCAATTCCAGAAAATCGAATGTTAGCAGGCTTTTCACATTTCTTCTCTACAATTATACAAACACCTCTTAAATTGATGTATATATGGAATCACAATGTTGGCAAGAATTATAGCATATTTGTTTAGCTTTTACATGATATAACACACATTTATATATATTACTTGGTTCAGGTAATATACCCACTTTTCAAAAAGCCTCTGCGGCAATGAAGATTATTTCATTACTGATGACCTAGACACTTTAGAGACTGTCTCTCTGCAGTATTGCGGTGCACATAACATGTTTAACAACATACTAATAGTTCGTGTTATTTCTGCAAAATGGTAATTTCGATAAAATTTATCTTGTAGGGAAAACTCGCTTTGCGTTGTTGGTTTTTAGAGCACAATTTTTCCAATTTTACTTTTGTCTATAAATAAAAAACTGAAATGTTAAGCTAAAATGCTAGATATTATTTGTGTTGTACATTACTTTCGTGTATCTTTTCTAGTTTTGCCGCAAAGTCGGAAAGTCCTTAGATTTTTGCAAACTGCTTTTGATATGTTCGTCAATATATTCATTTTTTCTATGTATAGTACATTGAATATATTTATTATTGTCAATATATACAAGATTATAATTAACATAAACTAAATTAAATGAAAACTACGTTAAATCTAAAAAAGGCCCTCGAGGCATTGTACCGAGGATGCTGGCGGCATTTCCTCGTTGAATTGCAATGCTGATGCGTTGAATATCTCAAAAATGAATTCCTCATGCCCGATTTATCAGAAAATGACACCACACTCGAGGTGTTACGTAAATAGAAGCTGATATGATTTTTTTACTGGAGCTCGGCGGCGTGTAACTTTGAATGCCCACCCTGCCTACCCTCCAGGGGGTGGCGGATGGCTACCGGGCTAAATTAGGTAAGCTTTACGTATATGACATCTGTGCCAAGTGAATTCATCCGATACCAAAATTTGCACCTCCCATACATTGGGTACCACTACTTCCCGTACTAAAGCGCTTTCCGCTACATACGAGGGAAACCATGAGATCGGCTACGAGCGTAACGCGTAGCGATTCGCGGCGGTGAATGTGTTTTTGTAATAGTTTTATCTTCCTAATTCATTTCTTGGAATATTTTAGTCTAATCAATTTTTTTCTGTGTAATTTTACTCGACTGACAAGAAGCTGAGTATGTGAAATTGTAATTATTTATTTCCATAAAACTACATGGTGTTCCTTAAAACTACAACTCTACTCCCTAAATAGGTTAAATCCTGTGCTATGGGATAACTGGGATAAGCAAGTAATATTCTTACAACCTTGTGTCACAATGGAAATTAGCGCCATCTAAGATTGAGTGTCGAAATCATACTCTACTTAGATTTTAGTTCAGCATGTAACCGCTAGATAGCAATATTATCAATTAGGTATGAGTCAAAATACACACTACGGTTGCGTTTAGAAATGAAAATAAAAAGTACATACAAGTAAGGACGGCCTACGCACTTAATTCAGAACTATGAATTTAAAATGTGTGATGCTCTGACTAGTATATTAAATAGTTCGACTAAAGTCCGGAAGATGGCGCTGATGTTAATACTATAGTTCCATCTGTGTGATAAGAGATGGCGGTACGAGTGTGTGGTACTGATATTGTTCTAGGAAGTACTCGTAATGAAATAGGGAGTTATAAAGGGTATGTGGTGGATAACTCCAAAGAGTTTTAGGAACTGTAAGTAAAGTGTAATCGTGTGTTTTATACAAATATTTAGTGTTATGCCCCCTTTTATTTATTGTATCGACATGGTGAAGCATTGTCGCCATATATTTCGATAAAGAATCTGAAAAACAATACAGCGTACCAAACTACTTGACTCTAATTAAACGTACTTATTATAGCGACCCATATTCTATAAACTACGGAAATTGGCCACCCATCTAAAATGAAACTCGTTACGCGAGACAGTAACGGATCCTTACTAGTTTCTTTTTTAACCGACTTCAAAAAAAAGGAGTAGGTTCTCAATTCAGTTGTATTTTTTATATTTTTTTAACCGATTTCAAAAAAGGAGTAGGTTCTCAATTCGTCTGTATTTTTTTATGTGTGTATGTTACGCGATATCTCAGTGATTTATAAACCGATTTGTTATTTTTTTTTCGTTGTTTGAAAGCATATACTTCCAGATTGGTCCCGTTGTCACCAAAATCCAGTTCTGATGATGGGATCCTGGAAAAATCGAGGGAACTCTTCAAATTTTATAGGCAAACTTGATGCAATTTGGCTACTCATTTGAAGTCGGTTAAAACTTTGTTTTGAAAGAAGGTACAATTATTTAATGTGTGTTACCTCAGAACTCTGTCATTTATAAACCGATTCGTACAATTCTTTTTTTAATTGAAAGTATATGCTTCCAGATTGGTCCCATTGTTTCCAGTTGGATGATGGGAACCATGAGGAACTGACGGAACTCCTCAAATATATTAGGCACGCGTGTAGTAATTTCGGTATTTTCTATTATAACTCGTGTATTTATACCCGGAAATCATAAATTTGGTGAAGTGGAAGTGATGATGAAGACCACAGATGGCTTGAGGAACTTCTCAATGATGTACTTCAAACTATACAAATACGTCACAGATTCTGATATGATTCCGTTGAAATAGCAAACAATGAAGTGCCAAAGGTAATTCTGAGATCCTTGAGGAATCGACGGAAGTACTCAAATATTATCGGCCCACATACAGCTATTTGGTTTATTGGTCTAAAAATCAACGCATTTGCTCTCGGAAATCAGTTCATGCGGTACATTGGAAAAAAAATGTGGAAATGTTCATGTGGGTTGGCGGAGTACTGAATTAAAGTCGGTTAAAACTTTGTTTTGAAAGTAAATTATGTTATGTATGTTTTATACCACGTCGGAGGCTATGAACGCCTACAACTCCCGAGGTCTTTCTCGCGCGTTGCCAACCCTTTTAAAACCTGTACAACGTACTTTCTTAATGATGATGAACCGTACTGCAGTGTTCGTGGTCCCTCGGATAAATCTCAGCAGTTCATACCAAAGCTAACAGATAGGGTTTATCAATCCTACTCGCCTTAGCGTTATATTAATATCGACGGTGGAAAGGCAAAACCACTGAAGCGAAATTTTGGTCAAAATAGAGTTATATATATCGTTGAAATCAGCGTTTTTTTCTGCGTCGATTGAGCCGGATTTCATGGCGCTCTGATGATTTACATGTCGCTTAAGGTAATTCAAAAATAAGCGCCAAATTTATAAAATGTTACTTGATGCGACACACTTTTTGAGTAAAATCTAACCTGTGTCACTTAACCGTACACTCAATCATAACCATGGTTGCATACAGTATTTTTAAAAATCGTTCATTTTCGATGTCATGTCACTTAAAGTGTTTCTTCCAGGTAAGTACATATTTCATAAGATAAGGTACTTAAGTGTTTCTTCGACATGTTGAAAATAACTGTTGTCGCATGATGGTGTCGCTTCAATGGTTCTTCCGGGATTTTTTTGGGGGCTTTTTCACTTGAGCGACATTTATTTTCAAACCCGCCTTGTTTAGGAGAATAACATTATTTTTATTAAATAGCTATTATAATTTGAAATAACACGTGCATATAATTCAACGCTCTAAGTTAACAAGAAATAAAATTACGATTTTTTTTATCAAAAAAAAACTTTAAAATGCTTTCCTGTAAAATTCCAAAAATTTCGCTTCAGTGGTTTTGCCTTTCCACCGTCGATAGCATAAAAATAATTTACAAATGGCTGCACAAGTATGATAAAATTTGCAGGCTACAGAAATACACGTCGCAAGATGGACGGCGCTATACGTCCTGCTCACAATTAAACGCCGTATTTATCAGTTGTCGAGCGCAGACCAATAAGTCACCCGCACTACATTTAGTTCGGGACTTGTACCTATATAATAGGGTTCCGTAGAGCATTCGTTTTACCCGACTGCCTCAAAAGAAGCAATGGATGAAGGAGGAATATTTTTCGAGCGTATGTATGTATGGCACTGTGAACTGTAGAACTCGGGTACAGTCGCCATCACATAGATAGGTACACTATAGGTGTTCAAAAATATCGGCGCATGCACCCTAATGCCTTGAAAATAGAGGTGCGTTCCGATGTTTGTGACGTGCTTGTTTGCTCCGATGTTTGTGACGTGCTTGTTTGCTCCGATGTTTGTGACGTGCATGTTTGCTCCGATGTTTGTGACGTGCTTGTTTACTCCGATGTTTGTGACGTGCTTGTTTTCTCCGATGTTTGTGACGTGCTTGTTTGCTCCGATGTTTGTGACGTGCTTGTTTGCTCCGATGTTTGTGACGTGCTTGTTTGCTCCGATGTTTGTGACGTGCTTGTTTTCTCCGATGTTTGTGACGTGCTTGTTTACTCCGATGTTTGTGACGTGCTTGTTTGCTCCGATGTTTGTGACGTGCTTGTTTGCTCCGATGTATGTGATGGCGACTGTACCTGAGACAAAAAAAAAGTACCTCATACTTAGGTACATAGTTAGGTACTACATACATACATTGAAAGTTAATATAAAGCTTGTAAAAAGCAGTTGGGTTTTTTTGGAAAAGTCTTTTGATTTCATTTGTCATTATTTTTCATTGTGCCCCTACGAAGACTGAATAACTATTACGTGAACAACATTACAACTTAAACTTCCGGATTTTGGTATTTGACCTCCAAGACTGGCCCTACGCAAACTAACATACATACACCGCAAGTTAACCCAATCTTGGCCAGTGACTCATATATGAGTCACGCGTCTACGAGCGATTTTCGCTACAGAAGAAAAAAATATGTACCGTGCTACGGTACGTCGTAGCGCGTAAGCAGCAGCGTTGCTTGGCCAAGAATGCAAATGGGTTGGCAAGCTGTTATATGTCTCATATGTGAATTAGCCTTGAATGTGTAACCTCTAGCTCAGCCGTGTACCCTCGAATCTATAATACGTCTCGATTTTCTTTCCTAAGTCCCCAACCCTAATGTGTCCGGGACTTGATACGGATAATGTGATTGATGGTCTGAGATGACGTGGGCATCGGTTAGACTGAACTTTGGGCCCATTAGCTAATAACATAACGTGGGCCTTTGGAGTAATAATATTGCTTTGGCAGTAATATATACGAGTTGTGTTACTAGAACGCAATATGCACGACCACAATGACTACCGGCTTTGCCTAGTTAGTAGTGACCCTTCTTACAAAGCTAGAGATGAGAAGATTTATTTATGTGGTGAGCCCGAGTGGAACAAATATTTGTGCTCATTCTACAAATAAATGTCCTGAGGTTCTGCTGGTCGATCACCGCATCCACACAGCCGGACAGTCGGACAACCGAACGATTTTTTTCCCAAGCTGAAACGGGGAACTTCGTCGTCGATATTGAACATAAGTATAATAGAATAGCATGTCTATTGACCACATTCAAGAAGTTATAAATGTATACATAGGTATAGAACATGTGTGCAGCAGACGTGGAGCTAGCAACATCTCCTGCCTACATCTCCCGATGATGCCTCGTCTGAGAAAGAAAGAAACTACAACGTAGAAAAATTTAAAAACCTCCAACATTTTCATTTCAAAGTTCAATATCTCAAAAACGCCTGAACCGATTTTGTTAAAACGTAGCTAAGAACCATCTCGATCACGTCAGCTTTCGGATAAAAAAACCACACTCGAATCGGTCGATTCGTTTAGGAGCTACAATGCCACAAAAAGACAGACACACAGACACACAAATACACAGACGCACAGACACGTCAAACTTATAACACCCCTCTTTTTCCGTCCGGGGTTAAAAATATATACAAAGATATATTCTATTCTCAAACACAGGGAAACACACATACTTAACAAGAGACACACATATTTAGAGAGGGACTCATGCATTTTTCTTCCAGGCAAGATTTTGCCTTCCGTTTACAGATTGTGTACCATTAGGCAAGCTATAAGCATGTCTCTCACCGTTGTATTGTAATCGAAGTCCATATTGCGATGCGAATTGATGAATTTAAATTGACTTCCTGCGTATAACGTTGCGGAACGCGCTTACTAGGCTATAAATCTCATCTCGCTTGAGCTTACTCTGTCTCGCCCGATCTCGTCAACAGCGACAGATATTTTCAACTACGATGGATTCACTGCGTGCTTTGCTGAATCTTTATTACAGATTATTGATGGGTTCAATCGTTATAATATGTAAAAGCCCGAAGATCGGTAAATCCTTGGTTTTACCAGTAAAACCTAAAATGTACCAACATGGGTTGGTAAAAGTCGAAAATTCTTTGTAATTTATTTAATCGTATGGCATACATTATTTGGCCTTTTGAGTTTGTCACTTTTTAGTACCACCCAGGGGACACGTGCAGGGTTGTGGTAGGTAGCTCCTGCGGACGCAAGTGACAGTTGTCCCCGCTTTGTTAACTCGACTGTTAGAGGTTCTTAAGCCGCCCGAAGGCCTCTAACTCGGCTTTACGTCTACTGTATCCGGCGCAAGCATCCGGGATCAACTGCTTAGCGTGCCTTCCAAAGCACGGAAGCGCTCATTTATAGTAACCACTCAAACAGGCGGTCACCCATCCAATGACTGACCGCTGCCATCTTTGCTGTACCTGCGTTATCGTTTCCGATTCGCAGGCGCCGCAGGGCTATGAACGCTTCTATGCTTTGTAATCTAATCATCGTTCATTTCGGACTGTTACCACTGTTCACTTGGTTTATCTTAGGTTTAACATAGCGAAGCGGTAAAAGTCGAAAATAAAGACGCGTCATCTCGAACGCAAGGGCTAGGGACTTTTGTAAGTACTTAAATACATCATATGTAAGTATTAAACGAAACAAACAGACGGTCTGTCCGGTAGAACCCCGGCGGACGGTATTTGCTAGCCGACAGTACAACTCAATGAGTGCTCGCATTTATAATAAAATCAATAAAAAAATTAACATCTACCCCTTAAACACATTCAATTGTAAAGCAAAACTCAATGCATTCCTATCTCGACTGACATATCAGGAAACAGAAAGCTTATTGTCCTGCCTAGAATAACTGACACTCACTGCACTGTCATTATAGTTCTCTCATGCAAACTGATCACGATTAAAATTCACACACTCTCTCTCACACACACCCTAGTGCTCACACACATACAGACTACATATAAATACATACATATATACATACATACATAGACTTACATACTCTATTTAGATTAATTTTATTCATATTAATTTTATTTATTTATTATGGTGCTCGCTGGCTTATATTTTTAGCATTTGTCATCATTATTTTTTTTTGTGTGTTTCCTTTTCTTATACTTAAGTACTTAATTTGAATTGCTGCTATTATTTGTCCATCTTGTGAGCTTAGACATCGGAGGAATCACTGGCTCCGAAGTCACAGGCGCAAGCCTAGTTTGGGAGACAGAGGCTCACCCCCTGTTAACTTGTCACAAACCTGAACACATGTTTCTTTTTATTAATAATATTGAAATGTAATGTTAGGTTTAAACAATAAAGATTATTATTTATTACTAAAAAAAATCGGTTCTTGCGTTTCACTGGCCGCTGCCGTGGCACGCTCGGTTCCTTCGCTTGACTTGCGCACTGTATGGTCGCAGTTCTACCTAACACTCCACCTCGCTTCGCTCGTCGTTATACCTAACTGAGGCCTAGGAAGGTGCCTACGGAGAGAAGGGCGGTTGATGACGTGGCAAAATGGGTTATTAATTGCGGGGGCAGAGAATGCCCTTGAGTACGAGACGAAACGTCTTTATTTTCGACTTTTACCGCGTCACTGTGGTAAACTTTAGATTTACCAAGTGAACAGTGTAACAAGTAAAAGTCCAAAATGAACGATGATTTCAAATCATTTCAGACTTTTACCAAACCATGTCGGTAAATATTAGGTTTTACATAATTGTTAAAGGAATAACGCACTTCCGTAGGAATGGCCACCCCCCTTTTTGCTCCTGTAAGGCATAATTCCATGATAAAAACTATCCTTTGTCCTTCCGAGGCTCTCAAAACATCTCCATACCAATTTTTTTCGACTCTACCGACTACCAAGTTACTTCCGCGTTTTTAGGGTTCCGTACTCAAAGAGTAAAACGAGTAAAACTATTACTAAGACTCCGCTGTCCATCTGTATGTCTGTCTGTCTGTCTGTCCGTCTGTCACCAGGCTGTATCTCAACAACAGTGATAGTAAGACAGTTGAAATTTTCACAGATGATGTATTTTTGTTGCCGCTATAACAACAAATACAAAAAAACTGAATTAATAAATATTTTTTTATGCTTTTTTTTTCCTTTTTTTCTTTTACAATCTTACACAAATCGGCTTAGTCCCAAACTAGGCTAAGCTTGTACTCTGGGTACTAGACGACGATAAACATACTTATATAGATAAATAAATAGTTAAATACATAGAAAATATCCATGACTCAGGAACAAATATTTGTGCTCATCACACAAATAAATGCCCTTACCAGGATTCGAACCCGGGACCTCCGGCTTCGTAGACAGGGTCACCACCAACTATGCTACAGGAGGCTCCCATACAACAAACGTGATTTTTTTGCCGTCTTTATAGATAGATAATGGTACGGAACCCTTCGTGCGCGAGTCCGACTCGCACTTGGCCGGTTTTTTAATATATTAATGTGGAAATTATTCATAGCGGTGCAATTCAATTCCAATGATTGAAAACCTATTACTGTGTAGACAACTATTTAGTGTCTCTGCGAGGTGAAGACCTCAAAAGACAATTTTTTAAATTTTTATTTCCCAAAACGAAATCGGCAAAAATAAGCCATTTATTTATGGGACCTGCTCACAAAATTTCAAGAGAATCGGTTATGAAATGCGACCAGCTTGTGTATAAGAGAACAGCCCGACATCTGGAAAGACATACGAAAGCATTTTTGACCAAACTGAAACGGAGAGCTCCGTTCGCTTCACTCGCTTGTTCATAAAGTTGCGAAGTTAGTATGCTTTTAGTATTATAAATTTATATATATGTATATACAAAACCCTCTAAAGCATAAATCATCACTCGTCAGCTGCCGCGCTATTTCGTTAATTAATTAATTAAAGGCGGCGTAATTAAAGCGCTGTAATTAATTCCAACGACTTTATTAACGTCTCGCAATTTATTATGCGAATATGAGCGTAAACAGTCTTAGTTAGCTGACTTTAATGATAGCGGAGGTTTTCAATTCATCTTCTCTTATAAGACATTGACGTTTTTAAAGAAACTGTCAAATGGAGTCGCACGGGTGGTAACTTGAAACGCTGTTTTCACTAGAAGTAGGGATCGTAAGAAAAGTGTACGTTAATCTGTAGATTTATTTTATTTATTTATTACATTACACGGTACACCAACAGAGTACCTACATAAGATAAAGTTACAGTTGTCTTTGGCATAAAATATGTAGGGGCTTATGTACCCCAATTACACATCGTTTTACAGTACAAGATAGCTTAACTAGCTTAAGTCCCGGTAAGACAATACATTTGCTTTTACTTTAAGTTGATGTACAAAGCTTATCCTGGGTCGACCTCTACCCCTTGATGCTTCGATCTTACCTTCTATAATATTTCTAAAGAAAATGTCGTGTCTTGTCAAATGACCTATCAATTTGTCTCGTCTATTTTCAATATTTATTATCAATCAATCAATCAAATCGTTTAATTCAGACTAAGTCCATATACAATTAATTTATACAATTATTCATTTTAAATACAAAATAAAATACAAAATAACTACAAATAATCATCCTAAATCTAAAAAAGGGACATACAAAACAAAGACACTACGAGTACACTACATACAGTAAATTGGTTTGCCTGTCAGTAGATGAATCATGTGGCAATGGTTCAAGTACTGACAGTCAAACCTAGCTGCAAATGCCCTCAGGATGCCGCTGGGGCTGGCTCGCACCCTACGCGCCAGGGATGTGCATCGCTTGCGCATGGTAGTGTAGAAACAGTCTACCCTGGCTTCAGCAAACATTCCTGACGCGCTACAGTAGCGTGGAAGACCCATCAGCGCCCTGAAGGCATTGTTGTATTGTACACGAATGGCGCTGTATTGTTTTTGCGAATATGAGACCCACAGGCTGCTCGTGTAAAATGTTGTGCAAAAGGCTCTAAAAAGAGTCACTATAACCTCAGCAGAACAACGAGCAAATCTGCGAGCCACCATATTCGCCCTAACACACAGCGCCCTTCGTTCTCGCTCAATATCTGCATCGTCCTTCAAGTCAGAGGTTACCACATGACCAAGGTACTTAAAGGTGTCTACTCTATTCAGCGGGGTACCGTATAGGCGAATAGGAGGCACAGGAGGCAGGTCTTTACCTTTGACTCGAAAGACCATGCATTCGCTCTTTTTTACATTATAGACCAAGCCGTGTTCATTATCAATTTAATTTTAATATCAATTTTCAAGTTTATTTTTTCTCCCACTATTTGTAACACTTCTTCATTAGAAATAATGCTACGTACCCGAAAAAAAACCATTGTTCATGTAAGTCAAGCAAAATGCTCTACTTATTTGCAAGCAGTGCCGCGAGAGAAAGTTAGTTAACAATAACATGCATTTATAACTTTTTACTTCTAATCTTATGAATTATGAAGGCGATGCCTTTACACGCGTCAAATACAGTTTTCCTTATACCGGGAGCTCCAAAATACATTCAATTATGAACCTTAATTCCCAGACATAAGATCGAAATCGTGTACATATTAATGCAGAGGACTATAGTATTTTCCTCACGGCCCGAGTCATATAAATCACAAGAAACGAAAAAATTACCAACAAGACTTATGATTGCGGAAAAAATGAAAAATATAACCAGTTTCCGCGCAATTTGTGGTTATTAGAAATGTGTTTGCCGACTAGAAAAGAGGAATAGTAGATTGTACAACAAGCGCATAAAACGAGCCATTTAACCTGAGACGTTTATATCCACCCGAGCCACCGGCGAGGGTGGATAGTTAAGTCGAGGGGTTAAATGGCTAATTTATGCCCGAGTTAAACACTGCTTTTCACTTCGATTGCGAGAAAATAACAAATAGTTGCATAATTAAGTTAAATAATAGCTCATTCCCGTCACTTAACTTTTTAAAGTTTTTATGTTAAATTTGCGACACGTGATATTAGACTTAGGTACTTCATACTACCAAGTAATTTAATGGTTCTATACGTTTTTAAATAATAATTGGCTTTTATTTCATCTGGTTTTATTAATTTAGTAATAGAAAACACGGATGTGAAATTTATTAATGCTGATCAAATAAAATAACAAGTTTATTCTACGATGTTAGGCCCGATTATCTTAGTCTTTAAAACAAATTTTACTTTGTGCACTAGACCGTAAAGGTGGCATTTTGTGCAGCATACATATAGCACAAAGCCGAACTTTGCGAGCATGAGAAGTGAAAAGTTCTGTTTTCTGGTCTACGGCAGAGCCGAAAGGAAGGGATATCATTTTAGCAGTATGTTTGTATTTACGCGTGTTCCACTGTAGCGTTTTAGATACTAAACTAATGTTGATGAATGAGGTGTCAATCGATTAGAAATTATGCTTCCGGTGACATAGGCTACCTTCTGTATAAAAAAAACTTAAACATTAAATAGGTACAAGATGATAATTAACATTAAATAAATTAAATGAAAACTAAGTAAACCATTTTCCAGGTACAGGCGTTATATCGACCACATACTGCTTGTCAAACATATATCTTAATGTCAATGAATAAGACTGAAATCCGATTGCCATTTTCCAACTGCCGGCCTAGAAAAGGGTTAAATCTAACAAAAACCCTCTGCCTTTTGAGCATTTATATCTACTTCTTTAATATATCGTTGCATTTATTTATACATTTTATTTAAATAAATAAATTAAACTTCTTATTACTACATAAAACAGTTCGTTATTTACACATTTCAAATATGGAATGTCTACTCCAACCTTAAATCATATTTTATAGATGCTACAGGCCATTGATGATTGATGACGCCAACCTTGCACTAGTACACACATACATACAGACGGCTTTTTGTGAAGAAGAAGATTAGGGGTAATTTTTCCATACAAATGATCTCGACTGTTTCCTCCCAGGCCATTTACCCTTTATAAAATATTTAATAAAATAAAATAAATATAATAATTTTCTTGTAATTATTAAATATTCAAGTCCCCACTTATAAACAAAATCAAACGGCCTTAAATTATTTTTTTAAGCAACTAATACTAAATAACAAATTAAAAAAATTAAATCTAAAAAAAAAATATACAAATGAAACTAAAATTATATTAAATTATCTTTTTCTGTATCTGAATGTTTTTATTTTTTGATATTATTATTTTTGTAAAAGTACTAGGTTCCTGCAAACAATGCTTAAAAGAGCCCCGTTAATTATATAATATATAGGAACATCAGGTTCACATTCAGATTCATGATGTAAGTAGGGTGGTCCTTAAAAACCCAAAAATTTTGAATTTTCAGTTAGGCAAAGCAAGTGAGAAATGCAAACCTTAAAGAGTTTCAAAATTCAAGCGCGACCCCTTAACCTTATTAAAATTTAAAATAAAAAACCGGCCAAGTGCGAGTCGGACTCGCGCACAAAGGGTTCCGTACCATTATCTATAAAAAAACTATTTTATTCTTTGTTTTTAGTATTTTTTGTTATAGCGGCAACAGAAATACATCATCTGTGAAAATTTCAGCTTTTCACGGTATCAGCCTGGTGACAGACAGACGGACGGACGGCCGGACAGCGGAGTCTTAGTAATAGGGTCCCGTTTAACTTTTTGAGTACGGAACCCTAAAAGCGGACGTTACTTTTTAGGGTTCCGTACTCACAGAGTCAAACGGGACCCTATTACTAAGACTCCGCTGTCCGTCCGTCCGTACATCCGCCCGTCCGTCTGTCTGTCACCAGGCTGTATCTCACTGATACCGTAATAGTTCCAGTTGAAATTTTCACAGATGATGTATTTCTATTGCCGCTATAACAACAAATACTAAAAACAAAATAAAATTAATATTTTTATTGATAATGGTACGGAACCCTTCGTGCGCGAGTCTGACTCGCACTTGGCCGGTTTTTAAAATAAGAGGGTGCCTCACTGAAATTTAAAAATTTAAGTTTTTAATGACCACCCTCATAAAAAGTTTCATGTTATTCCAGTGTGCCGTATTAAAATGAGAACCAAACTAAAAGTTTGTATGGAGCGTCGACTTGAGTTACAACCCGCTCAGAAATAAATGGCCAAGTTCGCTTCGTTACCCTTTCGATATTGAGCTATTGTACCGAACTTTGCTCATTAAACTCTAAATAACAATTATAAAGGGCGAGTCGAGTTCTAAAAGCCGATTTCATCTATGGTTAATTGTGTGTAAGATTTATTAAGTTATCGGAAATAAAGAGAGAGCGTACAGGCAAAGTAGATATATTTCCTTAACACTACTGTAAATCTTGTTTTCTCAAACATGCAATGAAATATTCTCTTTACGTTCCTATTAATAGACTCGGAAGTATCCTTTTTCGGGCGCAGCATCTCGAGGCGGCCTGAAATGGGATTTCATACAACTTTTCAGGCCTAGGCCTGAAAAGTAACATTTTAATTTTCATTCCACTATTTGTGGCACAGCATCACGGCATTCAGCCATGAAAATTAGTTTGATTTGAGGATTTTTATTTATTTATTTCATTGCATGTTTGAGAAAAGCACTATATTATATGCCTCGGCGTGAAAACGGATTCCCGGCCTCGTATCTCTATCCGGCGGGTGTCTTCCCGGCCTCTGATGTAATGTATTATCATTCAAACTCGCAGACTGCCATGGTACAGGCTTAAGCCTAGTTTGGAGTCTGATGGATATACCCCATATCATGTAACAAGTGTTTTGTGAAATAAATCATTTATTTATTTTATTTATTTATTTATTAAGCTAGTGCTTTTGCCCGCAACTTCGTCCGCGTGGAACTCATTTATATTGTATCTACTTCGAAAAACTTGTAAAACTACCCTATGTCCCTGCTCCGAAACTCGAACTATCTCTATACCAAATTTCCTCTAAATCGGTTAAGCGGTTTAAGCGCTGCTGTGCTGTACATACAGACCGACAGACACACTTTGGTACTGTAGAGGTCATCTATGCAACCTCTACAGTGCTGGCTGGACAGCACTATTCGGAGTTCAAATTTAGCTGCCTGGAAGTCTATAAATAGAAGAAGAGTTGAAGACGTCAAGCAGTCACCCCCGAGGCTTTGGCCTCCGGGCCACGCTTCTCGTATTTCTCGCAACGATCTTTAATAAATGTATTAATATTGTGTTGCGTCTTCCTATACCTTTGAGCACCTTGCCTACAAGTGGTGGAGGTGCGGGGTTTTGCTTTCATGTCACAAACCATCGAGCTACGGAGATTCTGAAGTGTCAAGTGAGGGAGGAATGAAGGCAGCCAAGCAGTTAAGATAATAGATGCCTGGAGCCATCTGGAGCGCAGCGAAGAGGCGGGTGCACTCTTAACCCTCCATATGCAGAGGACGACGCGGTCTTCATGGGCCTCTGCACCATCCTGCGTTGCGTTCATCCGATAGGCGCGCGGGTTGTCAAAATTATTTCTTGATGTTATATTTGGTGTTATTTTTTAGGCTTACAACTGAATAAAGGCAATGAACCTACCTTCGTCAATTCTAGGCGGGGGGAGGTTATTGATATAACGTTGGCTTCTAATAACACTAGTAGCAAAATCAACTCATGGCACGTATCTGATGACATCTCCCTTTCGGACCACAGATACATTTGCTTTAGGTACCAAACTAGAATACAAACAAATGCGGTACGTAAACGGAATCCTAGGAACACGGACTGGTCGGCCTTTAGAACTGACCTAAAAGTGGACCTAGGAGACCCAAAAGGAAAGCTAAACTCTATTATTGACATAGAATTCGAAGCGGACAAAATAGTACAAGCCGTATACACGGCCTTCACTAATAACTGCCCGGAAAAGAAAACCCTGGCTAAAAAGGTACCATGGTGGACCCCGGAAATAGTCAAACTCAGGAGGGAAACCAGGGCAATATTTAATGACGCAAAGTCATCTAATGACTTTGGGTATTATGCACAAAAACTCACAGAACTCAGCAAGGCTGTAAGAAAAGCGAAAAGGAGAGCGTGGAGGAACCACTGCGATCAGATCGAGTCAATACCGGAAGGAATGAGACTAACAAAGGCATTAGCAACCACAAAGTCGGTCCCGCTTACATCCATCAGGGACAATGACGGTACAATGACGAAAACGGGGCTAGAGACCCTTAAGATAATGTGTAATACACACTTCCCAGGCTCAGTAATACACGAGAGCGTAACAGACGATTGCACAATTAGTGCGTTGGAACAAACCACAAGTACAACGAGACACAATTGGGAAACGTCTAAAAAGGTAGTAGATCATAAAAAGATAAAGTGGGCACTTTCGACATTTCAACCTTACAAAGCCCCGGGGCCAGATGGAATCTACCCCATTCTACTACAGGAGGGCGCTACTGTACTAATCCCGCACCTTAGCAGATTGTACAGGGCGTGCTTAGCCTTCGCACACGTACCGCGTGTGTGGAGGATGGTAAAAGTAACCTACCTACCCAAACCGGGTAAGGCGGATTACAGTGAGGCCAAATCGTATAGGCCGATAAGTCTATCGTCATTTTTCCTCAAAACATTGGAGAAGTTGGTAGATAGACACATAAGGGATGGCCCACTAAGGAGACATCCGCTGCACGAACTACAATGTGCATATCAGCCAGGGAAGTCAACGGAAACGGCACTTCATCTGGTAACAACCAAGGCTGAACAGGCTATAGAGAATAAAGAACTATGCCTGGCGGCTTTCTTAGACGTGGAGGGAGCGTTTGATCGTACCACGTATAATGCTATTAGCGAAGCAGCTGCAAAACATGGTATAGAGCCGACCATATGTAAATGGATAGGCAACATGCTAAATGGCAGACTGATAAATTCATCTCTTTTAGGGGATGAGATAATGGCCACGGCCACAAAGGGATGTCCACAAGGTGGGGTACTTTCACCAACTCTATGGAGTTTGGTGGTGAACTCACTCTTGATAGAACTCAATAAAGGTCCCATCCACACGGTAGGATATGCTGATGATTTAGTGATACTGGTTAATGGGAAATTCCCAAGTTCGGTATCAGAAATCATGAACAAGGCACTGAGGGAAGTGGAGAGATGGTGCGACTGTCACCAATTATCCATTAATCCAGGCAAAACTGTAGTAATACCCTTTACTAGGAAAAGGACCCTTCGCGGAATACAGCAGTTAAAGCTGTACGGAAGGGTACTAGAACTGTCCAATGACGTGAAATATCTAGGTGTCACACTGGATAAGGAACTGAACTGGAAGAAGCATACAGATCTCACCATTACAAAGGCCCTGAGGGTATTTGGAATGTGTAGATCAGCGTATGGCAAAACATGGGGACTGAACCCCGAGGTACTGAAGTGGATCTACACCATGATGGTGAGACCCATAATACTGTACGGTAGCCTGGTATGATGGCCAAGGACTTTAATGAGCGCATGCAGAGAGGCCCTGAGAAAGGTGCAGAGAACGGCATGCATGGCTATAACAGGGGCGTTTCGTACCACGCCTACAGCGGCGCTAGAAGTCCTACTGGACCTACCGCCACTTCACATGGTGATTAAGTCAGAGGCGCGCAAATCGCTCTACAGATTAAGAACTCTTGGACTGTGGAGCGATAGCAAGCCGAAGACTAAGCACACTGTTGGAACGTAGAACGAAACGCAAGGCTTCAGCGGGGACTGCGGGGGGACCGGGGTGCAACCACCGTCCTCTACTTTCGCTCTGAACATCGTGTGTGACTAGACAAATTTTGAACTTTTCGACAAGCAACTGATATTTTTACCTATTTTGTATCCTGTAAAGGCATTACAGTTTTTTCTCAATTTTCTACCATTTTTATTCTACACGGTCCTTCACACAAGCCAATACATGGTCTTCGAGCCAGATAATAAAAAGAATCAGCGAGCTACTACGAGCTACGAGCTACTGGGAAAATTTACCTAATGAAGTAAAGGACGGCTACCAACTACGGCTGAGAACGAGAAGAAACGCATCCAGTGGAAGATTCCTGCGCATCCAACATTCTCAGGCTTAATCCAGTGAGGAGTGCAGCTAGAAACATCCCGTGCGGCTTTATCTTCAGCTCAGCTACAAAGTTACCGGAGAACGACAATCCGACGAGATCCTATAGCCAGTGAACAGGTTTAGAGCAAGCAGTGAGTCCGTTCCTTATTATTCCCTTATTTTTCCTCATCGGTACTAATTAAATCTACCTAACTACTATTTTCAATATTCGTTCTATTTGACACAAACAAATCAAAAAAGCACATTAGATATTTAAAGAACAATCATAAGCGGTTTAAATTCTTACATAAAAACTAAGCGTACATAACGATAATTAAATCATTAATTGCATTTGCGCATAAGTAAGTAGGTACAGCGTGCAGCGGCGAGCGCAGATAGGCCGTTTTTTTTTGCTAAAGATTGCGGGTCGTCTGGCCGCCTTAGCTATCCCATCATACTTTAGGCGACCGGCTAGTTGTAAACAACATTCGATTGCGAGTTTGCAAGTAATTAGCGTTAATCTTAAAATCCGTAAGATTTGAGTCGTAAATAAGTTGTTGGAAAACAATACACGGCGTCAGTCTCAAGTAAAATGTAAGTTGCCAACTATTTCTTTGCCCAAATTTGGAGGTTCGTATGATGCATGGCTTGAGTTTCGCGATACATTTGATAGTTTAATTAATAGCGACGACTCCATCGATGATGTAAACAAGTTTCATTACTTGCGAGCTTCATTAGAAGACAGTGCCGCGCTTATTATACAATCATTAGCATTATCTAGTAGTAATTAAAAAATAGCCTGGCAGTTATTATGTGATAGGTATAATAACAAAAGATTATTAGTGAATAACCATATCACGGCAATATTCAATATAAATCCGATTACCAGGGAATCGCCGACTGCCATTCGGTATATTATTGACACGTTATGTAAAAACTGGGATACATTGTTGGTGTACATAACATGTCAAAAACTGGACCATGTTACTAGACGAGAGTGGGAACAGTTTGTACCTAGTTGCGAAACAGTTACTTTTGATTCCCTTATAAATTTCCTCAGCGATCGTGCCGACTTATTGGAAACGATGGCGATGGATGGTCCGGGACGGCGCGCGTCCTGGCCGCTAGCGCCCGGCGCCGGCGCTGCCTCCGCGGCGCACGCGCGTTCTGCTGTGCGTCGGGTAAAAGAGAGGTGTTTCGTGGGACTAGACACCCGTGAAGACGATACTGTGAGTAGCCCACTATTCACCCCAGAATGTCAATTATGTAAGCGTGGTCATTGGTTATTTGAGTGCCCCTCTTTTCTCGCGTTGTCTAATAAAGAACGCGCTGACAAAGTACAAGGGATGAAAATATGTTTCAACTGTTTGAAACCCGGACACATAGCGAAATATTGTAGACGTGGTCCCTGTCGGTCATGCTCATTACGTCATAACTCGCTGTTACACTTCGATAGGATGCCGACGGAGGCTCAGGTAGCAGTGCCAGCGGTCAAAGTCACTCCTAGCACTCCTAGCGAAAGCGAAAGCGATGAGTTTGTAGCTGCGGCCAACTGTAGTTCAAACAATAGCGTCTTGTTGCCAGCCCATCCCGTGTTACACGGCCAAGTATAATTGTCTACTGCGTTAGTGGAAGTGTATGATTGTGACGGTAATGGCCATATAGCACGCGCGTTGCTGGACAACGGAAGTACCTCTAGTTTTATGACTGAGGGTCTATATAAAAAACTTAACTTACCAGCTAGGGATGTAACCGCTTCGGTGTCAGGGATAACTAACAGTAATTCTAAATTAAATAAACTGTGCGAGGCAAGGTTCGCATCATTAGTAGATGAAAGTTTTAGTATTCAAACATCGTATTTTATATTGCCTGACATTACAAGTGACTTACCCTTACGTGAGGTAAATGTATCAATGTTGGACATACCTAAACATTTAATCCTGGCTGATCCTAAGTTCTACTCGCCGGCAGCTGTCGATCTTCTCATCGGCGCCGATGTCTATTGGGAACTTTTAGGACATGGTAGACTGACCTTGGGACGGAACAAGCCCACGATCTACGAAACTAAGCTAGGTTGGGTGGTGTCTGGATCTTATGCAACTAATCCTAACTCTAAAAGTGTCCATTGCCATTTCGTTCAAATGAACAATGGGGATGATGAATTGACGCGCTTTTGGAAGTTAGACGAAGCAACAATTAAACCCGCCTCGTCTTACTATACCAACGATGAGAAGGCTTGCGAGGAACATTTTGTGCAAAATACCACCCGGTTAAGTGACGGCAGGTTTATGGTACGATACCCCTTAAAGCAGCCGTCATCCTCATTGGGCGATTCATACGAGCGGGCGAAACAATGTTTTCTGTCACTGGAGCGCAGGCTGCAAGGACAGGCACAGCTGAAGTCTATGTACACAGAATTTATGAACGAATACGAGATTTTAGGAGATATGTCCATGGTTACTACTGGCAACGAGAGGATAGGGAACTGGCTGCCACATCACGGCGTGCTCCGACCGTCAAGTCTCACAACTAAATTACGCGTTGTGTTCAATGCTAGCGCGCGCACGGCAACCGGAGTATCACTCAACGATATCTAGCTAGTGGGATCCACTATCCAGGACGATCTCATAGCTATCTTGTTACGATTTAGACAGTATCGTTTCGTGTACACGGCTGACGTGGAAAAAATGTATAGGAGGATAGTCGTGCATCCTGACGATAGACTTCTTCAGCAAATACTTTGGCGCAAGGATCCTTCTGATCCTCTGCGTACATATCAATTAAATTCTGTTACGTACGGAACCGCAAGTGCGCCGTTTCTTGCGGTACGCTGCCTTAAGCAACTGTCACTGGAATGTACAGACCCTCGACTTGCTGAAATCATTGCCCATGATTTTTATATGGATGACTTTTTATCGGGATCTGATACTGAACAGGAGGCGGCTAACACTATATTAGGAGTCAGCGAATTGTTAAAAAGCGCCGGTATGCACCTCCGTAAGTGGCGCACGAATGAGCCTCGGCTCATCAATAAAGGTACTGGTGACTCTAGGGATCTTAACTTGGGCAATCTCGATGAATCTAAAACTCTAGGGCTAGGTTGGAAAAGTAGGTCAGATGAACTATTTTTTACTATAGATTTAGGAAAAACCCCAGAGATCCTGACAAAACGGTTCATACTCTCCACCATAGCTAAAATATTTGACCCCTTAGGTCTTGTGTCGCCAGTCGTCATACAAGGGAAAGTCCTGCTGCAGCAACTTTGGCTATCAAAGGTATCTTGGGACGATGAAGTTCCCCAAGATATTGCTCAGCAATGGCATAACATTACAAATTCTTTACCTGAACTAAATAATCTATGCATTCCTCGTAGCGTTGTAGGAATTCATGTATCGCGTGTAGAGTTTCACATATTTACGGATGCGTCTCAAACGGCGTACGGAGCTTGTTTGTACGTACGCACGATTACTAGTATGGGAATAGTCACTAGGTTGCTTATGGCAAAAAGCAGAGTGGCACCGATTAAACCAGTCACTATTCCTAGGTTAGAACTTTGCGGAGCTTTGATTGGAGCTCAGTTATATCAAAAGGCACTAGCGTCACTTCGTATGACAGCCGACAGTTGCACGTTTTGGACTGATTCGATGATAGTGATAGGATGGCTTAAGATGCTACCGACGCAACTAAAGGTATTCGTACGAAATCGTGTATCCGATATACTCGAAATCACTGGCAGTTGGCCTTGGCAGCACGTGCCAACTACGGACAATCCTGCCGACCTTGTATCCCGCGGACTTTACGCGGATTCAATAGCTACAGCTGACCTATGGTGGGCTGGACCGCGATTTCTGCAAAGTGATGAACAGGATTGGCCTACAAATCTTAACGCGATCAATAATAGTGACGAGGTAAATGTCGAAGTGATATCTGCCAATATAGTTAGCGAGAGAAGCGAGGCTTCATTGACTACATTACATGAATTAAATCTAACCAAGTTTTCAAACTTAACGAAACTCAAACGTGTCACCGCCTACGTTTTACGATTTCTCCACAACACCCGATCGAATAGTGTTAAATGTTCGGGGCCTCTTAGCACTAAAGAACTACAGACGGCTATGAATACTTTAGTTAAACTGGCACAAAGAGAATCATTTCCTACCTACGACGATATTAAGAATAAAACAGCACTCAAAGCTACTGACCCGCTTACTAAATTGAATCCGTTTGTGGATGCTGATGGACTCATGCGTGTTGGCGGAAGGCTAATTAATGCACCCTATAATTTTGATAAAAAGCATCCTGCCATTCTGCCAAAAGGGCATTCTATAACAATAACATATTTCAATTCCGTTCACGTCGTATTATTACACGCCGGACCTCAAGCCATGTTGTCATACATACGGTCTACCTATTGGCCTATCGGTGGTCGTGCTCAAGCTAGGTCGACTTACCATAAATGCGTTTTGTGTGCTCGTATGCGAGGTGCCACGGTAGCTCCACTCATGGGCAGCTTGCCATCGACACGAGTAACTCCAGGCTTTCAGTTTGAAGCTGTCGGTGTCGATTATGCAGGCCCAATAATGGCTGCTTCGCGAAAAGGGCGCGGCAGTCAAATTATAAAGGTTTATATTGTAATTTTTGTGTGTTTTAAAACTAAATGTGTACACCTTGAGCTGTTTAGCGACTTAACTGCGGAATGTTACATGGCAACTCTAAAGCGATTCATTAGTCGCCGCGGCTTACCATCTGACATATACTCTGACAATGGTACTCAATTTGTTGGGGCGTATAACGCTTTAAAACGATTCCTTATGAGTCAAGCGAAGACGTTATCTGAGTCTGCCGCCAATGACGGTATTAGATTTCACTTTGTTCCTCCATACTCACCACATTTCGGCGGTTTGTGGGAAGCTGGGGTGAAATCTACAAAGCACCACCTAACTAGAGTCTTAGGTAACTGTCACTTAACCTTTGAACAAATAAGTACAACATTGTGTCAAATAGAGGCAATATTGAATTCGCGTCCTCTTACCCCTTTGTCAAGTGATCCTTCTGACTTGCTACCACTAACTCCTGGTCACTTTATTATCGGACGATCACTCACAGCTCTTCCGACACCCTGTCTGGCAGATATTCCTTATTCAAGGCTCTCCAGATACCAGAGGATCGAACAACTAAGGCAACATTTCTGGGCTCGATGGTATAAAGAATATATTTCCGGACTTCAGGAACGAACCAAATGGAGACAAGCCAAGGGCCATCTAACAACCGACACTATGGTTGTCATTAAGGATGACAACCTGCCACCTCTAAGATGCAAGCTTGGCAGGATAGTCAAGGTCATCCCTGGAGCAGACGGCATCAGTCGCGTGGCCGACATCCGGACAACGTCTGGCACCACTCGCCGTGCGTTCAGCAAGATATGTCCACTACCAATAGAAAAGTAATCTTCGGTTGAAAGACCAGTCTTTCAACGTGGGCGGGCATGTTGGAACGTAGAACGAAACGCAAGGCTTCAGCGGGGACTGCGGGGGGACCGGGGTGCAACCACCGTCCTCTACTTTCGCTCTGAACATCGTGTGTGACTAGACAAATTTTGAACTTTTCGACAAGCAACTGATATTTTTACCTATTTTGTATCCTGTAAAGGCATTACAGTTTTTTCTCAATTTTCTACCATTTTTATTCTACACGGTCCTTCACACAAGCCAATACACACACAAACATGGAGACTGATGGTCTCTTAGACAGAATAACAAACATGGGAAGCGACAAAATGCTACCCAAGTATGTATTCCACAGGAACTACACAACAAAAGTTCCAACCAGGGCTGAGTGGGCCGAAGGTCTAGAACCACCAAAGTCTGGTATCGAAGACAGTATATGGTACACGGACGGATCAAAAATGGGATCCGGTACGGGAGCAGGCATTTATGCAAATGACTATAGTAGTAGTGTAAGCATGGGTAATTTGGCAACTGTCTTCCAAGCGGAGACATACGCCATAATTGCTTGTGTACAGGAGAATATAGACAGGCGAACCAAAGGGCGGACTATCTATATACTCAGTGACAGTCAAGCGGCCCTTAAAGCGCTTACGGCGCCGAAAGTGGACTCTAGACTAATTTATAATGGCGTCCAAGCACTAAACAGACTTGGAAGGCACAATAAGGTGCAACTAGTTTAGATACCAGGGCACAAGGGCTTCATCGGCAACGAAAGAGCAGATGAGCTTGCAAGAGGGGGCTCTACAAATCACTTTGTAGGTCCAGAACCATTTGTGGGACTCTCGCAGGGGACCATAATATCGGCCTTTAAAGCCTACGCCAAAACCAAACACCAACACGAGTGGAGGAATGAGGCTGGCTTAAGGCACTCTAAGCTCTTCATAGAAGGAGTGGACTCGGGCTGGACCAGAAAACTCTGGAAATCCAGTAGGAAGCAACTCAGAATTATATCTGGGGTGTTCACTGGTCACTTCGGGGTCAAGGATCTCTTGGCCAAGATGGGACTATCTGATAGTTTAGACTGTAGAATGTGTGGCGAGGAGGATGAGACTATGGAACACTTATTGTGTGAATGTCATGCCCTTGCCAGACAAAGAATGAACTACTTTGGTAACGGTTACCCGCAACCAAAGGAATTCAAGGTGCTCCCGGCGAACTGCATCATCCGCTTTGTGGAAATGATGGAGCAAGCCTGGGAGCAGGTATAAAGGAGAGGGCAAATGCACAAAAGATCCCACTGGGTCGAAGTGCATCCGAAAGGGCCCTCACCTAGATAAGATAAGATAAGATAAGGCTTACAAATACTTTCTTACGAACAACTGCTTGGTGGCACACCTTTCAACCCGTGTTGATTGCCTGTTCTGTTTTGGCATTTGCATCTAGATTTAGTTGGGATTAGGTCAGGTAGGCGTGTCGCAAGTGATTAGGCTTTTTCTGAGGTTTTGTCTAATTGAAGCAATCTTCTGACAAGTGGCTTTATTTTGCTTCATTTTATGGTCCAAGTGTCCATCTACCTCTACTTGCCCGAAATTTGCTATCTCTTTAGTAAGAGACTTGCCTTTGTTTGTTAATTCATATCCTCCGCAGGCAGTTTCGTCAGTTTACATAGGCAGGTAACTAAATATTATTGTTTGCAAAGTGTGTTTGTAAAATACGATGGTGCTCATCTCACCGGAGCGGCGGGTGATGTAGAGGTCGTCTATGCAACCGCTACAGTGCTGGCTGGACAGCACTATTCGAAACTCAAATCAAGCTGCCTGGAAGTCTATAAATAGAAGAAGAGTTAAAGACGTCAAGCAGTCACCCCCGAGGCTTTGGCCTCCGGGCCACGCTTCTCGTACTTCTCGCAACGATCTATAATAAATGTATTAATATTGTGTTGCGTCTTCCTATACCTCTGAGCACCTTCTCTACAGTACTTATAATATTAGTATATGTTCATTATTTCTACGTTCCTAGCACAAAACACAATGTTTAATTTATTTAATTTCGAAATTGATTTATATTAAATCATGTATAGCTAGTTTGACGTAGACGAAAACCAACCGCTTTTCCGAAAGCTAGCAACACTTAGCCTGATATGGCAATATCCACTTTACCGCGCATCGTTACAGCTCGCAATGAGATTGCTTGAGCTTCAAAAACCCTGTAAAACTTCCAAAAACCGAAACGTGACAGCTTGTGAGGAAATAAAGCACCAGGGAGGCTCCAGAACACCACCAACGAGTGACGGATGAGGTCGAGGTGAGTCTCCTGAACACTAGCTATTTATCGAAGGAACTACTTAAGACACGCTACGGTATGGATTTAAACTATATTGCACAGTTACAAGGTAAGTACCAATACAAAAGGCGGACTTAATGCCGTAAGGCTGGCGTTTGAAAGCCTGGTCATCCTTTAGTTAGGCCAAACAGAAAATAATCACCAAATCTGGCCCGATATATGAGAACAACCCAGAAATAAAGAAACTGGACAAATTACTGGTATGTTTATTTATTTATTAACACGTTCTGCGGCGGTACCGGCTATGACCGTAAAACGTGTAGCACGTTATATGACAGTACGGAAAACGCAGTATTTATTTACGACTTCCTAAAAGTCACTACGGTTCTTCCCGACGAAATTCCATAATTTTTTTATACTGTCATGTGGAGCACAACACCATGTGGCTACCGCTTAAACTAAGTATAATTCTCAAACACGAGTTTGACCCTGACTCACACAGATGCAAACGCTTACACACACACGCAGTACGGTGCTTGCCACTCTCGTTGTATGAGAGTTTAATCGGCGCCCGCCTGTTATAACCGTTACTGTACTCGGATAGAGACAAACCAACAATGTATATAATCAGAACTGCTTCAGCCGTAGTTTCATTTTGTATGAAGAAATTTAAATGTAGTGTAAAATGCAGAAACCATTGTTACAAAGGTGTTACACACAAAGATAAGGTCATACATGGTGACCCTGTAAGGGCGTAGCGTAATATATAATTTACAAAGTACTTAATGTACCTACTCAATCTACTTAACTACGTACTCATCAAGCAGTAAGAAAATCCGTACTAACGTCCAATGTGCGCACAAACACGCGTAGCTATATGGTCTATAAATTGGCGGTGCATCATTCGGCGTGTCGCACATGTGCCACGTAGAACAGATTTTCAGTTTTAGAAGAGTCTAAGACACTCTAGTTGAGATGCTGGTTGGCTATCATATTTGCTGTAGTCGTTTTCAGCTATAAGTACTGTATTCATGAAGCTTACCAACCATTCACAAGGGTCCCAGAGTAATTCTAACACCGCTTCATCATCATCATCATATCAGCTGAAAGACGTCCACTGCTGGACATAGGCCTTCCCCAAAGAGTGTTTCAATGACCGGTCCTGCGCGTCCCGTATCAAGCGGACTCCCACGACCTTTACCAGGTCAGCAGTCCACCTTGTGGTGGGTCTAACCACGCTGCGTCTTCCGGTACGTGGTCGCAACTCGAGAACCTTTCCGCCCCAAATCGGTTCTACGAGGCAAATCATTATCATCATCGTATCTGCCGAGAGAACCCCCCTGGGTGTAAGTGTCCCCTGCGTGGTGCGAAATGAGCGACAACACTTTCGGCGAAATAGGCGCTGTATAAAAATATTATAAAAATATAAATGTACTTATGAAAGATACATAACTTGAATATAATACTAAAACTACCTAAAATTAAAATTACTTAAGCTAAAAATTAAAAATACCTATCAAAGTTTGGTGCCGTTTGTAGGGTACCCATCACGCAGGCAGCGTTCCCGCGCTGGATTGCGATTGCAATTCTCTGCACGAGAAAGCTGCCCGCGCGAGGGTCGCCCGTTGCCTCCCTCAGCCGCTTGCCAAGCGCCCTGTGGAGCAGCTGTGCGCCTCTGCCCCACGAACCAAGTGTCTCGACGCCAAATGCGACGAATTCGTATTGGGCGCCGATACAGCTGTATTTAGCAACCTTTAGACGCTCCTGGCTAATTATTTATCGAGATCCTCCTCCAAACGTTTTCTTTATTATACTCTGAAGGAGCCTGGGATCTGCTTTGGCATATAATCCCAAGATTTGAAGTAGCCATAGTTTTACGAAAGCGACCGCCATCTTGCCTTCTAACCCATAGGGAAAACTTTACCTTGTTGGGAGTAAACCGGTTTCCTTACGATGTTCTCATTCACCAAAAACATACTGTTGAATGAACATTTCTTTAAAAAAATCCTACGTCATTTTTTACTACATTTTTTGCCACTTTTATGTTATTTCTACTAAGAATCACGATTTGTTTTCATCCCATTAGGAGAAAAAAACTGTCCCAAAAATTCCACACATTTATGAACTTTCCTATACTGTCATTCAAAGTATATAGGAACTGGTAACAGATCTGGAAAAAAATCATGGGTCCATGGGGACCGGAGGCATTAAACCTATTCAAAAAAAATTGTATAATGCTCATCCACTCCACTGGTGACCATAGGGCTGGCTCGTTCCTCGCTCAACGCATTGGCATTGCCATTCAGCGGGGTAACGCAGCCAGCCTTATGGGCACCCTACCAAGTGGTAATGACTTAGGGGATATTTATATGTAAATATAGTGTAGGCCCCATAGGTTAAGTTAGTTTTAGTCATGTACATATTTGTCATTTGCACTTTATTGTTTTAAAAATCATTGAGACATTTTTTTGTCCTCCTAGGATTGAAAGCGCTCGTGATTATCAGTGAAAATAACATACTCCTTGAAAATTGTACAACTAATAACTGTGGCATTTTTTTGAAAAACGCTCATTTATCAAATGACATTTCGTACATAAGGTTATTTTGAAAAACCCAGTGGATGAACCCACGGCACCTCTAGATTGGAAGTCGCATTACACGAGTAAATATACTGGAAATAATGGTGCAACGAGGTGAGGAAGGTTGCGAATCGTATACCTCAACGCGGCAGTCGGTTCAAGAGGCGAAAACTTTTAATTTGCACAACTCGCAGCACTGCCTTTTGAAACTGCACGTACTAATGACTGAGGCTCAATTTCTGTACAGCTAAAATACTTCTAGCGTAAAGCTAGGAATTCACCTAAGCACCGCGACTGACTTGTGTTAAGACCAGCTAGACTGGCTTAGCGCAGACCCAAATAGGCTTGTGTCCAAATTATTGTTACGATGCCATTCGAACCAGTTTTTGGAGAGGAACAAATGTTTGTATGAGAGCAACTACAAATGAATAAAATACCCAAGAATTTGAGTAAAAGACGGACCTCGCTGGGGCGGCACGCGAAGCGTTTCATACTAATTGACTTTAAAGTATGACGTCCCAGTTTTATATTGGTACTAAACTTTGTATGGAAAAACAAGTAAATTGCTGTTTCGGTCGCGAAATACTGCATTTAGGTCCATAGTTGTCATACAATTTTGTTTCTATAAAAAGTTAAGGATTCTATTGGTAGTTTTATTTAATGTTTGTCATGATAACAATTAATAATATATTGTTACATATTTAAAATGTGGGTATAATTAAACAAGTTTTATACTTCAATGTTATAATTTAATCCAAATGTTATTGAATTTAATTAAGAGCCACCGTAGTTACAAAAATGTTATGGTATAGATGTACATATTTGCATGCTGTTTGTAACAGCTGGAAAAGGTGAAACTATAATGTATTTTACTATAAGACATGTAAACTACCCTTTTTCTGCAAATAAATTATTATTAATTAATTTATTTAAAATTTGCTCTTGGACAATAAAAAAATATATAATCTTCTAAACTTTCAAGGTCTATCTTTTTATGATTTGAATTATATTTTGTAGTTAATGACAATTATTGAAATAATTTAGAAGAAAGAAGAAGAAGAAGACATTTATTTACTACACAAAAGACACACAGAGACAAAGGGAGTAGGCATACATATTGCATATGCGAAAAATCTATGCATCCAAATGAATAGACGAATGATTTTGACTACTGTCACAGGCGCGCCACGTAGCTGTTCACTTGGTCGAGTTCATGTGTGTCATTTTGGCATCACTGCCAATAAATAAAAATTAATAAAGAGGGGTGGTATTTTATAAATTTTATTTTATTTTTATTTCAAAACAGATTACACAGTATTACAGTGAGACACCAAGGCACTGTGCAATTTGCATTCATCACATATTATCATCCAACTTCTTGCAAACACATCGCAGTTAGCTAAGTTTAACGTGTCTGTGTGTCTGTGTATCTGTGTGTCTCCTCAACGAATAGACCGATTTGAATGCGGTTTTCTTGTTCGAAAGCTGACGTGATCAAGATGGTTCTAAGCTACGTTTCAACAAAATCGCTACAGCCGTTTTTGAGATATTGAACTTTGAAATGAAAATGTCAGGAGTTTTTCAACTTTTCTAAGTAGTAAATATGTAACTATAAGCTCATGGGCTGATGACATGGTAAAGGTCGCGGGAGTCCGCTTGATGTGAGTGGCGGTCACACATGACTGGTCAGTTTTGCACTCTTAAGGATGACTCACGCTAGAACGGGCCGTGTCCGGCCTGGGCCGTTTTCTAAGAAAAACGACGGTATTTATGCATGGCCGAGCCATATCCACGCCTGGCTGAGCCAAGGTTGAGGCTCGGAAGCGACACCGAGCTGCTCGGTGTCGGCACGGCCTGGCCGCGGATCGGCCGAGCTTGGGTATGGTTCGGCCGTGCAAAAACACCGTCGTTTTTCTTAAAAAACGACCCGGGCCGGACACGGCCCGTTCTAGCGTGAGTCATCCTTTAAGGGGAGACCTCGGTCCAGCAGCTTTCGGCTGATATGATGATGATGAAACTCGTGGCCGGGGTTTTCCCGCTAAGTATAAGAAAACGCCAACGAACTGCCAGGGACCTGGCAGTGAAAGAGTTAGGGTTTGTCAAGATCGTAGCAAGTTTAAGAGAGGTAGGGCAGAGCGGAATGTCATCTCGCTCGTATGTGGAGCAGCCCAACTGGGGAATTACCTCCACCTTACAGAAGACCGCAGCCATAATAGCACCACTGCTTTGTTGTTGTGGTGTTGTGTTCCTGGTGATGAGTAAGGTCGCCAGAGCTCCCCAGGATGCACTGTTGGGAGTGAGGGTGCATGTCTCTATCTGCCAACACAGCATCCTCAAGTGAATAAAGGGTTAGCAACGCACTTGTGATCCTTCTGGAGTCACAAGTGTCCATAGGCTACGGTACCTGCTTAACATCAGACAGGCCATAAGCTTTTTATAAAAAAAAAAGTGGAAACACGTGATATTTGCTTACCCTTCCAAGAAATAGGCGCTATTATATGTCATATGTATGCCAGAGATATCACCGCCTATCTGATAACATGGCTATGTCAACAGTCATTAAAAACTGCACTTTTATTCGGCACACGTTGCCATTGATGCACTAAAGTTTGAATACCGGCGCTAGAGCCGGGACAGCTTTTAGCAATAAACATGTCGATTGTTACGAGTATAATAATGAACATTTATTTAACAGCCTTTTTGTTTGCGGTTAAATTCAAAGTATAGAAAGAAAGAAAGAAAGAAGACATTTATTTACTACACAAAAGACACACAGAGACAAAGGGAGTAGGCAATTTAACACATATTGTGTGTGTCTTCGCGGCAGTGAATAGGTCGCTGTCTCAGCATTATGCCGAGGTGTCAGACAGACACCTACAGCGCTGATTTTCAGACAGCACCGTACGTGACCCACGGAACGCAACACAACATAAGACCATTGATAAACACATAATTATTGTATACACATAATAAATAATAAATGTAATAAATTTGTAAAATATGTACCAGTAGCCAAATGGGATAGAAAGAAAAACACAAAGCACAAAACGCGACACGGTTGGGATAGGAAAGTGCTGGATGGGTTAGGATTGGGTTTAGGATTTCTGGAGCGTCAACAAATAGTCCTTAAGCTGACGCTTAAAGGTATACCTGCTAGACGCTCCTTGAATAGGTGGAGGGAGTATGTTATACTTATTTATTTATCTATTTGGTTTCGCCCACGTATTGCAAATAACGCAAGCACACTCGCGGGATAAAATATAGACAATAAGCATTCAGGAAGTCCATTCAGCACGCATGTGATTTTTTGAAATCGGATAAGCGGTTCCGGAGTTTACCTATATGCAAACTTATAAACTTGCAATGCTAAAATCTCTTTAAAATATCAGTAACGAATAAGTATCTGTCAAAAATTAAATTTTTGGTACAAGCTTTTATTGCGGACTGTACTTTTCTTTATACCGTCACCAACTACTAGTTGATACGATTCTAACGAGCCCAAACTTAACGGGGTTACGTCGGTTAAGTACTGAATCCCCATGGCCACCTTCTGTCTCCATCATCAGATCAGCTCGATGGTACCATAATATTGAATTGTCATCCAAACTATGCCTTAACTCAAAATTTCAGCTCAATCGTTTGAAGATATCTGCTTCAAACCCCGAACATACATAACTATATATATGTATGTAACTACATACATATTTAGTTACATAGTTAGGTACATAAATTGCAAGTTATTAGAAAGCTTGTAAAAAACATTTAAGCAGTAGTAGAAAATATAGAACATTTGTTATCCAAGGTATTTAATACCCAGATATATTATACGATTGTAACGAATACTGCTTTTTGGCAAACAATGATTTTATAAGTGATTACGCTATCAACCTGAATAATGCTGCTACGAGCTACGGCGTAGCACATGCTCCGGCGTAGCACACGCTACGGTGCTGGATATCGAACGAGACAAAACCTGGACAAAACGCACGAAAAATTCGCAAAACGTGAATAAAATCCTAGCATACGCACACGCACGCCTATAACTAGCCCGCTATCCTGTAACGTGTTTAAAGCTCGCCTCAACGCTCACCCACAAATATATCTTGACGCCGCGATTCGTAGTTAACTAAACGTAGATAGAGGTCTAGTTACGTTAGGCGTGACCGGTGGGGTGACGCGCTTGAGCGCGTACAGAATAACAGCCAGGTCAAGTGTCTCATTTTAATATCAAAACCATGTACAACTCTAAACGATATATCACCCAGTATGGTTGATTATTCAACGTTTCCGACTTTTTTATAAAACTGCCATTGGAATTTGAACCTTATCCCTTGCACGGTAGAGTTGTTTTTTGAATGGACTACTTTGATGCAATTCGGCCAAGTCTCATAATCTCAAGTATACTCTATACAAAGTTACCGCGTTCCGCTGGACGGCTTTGAGGCGTTTTAATTGCGTGCAAATGCGAAACAGGTTCATATGTAAAGCGTTTCTCTGACGGTTGTGTGTCGTTTAATTTAAGAGTTAGGCCCGGTTCGCACAAGCGCTTTTTCAACGGGCTTAAAAAACGTTTAAATGACTCAAATTGATAACCGCGTTATTCTTCTTTTTTACTGACAATTTTTCTGACGTTTTTCTGTGTTAGTGTGTGATTTAAAAAAAATGTTTCTTCATTAGGACTAATTAAAGTTTCCTTTCCGGCCAATATGTATATTTTTTTACTGTTGTTTTTTTTAATAATGTGACATAGTAGAATCTTTCAGTGGGGACCACATTTTGGTATACCACTCAGTCACTGATTTTTACGAAAAAAAAACGTATAAAAATGCTTTTTAGGGAAAGTGAAATATTAAATTATATTAATCAATAAAATAATTTGGACTTTTATTCGAACATTAAAAAACCGTAAACATGAATACTCAAATGAGTTGCCTTACGATACCTTGACGAAGGACAGGGTATTGTCGGTAGAGAAGAATAAATAAATAAATAAAATAAATAAATAAATATTACGGGACCATCTTACACAAATCAACCTAGGGCCACGGTAAGCTCAATAAGGCTTGTGTTGTAGGTATTAAGCGATGATATATATAATAGATAAATACATATAGATACTTATATACATGTATAACATCCATAACTCAGGAACAAATATTCGTGATAAACACACAAATAAATGCCCTGACCGGGATTCGAACCGTAGCTTCGTAGGCAGAGTACCCACTGGGCTACGGAGGCCGTTAAGAAGAACGACCTAACCGTGTATTTATTCACAGGAAGGCGGTTTTAAAGCGCGGCGTATTTTTATCGAGCAGTGTTCGATTTTCGATGTTGGGCGTTGGACGTTAAATCGAATTCGGCGTACGGAGTTCACGTCACTCCGTACGCCGTTTTACCGCGTGTTGAAAAAGTGCTCGTTCGAGCTTAGGTTGTATGGTAAGTTCAAAAAAACCGTTGAATGTGCCGGATGTCACTAAAACCTATTTTTACCCCAATATCGTTGGAATTCGTTTCGGTTTTGTCACTTCAATATGTTTGTCTGAAAGAAAGGGAGAAAACATATTATAGTTAACAGCTCGTTTCATAAAACCACACTCGTATTTTAAGGCCTCTCATTATGTATCAGTTGCATAAATCACTATTACTCTTAAAATTACGCACATAAAGTAAACAAAACATCAAAAGCCAAATCCATAAAGTGCCGCAGGAACCGCATTTCGAGATTTACAAACTAAACTTAGTTTTCAACTTGTTTTGCTAAGCGTCTTAGCTTAATGCTTATAGTTCTGGTTTTCGCATAAAGTAAATGTTCCGGTACGTACCTACCTACCACTTCATAACGATACAGGAATTATGTACTTGCGGTGAGTTCACTAAATAAAAATGTAGGAGTCCTTTTTTCTACATTTAATTAACAATTTCACAGTTACATGTTAAGTGATCGAATAATATCTTAGGACTAAAAATAGAATTGGCGCTCTCATGAATGCTCAATGGGGAATGGATGAAAATTTTAGAAGTGCCTGATTATTTTTTTGGTGATAGGAATAACCTTCCTTAGCACCAGAAAAACGTTGCAGACTTGTCAGCTGCGTCAATTATTTTTGAAAAATATAAACAGTTTCCTCACTCACGTTTTGTGGTTAGGATGGCGAATGAGACACTTTCCTTGATCCGTCTCATATTACAAAAAATATTTTAAATATCTGACCCTGGCAATGACAAATATAGCTGCTGGAGCTGTCAATATGCCAATGTCAGTTTACCACGAATTTTTATGATATTTTTTTGTAATATGAGACGGAACAAGCAAAATGTCTTATTTGCCGTCCTAAACCCAAAACGTAAGTGAGGAAAGTGTTTATATTTTTCAAAAATAATTGTTGCATCTGAAAAGTCTACAACTTTTTTCTGGTGCTAAGGAAGGTTATTCCTATCACCAAAAAAAATATCAGGCATTTCTAAAATTTTCATCCATTCCCCATTGCTCACGTTGCCGAGGTGCCAGCCTTATCGCATACAAAATGCAACGTAGCGTCTGGCTTCGAGTCGGTCGTCAGAACGCTGATGTTATTAAAATGATCTTATACCTAGAGGTTCGTATTCTAATACAGCTTTTTAACCTTACAATATTACGAGTGATATACCTAGGTGGTGAAGTTATGTAGCATACATAACATAGGTGAATAAACTACCTATACATATATAAACTCTACCACTTCCTAAATGTATTTTTCTTTAATAATATTATACAGACACTTAAACACGTTTCTACGTCTGCTAACAAAATTCATATTTTTTTTTTATTCACAAAAAAAACAACAATAGCAAGTACATTCCTTTCTGCTTCGCCAAACTTTTTTTTTTTTTTTTATTTATTCTCAAAAAAAACAACAATGGCAAGTACATTCCTTTCTGCTTCGCCAAACTGAGGACAGTTTGTCGGCGAATGTGCGCTCCCTTCCAAAAGTCAAACATTGTTGTGTTTACCTACTTACTAAATTACCTACTTAAGGTGGTTCGATTGCCATACAAAACGTTATTTGACATTCGCAGGCCAACGGCGTGATATTTGAAGAAACTTATGTAACAAACATTCATAAATTGGCTTCCCATTTGCGCCAAATTCCCCCTTTCCTAGAATAAACTTGTATAAACTAGATTAATTTGAGAAAAATAGTTTTCCCAAAATATCACGTGACAAACCAATAACTTACTAACACTAAACTTAGTGTACCTAAGGTGTATGTAGAAAAGTGAAGGGATTTAATGATTCGTCACCATGAGTCTAGCACACACACACAGGGGTGCAAATAAAAGAATGAAATTGAATGAATGAAATTTTTATTTCGTGTAACCATGGACACATGTTGTTAGTAGAATTTACAAAACTAGGGGGTTAGTAGTTACAGCTAAACTTACATTTAAAACAAAACAACACTGACAGGGGAGTGTAGTCCCTCGCAGTGCGACATGTAGGGACATTCAACCCTGTCCGCTATCATGCGCAGAATGCTGTTGGGACTGCGGCGCACCCTGCGCACCAGGGATGCTGCGCGCGCACGCATGCTCGTATAAAAACAGTCCACACGCGCCGCCGCAAACATCCCTGATGCGCTACAGAAACTACGCAGTCCCATCAACACCCGGAACGCATTATTATACTGGACCCTAAGGGCCCCATATGCCCGTTGCGTATACTGCTCCCACAGATTGCCGGTATAGAGGGAGATAAAGCTCGTTTCGATTAATTCTTCACTTTCATTTATCACCAAAATATATTTTCATTTCGGACTTCGAACGAAACCAATTTGGACTTCGAACGCAACAATGTGGAATACGCCTGTACAAGGAAGTGACTTCCCGAAAGTTTAACCGTCTCTCTAAACGCAAAGCGGGAGTATAAAACCATCTTTGTTGAACTCAGTTTTGCTATAGTTCAACGGCAGCGGCCATACAAATCATTAATAATATTTTTTTATTTATTGTTTTTTTTTGATTCAGGCAACAAAGGACATGTTCACCTTATAAATATAATAGAAAAAAATTAAGTGATAAGAGACTTTGTATGAAAAATGCTCTATTCACTCTATTCTTTTTCTATTTTAATTTATAGCAACAAAAATTAGTTTCCGACTTAGATATACAAAAAAAAAATAGAACTTGTTAAAATTGTTGTAATGGGGAACTTGCATGGGACTTCAATTTCGAATAAATTGCACTCAATCGATGCGGATATACGTAGAGATATCATACAAAAGAAAAAAAAATAAAAAAAAAACGATTTTATTAGTTTTACCTAACGTTAAAATGACGAAAAATTTTTTTTTATTTTTTCGATAAAATAACGTAACAGTTACATAGAATATTAAATTAGAAATGATATTTTGTATGACAAGTATAGACTTAACGTAAATTTTGTGGAGATAATCGCAAATAAAGCTATGCTGTGACGTCATAGCATAAGCCCGTTTAGTATAGAGCGTTTTCGGGGGGTGCCGGCGCGCGCAGATTTCAAATGCATATAACATCAGAAAAATAAATCATAACAAAGTTTTAATGCTACAGTTGTTTTAATGCTGGATTATACTTTTGTTTTTCGTAATAAAGTATTAAGATTCAAGTTCCATATTGTTGTAAATATACATTATGTTAATTTCTAACGATAAAGCTGAATCTTATTATATACATATACATAGCGGATCCCTTAGTGTAATGTGTATGTATACAAAATTTCATGTTATTCAATTAAGTATATGCCGTTTTTAAATGAGTACCAAAGTAGGTATTTTTTATTCTTAATTTAGAATCGGAATTAATAATAATTAATAACAATAATAATGCTATATGGTCTTGTGGTCTCCGAAGTGCCTTACTATAAGTACACACCTGCGCCAGTTCTCGAAAATGGTCGTGCCACGCTCTATTGGGATCGATCTGTCATCACGGACAGGACTATTCTTGCCAATAGGCCTGATATCGTGCTGACAGATCGATCGAAACGCCAGGCAGTGCTTGTCGACATCACCATCCCCCATGACGAGAACCTCGTGAAGGCCGAGAAGGACAAAGCCAGTAAGTACCTAGACCTGGCTCACGAGGTAACCGCCATGTGGGATGTTGATTCGACGATCATCGTCCCGATAGTCGTTTCGGCGAATGGTTTAATAGCGAAGAGTCTCGACCGCCACCTTAAGAGACTCTCGCTAGATGGCTGGATCAAGGGTCAGATACAGAAGGCGGTACTCCTGGATACTGCGCGGATAGTCAGGAGATTCCTGTCTCTGTCGCCCTGACCACCGGTAGCTTAGGCCCCGCCTCGCTGCCGGCGGCACCCTAGGTTAGGTTTTTATAATGATTTTATGGTTTGTATGTATTGTTTTATATTTTACTTTTTATATGATTATTGTAAAAACCTAACTTAAGATGACATTTAAATAAAGGGAATAATAATAAATCAGTTATTTATTTAGGTATTGAAATTACTAATTGGTCTTATAAATTATCTCTGCATCACCTGCTATTTATGAATCGTACTTCTGATTGAATTGTTCCCAATTCTACAGATTTCTATTACAGAATTCCAACTCTACAGATTCCCAATTCTACAGAATTCCAATTCTACAGATTCCCAATACTACAGATTCCCAATAATACAGATTCCCAATACTAAAGATTCTTAACCCTACGGATTCCCAACTTTACAGACTCTTTATAGTACGAATTCCCATCTTCACAGATTCCCAACCCATCTCAACAGATTTTACATGATTAGTACCTAGGTACAGTCAGCATCAGAGCATCAGATATACCTGAGCGGGCAAGGTGTCCAAGAAAACGTACGCTTCAACCGTCACAAAAATATGGACATCTAAGTTGTCATTTTCACGTAGGCTTTCAGTTCGTCGCATACCTATTTCTTAGTTTCTGAGTTGTTCTTTAACACATACACCCTTATTTAATCACAACGATAATAATGGTCAGAAAGTCAGTGGTAACTAAGCACTCAAATTCAAGCAGCGGTCATTAGCTTGGGGAACCTCCGGCACGACCACGCGGGAATGGGTAAACACTGGAATACCTACTCTAAGAGTTTGTGCTCCAGTGAGATTGGTTGAACGGCGTCAACCGAATCTGAGGTGTGAGTGGTGATAAACTACTGGGATTGCTGGTTCGCTAAAACCTAAAGTAGCTGAGAAGAGTCCAGGAGGTATCGCCGAATAGAAGCGTACTTGCAATGGGTCTTAAAGAGCGTGGAGTCGCCTGGGAATGTCGTTTGTGAACAACGAGTAAAGAGTGGGAGAGAGCACAGAGCCTTGCGGGACTCCGAGCTCCGGCCCATGAAGTGGGGGTTGGGAATCTGTAGAATTGGAAATCTGTGGAATTGGAAATCTGTAGAATTGGAAATCTGTAGAATTGGGAACCTGTAGAATTGGAAATCTGTAGAATTGGATATCTGTAGAATTGGAAATCTGTAGAATTGGAAATCTGTAGAATTGGAAATCTGTAGAATTGGGAATCTGTAGAATTGGGAATCTGTAGAGTTGGAATTCTGTAATATAAATCTGTAGAATTGGGAACAATTCATGTACGGTACAGTATTTTTTAATTGAGATGTACATTAAAGAGTATTTGTATTATATTGTATGGATAGTCGAGCGTCCTGGCGACCCTTAAGAGCCCGTTCACGTGCTCACTAGCACCACTGGTAAATAATTGAGATTATTTTTTATTTATAAAGACTGTATTTTGTATTTAAGTACCTTGTGAATTCATCAAACTAGCGTTACATTTAAATAATCTCAATTATTTACCAGTGGCGCTAGTGAACACGTTAACGGGCTCTTAATGCGATTAACGCGTAAACGCGGACGGAGTAACGGCCAAAACCTAGTTTAATCACATTTGTGTGGGGAGACGGCGTGACTAGTTAAATCTCCCAGTCTCTATTTATGACAGCAATATATTCGCGTATTTTGAGCGGTTTAAACTGAAAGCTCAAAAATATTGCGCGGGATCGGCAAATGCTTTGTATAAAACGAAATGCGTGCTATTACTTTATCTATGGAGGGAAATAATATTTTTACTGGTTGAAGCGTTCATAGCCCAGCAGCGCCTGCGAGTCGAATACGATAACGTAGGTTAAGCAAAGACGGCAGCGGTCAGTCTTTGGATGGGTGACCGCCCATTTGAGTGGTTACTATAAATGAGCGCTTCCGAGCTTTGGAAGGCACGCTAAGCAGTTGATCCCGGCTGCTGTCTATGACAGTAGTCGTTAAGCAGAATTAGAGGCCTTCGGGCGGCTTAAGAACCTCTAACAGTCGAGTTGCCCACTCACTTGACAAAGGGGGGACAACTGTCACTTGCGTCCGCAGGAGCTACCTACCACAACCCTGCACGTGTCCCCTGGGTGGTACTTAAGAGTGACAAATTCAAAGGCCAAATTATGTATGACATACGATAAATAAATAAACTGGTAATCAATATATTTATTTATCCTGACCGACCGTGATACAGTGCAAACTAGTACCTAAGTTGACATTTGATTTTTGGTTTTCACTATAGAAATATTAACCGAAACTATGTAAGTAGGAATTTGTGCTTTTTATAATTTATTTATTGTATAACAAGAAACCCGCGGAATAAAAATTAGCCTTTGACCATTCAGGAAGTTCATTCTACATGCAGCTGAAAGAATTTTAGAAATCGGATAAGTGGTTCCGCAGAATATCCAAAACATACAAACTTATTATAAATATACCAAACTACAATCTCACAGACGTTTTCTCTTTATATTTAAGACACATCGGTTACACGCTCGTTCTGGCGACAGTTCAGTCCGTCATTCTGATCAGACTGACGAGAGAATGGTCGTCAGGGCGGCCAATCTTAGTACTAGGTGGACGGTAATGACAGCGTAATAAGTTTACTAAATAAAGAAGGACATTAAGTATAGGGGCCTACCACAGATGTATGAATATAAGGAGATCGGACGTGGAGGCCGATTTGTATAGAGTGAGCCTGTCGCAAGTACATTAACCCACACAACGCCCAAGTAATATACAAGACAAAGCACGCACACATCTAAAACACACACTCTTGTATACCTACACGCTTATTTGACAATGAACGCGCATCATATCAGGCATTTTGGGAAAAAACGTAATATTCTCTGCGATCAGCACGCGTGCACAGTATGGCAGTGTATGCCCATTGTGCATACAGCTGCGACACGGCCGCCGGCGGCTTGTCCTCTCTCTAGTATTCTATGCTCTGAGGGGCCTACTATGAATATCTGGTGATTTCCAATTTAGTCACATAATAATTCAAAGATGTAAAATGCAAATAATAGATGGAAGCACGCGGCACCTACTAAAAATCGGAAAATAATTAATTGTACTAATCATATCAATAAATAATTTCAAAACTAAAATACTTATATATATATATATATATTTTTTTAACTATATTGTGACGACGGCGGGGTCAATAATGGCCTTTTTTCTATGGTGATCAAACGCGCCGTCAAGGTATTTCGAAATTCACCGTATTGTCAAAAGACATCAGTAGCCTAGGGGTACAGACGGTGGTATTTTGGAGTCGATGAGCCCCGGATCAAACCCTGCGACCTACGCACTTTTTGTATATTTTAACATTCAAGTGGAGTCTTCAAATAAAAATATCAGATGGCGCATCAAATGTCATCAATAGGGAACATTACTGCCATGTTCTGTCGCCAGAGGCAGCACTACCACTAATAGTAAACCAGTATAGGAATATAGGGATTCACACACACATGCACAATTGATTGTCAAATGAGTGACAAGGATGCTTGCATAGACAATACCGCAAGTGCGAACGAGATACATTGTCAACGCTGCTAGTGTCGCCACCTACGAAGAGTTTTGCGTAATGTTCCCTATTACAGGGTTACAGTTTTTAGGCCCAGAGATTGTTCTCTATTTCAGTATATAACAAAGTAATTTGTGATGCTCGTTTTACCCTTGTCAGTTTCAATGACAGAAAACTGAGAGGAGACTGACCATCAGTTTCAGTTTCAGATTCAGATTCAGATTCAGAACTTTATTGATAAAATGTCATATTTTACAGGTCAATATCATGCATGTCAAACACATTTTAAAATGTCTTATTGTCTTAGATGTTATGTGTCATGTTCGTCAGTCCGAGGGTTACACGATAATTTTATTCTCTCGTCAGTCTGACCAGAATGATGGTCTGAACTGACGCCAGACACAGCGTCTAATACCGATGTCTAGTATTAATATAGATAATATAATATTAGTATAGATTAATATAGATGACACAAAAGGTTCAGTCCCTCGCAGGCAACACACTTTAAGAGCTCCAAAGACCTCATTGACCCCTTCTGAAGAGGTGCCAAGCGCTTTCATTAAAACCGCCAAGCCCCAAAATGCATTTTGTGAACATAAAGAGCATTTAACTATATCCAGCGAAAAACTTGGCACCTTTGCAGTAATTGTTTTGAGGCAAAACTGGGTCAGATTACCTTACCATGCCTTCGGTATATTAACTTTATCTGTAAATAGGTTTGTACAGTCTGTGAGCTCCTCCACGGCTATCGCGGCGAGATAAAATATCCGTCTCTTTCTAATTAGAACGCTTAGAAAGAGACGGATGCCTATGTCGCCGCGATACAGCTCGCATCCTGTGATAGACGTGCAGGCCCCGTAGCATAGATGGCCTTATCACGCGATAAGTGACATGATAGAGCATCCGTCCGATAGAACGCGACGACGCTGTTATCTTGTCACTTATCGCGTGATAAGGCCATCCATGCTACGGGGTCTGGGCGTTTAATCGCTATTGGGGATGCATCCAAATCTATTGACGTGATATTTTGACTACACGGGCGTGCCACGTACTTAACTATCACTTGGTCTTGGTATTGTGTGTTGTCTCGCTCGACATTCACTGGCGCGCCATTTGTCTCTGCGACAAATGGATGCACGTAATATAGTTCCAACGTTGAAATTCGCGTTTCGAGCTTTTTTAAAAAGGTTATAATTTATATTTTCAATCGTTATATCGAATACATCGAGTTAGTAACATAATAGTAAATAGTTCTTTTTAGGGTTCCGTATTGAATGAACGAGCGCCCAAAGTTCTACGTGTCAGCTTGGGCTAAAATTCTTGCGGTCCGGATGTCCGGCTGTCGTTGTTCTCATCTACAGGTCGCATTTCTGAACAAATTCTCGTGAAATTTTGTGAGCAGGTTAAATAATTACATACGAGTAGGTACCTTATTTTTTTTTCTTTATATAGGTAAGTACCTAGATTTATTTTTCTGATTAAAAATTTCAAAATGTACAAATAAAATAGCCAGGCTCGCGAGTTCTACAGCTCAGAGCCAATAGCATAATTCGTCGTAAATTTCAATTAACCCCTCAATTTAATGATGACGAAAACATAATTACGACCTTTCCTTAGCCCATGTTTAATCGCCTAATCCTTTGCCCGGTTATAATTACATCCGGGTACTACCTGGTTACTTGTATACAGTGTTGAATTATATCTCATATTTATTTGCTAGGTGGCCGCGCGGCTTCACCCACGTAATTCAAAGAACGCAGGCAAACCCGTTGGATAAAATATGTATTACCTATGAGCAGAAAGTTCATTATTCACAGAATTGATAGAACTCAACTTACAACGCAACAATTTTACAACTTTTCCACTTTATTAAATACTAGCGACCCCTATAATACATGCATGTTTTATACATATAAACCTTCATATTGAAACACTCTATCTATTACAAAAAACTGCATCAAAATCTGTTGCGTAGTTTTAAAAATCTAGCCCTTGCCAGACAAAGAATGAACTACTTTGGTAACGGTTACCCGCAACCAAAGGAATTCAAGGTGCTCCCGGCGAACTGCATCATCCGCTTTGTGGAAATGATGGAGCAAGCCTGGGAGCAGATATAAAGGAGAGGGCAAATGCACAAAAGATCCCACTGGGTCGAAGTGCATCCGAAAGGGCCCTCACCTAGATAAGATAAGATAAAATTTAAAGATCTAAGCATACATAGGGACAGACAGACAGACAGACAGCGGGAAGCGACTTTGTTTTATACTATGTAGTGAAGTATAGATTATCCTCTGCAGGTACTCATACCCATTAAAATATTCACAATATTATAATTATATTAACACAATTACATTAGATGATTGACTTGTAAGATATTTTTTTATTTTGTTTAAATAAGATTTCAAGATTGTTGTTGAATAATTGAACCATTCTTCGTATTGGCAAAAAGTAATAAAAACATTTTTCGTTATCTATACGCACTAATGGACCAGAAATAATTTCAAGCATTAAAAACTTTTCCATTAGTCAGGCTGCAAATGACATAATTCGTGCTCTGACGTTAATGGTCCTCTCCACTATCAATCTCAAGCGGAAACTTCTAAGGAAAACCATCAATAACTTGTCAATCCGATAACCGTAGATTTCCGCCCTGTAGACATCTAAGTATGTCATAATCAAATCGGGTGAATCGACTTTTTTCTGTCACTGGTTGCCATGGATACATTCTCCTGGGGTCACTTTGGCGGCGATTTTATGGCTTTAACTCCACTAAATGTAATAGTATTTTAGTAATTTAAATCACTTTTTACAAGGTTTTAGGTATTTCATTTTACCTGTTTATTTGTTAGTGTGGGAGTGGGACAAATCTTCGAATTGAAATTTTGGATAAAAGTATGTTTGGATGACAATAATGTTATGCTAGCATCGTGCTGGTCTGATGATGGAAACAGAAGGTGGCCATGGGAATCCAGTACTTAACCGATGTAACCCCGTTGGCTCGTTAGAATCGTCTCAATGAGAAGTTGATGACGGTATACTGAAAAGTGTGGGCGTTATGTCAGCGCCCAATATACCTACATTTCGATAGTTTTTTATGTGTAGCACAATTTATATCGAATGCAATTAATTATTTATACACAATTGAATCGATTATTTATTATTTACATCAAATGAAATTCTTTATTATATCAAATCAAATTATGTTTTATCTTAATCAGTTTTATATTAATGAATCTATCTAATTAACTCAGTTAATAATTATGTAAAGTAATTTTAATTGTTAATTAGGAATGCATGAATTTTATCTTTTAATTGTATTAATTTAGAACAATTTAACTTATTACAATTACAAAACGCGACAAGCAGTCCCTATTTTATTAGTAGATATTTACAGCGGCGCAGCGACAGAACATCAGTTTCCCGTTAGGCGGCGGGACACGGCGCGGGCGCATACGCCCGCGGCCGCGCTCGCCAGTCACTCCAAAGACTACAATATACATACTGAGATAGACAGGCAACTCGACCAAATTGAGAAGGCATTTAATGCTTGCGTATACAGGCGCCATCTCTTCTGCGGTAGTTACAAATTTTCTTTGAATGTACAAAACATACAAAAAGTGCGTCGGTCGTAGGGATTGAACCCCGGATCATCGACTCCAAATACCACCGTATGTACCCCTAGGCTACTGATGCCTTGTGACAATACGGCGAATTTTGAAATACCTTGACAGCCTAGCCTAGCAATCGCTAGAGCTTCAGAGAGTTCGCCAGCTATCAAGAAGGTGGCACTGTTTTCAATAAGAAACTGGATTTGCATTAAGTTCTAAGTTCGCATAGCATGAGTCACTCAACCACCTCCGCGCAAGACGCTTGTCGCTGGGCCGCATACGCTTTTGTTTGTTTTCTGCCTGCGCGCTAATATATATAAGTGTTACTGCTTTCCCATTTCTCCTTCTACTCCATACTTTACTTTATCTGTGCCTGTGCTAGTTTAAGTGCTCGCAATAAACGTTTGTGTGAACAAAGGATTGGATTGTTTGCATTCCAACTCCGCTGCGAATTCCTCCGGCAAGTAAGTTGACGACCACTCATCACATCACATCCACAAAAGTACAGTCGGCAATAAAATGTTGTACCAAAAATATCTTTTTGAGCGAAACTTATTTTGTTGTTTCAACACGTATAGGTAGGAAAGTTATGTGCGCTATATCTTTCGCGTATACCTACTCGGTAATTGCCTGGAATTAATACTAGGCCTGTATGAAATCTAATAGCAAATATGCTATTAGACTTCCCACAGGCGCAGCATCAATTATCGCACGCGACTATGTCAGACCTTTTCACATTTTACCTACTATCCCTATTTTTGTCGGAGGTTCAAAATATATACCTTGCTTATAAATAAATATACAAATCTGTCTTGGTTCATTAATTAACTGGAATGGCTGGCTTATGCTATAATGAATGCTGCTAGGATTTATTTCCTTATAGTCCAGTCAACGGAGAAGCCTTAACATACAACACTAATAAATGTTTATTATTATTATTATTCTGATAGTGGCTTCCGGGCTAACAAAGACCTTGTACCACTGCGACCATCGCTGATCTATTGTGATCGCCACTTACTTCAATTCATGGTCAAGTCCTGCAAACTCAAAGAATTGCAGGATTTTGTTGACCTCAAGAAATTTGATCTTCTCCAGGCACATGATGAGTTTGCCCAAGAAGGAGTTATAACTGATAATGAGGCAAGAGCACTCAGTTAGGATGTATGTAGGCGTCTCCTCTGCTTCAAAGCAGAGTCGGCACTGCCTTGTGTCACACAGTCCTATCGTTTGCATGTGCTTATTTAGGCAGCAGTGCCCTGTAAGCACCCTGACCAGCATGCGTAGGCGGTTCCTACTTAATGCCAAGGCATCTGAAGACGCCTTTTTGCTAAAGGCTATATTATTGGAATGTTTCAGTCCTGGGATAGCTCTCCAGGCTTGAATGGTCTTGTAACAATAGGTTTTTAGAGTGAGCTTGATGGTTAGACTTGGGGATATCACAGAACGGCTCTGGTCCGCAGTGTGTCCCCTGCGCCCCCGCTCGTGCAAGCTCATCAGGCCTTTTCGTTTCTCTCGATACCTGCATGCCCTGGGACAAATGTTATTTCAAACAAATGTTTACATCAGATGCCAATCCCATCCATATACACTAACGGCTGCTCTGTGAGCAGTAGAAATCGCGAGCATGCTTCGTTTTAAAAAAAAAACTTTTTTCAAATTTCGTAAATCTGTATGGTCAAACAAATCTATATATTTATTATTTATTGAACTTGCTCACAAAATTTCACGAGAATCGGTTGATAAATGAATGAATGAATGACTGAATGAATGAATGAATGAATGAATGAATGAAATTTCACGAGAATCGGTTGATAAATGCGACAATCGTCAGGCGTAGCATGGTTGCAATTTATTACTTATCGTTGTAGACAAGACATCCGTTAAGCTCACACTCGCATACTTGTCAGTACATGACGGATGTCTTATCCACAGTGATTGTGATAAATACTTAGAAAATTTTAAAATTCCCCGACATTTTCATTTCAAAGTTCAATATCACAAAAACAGCTGACCCATTTTGTTGAAAGGTAGCTAAGAACCATCTCGATTACGTTAGCTTTTGGATAAAAAAAGCCGCATTCAAATTAGTACATTCGTTTAGGAGCTACGATGCCAGAGAGAGACACATAGACACGTCAAACTTATAACACCCCTCTTTCTCCGTCGGGGGTTAAAATGGTAACCATGCTACGCCCGTTGTAAAGGAGCACAGCTGGACAAACGGACATAAGAAAGAATTTTGGCTCAAACTGAAATAGAATTTTATAAAAGATGATCTCGTGAGTTCTACAAAGGGGTAATCACGTAACGTTCCGAACGCGCGTCGGTACAATTTAACTGTCAATTTTCCATATAAAAAAGTGACATTTAGACCTACTCGACGTTCGTACAATGCGTTACGTGATTGACCTACAGGTCACAGAAGCACTACTAGTATTTCTTTATTCATAACAATTTCGCCTACGGTAAAAAGTATTCGTTGATTGGAGTAGCATGTCGCCAAAATCCCTTTTATTTGTGGCGACAGTTTTTGAAATAAGCCCTGTAATTAATAATACCTGGAAAGCTAGGCGTTATGTTGTGAGGACTTAGCGATTTTGTTAAACACGAGTGAAAACAAGGAAACAAGTCGAGGCGTAAAGTTATAATTATTGCCCGCAACTTAGGCATTTCTGACAAGGAAGAAGAAAACTTGCACATCAACTAATTTCATGTACATGTTAGTAGCAGCCAAAGTAGCCAAATATATCGTAATTCATATAGAGTCTCTGTCAAAGAGAAAAGTGGTCAACCACACGCCAAATCAACAAGACCTTTAGTGCGAAGTTAAACTTTGTGTCAATGCAAGAAGATTGCTTTCTCGATGGGCTCCTTGACGCGTATAACAATCGTTGGTGTTGTAACTGCGGTGCGAGGCATATATTATCTCGTTGGCGTGGAAATGGTTAAGACACTTGACTGTACCGAAATATTTGACTACTTTTGCTGCTACCTATTATATGATGCTTACTGCACCTACATGTTAATCGCTCTTGCTTTCGTCACAGGTTACCTAATATCATGGCTAGAGAAGCAGAGCGTATCGTCACTATACGCTCCAATATTCTATTTGACGATCATGATATAAATTCATATAGATTAAGATAACTTTAATTTATATTCTGATTGTATATTATGAAATAAACTATTTCATCTTAATAACTATAAGTTATAGTTATTAAGATGAAATAGTTTATTTCAGTTGTGTTCCCGGCACTGAATGTGTCTATAACACATTCAGTGCCGGGAACACAACTGTCGTGTGCCTACGCTGTAAGCGCTTTCCGCTACATACGAGGGACACCACGAGATCGGCTACGAGCGTAGCGCGTAGCGATTCGCGGCGGTGAATGTGTTAAGAATAGACAAAAGAACAAAACATATTAAAATTAAAGAAAAAAACACACTAAACTAAAACTAAATTACATATGTCTCCCAGACCGGGCCCCTGCGGCAAGGTCCCCTATAAATAACTAATCTAAGTAAGTAAGTTAAATTATTTATGGCACCATAACATAAGAATAAAAAACCGGCCAAGTGCGAGTCGGACTCGCGCACGAAGGGTTCCGTACCATTATCTATAAAAAAAACTATTTATTTTCTGTGTTTTTAACCGCCTTCAAAAAAAAGGAGGAGGTTCTCAATTAGGTTGTATGTTTTTTATTTTTTTTAATGTGTGTTACCTCAGAACTCCGTCATTTATGAACCGATTCGTACCATTATTTTTTTAATTGAAAGTATATGCTTCCAGGTTGGTCCCATTGATTTCAAAACTCCAGTTGAATGATGGGAACCATGAGGAATTGAGGGAACTCCTCAAATATATAAGGCATGCGTGTAGTAATTTCGGTGTTTTCTATTATAACACGTGTATTTACACACGGAAATCATAAATTTGTTGAAGTGGAAGTGATGATGAAGACCACAGATGGCTTGTGGAACTTGTCAATGATGTACTTCAAACTATAAAAGTACGTCACCGATTCTGGTATCATTCAGTTGAAATAGCAAACAAAGAAGTGCCAAAAGTGATTCTGAGATCCTTGAGGAATTGACGGAAGTCCTCAAATATTATCAGCCCATATACAGCGATTTGGTTTTTTTCTCTAATAATCAACGCATTTGCTCTCGGAAATCAGTTCATGTGGTAAATTGGAAAAAAAAATGTGGAAATGTTAATGTGGCTTGGCGGAGTACTGAATTGAATTCGGTTACAACTTTGTTTTGAAAGTAAATTATTCGTATTTGTTGTTATAGCGGCATCAGAAATACATCATCTGTGAAAATTTCAGCTGGAACTATAACGGTATCAGTGAGATACAGCCTGTTGACAGACAGACGGACGGATGGACGGACAACAGAGTCTTAGTATTAGGGTCCCGTTTTACTCTTTGAGTACGGAACCCTAAAAACATGTTACAGGAGTAGATTAAATAAATAATGGTAACAACAGGCAGCAGGCAGGGCCGGATACGGCCCGTTCTAGCGTGAGTCATCCTTAATAGATTAGATCACCATGATTTATTTAATCGGGCCATGGCGACACCGAGCCAACTCCGAGCCTCAGCCTTGGCTCAGCCGGGCTTGGGTATGGCTCGTTTCTTTAAAAAATCGCCGTCGTTTTTTAGGGTTCCGTACTCAAAGAGTAAAACGGGACCCTATTACTGAAACTTCGCTGTCCGTCCGTCCGTCCGTCCGTCCGTTCGTCTGTCTGTCACCAGGCTGTATCTCAATAACAGTGATAGCTAGAGAGTTAAAATTTTCACAGATTATGTATTTCTGTTGCCGCTATAACAACAAATACTAAAAACAAAATAAAATATATTTTTAAGGGGGGCTCCCATACAACAAACGTGATTTTTTTGCCGTTTTTGTAGATAATGGTACGGAACCCTTCGTGCGCGAGTCCAACTCGCACTTGGCCGGTTTTTTTAGAAAACGGCCCGTTCTAGTGTGAATCGCCCTTTAATGGAGCAGCCCAATTGAGGAAGTACCACCTTACAGAAGCTCAGCCATAATGACACCGCTACTTGACTGGTATGTGGTGTTCCTGGTGGCAAGTCAGGTCGCTAGAGTTCCCGAAAATGTGTTGAAAGTGACCTACATTTATCTTTAACTGCAAACACAAATACTCCACATATCAATAAAGGGTCAGCAACGCACTGACGACTCTTCTGGAGTCGCAAGTGTCCATAGGCTTCGGTGTCTGTTTACCACCAGACAAGCCGTGTGCTTGTTTGCCGCCGGCGTTGTTTAAAAATGAAAGAGCTCCCTTTCTTGTGCCAAGCTAACAATCAAATAATGTGAAATTCATTTCTCAGATTGCACCCTTGACTTTATATCTAGAGGCTAGACTAGCTGCCTGCTTTTTACACGCGTATTACGAAGAATGCAGGCAAACCCGCAGGCTAAAATATAGCCTATGACCATCCAGAAAGTCCATTCTACACGCAGGTGAAATTATTTTTGAAATAACCCATTACATACAAACTTACAAAGGTACAAAGCTACAATCTCACAAGCTTTTCATTTTTATAATTATAAGTAAATGTAACCAGCAAGATGATTCCCAATTTAGCAAAAACTTGGTGCTAAAGAATGATATTAATAGGTGACAAGCAATCCTTTTATCCAATATCGTTAATCTGAATAGGAATCTGGAAATGACTTCGAATTAGCATTTTATTGACGCATTCACACAAGAGATGTGCATGCAGTAGAGCGAGCGAGATGGCAATAGAATGTTCAATCGTTATTGCATTGTAAAAAGCGGCCAAGTGCGAGTCGGACTCGCACATGAAGAGTTCCGTGAAATAAATTGCGGTTTACGTTTAGAAAAAAAATATATTAGAAACCTCAAAATCATATTTGAAGACCTATCCATAGATACCCCACCCCACACGTATGGGTTTGATGAAAAAAAAGTTGTTGAGTCTCAGTTCTGAGTATGGGGACCCCTAAAACTTAATGTTTTTTTTTAACTTTTGTGTGAAAATCTTAATGCGGTTCACATAATACATCTACTTACTAAGTTTCAACAGTATAGCTCTTATAGTTTCGGAAAAAAGTGGCTGTGACATACGGACGGACAGACAGACAGACAGACAGACAGACGGACGGACATGAAGAATCTATAAGGTTCCGTTTTTTGCCATTTGGCTACGGAACCCTAAAAACTTACTTTGATAAAATGAGAAGGTAAGTCTGTCCGTTTTTAACCCAAACATTTTTAGGAGATATAATCATATCTGGTTTGTTCAAGCTTTCTATTAACTTGCAATGTATGTACGTAACTATACAACTATGTTTGAAATGAAATGAAATGAAATGAAAGTTTATTTATTTTTGTTCGGGTGGAATCTTGCAACTCAATTTTGAAGTAGTATTTTGAACCTATAGACTGAGATACCTATACGCCGTCAGCAGGAGCAGTCAATACTGCTCAATGTCAATGCTGACGGCGTATGTTCCATAAAACTTTGGGCTGACTATGTTAGTCTGGTTTAAGGTACTATGAACTACTTGCACGATTTTTTTTAGTTTTTATAAAACACTTTTTTTGCAACCAAATTTTTTGACGGGCTTAGCGGGCTGCTGACGCGTACTGTTCCAATATTCTGCAGACTGACTATGTCCGCATAGTTTGTTAGTTGTCTTACTATCCACAGACAAATTTTCAGACTTTATAAAACAGTTGCGACGTAGGTATTTTTTAACAAGTTCGGAACCACCCCCAAGCCAGTTGTCCCAAAAACTGGGTGACTGACGGCAGGCTATTGATATTCTAGCTATTTAGGACCTAATATTAAAATATCAGCCTTTATAAAACTGTTGCAGTTTTGGTCCCTCAGCTCTTCATCTACTATCTTCAACCGATTGAGCTGAAATATTGGGTACCTAAAGGTAATAGTTCGGATGACGATTCAATATTATGGTATCTACCATCGAGCTGATCTGATGATGGAGACAGAAGGTGGCCATGGGGCAAATCAGTACTTTAACCGACGTAACCCTGTTAAGTTTAAACTCGTATCTTATCTTACAGCCGGCAATAAAAGCTTGTACCCAACATTGAAATCGTTAAGTTTTCAAACGAGCGAGCGAAGCGAACCTTTTAGCTTGAGCCAAAATTCTTTCGTATGCCCGGATTTCGGGCTGTCCGGCTGTTCTCCTCTACAGGTCTCATTAATCATCCGATTCTCGTGAAATTTTGTGATTCAATAGTTATTAGTTTTTTACTGTCAATATTTTTTTTCGAATTTTTTTTTTTTTTTTATTAAATTTAAAGACAGGTTCGCGATTTCCACAGCTCACCGAGCCACTAATATGTAGGTAATGCCTATTTGTACAGGTCACATCTACATACTAAAAGGGCTTTACTTAAGTTTTTTACCTACAACCTTGCATGCAGGAGACGGCCGAGTACCTATATATGCAGACTGTAGTACTGTACCGTGGCTGACTGTAGGTACAGACTCCAGTCTTATTAGCAAAAAGGTCGCATAATGCGACAGGGGGTCTGAAAGGATCCGCTTCCAATACCCCGTAATGCATCGTACGGGTACAGAGAGGTAGTGTCGAAGATTAGGGAGAAAATAAGTTTCTGACTAAAAAATATGGTACAAGTATTTTGCCGACTGGACTTTACTTTCACAATCAAAGTCACACCTCAAAGGCACCTAGGGTAGAGGAACCAAAAGATGAACACCACCCAATAGTTAAACGTTTTGTAGTAAAATTGAAATAAAAAAATCGCGATACATTTTACGCCTTCGGGATTTTTTTTTCATAACGCATCATCCCTTTGCCGAGGCTGGCATTAAAACTCCCATACAGTTCCCACACACACACGGCTGTGAGCGGTTGTCGCGTCGAGGTCTCGCGCCAAAATCACCGTTTGTATGGAGATTTACTTAAGGAAAGCGCTCTTAAATTTAAGCTCTAAATTATGTATAAAATTGAATAAAACGTCTACATGGATTGTTTTGCGTGATATAGATTCTTGATTAATGCCTTTAATGGATTATCTATCACAAATTGCGTATTTATTGTTAATTTAAGAGATATTTAGCGTTCAACTAACGGTTCCAACTTGTTGTACCTGAGCGAATAGATGAACGGCGTTCATCTACTGGGCAAGGTATAGTTTTTTCAAATGCTTATATAAATTCTTATTGAAAAGGTACATACAATTTTTATGGCTCAAATTAATCGTTTTTTAACCGTTGATTTTTGAACCTAAAGTTGAACGTGAGTATCCATTCGCAACACGGTTATTTTGGGCTTTGTTAAAAGCACGATTGTTCAACAAAGAACCGCTGCCCAGAAGATGAACGAATAAAATTAGTTCGTTCAACTTTTGGCTTCGATTCCAATAAGTGAACGCTCTGTTAAATTTAGTCCGTTCATTCCTTTGCCATTGTGCCCAATACATGAACGAACAAAATTTATTCGTTCAAGTTTTAGGCAAGGGTTAGTAGTGTTAGTACAATGAACATCTTAATAACAAAGATACATAATACATATGAAATCTGACTTATACATATAAAACCCAACAATTTATCTATTTTAATCTAATGATAAATTCATAAAAAAAATGTTTTAATGATTAATATGTAAAAAATAATCTCTTATAATTGTAACTATATGAAAAGGGTACATTTGAACTGTTTTATTCTGTGTTTAGTATCAATATTGTGATTGTTAACTAGTATAAATTGCTATAACAATGGTTATATAATAACTAGACCAAAAGTCAGAGGCTGCGCGGTGTAACGTTTTTCTTCGTTCAACTATTGGTATCAAAATGTTCAACTATTGGGCACAGTGTTCATCTTCTGGGCAAGATGACATACTTCAGCATAAAACCATTTTTAATAAAATATTGTATTGTAATAGGATGGTTTAAAATAGTCATATCCAATCTCGACTATATACGAAGTCGTATAAAAAAAATGTAAACAAACTAAATCACCACTCCTCGAAAAAAAATTGTAAATTTGGGATAGTCGCTTAAACGTTCATCTTTTGGTTCCTCTGCCCTATTAAAATATATCCTCATCAGGAGCAGAGTTGCATTCGTATTGTTTGAGAAAACTACAAAATTGTTTTGGTTTTATAATAATATCACCAAATTACCGGGCTGATCTTACAAACAACATAGGTGAAATTAACATAAAATTTCACTAATAATGACGGTTAACTCACGTATACATACCTACATGTTACTACGGGTGACATGTTTCCAAGCCTTTAGAAATATAGGTGCAGGTGAAATCAAAACCAAATAAGAGTATTTTCAACACACCTGCTCGTAAAGTAGGTCTTATTACAGCGTATTTACACTGATAATGCAGAATATTACCCATGCCGTGCCTTTTACATTACATTATCGCACTAGTGCCTTTTCATTACATATATTTTTAAATATTAGCAAAATAATGCAGAATATTACCCATGCCGTGACTTTTACATTACATTATCGCACTAGTGCCTTTTCATTACATATCTTTTAACATTTTAATTTTTTATTTTTTTTATTTTTTTCCTCGCAAATGTGTTGAAAAACGTCGTATGAGACACGTGAGCATTGGTCATTACACTTCTCGTCTCCATTAAGCCTTCGCCTTCGGCTCAGGCTTAAAAACCGACTCGAGTGTAATGACCAACTTAGCACACTTGTATCATAATGTACTATTAACGACGCGACCTCTTCGAGTATAAAGATTTACCGTGATCCTTGCATTATCCGTTATATCCCTATTCAAAGGTTATATAATATGGAGCGTTGGCGTGTACAGGTTGGCTCATTTACTCTTACAAAGTAATCATAAGTACCTACACCATACTTATTGGATAACCGGTTTAACTCAGTAGGTAACCCTGGGTACGAAGCTGACAAGGGTACTGGTTTCTAATCCCAGGCAATAATAATTGTGTGATGACCATGAATATTATTTTCAGAACCTTGGATGTGTTCCATAAGTGAATATTTATTGTTTTTCTTTTTTTACTATGATACATGAACAGTTTCAAAAGTTTCGCCAAACTGTAGAACAGTTTGTTGGTTCTGCGCTCTTACCCAGTTTCTAGTTAGTCATTATTTACCAGATGTACAAAAGTATGTATGCAAAATTACAAGTTATACGTATGTTTGTGCCTTAATCTACAATAAGTTCCAATCTAAGTTATTCTACACCGTGGCCGTGAATAACCCGAAAGATTTAAGCTAACGATACTAGAGCCTAATTAGAGTATATAAAGTTATGTAACATATAGTCCAAAAACTCATAATTAAGGAGATATTAATTATTTGAAACAAATCAAAAGTTAAAAAATCTCCAGTCTAACACACCCTAAAGGCTTGAGCATAACTTGACACTTCTTGTCATGGAACACAAGTCACGGCATTCGCCGTTCGTCGTATGATTTCGGAGCGATTCGTGAAGTGTTATGCTCGCTCTCTGTTCTTCAACTTGAGTTTCTCAACTAAAGAGTTGTTCACAAAGAAGCGGGCAATGAATATGATTTAATTTGTACTGAAATAGTAATTTAATTAAGACACATAATTAGACCCATGTTGATACAACATTATTTACTCGTACTGTCGTCAAAAATACGTGGTTTAAATCTTTCGGGTTATTCACGGCCACGGTGTATATAAAATGAGTTTAATAGCTTAAGTTGTATAACTCGCCATCAAACATAACAGTTTGGCGAGAATATAAATGTTTAGTAAGTTGTAATTTGAATAATATTCAAATTACAACTCAGAATGGATTGCTTTGCTCGCCTATGCGTTCGCACGGCAGTGCGTGCGATGATATTTATAATTTTATAATTATAACTTATAAAAAAAAGATGACCAGCAGGTCGAGTACGTAACGCATCGCACGCACTGAAAGACCATACTGAAAGAGCTGCGCATTATATCGTCGACTATCCACCGTATTCTCACATACTTTGGTCACCTCTCACGACGTTCTTCAGATAGCCTGGACATGGTTATTATGACGGGCAAAGTTGAGGGCCATAGGTCTCGGGGCAGACCACCCGCTATATGGAGCAGACAAATCACTGCACCCTTGCAACTAGTACATCTGCACGAGGTTTGGTCAACCAATTTGATTCCTAGGCCACCGTTGAACCCTGTCATTTTAACTTCTACATAGCGACGCAACAATCCTAGTAAGTATTGACATAGCATTTACAACGGCAAAGTTCTATGATGGCCTAGGGATCAAATTGGTTGACTGTAGTAATCGGGTGATGGGAGCCTGCGGAGAAGTCTGGTCATCAAGAATAGGACATGATGCCACGATCCTGAGCATTAAGGGAACGACTGATGATGATAATTCAATATATCCTCGTCTGGTACCCGTAAAAAAAGTTTCAAAGTCTAGTAATTAGGTCAAGTGGAGTATCGAATGAAAGTATTTTGGATGCACATTCTAAAACAGTTTAGATTTTTTTGTATAGTGCTTCAATTTAGATCAATGAAGGAGATTGCTGGAAAAATACCATTCTCCCCCTTATCTCCAATTTTACCAAGCAAAAAATTAGAAAATAATTAGGAAGATAAGCTTATTTTAAAATATAAAACAAGTATTTAACAAAACAATTATTACGTGAAACTGTACATAGGTACCAGTAAGCAGAAAAAGTATAAAGTAAAACTACATCCCGCTCTACGTCATGTCCGAACCACAGGTCCCCAAAATGCTTGCGGCATTGCCTCGCTGAACAGCAATTGAGAACTGTTGGACGAGCCATGACCCAGAGTGGGGCCATGATCAAGATCCCTCTCCCTCAAACGTCTGCCTAACTCCTTGAAAAGCCCGAGAGCCTCGCTGCCCCAGGGCCCAGCTGTCTCTACAGCGACCGGAACGAAGTCGTAGGTTGGTTCCTAGGCCTCTGCTTACTTGGTGAACGTTTGAACTAGGCCTCGCCGAACCAGCTGATTTAATAGATTATCTTAGATGGGACGCTGCAAATGTGCTAACTAAACTTACTATTTCAAAATAAAATAAACAAAAAATGCTCTTTATAGCCCGGTGCCAAAGCCGATGTAGCCGAGCGGTAAGGCGTGTGACTTTGAATCTGGAGTTCGCGGGTTCAAAGCCCTGCTCGAACCACTTTTCGTTTCCACGTTTTTTTTAAACCTATGTACTTACCAAAATATCATTTGACATTTGACAGCGGCTTTTCGGTGAAGGATAACATCGTGAGGAAATCGGGCTAATTTTCCCTTTGGGTTAGAAGGTTAGAGTCGCTTTTGTAAAACTAGTGCCTATGCCAAATCATGGGATTGGGTGCCAAAGCGGACCCCAGGCTTGATTAGGACATTACCGGGAAAAGCGCTAGGAAGACGAAAAGTAATTTTTGAAAAAAATATCACCTAGGTAAATCTTATTAATGACGTATAACAAACGATATTGAGGCCAAATTAAGCATTCGAAGACCAAATAATCCCTCGGGAATTATTCTTAACACCGACGTAATCGGGATATTGCCATGTTTCATAAATCTACGTTAGCTTAATTCAGGGGTTCGATCTGGAGTTTACGTAAGGCATTTCAAATTAATTTTAGATATCGGACTAGTCGTTACATACAAATTTTACCGTTTTATACTATTAGTATAGATAGATCATGAGAATGGGTAGAACATACTTTACGTCATACCTGGCCATAAAGTAGCAATTACCGCACACTACGCGTGCGGAAAATCCCACTTCCTGGCCAGGGAAACTTTGTACTCACCACGGGCGGTAATAAATAAAGCTCTCCGATCGCATATTTTATCGTCAAATAACTGCGATCTGAGACATCCTTTGTTTCACCGCCCTAGGTTTATAATGTACTATTATTTACTATTTAGACCGTGTGCAGACAGAAGTGAACGCCTTCGCCTTCTATATGTGGCGACACTTAACGTTATTATTGAAGGAGCGACCGAGCAAAGCGAGCCATATTCTCCGTTTCAGCTTGGGTCAAAACTCTTTCAGTCCGTATTACCCGTTGTCCGTCTGTTCTCCGCACTGCAGGTCGCATTTCTCTACCGTTTCTCGTGAAATTTTGTTAGCAGTAAATTTTTGTCGATTCCGTTTTTGGACATTCTCCATTTATTTTTATACAGCACTAAAATATTTTGAGCACCGAAAAATTGTATCGACAAAAATGATGTATATAAACTTTCACATCGCTCAAAGGCGGTTTATTTCACAATTTTCACCGGCAATGTTGGAACAGTGAATATCCATTTCGCCCTTCACCCCGTCTCTTTTGTTCCATTGTTCCAGTAATTACGAAACTCGACAATATGTGGAACAAGTGACGCAGCGACTTTTGGAAATTCAAAGCAATTTAACCTAATTCAATACTAATACGTTGTCGTTCACAATGGGGTAGGCTTTCTTTTCTAATGGGATTTATAATGGAATTGGGTTGTTTCATTATGTTAAACACAACAGATTGTAAAAAACAAAAATAGACAAAAAATTATAGGATCTTTTTCACCGAGTTCATATCATCTACTCATCATATCAGCCGAAAGACGGCCACTGCTGGACATAGGCCTCCCCAAAGACTGCCATACCGCCACCCGCATCCAGCGGACTTCCGCGACCTTTACCAGCTCATCAGTCCACCTTGTCAGTTCATATAACTGTTACTGTAAACTGAACTTTTCCTTTAGTTTCACACTTGTTTAGTAATTACTGTTATGCTGTGTTACTACTTTAAATAAATAAGTATTTGTCCGAGAAACAGGATAATTCTAGTTCAGACGCATGTAATAATGTACTTATGTAAATATAACAGCAGGCAAACTTCTTGAGCATTAGATGACGTGGTGGGGGAAGGTTTGCGCATCTTAGACATCGGTTAAACGCTAATTCTGGCGTCAGTTCAGTCCATCAGTATGATCTGTCAGTCTCTGTTATTCACAACGTTACACTATCTCTCTCTCATCATACTGATGGACTGAACTGACGCCAGAGTTAGCGTGTAACCGATGTCTTACACTTACGATCAAAAAAAGGACCCCACTTTTATGTAATACATAAAATAAAGTGTTCATTTCTGTGTGTAATAATGTGTAACATGTGTAATTTTTAACTAATTACTAACTACTCGCTTTGGAATGCAATAAAAAGAAAAAATAATTTGGTCAAGTTGTTTGCCATCTACTGTAGGTATATATGAATACGCAAGCACATTGTTAACATTAGCAATAAGGTTTTTAATAAATTATTATTATGTTTTGTATTATGCTAAAGGATCGCGACTAACTGTATAGACTTTTTCACGCCACTGCTTGGAAATGTGCCAAAAGATGGTCAAAATTTGGCTTTCTAAACTGTTAATAGCTGGACGTCGCACACAGACTTCTATGAAATTAAACGGTCCAACAATGTTATTTTAGTCCCGGAGGGGTAAACACTCAGAGCATAGAATACTAGAGAGAGGACCAGCCGCCGGCGGCCGTGTCGCAGCTGTATGCTCAATGGGCATACACTGCCATACTGTGCACGCGTGCTGATCGCAGAGAATATTACGTTTTTTCCCAAAATGCCTGATATGATGCGCGTTTATTGTCAAATAAGCGTGTAGGTATACAAGTGTGTGTGTTTTAGATGTGTGCATGCTTTGTCTTGTCAATTACTTGGGCGTTGTGTGGGTTAATGTACTTGCGACAGGCTCACTCTATACAAATCGGCCGCCATGTCCGATCTCCTTATATTCATACATCTGTGGGTAAACACGTAACTTTCCAAACGCGCGTCGGTACAATTTAACTGTCAATTTTTCATCTTAAAAGTGACATTTAGACCTACCCGACGTTCGTACAATGCGTTACGTGATCGACCAGAGGAGTAATCACGTAACATTCCGAACGCGCGTCGGTAAAATTTAACCGTCAATATTCCATATAAAAAGTGACATTTAGACCTACCCGACGTTCGTACAATGCGTTACGTGATCGACCTACAGCAGTTGGAACAGCGATTAGACCAATCACAGAGCAGGACGCCGCGCTCTTTTGTTTTTATGATCTATAATTAGGTACTTAATTTCGATTTATAATTATCAATATTTGCAATTTCCTGCGTGAAAAGCACTACGTATGTAATGTCTCGGGTAAAAGTGCAATACTTAGATGGAATCTTCGATTCGAAACTTTACCTTCGGCTCGGACCTTGAACCTCGAATTGCCAACTTTCTAGCCACTATGGTACACTCAGCGTCAAGTACTTTGTAGCAATCAAAGTAGACACCATATACTCGTATATTATTCAGTATGTTTTTTTTTGACTTTCACTGCTACAGAGTATTTGACTCTGAGTGTACATTGTCAAACAATGGTCTTCTTGATTAATTGTTCCATGGTGTCATGTTTCTCAACTTTTTCCATTAAACTAGAATCCATTACATTAAAACATTAGTACACAAGTCACAAAGATCAAAGCAGAATGAAAATAAGTCTATTTACCTGAAAGAAACGTTTGTTTGAAATGATTCATTTTGTGCTTTTGATCTTTGTATCAATGAAATCGTATGATTTGTACAGTTTGCCATTTTGATAACTATAATTTGACTGACAGGGGTATTACCACAGATGTATGAATATAAGGAGATCGGACATGGCGGCCGATTTGTATACAGTGAGCCTGTCGCAAGTACATTAACCCACACAACGCCTAAGTAATTGACAAGACAAAGCACGCACACATCTAAAACACACACTCTTGTATACCTACACGCTTATTTGACAATAAACGCGCATCATATCAGGCATTTTGGGAAAAAACGTAATATTCTCTGCGATCAGCACGCGTGCACAGTATGGCAGAGTATGCCCATTGAGCATACAGCTGCGACACGGCCGCCGGCGGCTTGTCCTCTCTCTAGTATTCTATGTTCTGAGGGTATTACAAACGAGAGTCTATCAGAAGCCCGACGCCGTAAGGCAGAGGGCTTTTGATGACTCGAGTTTGCAATATTCTTACGCCCGTGTTATACACAATGTTTTTCATCACATTTGCGAGGAAATAAATAACTACAAAAGACAAAAAAATCTATGTTTTATACAAGCGCACCAATCAAATGTTGACGAAATTGACAACTGCACTTCCAGATCAGTGCGTAGCTTCAATATTTCAACCAATCACAGAGCATGGAGCATGTGGTTCTTGCAGGGCATGGCCTGCTCGATTTTATTTTCCAACCAATCACATAGCCAGAATTCTTGTCGTACGCGGCCGTCCAGATTTTCTTAACCAATCAGATCACACACAAGCTCATTACTCCCTTGGGACCATTATTTCCCGCGGGAACAATTTAGGCCATTGTCCTTCTGTATACAGGCATGTGGAATAAATAAATAATATAAATAAATAAATATTACGGGACAATCTTACACAAATCAACCTAGGCCCACTGTAAGCTCAATAAGGCTTGTGTTGTGGGTACTAGGCGACGATATATATAATAGATAAATACATATAGATACTTATATACATATATAACACATCCATAACTCAGGAACAAATATTCGTGATAAACACACAAATAAATGCCCTGACCGGTATTCGAACCCGGGACCTCCAGCTTCCTAGGCAGAGTCACTACCAACTGGGCAACGGAGGCCGTTAAACACCATTTATGAGCAAGTGTGATGAAAAATTAATAATGGTTACAACAGTTGGTCTTATCGCTTTAGAGAGATCTCTTCCAGCCAACCTTTGGGTAGCAGTATGTACCTAGGTATGCGGCTAAAAATAAATGTATTTCAACGGACTACGCGCACAACCGGCGCGATGGATTTGGACATATGAGCCATGAACCCGTTTGCTTTGCTGCAAGTCTGCAACGCACACAGCGTTTGTATGTTTAAGTTATTTGTTATGTTAGTTTTATGTCTTTTCTGTTACATATCGTGTATATTTGTTATAATTTTTGTAAGATGTTGTTTCTGTGTGATTGTGCAAACTAATAAATATTTTATGTACCTATCTTATCTATCTTATGAGGTGTCTCTAGATTCTTCTTAATCGTGAAATACTAATCAGGGGCGCACCACGTAGCTGTGACTTGTTTTGTGGTCGTGTGTTGTTTCGACATTCACTATAGTAAAAATGCCCTTACATCCAATATTTGACAGCCGTCAACCCGGTACAATAAACGTCAATGATGATATATGACGACATAAGTTGTACTTTGATGACAGCTGTTAAAAAAAATCGAATTCTATCGTGCCATTTGCCTCGGTGACAAATTGATGCGATTTAATACGCCGCGCCCTACTATCTTAGAACGCTTCAATTTTGAAATTCATGTACTGATTTTGGCGCGGCACTGCTTTTTTCGGCTTATATGAGCGGCCTTAAAAAACCCAGTTTAGGGTACTAAAACTTTTTAAAGCTTTTTTGGCTTTTTTGTTAAATATGCGTTAAAGAATATTAAATCTTAATTTGCGACTGAATTTTGGCCTAAGTATTATGATAATGAGGCCGCGCGCGCGATCGCCGGCCCGCAAAATCAAAATATTTATTTTGTAAATAGGCTTAAGCTAGCTACACGTCATGTTTTAACTTTACTACAGCTATTTTACATAAATGCTTCTTTATCATCTAAAAAATAATTTATAGTATCCTAATAAGATTTCTCTGTAAGATGGCGTTTAACGCTGGACTTAAGAGGATTGTGAAGTGCCGATACGCGGCGCGAGTAGGTATTTAAAAAAAATCTATCTGTTTCACACTGCTCTGTGCCTCACCCGTATCGTGCGATAGAGAGAGTAGCAAGTCCTGGAGGCAATTGCCTACATTCCCTTGTTGAAATATTGTTTCGGGTGATAACGTTTTTACCCCCCTAAACCTTCATGAAATTAAATAATTTTGGTATTATTGGATTTAGTACACTTTAATCTACAGGGTGGAATTTCATAAACTGTACATAATAAAAGGAGAAAAATTTCAGCCAATTTCATCGGTGAAATGGTGTTTTTTTTTTTTTCTAGTCATTAGTTTTTTTTTTACAGAAATTTGAAAATTTTTGTAAAAACTCGGGTAATACACCTAATTCAGACGGTATAACTTTTGATCCAATGGTCCTAAAATGAAAATAAAAAATGCAGAGTATTACTAAGGGACAGGTTAATAATTCTTAATAACAATAAAAAACCAACTAGAAGAGAAAATCCGCAAAAAAAATTATTGTTTTTGAAAAATGGCTACAAAAATTACGAATTTTAAAAGAAAAACACAATTTTCTGAAAAAAACGCAGATTTAGTTACCATTTTTTTTGCTTAGTATTAAACCTCACTTAATGCCGATTCTAAAACCGTTTTTAAACTGTCTCAGACTTTGAAAAATACCACGCAAATGGGTACGTAAATCAAACCATAATTTTATTAATTTTAATCCTCTTAAAATCCTTAATGACCGTTTGTTCACAGGTAGTTGAAGGGTGTTATTGGGTTTTAGGTGGAAATAACAAATTACGTACTTGGTATTAATCCTCACTTAATGCCAATTCTAAAACCGTTTTTAAACTGTCTCAGACTTTGAAAAATACCACGCTAATGGGTACGTAAATCAAACCATAATTTTATTAATTTTAATCCTCTTAAAATCCTTAATGACCGCTTGTTCCCAGGTAGTTGAAGGGTGTTATCGGGTTTTAGGTAGATAAAACAATAGGAAGAAAAGTAGTCCTAAAAATTGCGTAAATAAAATCATGTATTTTAATTAAAAGTCATAAATTCGATTGATAAACCTTTATTAAAGAAAAAACTTATTCTAGTGTTGCAAAGGGCGTTCCCTGTATGGTATTAATTGTTCAAAATGACCTCCTCTTTCTTGAAGGCACAATGTGGCCCGAGCTTGAATTTGTTGCGTAGCCCGTCGAATCATTCCCGGATTATTTTTTATTTCTTGTGCTGCATTTAAAATTCTGTCGTGCAATTCTGCTTCGGTATTGACGATTCTGTGATAAACCCGTTGCTTCATATCACCCCAAAGAAAATAATCCAACGGCGTCATATCAGGCGATCTTGCAGGCCATCCAACGGGGCCGTCTCGGCCGATCCACCTATTGGGATATTGCTCATTTAAAAAATGTCGAACTCTTAATGCCCAATGAGCTGGGCATCCATCCATTTGGAGAAACAGGCGTTAACTCACATCTAACATCACATCTTCCAAAAGCTCTGGGAGCTCGTCTCTCAGTAACAGTAAAAATCTGTCGGCGTTCAAAGTATTCGGTAAGAAGACTGGTCCAATCAATTGATCGTCGAGTACCGCTGCCCAAACGTTTATGGAGAATTGGTCTTGAAAATTAGATGGTCTTACTAGGTTTGGATTATCGTGAGCCCATGTGTGTAAATTTCTGAAGTTAGTTATTCCCGTATGAGTAAATCTTGCTTCGTCCATCCATAAAATTCTTCTAGTAAATTCCGGATCCCTTCTGATATTGCCAAGTATCCACGTCGACATAACACACCTAACGCGGGCATCGCCAATTTGCAAATTTTGTACCCGTTGATAATGAAATGGATGCAGTCCTTCCTTCTTCAAAATTTTCCAGACAGAGAATTTTGAGATTCCGTGCCTCAATGCAAAGACTCGTGGTTGGGTCCGCGTACAAGTCTCTGAGAACTGCTTCTTCTATGGCAACATCAATTATGTTTCCTGGCTCTCGGCGATCTCGGCCACCGTATCCCAGGCCAATATTGCACAACCGGCGATGAACTTCTTGAAAGTGGCGAGCAGCAGGTCTTGGAACGTCATTAGGATACTGCTCCAAATAGGCGATACACGCAGCTCTTGCAGATCCATGGCACAATCCATAATAATAGTGCATGTTGGCTATTTGTAACGGTGAAAACTCTCGTAAGCGGGGCATGATGATTCAAACTGAACAAGTACTGGAGTAATCAAAGAAGTGGCGAGCAAAGACAAGCAATTGCGATTTGCGAGCGACTGAATAGTTGACCTATTGCCCAATGCCTTTATACCCCTCATGTTATCTCCACCTTCAACCCAAAAACAACCTTCAACTACCTGGGAACAAGCGGTCATTAAGGATTTTAAGAGGATTAAAATTAATAAAATTATGGTTTGATTTACGTACCCATTAGCGTGGTATTTTTCAAAGTCTGAGACAGTTTAAAAACGGTTTTAGAATCGGCATTAAGTGAGGATTAATACTAAGTACGTAATTTGTTATTTCCACCTAAAACCCAATAACACCCTTCAACTACCTGTGAACAAACGGTCATTAAGGATTTTAAGAGGATTAAAATTAATAAAATTATGGTTTGATTTACGTACCCATTTGCGTGGTATTTTTCAAAGTCTGAGACAGTTTAAAAACGGTTTTAGAATCGGCATTAAGTGAGGTTTAATACTAAGCAAAAAAAATGGTAACTAAATCTGCGTTTTTTTCAGAAAATTGTGTTTTTCTTTTAAAATTCGTAATTTTTGTAGCCATTTTTCAAAAACAATATTTTTTTTTGCGGATTTTCTCTTCTAGTTGGTTTTTTATTGTTATAAAGAATGATTAACCTGTCCCTTGGTAATACTCTGCATTTTTATTTTCATTTTAGGACCATTGGATCAAAAGTTATACCGTCTGAATTAGGTGTATTACCCGAGTTTTTACAAAAAATTTCAAAATTCTGTAAAAAAAAAACTAATGACTAGAAAAAAAAAAAAAACACCGTTTCACCGATGAAATTGGCTGAAATTTTACTCCTTTTATTATGTACAGTTTATGAAATTCCACCCTGTATGTCCGTACGTTTACTTTTTCAGTTAATCAGTTTAGATTAATTTAAAAATAAATAAAACGATAGACAAAGTTTTTAAGTCAAAATATCGATTTTTAGATGCTAATTACTTTTAACGCAAGCAGTATTTCTCAAAAATCAAAACGTACAGACCGAGAGAGACGTTTTTCATTATATCTACAACATGTCCAAAAATTATAAAAATCGAACAATGTTTACGGGGTGAAAAACGTTATCGCTTTTTGTATGAAAAATTACAGGTTCACAATCCTCTTAAATGTATTCATTGACAATGTCTGCATATCAGAAGGTAACGTACTTATAGTAAAATCGTACACAGTTCCCTATAAACGACATACCTACTCACTTTGCAAAGACGGTATCCAGGAATGCCTAATTTATTTCTATTTCTAGTGTTATAATAATGAACATTACTATTAAATTTATGTTGATTTAAGGTGTCGTGAATGGTCATGATTCACGATAGTATTTACATTGGTGTTTATAATTATGTCTCAAACAGCCGATTTATCTTACGTAGCAACACCTACAAGGAATCATTTTTATAACAATGTTGACGGGTAGGCGTTGTCAGAGTTCCTAACGGCTATACGGGGAACGAACAGTTCAGTGCGGTTTTGTAGTGGTTGATTTGGAGGAAAACCAGGGTGAGCTCTTTCCATAATCACTTTCGATGCGTCCTATGATATTGTAACGATTTGGTATCATTTACACGTGTGTTCATGTGCTTACACAGATCGGACGATGATTGTTTATGATGCGATGTATTTATGTGCGTCCACAGGTCTCATTGTCTTTGGGAGGCGTATTGGTATATCATGTAGATAAATAAGGTTTTCCTACAGGTCGCGCATGTACGTGACCTGTAGGACACACAACACAGTTCTTAGTTGTGGAGTTATTTAGTGTTAGAGGATTAGTTACAAGTGTAACAACAGGGTAGTTCGGTAGTCTCGGCCTCAGGCCATATCATCATCAATTCATCAGTCAAGGGTGCACCCGGGTACTTGGAACAATAGCGTGTTAATTGGGACAGTATCAATAAATAAATAAATAGATAAATAAATATTATGGGACAATCTTACACAAATCAACCTAGGCCCACGGTAAGCTCAGTAAGGCTTGTGTTGTGGGTACTAGGCGATGATATAAATAATAGATAAATACATATAGATACTTATATACATATATAACATCCATAACTCAGGAACAAATATTCGTGATAAACACACAAATAAATGCCCTGACCGGGATTCGAACCCGGGACCTCCAGCTTCGTAGGCAGAGTCACTACCCACTGGGCTACGGAGGCCGTTAAATGGTGGTAAGGGATGTCTATAAGGGAAGGTTGGAGGACATTCTCGGGGACGAAAGTCCCCACACGTCATAGGGAGCTGGCACGCACGAGGCGGCAGCCCCTATTTCAGATATATAAAGGATTCCGCAAGTTGTAAGGGTATGTTTATAGTTGCATATATGCTAATACAGGTGTCTTAGCTTGAGTGCTATAGGTTCTCATTCCCGGCCATGAGAGTGACCAGAAGTCGCTTCGTGACCGTAGGTATAGTACGGGTTATTTTTTCAAACGGATCTCTTCTTAAAACCCATCGGTACAACAATACTATTGTTTAGCCACGTACCATAAACACTTTGAAATGAAAATGCCATGTTTAATAAATACTTTACTCGAATAGTACCAATATTGATTATTGTCTATTGTTTTAAATACAAAATGGCCAACATTGCTAAGTAGTATTTTTTTAGATGTGGACCTTTCCTTAGACATGACGCCGATTTTCGGTAAAAAGTATTGATTTTTACTACCTACCTTTCATTTACAGTATCGATTTGCGGTTACACTTAACAATAAAATACAATCGCTTTGTTTACTAGACACAAAGATTGAATTCGGTCTAGAAAAATAATCCGTAGTATACAGACAATCGACCGATTACGCCCAATTACAGACAATTATGATAATACTCTCCACATAAGGTGCCCAATATTTGGACATTTACCTTAGCTATAATCACTAAAACTAGCCACCTTCGGGATTAAGAAATACATTTACCCAAATTTAATAGCCAGATAGTACCAGGGGATAAGAACTCTATAAAAGTTCTAACCAAGTATTATTTCTTATAACCCGCGAGGGAGACCAACTGAAAATAATGTCTTGCTTAAAAGAACACCTAACAAAAACGTCTCAAGCTCAAAGACGAGGCAAACGAACTGCAACCTTAAGTAAATAATATAAAGTTGAAAATAAGAAACTGTGCGCTGAAGGCATCAAACTGCTATTTAATTTCAAATTTTCGGGTTTATATTTAAATTTGATTATTGAAAATGAGCTTTACGCGAATGAGTTAAGAGCAAAATTTAATTAATTGTGGCTCTCAATATGGCGTTCTGTTATTGGCATATATTTCAGACTCGTCCGAATTGAGTCAAACGAAAAGTAACTTTAATGCTCAAGTATAAGGTTCATATTAGATTGGAGAGGATTGATGGAATAGTTTCCAAATTCGAAATGGCAGCACGCAAGCGCGTTTTCACGCGTGGCGTTGCTGTTATTAGAAGGATTGCTAATGTTTAGGTGAAATTAAATATTTGTCATCCTTTTGTTTTTGTTTTTCGAACGAGAGAGCGAAGCCAACGAAGTTATAGGCTTCAGCTTGGGCCGAAAATCGTTATTATGTCCTGTGTCTGTCACGATGTCACGCTGTCCAGCTGTCCGTATGTCCGTCTGTCCATCTGTCTGTTCTCTTCTATAAGTCGCATTATTCAACCGATTCTCGTGAAATGTTATGAGGTTCGTTTATAATATTAGAATTTTTTGTCGAGTCACATTATCGAAAAAAAAAATTAATGAGACTTATTTTTAAGAAGATTATACTTAGTATTGATGTTTTAAATATGGCTACGGACTACGGAGTTCTATTCTATTCTATTAATAATTTTAGTGCCAGGAACCCTTAGCAAACGGTACTTCGCATATACGCGGTGTAGGCCGTAGCGTGTTGCCATTATTATTCCGCCTTGTAGCGGAAATCGCACGTTGACAGGTATGACATGTGAGTCACTGGCCTTGAATGGGTTAAGTCGACTTCGTGAGTCGTGGTGGCAGTTAAAAGTTTAAAAAGTAAATAAAGTAAGTAAGTACCTAAGTAAGTTTTGGTCCCCGACGAGAAGGAGCAAAATGCTACTTTTCTGTTCAAGCTTCTTTTTTTAATTTATTGATTGGCATGTAGAATTTACGCAATGTGCCAATTGAACACAGATCCTAATTCGTAATCGATTAAAACGAGCATATTTTTTAACTTTTTTCCTTTAAAAAAAAACATTTATTTTTATTTTTTTTGTTTTTCCTCATAGTCGGTGTGAAAAGTTGTATGTGTACTCAGAAGCAAAATTATCTTTGTCTTGGGCGTTAACACTTGAATCCAACACTACGGTTAGTATTCAATACACCGCCCTCGCCGTAAATATACTATTTTGCTCCCTTGTGACACAAATAACTATTGTCCTTTCACCCACAAACGTCAAAGTGACAGATAAAACAAAAAAAAATTCAAACTTAGTTGTAATCTTGAAAACGTCTCTTTCCCCCCGCACCTAGCAATCCAGTTAAAAAAAACATCAACAACGCTCCAACCCTCAGTCTCGCTCGGGCCAGCTACGGGCCGGCCGTCCGTTCGCCCGCCACGCGAAAACCACTTGTTTGCACACACGTTTAGAGCACACATTACAACGACAATCAGGCAGGTTGGTGCGAATACGAATTTTGAAAATGGAATGTTTGGGCGATTTTCGGATTAAGTCAAATTCGTACGCGTTCGAAAGCAATCAATATTGATGTAAGCCTGTTGCATTTTGGGGCTGTATCGATTGAATCGAAACTGTTTCAGTATCGATAGTTTTGTATTAAAATCAATATTGTCTACTATGTAATGAAATATCAGAATTTCGTCTATATCGGCAACATACGTTTGATTTTTAGAACAGATTTTTTCGTTTTTGGTAAAGGTATACGAGTAGGTAATGTTAAGGCACATATTAGGTCATTGTGGATTCCTATTAAAATGAGAGCGCCATTTCACCTGTTGATGTGAACATACGTAATAAAGAAATCTCTACTTTCTTGAGCACAGACGAAATTTCTGATTATATTATATAGACTAATGATGTTATAGTTGTTATTTTCTAAGCCGTCCGTTCCGCACTAAAGAACGCCGCACTGCAGAACGGACGGCTTAGAAAATAACAACTATACTAATATTGACGATTTATCATCATCATATTATCCAAAAGACATCCTCTGCTTGACATAGGCCTTCCCAAAAAGTGTCAAAATGAGGTGAATACCTAATACTATTGAATCATTAAATGAATCAGAAAACTTGAATAGCAGCAACCAAATAATTTACTTTAAAAACAAAGTTTTAACAGACTTCAAATCAGTAGCCAAATTGCTTCAAGTTTGCCTAAAAAATTTGAAGTGTCAGTCAACTGGACCAATCTGAAAGTAAATGCTTTGAAACAAACAAAGAATTTTTGAAATCGGTTCATAAATTACCGCGTTATCGCGTTACAAACACAAAAAATAAAATAAAAATATACATTCGAATTGAGAACCTCCTCCTTTTTTTGAAGTCGGTTAAAAATGTATTCTACTCTTGACAGCTCAAAACGCGTTAAAAACACTCTCATATGTCATATCTTGAACATTAATTTATCCTAAGTTATCTGCTTTGTGTAAATAATTCGAGTGTTCAAATTTAAGAAGTTATACTTAAGTACATAAGTATAGCAAACATTGTTGTAGTAGAAAAAATAAGAAATGGTATGTCCTAAAGAAAACATTTTATTTTAGGATTATCAACTGAACTTGGCACCCATTTAGATCCCAATTCTTTTGTCGGCGAAGTTGACAACCACGCATATTGAACTTGGCTCCCATTTTCACATTCATGTTTTTGGTGGGATATCATTACTTTTTGTAAAGATTTTTTTAGTATTCAAATATTGTGTCTCACAAGAGATTTTTTTTTTCTCTCTTTATTGTTTTAGGAACATTTAATCACTTAAGATTACGTCAGTTCCATTGTACCTTAACCTAAATTACTAAAGCTATGTATATACCTACGTATTGGTATTATATTGTATAAGGTATTCTAGCACAAATAAAAATATCAATTTGGCTTCTTCTGAGGTCGGGGCTGCTAGTATACACTGAAATGCACCCTACATCTAACTTATTAATATTGATTGATGTGATCAATACTTGCCTATGGTTTTCATTCCGGGCACACTCCGTCAATATGTGTTGAACATCTTCTAACATGTTACAAATTTCACAATTCGGTGATGGTACTTTTTTCATTAAATAAGCAAATTTATTAAGCGGAATGTGTCCGGAACGCAACCTTAAACCTATTTTAATTAATTTCCTGCTAAGCGTAGCGTTTGTAAACCAAGGAATATGAGGAGGTTCACTTTGCATTGTATTTTACCACACACCTTTCTCCTTGCAACGCTCATCGAAATATTCTTTCCACATGCAATGTATCTTTCTGTTGTATTTATGTAACGTGTCATTAAAATCGGGTAAAATTCACAAGAGATAATGCACAAGTTACTACCTATACAAATTACCCAAAGCCCTACAGGTTTGCCTATAATATTTGGAGAGCTCCCTCGATTCCTTCAGGACTCCATCATCAGATCCTGACCAGATGATAATTCTACTTCACTAAATGGTACTTTTCAAGAGCAAATGCACGAGTTATAACTTATATACAAAATGCCCAAATCTCTATAGGTGTCCCTATAATATTTGAAGATTTCCCTCACCCTGACCCTGATCCTGACCTTATGACAGTAGTTCCATTACTTTGGTAGGTACCATTCAAGAAAAAAAAGTATTTTTCAAATCGGTGTTATAAATGAAGGAGTTCTGAGGTAAAAGACATTATAATACGGTAATAAATAATAATAATACTTCAAATTCCGTTTTTTTTATTGTTATATTTGTAAACACAGAATTACCCAGCTGGACGCCAAATTTCAACTTTCTTGGTCATCTGGAAGTGGGTTAGGTTTTTGGTCTATCCGTCAGCTAATAAGTCAGTGATAAAAATGCCGATTTTCGGACGTTAATATCGTAATAACCGTTTTACCTGTATCTATGAAACTTGGGATTCTAGTTCATCTAAGGGACCTTAAAACATTCACCAAATTTCATGTTTCTATAATAAATAGATTTTGAATTATTAAGGAGTCGAAAGTGGCTCTAAATGGTTCGTGTAATATTACACACGGCTGCTGCGTCGCCAGTTCCTTTTGGCTTTGAACTTGGCTGGACACGCTGCCGCGTGTCTAGATCTATCTACTTTCGTGAGCATTGATCAATCATCAATCAATCATATATTTATTTGCATAAATAAGGGTATAATTCGATGTAATTTTTCTTAGCATGTGCTTTATTATTTTACCACAATCTGGTGCACAAATACTTAAAAGTCAAATGAGCCTTAACTATGTAACTATATTGAAAGGAATGTGTAGAATAATTAATTAAAATTTATATCATAAAAAAAATTAAAACAACAAACATGACTAATAGTTTATTGCGTTAAATAGTACAATATTAACTCATACAATATCATAAAAAAAGAAGAGGAATCTAGTGTTCTATGGTGGGTATTCCGCAGCCGTCTTCGCATCCAAATCTTCCTGTTCTTCTTCTCGTTCCTCTAATTCTCATAGAGACCGCTCTGATGATAGATATTTGTATTTTGACTTTGATCCAGCTTATTATTTGTGAGTATGGTTTGGACCATTTTTCACATAGCTTTAGAGATGTCTTCTTTATAAAGGATTCATAAACAACAAACATAGGTACCTAAAGAACAAATAATAATAAAATATCATTTAAAAAAATTGTTTAGAGCTTACTTCAAAATTTGCACATATTATGTATATTCGTTCATATTATTCACATATCATTCTTATAAATTACAGTTAGTCAGAAGGCCCATCGGTTCGGCTGTAGGTATTCTGTGAAACCCTTCAGCGCATCTTTAGTCAGGAGCCATGTTGTTAACCTAATGGCTACCTTTCCATAATTACTCAATTGAGATTCTGCTGCAGGCAACGGTCACATTAACATAATGACCTTAGAGCGGGCGCAATTTACTTTTATTTTTATTAAAGCAGCAATAGAAATACAAATTCTGTGAAAATTTTAACAGTCTAGCTATTGCTGACACGCAAACAGTCGGACTGACAGCGGAGGCTTAGTAACAGGGTTCTGTTCGTTATCCTTTGGGAACTCGACTCCAATAAATATCTAGTTGAATTCCTTGACCCCAAATATGTATATTTAGACACCAAGTTTGTGATTCTAAGTGATTTAGAACTCAATATATTAATAATATACCTATAGTTCAAAATGGCCGCCATAAAATTAAAGATGGCCGACTGAGCAGTTGGTTCCTATCAAAAACTAAATGCTATGGACCTAACAAGTACCTGAAAACAATTTGGTGCTTTTGTCCAGCGTGTCCACATTTTCGACAATTTGTTCTGGCACTCTGCCCTACTATAACGTAACATCAGCGTTTTATCTGTGCCAGTGTTATTATAATGTATGAAAAATCATAATAGCATCGACAATCGATGTTATTATGGAAATCAGGTCCGGTGTTGGGGTCGTGCAGCATGATGTAATTGGTCATGATTTGAAATCTAGTCGGCCATGGCGGTGCAATGGCGGTAATTCTAATGGTTCCCCAACATATCATTGAGGATTTATATTATAACATGTGGGTAGATAAAATAGTGTATGTAGTAATAATAATAAGATAAAAAGTTATTATTATGATATTAGGAAGTGAAAACGAATGCAATACATTCCTAATTAATACAAAAAACATCATAAAAATTTAAAAATAAATCAGAATATATCAGGTTAAACAATAAAATGGCGAATTTATGTTAAACAGCGACGTGAACCTTTAAAACTCTTATTCTATTTTTAATCAGATAAAGTCTGATTAAAGGTACTTATGTAAACCAATAAAAAGTAAAAGCCGTTCATTCGATACATTTAAGAGTCTCTAAGCAGCTGCGAGATATCTAGTGAATGTTTAAACTGCCGCACGTGCAGACACTAATCAATGGCAGTTTAAAGGCTGTTTAGCGGTAGACATTTTCCGCAATAAGCTGTAATATTGTCCACATGTATTGTCATCCATTATACAGATATTCACTTAATAATAGTTCACATGTACCCCTTTAATAAATCAGTGTTATAGGAGTTCAGAAATACCCTCTTATACAGCATTTGGCGTAATTTAATCCACTAAGCAGCCCTTACAGCGGTTAAGGCAATAGAAAATGTTAAAAGCTGAATAGAGTCGTTGAAAATATACCTTTATAGCACTCTTAGCGTAGTGGTTTTGTCAGCCTTAATGCAGCTCTTAATCAGCCTAAGCTGTTAAAATATCACTGACAGCTATTACGCAGCTGTAGGATCACCAGTGTACTCTTAAAAGAGTCTTAATAAGCAAAGAGTTTCAAATAGGTCTAAAAGTGAATAGTTATACAGCTATATGTGCTACTTGGGACATAATGTGCTTGCAAGTGTTATTTAATTTAGATAAATTAACCTCAATGATAGAGAGCATGACTGATATATCGATATATCGATAAAATGCAGTGCTCTGCTAAATTCCGGGCCCTTAATAAATGTATAGCTGACCCGGCGAATTTCGTATTACCATACAAAATTGTTGAGATAATGAAAAAAAAATGTTACCTTTTCCATGTTTTTTATAGTTCTTCTGCTATTTGAAGCAAGCACAAAACCAATAAAATATAAAATGAGTATAAAAGGCAGTGTCTAATGAAGATTGTCAAATTAGTATTTAATAGGGCTAAGGGACAGAGTAGTATTTTTTGGGGTAGATAACTACGGTATCCTTGAAGTACGTATTTTTCGCGCTAGGCTGAATTTTATTCGCCAATAAATATCCCCAAAACCATTTGTTAATAACCTCGTTTATCAGACCCGTTGACATAATTTACGAATTTCGCATAATTAACGTTGTCATAAATTACTTTAGCAAAATCGAGATTCGCATTTTAATTGTGTCTATTGTATTACGTAATAAATGCTCAATAAGCTGGGTCTGGGTATAATTTTACAGGGTAGGCAAATGAGCACATAAATAGATTTATAATGACAAGTAGTATTTAAGGGGATGCCGTGATTAGAGTTAACCACGCCCCCTTGTAAGAAACACGCTTACCTAATATGATATGTCTTAGGAATGGGTTTTTTTGGACAAATTGCGATAAATATCTAACTTTGCGAAGGTCATATTTCATTACGTGAGATTTCAGGGTAAAATACCATCACGTCAACTAGATTGTGTCGTTCAATTACGTATTGTATGAATAGGCTAAGTTCAATTATTATTAAATAGTCTTTCCCGCTCACGGGACAATGATGTCCCGGACCTTTGGGAGGCGTGCGTGGGGCTAGGTACCTACAAAGTACCAACAGAGCCAACACGTAGAGGCCCTTTTGACAATTTAATGAAATGCAAGGAGTACACCGAGCGGATGCTGTCCCTGCCCGTGTCATGGGACGCACACAGAGACAGCACCCGCTGGGGTGTATAGGGACTATTGCTGGTTGATGGAATCTAAAGAAAACGGGTTATTGGGTGAAAATGATGGACTAGTGGCTGGGCTATTGGGTGAAACATCGGACGCCTGCCTAATAAACTGTCTCATTTTTTATCTCTGGCAGACGGTGACTCGCCAACTGCTAGATGGGCCCCTATTAATAGCGACATTAAAAAATGGCCTAAGGGCAACACCAGTCAGAGAGGCTGGGGGGGTAGAGAGGTGGCACTGGACTTTAAACATATAGCCAACTCGCCACTTAGGTGTCCACATCTACCCTCGAGCAACAAATAGTTATTATTAAGACCAAATTGTACATGGTAAACAATAAATGTTCTCTTCTCTTCTCTAAAAAAGGAAAATTAAAGAAGTTTTTTTCTATCGAAGACATTTTAAGCAACCATGGTTCGGTTAAATCAGGTAAACAATCACGTAAACAAACACTTCAAGAATCACGTATGTGAGAATTAGTCCGTATTGTTTCCTAATCTAGTCAGAACGGCGTTTCAAAGAACGCAATATTTTTAATTCACGATGGTTCGATTGCCATACAAAACCTTATTTGACATTCGCAGGCCAACGGCGTGATATTTTAAGAAACTTATGTAACAAACTTTCATAAATTGGCTTTCCATTTGCGCCAAATTCCCCCTTTCCTAGAATAAACTTGTATAAACTAGATTTATTTGAGAAATTGGTTTGGGGCGTGATATTTTGGGAAAACTATTTATCTCAAATTAATCTAGTTTATACAAGTTTATTCTAGGAAAGGGGGAATTTGGCGCAAATGGGAAGTCAATTAATGAAAGTTTGCTACATCAGTTTCTTTAAATATCACGCCGTTAGCCTGCGAATGTCAAATAATGCTTTGTATGGCAATCGAACCACCTTAACAATCATGTAAAACTCCTATTTGACGACGATGTTACGGTTACGGAATACATACACCGTTCCGTTCTGTGAATCGTCCTATAGATATAACTTCAGTTTAAAAGAGAATTTGTTCTGAGCTTGCTCCCATTGCACGTTAGTGTAATATACAGGCTGTTGCCGGAAAAAGGGTGAAACTCGGAGAAATAACCCTTTGATTTTTTTAAATATATTTTTAGTGCAAAATTTTAAGTGAAAGCTGTCACAGTGCGTGACATTGTTGTCATTTGAGGTTTTACTCGATGGTTTACGTATGACATTGAAGAGTTCCATCTCCTTGATGGTAACACATTATTTTATTGTTTTTTTTTATTTATTACATTTATAAAAGAAAACACATTTTGTTAAATCTTAACAGTGTCGTTAAACCCTATCGGGTTTGTATCGACACAGCAATTCGTGAACAGTGATAAGATTCAATTTTAGTACCTAATTAATTTATACAGGAAGGTAGCACTAAATAAGCGTAGGTATGATAAACACCGTTTCTAAATATGTAAAGGTATGCGATTCGCAACCTGTTAGGCATTTCCTCTCAACTCATTCAAGTTTGACCAATCGTTAGTCTTACAACAATGAAATGCGATCTATCTATCTTAAATACTGTCTTATCGTATCTTAGATACTATACATACTTGTACTGTTTCAAATCGAATCGACTAATGGAAGCTGGTTTAAATCATTTAGCAACATTTGGTTACATTGTTCCATTTTGTTACATATACACGAATTTAGAAAATAAGAAAAATCTTTATGATTTGACGCTTTGTAAGGTTGTCTGTTAGCACTGCAGTAATCTCTTGACCGATCTCAAAAATTCATTCATCAGTATATAGAATGCACCTTCCAGATGGATATAGACTTTTTTTGATCGGAGCCTCATGAACAGCCTAGTATCTGACTCGATAAATAAAATTAAATGAATTGAAAATAATTTATTACGGAAACAATTTTTTATTGTATCAAGTTGGAAGAAAATTCCTGCCTGATGATAAACGGTCACAGTAGCTAATGGACATTGCCCCAAAAATCTGATCTTATCTGTATCTTGTATGGTGAACAATCAAAACTAGGGTTTGCAATCCGGATCCAACTTGTATGGAAAGATCCGGATCCAGATCCACGCATCCGGATCGTTTCATACAAGTCGGATCCGGATTGCAAACCCTAATCAAAACACATAAATTTAAAACATAATTGTTAACTTTTTAGAAATAATTATCCGCCTTGACAAAATTCATATCGGGCGAAGGGCACAACAAATCGAGCTAACATAACGGATCGAGTGAGTTAACATTTTGAGGGAGCTCCAAAATGTATTCAACTTTCTGAATAAGAAATATCAATTTGATAAATTTACCAAACATGGACCCCCGGGCTTGCCCTCAAAGGGAGAGTTTTCGGTATGTACTGATTGGAAAAGTTCTAATTGTCGCGTGGTCTCAATATTGTTTAAATATTCATCCGCTTCGAGAGAGGTAGCAGCACAGTGGAATGTCATCGTTCATTTGTTAATATAATAAGTTAGAAAAGCCGTATATACACCCACTAGATTACGAATAACTATAGATATATGTCATTGACTTTGAAGAGTACACACTTTCAAAAATCTTTGACTTATTTTTTGCCATCCTTATCATTTCGTTTTAATTTTACAAAAACAAACATGTTATATGTGTGTATAATATATATGCCAACACATATGCTATATAAGATGTTTTCTAGCTTGATTAGAATGATAGATGAAGGGACAAATATTGCATGTAAGAATTAAATCACTTCCAATATGCGGATTTTATAATATAGACTTGATCTCAAATCATTAAATAAAAGGTCTAGCTAGCGTGAAAACAGTACGTTATATACGTGAGTTTGACATCTGTCATTCTAATCAAGCTAGAAAAAATCCTATATAGATATCATGTCGCTGATGTATACTTCCAACGAAAGGTGTTTTTTTTTCATTTTAGAGTTCCATTGCAACAATAAAGAGTAGGTTTTTTTGGTATTTTTTATCGAAATTCAGTTAATGCAATGTTATTCACAAAATGTCACTCTTTGTAACGGCTTTTGTAGCAAATTAAGGAGGAAAAAAACCTTTGGGCCAGCTTATGTTCATTCAGAAAGTCTAGTCTATACACAGGTGAAAGAATTATTGAAATCGGATAAGCGGTTTCGGAGTTTACCCCTACATGCAAACATCCAATCTCACAGACTATTCCTCTTTATAATATAGAGTAGAGATCCTTTATTACCACGTCAGGCTGAAAATCTGTATTATTAATATTATTATAAAGTGCGTTCTGCCACAGAATGCAGTCTCTAATAATGGTTTATTTGACTATTTCGATTCGCACACGCTATTCCGAAAACCGCTTTTAACTACACTAACAGATGTTGCAATAAACATTTTCCATTTCAAATAAATAGAGTGGATTCCAGAGGGCCGCTCATCGGACCGATTAACAAATGGATGGAGTGCAAACAACCGCGCCATTTCGGTATACGAACACAGTAAATATATGGCTACTAGCAGTGAAACAAATCCGTTTTTCAACCGACGAAAAAACGGAGGAGGTTCTCAAGTCGACACGTATATACTCGTATATATATATTTTTTATGTACCACGCATAACTTTTGACAGAGTAGTTCGATTTTGATAATTATTTTTTATTGGAAAGGGAACCGAACTTGGAACTATAAATAAAAAAAAAACAACCTTAAGTGTAGGAAAATAGGGGATGATTGATTTTTCGTCGGTTGAAACTTTGTTTTTAAAGTAAAATATTTGTCATTTATTTACAACACTATGTAGCGGCTAACAAAATACACCTATACTGTAAATTTCATTGAAATACACCTTTAATATTTCGAGTAAAATACCTGTTACAGACAGACGGACATGACAAAACTATAATATTAAGGGTTCCGTTATCGCCAAAACGGAATAAATGGAAATGTGAATAAAAACAAGAAAATATCCTTGAATAATAAAGATAAGTTTACAATTATTTACAAAGGGTAAAATGGGACTCTATTACTAAGTCTCCGTTGTCCGTCTGTCACCAGACTGTATCTCATGAACCGTGATAGTTAGACAGTTGAAATTTTCACAGATGATGCATTTCTGTTGCCGCTATAATAACAAATACAAAAAAAAACAGAATAAAATAAATATTTTAGGGGGCTACTATACAACAAACGTGATCTTTTTGCGTTTTTATAGATAATGGCACGGAACCCTTCGTGCGCGAGTCCGATTCGCACTTGGCCGGTTTTTTACTTCGAGCAATATAAAGAATACAATTTGTGTCTTTCATACGAACTTATATTAAAAGGGCTGACGGTAAAAGCTAAAACACATTAAAAAAATAAACAATTTAATTCAGCAAACACTAACTTCGGTACCAAGTTAAAATCTCAAATTACTGACATTATTTTAATTCTCAAATTAAAATCTCAAATTAATTTGCTCTCACTAATTTACTCAACGGTTAGCTGGAAGAGATCCCATAAAGGGATAAGTTCGGCTTTATACAGGGTGTGGCCTGTAATAGGAGCAAATATTCAAAGGGACGCTTCCTTAGAGCATTTGTAGTAACCCCTTGTGTCCCACTCATTTAATATTTTTTTTGGATTCGGAGATATTTTGATCTAAAGTTATGACCTCCAAGTAATGTATCTTGGCACCACGACATCATAGCACAGCAGTCAATGCGGATTTAGAGGTAACATCATGTAACGAGTCATAATAGTTTTTGCATTTTTGTTTTCAAAAGATATATTTGTGATTTATTGATTTTTATTTTAAAAAATTTAGTGTCTTTAAAATAAAAAGTTACTGATAGCACTCCAGAAGAGCAAAAAAATACAACTAAACTTATTTTGAAACAAAAAAAATATCAAAAATATTTTTTTTTTCAAGTTTAACCATGTGGAAATAATTGTTCACAAGCTTAATTATTTTTTTTTTATTTAATAATTTACATCAGAAAAATTATTTCCATAATTTGTTAGTAACAGTGATCTTAAAACTATGTTAGTAGGTATTTTATCACACTTACAATTAGCAGTTGGATGGCCTATGCAACCTATCCCAATGGAACAGGAAGGGACCATCCAAGCGCGCCGACACCGTCTGCAGGAGGCTGTTCGGGCTGCCGCGCAGGCGCCTCATCAGGGACGCGACCCGCTTACGCATTATGGCGGATTATATTAATAATCTACCGTTTAATTTTTTGCTCCTATTACACATTATTTTTTTTTTTTTTGTACCTACTGTATTATGTAGATACATACACACATACATTTAGTTGTCTCTCATAGAGGATGTAATAGATGGCGACCTAACGAATTCCCGCAAGGGATGAAGGAAAATTAACCTGAATAAATTGAGGTAAATCAGAAGACTAAACATTCGTGACATCTCTTGTATTTTAGTCATATTATATACGTGAGGTCCGTTAAGGGGACGTAGGTTCGTGGTCTTCTCTCCCTCTCACTGAGCATAAGCGTGAGCGAGATGGAAGTGCGGGTTTGGAAGCGCGGATATCATGTTTTTTAATTTTATTTCTTTGTGTTAATAAATGAACAAGTAATAGCTGATTTCCTTTGAACATGACATTGCCGATTTTAAGAACCAATTGTTATATGTTTAGCTGTTGTGCATAATTAGTTAGAATTTTTTTAAGTGTATTTTAGACCTATGTTCGTGATTTTTTTCTATCGAGCGAAATTAAAAACTCAGGATTCGAATAGCTGATTTCTCTCGAGAAAGACCTTAAGATTGCTAATTAAATTTAAGGCAGCCGTATTATAATCCAAACAAGAGTTACGATTTTTTAAAAATCCGTTTTCGGAGCTCACGTCGCCTTAAGTTAGCAAGCTCACCTCAAACCCACAATTATAGCTTGACACCGCGATGCGTGATAATTAAGCGCAGGTAGATGTCTAGTTTCGTAACGGGTGACTGGCGGGGTGAGCCGCATTAACGCGTAGCGAATACCAGCCCTTATGACAAACAAAGCTGGTGACAAACAAAAATTTCCTATTCGCGATGAGGGACATGAAGTATGAAATTGTATCTCGTTGTCACTTGTGGTATTATCTATGCTCATACCTTTGTCACTCATGTGTGTATGTATGTGTGAGTCCCTCTATGTATAATTTCTCTATGGTCATCATCATCATCGTCGTATCTACCGAAAGACGTCCTGCGCCACCCGCATCCAGCGGACTTCCGCGACCTTTACCAGGTCATCAGCCCACCTTCCGGCACGTGCTCGCCACTCGATGAAAGAACCTTTCCGCCCCAACGACCATCGGTCTATATGCTCAGTAGTGTCAAATAAGTGTTATATCATGACCGTACGGCGATATCGCGGGGGCAATAACAAATCAGATAAAGAACACGTACCTATAACAGAATGTATTTTTGGTAGAAACTGACATATTCTGTCTACAAATACTGAGCATCTAAGAAGTTCTTCACATCTGTAGAGCTTCCGAAAGAAAAGGTCTATAAAAATTATCTTCTTCTAATTAAACGCTTAACTACTTAGAAGACAAAACGCCTGCTTAAATAATAAGACAGCAATGTGTGTAATTTTTATTAACGTGTATTTTATTTGGTTTTCCTAATAGATTATAAAGATTTTATCAACATTTTTGAATATAGTGTAGAAAATACGGCAATAGAGAGATCTCTCAGGGACCGAAGTCCAATGAGAGTTGTTTGGATGTTATATTTATGCAACTGATTTAAGAAACTTCGATAGTGCGATGCAGAACTCGTCAGATTTGACAGGAGTGACGCTACATCAGCCCCCCTTTGAGACGGAAGGGTCAGTGATGTATGAAGAGAGAGTGCAGCTTGCCAGTGCTCAGAGCCAGCGTGGCGAGCGGAGAGAGAGAGAGAGAGAGAGAGTCTGGCTTGCTGAGAAGAGTCGAGCGTCAGGTCAGGATTTATTTATTTATTTATTATTTATTATTATTAAAAACATGTTAACACAACATTCCAGTCCTAAAACCAATGCGTCATGAAAACGATACTAAACTATACAACAAAACAAACAAAACACATATAATTACATTGGTACAGTTGATTGCCTGTCATCCATCTCCTCACAGAAGCTCAGACATTCACCGCACACATACATCCATCGCCACGCAAGTAAGTCACACTCCGGTGCTGATGCCAAGAGCGCATTGAGATGTGAGAGAGCACGGATCAGCGGCGAGTTCCTGCGTGACACAGTGCGCGCGACAGGCACCGCCAACAAATCGCGTCGCCGTGGCCTAAGGGTTATCTTTGGGATATCCGGAGTGTAGAGTCGCACGAGGCGACTCACTAGCTCCGGACAATCTGACTCACCGCGTATGATCCGACACGCAGTCACCAACAAATTGTAATTACGTCTTACCTCCAACGAATTATAACCTAGGGTTCCTAACAGGTATTTGGTGGGATACATAAATGGATAGTTCCCAAAAACTTTCCTATATAAAAACCGTAGGAACGTTTTCTGAACCTTCTCCAGTAATAGGGCGTAAGTTGATTCATAAGGGTGCCATATGATTGACGAAGCTTCCAGCTTGCTTCTAACGAGTGCGTTATAAACTAGCCTGATGGCCCCGGGATCATAAAAGTCACGAAGGTTGCGAATCACAAAGCCTAATCTTCGATAGCAGCTTTTAGCAAGTGATAATATGTGCTCATGGAAAGTAAGCCGCATATCGAAGACCACGCCAAGATCCTTAACGCTGGAGACACGGTTGATAGGCTCTACTCCAAGCATGTATTGAGCATGTATCAGGGTACGTGCACGGCAGAAGGTGCAGACACAACACTTGGCAGAGTTGAGCAGAAGTTTGTTATCCATACTCCACCGGAAGTCCAAGTTGATGTCCCTTTGCAATGACTCACAATCAGTTAATTGCTCCACACCGTAAACTAATTTTAAATCATCGGCATAAAGGAGACATTGGGATGACTTAATAACCGTTGTGAGGTCATTTATCATTATTCCGAACAGGAAAGGTCCCAATATGGATCCCTGACTGACACCAGATCGGGTATGATATGGAGCCGAGACAAAGCATCCATGGCAAACATATTGCTGCCGATCACGCAGATAACTACCGAAGAAAGACAGTAACTTCGGCGAGAAACCAATTTGGTTCATTTTATTCAGCAACACATCGTTATCCACGCGATCGAAAGCCTTCCTGAAGTCGAAATAAAGGACATCAACCTGGATGCCTCTATCAAGATGCTCAGAAATATTGTCAACCAGGAGCAGAAGATTTGTGTTTACAGAGCGGTTAGGTCTGAAGCCATGTTGTGCATCATTCAAGTAAGGTTTAACCTGTGCTGATAAGGTCTGATGCAGTATGGATTCAAACAGCTTAGCCAACGTGGAAAGAACAACTATAGGTCTGTAATTGTCTACAATTGTGGCGTCGCCCCCCTCCGGGATCGGTCTCACCCTCGAAACCTTCCAAAGTTGAGGATATGTTCCAGAATCGAGAGCTAGATTAAAAATATATTGTAACGGGAGTTTCAGATGATCCTTGCAACCCTTTACAATATAGGATGGCAAGTTATCTGGTCCAACAGAACAACTGGATTTGAGCCGTTTTATCCCCTTCTCAACCTCCTCTATTGATATTGAGGCAACGTGTATGTTGGCACTAAGACTCTGAGCCCCGGTCGCAAGTACATTCGGGTCCAGGATCGGGATATCCGACAAGAATACGCTCGAGAAGTAGGTAGCAAACGCGCTGGCCACCTCACTTCCAGCAAACTGTTTCCCGTTGAACTTAACGCTAGAAGCAAACCCACCCTTTGACTTCAGGCTATCGAGGTGCTGCCAGAACGCGCGAGGATTGTCTTTTACCCTACTCTGGATACGATCAAGGTAAACTTCGTACGCGGACGATATACGTTGCTTCACTTCAGACCTGAGTTTCGCAAACTTCTTATAGACATCTTTATTTTTTGTGGATTTCCATTCTCGATGTATTTTACCTTTTTTCTTTAGGTCACTTATCAGGTCTGGAGTAAACCAAACGGGATAACATCTACTAGCCTTCCTTGAACGAGTCCGTTTCGGTATACACCGGTCAAAAATTTCATATAATATTGAATACAAGATATTTACGGCATTGTCTACATCCACAGTACTAAGAACCTCCTGCCAGCTTACATCCGAGATTAATTTGTACAAAAGTTCATAATTGCCTTTAAAAAAGTTCCAGTCCTGCCGCATGTCTATATTGCTAGGAGCCAGTACTTCTAATGGAGGTCGATGCGCAAAACATCCCGCAGGAACCGAAATCTCCAAAGGAGGATGATAAGCATCTGATCTCGGTACCAGCCAGGATATTCAGAGTTGCGCTTATGTCCATTGTCGGGGTCACCAATGTAGAAGATATGACAATAGAGAGATCTCTCAGGGACCGAAGTCCGATGTTATATTTATGCAACTGATTTAAGAAACTTCGATAGTGCGATGCAGAACTCGTCAGATTTGACAGGAGTGACGCCACAATAGGATATTCCAACTGAGACCATGGTATATTACAGCTTACCATAAATTTGGTCAATTCCATCCTAAAATCTTTTTTGACGGATGTATGCTTTTCCGAGTTGAAATGTCGTTCCATAGAAGCTTTTTTTGGCGGATGATACTTACTCTGGTGGTAGGGATCAGTCTGAAAATCAGCGCTGGATGGTTCCCATCCAGCTAATGCTGAGATTGGTACAGTCAGTATCAAAAGTAGCTACGCAAATAAAGACGTCTTCGATTGCGTAGCTACTTTTGATGCTGACTGTACCCATTGCCTAGATATTTAACTACTCGTCAGTTGTTCTTTCTTTGTTTAGTTTAATATTTTCTTGGCAATAAACATTTTTTTATTTAATTTATTTATTTCTACATATTTTTGATAATACCTCGAACATCGCTTAAGGCGATGCCTTGACTCGAGTCGATTCGCGAAAACCACGCCCACTTGAGAGAGACACGCTTATGCCTTCCGCGCACGAAAAAAAGAGATGCAACGCTCTTCGGGACTAGTTTTTTGAATTTTATTTTTTTTTTTTCGTGGAGAAAACCTGCGATCCAGGTACCCAGCTCTCGGGGGAGGTCTGGGTTAAGTGGTATTTCTACCCACTAAAAACTCCACGTCAACCGCCATCTGCGCTAAGTAATTCGGAGGACTCTAGGATCTCAGGTTGAACGCACTAGAGCCCTCCTCGCGCTTTGCCCCTGCTGGCTCGTTCTGGGCATTTTCGCCGCCTTCTCTGGGGTGGCCGAGTGCTGTGGCCCCCGCCACAAAAAATCACTGGCGACCCCCTTTAGTCGCCTTTTACGACAGGCGGGGGAGACCGTAGACCTATTCTTGCCCGAGTCTAACAAATTTCGATAAATAGGTACCTACGTTAGCGAAGTTTTATTCATATTTAATTAAGTGAGATTATATTTAAGGTGTATGCTTGATATTTAAGGTGTAAAGGCGATTATGTATCGATTAAATCAGATTAACAATTTATATAGCTAGTCAAGAATCATATATGAAAACCAGTCCTTATTATTTCCTAATTTAGATAGAACGGCGTCGTACAGCGTGTTTTCATTCGTATAAAACCTCATTAGCTAGTTATACTTTTCTATTCATAATGTAGTAAAAACGTCAAATAGAACGGAGAAAAAATATGTGTCACATACTATGTCAGATAATGAAACTATAAGCTTTTCAACAAGAACGGGATTTTATTAATATAATGAAAGGGAAACTCAAGCTAGGCTAGGGAAACTTACACGAGCCAAACAGACGTTTCAAAAAACGCGATGATTTTAGAAATCACCTTAATTAACGCTCTTAAAACCATCGTTACTTAAAATTAAGTTTCATATGGAACACATGCTGTATACCCTACCATTATACATCATTACACGTAAAACATTTACGTAAAGTTGTTACAAAACTGCGCTAAGCGACACTTTGCGCAAATGTTTTTGTCTAAAGTTTACCACTGTGCGTGATAAATAGCCCACATTTCCACACAATCGTTCACGTGCGTGATATTACTCCCAAGTGTGTTACCATTTATAAAATTAAACGCACAAGGTCGGGATATGTTAACGAGTATTTAATGTATATAAATGAATTGCTGTCAGCCATTTTCTATACTAGTATTAACAGGCTTTATGAGCTGTAGAACTAACGAGCCGGTTTTTTTTTTATTCGATTAACTGAGTCGACAAAAAATACCTATCTAATTATTGAACCCGCTCAAACATGTTCACGGGAATCGGAAGAGAAATGTGACATGTAGAGGAAAACAGCCGGCCAGCCGAAACGAAAGAATTTTGGCCCGAGCTGAAACAGAGAACTGCTGCGTTCGCTACGCTCGCTCGTTTAACCCGTCAGGTGTCAGACCTCCCGTCCCAAAATATGCCCGAAATGTCCCATACAAAGAAGAAACGGCCGAATTTCCGCTGGAGATGGGAATTTCACCTACCCTAGAATAATTTATATATGATGTGTTATATATCATTAGAGAGCTAGATAAATTTAGAATTCAGCACAATATGTTATAATAGCCGAACTTACTTGTAGTGAGAGGTATATTTATTTATATTCCATGTTCGTTTTCCGTCACAAATCATTCACAAGTTGCACTCAATTTATAACCACATATCACATTTCACATACACTAAAATGATACTGGCTAGTTTATGCGTTTATTTTGCGTAAATTTACTTTTAAAAACCTTATAATTACTTCACAACAAATATTTATTTACGCGAACGTTCCAACTTGCAACATGGCCGGCGAATTCCGCCAACGCAGGAAAAAAAAAATATTTACACGTCACTGTTGAGGATTTTGATTGGTCAAACATCAAATTTGATATTGGCTAGTAAAATATCTATCAAGCTGCCACCATAACGAATCGATGTAGAAAAATTTTACCAATCAGCGGATTGGTCTGTAGACTAATGGCGTCTACTGGACACTACCGGCACAAAATTTCTGTAGACTAATGTAGTCTACAGGACGCTTGACGGGTTAAACGCTTTCACTGCCACGAACCCGCCTAGCGAGCGCCTACGCCGTAGTTGATTTCCGAGGAAAATAGCAGGATCGGCTACGAGCGTAGCGCGTAGCGATTCTTTGCTGCCACATTTCGTAGCGCTGCTACGCTCGTAACCAACTTGGTGAACCATAAAGCAATTTATCTACGACAGTACAAATGGGGTGTAAGGGCGCGTGTTACCCTCAATTTGTAATGGTTATGTACATTTACGTAATGTTAGGCCTCTCCGCTTTTGGTAAGGAATCGGTATGCGGTATTTTCTACCGAGAGCTGGGAAGTAGTTGCAGATGGTCGTTTTTAAAATGCTATCTCAAAAATATTTTTATACTTTGATATTTAATTAATCGCATAGGTACAGGTTGGAACATTAGGGTAGATTCAGTACAAACGTTTGTATTTTTATCGCTTTGCAGTAATTTTTTCTAAAAAGCAATTTAACTGATGGATTATAATACTATTATGCTTTAGGAAAAAAACCGAAAAGCTCGATACGAATAATAATATAGTGTACAAGCTCAATCTTTGAGAAAACGGAAAACGAGTCAACCTACCCTATTCCTTTACCGAGACATACACGAGAATGGTCGATCCTGGTTTATATTTATCGAAAGACGTAATATTGTTATAGGTCATAACGTAAAACGATATCTTAGTGGCTATATTTATCGTGTTGGCTTAGCAGTCTAGTCAACGAAGCCTGAAAATGCATACAATAATTCTCTCCCTAACATCATACAACTATTTTATTTTATTCTATCATTAACTATTTTTAGCACGCCATGCGTATGGCCTGATAATAAGAAGTATCCGTACTAGCATATATGTAGTACGCTTGGAAATTTCAGCGTTGTCATATTCCCTCTTTAATATTTTGATGAAAGACTGAACTGGTTTAAAATGTAGGTACCGGTTTACTTTGTTTACCGGTTAACTCCTAACTTTTCTGAGAAAAATAACGTTTTAAGATCTTTGTACTTACCTTAATTAAATGTTTTAGGTATTCGACGAGCTGCGCGGTGAGCCGGCCGGCGTAGAAATTGGTACAATGTGTGTTTGTGTGTCCATAACAACCGAATTTCATCATTCTGAACGATTGAACTAACAGGTAGTCTGAAACGATCATAATTTGTAAAACTCCTTCACCAGTTTAAAAAAAACGATTTTTATTGAAGAAGCGAGCGAAGCGAACGAACATTCTGCGTACCTATATTCGGCATCCGTCCTGCTGTGCTCCTCTACATGGAACCGATTTTTGACTTTCAAGCACTCGAAAACTGACAAAAATGATGAAATACTCGAACTATTTAGAAATAGCGATAAAAAAATTGCAAAACGAGCGGTATTGACCACTCGTAATCAATTTTATCGGTAGAAAGTAATTGGACTCGCGCACGAAGGGTTCCGTACCATTATCTTTAAAAAAATTGTGGTATGGGAGCCCTCCTTAAAAAAATATTTTATATTGTTTTTAGTATTTGTTGTTATAGCGGCAACAGAAATACATAATCTGTGAAAATTTCAACTCTCTAGCTATCACGGTTCTTGAGATACAGCCTGATGACAGACAGACGGACAGCGAAGTCTTAGTAATAGGGTCCCGTTTTACTCTTTGAGTACGGAACCCTAAAAACTAATAAAGGCTTGCCTGTTGTACATCACACAGAGGCACTAGTATTGAAAATCGAAACATTTCACGTCAAATGCTTACATAATAACGGTATGAAAATTTTACCGGTACCTGAGACCTGTTATGATGTTAAATATGTTTCGCCCACTCGTTTGCAATCAGTACTTAGACGCGAAATAATAAGAACGTAGTGAATTCGAACCCAAGTTAAGTACATCTTTCTTCAAAGGCTTGCCTCGCCCACGTTGCACGATTTGGCATTTAGACTTGGCTAAATGCAGTGCACTAACTGGGAAACGGGAGGTAAACCACCTCGCTCTAATCAGTGAGTATAAGTGCAGTTAGTGCATTGATTAAACCAGGACTAAAAGCCGTTTCAAGACAATGTCACGCACCCGCTGACTGACATTGAATTTATGAAAAGATTTGACCGCTAGCACTGGCATATGCTCAAAGATTATTTTAATTATAAGTTGAAATACAATCAGTCTCAAAATCAACTCATAATATTATTTCCTAACTGACAACGTAAGTCTTCAAACTGCTGCAGTACATGTCACGACTTTAGCCAATCGATATGTATTCTTGAGATATATATTCGATCATGTAAGCGACGTGTATCTAATAGCCCTCAGCAGGCTAAACTCGGGTCCATCAGGTTCAGACATATAAAATTAAATTAAATAGCAATTTATTTCAGATATTCATCCATAGGTATTACACAAAATAATAATAAATAAGTAAATTTTGAATTTTAAAATAATAAACATAACTAAAAGAATTAACTAAACTACTTATAACTAGGAACGTGAGGGGCCAACCACCTCTTCATCACGGGTGTGTTCCACCTGTCAGCAAACACGTTCAGGATGCTGTTTGTGGTTGTGCGCAGGCATTGACTTACTATTACTACGTATAGACTGGCAACCCAGAACATTTTTCTTGACGTTTTCCAATCACGCCGCCTGCTTGAAAATCAAAGAGTATGTGAACGTGCAGTAGATGCGTCATTTTTCTGAGTTTAGAGTCAGATAAAGCCATAGCGTGATTTAATACATTCATATAAAAAAAAACTACTTATTGATTTAAAAACGAATCACATCATCGACATTTGGTATTTGTAATTGTTTCATACTGGATATCTGTATACTTCCCGAGGATGCACTGTGTTGTTTGTGTTGAAGCAATTGGAAATTAAAATGGATGGCGGCTAATTTTTATTATTCTTATTATAGCCTATGGGTTCAAATTCGGAGACCATACTCGCTTTGCGGACATTATTTATATAAGAGAATTGGCCTAGGATTTAAATAAATAAATAAATATAAATAAATAAATATTACGGGACAATCTTACACAAATCAACCTAGGCCCACGGTAAGCTCAGTAAGGCTTGTGTTGTGGGTACTAGGCGATGATATATATAACAGATACATACATATAAATACTTATATATACATATATAATATCCATAACTCATAAATGAGTAGAACTTAAAATCTAAATAGCAACTGAACGCTGTCAATTCATAAAAACGATTAAATAAATAAAAACAAATGGTTGCTGCAAATTTGGAGCTAAAATGCTGGTAATTATAGTTTCAAATAGTCAGTTTATTAAGTTTAATGTTCCATTAGCACGGCTTATACTTAGCTAATAGGGAGAAATAGTAATAGGATTTTGTCACTTCTAAATTTTTTAATCTTTGAAATAATGGCCGACAGTATGGTGCGCATCTTATAAATTACAACAAAATTTAATAAATGAATATTATGAAAAATATCCGCGAATGTACCGATGAAAAGTGATTCCCGTATTTTTACTATTGTTTTGGTGTTGTTGGTGCAATAGCGCAATGCACAAGAAGGCATTTTTAAAAGTTTTAAGTCAATCTGCTCTCGAAACGACCGCCATCAGTGCTCGCCACAGACTAAACCAACATACGCTCATGAACGTATGTTGACATGCGCAAACTTATGCTAGGTGATGTCTACTCTAGTAATATAACTCAATGTGCGCAGGCGGGTAAGCACGCAGGCACAACGCTTCCTTATGCGTCGCGTGGAAGTCGTCTGTGCGCGCCGCGGCGAACATGCCGGACGCGCTGCAGCTCCACGGCAGCTGGAACAGCGCCCTGAACGCGTTGTTGTACTGCACGCGCAGTTGATTGATGACACGGATAAATCAGCCTTTTGACGGTAGCTTCATGTACAACTACATATACTTGAGATTATTTGAGTTGGCCGAATTGCATCAAAGTTGTCCATTCAAAAGACAACTCTACCGTCTTAGGTATAAGATTATATCATAAGTCATAAATTTATTTCATAAGTAAAAGTACAAATTGCTACTTACATTTTAATATACAAATTTGTATGGTGAAAACCAAAAGTAAGTGTCAACTGACCCCCGTACTAGTTTGCACTGTGTCACGGTGGGTCAGGATTCACCGTCCTTATAAGTGTCACTTAGTTAAATAAGTAATTATGCTATCCTATTACATTCGTTCAGTAAGTATCGTTTTATAACTTTATTAAAATATATACAAAGACTTACAGCTTAAAAAAAATATGTACATATTTACAAATTTCCTTGTTTTATAACTAAACTAAGTGGGCAGAAAATAAACGAATAAAATACAAGCAATTACAATTCTAATGACTTAAATAATCTCAACTATACAACTATGTACGCACGGTCTACGGCCATAGTAGGATGTGTCACAAGGGAGCAAAGTTATATATTTATGGCGAGGGCGGCTGAATAAGACATTGTTTAACAAGGGGCGTAGGTAGAATATTGCAAACAAGAGTAAGGCTTTTGATGACTCGAGTTTGCAATATTCTTACGCCCGTGTTATACACAATGTTTTTCATCACATTTGCGAGGAAATGAATAACTACAAAAGACAGAAAAATCTATGTTTCATACAAGCGCCAAACAAAAATTACCAATCAAAAATTTACGAAATTAACAACTTTACTTCCAGATCAGTGCGAGTGGAGCGCGCAGCTTCAATATTTCAACCAATCACAGAGAGTATTCTAGCAGCGCGTGGCCTAATACATTTTTTTTAACCAATCACAGAGCAGAATTCTTATAGCGCGCGGTCATTTAGATTGGCTTAAACCAATCAGATCACATACACGCTCATTACTCCCTTGGGAGCTGTAAAATACCATTACTCCCATGGGAACAATTTAGGCCATTTTCCTTCTGTATTCAGGCATGGAATAACACCATTTATGAGCAAGTGTGATGAAAAAGTGTTTAACTTCAAGTCGGAAATAATAAAATTTTACTACTGAGTGGTGCCATGCTTATCACACCTTTACATTTCATAGTGACAATACATTCCAAAGTTATATAATTGAACGAATGAGCGAAGCGAACGAAGCTTAGGCCAAATTTTTTTTTATGTCCTTTTGTCCGACTGTTTTTTCTACGGGTCGCATTTATTTACCGATACTCGCGAAATATTGTGACCTGTTTCAAATTTCTAGTCTCAATTTAGATTTTTGAAATTAAAAAAAAAAACATGACTGTCTTTTTTTTTTATTCGAAAAACTGTGTTGTAAAAAATAATATAATAACTATTGAAGCTTCTTACAAAATTTTACGAGAATTGGTTAAACATTCGACCTCTTGAGGAGAACTGCGGGACCGATGACGTACGAAATATTGGTTGAAACTGAGAACTTCGTTCGCTTCGCTCGTTCGTTCAAATGGGATGTGACTTACATAATAGATAATTATATGACCACATAGTCACAGTTATACGAGTACGGTGTCGATTCCCGATTACCAGCGGAGTACCGGAACCGGATATTGGTCCGGCGCACCGGACGCGGTTGGGTCCGGTTTTATTCGGACGATCATATATTTATGCGGGTACAGTCAATATCATAAATTGGTAAGGCTACTAAGTTAAAGGTACATTTGTATTTAAAAGTACAATGTTACTAATGCTAGAGTAAAACAAATCTTAAAATGCACGCCGCGTATTTAATCGGTTATATAAATTTATAATATACTATATATATAGCAAGAGAAACTCTAACAGTCGAGTTGCCCACTCACTTGACAAAGGGGGGAATCTGTCACTTGCGTCCGCAGGAGCTACCTTTTTTTTTTTTTTTTAGGGTGGGGAAATGCGTTACGCAAACCACCCGGGTGCAGGGGGTGACCCGAGTGGTTGTGGAACTCCCGTATGGGCTAATGAGACCCACGGTGTACCCACTAAAAACCCCCCACTTGCCAGCTCGCCGCCTTGTGGCGAGGTCACGGGAACGCTTGCACACACATCCGCGACCCCGCCGGCGGCAGCCGCCCACAAGCGGCTCCTTCGCGGATGCCCGGGGGCCCTCCACGTGAGGCACGCCAGATGTTTGGCGCGCCTGCCTCCTCGATCTCCACCTGTTCAGTAGCGGACCCCCCTGAGTCCGCTACGAGGAGATCATGGGTGCGGAAAATCCAGCACCCGGTGGCGGTTCAGGTCTGTGGTTCCGCCACTGACCACGACTCGGCCGCAGAGGATAGGGGAAGCGGCGCACCGTAATACCGGCATTCCTCTTCCTCTGCGGCCCCACCAATGCCGCTTCAGCGGAACGGCCCCGCCAAGTTCGCAGGGGGTAGGGAGAGTGGCGCACCGTTATACCAACACGCCTCTCCCCCTGCGATCCCACCTCGGCCGCAGAAGATAGCGCGTGAGAACTTCTTCTGCGGTCCCTCCCTAACGCATCCTAAGCGGGCTTAGGCAAGTCAGCTAGAAGCGCCCTCCTCGGGCCAGCCGGCAGCCCAAACAGGCCGGCCCTGGGTGCCTCTTAGCTTCGCCGTGGGTGACCAGTCCACGGTTACTAAGCCCCCCCGCCCCGACAAGGCGAGCGAGCACCCTCGGGGGGGCCGCAGGAGCTACCTACCACAACCCTGCACGTGTCCCCTGGGTGGTACTAAAGAGTGACAAACTCAGAGGCCAAAATAATGTATGCCATACGATTAAATAAATGGCATTTTAAAATGATAACCAAACTACGTTTGTATAAAGAGTTGACTTGAGTCCAATGTGCTGTGGGCTCCTTATTCCAAAGCAATAAAGCTATTTTTCTTAACAAACCTTTCACTTCGACTGTACCATTTGTCGTTGGACATAACTTTCCTTTTACAAGTTTTACGTAGCCCGCAACTTAAGCGGATTTTTCACAGTTGAGAAACGTAAAACTGAAAGAGATTACCTACCTAAAATAGGGACTTCCATCCAACTTTTATGTTATGAAGAGGCACGATTCGGATATCTGCTTCGGTAAATACGTAGGGTCATTTCGCCGGCTACGCGACCACCATCGGTTAGCGACCATTTTCAATTGAAGATAACATCAATTCAACAGAGCCCATTGAAACAGTTAGCCGTATGCATTATTGTTTGTAGTTATGGAATAGGAATTTACTAAAAAAACGAGAAAATATGCTTTTAGTTCACCAACTCAGCTAAGTGGTCGCTAACCGGCACATGAAATTAGGTGGTCGCTAACCGGCGAAATGACACTAAACCTGGTTTAAGCACGTGCGTTGCATTGCGATTGTAACTCTCTAAGAATTGAAATAACGTTCCATTTTCAAAGTCGTTTGCATCAATCTACTAACCTATAGTGTGACCAGTGAAATAAAACGAAGCAGAACAGAAGCCGCTCCGAGTATCGACGGCTCGACAAAATCAAGACATGGGTAAGTTCTTAATTAATATTATTAACTAGGTAGAGTCTGGCCAGTAAACGATGAGCCTAGAAAAAAAGTGACAAATTTAATTTATTTATTTTGTTGCAACAGCGTTTATAACGCGATAACAAAGTAATGATACTTGAAAAAATATTATTTTTGTTCTTTACAAACACACAAGCAGAAGGAAGTAAAGGTATATGATATAAAACACTTTTACTTCATTCTTTATATTTAAGAAGAATAATCAAAATCACTACATGTGTAACTACATAAATACTAGCTTAAGGCTCGACAGTCAACAGGGGCAGCGTTTTCGAGTTTTTTAAAACAATCTCAGACGTAGAAAATAGGGTTTAAAAATCTAAAAAAAAGTTACGTATTACTTAAGGATCTAATCTAGTCAAAATCGCATTCAGTTACGCGATCTAATAAACTTCACTCGATAAAAAAAAATCCCAAAGTTACCTCTTTTTGTAAAGTTTATTCAATATTATGACTAAACTATAGATATTTTAAATTAAATTTTTGTACTCAAATAAAGTTATTAAATATTTATAGACAAATTCGCAGAGTTTGAATAGATAAAATGATTATCTTAATTACTATGTTTAAATACCTACAAAATGCGCGAGCGCGGAGGCTCGGCAGGCCCGATCAGTCGCGCGCTGGCCCATACGGACGACGACTCAAGGACGTTAGCGGGTGTATAAGCCTTAAAGTCACTCTTTGTTTTTTTTACACACTCATTATGTCTAAATATGCACGTGTTCTGAGCGGATAAATATTTGGACATTGGTAGGTACGGTCAGCTCCAAATATATGTATCCAATTTTCATCTCTATTCCACCGACATACGTTCGTAAATGTAAACATATTTATGATGCTGACTTTACAGTCGCCATCACATACATCGGAGCAAACAAGCAGCTCACAAACATCGGAACACACCTCTATTTTCAAGGCATTAGGGTGCATGTGCCGATATTTTTAAACACCTATAGTGCACCTATGTATGTGATGTGTACCTACGTTTGGCAATCGTCAAAAACATAAGCTTACGACAAAAAAATTGTATAAACTTTTATTTCCAAATGTACTTTTGCACGGGCATCAATTAATCGTTGAGTGGTTTTTACTCTGCCTAACCACGATGGGTTTATATTGAGTAGTTAAGGTCCTTCATCAGCAGATCAGCTTGTGGGTGCACATATCGCGTTGTCATCGAATTTAGATAAATCATGCCTTTCAGCTCAATCGAACCGGCAATTGACAGACAATGGTTAGAAATATGGAAAAACATGTTACATATTTACATAGAAGGGGAGGATGGGGCAAAGCGGGTTGCATTTGATTTTTCGTAAAATCTATACTACCCCGCTATGCCCCGCTACCCCAATATGCCCTCCCCCCCCCCCTACTGTCTACTTACTTTTACACACGAACGCAATAATTATGTTAAGTAATATCTTGTCAAACCAATAACATGAAGGATCAAAGTTGTACTTTTCTTTCCTGATCCTGCTATCCAGAGAACAGTCATTGTTGCCCTCAATTAAGGGATTTTTTTTTATTTTATTATAAAAAATAAGAATAATAAGGGATTTGAATTTTCCACATACGAGTAGAAGTTGTAAGAGACAGTTAAGTATGTGCCCCTCGGTAATACAATTATTTCCGTCTTGGGCGTAAATACTTGAATCCCTCGTAGAGCTAAAAAGAGATATTAGGTTCGATGCTTCCTTGAGACACAATCTACTATTACAAATTAGCCATTTCACGGACGATCCTTAATACGTGTCGATTCCCGCCCAAGGGCGATAAGGCCTGATTTACGACCTGCTAGTAAGTTAGCGCCATTATTCATCTGCGGTTACTCCGAACGCCTAAATAATACCTTTACAAGTACTGGCAAGAGAGCGGTGTTTAATGGGTTTTGCCCTTGTTCGGTTTAAAAACTTTCGGTCGATATTTTTTTCTTCACATTTTAAGGGAAAGGACTGTTCGGAAGTACATAATATGTAAGTGGTCAAAAGTGGTACGATATATAAACGATTTTCCCCTTCTATATGGATAAAATAAATATAGGGATAGTACATTACTTACCTAGGGCGGTAAAACAAAGCAAGGGCGATACATATGCGATCTGAGCCTTTCTTTATTACCGCCCCGCCCGAGGTGAGTACAAAACTTTACGTGTCTCTCCCTGGCCAGGAAGTGAGATTTTCCGAACGCTAAGCATGCGGTAATTGCTACTTTAAGAGTGCTCTTCAAAAAAGCGCTCGCTCAGAATTCGATATTTTGACACGCGTAGTGCGTTTGTGTGTGTAAATACTACTACCACCCACACAAACGTACCTAACCCCCACATGCACAGCGAGATCGCACCAGCCGCGGGTGCCGTCCCTTTCTAGCTATATGTAAGTGCGATCGGGATAGAACTAACCGCGGAGCTTGCCGATGCAAATAGCTGTATAGCGCACCGTTGGAATTCACTCCGTGACCGATATTGATACTTGCACTAAAAAGTGGTAAGTATTACTTCGCTAACATGATGTTCTAGAACATCATGTTAGCGAAGTTAGATAACTTGAATAAAGTAAGTATTTGATTTTTGAGCACAAGTTTTCTATTTGTATTAAAATACTATGATATGACAAAGTATATTTAGTTTCGTTTTTTTAGTATAAAATAAACTAACGAGTTTTAAAGTTGTCAGTAATAAGAATAATAATTTGTTTTACGGATATTAATAGTTTGCATATTATCTGAGTCTTATTTATATATAGTAATGTAATGAAATTATACCAGTAGACCCACTACTAGGAAATTACTGGGTACTTACGTATTCATTTCTTGAAGAATTTTTTTTTGTTATATACAGTAAAAAAAACGGCCCTTTATAGAAATTGCTATGTCCGTTTCTTACCAAAGGAACTGAAAATTATAAATTATACAAACACAGCTTTTTATCTAGAATACAATTAATTAATGCGTGATTTTATTCAAAAGCCTAAAACCTCAGATGATAAAAAGGAATAGATATGAAACGGGGGCTTGGCGCGTGTCGGTGCGACATGGCCAAATGGGCATGTCACTGCCCACCGTATGTTAGTCGCAATTTGCCGTGAATCTGAAATGTTTTTCCACGTTTACTCAAAATGCCGAATTTTAGCGTGGTTACATGCAAATATAGGAATGAAACTAAAACCTACATGAATGGTGGAGTCACGCACCACATGTGAGTATTAGTATTTTCACTTAAGTCAGTAAAAACTAATATTTTAATAAATAAACGCAACGCCGCATCATTTCTCGGGATCGAACTAACATATCGAACGAAAAAGCATATTTTTGTTCTATGCGTTGTACATTGAACGTTCAATACAGTAAACCACGGCGCAATGTATTAAACCACTATGAATATGGACGATGCTTGAATTTTTTAGTGGTACGGCCGCTGCTTGGCGTCGCAAACTAGAGCGGTGCCAAAGTGCAGTTACAATTTACGCGTAATCGATAAAATAGAAGGACGATATCATACTAGTTATTTTATTTCGACTACTTTCGCTGTTTTATTTTATTTAATTACTTGTTTTGGTTGGGTGCCTATCTTAAAGGTAACTAATAACATACTAATAAGATTAAAAGGCACAAAATGTTTACGGTACCTACTAATAAGATTTTCACTAAGTTGCAGTATGAACGGTAAATAGACATATTAAAATTGTATAAACAAGTATATAATTTAGTTGCAAATGGCTTCAGAACAACTTAAAATGTGATATTATTACCAATAATTTATTTTAAATGAGTATTTTTTACTTTCATTTGAAATGTGATAATTGAAGAAGAAATCTCGGTTTCTTATAACAGTTTTCCAAAGAATCCGAGTAGGTACTAAAAAAATGGATAGATGCTACTGGCAGAGGTCCTAACTGGTTTCCTGTACAGAGAAGAGTTAATGTGTTCGTAACTTTTTCAAGAAAAATGTTTCCAACCACTTAATAAGAGCCGTACACTTTTCGAATATTTGACACCTCGCTTGCTTGAAACCTTGGTGTAAAATGTATGGTAACACATCTTCGCACATCTTTGGTGGATACTCGCCCTTAGCCTTAAATCTCGTAATATGAGTAATGGACATATTATTTCGCGCCAAAATGCGAGTCGGATCGGCCTGGTACCTACAGGTCAAAAATATCGATGTGACCAGAGTTTTAAATGTATGTGAACACGAACTTATAAAAAGCCTTTTATGTTACTCTGTAGGTATTCGCCAATATTTTTTACTTTTGCGATTTATGGTAAGTTAACAACCCGTGTTATTTAAACTTGTAGCTAAAAGTTTAAATACCACCACATAAACTTACCATGTTGTTGAAGTTGTTACCCATCAATATCATAACATAATATTAATTTTAATATCAATGTCGATAAAACATAATTTTAACGTTTGTCGCCCCCCTAGTGTAGTGCGTTTAAGCCAATCACAGCCCTTGTTTGCATGTTGCCGTAGACTTACTGGCAACGCCCGAGTCTTTGTTTTTACACAGTTCAATGTGTGTGCCTGTGGGCGCTGCGGTGGGAGAAAACTGGGGACATCGGTTTTGGTTGAAATTAAGCAGTACGGCACTTCTCCCTTTTTTTATGTTCTGAGCCTAAAACCTATGTCACTTATTAGGATTCCGTAGTCAAAGAGTAAAACGGGACCCTATTACTAAGACTCCGCTGTCCGTCTGTCTGTCTGAATGCCTGTCTGTCCTTCTGTCACCAGGCTGTATCTCATGAACCGTGATAGATAGAGATTTTCACAGATGATGTATTTCTGTTGTCGCTATTTATAACAAAAAATACTAAAAAACAGAATACATCTTTTTATTTTTATTTTAGTTTTTATTTGTTTCTTTTTCTTTTACAATCTTACACAAATCGACCTTGCCCCAAACTAAGCAAAGCTTGTACTATGGGTACTAGACGACGATAAACATACTTATATAGATAAATAAATAATTAAATACATAGAAAACATCCATGACTCAGGAACAAATATTTGTGGTCATCACACAAATAAATGCCCTTACCGGGATTCGAACCCGGGACCCCCAGCTTCGTAGGCAGAGTCACTACCAAATTACTAACTAGGCTACAGGGGGCTCCTATACAACAAACGTGATTTTAGATATATATATTTTGCCGTTTTTAGATATAGATAATGGTACGGAACCCTTCGTGCGCGAGTCCGACTCGCACTTGGCCGGTTTTTTTAACATTTATTTCGAAATAAAGAGTGATACTCGGAAATGTTGAAGGGAAGGTCAATCGTCGAATCCGACTCGGCTGGGCAGCATTCGGGAAGCTACGGCACATCTTTTCGTCCAATATTCCGCAGTGTCTCAAGACGAGAGTCTTTGACCAGTGTGTGTTGCCAGTGATGACATATGGCACGGAAACGTGGTCGCTTACTATAGGCCTCATAAGAAGGCTCAAAGTCACTCAAAGGGCAATGGAGAGGGCTATGCTGGGAGTTTCTCTGCGCGATCGCATCAGAAATGAGGCTATCCGCAGCAGAACCAAGGTAACCGATATATCCCTCCGAATTGCTAAACTTAAGTGGCAGTGGGCGGGGCACATTGCACGTAGAACCGATGGCCGTTGGGGCGGAAAGGTTCTGGAGTGGCAACCACGTACCGGAAGGCGCAGCGTGGGTAGGCCCCCCGCAAGGTGGACTGATGACCTGGTAAAGGTCGCGGGAGTCCGCTGGATGCGGGTGGCGCAGGAACGGCCATTGTGGCACTCTTTGGGGGAGGCCTATGTCCAGCAGTGGACGTCTTTCGGCTGATATGATGATGATGATGATGATGACCCGGAAATGTAATAAAACCACGTAAAAATCTCCCTTTCCAGTGTAAACCCCCGGTGTGTGTTATTATTATATATAAACGAAAATAATAACTAAATGCAAGGTAGGATCGTGCTGTACTTAACAAACGCCATATGAGCTTGTTTTTTAAAAAGTTTTTTATTCTTCTTGTTATTTTCAATAACCCTGCATATTATGTCGCTGGTTCGTGGGTACTTGTACAGACAATTCACACAAACCCAAACAAGATAGGTCTATCTATTTTAGTTTAGGAGTTCCCATGACCACCTTCCATCATCAGATCCTGGAAATCATCCATCACCAAAGTGTTTACCAAGACAAAACTGATGAGCCCAAACTAGATGGGTTTATCTAGTTTAGTTTAGGAGTTCCATGACCACCTTCCACCACGCTCCATCATCAGACTCTGGAAATCATCCAGCATCAAAGTCTTGCCGTGCCATGACCAAATAAATGAGCCCAAATTCGATGGCTTTATCTTGTTGAGTTTAGGAGTTGCTATGGCCACCTTCCGACTCCATCATCAGACCAGCTCTATGATATACGCAATTGTACCTAATTTGAAGATTTCGCCCAAACTAACATACATACATACATACTAACTAATCATAATGGCCGTTGGGGCGGGGAGGTTCTCGAGAGGCGACTACGTACCGGAAACTGCAGCGGACCCTCCACAAGGTGGACTGATAGTAACAAGTAAATAAATTAAATCTATCAAGTATCACGATCACTCGTACAATAATAATTGACTATAGAACGCGTAGTTTACACAAAAGGATCCAACCCACAATACATCACCATTGAAATGTATGACTTTTGTTCTAGGTAGAAGGTTCAATTTTAAATGTTACGTATCCTGTGGATTTGAGCCTTTTCGCTACACTACGTCATACTGGCAGCTATGCAATTCATAACTTGTCTCGATTAGCCTCACGAATGTATCCCCAGTATAGTTTGACCCCGAGGTTGGTAACAACTATGCCTAGTCGGAGATCAAAATAATATTATTTTATCTGAAGAGTGGCCGGTTAGCTTCGTGAATAGCCACAAATAAACACAGTACACGTCTGCCTCGGAGGGCTATTCAGCCGGTACTGAGATATATTCCCGCGCGACGGTAAATTTATACTAGTTTTGAATAATTATTTATAAATATAAATTTTGACTAAAGTTATATTTTTTGGACTGGATCTTGTTGGTATAAGCATGAACTTTAATGTTGTGTAAGATTCAATACACAAATAATTCAACAATAATGAGAAAATCCTTGAGTTTTCAGTAAGATTTTGTTGACAAATATGGTGTAATTGAGAACAGTTTACATATATATACGTGCAGAATAAGGAAAATTCGAGGCGGCTAGGCGCAATGGCAACATATTACGCTAGTGAAAATAGAATAAAACAAGTAGGTTCTCATATAACATCATGGAGTATTAGGGGCTCAAACTTATGACTCTGCGCTCTCTTCAGAAAACTACTGTCGGTAATCGGGTATTTTCGGTTAAAGTATTCAGTTCTTCGTAAATTGGAGGCGGCTAGGACCAATATGAGGAGTTTACCTATGCAAATAAGTAATCAGGATCTAGAAAAAGCTCTCCGTTTCTTAGAATTACAACGTCAAAAATCCGTCATTCTCGCTTATTCCTGACCAAAAAACGAGCGCCCTCTCCTAAAAGCATCTTGAATTTTTTTGGAAATCGTTTGTTTTTTAAGAAAAGTGCCTTCGTTTTTTGCAAAGTAGGTATTTTCACAATCATCGTACATACCTCTTTTACCCCGGTTATTAAACAGAAAGCATTCATATTACTGTACAGAATGGACCGATTTTTAATATCTTGTCCATTTTATTTTTCCTTAGATTTCGAAAAAAGGGCGTAGGCAGAAAGAGTTCGTGTTTCTGTACAATATTCGCACAATTTCCTACAGTGTCCTACAATTTTATAACATTGAATGACATACCCACAAAGTGAAGTGATGACCTGGTAAAGGTCGCGGGAGTCCGCTGGATGCGGGTGGCGCAGGAGCGGCCATTGTGGCACTCTTTGCGGGAGGCCTATGTCCAGCAGTGGACGTCTTTCGGCTGATACGATGATGAATGACATAAATTTAAATAAAAAAAACTGATTGCCTTAAGGTTGCCTGGGTAGAGAATGCTTTATAGCATTAAGTTCGCCTCTTGTATTATAAGTTGTATAATTTCTTATGGGAATAAATATCTTTAAGTTAAGTTCTTCTTTTGTGCACTACAGATGCAATAAATAAATAAAACTCTATGGAATAAAAACTCAATGGATGAAGTTTCTAGATATCAACAGAACGAATCCTCAAATCAATAAAGGGTTGGCAACGCGCTTGATTCTTCCGGAATATTAAGCGGTGTCTGTTTATCATCAGGCAAAGCGTATGTTTATTTGCCACCGTCATAGTGTGATAATTGTATGTGATTTACGTAACAAATTTGTTTACAACATAATTAATAGGGACATGGTGTGGCCTGTAACAGGAGCAAATTATGAAACGTGGATTAATTTCAAGAAGAAAAGAATCAGTAATCAGTTCCAAGTGGAAAAACAAAAAAAAACTACACTCAAGAACAAAAGTTTCGGGTCGATGAAATACCGTCATATTTCCTAAAATAGTCCAAATGTTGTACAGTTTTTTAATCCTTTCATGATCTTTATTAAATTTTACATCTAAACTGCAGAAAAAAACAGTAAAAAAGAAACACATTACCAGGTTTAAATCGGACTCGTAAAAACCCATGAAAAAAACAACGTTAACGGAGCGAGATATCGCAAAAATCGTCATTTTTGGATGTTGTTATCTTTATGATAGGATCCCGGAAATTGCTAATAGATTTGGGTATTACGAAGACTAGTATGTTATGTAAATAAGACTAGTGAAAAATATTAAAAATCCTATTGCGGTTATTTAATTCAGGGTGACCCGAAAATTTTGCGCTTGAGTGTAGAAAAAATCAGTTTCTTGCCGCTCTCGTGGGGCGATTGGCGAAGCGACTGCGACTTCAGTACAAGTAAGGCGACTTGATGTATGAAGATCGTCGTCGCGGCTCCAGCCTTACAGCATGCGTAGGTACGGTCATCCTCACAAAGGGCTTAACCTTTGTATCGTGTCGCATTAAACGTCATGTTAAACTGCCACATGAAGTTGTCAAACGAGTGAAAACGACAAGGTACTTAGGTGTTCAGCTACTTATGAGACCCGACTGTACCTGTTCTATTATTTATAATTGGAATACAATCGATATTCTTTTACATTTTAAATACAAAATAACCTTGCAAATTTAAATTATGAAACCAAATCGACACTATTATTTAAGTACTATTATTATATGGGTCAATCAACTTTTTCTTGTTGTTATTCTGTCCCGGTAAGCCAAGAGACAACAGTAACAGACTTTATTAGAAAAAATACACTCAAGAGCAAAAGTTTCGGGTCACCCTAAATTAAATAACCGCAATAGGTTTTTTTAAATATTTTTCACTAGTCTTATTTACATAACATACTAGTCTTCGTAATACTTAAATGTATTAGCAATTTCCGGGATCCTATCATAAAGATATCAACATCCAAAAATGACGATTTTTGCGATATCTCGCTCCGTTAACGTTGTTTTTTTCATGGGTTTTTACGAGTCTGATTTAAACCTGGTAACGTGTTTCTTTTTTACTGGTATTTCTGCAGTTTAAATGTAGACTTTAATAAAGATCATGAAAGGATTAAAAAACTGTACAACATTTGGACTATTTTAGGAAATATGACGGTATTTCATCGACCCGAAACTTTTGCTCTTGAGTGTACTATAAACTGGACACCTATCATGCTAAGGAGATGCGCCACCATGGAATGGGTTTACCAATATGACAAAAACACGTGTTTTTTATTTTTATTAATTAAGGACCTTCAACAATAAGCATACTATTACATAATATAGCACAAGAACAAATTAAAACCAAGTACCTTATTAATTACAGAAGGACACCGCATGCACCAATTAATAGTGAAAATAAAAATAAAAGTAAGTTTAGTGGATTTAAACCCAATAACCATGGCAACGAGCAACAAGAAATAGTTTATTGACCCACATACCTTATTGTCTCGTGTTCTACGAAGATATTTATGTTTTTTTTTTCGAAGTCAATAATTTTGAAACACTAGAACCGCTATATGGATAACTGCGGAGTCATCCTTTATTTTTTTTGTTTGTGTTACAGGCCACACCTTGTATATTACAGGATATTGTATTTATGTTGCACATTATCACAAGCTCTTCCAACCTACCCAATTTTATCCAAGATTGGCGAAAACCAAAAAATCGACAAGTAAAAATCAACCTCATATTACAAAAATACCGTTATTTTCGTACAATATTGAGTTGTTTTACCAAAACACCGCGAGCAAACAGTGGTTTTATTAGAACCAGCATTATTTCCCCAACTCAAACAGTCTAAGGACGTATTCTGATGCGCAAAACGTATGGAGACTTTGGAAGTACCTATTCGGTTTTATTGCCGACTACGTACGAAACTTACATTTCACAAAGCTAGCCACTCACAAACTCTACTCGCGTATTACAAAGAACGCAGGCAAACACAAGCGAGATAAAAAAAAAGCTTGTACCAAAAATGAAATTTTTGGTACAAGCTTGTATTGCCGACTGTACTTTTCTGTATACCATCATCACCTACTCGTTGAGACGATTCTAACAAGCCTAAACTCAATGGGGTTGTGTCGTTTTATTGCGGAGTTCCTGTGGCCACCTTCCAGCTCCAGCATCAGATCAGCTATGTCATCATAATAATTGCATTGTCATGCGATGACCTACATATTTATGCATGCAAAATTTCAGCTCAATCGGAAACCGGGAAGTGGGTCAAATTTAACTTGCAAGATTTCATTACAAATCCGTTGCCGTATACCGTATACTTTTCTGTATACCGTCATCAACTACTCATTGAAACAATTCTAACGAGCCCAAACTCAATGGGGTAACGTCTGATAAGTACGGAATTCCCATGGCCACCTTCTGTCTCCATCATCAGATCAGCTCGATGGTACCATAATATTGTATTGTCATCCAAACTATACATTTACCCAAAATTTCAGCTCAATCGGTTGAAGATATCTGCTTCAAAATTTAATTGCAAGATTCCACCCGAATAAACATAATACACATGTAGTTAGTTAGGTACATACATACATTGCAAGTTAATTGCTTGTAATAATTACTTCAAAAACAAAGTTTAAACCGACTTCAATTCAGTACTTCACCAAGCCACATGGTACATAGCAATTTCACATTTCCTTTCCAATTGACCACATGTACTGCTTTCCGAGAGCAAATGCGTTGATTATTTCAGAAAAACCCAAGTCGCTATATGTGGGCTGATAATATTTGAGGAGTTCCGTCGATTCCTCAAGGATCCCAGAATTAACACTTCATAAGTTGCTACTTCAACGGAATCATGTCAGAATCTTTGACGTACTTTACATCTTTGAGGAGTTCCATAAGTCATTTCTGTGGTCTTCATCATCAGTTCCACTTCACCAAAATTACGATTTCTGAGGGTAAATACACAAGTTATAATAGAAAATACCGAAATCACTACGCGCGTTCCTATAAGATTTGAGGGTTGCCCTCAATTTCCTTGGGATCCCATCAACAAATCCCTTGGTGACAATGAGACCTCCTCAGGAGTATAACCTACTTTTTCGAATGAAAAAAGAATTTTGGAAATTGGTTTACAATTGACGGAGAAATCGGCGAACATATATTACATCTTTGAGGAGTTCCATAAGTAATCTGTGGTCTTGAACATTAGTTCCACTTAACCAAAATTGCGATTTCCGAGGGTAAATACACGGGTTATAATAGAAAATACCGAAATCACTACACGCGTGCCTATAAAATTTGAGGGTTGCCCTCAATTTCCCTGGGATCCCATCATCAGATCCTAAATTAGTGACAATGGGACCACCTGGGGAGTATACCCTTTCGAATAAAAAAAAAATTTTGAAATCGGTCTGTAATTGACGGAGAAATCGGCGAACAGACATTAAAAAAAGCGGCCAAGTGCGAGTCGGACTCGCACATGAAGGGTTCCGTTAAATAAATTGCAGTTTACGATTTATGACGTATCAAAAAAAAACTACTTACTAGATCTCGTTCAAACCAATTTTCGGTGGAAGTTTGTATGGTAATGTATATCATATATTTTTTTGAGTTTTATCATTCTCTTATTTTAGAAGTTACAGGGGGGGGACACACGTTTTACCACTTTGGAAGTGTCTCTCGCGCAAACTATTCAGTTTAGAAAAAAATGATGTATAAAAACTTAATATCATTTTTGAAGACCTATCCATTGATACCCCACACGTATGGGTTTGATGAAAATATTTTTTTTGAGTTTCAGTTTTGTGTATGGGGACCCCTAAAACTTAATGTTTTTTTTCGATTTTTGTGTAAAAATCTTAACGCGGTTCACAAAATACAAAATACATTTCAACAGTATAGCTCGTATGTTTTCGGAAAAAAATGGCTGTGACATACGGACGGACAAACATGACGAATCTATAAGGGTTCCGTTTTTTGCCATTTGGCTACGGAACCCTAAAAATAGACATACAGTGGAACATACCTCCTCCTTTTTTGAAGTCGGTTAAAAATACTTTGAATCCTGTCAAAGCGTTTTGAACACGGACGGACCCTACTGTTTGCGCATCAGAATAAGCGGCACAGTGGGTAAGTAATATTATTGTGAGCAAAACCTGAGTTTGCGAGCTGGCTTTCCAAGGTAAATAAGTTGATTCAGAGACGAAATTAGCTAGCTGAAATTGATCCGATCGAGGCTGATTTCCAGCGTGATTTGGCTTGTAGTAAAGTAATTATGGGAAACGGCTGAAACTCTAATAATACAATGTCACATATTTTTCATTTGAACCAATTTTAAATTGTCTTCGTGCATACATACATACATACCATCACGCCTTTATCCCTAAAAGGGGTAGGCAGAGCACATGAAACTTGTGCTCCAGTGCCACTTTTAGCCTAAATGTGGGTATAAAATATCGACAAAATGTGATGTTGCAGTGATAGGTTGCTAGCCCATCGCCCACAACACACTTCAACCCTGTTCCCTTAGTCGACTCTTACGACACCCACGGGAAGACAGGGGGTGGTGCTATTCTAACCCGACACCACACGGGCCAATTCGTAATTTTAAATAAATTGTCTTCGTAATTTTATTAAATTGAGTAAAGTGCGATAAATCTTCTGAATTGAGTTTTGCTCAGCACAACGTTCTCGACCTGCTGCCATGCATTTTATCGTATTGTCATGAGACATAGGTGTAGGTTTTGGGAGTGGGCTTACGGAATGTAACTACATAATATATACGGGATGTGGCATCTAATAGGAGCAAATATTCAAAAGGACGCTTCCTTAGAGCATTTGCAGTAACCCCTTGACTGTGTTCATTTTAATTTGTTTTGGATTTGGAGAAATTTTGATCTAAAGTTATGACCTCCAAGTAATGTATCTTGGCATCAAGACATCATAGCACAGCAGTCGATGCAGATTTTGAGGTAACATCATTTTCTTGAGTCATAATAGTTATTGCATTTTTGTTTTCAAAAGATATTTTTGTGATTTTTAGGGTAAAACGGGACCCTTATACTAAGACTCCGCTGTCCGTCTGTCTGTCACCAGACTGTATCTCACTGATACCGTGATAGTTCCAGTTGAACTTTTCACAGATGATGTATTTCTGTTGCCGCTATAACAATAAATGCTAAAAACAGAACTCGCACTTGGCTAGTTTTTTAATTTTCATTTCATTTTTGTTGTGTTTTTAAAATTAAAAGTTACTGTGTTTTTTTGAAAAAAAAAACAACTATATCGGAGTCGACAAAAATATCAATTTAATTATCCAACCTGCAGGTCGATCACGTAACGCATTGTACGCGCGTCAGGTAGATCTAAATGTCACTTTCTATATGGAAAAATCACAGTTAATTTGTCCTAACGCGTGTTTGGAACGTTACTTGATTACCCCTCTGATCACAAAGTTTCACGTGAATCCTTTGAGAAATACGACCTGTAGAGGAGAACAACCGGACAGCGGGACAGCGGGACGTCCGGACATATGAACGAATTTTCGCCTAATCTGTAGCATAAAACTTCATTCGCTCCGCTCGCTCGTTCAATGATTTATTCTGTGCTATAAGTTGCTCTACCATTATGTATAACTCTTCAGTCCCGGTCGCAATATTCTATATCTTATTATATATGCCTTTACAAAAGGCATCAAATATCGAAATGTATTCCTTTTAACAATTCCCTTTAATAGGTACCTACAAAAAAATATATCGTTATTCCAACTCTCCCAATACAAACAGAACTACGAATATTGCTAAAGTATGTCTTTTACTTCATTTTTCTTCTCCAAGGAGGCTTTTAAGGATGAAAAAGGGTCTGGCCTTATCAAAAGGATGTCTATGTTTCTTTGCAAAGAATCACAATATCTTGCCGTATTTAAAAGGGAATTTAAATAAATGGAACAAGTTTGTGGACATTTTCAAGCATCCAAGTTTGTAAGACTGTATATTTCAACTGCCCTAAAAGAGAGGATTTCTTATACAACTTCACCTAAAACGAAATAATACGTTTGTAACAAAATAATAAACCTTGCAAGTTGATTTTATACAACAGTGGTATTGATTTGAAACTTCGCCAGTATCTATAACATGATGATAATACACTCCAAACCCATTTATTTAGTGTAATGATGGAGCCAGAAGGTGGAACTCTTCAATAAGATGAAATGATAGTGGGTGGCCGTCCATAATTTTTTCGAACAACGCATTCACAAAATGTCACGCACTCTGACATCAGTTGCAGAGGGTTAAAAATAAGTGGTTCGTTGCACCAATTTTGGTACAGCACACAAAAAATACATTTTTCACTTCTTATGCTCGCAAAGTTCGCCTTTGTGCTGGTTAAAAATAAAACTGGAAACCTGTCAGATAAGAATAATTACAGGCCCGGTTGTTGCCAAAATATTTGACAGTATGATTAATTCGCAGTTAAGTAAACATGTTAGATTGCATGATAACCAATTTGGCTTCCGACCGTGTCTTTCTACAGAAGCAGCAGTACTGTGTCTTAAACATACTGTCAAATATTACGCAAAAAGTAGGACTCCTGTTATTGCCTGCTTTCTTGATCTGTCTAGGGCCTTTGACCTGGTTTCCTATGATATGTTATGGAAAAAGCTAGAGAGAACCAGTATACCACCGGAAACGGTTCGTATACTTAGGTACTGGTATGGAAACCAGGTCAACAGCGTTAGATGGGCCAATGAATTGTCTGATGAGTACAGGTTGGAGTGTGGAGTGAGACAGGGGGGTTTGAGCTCACCTACACTCTTCAACTTGTACATGAACGATCTAGTCGAGTCGCTCAGTAGCTGTCACGTTACGTGGACTACCAAGATATTGATAGCCCACGGAACAGTTAGAAAAGCTAGACTACAGAAAGGAAAAAAGGTATTCGGGTCGGGGTTGTATATTTATTTTTTAGTTTTGACAAGTGCAGGGGTTACAATGGCACACCGTACAGAATTTAGAGGTTGAGCGTAAAAAAAGGTAAAGAAAACGTGAGGTAGGTCGTGCGCAGATAGTGCGCGCCGTCCAAGGCGCATACAGATAGGGTGCGCAATCCAAGGGTGCGTGCGGATAGGGCGCGCAAAACAAGGGCGCGTACAGGTAGACCGCGCAGTCCAAGGGCGCGTACAGGTAGAGCGCGCAGTCCAAGGGCGCGTACAGGTAGAGCGCGCAGTCCAAGGGCACGTACAGGTAGAGCGCGCAGTCCAAGCGCGCAATCCAAGGGCGCGTGCAGATAGGGCGCGCAACCCAGGAGCGCGTGCAGGTAGGGCGTACAGACGCCAAAGAGGGGCGCGTACAGATAGGGCGCGCAACCCAGGAGCGCGTGCAGGTAGGGCGTACAGACGCCAAAGAGGGGCGCGTACTGGCGTCCACAAGGAGCACGTGCAGATAAAGGACGTGGTTCGTCAACGCGCTGCCAGAACTCGTAGGAGGGACCTTCTTGAGGTGCGGGGCCAACTGTGACCCCGCACAGGTCAATTTAGAAGTCTTCCTGGTTTGGAAGTCGACGTAAAACTGATCGTTCCGCCCATTGTATGGGCTTATATACCCCAACAGACCAAGAATTCTAGAATTTCTAGTTCTAAATTTACAATTCAAAAATTTACAAGGTACCAGGATCACATAATAACGAAAAGTGAATACAACCTTAGACTAAAAGTATTCAACCTAAACTTCATGGTGACGCGGTTAACATAACTTGACATAATATCGTTGTTATGACAGATTGTCAAACATAAAAAATTTATTACAGGAAATGTTAATATTAGCACTAAAATAGTATTTAAAATACTGCTAAAACCACAGAAAAACAGGTAAAAAGAGTGTGTCAAAACGCACGTTAACATTAGCAGCGTACAGACGTCCTTTGCTGTTACAGAGACAGAATGAAAAGCCTGCTAGATGTCCCGTAATGTGAGAATCCTCAAACATGGCCCAGTATCACGACTGAGGCATGGGACGTGCATTTGCGTCCCTTAGAATGATGAGGACTGCAACCGTTCTTAATAAGGTAAATGTTACATTACCCCAAAAACCCAGGAAAAAAAAACTTTTTCGTTATCTTAGAGGAAAAGTTTTTTTTTTTAACGGCCTCCGTAGCCCAGTGGGTAGTGACTCTGCCTACGAAGCTGGAGGTCCCGGGTTCGAATCCCGGTCAGGGCATTTATTTGTGTGTTTATCGTGAATATTTGTTCCTGAGTTATGGATGTTATATATGTATATAAGTATCTATATGTATGTATCTATTATATATATCATCGCCTAGTACCCACAACACAAGCCTTATTGAGTTTACCGTGGGCCTAGGTTGATTTGTGTAAGATTGTCCCGTAATATTTATTATTATTTATTATTATTGACATAAAGTTATGTTATGAGCGGTGATTAGTGCGTGAATGAGGTGAGGTGCTAATAATATTGAAGAAAAAAAAAAATACAATTAGGAAGTTCCCGATCTAACTTGCTTCTCTTTCAGAAATCACACAAACATTCGTCACCAAATAAAGTAAGGGGATGTGGTTCACATTCAATGACGCACACTCCTAAGGAACTCCTCACCATGACCTAAGGCTTTTTTATAAGGGAGTAGTCAGCCGCTCCGCAGAAGTAAAACATGAAGAACCCACGGCTTATTTTATGAGTTGGTCATCCGCTCGAGAAAATACTATATACAAGCCTAGTTGGTTTAGAGCCAACTAGGGAAGAGTTGGTTTAGAGCCAACTTTAGAAGATGCAGTAGACCTAGGCTACTGCAACTTGACCTAAGGCTTATTTATGAGGGAGTAGTCAGCCGCTCCTCGGGAGTAGAATGTGAATAACCTAAGGCTTATTTAACGAGTTGGTTATCCGCTCGAAGAAAAACTAAGTATATACAAGCCTAGTTGGTTTAGAGCCAACTAGGGAAGAGTATTACAAATAAGAAGAAAGAAAAGCGAAAGCGAGTCGTTGCAGACTAGTCGCACGCTAAGAAGATGATATATACAAATAGTCTGAAAAGAAACGAAATGAATGATGTGAAATGAAGTGAGGTTAAGAATTATACATTGTGTTTTAACCTGGTTTTTCTTGAGTTGCTAAGTTCCTTGGTTCCTCTAACCTAAAGGTAACCTCGTTTAGTTTAGACTTATTCAAGTAAAAGTAAGTAATAGAGCGTGCCATGGTAACCATAAAGTCCGAAGCGAACAAAATCGAGTAAGAATAAATTAAGACCGAAATTAAACTATTTAAAGACGTGTGGTGTCTGTCGTTTTAAAATTTAGAAGAATAAAGCTTGTCAAAAATAAAAACCGGTTGGGCGCCAAAACTGTCACGTTACGTGGACTACCAAGATATTGATAGCCCACGGAACAGTTAGAAAAGCTAGACTACAGAAAGGAAAAAAGGTATTCGGGTCGGGGTTGTATATTTATTTTTTAGTTTTGACAAGTGCAGGGGTAACAATGGCACACCGTACAGAATTTAGAGGTTGAGCGTAAAAAAAGGTAAAGAAAACGTGAGGTAGGTCGTGCGCAGATAGTGCGCGCCGTCCAAGGCGCATACAGATAGGGTGCGCAATCCAAGGGTGCGTGCGGATAGGGCGCGTACTGGCGTCCACAAGGAGCACGTGCAGATAAAGGACGTGGTTCGTCAACGCGCTGCCAGAACTCGTAGGAGGGACCTTCTTGAGGTGCGGGGCCAACTGTGACCCCGCACAGGTCAATTTAGAAGTCTTCCTGGTTTGGAAGTCGACGTAAAACTGATCGTTCCGCCCATTGTATGGGCTTATATACCCCAACAGACCAAGAATTCTAGAATTTCTAGTTCTAAATTTACAATTCAAAAATTTACAAGGTACCAGGATCACATAATAACGAAAAGTGAATACAACCTTAGACTAAAAGTATTCAACCTAAACTTCATGGTGACGCGGTTAACATAACTTGACATAATATCGTTGTTATGACAGATTGTCAAACATAAAAAATTTATTACAGGAAATGTTAATATTAGCACTAAAACAGTATTTAAAATACTGCTAAAACCACAGAAAAACAGGTAAAAAGAGTGTGCCAAAACGCACGTTAACATTAGCAGCGTACAGACGTCCTTTGCTGTTACAGAGACAGAATGAAAAGCCTGCTAGATGTCCCGTAATGTGAGAATCCTCAAATATGGCCCAGTATCACGACTGAGGCATGGGACGTGCATTTGCGTCCCTTAGAATGATGAGGACTGCAACCGTTCTTAATAAGGTAAATGTTACATAGCATCCATGTCGGCTGTCACGTGGACGGGGTTTGTGTCAACAACATAAGTTACGCTGACGACATGGTGCTCCTGAGCGCGTCGGTATGTGGATTGCTTAGGCGGAGCAGTCCCAATACCATTCTGAAAATGATTGCGGATAAGCCTGACTGTGCCATTATGCTACACTGCGCGGGGCTGCATTCTCCCACTAGTGTTATTAAGTGGTTTCGTTTAGTTTTATTTATATATGTGTCATGTAGTTATACGAAATAAATGATTGAATTGAATTGAATTGAATATAAAAGTCTCGGGTTAAATGGCAGGTTTTATGCGCTTGTTGTACAATCTACTATTTCAAACACTACATCCCGCTCACGGGACAATGGTGTGCGTGCGTGGAGCCGAAGTACCGGCAGTGTTTAAGTACTAAACAAGTACGACGAAGACAACACGTCGAGCCCCTTTCAACGACTTAATGAAATGCAAGGGGAACACCGAGGGGATGCACATAGAGACAGCACCCGCTATGGAATAATTTCATCTTATTTTTAAAGGTTGTAGATTTGAATCTGGTATAGCGAAATTTACTTCTTTTCAGTTATTAAAATTTTCTTTACCAAAGTGTTCTAGTAGAAAATTATTTTAATTATAGACTCAGTCAATTGTAAAGAAAACAACTTCAAAATATTGTTACACTCGATTTCCACTTTAAGCAAAATCAATACCTACTAAAAACAAACTGAAGTACTTGTGACGAAACATCGTAAGTTTATTTTACCGCTGTCCCGATTTCGACTCTATTCAAATACAATAAGATCCTTATCTGCTCGTGGATGTAACCCATTAGGACAAATCATTAGGCTACATGCATATTGTATGAGAAGCCTGAAATATGGACAGTCGCAGTCACAAGTTTGTTTATTTGACGTAAAGCAGGCAATGTACCTAGGTACCTAATATATGTCGCACTGAGATGGTTGTAACCGTAATTGGGATCAGTATCAGAAATCAGAATCTAATACTTATTCGTGACACAATAATATAAAGACAAAAGAAAAAGTCAATCTATGCCGTGTCACGAAATGGGCCCAACTAGTATTGTTATTATATGCTTTTTCCGGAAGACGAAGCTTAGGTAGACTCCAACAAGGTGCACTGATGACCTGGCAAAGGTCGCAAGATTCCGCTGGATGCGGGTGGCGCAGGACCGGTCACTTTGGCACTCTTGGAGGCCTATGTCCAGCAGTGGACGTCTTTCAGCTGATATGATGATGATATGTCTGAGAATATAGCTAAAAACATTATTATGTAAGTTAAAAGTCCTAGTCTACGGCAGTCCAGTAGACTAGTATGAAGACAGACCGCGCATCGGTTGCGTTCGGTCGCTTGCAATGGCTCCCGTGCCATTTGCGTTTGTAAATTCAAGCTTCTAAATTTGTGATTGGCTGTTACCGGTGAACTCAATTCCTTGTTACTCCTTGGGATTTTATACGTAGAACTCCTCCCAGTGGGCGGGGATAGAAAGAGTCAGCTGCGGTTTGTCCGTGCGTTGCTGGGATTCGAACCGGGGTAGGCTGCGTCGGAGGCGGGTGCCGTGACCGCTGAGCCAAACCAGATGTGAACGACAGCGGCGAATATCGACTACGCTTTTATGTGCTACGAGCCACAGTGACGTCAGCTGCTACGAACACCGCTACGACGCCGCATCTGTAAGTGCTACGACCCATCATCGGCTACGCGAGATCACTCTTGCCTACTAGTTTGCCATAAATTGACCCAGGACGTATTGGATAGTATGACGCCGCATACAAATAGCAAGCCGCAATGCGCGGGTTGTCACAGAGACCTACCAGAAGACCTCACAAATACCATTAAGTGTAAAACGGCTAGGTGTCAGAAAATATTCCATGTCAAGTGTATTAGTACAGTAAAACTAGCTTCTGAACAGTTAAAATCCTGGATATGCCCAGACTGTAAAGCCGCAATAAAAAAGGGAGGTGACAATTCCCTTACACCTGTCCGAACAAACCCAACCTCAGACGTAAGTCGGGCACAACAGCTGTCTGACAATGTTACCTTACGTAATAAAAAAGCACAGCCAGTCTCTGGACCAGCTACTATCAATCCCGATGCTCCAGACACGGAAAGGAAGCCCGCGACTGAAATTGCAGTTTTAACTTCAGAAATCAGGTCCCTGCGCAGCGAGATGTCCACAATTAAGTCACAAATTACAGAGGTGCTGAACTCTTTCGCGCAATTTACCGAACGCCTGGATATTGTGACGAATAAAATAATGGACACTGAATCGAGAGTAAAAACACTTGAAGAGAAGCAGGTACAGACTGCTGTACTTCAAGAGACGGTTACTAGGCTTCAGGAACAATTAAACAAACAGGAGCAAGCGGCGTTGAGAAACGATATCGAGATCGCCGGGTGCCCTGAAAGTTCAGGGGAAAATCCTGTCCACATTACTTTAACTGCTGCTGCAAAATTTGGTGTCACTATCTCCCATAACGACGTAGATGCGGTGTGGAGAGCGGGTCCCCGGGTGGTTTCAGCCGTAACCTCGGATATTGATGGAGTTAATCACCGCGCCCTGCCTCGACCAATAGCAGTTCGCTTTGTCCGACGTGCGACGCGTGACATGTTTCTCAAAGCAGCGAAAAGTAGACGCAACGTCACATCGGAGGACCTCGTACAGAATGGCAAGAACTCTCAAAGGATTTACGTAAACGAGCGGTTGACTAGAGAAAACCGGCAGCTTTTTCGTGCCGCAAGACAAAGAGCGTCGGCCGCCAAATTCAAACACTGCTGGACGTCATCCGGTTCGGTGTATGTCAGGAAGTACGACGGTGCGCCTGCTATTCTCATCCGTAATCATCTGGACCTGGATCGTGTTGCGGGGGTACCTACCAACTCAGCCGCCGGTATCGGAAACGAAGGGGACCCCGGGGACTCTCCAGGAATGGGCACGCCTGAAAGGTATGCAGTCCAACCAGAAAAATAGCACATACTCTCGCAACAAACTCTTTTCAAGTCACAAGTTTCCAACAGTTTTAAATAATTTATCAAATTGTTTGTACTATCAGCTCCTTTCTTTTGTTATTAGCATGCTAATTATACTCCAAATTTGTACATACTCACCTATACACACACTCACTAACACTCGCACTGCACATATCACACACATACTTAAAACAATTGGCTACGTGTTTTATTATCAAATCTATTTGCCGCAGCAACACCTCCGAAGTTTCGCATTCAGACAGTGTTTTATTAAGCCATGGCCGGACTAGACTTAGCAAATGAACTCGACAAATCTTTCCCGGTAAACTGTCAAGTTGCTGAATCTGCAGAACACTGTTGTAAAATAATAAAACATAACCATTCAATTAAAGTTCTTACATTTAATATTAGATCACTTCAAAATAATTTTAACCAATTTCTTGTGACCTACAGCCGGCTACAGATTGATTTTGACGTTGTTCTTCTGACAGAATGTTGGTTGAGGGACGGTTCGGTGATCGGGCAGCTCGAGGGCTACACCTCTTATCGCACAGTAAGATCTCACAATCAGGCTAGCGGAGTAGTTGCATATGTAAGGAATGACTTAAATGCCACTGTCACAGAACCACTTATCCAGGATTCAGATAGTCTTTTTATATGCGTGCCAGGGCATTTTTCTCTGCTGGGTTTATACCGTTCTCCTTCTTTTATTAATCCTACCCCATTTGTAAACTCATTAGAATCATTTATCAAAAGCAACTCACTTTGCCATGACTGCTTTATCATCACGGGCGATATTAACATTAACATCAACTCGTCATGTTCTGATCCACATGCATCCGAGTACTTATGTATGTTCGCTAGTCTCGAATTTATGCCTGCAATTGATAAACCTACGAGGAAGAACAACTGCCTCGATCACTTTTTTGTGAGGGCAGTGAAGGATATGGCGTCGGTTGTCTGTGTTTCTGATATTACCGACCACGATTTAGTTATGATTGGTATTACCCCCCCAAATAAATCTAAACCCCCGAAACCATCCAGAACCGTTATCAAACAGAACTTTGAGGCTATGAGAGCAGAACTTGAAGGCGAAGACTGGCAGGCGGTCACTAGTAAAACATCTGCTACCGAAGCCGCAGACACTTTTACCTCTATGCTCACAAATATTATCTCTAAACATACAATACGTACAGTAGTTAGTAACTCTAAACGAATCTTAAAACCCTGGATGACTCCAGGCTTAATTAAATGCTCCAGAGTTAGAGATATGCTGCATCTTAAATCCCGTAAAAACCCTCAAAATGAAACCGCTAGGATTACTTATACTAGATACAGCAATTTCTACGTTAGTATTATAAGGACAATAAAGGATGAGTACGATCGGAAACGTCTTAATGATAACAAGGATAACCCTAGGAAACTGTGGGAAACTATTAAAGATATTACTCACCTCAACAAGGACAGACATACACCCCACGAACTAGCCTCCATCAAGCCTAACTCTTCTTGCTCTATGAATTATACCAATCAGTATTTCTCATCAGTTGGCAAAAAGCTGGCAGACTATATCCTGTCCCATAAAAATGAAACCGAGGCCTCACTGTCATCAAAAGTCACACTAACGAATTCTCCCCCTACGTCAATGTTTTTAAGTCCTACCGACGAAAAAGAAGTGGAAGAAATCATCCTCAACTTAAAACTAGAGAGCGCTTCCGGACTAGACGAAATAAACACCCGCATCCTTAAATATTTAAAACATTATATTGTAAAGCCGCTTGTTCATATTTTTAATCTTAGTATATCATCGGGTTCTTTTCCGGAGTGCTGGAAAGTAGCAGCCGTAGTCCCTATTCACAAGGGAGGTGCTAAGAACTGCCCTGGAAACTATCGTCCAATCTCTTTGTTAAGCAATCTTTCTAAAATTCTGGAAAAGATTATAAACAACCAATTAGTCCATTTTCTCGAAGCAGGAAACCTTCTTTCACCAAAACAGTTTGGTTTTCGGAGGAGTCGGTCTACTGAACAAGCTGCCACCCTGTTAGTTAAACTTGTGTCTTCCTACCTTGACCGAGGAGAAGCCTGCGTGGGAATCTTCTTGGACCTGGCTAAGGCGTTCGACACTGTTTCCATACCTATATTGCTAAGAAAGCTCGAACTACTGGGTATTCGGGGCATTCCATGGAACTGGTTCAAAAGCTATCTTACAAACCGGAAACAGTGCGTAAGATTGGGCGCCTTAGTCAGTGATACAGTACCGATATCCCTTGGTGTACCTCAGGGAAGCATCCTCGGCCCAACCCTGTTCTTAATTTACCTCAATGACATGATGTCTCTCCCTATCAAACAGGCAGAGATTATCTGCTATGCAGACGACACCGCTTTGGTATTCCATGACTCTTCCTGGGAGCGATGCTTCGCTGTAGCAGAGAGTGGCTTATCGGTGATCGCGGAATGGCTGGCTAACAACTTACTTTCCCTAAACATCTTAAAAACAAAATACTTATGTTTTCACAAAACTACTGCATCTGCTCCCAGCTCACGCCCAGACATCAGGCTTTGTGATCGCACTGCGCCCATTTCATCTAACTCAGTGAACGGAGAGTGCAAGGTGGTTAATAACTGCACCACTGTAAAGTACCTAGGTATCACTTTAGATGAAAATCTCAATTTTAAAAAACACATCGAGGTTATGTCTGCTAGAGTCAGAAAGATTGTGTTTTTAATGAAGCTACTGAGAAATTCTGCTGCAATGGACATTTTAAAGCTTGTTTATACCTCGATGTGCGAGTCGATACTCTCATACTGCATTGGGGTGTGGGGCGGCGCCTCCAGCTCTGCGCTCCTGCCTCTCGAGAGAGCCCAACGGTTTGTCCTTAAGGTTATGCTCAGGAAACCCCGGCTATTCCCAACGATTGCTCTCTATAAGGCCTCGGACGTCCTAAGCGTGAGGCAACTAATGATCCTACGAGTTGCTACTCACGTGCATAAAGATACGGTACAGTCTGAAGATTATACCACCCTATTCCGTAGACGAGTTTTTAAAATACCGGTTCCACGCGTAAAAACCACACATGCCAGACGTCTTCCAAATTTCTTGCACCCTTTTATTTATAATAAAGTGGTAAAGGCCTGCATGATATCGGATAGTACTCCACGCGAAGCAAAATCCAAAATTGTAAGATGGCTAAAGGGTCTTAGCTATTTTGAGACGGAAAAACTGTTAGAGGTCGTAAGATAAGTGGTTGTTTTGATAATACTCAACCCTGTAGCCTTGCATACATATCACTCAATTACACTCAGTTAAAGACACACACACACACACATACACACACATACACACACACACACACACACACACACACACACACACACACACACACACACACACACACACACACACACACACACACACACACACACACACACACACACACACACACACACACACACACACACACACACACACACACACACACACACACACACACACACACACACACATACACACACACACACATACACACACACAAACGCGCGCATATAAAAATTATTGTTTATTTGTTCATAATAATTTTAAGTAACTTTTGTAGCTAACATGACTAATGTTGAAACCGAATCTGGCCACCACGTGTCAGGCATAGCCTAGTGTGGGGCCGCAGGATAAACTGTATTGTAAAAAGGTTTTCTTTTAATAAACAATTTTTATTTTTTTATTATTTATTTTTTAGTATATGACATGGGCACTTTATGACAAAGAAATAATAATAATAATATGGTTTAAATTGAACTAAGAGGATATATCATCATTTGAATTTAAGCCACGTCACTTTGACATATTTAAAGTGTCCATGTCATACACTAGTGGATCGTCGGGGATCAGGACGTTTAGTTATAGTTATAATTATGACAGCGGTTCAGAATTGGCTTGTTGGGAAAATAATATTTATAACTAAGGTAGGAACATGATCCAGAAATATGACATTAACATAATTCGACTAGACTAAATTATTTTTCGAAGGTATTTGAAAATATGGACCTTGTTGTCTGATGCAAATCTTCTTCTTCTTAGATCTTATATATAAAACGTCGTGTCAGTTATATCATTTATAACCTCGAGAACGGCTGGACCGATTTCTATGATGTATGATTTGTTGGATTTGCTTCCGCACACAATAGCAGCGCAACGTGGACTGATGACCTGGTAAAGGTAGCCGGAGCCCTTTGGATGCGGGTGGCGCAGGATTGGTCATTGTGGCACTCTTTGGTGGAGGCCAATATCCAGCAGTGGACGTCTTTCAGCTGATATGATGATGATGAAAAATGTTTACATTACTTTCTCATAGATTCTGTAGCAGTTGAAGTTCGCGGTATCAACTAGTAAATAAATTAAATAAATAAATGTGTCTTTAGTAAGAGTTGTGCGCGACTGTACCTCATCCAATATTAATGTTTGTCCGCTCAGCTGGGTGTATTTGGCTCTGGATTGGTTTTTGAGCTTAATATTAGGTTATTTGGTTTACATCTGATCACACATACTGCATTCCGCTAGTGAAAAATACATGTTTCATTACAAGTTTAATAGTGGATTGACACAATTTGAGACACTCAAGGGAGCAAAATTATATATTTACGGCGAGGGCGGTGTATTGAATCCTGAGTGACACGAAATATTCTACAATAGAATCCCAAGCGTAGCGAGGTGTTCTATGGTAGAATCTAGAGTGAAACGAGGAAATGATTTTGCCACTAAGTGGCACATACTACTTTTCACACCATCTATGAGGAAAATTTGAAAAGGATGACTCACGCTAAAACGGGCCGTGTCCGGCCCGGGCCGTTTTCTAAGAAAAACGACGGCGTTTTTACGCGGCCGAGGTATACGCAAGCCCGACCAAGCCACGACTGGACCGTGCCGACACCGAGCCGCTGTCGAGCCTCGACCGTGGCTCGACCGGGCTTGGGTATGGCTCAGCCACTCAAAAACGCCGTCGTTTTTCTGAGAAAACGGCCCGGGCCGGACACGGCCCGTTCTAGCGTGAGTCATCCTTAACTCTTTTAAGTAATTGATTGAATCAGGCCTTATTTTGCGGAAGTAGGTATATGATAAGTTACGAGAAAAATATTCGTTTCATATTCCACAAAAAAAAAATACTGAATAGCAAAGCAATATACAGGATGGGCCCTGTACCAGGAGCAAAAAATTAGGCGGTAGATTATAAAGCTTGTGAACAATTAATTCCACGTGATTTTGATTAAAAAAAATTTTTTTTCTTTAAAATAAGTTTAGGTACGTGTATTTTTTACTCTTCTGGATAAGTAACTTTTTATTTTAAAAGCAAAAAAAAATCACAAAAATATCTTTTGAATACAAAAATGCAATAAAATATTATGACTAATTATAATGACGTTATCATGCTTCATTCATTTTCGTGCTTATTCAAATTCAGCAATAGGGAACATTACGCGAAACTCTGCGTAGGGGCCGACGCTAGCAGAATTGACATTGTATCTCATTCCCACTTGCAGTGCTGTCATGCATACCACTCATTTGACAATCAATTGTGCAATGTGCATGTGTGTGTAAGTCCATATCTCCCTCTGGTTTACAGCTTGTGCTAGTGCTGCACTCTGGCGGCAGAGCATTGCAGTATAGTTCCCTATTGTACTGATACCAATAACAGTCAAGTTTACTTTTCACCGCCACCGCAGGCCGCGCCAGTGTCATTCAGGCTTTACTGTTAAATATAAATAAATAAATAAATATTTGCGGACAATCTTACACAAATCGACCTAGTCCCAAACTAAGCAAAGCTTGTACTATGGGTACTAGACGACGATATAGATACTTATATAGAGAAATATATACTTAAATACATAGAAAACATCCACGACTCAGGAACAAATATTCATGCTCATCACACAAATAAATGCCCTTACCGGGATTCGAACCCAGGACCTCTTGCTTCGTAGGCAGGGTCACTACCAACTAGGCTAAAGCGGTCGTCGGCGAATATAGTTATAAATTGAACTATTGCTACCATTACACAGTTGACATTCAGGAAATCCGTTCTGCCACCAACCCTCATATTTATCTTAATAAGAACACGTCTCACGCTGCAACGGCGACGCGTGACTGGAATACGAAAAATACACTATTTAAATTTAGTTTCGTTTCACTTCACATGGGTCTGAGGGTGAGTATCCACTAAAGCTGTGTGACGTTGCGAGGCGATGAGAAAAAATATCTAATAGCGAGGCTGGCCACGCTCTCGCACCATTTCGCCATCTTGGGACTAGGTGCAGATGTGGGCTCCACCCTTATGTTGTTGATTTACCACGGATTCGCAAAAAGCGCTTTGCTTCCAGTTTTCTCGCGGGGACACCTACCTACATAGTGGGACTCCCTTCCGGCAAACCTTTTTCACCTCACTAGCTCGGAAAGGCCTTTTTGTATGTTTGTTAACTATTGAGGATATCGCTTTTTATCCACATGTGAAGAAAGTAGACGTAGAACGTTAAAAGTACTATGACGTAGAACGTTAAATGTTTATTTTTGTTTTTTGTAGGTATATTTTATGACATATTTTTGTTTAACTTTTATTTTTAACTTTTTTTACTTTTTTTTAAGCTTTTTTTTTACTTTTTTTAAAACTTTTTTTAAACTTTATTTTGGTTTTTTTTGTTTTTTTTACTATTATTTACCCTTTTTCTTATTTTCCTTGCTGTAGTGAGGTGAAAAGATTTGTGTTATACACGGGTGAAAAGTTATTTTACGTCTCGTGTGTTGAAACACTCGCTACGCTCAGGATTCTATTTTTGAACCACTCGCTTCGCTCGTGAGCAATCATAGAATCATTTCGCTAGCTCGTGTTTCAAATGAACACTCGCAGTTAAAATACAACTTTCCCCCCTTGTATAACAAATAACTATTCTCAGTTACTTATAACTTAGATATTTTCTTGACGATACTGAATAGGCACTATCTAAGTATGCATATCACAAGCCTGGGAGCAGGCATAAAGGAGAGGGCAAATGCACAAAAGATCCCACTGGGTCGAAGTGCATCCGAAAGGGCCCTCACCTAGATAAGATAAGATAAGATAAGATGCATGTCACACCCTCAACCTCATCATCACTTACCATCAGGTGAGGTTGTGCGACTATACGTAATAAAAAAAACATTATCTGAGAGGTAAACACTTAACGTTTCGAACGAGCGTTAGAACAATCCAACTGTCATTTTCCCATACAACAATTGTCAATAAGATCTACCTGACACGCGTACAATGCGTTACGTAATCGACCAGCAGAACTGTTATTTGGAACTCGCTAATGCGCCTCACCTCACCCGTTACATCTGACGAAACAAGACCTCTACCTACCCATACATATTTCTGGCTATACGGTTCACCGTTTTCAGCTCACTTCAGTGAGCTGAAAACCAGTTACATAATAGCCTAGCAGAGGTCTAGTTTCGTTAGGCGTGGCGGGTGAGGTGAGGCGCATTAGCACGTTTCGTATAACAGCCCAGACTAAGCATATTAGTTTAAGTATATTCTGTGACCTATATTGCTCTCTGTATCTATCCTGTCCCTTACTATTCGAGACACGTACGTCGCGCCGTAGCAACATATAAGTAAAGTCATAACATACGGGACGGACAGCTGTACATACATGTCTGGGTTTACAATAATATCTCCGGGGGACATACCTGTGTTGTCTTGTTACAAACTGTCCTACAAATTGCACGGACGAAACTAGAATAAATATTAGTATAATACGGATAATTGTTCTAGGCTTAATTCACTTCTCCTTGTGCATATTAAACAAGAGATTTTAATGTTAAGTGTAGATAACCGCTAATTGACACTGTAGTATAATAAACCTCGTAAACATCGAAACTTTTTGAACCAAAAGGTGGATTTATGTCTGAGAAAAGGACCACATATAGCAATGTTAACAATTTTGAATTTAAAACAATAGAGTCGCTATTGGAGTAAAGTATTAAACATGGCCTTTTTATTTCAAAGCATTCTTGGCACGTGGCTATTTTAGCTAAACAATTGCTTTGTTGGACCGATGAGTCTTAAGATAAAATCAGGTCTAGAAAAATAATCTGCACCATACTAATATTTATTCTGAGTTCTGGCTGTGCATTTCGCAACAAACGTAAACAAAACACTGGAGGCTGTATAGATGACTCTAGTCTCTATAAAATACTACAGAAGACTCAAGTCACTTGGTGGGGCCAAGTTGAAAAGAACTTGAGATTCGATTAAATGACTAGAGTTTAAAAACTGTGTCCGGTCTAGAAATGAAGACTCTAATGACTTGAGTCTTTACTAACACTAGGTGTCAACCGGTCAATTTGCACCTCGGGGGTGTTCGTGAGTTAAACCGCGGTAGCAATCAGAGCTCCCGTGGCTGCAGTATGGTGAGAGTGAGGGACCTACATTTATAACAGCAACCTGTCACTAAAATATCCGTTTTTAACCACCTTTAAACTCACAAAAACTACGAGAAGTGGCTCTAAGAGTAAAATTGTATGAACTCTGCCTACTCTTTCTAATAATATGGGCGGGAATGTATGTACATGTGTAGTTATTTCGCTAGCTAACTCAATACAATTAGGCCAAAATAGTTATAAGTAGAAATAGGCAAAAATAGGCACTAAAATTCAAATCAAATTCAAATTCAAATAAATTAATTGCCAAAAAGAACACAAAATACAACGTTTAACATAAGTACAATTATAAAACTTAAACAATATCTTAGAATTAAAACTTAAAGTACTAAATTGCGTTGGATCGGGCAATGGGTGCTCGTCTCAGCATGTGCAAGGCTGCAGCAGGTTGGTCGTAACACTGCGTCTATCTACTTGTACAATACAATGGATCCCAATAATATTAATCATACGTCTTGTGTTGAGTGTTTAGATGTATAAAGAATAGGTATATAAAAGCAACTGATATTTCCACAATATTCCTTTTATCTCTTTGTCCCATAGCGCCTGTCACTCACGCACGTTGAGTGACAGAAGCGAGGCGTCGAGACAGACAGAGCTGAGAAAATAAGGCCGCCATTCGAGACGGCTTAGTGACATCGCAAAATATAACCAATTACGGGATCTAGGCCATCTAGTGTGTAATGGGAAATTAAATTTAGTGATTGCGATAGGATAGGTACCTTCAACTGTGCATGTTTGGTTTGGGACTATATCGGTTTGTGTAAGATTGTCCCCTAATATAAGATTCATATACATATACACATTTATGTATATTCATGGTTCTGCGCACTACTTCGTCCTTAGTTGCAGCATTGTAGATGCTGAAAGTTCCGAGTTTCGTACCTAGTTTGGCAGCTTCATTATGGCTGAGTGGTGTTAGAAAGTATATTAATTAAGAGTTTTAGTTGGAATTTAGTTTTCCAGCTTCAAAATTGGACTGAAATGCACAGGGTTTCGCAAGGCTTTTATATTTTGTGAGGTTTCACATCATCACCAACATTTTTACAGCTGCTTTAGTTTAACTTGGGCTGTTAATATTGTAAATATGAAAATAACAAGCAAGTCTTCACAATAGGGAACATAACGCAAAACTCTTCGTAGGTGGCGACACTAGCAGCGTTGACATTGTATCTCGTTCCCACTTGCGGTATTGTCTATGCAAGCATCCTTGTCACTCATTTGACAATCAATTGTGCATGTGTGTGTAAATCCCTATATTCCTATACTGGTTTACTATTAGTGGTAGTGCTGCCTCTGGCGGCAGAACATTGCAGTAATGTTCCTTATTGGGAATGGTTAAAAATTTTAGAAGTGCCTAAGTATTTTTTTGGTGATAGGAATAACCTTCCTTAGCACCAGAAAAAAGTTGCAGACTTTTCAGTTGCGTCAATTATTTTTGAATAATATAAACAGTTTCCTTACTTAGGTTTTGGGTTTAGGACGGCGAAAAAGACACTTTGCTTGATCCGTCTCATATTACAAAAAATATTTTAAATTTTATAATAATCAGGCACATCCAAAATTTTCATCCATTCCCCATTGTCCCACACCAACCGTTTTTCAGCTACTCAAATTTCAAGTTCAAGTTTCAAGTTTCTTTATTTGGCCAAGTAACAAAATAACGTTACATCTAGCAAGTCATGATACATAACACTTTTCTCTTAATTTAATCATGCACTTATAAAATAGGATAACAATAATGAAATTTTACAAGTCAAATGTAATTGAGTTATCTACGTTGGTACTTACTATATGTGTAACAATAATAAAATGGATCTCTCTTGTTTAATTTTTTCTGTAAATTCATTGATTGTGTAAAATGGGTTACATTAAATATAAAACGAAAGAAACATTAAATTTAAGCCTACTCTTAAATACTATAAATGGCATATTTGTTATGTGAGAGGGTAGCAAATTATATAAAGTTAGCCAAGAACCTCACCAAATATCACCAAGGGGGAGGGGTAGGGGGGTTTCAAAAAGTAACCGAAAAAACCTCGCGTGATTTGTGCACAAGCCCTAACCTAAAAAAGTTGTATCAGTTACAATATTTAGTCCTAATAATAATAATAATAATAATAGGGATGTGACGGCCCCATCGCCCACCAGATTTCTGGTGCAATCAGTCAACGTAAGGCAGCTTGTGGCGGGCTGTTAGGGAGTAGCGACCCTACGTACCTGAGTGCTCCTGGGGGTGTCCTGTGGTCAGGCTGAGCCGATCGGGTGGTTGGTTGGACAGGCCCCCCACCTCTGGCTTGCCTTAACTGGCTGTCCAGAGTGGAGTCGCAAGAGCTGTTGCTCGAGGGTAGATGTGGACACCTAAGTGGCGAGTTGGCTATATGTTTAAAGTCCAGTGCCACCTCTCTACCCCCCCAGCCTATCTGACTGGTGTTGCCCTTAGGCCATTTTTTAATGTCGCTATTAATAGGGGCCCATCTAGCAGTTGGCGAGTCACCGTCTGCCAGAGATAAAAAATGAGACAGTTTATTAGGCAGGCGTCCGATGTTTCACCCAATAGCCCACCTACTAGTCCATAATTTTCACCCAATAACCCGTTTTCTTTAGATTCCATCAACCAGCAATAGTCCCTATACACCCCAGCGGGTGCTGTCTCTTTGTGCGTCCCATGACACGGACAGGGACAGCATCCGCTTGGTGTACTCCTTGCATTTCATTAAATTGTCAAAAGGGCCTCTACGTGTTGGCTCAGTTGGTACTTTGTAGGTACCTAGCCCCACGCACGCCTCCCAAAGGTCCGGGACATCATTGTCCCGTGAGCGGGAAAGACATACATAATAATAATAATTCTTTATTGGACAGGCAAGACACCCTAAGTCAGAATAATTAAATATATCAATTTAATTTTTATTACAGTATGTCAATAAAGTAGTTTTGCTAGTATTTAAGACTATGCCATTAGCATTAAACTATTTCTTAAGCGTCGTCATGACGTGATCAATTTTGAGTTCTAATTTGGCATAGTTTTTATCTTTTAGACCCACGTGAGTATCGTCTGCATGCTACTTGCTGGTATCAGAAAAGAGAAGGTGAAATTTAGATAAGATAAGATACATTTATTGTTAAAAAACACTCATGAAATATTATGGCGCTAGTAAACTAGCTTGATGATGGATACGGGAGCTGGCCATCACCATCATATCAGCCGAATGACGTCTACTGCTGAGCATAGGCCTCCCCCGAAGAGTCCTAAAGTGATCAGTCTTACGCCAGTCGCATCCAGCGGACTCCCGCACCCCTTACCAACCCACATGCGAAGCGTGGCGATTATGGCACTCTCTGGGGGAGGCCTATGTTCAGCAGTGGATGTCTTTCGGCCGATATGATGATAATTAAAGTGTAAGTAAGTTTACGGGCTTGCTATACCATCTGCTGGTCTACTACAATTTTAAATACCTACAATGGCACAATTAAGTATTTCTATATATTACAAAATACAAAATGTTACTGTGAAATATAGTTGAAATAAATTACTTATTTATTTAAATACAGCAACTATTCTCACAGGCTGACCTAATGCAGCTTAGATTAACTAATTGACTTAACCTAATTATACGACAATACTTGTATTTACATGACACACAGACACACACAAACAAACAAAATTTTTGTTCACTGTCAAAGACAATTTTTAGGGTTCCGTACTCAAACAGGACCCTATTACTAAGACTCCGCTGTCCGTCCGTCCGTCCGTCCGTCCGTCTGTCTGTCACCAGGCTGTATCACACTGATACCGTGATAGTTCCAGCTGATTTTTTTACAGATGATGTATTTCTGTTGCCGCTATAACAACAAATACTAAAAACACAGAATTAAATAGTTTTTTTATAGATAATGGTACGGAACCCTTCGTGCGAGAGTCCGACTCGCACTTAGCCGGGTTTTTTGATTACTGTGACATTGAACAAGAACAAGATCACTGAACAATAAAAAAATCACTTTGATAATATTTTCCACACTAAAGAAGTTTCATTTATTCGCATTTGTGTAGGTTTGTTATTAAAAGTTACCATTCTCATTCAAACATTGTGTAAGCTACTTCAAAAATTTAAGCTTTTCAGATTCAACCCGTGCTCAGTTTACAGAAAAGTACAGTTTCAAAGAGATAACTGAAGCTTTTTCACTAGTTCTGAAAGAGCTTTTGAGGTGTATTTTAAGCCGAATAGCTTTTAAGTGAAAAGCGACCAAAGAATATTATTTTGGAGCTCGTTCATCTTGTTGCAGCCTGTAATGCATTTTTGTCACCAAATATACGATGCTCGTTTTAAAAAGGTTTTAATGCCAAAATATTTAACTTATTCAATGATGGTTACATTCAAAGGGGTTTGGGTAAAAGTTTTCTATTTTTTTTAGGTGAGCGGCCACTCGTAGAAGTGGTAGATTATGATATATCTATTCAATTATGATACATTATAAACTCTAAAATACGACATACGTCCTTTTGCTTATCGCGGGCGTGTAGTGTTGAGCCAACTATTCATATTGTTATTTTTTGTTTGCCAACCGCGTTGATATTTTTCTTTTCTATGTTTAAATTTACCTACCCACATATTTTGTGATGGCCTTAGCATTTATGAATTAACATTAAGTACTTGTTATAAACAACAACGAGGGGAGGGGAATCCTGTTCCACCGCGATACAGTTTTTACTAGTACGGGGAACAGAGGACGCTTACTCACTGATTGTTACTAGATATTGTGTACCTTACCTACTTATTATGTAAGCAGTGTATGACCTGTATGAAGGCTTAATAAAGTTATTTTTATTTATTTATTTATTATTTATTTATAAAATGCATCTGAGCAACATAAATATATCCACAGGTCATACTGAAAAGTTAAACAAAACTTAAAACTTAAATATCTCGGCTCCGATATTGCTTAACGATTATTAAAAAAGCGGCCAAGTGCGAGTCCGGACTCGCACATGAAGAGTTCCGTAAAATGCGGTTTACGATTTATGACATATTAAAAAAAACTACTTACTAGATATCGTTCAAACCAATTTTCGGTAAATTTTTGCATGGTAATGTACATCATATATTTTTTTTTTAGTTTTATTATAGAATTTTAGAAGTTACAGGGGGGCGGGGACGCAAATTTTACCACTTTGGAAGTGTCTCTCGCCAAACTATTCAGTTTAGAAAAAAATCATATTAGAAACCTAAAGACCTATCCATAGATCCCATACGTATGGGTTTGATGAAAAAATATTTTTTGAATTTCAGTTCTGAGTATGGGGAACCCCCAAAACTTAATGTTTTTTTTTTGATTTTTGTGTGAAAATCTTAATGCGGTTCTCTGAATACATCTACTTACCAAGTTTTAACAGTATAGCTTTTATAGTTTCGGAAAAAAGTGGCTGTGACATACGGACGGACCGACAGACAGACAGACATGACGAATCTATAAGGGTTCTGTTTTTTGCCATTTGGCTACGGAACCCTTAAAACATCCTTGGCCGCTGCAAAAAGAAATACGACAATTTTTGTCATACAAAGTAGCGCAATGCCTTTTAATATTGAATCAATGCTATCAACAATGGCATTGTTCCCAGTAATATTGCTTTTGGCAATATTCCTGGCAACGGTTCTTCAGTAGCTGTGCGGCATCAGGCCTGTGCCTCTAGACACTTCAGTCTGACCCGGCAAACGCACCTCTGAGTTGTTAATTCACCCGAATGTAAAGTCTCTCAAAGATGATGCCACTGCCAGTGTAACACAAAACGCGACAACCTTAACTAGATAAGACGCAGGAGGACGTGCTATGCTGTAGAGTGAGATGGCATGATTTGAGTTTTCTAACTATCAAACATCGGGTTTGTTAGATGGAAGAGGACCTTCTGTACGTACGTGCTATTATTTATTAAGTAGCAGCACGCCATAAACAACTCCAGTCCAACGGCTCTTACACTGATAGAACAAGAGCAAACAAGAGTGTTACTATCCGGTGGTATCCCGGCGGTATCAGCCTTGTTCGGGTGAACTTGCAACTCGGAGCTTGAGATCGCCGAAGCCGAAGTGGCAAGAAGTAGCTACTAAAATCTTCAAATATTCTGTTTTCTTTGTATATAGAAGAAGAATGCGACGAGGCCCCATTACCTGCGCGACACCGGCCCGAAGGCCTGAAGGAGCTGGCCCGGGACTCCAAGTTCACGGCCAGAGAAATTCAGCTGATGTACCGAGGGTTCAAACAGGTGAGTCCATATTTATAATCGTTTATAATTGAGAGAGACAATTTTACATTGAACTATGGTAAACTAGCCAAAGGATTGGCTCACTGTGCATCCGCAGCGAGCTCGCTCGTGATGTACCCACGTGAATGTTTAACTTCATTTTGTGTGAGACGATTCATAACGCTAATCGAACGCCGTGTGCTCGTTGCGCCCTTAGGCCAGTCCGTAGGGGTTCAAAGCACGGGGGGGTACGCTGCAAAAGGTGGTGCAGAAGTTTTTGTTTTAACATTGTTTACATCGATACAACCGAGCAAATATCAAAAATGATTGGCGGGAACACGAGATATCTTGGGACAACTTATAGCAGCCACAAATACTCGAAATTTTGGGACCTTTTTTGGTTTCCCACTCGTAGCTTCTATACGGTGCATCCTGGGGAAAAGTTACTCACTAGGAAATTAAAGAACATGAAATTATGCGTCTAATGAGTACCAATACAAAACAATTCGGTTCAGCGACATAGTAGAAAACCATGGTCGAAAACGAGGCTTTCCTCAACTTTGTAAGTTATTTCAAGATAGTGGTTTTTAAGCTTCTGGGTTTCAATTTTGAATTTAACTATAGGTTTTAGCTCCTAAATAGATATTCTGTTAGATATTGAACTTGGGTTGGATAGGTTGGAAGATGTGTGAGTCGTTCAAAAACATAATAACAAAGACTCAAGTCTTTCTATGTTTAAGACAAAGGGAATCGTGGCACTCGTCTTGTTAAAATGAAATCTGGATTCTGCTTTGATGTAACCAGAAATAAATTAAAAAAAAAAAACTGAAACTCAAAAGTGTTACGAAATGAATTGTACAGATCCCTCATTATAACTTATTAAACTGGCTATAACGTGCAAAACGCGACATTGTATGGAAATTGGCTGCAGCATTTATCCTTTTCCATTGTATAAATACGTCTTGTGATTATGTGCGAAAACGTGGATGTATAATAAGATAAACATGTTATGTTATTATAGGTTTTACACAAAACGCTTCCTTTTGTTCGCAATCCTTTACAACAACAATCCACCACATTACCAATACTCTTTTTTTTATATCAGCCTATTGTGTGTCCAAGTGCTGGGCATAGGCCTCTCCCCGTGAACTCCATGCGTCCCTAATAGATGTATCTTCCGCCCAATTGCTAAGGAATACATCCAGGTTGTCCCGCCATCTCCGTCTAGGTCGGCCTCGTCTGCGTCGCCCGTCATGTGGCACCCATTTTATTTTATTATTTTTTTTTTTTATTTAATAATTTACATCAGAAATATTATTTCCATAATTTGTTAGTATTTGGTAGCAGAGCTATATTAGCCCATATGGAGCATGGAGCATGTCGTAGACGTGGCCGGCCCAGTCCCACCTAAGCCTGGCAGTGTTTACACCCACATCAGATATGCGTATTTAAGATGTATCTCGTATTAAGACGTTATTTTTTCCAGGAATGTCCTTCAGGTGTGGTTGACGAAGAATCTTTCAAGCACATCTTCTGTCAGTTCTTCCCTCTAGGTGGTGAGTGATCACAAGATTTTAATAGCTTTATCCTGCGGTTTTGCTTTGCTTTCGAGATCGCTCGCTCGAGGAGTGTTAGAAGTTTAACATGTGTGTATATCTGTATCTGAGTGTCTGTGAATTCGTGTATATGAGTATATGTGTGTCTGTGTAAGTATTTGTGTATCAATGTATGAGCGGTAAATACAGGTGTAATTTAAAATACTTAAGATATTTAATAAATATTTTCATGTAGCTGCGTAGTTATTTTGTTAATTTCACCACATTCACTGCTAAAGCTTTCGTAGCGCTACCCTCATAACACATATAATGCGTAAAAACCGTATATAGAGGGAAGCGCCTACGAGGACAGTGCTCACCTGGCACTGAAAGTGTTAGGAGTCCCCAACGCGGTGGACTGAAGTCGACTCTCCATACAAACGTAGTTTAGTTCTCATTTTAAAATGGCATACTGGAATAACACGAAATTTTTTATACAAAAAAATATAAGTAAAAACAAGGTGGACTGATGACCTGGTAAAGGTCGGGGGAGTCCGTTGGATGCGGGTGGCGCAGGACCGGCCATTGTGGCACTCTATGGGGGAGACCTATGTCCAGCAATGGACGTCTTTCGGCTGATATGATGATGATGAGGATGATGATAAGTAAAAGTTAGTTAGAAACTTAGGTATTTGTATGAAAAACGTGATACTCGCTCTTTTTTTTTGTTTCTAATTTCAAGGAACAGAAACTAGTTACCTACCGACCTAGATATGGCAGATCCCATTGTGTATATAAAGCTTTACGCTATTCTAGCTTGTCGTATTAACTACGTTTTTATTGAGACTCGAGCGTCCTGGCGACCCTTAAGGCGCTATAGGTTCATGGTCTTCTCTCCCTCTCGCTGAGCATAAGCGTGAGCGAGATGGAAGTGCGTGTTTTGAAGCGCGGATATCATGTTATTTAATTATATTTTTTTGTGCGTTTAAATAAATAAAAAAGTAATCACTAAGTTCCCTCAAACATGATATTGCCCATTTTTAGGGTTCCGTAGCCAAATGGCAAAAAACGGAACCCTTATAGATTCGTCATGTCCGTCCGTCAGTCTGTCTGTCTGTCCGTCCGTATGTCACAGCCACTTTTTTCCGAAACTATAAGAGCTATACTGTTGAAACTTGGTAAGTAGATGTATACTGTAAACCGCATTAAGATTTTCACACAAAAATCGAAAAAAAACATTAAGTTTTAGGGGTCCCCATACTCAGAACTGAAACTCAAAAATGTTTTTTTCATCAAACCCATACGTGTGGGGTATCTATGGATAGGTCTTCAAAAATGATATTGAGGTTTTAACATCATTTTTTTCTAAACTGAATAGTTTGCGCGAGAGACACTTCCAAAGTGGTAAAATGTGTGTCCCCCCCCCCCCCTGTAACTTCTAAAATAAGAGAATGATAAAACTAAAAAAAATATATGATGTACATTACCATGTAAACTTTCACCGAAAATTGGTTTGAACGAGATCTAATAAGTAGTTTTTTTTTAATACGTCATAAATCGTAAACCGCAATTTATTTCACGGAACCCTTCATGTGCGAGTCCGACTCGCACTTGGCCGCTTTTTAGAACCAATGTTCATATGTTTAGCTATTGTGCATAATTTGCTTCGAACGTTTTAAGTGAATTTTAATATGTTTTAGACCTATGTTCGTGATTTTTTTCTATGGAGCGAAAATTGCTTAATCGTGTTTCGAATCACTGATTTCCCTGCAGAAAAGCCTCAAGATTACAATTAAGTACGTTGTATGTTTGCAGATGCAACGCAGTATGCTCAGTTAGTGTTCAACACGGTGAAGCATAAGCAAAGTGGCAAGATCAACTTTGAGGTTAGTGAACATCTTGTATCATCTCAAGGCGCACTTTAATTTGTCAATCAATCAATCAAAAAAAATATTTATTTGCAAAAATACAGTAACAGGATGTTACTAGGGTTTCTGATTACTTATCCTTTTTGTTATCTCGAGTTTCGAGAATTCTCAAGACCAATTTCTCGAGTTTTCTCGGGTCGCGAGTCTTTTTACAAAAACCGATACTTGTTGAAATTTACCTATAAACGCTGTTTTGTTGTAGGTACCATGTATCTTTATTATTAAGTATAACTTTAATCTTTTACATAATAAGCATAACTTCAATGACTACGGTTTATTAGCGTGGACGTGAATATTAAAAGTTATCTATTTTTTAAGAAATAATTTATTATTAATCTATTTCGATATTAAAAATGCCGAACAATGCCGTGATAAAGTAATTTAATAGGTACTGACTGACTTCCAGCATGGCATCGGTATTTATTCGTTTTGGTCGAGATCATTTCTTACAAATCAAACGCACACTCGCACAGCTCGGGGCACTCACCCTTGTATCTGTTACTACATATATCTTTATCATTTCTGTGGCTGAATAAAACTGCAGTTTGCTTACCGCGACACCAACAGACACAAACTGTTAGCAGTAAAGTAATTAGTTAGAACTGCGACTTCGTCTAAATCTAACGTAACGTAGTAAAATAGGTTAGGTTAGGTTAAATAAGTACTGCGATTCTAACAGAAACGAATCACGCTCCGTCCGCACCGAGCAAAAGGGTCCTGCGTGGCCCGGCTCGCAGTTAGTCAATAAAAAAAACAGAAACGAACTGCTAGCTGTAAACTAGGAGGTTAGAACTGCGCCTCAGCAATTAGAAACAAATTACTAGCATTAAAGTAACTAAGGTTAGGTTAGAACTGCGAGCCAAACGGAAACAAATTGTTTCCAACAAAATGTTTAGTACTAACTGCATCCTGATACGTAGTATGAGTCTAAATAAAATAAAAATTGTTTGTTACATAAAATCGCAGCTAACCATCATATGTATAGTGTAATGTCATTCCGCTATTCGCCGTCTGCCGATCCCGGTACAGCTCTAAACCTACAAAAAGTTTGAATTCGTTTCTTTGCACATAGCTTGATATTACCAAACAAAAGCGCATTCCAGTAGTATTGTCTTGCCTTTGTTAGGTTGAATAATGGCTAAGTCCGGGAATCGAACCGAAATTCACGAAGCTGGCGTGCTCCCAACTATTGAAAAAATGGTACCTATTACTTGGATACTGCCCAGTGCCAGCGGATGTAATTAAGAAATATTAAAACTTTACTTAAGGATTTTTTTTGATAGGTATGACATCATAGGCATCTATGTAAATGTTTTTGCAAAACAGTTAAAATACATGAAGCAATAAATAAAGTATAGGAGGATTCAAAAGGATATGAGAATCCCCATGTGTGGTGTCGGAGCATCACCGAGCATCAGTCAAATATGAGATCGGGTTGACCTGTGTTGTGGGCAATATTCTAGCTAATTGTCACTGCAATATCCAGAAGTGGCACTAAAAATGTAACTTAATGTGCTCTGCCTACCCCTGGGGACACGGGTGTGAATAAACATGTATTAATCTAAAATTTATAATTCAAGTGTTGAATTATTCTTCTTCTTGAATTGTGTTCTTATTTAGAGTGTTAAATTGGCCAACAAAATGCCTTGCTGTTTGGCGACGATGTTTAATTGTGAACTGTTGAAATATTATTGAAACCAATTAAATAAATAATTAATTACTTATTACATTACACAATGTAAAACTACCTTATAATATAGGCACCATTATCGCCTCCGCTGGTACAGTGGCCCCACCTCACGGACTTATTGAGCAGATTGAGCAATCGCCAATAACTGCCAGCTTCACACCTCTTTGTTCAACTGCTGATAATTCTTTTAAGACCGCGCCACAACCTATCTCGACAATGGATGGTGACATGAAAAATGCTCTTTGCTGAATTTCATCCCCTGTTTAATTCTTTTAAGAGTTGAATGTGACTAACCCTTTTAAGTAAACCACCGCGCCGACCCATATTCATACTCATATTCATTTATTAATAATACTAAATAATATATTAAAATTAACATATGTATAGGTTTAGCAGGTGATCTGTGTGTTGTCTGTGGCATTGTAGTTCCCAAACAGATGGGTCCGATTTCAGTGCGCTTTTATCTTTATAGCATTTTTCCATTTGTAGCAATACACGCCTTAGCGAGTATCAGAGGTGTCTCTTTCTGTGTATTTGACATAGCTAAATATCAAACACGAAGCAGCAAGCAAACAGTTGATATAGCGAATTTAGAGATTTATTTAGTGGTATGGCCACCGAATGGCTTACATTGTTGTTATTGTTGAATAGCCTAGGTACTATAATAAGACATTATAGCTGGAAACGCACTGACAGCGGTGGCGGCGCGGTGCGGCGCGGCGCGGAGGCTGTACCGGTTGTGTTTGAGCTAATATGAAAGGATCCGCACAGAATGGCGCGGCATGGTGCGGTATTTTGTGCGGACCCTCCCCCGGCACGTCCATGCATATATAGTGGAGTTCATCTCTCAAAAAAATAGTAAAAGGAAAAAAATATGTGCGGACCCTTTCGTATTAGCTCGAACGTTACAACCGGTACCGCCTCCGAACTGCACTGCACCGTGCCGCCACTGCTGTCAGTGCGTTTCGGCTTTTAGAGATCAAAGCCAGTTGGCTGCGGCAGGGGGAAGGTCGAACAGATCTTCTCTCTGTCTCCATTTAGAGATTAAAGTTTGAAAGAGACCAGCCGGCCGCGCGACTACGTAGGGCTCAACATCTTTGTACCGTGTCGCATTAAATGTCATGTTAAACTGCCATATGAAGTTGTCAAACGAGTGAAAACGACAAGGTACTTAGGTGTTCAGCAACTTATGAGGACTGTACGAAACGATAGTGTTTGCTCCTTGGATGTGTGTAAAAGCTGCGCTTAGCCGAAATGGCAAGAAGACCAGTCCTGGTGTTACTACCACCTTTGACCTAAATTTAACTTGAACTTTAATGGCATTCCAGGAATTCCTGGAGATCCTGTCCCGCGTAGCGCGAGGGTCAGAGCAGGAGAAGCTAGCTTGGGTGTTCCGACTGTATGACGCCGATGGAGATGGCCGCGTCACTCGGCAGGAGATGATCAAAGTTGTGCAGGTGAGCATTGATGACTAGTTCCAAGAGATCCTGTCACATTTAGCACGAGGCTCTGTGCAGAAGAAGCTGGCTTGGGTGTTCCGACTATATGACGCCGATGAAGACAGCTGCGTCACTCGCCAGAAGATGATCAAAGTTGTGCAGGTGAGCAGTAATGACTAGTTCCAAGAGATCCTGTCCCATTAAGCACAAGGCCCTGTGCAGAAGAAGCTGGCTTGGGTGTTCCGACGATATGACGCCGACGAAGACAGCTGCGTCACTCGCCAGAAGATGATCAAAGTTGTGCAGGTGAGCAGTGATGACTAGTTCCAAGACAACCTGTCCCATTTAGCACGAGGCTCTGTGCAGAAGAAGCTGGCTTGGGTGTTCCGACTATATGCCGCCGATGAAGACAGCTGCGTCACTCGCCAGAAGATGATCAAAGTTGTGCAGGTGAGCAGTGATGACTAGTTCCAAGAGATCCTGTCACATTTAGCACGAGGCTCTGTGCAGAAGAAGCTGGCTTGGGTGTTCCGACTATATGACGCCGACGAAGACAGCTGCGTCACTCGCCAGAAGATGATCAAAGTTGTGCAGGTGAGCAGTGATGACTAGTTCCAAGACAAACTGTCCCATTTAGCACGAGGCTCTGTGCAGAAGAACCTGGCTTGGGTGTTCCGACTATATGACGCCGATGAAGACAGCTGCGTCACTCGCCAGAAGATGATCAAAGTTGTGCAGGTGAGCAGTGATGACTAGTTCCAAGAGATCCTGTCACATTTAGCACGAGGCTCTGTGCAGAAGAAGCTGGCTTGGGTGTTCCGACTAAATGACGTCGATGAAGACAGCTGCTTCACTCGCCAGAAGATGATCAAAGTTGTGCAGGTGAGCAGTAATGACTAGTTCCAAGAGATCCTGTCCCATTAAGCACAAGGCCCTGTGCAGAAGAAGCTGGCTTGGGTGTTCCGACTATATGACGCCGATGAAGACAACTGCGTCACTCACCAGAAGATGATCAAAGTTGTGCAGGTGGGTATAATTAGTGTTGGTGTTCTGTCTTTATGATATGGTAGAAGTGTCGGTAAGTTTCTCGAGTGGCGATCACGTACCGGAAGGCGCAGCGTGGGTACCTAGGTGGACTGTTGACTTGGTAAATGTCGTGGGAGTCCACTGGATGTGGGTGTCGTAGGATCGGTCATCGTGACACTCTCCGGGGATCCCTATATCCAGTGGACGCCTGTCGGCTGATATGATGATTATGACTCGCTATTTGAGTCATACAGGTGACTTGTATTAAGCATAAAGCAAATGAGAGATAAAATAGAGGATGTGGCGTAGGTGGTTTTGGTATTAGGGCGTTTTCGGTCAAATGTGCGACTTTAACTTTTTTTCTCAGAAATTAGATTTTTTTGGTTTTCCTCCAAACCCAAAATCCCAGTTTTTTTGTTCCGCAATGTTACGTTTTTTCACACATTCTGTATGTGTGTGCTCATGACTCTGACTGAACAGGAAAAGCAAAAAAAAAAACTACATTTTGAGTAAAAAAGCAAAAGTCGCACATTTGAGTGCAAACGTCCATTAGGTATAGTAGTAGGATATTTGGAGATTTCTAGACTTCTGTGCAATCTATTTGAAAAATTGTTTGAATAAGTTGAATTGTGGAGGAGGAAGCAGTTGTATCGCGAACCTTGAATTCCGTTTCCAATTGTCTTTATGAATGTTGCAGGCAATCTATGAGCTGGTTGGAGGCTCAGCGCTTCCCCCACCGCACCCTGCCGCTGCGCAGAACCATGTCGATCGGATCTTCCATGTAAGTTAGCAAAAGTGACGATCCTTATTCGCCATGTACCCACTTACTTCCCCATTTTCCTCAGATCTGCTTGCATATCTATCTATCTATTCAGCCCGTATCCACTGTTGAGTATAGGCCTCTTCTTTATTACGCCACTCTCCCCGATCCTGTGCTAATCTCATCCACTGTTTGCTTCCTGTTCAGCTTGCATAAATAATACATAATTATATCATCACATCCCAATATCTCTTAATGATTTGCATAGTGACAGCAGAATTATTTTTTTAGGTGAAAATTATTATTTATTTATTGTCTTTTCTTTTGCGATATTTACTAAATTTTAACTTTGACAGCTATGATTATTTCAATATGACCGTTATCAGTCAATCGAAGATATTTTATTTTGTATACTAATTAAATGCAAATGGCTTGGTCACCTTGGATGGGCTAAATCGTATCTGTGGAATCCTGAGCATGGCGAGGGATCCAAACGGCCTCACCCCGGAATATTTTTGCATAGGGACCCTCCTGTTTTCAGATGTTTCTATTTATCATCTGTTCTCGTTTCTAGCTGATCGATACGAACGCGGACGGAGTGGTGACCCCCGACGAGCTCGCCCGCTGGTGTGCGCGTGACCCCGCGCTGCGCCGTTCTCTGAACACTCTGGATACTGTGCTGTGACCCGCGGCGTGTGCGCATAACGGCAGGTGCAGTCTTGTTTACTCTAGTTTTAGATACGTTTTAATTGAAACTGTTGCTTTATACATCCCAGTAAAGCGTTTGGAATGCGTAATCAGACTACTCTGTCTGTGAAAAATCCAGAAACATCCGGTAGGATCCGCAGGCAGTTTTACTCTTGGACACCTTGAGAGTTTGCGCTCAATCAATGGATAATGGTTGAGGCAGTTTCAACCAAATCTGAAGTGTGAGTGAAATCCAGCTATTGGAAGTTTTATCGCTGATTCACTAAACCTTGCCTAGCTTAAAAACTTCTTGCAAGAAACTCAGCCAAGCCCGACCCGAGTCAGACTGAATCTACCCGCAGTTTGATTCTTAATTTATTTATATATTTGAGACGGCGTCGTACTCCTTCACCCGGAGCCTTTATCTCACCTGTCACCTCATTTAAGCCCTGTCATGTGACAAAACCGGTATAAGGCGATACGAGGACGAATAGGGCCAATATTACTCGAAGGTATGTGTTGTCGTGATTGCACGGTGGAATCCTTCATCCGCGGGAAAGTCTTACAGGTCGATTGCTTAGGCCTATATCTTATCTATATATGTTTCCAGCATCGAGGAGGCGTGCTGTTCGGCTGCGTCAGAGCGCCCCCCCACGCCCCCCGCTGGCTGCCCCGCACCCCCCGCTGGCTGCCCCGCACCCCCCACTTCAGCTGCCCTCGCGCTATCCACACCGGCCCCCGCGCCTGCACCTGCGCCTGCTACAAAGCGAGTCCCCCCACCTGTTCCGGCTAGGGTTATCGCTACAGTAAGTATTTAATATTCAGATACTAGTCGTGATAAACCAAGAGTATGCAGAATGTCAGTAGCAGTGTAACCAAAATAAAAACAACGTTAATAGACCATTTTTAACATGAATCAATTGGTTATTTTCCGTATTTAAAAAATAAGCTTCGCTCGCGCTATTCAATCCAGCTGACGAAAAGTGAACCCACAACACACAATTACATGGCAATAAACGTATAATGCAATTAAAATATAATTTTCATCGACGACCGCTTTAGCCTAGTTGGTAGTGACCCTGCCTACGAAGCAAGAGGTCCTGGGTTCGAATCCCGGTAAGGGCATTTATTTCTGTGATGAGCATGAATATTTGTTCCTGAGTCATGGATGTTTTCTATGTATTTAAGTATATATTTCTCTATATAAGTATCTATATCGTCGTCTAGTACCCATAGTTTGATTTGTGTAAGATTGAAAAAAAAAAAAAAAAAAAAAAAAAAAAAAAAAAAAAAATCTCTCCTGCTCTAAAAGTTGATTTTTCATGGGCATATAGCCGGGTGGAAAATAGCTTTTTCTCCCCTAGGGTGGAAAGTATTTTTTTTTTATTGTTACGGTCAGCCACGGAGTCGAAGATAATAGAGTTACGTCAAATCATTAAAATAAAAACTTTTCACAAATCGACACTCAGCTATATGTACCTGCATTAACAAGTTGTTTATTACGATTATAGGTTGATATTAAATTATTTTTCCTTACAGTCGAAATGAAAAGTAGAGTGTTTAACTCGGGTGAAATTACCCATTTAACCCTCGAACAATTGGCGCTCTCACTTCGTTCGAGCGCCAGAAATATCTCGGGTTAGATGGGTCACTTTCAACCCTTGGTTAACAATCTACTATTGATAACGTGACAACCCTAATTTTAGGTAAACATTTGCTTCTAGGTCACAGAAGAAACGTCACGTAAAGCGAAGCAAGTCTCCCGTAGAAAGTCGACGCCACAGTCGCGGTGAAAAAAAAACAACTAAAAGGCGTTCAGCATATGGTTAAAAATATATCGTCTCTGCTTAGTGCTGTCATGACTTTTAAACTGAATGGGCTCAACATCGTTCATATTCATAAGTTTATGTTTGGTGACTAATATTTACAGTGGCTTGGTTGTAATCAGTTTTAGTTGCTAACTTGAATGGTTACCAGGTTTTAGTTGGGGTTATCAACTTAAATTATGGCTAAAGATAATTATATATTTCAGTATCATATTTCTAAAGCATATTAAACTGCGGTTACCAACCGAATCAAGTCTACGTACAGTCAGATGACCCTATGCATACACACTTCTATGCAGCGGGGTCATATTTCTCTACATTTTTTTTGGTTGATAAACTGCAATGATTACCAGTGCAACAATAACATTTCTTCACAAAATAATTGGTACCTATAATAGTTTTATTGGGAAAAAAGTGTAGGGGAGAGTGGGGTTGTGTGGATCAAAGGTATCTATAAAATTACTAATAAATACATTACCTGTAAGCACCTTAACGCCAACTTTACCTTTATATTTAAAAAAAACATATAATTATTTATGGCATCAGAGTGAAGTCCTGGTTACTTTTTTGTTTTCTTTAGATTAACTTAAGTAATTCTGCATTAAGTATTTTTTCCGTCCTTTTTTCGATTGATAAATGTTTATTTAAATTAAGGCAAAAAAAAATTAAGTTGGTAGTTTACTTTGTGCGTCGGTAGTTTGTTTTATTAATAACCAAATCGCCTTAAATATCTGTTTTAGTACAATAAGTGACAGGTCCGGTATAATCCGTCTAACGATTTTTTTTTCTCTTTCATCTATTTGATTTTGTTTGATGTACCTACTGATCCTACACTTTTTCGTGTTCAATTTACCAAATAATTAAAACAAATACTGCATGAGATTTCTTTTAAATCTTAAAATATAAAGCCAATTCCTCTTTATACTTAAATCGCTAGAATTCCTCCAAATTGACTTTTAAGATAATAAGTATACAAACGCATAAGGTAATTATAGACATAAGTACAAAAAACTATAAATTTCTTTAAAATATAATTTTATTAATATCTATGAATGCACTAAATTCTATGTTAGAAACTATATTTCTTCAAAGAACTAAATGTACTTATCCAATATTATGTACTTGAAAAACTAAAATGTCAATTGACAATTAAGAGTTTTGTTTCTACTGAATTCACCTTTGCTATGCAATTTCGTCTACTACGTCGATCCGACAGATTGTGCCAAAATAAAATAAACATACCTACATAGGTAAATGTTCCAGTTTAGATGACGATAAGTACCACCTTAACCTTCTTTGTTGCTAAATATGAAAGGAAAAGATAAAAAGAAGTATGGCACTGGTCTCACCACCGACGATGAGCGAGAAGCGATTAGAGCTAGAAACTAGAGACTAGTTGGCGAGTGTGTAGTTCCGATAGTTTTGTCGGTCGGCTATAAGCGAGTGTTCGGTTGCGACGGGCGATTACTCGCACCACTCGCTCGGGCGGGGCGGCCGAACATGATGTCCTACCGAGCGAGCATCGTTGAGCGAGTTTTATCTTTGATAGCTTTTATCGCTGCGATCAACAAGTGAAGAGAGAGTCCTCTCCGGCAGTGTGAACAGCAAGCGATCAACTATAGATATATCTGTCTGTTTTACCGACATGGGATCTATATCTTTTGTTCGTTTCTTGAGCGAGAAACTAGTCGATAGCTAATCGCTTCCTCGCCCTTGGTGGGACTAGTGCCTATGGCACGTGTACTGGAGTAACTACTGTTTGTTCTGTTGTTTATGCGTAATTTTCTTACAATGCTACTTGAAGATAAAAATCGAAATCTGCAACCACTTCTTCAAAAATGTGTCCACGGAAGTCAGGCGGTTGGAACGCTCGAATAAAAATCTGATATTGGTGTAATGTCAAACTGAATCTTATCTATGTGATGTCATTGTGGATCAATAATTTAAAATGGCTGACGGCCGAGATATATTCTTAAATAAAATATCTATTGTACTTATACTTAATGTGAAAAAGCAATACTTCAGTATTAATATAACTTTAAATACTTATAACTAAGTGATACCTAAGAGGCCTTGTCAAAAAACCATTTCTCTATATTTACCTACTACTGGTCCAACTGTGTAAAAAATAACATACTTATAATAACAATGGTGGCAGAGGCGTTCATAGTAGGTTCTGATCGCATTTTTAGTCGTCAAAAAAAAGTTTTTAATCCAAAATACAAACATGAAAATCATACGATTTGGTCACTCTACTACGCATGACTTCGTCATTCTCTATATTATAATGTTGTATTAACTAAAATTAAAAGGATTAAATACCATCAATTTGCTATATTTTTGTATTTTTTTTTATTAAATATCTTTTTGTTTTATGTTATGATTCAATGACGATCAATTAGAGCCGTAAAAGTGAATTTTCAAAGTATTATTTTCAAAAAGCATTTTTTTTATTGATTTAATCTGTCACGGTTCTCATACATTATTATTACTAAACGGGACTTAATCGCGTACCTATAATTTACGTAACCCTTTAATTCGCAAAAAACAGCGAAGGTCCTTAGTCCAAGCTATTACTTATTCTGTGGTCCAAGTCTCAGTGATGCTGAAAAGTCCAAACGATTCTGGTCGGGAAAAAAATCAAACAGACGATCTATGAGTGTGAAGCCGGTGGTCGTTGCGAATTAACGGGTTTATTGCCTCGAAGAGTGTAGTGTGTAGTCACGTATACTTAGTGACTAGCTTCTGACCACGACTCCATCGGCGGTGTGTTTTTCAAAAACGCAAAAAGACTTTTTTTTTATTCTGATAAGGAATCTTTTCATCAAGTTGTAGTTTTGTAGCTCAAAAAAAGAGTTTCCCCCATACAAACTTGGCACCCTTATCTAACCCGCTTAGTGGTTTTTCCAAAACCCTAATATAACTTTTCTTGTATTGTAATAAGGAGTCCATACACAAAGTTTCAAGTCGCTCACGTCAAATTTTACTCCATCCCCATACAAACTTTCAATCTCCTTTTTACCCCCTTGAGGGTGGAATTTTCAAAAGTCTCTTCTTAGTGGGTACTTTCGTTATATAAACTACCTATTGTGCAAAAAAACAGCTTTCCAGGTTCAACGGATTTGGCTGGGCGTTGATTTAAGTGAGTGAGCAGTCAGGACTTTTACGTTTATTTAACTTCGAGCAACACGGCCTTCCTGGCGGAAGGGAGTCGCCTTAGCTAGGTATGAATATTACAGTCAAATAATTCGGTCATTTATTGCGCGGGGGGGGGGGGGGATTTGCTGTAAGAAAAAAATTGCTCGAAGTTTAGTAATAGGTAATAACATATTTTATATTTGACAGAACACAATACAAAACACTCGATGGTCTACAGTTTTGACAAGGCCTTGGTATAGTTGAGATTATTGAATGTGGCCGAATTTTTTGTAAAACTGTCATGTTTATTGGAACCTTCTACCATGGGCGCTAGAGTTGCTTTTTCAATGGACTACTTTGATGAAATTCGGCCAACACAAATAATCTCAAGTATTATTCTAACTGCATGCTTTAATCTTTAAAAATCGACCATCTCTTGAACTAGTAGCTTTAGAGTTAAGGTCTCAATTAGCACAAATAATTAGCATAGAAAATATCTATATTTACAGCACAAGCTTAATTATATTGACATGGACACACACATCAACTATGACAGAAATTTCAATAATAGCACAAATAAATCATGTAAAAAATCCATGTACCTACTTTAACATTTATAGAAAAACTTGTACCTTCCAACCGGGGTTCGAAATCTCAAAACTAAAGTATTATAAATTGAAAATATTAAAAAAATAAGAGATATTAATGACTTCATTGACATACTTAATAAATGCAAACTTTTCTAGAAATGCTCAATTAGAGGTGAAAATATGTCATTGAAATGAATGAATAGTACTTTTATTATAACTACACTTCCTTAAACCATTCGAGGTCAAAGAACGCTACGTATACGTTTACTACGCAGAAACGTCCACTAACGAAATTCTAAATTTCGATCAACGTGGAAAATTTAAAAATTATTCGCCACGAGAGAGTTGAGTTGAATTGAAAGAGACGTTGGTGCCGTATCAGAAATTGTAACAACTTCGCGGTAGATGTCGCTACGAGTTTTTCTAAGGTGTAAAATACTACACAGATAAACGACAAAATAAACAGTATCCTCAGTAAAATCACACAATGGATGCACGGCCACCACCTAGAAATAAATTATAAAAAAACAAAGCTAATGACCTTCCATCCATATCAGAAAGACGCGTTAACGATCAACTATAGCCACAATTCCATAAGTTTAGAATCAGTCGATACATTTACCCTGCTCGGAATAGTCATAGATAAACATATAACCTGGAAATCTCACATAAAACATATAAGAACTAAATTCTCTAAATTCACGTACGCACTTCGAGAAATAAAAAAAACTACCAACTTTCAAACTGCACTCGCAACTTACTATGCTTACGGCTTTTCCTGTCTCAGTTATGGAATAACCCTCTGGGGTAGCAGTGTCGACGCTCCATCCGTCTTCACGTTGCAAAAAACGTTGCGTAAATATGAAACAAATAGATAGTTGCAAGCCGTATTTCATTAAACACAAAATACTTACCTTGCCCTGCTTATACATACTGGAAATATCTAGTAGTAGTTCGTCCGTAAACACTCTGAATTATACACAAAACGAGAAGACACGCCGTTACCATACAGTCTAAGATATAAATCAAAACTTGTGCCTCCAACCTCCCGGTTAAAACTCCATTCCTCAAGTCCGCTAACCATGACGGTAAAAATATACAACAAACTACCAAAACACATAAGAAAAGAAAATAAAGATAACCAATTTTTTAATAAACTAAAGAATATATATAAACTAAATAACGCATATTATTCTATAAATGAATATCTAGATGATCTATACATATAATAAAGCTGAAGAGGGTCGAAAGTCTGTACATGGAAGATATTCGAAAAAAAATTGGCTAGGGATACTTAAAATCGATAACATCTATACATATAATAAAGCTGAAGAGGGTCGAAAGTCTGTACATGGAAGATATTCGAAAAAAAATTGGCTAGGGATACTTAAAATCGATAACAGAACACGTTCCAACAGTTTTTAGAATTTTTGTCTGTTTGTCTGTTTGTCTGTTTATTTGACCGCGCATCACGTGAAAACGGCTGAACCGATTAAGATAAAATTTGGTATAGAGATAGTTTAAGTCCTGGGGAAGGACTTAGGGTAGTTTTTATCCTGGAAATCAACCCCTAAGGGGATGAAATGGGGGGTGGAAATTTGTATAGAGCTACTTAAACCGCTGCTCCGATTTGGATGAAATTTAACATAAAATTAGTTTGAGTCCCAAAGAAGGTAATAGGATAGTTTTTAACCCGAAAATCTTCTTTTTAGGGGGTAAAATGGAGGGGTGAAAATTTGGATGTAATCTATTTTGATAAAATTTGGTTTAGAGGTAGTTTAATTTCTGGGGAAAGACATAGGGTAGTTTTTATTCTGGAAATCTTCTCCTAAGGGGGTGAAATGGGGGGTGAAATTTTGGATGGACGCCGTTTAGACCAAATTTGGTATAGATATAGTTTGAGTCCCGGAGAATGACAATGGATAGTTTGAATCCCGAAAATCATCCCCCAAGGGGATGAAATAGGGATGAAAATGTGGATAAATCCCATTTAGTTAAAATTTGGTATAGAGATAGGAGGAGTCCCAGGGAAGGATAATGCATAGTTTTCATCCTGAAAAATCATCTCCTGATGGGGTGAAATGAGGGGTGAAAATTTGGATAAAACCGATTTAAATGAAATTTGGTATGGAGATAGTTAAGAGTGCTGGGGAAGGACTTAAGGACTTAACATAATTTTTAGTCCAGAAATCATCTCCTAAGGGGGTGAAATGGGGTATGAAAATTTGGATGGAACCCATTTACGGTATAGTGAGTTGGAGTCTTGGGGAAGGACATAGGATAGTTTACTCCCGAAAATTATCCCCTAAGGGGGTGTAATTGGGGGTGAACATTTGTTTGTGACCCATTTTGATGAAATTTGGTTTAACGATATTTTGGGTCCCGGAGTATGACAACGGATAGTTTTAATCCCGAAAATCATCCCTTCAGGGATAAAATAGGGAGTGAAAATTTGGATAAAATCCATTTAGATGAAATTTGGAAAAGAAATAGAAGGAGTCCTAGGGAAGGACAATGCATAGTTTTAATCCCGAAAAATCATTTCCTGAGGTGGTGAAATGAAGGTTGAAGATTTCGATACAACCCATTTAGATGAGATTTGGTATAGAGAGAGGTCTCAGTGCAAGGAAAGAACATATAATAATTTTTATTCCGGAACACATGAAAGGAGGAAATAAGGGGAACACATAAGGGGGTGAGAAATGGTGGATGAAAATTTGGATTTAACCCATTTACGGTATAGCGATGGTTAAGGAAGGACATAGGATAGTATTATCCCGAAAATCATCCCCTAAGGGGGTGTAATTGGGGGTGGAAATTTGTTTGTGACACATTTTGATAAAATTTGGTTGAAAGATAGTTTGAGGCCTGGAAAAGGACATATGATAGTTTCTATTCCGGAAATCATCCCCTAAGGGGGTGAAATGAGGGTGAAAATTTGGATGTAGACCATTTAGATGAAATTTGGTATAGAGATAGTTTGAGTCCTGGAGCATTCTCCAAGGAGGTGAAATAGGGGGTGAAAAATTGGATGGAACCCATTTACGGTATAGCGGTAGTTGGGAGTTCTGGGGAATAGGAACATTACATAGGTAAATATATGCATGTGACGTTCCAAGGGTAAAGGTACCTTATGGCGGTAGTTTCGAAGATGTTTTCTAAAACGGGGTAAAAAAGACGTTTTATTATGGCTATTTTGAAAACTATTAGATGTAACATTTTGTTGACGTGTCTTTATTTTTAATATAAAATATTTAAATTACAAGTCAGTTAATTTAGTCCTACGGTTTAGTAGAAAAGTTCCTTACGGCCGTGTGATATGAAAATAATACTGAAAAAAGCCTACATGCATCTATTATGGTGAGGCGGGTCATAGAAACCAAGTTTGCGGCGGAGTCTATTTTGTAAAAAAAGGCGTTCAGAGTAAGCTAATCTATAAAATCATGCAACTCAGCCATAATGACCCTTTCCTTCATACAATCCATACTAATACAAATGCGAAAGTAACTCTGTCTGTCTGTTACCTTTTCATGCTTAAACCGCTGAACCGATTGAGATGAAATTTGGTGTAGTCTAGAGATACTTTGAATTCCGGGGCCTTCCCAAAGAATCCTTACTAAAGATAGTTTTTATCTGGAAATTCATCACCTAAGGGGGTGGAAAGGGGGGAGAAAGTTATAAACGAGTTCCGCGCGGACGGAAGTCGCGGGCAAAAGCTAGTAAACTATAAAAGTACATATATCTACTACCAAATTATAATTGTCTGAACACTGTATATAGACACACATATCTATATATATATATATATTAATAAATTTATATTATATATAAATTATGTTTAGTAATTTAAATACTAACATCAACAAACATATTCATAAAGACACACAAAACGCCTCGAAATAACTATGTCTACCGTTGACTTACGTTATTTTATTAGACTATTAGTTGTTAGTTAATCTATAAATACCTATGTATTGCGATGCCCTTGCAGTGTTCATGTTTGAGACTTACTGTAACATGTGTTAACTATGTACTATACTATAACAACATGAATGCAATAAAATACTTGAAACTTGTAATTAGAAGAGTGAAGGGATTGAAAGATTCGTCGCCAGTAGCGGACCCACGGTAGCGAAGTTAATTTACGCGAGCGTTGGACGGATTCCAGAGGTCGCTGGTACAAATTCTGCTTGTGGGGAAGAATTTTTCAATTTTCCACTTTGATCGAAATTTGGAACGCTATGTATGCTACGGTTATAGCACGTAGTAGCATTTTTCCGCTTTGTGGCGGAAATCGCTCCAAGAGGCTTGACTGTGTAATAGCCTTGTTGTGTATTGTCCTTGAATGAAATTTAAGAATGTGTTAAAAATACTCTCTTTTAAAAATAAGTATATGATACTTAATGCGGTATTATTTATTTTTGTCGTATAGCTTGTCTACGACAAAAAACAAGGTAATATTTCCAATGTTGGACACCTTAATGCTTAATAGTTGCCACCTATTGAAAGTGTCATGTATTAGGCCAGTGTCAGGCACTGAGACATTTACATTATATATTTAAATGTGATTATCTCAGTTATCCAACTTTTAAGTTAAGCCGGGAGCTTAAGTGCTCGCGCACGGCTAAACTACTCAATATTTTTTTTGTTTAAACAAAGCCAAATCTTTTTATTGAGAAAAGAAAAAAATAAATTACTGCACTACATTATATCTGTGCACGTCGCCGCGTGGCGTCATATCGGCGGTCTGGGTACGATGTGAAGCGCATTTAGCGTGTGCGAGTATGTAAACGGGGTTGCGGGAGGGGCGTACCATCTCGAGGAGGTGCATAGATATTGTGACAGGATAGTATATTCACATAATCATATTTACATAGTTTTTTAAATTGTACTTAAATTTTATATTAAATATAAACTTGTGGAACACTTGCGGCAATACTAAATAAGAGATACCTATCTACTATATATTAATCGTTAAATATTTCCTCGTTAAACTATAAACCTTTTATCTTCCAATTAGAGTAGGTATATTTTCCCCTAAAAAAAATTACCTATTCCTATCTTAGTAATAATATCTTGGGAATTAGTAAGTAAATTGTTTATAAATAAGTATCCACCAAATCCCACTAAAAATAAAATTAACTTTAGTCACGCACTCTTATAAAAATAAATCCCAGCCTTAAAATTAAACAAAACTAAACCTCAATGTTGATAAACAATTTATTTAGTAATTTCCGTTAGTATTAAGACGTTTCGGTGTAAACTTCAAAATTAAACACAATTAACATTGCAATGAATAAAGGAAAGATTTAGGTGTATACACCGGAACGAACCCTTTTTCTTTGAAGTCATATCGTTCGACCAATCGCCTCTTGACTGCGCTTGTATGAGTGAACGTACGTGTAGCACACTTGTAACCAATGATTTCCTGTTAAGTACTGCAAATGTTTTACAGGCTAGAAGCCTATTTTTAGTGTGTAATTATTAACGTGTGTTTTTTCTTTATTATTGTCATGATGCAGAGGCCGGGTAAATAGGGATTGCCGGCCAAGTAGATCCGGATATATACGGGTATAAGTACGTGGCTGGCAATCCCTTGATGAGCCATGATGTTGTGGCAAAAAATAATATTGAAAAAAGGTATTTGCAGGTCTAACTTAAAATTTTACGAAATTCCATTATGGACCTTACGCCTTATCGCAACCGAAATTTGATACTTTGCAGCCTATTATAAGGAAGATGACGTGAACATTTCATTGCATGTTTGAAGAAAGTACCAAATCGTTACAAATTTATACAGGCTCTTTTGAATGTACCTATTTCATTGTGCATCATGATACAATTTCTAAATGTTAAACTGGTAGTGAAAGAAGTTTATTTATATATTAAGTATATCAAAATATAAGAACAGGTACAGTCGACGCCAAAAATATATTTACAGTTTTCGCCTTATTACAATGGAATAAGGTGCAAAAGTGTCAACATATTTTTGGCGTCGACTGTACCTATAAGTGGCGGCGCGTGAAAATTTTCGCTGGACAACCCGGAGCTAAAAAGAGTCGGGTTTTTTGATGATTTACGAGTTTGGTACTATATTGCAAGAAATTCTAGGCAAGCCGGTTGGAATCGGCATGTATGGGCGCTCCGCCACTGGTACCTATTTCGATTGCTAGTTGAATGACACTTTAAATTATTTAATGTGCTTATTCAACACATAAAAAATATATTTATTGATTTTTTTTTGTAATGAATTGGTAAATATTTTAAGCGAAAAGCTAATTTAAGTTAATTATATTTATCTATAAGGTATTTTATATGGCAGTAAAAAAAATTGGGAAGGAAAGTTATATTTGGCTGAATCAACTTTTTTCTAAATGTCTAGTGGGTTAAATTCACCAAATGTGGGGTTTATTGACATTTTTCAACCCCTTTTTATGGGCCATCCTCTAAACTTGTTCGAAGTCCATGTGTCAACAATTTCATCAGCCATTTTGTCTCCTGGCTAACGGGACGAATAACAACAACAGTTGATTGACCCACTTATTTGCCCGATTCGAGATAATATATTATATCATTCACTACCAGATTACATAGTGTCTTCTTTGAGACGACAATAATTGTTGTTTTATTATTGCCTACTCCCTATACCCAGGCCTCCCTCTTTCCTCTTACTCGAAATTCGGGCGCCCGCACAAAATCGAGGTACAAATTCACTTGGCATAAGATTGGTCAGATATGAACTCGACTGTACCTACAGTGCGTGATCGATTACGATCGATCAGCTGACCTCCGAACACGAATATATTCAATTCAATTCAATTCAAATAATTTATTTCGGAACATTGTCCATAGTTGTTAGTAAAAGCAAAAACATATGAAAAACTTAATTCTAGTGTTAGTGGGTACATGAAATATAAACATTAGGTATTAAACTAAACAATGAATATCGTTCCAGTGTTTCTGGATACGGCCTTCAAATCTGTCAACAATGGTACTCAGTAGAGTGTTTATATGTATATGTGTTTATGTGTGTGATATATGTAGGTATATTACGAATCTGGGTTTCAAATTGTACCTACTAAGACTGGTAAAAAAAGATAAAAAGAAGTATGGCACTGGTCTCACCACCGACGATGAGCGAGAAGCGATTAGAGCTAGAAACTAGAGACTAGTTGGCGAGTGTGTAGTTCCGATAGTTTTGTCGGTCGGCTATAAGCGAGTGTTCGGTTGCGACGGGCGATTACTCGCACCACTCGCTCGGGCGGGGCGGCCGAACATGCTGTCCTACCGAGCGAGCATCGTTGAGCGAGTTTTATCTTTGATAGCTTTTATCGCTGCGATCAACAAGTGAAGAGAGAGTCCTCTCCGGCAGTGTGAACAGCAAGCGATCAACTATAGATATATCTGTCTGTTTTACCGACATGGGATCTATATCTTTTGTTCGTTTCTTGAGCGAGAAACTAGTCGATAGCTAATCGCTTCCTCGCCCTTGGTGGGACTAGTGCCTATGGCACGTGTACTGGAGTAACTACTGTTTGTTCTGTTGTTTATGCGTAATTTTCTTACAATGCTACTTGAAGATAAAAATCGAAATCTGCAACCACTTCTTCAAAAATGTGTCGACGGAAGTCAGGCGGTTGGAACGCTCGAATAAAAATCTGATATTGGTGTAATGTCAAACTGAATCTTATCTATGTGATGTCATTGTGGATCAATAATTTAAAATGGCTGACGGCCGAGATATATTCTTAAATAAAATATCTATTGTACTTATACTTAATGTGAAAAAGCAATACTTCAGTATTAATATAACTTTAAATACTTATACCTAAGTGATACCTAAGAGGCCTTGTCAAAAAACCATTTCTCTATCTTTACCTACTGGTCCAACTGTGTAAAAAATAACATACTTATAATAACAATGGTGGCAGAGGCGTTCATAGTAGGTTCTGATCGCATTTTTAGTCGTCAAAAAAAGTTTTTAATCCAAAATACAAACATGAAAATCATACGATTTGGTCACTCTACTACGCATGACTTCGTCATTCTCTATATTATAATTTTGTATTAACTAAAATTAAAAGGATTAACCACCATCAATTTGCCATATGGTTTTAGAGAGCCGTAAAAGTGAATTTTCAAAGTATTATTTTCAAAAAGCAATTTTTTTATTGATTTAAACTGTCACGGTTCTCATACATTATTATTACTAAACGGGACTTAATCGCGTACCTATAATTTACGTAACCCTTTAATTCGCAAAAAAACAGCGAAGGTCCTTAGTCCAAGCTATTACTTATTCTGTGGTCCAAGTCTCAGTGATGCTGAAAAGTCCAAACGATTCTGGTCAGGAAAAAAATCAAAAAGACGATCTATGAGTGTGAAGCCGGTGGTCGTTGCGAATTAACGGGTTTATTGCCTCGAAGAAAAAAAGTTTGCTGTAAGAAAAAAATTGCTCGAAGTTTAGTAATAGGTAATAACATATTTTATATTTGACAGAACACAATACAAAACACTCGATGGTCTACAGTTTTGACAAGGCCTTGGTACAGTTGAGATTATTGAATGTGGCCGATTTTTTTGTAAAACTGTCATGTTAATTGGAACCTTCTACCATGGGCGCTAGAGTTGCTTTTTCAATGGACTACTTTGATGAAATTCGGCCAACTCAAATAATCTCAAGTATTATTCTAACTGCATGCTTTAATCTTTAAAAATCGACCATTTCTTGAACTAGTAGCTTTAGAGTTAAGGTCTCAATTAGCACAAATAATTAGCATAGAAAATATCTATATTTACAGCACAAGCCTTAATTGACATGGACACACACATCAACTATGACAGAAATTTCGATAATAGCACAAATAAATCATATAAAAAATCCATGTACCTACTTTAACATTTATAGAAAAGCTTGTACCTTCCAACCGGGGTTCGAAATCTCAAAACTAAAGTATTATAAATTGAAAATATTAAAAAATAAGAGATATTAATGACTTCATTGACATACTTAATAAATGCAAACTTTTCTAGAAATGCTCAATTAGAGGTGAAAATATGTCATTGAAATGAACCTTATAGTACTTTAATTATAACTACACTTCCTTAAACCATTCGAGGTCAAAGAACGCTACGTATACGTTTACTACGCAGAAACGTCCACTAACGAAATTCTAAATTTCGATCAACGTGGAAAATTTAAAAATTATTCGCCACGAGAGAGTTGAGTTGAAAGAGACGTTGGTGCCGTATCAGAAATTGTAACAACTTCGCGGTAGATGTCGCTACGAGCCTAGGTGTAAAATACTACACAGATAAACGACAAAATAAACAGTATCCTCAGTAAAATCACACAATGGATGCACGGCCACCACCTAGAAATAAATTATAAAAAAACAAAGCTAATGACCTTCCATCCATATCAGAAATACGCGTTAACGATCAACTATTGCCACAATTCCATAAGTTTAGAATCAGTCGATACATTTACCCTGCTCGGAATAGTCATAGATAAACATATAACCTGGAAATCTCACATAAAACATATAAGAACTAAACTCTCTAAATTCACGTACGCACTTCGAGAAATAAAAAAAACTACCAACTTTCAAACTGCATTCGCAACTTACTATGCTTACGGCTTTTCCTGTCTCAGTTATGGAATAACCCTCTGGGGTAGCAGTGTCGAAGCTCCATCCGTCTTCACGTTGCAACAAAAAACTAATCCGTCTACTCGTAAATATGAAACAAATAGATAGTTGCAAGCCGTATTTCATTAAACACAAAATACTTACCTTGCCCTGCTTATACATACTGGAAATATCTAGTAGTAGTTCGTCCGTAAACACTCTGAATTATACACAAAACGAGAAGACACGCCGTTACCATACAGTCTAAGATATAAATCAAAGCTTGTGCCTCCAACCTCCCGGTTAAAACTCCATTCCTCAGGTCCGCTAACCATGTCAGTAAAAATATACAACAAACTATCAAAACACATAAGAAAAACAAATAAAGATAACCAATTTTTTACTAAACTAAAGAATATATTACTAAATAACGCATAATATTCTATAAATGAATACCTAGATGATAAACTATAAAAGTACATATATCTACTACCAAATTATAATTGTCTGTACACACTATATAGACACACATATCTATATATATATATATATAGATATATATATATATATATATATATATATATATATATATATATATATATATATATATATATATATATATATATATATATATAAATAAATTTATATTATATATAAATTATGTTTAGTAATTTAAATACTAACATCAACAAACATATTCATAAAGACACACAAAACGCCTAGAAGTAACTATGTCTACCGTTGACTTACGTTATTTTATTAGACTATTAGTTGTTAGTTAATCTATAAATACCTATGTATTGCGATGCCCTTGCAGTGTTCATGTTTGAGACTTACTATAACATGTGTTAACTTTGTACTATACTATAACAACATGAATGCAATAAAATACTTGAAACTTGTAATTAGAAGAGTGAAGGGATTGAAAGATTCGTCGCCAGTAGCGGACCCACGGTAGCGCAGTTAATTTACGCGAGCGTTGGACGGATTCCAGGGGTCGCTGGTACAAATTCTGCTTGTGGGGAAGAATTTTTCAATTTTCCACTTTGATCGAAATTTGGAACGCTATGTATGCTACGGTTATAGCACGTAGTAGCATTTTTCCGCTTTGTGGCGGAAATCGCTCCAAGAGGCTTGACTGTGTAATAGCCTTGTTGTGTATTGTCCTTGAATGAAATTTAAGAATGTGTTAAAAATACTCTCTTTTAAAAATAAGTATATGATACTTAATGCGGTATTATTTATTTTTGTCGTATAGCTTGTCTACGACAAAAAACAAGGTAATATTTCCAATGTTGGACACCTTAATGCTTAATAGTTGCGACCTATTGAAAGTGTCATGTATTAGGCCAGTGTCAGGCACTGAGACGTTTACATTATATATTTAAATGTGATTATCTCAGTAATCCAACTTTTAAGTTAAGCCGGGAGCTTAAGTGCTCGCGCACGGCTAAACTACTCAATATTTTTTTTGTTTAAACAAAGCCAAATCTTTTTATTGAAAAAAGAAAAAAATAAATTACTGCACTACATTATATCTAGGCACGTCGCCGCGTGGCGTCATATCGGCGGTCTGGGTACGATGTGAAGCGCATTTAGCGTGTGCGAGTATGTAAACGGGGTTGCGGGAGGGGCGTACCATCTCGAGGAGGTGCATAGATATTGTGACAGGATAGTATATTCACATAATCATATTTACATAGTTTTTTAAATTGTACTTAAATTTTATATTAAATATAAACTTGTGGAACACTTGCGGCAATACTAAATAAGAGATACCTATTTACTATATATTAATCGTTAAATATTTCCTCGTTAAACTATAAACCTTTTATCTTCCAATTAGAGTAGGTATATTTTCCCCTAAAAAAATTTACCTATTCCTATCTTAGTAATAATATCTTGGGAATTAGTAAGTAAATTGTTTATAAATAAGTATCCACCAAATCCCACTAAACATAAAATTAACTTTAGTCACGCACTCTTATAAAAATAAATCCCAGCCTTAAAATTAAACAAAACTAAACCTCAATGTTGATAAACAATTTATTTAGTAATTTCCGTTAGTATTAAGACGTTTCGGTGTAAACTTCAAAATTAAACACAATTAACATTGCAATGAATAAAGAAAAGATTTAGGTGTATACACCGGAACGAACCCTTTTTCTTTGAAGTCATATCGTTCGACCAATCGCCTCTTGACTGCGCTTGTATGAGTGAACGTACGTGTAGCACACTTGTAACCAATGATTTCCTGTTAAGTACTGCAAATGTTTTACAGGCTAGAAGCCTATTTTTAGTGTGTAATTATTAACGTGTGTTTTTTATTTATTATTGTCATGATGCAGAGGCCGGGCAAATAGGGATTGCCGGCCAAGTAGATCCGGATATATACGGGTATAAGTACGTGGCTGGCAATCCCTTGATGAGCCATGATGTTGTGGCAAAAAATAATATCGAAAAAAGGTATTTGCAGGTCTAACTTAAAAATTTTACGAAATTCCATTATGGACCTTACGCCTTATCGCAACCGAAATTTGATACTTTGCAGCATAAGGAAGATGACGTGAACATTTCATTGCATGTTTGAAGAAAATACCAAATCGTTACAAATTTATACAGGCTCTTTTGAATGTACCTATTTCAGTGTGCTGCATGATACAATTTCTAAATGTTAAACTGGTAGTGAAAGAAGTTTATTTATATATTAAGTATATCAAAATATAAGAATAGGTACAGTCGACGCCAAAAATATATTTACAGTTTTCGCCTTATTACAATAGAATAAGGTGCAAAAGTGTCAACATATTTTTGGCGGCGCGTGAGAATTTTCGCTGGACAACCCGGAGCTAAAAAGAGTCGGGTTTTTTGATGATTTACGAGTTTGGTACTATATTGCAAGAAATTCTAGGCAAGCCGGTTGGAATCGGCATGTATGGGCGCTCCGCCACTGGTACCTATTTCGATTGCTAGTTGAATGACACTTTAAATTATTTAATGTGCTTATTCAATACATAAAAAAGATATTCATTGATTTTTTTTGTAATGAATTGGTAAATCTTTTAATCGAAAAGCTAATTTTAGTTAATTATATTTATCTATAAGGTATTTTATATGGCAGTAAAAAAAAATTGGGAAGGAAACTTTTATTTGGCTGAATCAACTTTTTTCTAAATGTCTAGTGGGTTAAATTCACCAAATGTGGGGTTTATTGACATTTTTCAACTCTTTTTTATGGGTCATCCTCTAAACATGTTAGAATTCCATGTTCCAACAATTTCATCAACCATGTTTTCTCCTGGCTAACGGGACGAATAACAACAACAGTTGATTGACCCACTTATTTGCCCGATTCGAGATAATATATTCTATCATTCACTACCAGATTACATAGTGTCTTCTTTGAGACGACAATAATTGTTGTTTTATTATTGCCTACTCCCTATACCACGCCTCCCTCTTTCCTCTTACTCGAAATTCGGGCGCCCGCACAAAATCGAGGTACAAATTCACTTGGCATAAGATTGGTCAGATATGAACTCGACTGTACCTACAGTGCGTGATCGATTACGATCGATCAGCTGACCTTCGAACACGAATATATGTAGGTATATTACGAATCTGGGTTTCAAATTGTACCTACTAAGACTGGCTCACAATCGATAAACGATATGTGAATGGATTCGAGTCCTTGTTAATTAATCAACAGTTATGGTATAAAACGCGTCACATAATCAACTAATGACTACAACTAATCAATGTTGTTGATTAAAATTATAACTAGAACCAATCTTGGTCGTGATTTAGAGTTCTGCTTCAAACAATTTGGGATGATACAGTGATATACTGTGACGTCGTAAGAACTCAAATTAAAAGAAATGATCGTAACCATAACCAACTTAACCTGCCATTCTCGAAATTAAAACTAGTCTGCAGTAGCCCTCATTATATGACTATCAAAATTTATAATCACCTTCCTAATGCTATAAAGAATCTGGAAAGTCCAAAACTGTTTAACAAACAATTGAGAATGTTTTTAACAAACAGATGTTTTTATAACTTGAAGGAATACTTTAATGATGCCTAAAAGTTAAAAATCTTGCTGTGTGTTTTTCTTTTTTCTTATCAGGCTTTTTAATGTATAAATTTACTATTAATAATTGTAATTAGTTAGCCCTCTGATATTGCTGTGCCCTTGCAGGGTGTCACATGTATTAATACCATCCACGTCTGTAATGTGATATGCGATAAATATTTCTATTTCTAAAAAAAAAAAAAAAAACAGAAATCAGGACGGTACAGTCATCAGAATCAAAAAAATATCTGCCAGAACTATACCTATATAGTAGCTCGTGTAAATCATGCTCATGCGTGTGTCATGCTAAGCTATGTCCATTTCGTGACAGTGTCTTATGGGTTTTATTAGGTGTATCTTCCAATCCTTAGTCACAATTTCTGACTCATCATGATTTCCTATGTACTAGTTCTGCTAAAACGGAACCCTGTACGGAATCTAATTGATTCAGAACAGCGCTAATCATCCATTTCGGTAGTACCTACCAGTGAGATTACTATAAAAAGCTAGGTTTCCTTAGTGTTTTCCTAGGACTACTAGTAATACTACAACATGGTATTGGTGCTAGGTAAGTATTTACTTTTAACTTAATTAAATGACCAATGAACCTTGAATTCAACCATTAATTTATATTATGCTATTAATATGCCTCAATTTTATTTAAACCGTTTTGTGTTGACGACCGGTTAGCCTAGTGGGTAGTGACGCTGCCTTCAAAGCTGAAGGTCCCGGGTTCAAATCCTGGTAAGGGCAAATATTTGTGTGATGAGCTAATTTTTGTCGGAGTGATGTTTCCTATGTATTTAAGTATATATATCTCTATTCAATATATTATTATTATTGTTGATTTGTGGGCCGTTTCGGTCAGCAAGTGATCTATTTGTGGTAGCCCTTTTTTAGAGTTTAGCGTTAAGGCCCGCTGCCTCCAGAAAATTCCAGATTCTTTGGGCGTTGATATGTTGTACCTCTTCCGGGTGCACTATCTGCCGCCCTAAGTAGGTACTTCTTTTGTGCATAAGTGACAGGAGCAGAGATTCAGTATATTGTCGTCTAGTACCCATAGCACAAGCCTTATTGAGCTTACTGTGGGTTTTGTTTTATTTGTGTCAAGATTGTCCAATGTCCCGTAATATCTATAAATTTTAAACATAATTTGTATTATTGTACAAGCGTTACTCCTCACGGCCTTTTGCGGCGTCCATTCTGCCTCAATCCCAGCGACCTCGCTCGGCAAGCTGTCCAGAAAATCGACCAACAAGTTGGACTTGCCGAACTTGGACAAGATTCGGCGTACCGTGTTGGACGACATGAAGAGACTTCTGGATAATCAGTTGGCGGTCTTGTTGGAGAATGCTGCGGATCAGAAGGCTGGTAAGTATTTTTGGCTCATTCCCATTTTTGTGCACATACATACCTACATACAGGTATAGTAAAGGAAATGTATTCACGTACGTCGGTCCACCGTAGAACCCTATCGCAATATAAGAATTATTTGGAACTTTAAATAAAATAAAAAAATAAGGTGACATATCACTTAGGCCCAAGGTATGGCTACGCAGTTGAATGCCAAGAGCGATCCTGCGGCGCCCCCCCCATTTAAGGCGGAACCGGATCTCGTTGGTGGTTTTAGATGGTAGTCCGCAGCTTTATTGCTTCAGTTAGTCCGTCATACCCGTCCTGATACGGACAGGACGGGATGCGTAAATGCATTTCCACAACGGCAAAAAAGGGTCCAAGGTACGCCACAAGACCCGCTCCCTCGTTTTTGTTTTGCCATCCAGCTACTACCTTCCCCTCCAAAGGTCATCGGTCCATTTTTTGTACACAGCTGTGACATTTCCCCGCTATCGGAGGTGCAAAATGGAAGCTGTCAAGTTCTAGGGATGGGTAAAAATAATTTTTATATACTCGCTATTATGTCGATAATTTTCCTTTACCATAATGAGAGTCTAAGACTTTAATTAAAACGTGTTTATTTTATAAAACAGGGCTTTATAATTACAAAATTGTATGTTAAATATTTTTAGTTTTTATAAATAAAAATCTTCAATCTTTCATCATTACTAATAAATTATCGTTATTTTCATAGTACGAACCATTAATAAATTAATGAAAAATTAAATAATTCATAAAATCTCTATTTAATTTCCACCAAAAGGGCTAGAACATCTGCATTTTTTTTAGATTATCTGCAGTAATCTAGTGCAGCCACGATGAAGCCGGAGGCGCGAACTGTGGCTCATAGTAAGTCGCCGCTTATTCGAGCTCTTCACTGCCTCAATGTACTTCTCGCATCTGCTTCTGACTAGGATGTTTTCGCTTGTAGCTGGGTAAAAGTCTGTCGTGAATGCTTGAGGTTTAGCGAGACGATGGATGACCGCCAGTCTTCGATAGTATATTAAGTATGCTGGAAATTTTAATTCTAAGATTCACAGTGCATTAGTTCTGTAACTGTAATACTGTGTAATAATTGTTTGGATAAATAAATAAATAAATAAATGAATATATTCAACAATAAACCCAGTATTATACCCCTATCGAAAAGGTTTATCTCAACTCAAGAGCAATCATGCACTGCCCTGCAACTCGAAACATTAGAAAAGTAAAATAGCAACCATAGTATCTTAGTTGTACTGATAATGGTTTATATTTCTGATGACAATGATTATCATGGATCCCAAACATGTTAAATTGTAGTCTAAAAATGGTATATGTGAATAAGTAAGAGTGTCGATATCGATATCATAAACTAAGAACTTGACAGCTACCAATTTGCACATCCGATAGCGGGGTCTAGTTATCTCTAACATGTGTTGTGTGTGACGCTCAATTAAGAATACGGTAATTAATTACTTATTTTTGATGGGTAATAAATATTTACATTGTAAATAATCAATAATGAAGTCCTCAAATAATTTGATTTTATCTCTTTTTCTCCGATATGTACCCAAAGATTAAGAGAGATCACTCTTTAGGATCCTGCCCTGTGGCCACCTCTACCTATGTTATGTGCTCTCTTCGTAACTACTTCGTTTATGTGAGATGTGCAATAGTACCTAGTAGATTGTGCCTCAAGGGAGTAGAAATTATATATTATATTTACGGCGAGGGTGGTATATGAAAGCCTTAGTGAAGCGAAAGATTGTACACTCATTTTTAAGGTTGAATCTTGAGCGTAACGAGGGATTCAAATGTTTACACCCAAGATAGAAATTATTTTACTACCGAGTGGTAAATCCTGCTTTTCCACCTTCTGCTCGGAAAAACTATTATATGTCCTTTCCAGGGCCTCAAACTGTCTCCAAACTCATTTAAAATAAATGAGTTCAGAGGTTTAAATACGGATTGATGATTATTAGTTTTTCTTTTGTTCTTAAGGTTCTCGAAGAAAACTCTTGAAACCGAAGACCAAATTGCCAAATTTGAGTGCGGGTGATACAACGTCAAATTTGGAGTCTCTTCTTCCAGATGAACCTCAGAACTCTGATCTCATCAAGGTTTTGACAGATGGCTCACTTCAAGGTATGTTATAAAAAAAAATGTATTAAAATATGTAACAGTAGGTTTTTTTACGGGCCATTTACGTGCGTAGAGCCTTTATTCCAGAGGACGACATATATATTTATTGATTTTGATCGTCACTATAATGCACCAGTGTGATTCTGCCCTCCTCCGCTTTATTTGTCAATGGGTTCATTCGATTTATCGTAAAGACTTGCTAACCCTTTAACCGCTTACAATTTTTCATCAGACATGCTCGTGTCGCTACCGATACGAAAATACACCCACCCAAAGAAGGGCTTGCATATGCGATAGACCGATTAAATTTCTGTAAAAAGCAAATCAAAACTTTGTCTTACATACTGCGGCGAAATGAGCTGGATAATTTCTCTAATAAATCATACTATGGCGGTTAAAGGGTTAAAATAACGTCTCTGTTTCGAAATGTTCTGATATTCATGATTTTACAGATTCTGGCGATGAAATACTGCGAAATGCTGTAGATCAGTTGTTACAAGAAGATGAAGAAAAGACAGTAGATAATATTGACAACGATGAAGAAATGTTGTATAAAAATGAAGATCAACTCAATGGGGATAATTCAACAAAAAATAACAGTAGAGAAATAATTGATGAAGGCGCCTTCGTTGATGCTACTTTATCACCTATTAATACCACTGAGAAGTATAGACAAAAGGGTAAACCTAATAGCAGAAAAGGTATAAGTCATGTCATAATTGAGCATGTACCCAAAACTAATGAAAAATATGATGACGATAAAAGGTCCGAAAATATTCTAGATTTGGATAAAATTCTTAAATCTGCATTAAACGACATAAGTAGTTCATTGAGCCACGAAAATGAATACAGTAAAGATGATAATGACGATAGAGATTTAAAAACGGAAAATCTTTATTCTAAATTAAATCAGCAAAATGAATCAAGTTTTCAAAATGAAAATTTTGATGAAAACACGTTAAAAATAGCAAATGACAACAATGATCTAGGTAAAAATAACGACAATGGAGAATTAAAAGCACATTCGAACTCGGTTATTGAACAAGAACATCCTAAAACAAAACATCACATACATACTCATAAATACAGCAGAAATAACAAAGACCACCAACCAATACATTATAATGATAGGAGTGAAAACCATACAAATAATAGGTATACTATTCACAGAGAAGATCTAAACAAAGATGAAAATGACACAACAGAATTCAAACGTGGTGAAAATGAAGACCAAGTTCGAAAACATCATAATGCAAGGCAACATTCTAATGAAAAATCAAAAAGGAGATATGAAAACCGTAGAAATCACCACAACAAAAACCACCACCATAGCAAACATCGTCGTAACAAAAATCACGACATACATAAACATCAGAATGATAATGAAAACCATGGTCACGTCACTAATGAACATATTATTCTTAGACTAATTAGTGATTCTGACAGACGCAATGAATCAAGGCTAGACACTTTGCATTATAAGAACCCAATTCATGAAAAGGTTGAAAGAAATGGTCGACAGAATAGCAAAGAAACCAGTTTTCATAGCGATGTTCCCACATTACGAGAAGATACAGTAAACGTTTCTCGAGATGCCAGTGAAGATAAAAATAATATCATAGCTGAGATCAAAAAATCTGATGGAAACGAAGAGGATAATAATAATTTTGAACCGGATAGTAATTTTACCAAGAAAGATGAATCTACTTCTGAAAAGGAAGATGATCCCATTGAGGGAAACAATATGTCAAAGGAGGAATTAAACGAAATTGATGTTTTAACGCAGGTCGCTAGAGAAGAAAACCAAAGTATGGAGACAAGAACAGACAATAAAGAAAATCATATAAAAAACGAAGATGACATTTTAAAACAAGGAAATGAAAATGAAAACTACGTAACTAATGTCAGAAATAAAGCTATGGAAAACAGAGCAAGGGAAGAAACAAGTGACACTGAAGCCAAAAAAAGAGCGTACAACAATGACAGCGAAGACAATAAAAAAGTTAACACCAAAGAGGACGAACATTACAAAAAGGATGAAGTACATAAGTGTCATAATGAACGTGATGAACGGATAGGATTTGAAAGTAGTGATCCCAACGTAATTCGTGATTTGATTCAAAATAAGGAAATGAAGAAATCCTACTCACTGTCGCTAACATTTTCAACTTAGAAAAAAAATGTGATGATCTCGAAGAACATTAGGTTAGTCGAAATATTGTTTGTTCTTACTTATGTATTGATAATAATAATAACTATAGAAATTACATTTTTAAAAATATTCCCACACTACAAACATATCTAAGTACTATCTGGGCAGACAAGATAGACAAATACACAGATACAGACATTTTAAGCTCTATTTCGTCGCGGGATAAAATTGTAACGAATAAAATAGTATTTCAAAATGAAAAATATTTATGAACACAATTATCCCACAACAAAAATACAGGAAAAGACATGAAATAAACATTAAATTAGAACTAAAACTAGGTAAAATGAAATTAAAATAACTAAAACTAAACATTAAAAAAAATTGGAAATACATGAGTCTCAAGAAGAAATAAATGGATTTAATTGAAAGCGCTAATGTTATAATGGACATAAACCCAGCCAATGAAGCTGAAAGTCTGGGGTTTGAATCCCGGTAAGTAATATTTGTGTGATGAGCATGAATATTAAGTTGCTGAGTGTTGGGGGTTTTCTATGTATTTAAATATTCCCTTAAGTATATCTATTAAATATATCGTCCTCTATACCCATAACACAAGCCGTATTGAGCTTACTATGGGCTTGTTCGATTTGTGTAAGATATAATATTTATTTATAACACAAAGTTAAAGACATTGTCAATTGTTTAAATTATCCCATAAAAATACAATAGGTAGTATAATTTTAGATTGTCCCGATGTTTTTTTTATATTCTTATTTTGACATATGTTTTTATGCATTGTTATTGTACTAACTGATACCTACACATTGACAAGGCGATGCTTATGGACTTGAAAATTGTATAAGTTTGCAAATAAAATAAAAAAGGAAGTGGCTTGATAGATTTATAAGTTGGTAAATACAGTAAAAAATTCTTCCTATTAAATCGATACGGCTGTTATGTGCATTTCACTTATGTCTTAAACAAAAAAAAATTGGCGAGTTATGTTTGTTTATTCCTGGAAACCAGTGGATTTGCCTGCGGGCGAAGCATGGGTTGCAATTGTATCACTTATCGCTATGGATAAGACATCGGTCAGAAAGTGACGGATGTCTTTTCTATAGCGATAAGTGATAAAATGCCAACCATGCTGCACCTGCGTCTGTTCCGCTAATAAACGCTTTCCGCTCAAAGTTGCTGGCAACGTTGAGGGCGGCGTTTGCTGAAGATTTTCGATTTTTCCCGAAAAATGTTAGATAATATTTTATACTTCACTCAAGGTATACATTAATTTAAATGTTATACATGCAACAATATACATATTACAACAAGTGTGACTAGCTAGTCAAACCAAATTTTTGGGCATTACTAAAAAATTTTCGACATATTTAGTACGTACGTCACTACCTAAATCACATTTTTCATTTTCCTCTTAAGATATTATAGATTTGTTGAATGATTGATTGAATTAATATAATGCTTAGTACTTTTTTTTAATACCACGTCGGTGGCAAACAAGCTTACGGCCCGGCCCATCTGATGGTAAGTGGTTACCGTAGCCTATGGACACTTGAAACTCCAGGGGTGTAACGTTAGTAAGTACTGAATTGGTATGGTTGATATTATTGAATGTAAGTAGCCTACATTTTATAAAACTGTCATTGAATTGGAATTTTTTAAATAGGTACCTTGGTAGAATAACTTTTTTAAGAAACAATTTTCATGCAATTCGGACAATTCAAATACAAAATTTTCTAGAAACGTTCATTTATTCTATGATAATTAATCGTTACTAAAGGAACCGCTCAGTTAATGAGCTAAGTAATATATTCCTTGACTTTCCAAGCAACTCCAAAAAAGAATGAATGTTCCGGATTTTTTCATAGTTACTTAAATAGAAAAAAGTTCCAAAAATACATACTTAAAAGTTTTAAGATAATGAAATCCAAGTGATTAAGGTTGATAAATAATGTTAACGGCGTCCGCTTACCATTGCTTGCTAGCCACCATCGTTTAAAGATTCAAACTTTCTGTTTACCGTATAATCAATATCACCTGTGCTAACATTATTAAATAAAGATATTGACTTGAGAATGCATCGCATTATTATGTTAATTTTAAATGACGCAAATTAACTTAATGTAATGGATGACATTCAGTTTACAATTGTGTCCTATTCATTAATATTATATATTGGACAGTCTGTCGGTTACCTTTTCACGCCACATTCAGTACCAGTACCCTTACCACGGGATTGACGTGAGTCGCTAGCGACTGCGTAAAAGATTTGTATGAAAAATCTATACACCGCCCCTGGCGGTCAGTCATATAACTAAAAATCTAAACAATACCACAAGTGACTTACACGCAATCGTCAACTCACTCGTTCGTTTAGTTTAATCGATTTTTCAATATCCAGCCTTATATCACAAGCATTTATCGTTTTAATTTAAATCCTAGCGTTTGTCGGTTATGACATTCCAGAAACGCGCATTGCGGGCCTCAAAAAGTTCTCCAAGGCCAACTTGTTTAAAGACTTTAAAGGAATCTATACCTTAAGCTAAACAACATTAAGCCTAACTTAACACTATGCGCCGATTCTCCACTGATTCTCACGACACAATATGGCGGCGCTTGTGCCAAATGTTTACATTTTTAAATCCAAAATATGCGACAATCTAAATTTTGCGGATTGTCAATTCAAAACCAAAAGTTTCGAATCGAAGAATACCGTCGCGCCTGTAGTTTACTATTTCACTTGCAAAACGGGCGCGGGTCGGGCGTGGGTCGGGCGCGGGCCCGCGCAAGTTGTAAAACATTGAAACTACACTTCAAACACACATCGAACGGGCCCGCGGCGGGCTCGCGTTCGGTGTGTGTTTGAAGTGTAGTTTCAATGTTTTACAACTTGCGCGGGCCCGCGCCCGACCCACGCCCGACCCGCGCCCGCAACCGGTGTGTGGAGGCCTTGACTCCTGGTAGGTGTTTCGCGATACTTATCGGGAATACCGTGAGATCGGCCACGCGCGTAGTACGTAGCAGAGTAGCAGTGCAGTGAATGGACTGAACTAATTTTTGTAGATGAAAGGAAACCGCACACTTAGTACGAAAAATAAATATTTTTGGGTAGGTATTTATATACAGTTTTGAGCAATAGAACATTGACTGCGGAGGCCGGGAACATTGTCTGATTTCCATACGAACATATATTTAAGGGCTGAAATACACAAACCCTTTGTCTCCCAATGACTCACATGTGACTCCGCCGGCAGGTCCCACATGTGGGTCATTTTTTTTACCCTGGAATCCCAATGACCCACATGTACCCAAATGAAAATGAATCTTATATACAAAATACACCACGGTTCATTATCCAGGTCTGACTGCTGGACCAATGGGACCACACATGCCGACATACATGTATGTCGTTGGGAGACCAGGCCTTCGTACACCGAAATGCTGGAATACAAAGGGTTAATCAATAATACCGTATGCATCTAAGGGCTAATGTAAATGATCATCTTGTATAAACTAGTTAGAGAGTAGTAAGTACTTTAGAAAATAAATATAACTATTCACAACCCAACAATTTTTCGGATTCCATGTCATGTAAGTAATGGGAATTACCCATTTTTAGGGTTCCGTACTCAAAGAGTAAAACGGGACCCTACTTCGCTGTCCGTCCGTCCGTCCGTCCGTCTGTCTGTTACCAGGCTGTATCTCAAGAACCGTGATAGCTAGAGAGTTGAAATTTTCACAGATTATGTATTTCTGTAGGCGCTATAACAACAAATACTAAAAACAAAATAAAATATTTGTTTAAGGGGGGCTCCCATACAACAAACGTGATTTTTTTGCCGTTTTTATAGTTAATGGTACGGAACCTTTCGTGCGCGAATCCAACTCGCACTTGGCCGGTTTTTTTGTATTTTTCAATGCCAATTAGTGGAAGGACGTTCAATTTTAGATCGTTTTTACTACCTAGTTATTTACATGCAACTTACATCCCATGATAAAGTCACGCGAAGCCACTTGTATCACTTGTATGTACTTATTTATTTAACAGTAAGTACCTAACACAAGTGTTTTGTATCCTTAAACGTTGATGCCGTCATTAAGACATACTGATCGTTAATACGACGAACAAAAGATCTATCAAAGAATTTAAAAGTATTTATTTTTGTATAAACCATGTGTACAAAGTGGTAGCTAGTATAAAAAGCGGCAAAACGCAAGGTGTGTATCACACTTTCATAAACATTTGGTGGCAACAAGAAGCCTTGAAAAAAATGAACTTCTTTTACTTGTTCCTGTTGATGGCTTCAGTCTTGGTAAGCGATTTATACATTTTTTCTCTTAACATTTAACATGATTATTTATTATCTGTATAGGTATGTATCCGTTTATTTGATTTGGGATTTAAAACGAGGTGGTAGCCTAAATTGCTGCGCCACTACTGGTTTCTATGTATTTCTATGACGGCGACGTGTCGACGTGTTTCGTAGCTAGGAAAGGTATTTCATAGAAATACATTCAAACCAGTAGTATCGCTTCGACACGTCGTCGCTTGCTGCTGCGGTCTGCGGTCGTTCGGTTCCAACTTGTACCTTTAATTCCTTTGACCCAGCCATCTAGCGAGAGTCTCACAAGGTGTTGGTCAAGACTCTTCACTATTAGACTGTTCGCAGAAAAGACTATTACATCGGGATAATGATCGTTGAACTAACACCAAATTGCGGTTAATATCTTGAGCCTGGACAGTATTAAGTTTCGATCAAAGAGGAAAATTGAAAAATTATTTGCCACGGGCGGGATTTGAACCCGTGACCTCTGGAATCCGTCCATTGCTCTTATCCAACTGATCTACTGTGGGTCCCGCCAGTGGCAACGAATCATTCAATCCCTTCACTCTTCTAATTAACCTTAAGGAGGCTCGTAGCGACATCTACCGTGAAGTTGTTACAAACTTCTGATACGGCACCAACGTCCCAAGTTACATTGAGAATTGTTATAACGAACAATCCTTGACGTGATAATTGAGTTGACACGAATACTGATACTGATGAAAATCCTGATATTGATTCATTTGTTCCACTTTTTACAGATGACACTGACATCTGTGCAGGCGAAGCCTTGTTGTAAGTTTTGTTTATAAATTTAATACTTTACGGTAGCATTTAATAGGTCTGCCGGCCGCCATCATACTATTTTGACACATGCAAGTACGAGGGCGTCAAAATGTATTGTATGTAGCAGTATGTAAATTCGGTATTTTTTTTGGAACTACGGAATTGGATATAACCGTTTTGGTTTTATCGTTTCGTAACTCCTCCGTAACACTGTAACTGTAATATGGAATATAAAGGCTTAATAATAATAAAAAACAAAAAACTCCTCCGTAACCCGTTGGCAACGATTTTCAATTGAATAGGTTTCTGTCAAAAACAATATGGTTATTACAAGCTATTGTGCCGACTGTAATTTTTTGCACAATCATCAATTACTCGTCATGATTTGGGAATTTCATTGCTACGCTCACGCTCTGTCCCCATCATCAGATCAACTCGGCGTGGAGTCATAATATTGCATTCTCATTATATATACATACATACATACAATCACGCCTCTTTCCTAGAGGGGTAGGCAGAGATCACGGATCTCCATTTGCTACGATCCTGACAAACCACTTTCGCTTCACTCACTTTTTGTAAGATTTCTCCAATTTGATCGGAAAAAGTCCGCCTAGGTCTTCCCTTTCAATTTGCCCTTCCACACTTTTTATATACACTCTCTTCGTTAAACTCCTTTCATCCATCCTCTCTGCATGCCCAAACCACCTTAACATACCCTTCTCCATTGTCGTAACTATATCTCCATCCATTCCACACTTATCTCTTATCACACTGTTTCTGACTCTATCACTCAATTTCACTCCACACATACTTCTCAACGCTCTCATTTCTACTGCATTCACTCGACTTTGATGTCTTTTCTGCCACATCCAACTTTCGCTACCATACATAAGTGTGGGCACCGACACTCCCCTATGCATTGTCATTAACAGTTGCAAGGGCGATTATTCAAAATTATTTAAAATCTGTAAAATACTTCCGGTTAGCCTAAAACATAAATACCTTTTAGCAGTTAACAATCATAGCAATCGAGTACATAGCCCAATACCGATAGAACACAAACATAGGACAAGGTCGGTGTCCGCGGGTAAGTATGAAGTACCTCGGGTTGATAACTATTTTGGAGACCGTACTTTAGCCAAGAGACTTCCGTACTTCTTAAATACTTTACCCGAAGACATCCGACATGAACCAAATAAACATAAATTTAAAAAAACACTAAAAAAACACCTACTGAATACACTTAAGGTGAGGCATCTCGGGTGAAGCTACATACGCGACACTAAAAACCTACTAGGCGGCGCAACATTATCGTAATTCTCCCCAGAAACACACACCGCTACATTTCACGCACACTATCTCACTTTACTGTGACAGGTCACTGACCTCGGTATTTTTTTGCTTTCGTGATATTATACATGTAAATCAGTCACCAACCTCCATACAGAAAGTGAAATTGTCAAAACATCTTATTGAAAAATGTCAGACTTGTTGACATTTCCTTATTCTGCGATGATTCTGCGTATGTTTCTTAGGTACATTTTGGTATATGAAATATGTACTATTGATAAGTCAATAGATTAGTCTTTAGATTGGCAATGTCATAGCAACTCTATTCGGTCTTCGCTAAGGTGCAAAATTTCATGAAAATAAGCAAGCGAAAATTTATTAACATTGCTTGACAAAAGGGGTAACATTATGGTAAGGACTCAGATCGAACTGGCTTTTTGGGGGGCTTGAGCCTGGATGGATAATTAAATTTGAAAATTCAGTTTAATTCTCAAGTCTCAACTCATCAAAATAGAGGGGCCATTAAGCGATCACGTCAGTCAGAATGATCGAGCCTTGTTGGTACGTACCTATTTGTACGTTACTGGGTAGGTATCTATATTAGGTAATCCTTATTTTGCTCCTTAGTTTTATAGTGTGAGAATGCAAAAAAGTAGGTACTACAAATAATACTAAGTATAAAAAACCGTCCTAAAACATAATTATACATTCGGTTTCTGCTGCTGTTGTAAGTGTTATTATGAAAGTGTAACACCAATGTATTAGGTATACCCGTAAACCAATATCAGGCTAGAATATAATTATACTAAATAGACCTAAAAAACTCGTACCTACATATATTAATACGTATTTAGTACTCTTTAATCACTGTCACTGACACCCCCTGGTGCCTCTATGATTGTGATGTACGGTAAGTAGTGTCGTCAGCAAACCGAAAGTGAGTAATGTAGTCGCAGGTGATGGTGATACCTACATCAAAGGGTAGACACTAATAACATAATTATAGTAATTTGTTAGTGCTATGTGGAAGTCATTTGTATATTCATGAAGATCATAAAAACTTTCGGTGCTCTCCAGTACCACATCCAATGAACCTGGTTCAAAGCGATGCGTTGTTAGGACTATAGAATTCGACATTAAAATCGCAAAGCACGATGTAGTTCTGGTTTTTACAAGCTTTATATTAACTTCACCTGTTTGTATGTAGGTTAATTTTGTCAGTAACTTATTTGGTTTTGTTTTATGGATCAGTTAGGGTAGTGTAGACACAAATTTGCGACTTCGAAAAGCTTGTGCCAGTTGCGCGACACGCGTAAAACTGCGAAATTTTAGGACTTTTTTTACATTTACGCCTGAATTTTAAAAATGATTAAAATGAGGAACTTGCATGGGACTTCAATTTCGAATAAATGGCACTCAATTGATGCGGATATACGTAGAAATATCATACAGAAGAAAAAAAAACGATTGTATTAGTTTTATCTCACGTTAAAATGACGAAAAAAAATTATTATTGTTTCGATAAAATAACATAACAGTTACACAGAATATTGAATTGGCACAGAAAATGATATTTTGTATGACAAGTATAGACTTAAACGCAAATGTTGTGGAGATAATTGCAAATTAATGACTTACTCCATAGTAAACGCGCTGAGAATATATGTTGTGACGTCATAGCATAAGCCAGTTTAATATAGAGCATTTTCGGGGGGTGCTGGCGCGTGCAGATTTCAAATGCATATAAAATCAGAAAAATAAATCATAAGAAAGTTTTAGTGCTACAGTTGTTTTAATGCTAAATTATACATTTGATTTTCGCAATAAAATAAAAAGATGCAAGTTCCCTATTCCAACAATTTTATTTGAATTAAACTGCAAATCTGTAAGCTCTAAGGGGACGAAGCTATTGCCCTTCGAAAATTATATATTTTTCCGAACTTCGTCGATTTTAAATTGCCCTGTCTGGACCAAAACATAATCATAAATCCCTCGCGCTATGAGAAAAAATATTATTAATAAAGTTATACTCAATTTAATTTGCTTTCATTAAAACACAGAGAGGTCTGTGAGACTAATAATTCAATCACAATCTCGAAAACACTAAAATAGGTAAAAATTGATTATCAAATAATGAGACATTTGGTGTTACTATACTGACAAATGTATAGGTATTCAAAGGGTTTTGCATGCACATTTGCCACCAACTAGCAGAGAGCTAAGCTCAAATGCTCAGTTCTATGCTTAATTTGCTCAGGAAAATTATTCGAAATCATCGCTTTGATTTCGATAGGCGATGACGAGAACGATCTTGAGAAAGCCCAGGCACAACACGAACTCAAAAAACTGAAAGAACCTGAGGAAGAAAGCGTGGAAGAACCTGAAAAAAAGCTTCTAGCTGAACCAAACCAAAAGAAGTCTGTAAATTAAAAAGTAATTATCGTTTTTACATGATTTATAGCCCTCCGTATTGCTTTTAAAAGGCAGAGGGCGGGGCACATTGTGGTGCGGCGGGACAAACCTTTTAATCGGCGCCAGCCGGCAATCCAGTATTGCGTTCGTGTTTCAGCATACAATAAAGAATTTTGTTATTTCACAGTAAACACTTGTACTTCGGTAATCACTTGTGGTTTTTGTATGCACACTTGTAGGATTTTTGAGTTTTTTCAATAGTTTTTGATTGAGCGTTAGCGCGCGCGCGATGGGTATTTTTAGTGCACTGTGGTTTGGGGTGGGGGTGAAGGAAAGTTGCCAGGTATGGTGTGTAATAGGATGCGTTCAAAAATGTGTGGTTGTATATTAAAAATAAATAAAGTAAATGAGTAAAATTAATAGTAATGTGTAGGTATTGGCGCCGCCACATTGCACATTTGATATTATTTCTTGTGTAACATTTATGTTGAATATTCAAATTTTAAATTTAGGTACCTAATGCATAAATTGACATTGTTTATTTCTGTTCAATAGTAAGTGTCTATTAGTTGTTAAATGACAATCCTTAATTGGAGATACAATTTCCACTTTGTGTATTAACATTTTGAATATTATTTTATTTTTATTACTTATTATTGACGATCGTGATAAGGACCTATATTGTAATTTTTATCTCGAAAGAAATAAATCTAAACCTAAATCACGTCGAACCGATGGCCGTTGGGGCAGAAAGGTTCTCGGGTGGGGACCGGACTGATGACTTGGTGAAGGTCGCGGGAGTCCGCTGGATGCGGGTGGCGCAGAACCGGTCATTGTGGCAATCTTTGAGGGAGGCCTTTGTACAGCAGTTGACGTCTTTCGGCTGATATGATGATGATTATTTATTGCTTTTTTCCATTGATACTTGGTACTCGAAGGCCTTTTGCACTCAATTCTTCAAAAAAGCAATTTTTACCTTTTTTTCGTATTTTCAAGATTGTGCGTGTAGTCTTACAGAATTTATAAAAGGTTTGTATAAAAGAAAATTACATATCAACAAAACTTTATATCCAACAATTTTTCTCATTGGACGAGGGATTTTGCCAATATTTTGATCCGGACGGGACCATGACTTAAAATTGACAATCTTCGGGAAAATAGACTATCTTTGAAGGGCCATCGCTTGAGTTTATAGACCTGTGGCTTAACTCAAATTGTTTTAAATTTATTTATCTTTTAAAGTGTACTACAGCTTGATGGTCAAAGTAGCATAGTTTATGACTTTTAAACCAAAATTTCGTGTTCACACTATCCTAACTATATATCGGTTCAATATACCGAAAAACCATGCCCTTGCGATTTAAGCCTATTTTGTGTCGATTTCTACTGACCTATATCTACAAAGAATAATATAGGTAAGCAATATTATATCGTAAACTAGTGAATATCTGTGAGTTAATTCAAATGAACCCTAAACATCCTCCAATGTGTGAATCCTCTTTAGTAGCAAGCGTCCATAGGCTTCGATATCTCGTAAACCATGTGTTTGTTTGCAAAATACATGGTATAAAAAAATTGTACTAATAATAATTCTTTGATAATTGTACTGACTGCCGTACTTTCTGGATGGCCCCTCGATTTCGATTCCTGCTTGTAAGTAATGTATTTTATTTACTCATATTTCTTTTGTACGCATAGGATTACAAATTTATTTATTTATTTATTTATCGTATGGCAAATCATTGTATTAGAACCGTGAGATCTTTGAAAAGACGGTACGGTTGCCAGGTTGTTGCACTTTTAGCACCGCCCAGGGGTCACGTGCAGGGTAGCGATGGGTAATTTCTACGGACGTGGTGCAACTTCAACCCCCAGGATTACAAATGATATGCCATTTTATACTATATATGTATGTATCACATACATATAAACCTGAGCTCTGCTTGGGTGAAAATAGAGAAAAAGAATTTCCCAGATATGAGACTTGCTGGTAAGGCGAAAAAATTATATATTCTATACTACTATATATAGAATGGGTGGCGCAGGACCGGTCATTTTGGCACTCTTTTGGGGAGGCATATGTCCAGCAGTGGACGTCTTTCGGCTGATATGATAATGATGATGATATATAGAATATTTTTCTTTTTCGCCTTATCACAAAGGTATAAGGTGCCAAATTGTATACATAGCTCGGAAGTCGATTTTAGCTACCTAATTGTATTCTCATTGGCAAGATCCGTCACATCATTATATCCTTCCCATAAAGCTTTAAAGGCCTGGCCATGAGTTTCTGGCTAAGCAGCGAGCGGCAGCGGGAACGTGCTATTCCGGATAGGCATACCAATTCCACCATAGCGTTTAAGATACGGAACCGATTAATAAGGTGTCAATCGATTCATAATAACGCTCCGTGTGTCCCATCTTCGTTAAACTAGACATGCTAATTAGCTTGAAATCTTGCGAGTATGGTACGGAACCCTCGTGCACAAGTCCGACTCGCACTTGACCAAGACGCAAGCAGATTACAAAATCAGCATACTTAATCTAAATATGTCTGTTCTAGTGAATTCCTTAGCCTCAGAGTAGGTAAAGAAAATGAAACAAATTCTTCATTAGTAGAAATGTTTTATACCACAAGACTAAAAAGTATATCATTCAATGTAAATAACATCATACAATGAAATCATCCTACTTCATTATTTGTAGGTAAAAAAATATGTTAGGCAACAAAATTATGCAAAACTATATATTATGCAATGGAATACTTTACTGTTTAGGCATATTAATTATTATAATTATTTACTACTTCTTCTTCCTCACTTGACTTTCAAACTCTCACTCAGGTCTGCCATGAACCCGCTTAGCGGGCGCCTACGCCGTAGGCATCGCTCCTTGTAGTGCGTAGATATTCTGGGCAGTGAATGTGTTCAAAACTTGGAGTTGAAGTGTAGTTAGGAGGTATCTTGAAGAACTGTATCCAATTGGGTGACAATAATCCGTCTTGATTTGACCACAATAAACACAAATTACATCATGCTTGCAGATTCCGAGTAGGTATAAATATTCTGACAATGTCTTTCCACATTCAATTGGTTGGAACTGCAGGGGATTTAACTGGATGGCGTCATTATTACAGCGGATCACAATATACTATCATAATCGTTATAGTTTGTACACTATACGATTTTCATTGTATTTAATATATTATTATTTTATTGAAAACGATATATCTAAGTCCTAAGACAGCGTAAATGCCAAATGTCAAATCTTTCTATATGACAGATCGCTGCCCCAATATTATAGGGTTCTATGTTGCACTTTTATCAACTTGAAATTTGAAGTCTGTCAGAGTGACACTAGGTCTAAATTGAAGTACCCCGACAATGTAACATAGAACCCTATAATATTGGGGCAGCGAGATGTATCGATAAACCGTACTAGACAATGTGACCCGTGTGATAAAAAAATATTCCACATTCTAAAGAAACGTATTCGAACTTCTTTCATTAATAACGGGATCTTAAGATGAGAAATATGAAAAATCGGGTTGTAATCGTAGGGTTTGTGAACGAACTTTTGTGTTTTAAATTAGAACAAATTGTAAAAATTACCGAAAATCTATTTTAAACGTCTATCCACCCACATGACACCCTATTAATTCTCCCTGAAAACGTATTATTTTCTAACAGCTGGTATTAAACTAGCGAATTTTACAGTTGTCAAAATGCAAAAAATCGCGACAGACGTCCGTCCAGCCCGAGGCCCCTTGGCCATCTGCCTACTAAAATTCAAACGAATGACTTACGCGCATCCGTTTTGAGCGAGATTTTATATTTATGTGCTTAATGTTACTAATTTACGTTAATTAAAAATAAAATTAGCCTACTACGTTGTCAAATATATAATAAGGAATAAAAGGATACAAAAATAAATACTGAACATTGACTAGCAAAAAAATGGTTCTGGTTTTTAGTCAACTCGACCTACCGAAAAACGCGCAATCAGAGCTAACTTTGCGAGCCTAATTCATCGAGGCAAATTAATCAAATCGTGTGTTGGGCATTATATAATTGTAGCAAATATCTTCAAATAGCATTTAAATAAGAAACCGTTACATTTTATGTAGTTTTCGCGTAATGAAGTAGGAATTTCCAAGCCCATTTTGGAACTTTTCTGAAGCTGCTTCACCTTAAGTAACGTTTGCTTATTTTGCAAGCAAGCGTTATCACACTCATATTTATAATAAGATTAATAAGTTAGCATTTAAGTATAAAATAGGATTAAAAACGATGTTATGTATATTAAGCATAAAAGAGACTTACCTGCAGGCAAACTGTTCAAACAGTTTTGCAGGGACATGTTTTAGAATAAGTTTTTTATATCTTTGGTTAATAAATAAATAATAAAAAATAAAGCTTAGTCAAATACCAGTAAGTGGCGAAAATCAAAATCGTTTATATCAAGTTTAGAACTATTCTGTAACTGACTAGGTACCTAATGAGAATGTAATAAATAAATCTCATTACTGACACTTTTAATTATATTTAGGACCTTGATGTAGGTACTCAATTAATGTATTATGATTTTGCGAGTGCCGCAGAACCGGTTACTGTGGCAGTTTTTGGGGGAGACCTTTTGTCCAGCAGTGGACGTTTTTCGACTGGTATGAGGATGATGATGATGGGTTCTCCCTTGTTAGACCTAACAACTTTAGCCCTAATGTTTCATTAGACCTAATGTTTCACTAGACCTAATACATTTTTTTCTTAAATAGTAAACTTTATAGGATTATTGCAAAACAAACCTAATCTAACCTAATGACTTCTATCGAACCTAAAGAAAACCCGAAAATTTCACTATTTCGTGGTCTCATATAAAAAAAAAACATCTAATACGAGTATCAATTAATTATCATAAAATTAAATCAATAGGTATTAAATAAAACCAAAGTCAAAATTAAAATGTCAAAAATAAAACAAATAGAAATACTTAACTAACTAAATGTAACAACATTTATTTTACAAACAAGTAAGCAGAAAAATAATAAAGTAAAACTACATCCCACTCTGCGTCATGCCCGAACACAGGTCCCCAAAATGTTTGCGGCATTGCCTCGCTGAACAGCTGCAGTTGAGGCCTGTTAACCCGATTACTAAATTAACTACCTACCCTTTTTATTACCATAGAATGGTAGCGATTGGCTTGAGCAAATCACCACAAGGCCGTAAATATATACAATCTACCCTACCTGCTAACATTTGCAGGATATTGTGGAACAACGCGCGGATTTATATATGTCACCGTTAGATTGTGAACACCGTCAGTTTATAATATTACCCGTTATATTGTAAACTGACGGAATATAGTGAACTGCCAGAACCGTTCACAATTTAACGCAATATTTTTCGTTAGTTTATAAACTTTCAATGTCGAATCGTCAAATTGTGAACTGAGATCAAATCGGCTTGCTACGGAACGTACACAAAGACTAGGTAGGTTAGGTTAGTTAGGTATCTTCAGTTGCCCGAAGGGCAAAGCGCCCAGAAATAGGAGCCCCGCACAGCGGGGCTCCGTCGACACTGCTGGGTGCCGAAATAAATGGAAGAAAATGTCTGAATAACAAAAAAAACAATCATGTTCTGACGTAAGTGGAAACTAATGCAAGTGGAATAATTCGCTGAACCAAACAGCGCACATGTTGCGTTCTAAATCAGGCAAATTTGATTCAGTTTACAATTTGACGATATGACATTGTTAGTTTATAAAATAACGAAAATGAATGCGTAAAATTATGAATTATTTTAGCAGTTCACAATATTCCGTCAGTTTACAATATAACGGGTTAGATTATAAACTGACGGTTTTCACAATACATTTGATTTTGTATTTTTACAGGGGACAAAGACTGTAAGTGTGAAAAGGAAAAAATCTATGTAAAGAAGAAGAAGTGTTGAGTGACACTGGGGCTGCGACTGCTGCAAGTAATTATGTCCATATTGCTTGTAAAATAAATATTTCAGACTAATATGTTTTATTTTTATTTTTGCGCCCATTCAAAGAATATATTGAACAACATCCCTCGTACGTGTGGTATAACAAAAAGTAAGATTAGATTAGATTAGATTAGATTAATTTATTTCATTTTGAAAATGTACATGTCATTTTTATAAGTTAAAATAGCATGAATTCACAAAAAGATCGTCAGAGTGTATAAGAATAACAATAATGTAAATAGTCAAATACAAATAAATCAAAATACAGTGCAAAATGAAAACAAACAAAACAATCATAATATTAAAATGGTACAATGTAAAGGAAGTAATGTGTTTCAATGTCAAATTATTAATAAAAGCTAGGGCATCCTAGATATAAATTGTGTAAGTTTAGATGTTAGACTTCGAGTACGTTGCAAATAGCAACTATTGGCTCTGTGAGCTGTAAGTAGAAGTCGCGATTGTCTTATTTTACAATTTCCAAAAACTGAATTGACAATAAAAAACAAAAACCTATACCTACCTTATTCACGAACATGCTCACAAAACTTCACGAGAATCGGTTGAGAAATGCGTCCTGTAGAGGAGAACAGCCGGGCAGCCGGACATACCTACGAAATATTTTTTGCCTGAGCTGAAACGGAGAACTTCGTTCACTTCGCTCGCTCGTTCAATAAAAAGGGAGTGGAATGATACGGACGTTCACGCGGACATAGTCGCGGGCAAAAGCTAGTAAAAAACTGAATAACAAAATAATTTTGTATTTGCAAACAATAATAGTAGTTTATGTGACTGTACATAATGAAGGGCATTAAACACGAGTGTGGGTTTATGAAACAAGCCGAAGGCGAGTTTCATAATAACATCACACGAGTGTTTTAATGCCTAATTATGTACAGTTACATACACTATTTTATCTATCCACAAATCATAAGCATCCATGATGCATTCAGGAGCCGCATATTATGACTGGCATCGCGGCGTCGTTTTCTGGCAGCTGTCATAGTTTTTTTTTTAATTCAGAGACAAACTAGAGTCGGATCCAACTGTCATATCCATATCGCTCGATATCTTACTTACGTGCGACATTTCGAACTACGCCATCTCGACTGATATTAGAATAGAGGTTAAATCAAATTTCTTTGTTTTTCAGAGACGTTCGAAATTTGAATGAAATAATATTATCGTATTCGATGTTATTATACAAAACATTTTATTTTTATGGTGGTCATAATGTGCGGTTTTTGAACGCATCATGGAGGGTTTATGATATTTGGATAGATAAAAGCTATTTACTTATCGTTTTCGTATCACTAATGATTATACTATCGCAGCCATTTTCGCAAATAATTACGAATGATAAAACGACCGCAGGTGTTCTTTTTGGACAAACAACTTCTGTTCAAGTATAATAGTTGATCAGTAGGTACAGTCTTTAAATACGGCAGGTCTACTCTGCTAATCATGACTGCTTTTGCACGCCGAATAGAACAGCGTCGTGCAAAAATCGGCCCACGATTTTCAAAACTGTATCGATATAAAATACATTCTAAAATAAGACTAGCCTAATTATGTACCTACATCCTGACTATAATAGTAGTTTATGTGACTGTACATAATGAAGGGCATTGTATTGGCACATGTTTTAATGCCAATTATGTACTACTATTATAGTCAGGATGTAGGTACATAATTAGGCTAGTATTATTTAAACCCGGGACCTCCGGCTTCGTAGGCAGGGTCACCATCACTACCAACTAGGCTTGGATGGACAATTGGCTTAGGAGGCTCCCATACAACAAACGTGATTGTTTTGTCGTTTTATAGATAATGGTACGGAACCCTTCGTGCGTGAGTCCGACTCGCACTTGGCCTTACCTTACCTTACATTTGTATGGAGAGTCGAGCTTCCGGGGACGCTTGACATGAGCGAGTGAGCGAATAATTTCGAGGGCCACATTCGCCTTAAATGCTATTCCGTAGATAGCTAAAATAATCCTTTATTTCACGATCTAATCTTATCTTGAAGTAAGTAATTAGTAAAAATTACCTGATGTCAGTGTTGTATCCAAGATGGTGAAATCAGCTGTGTTGCTCGTTGCCGGGTTGGCGGTGGTGGCAGGTAAATTTCCTAAATACATATAATTAAGTACCTAAAATAGAACAAATTAAATTGATCAAAACTATTACTTTCTTTGAAACAAAGTCTGATTTTGTGCTACAGGTGTTTTTTTTCTGATTGGTACATTTGTAATAGGTACTTTTGTGGTACACGACCGGTCATTTTGGCACTCTTTGGGGGAGGCCTATGTCCAGCAGCGGACGCCATTTGGCTGATATGATAATGATGATGATGATGACTTTTGTGGTAACCATTACACAAAATGTGTGGTACACGTAATTCGAAATGTAACCCAAAAACAGATTCTGGTTCAAAAATAGTGATAATTTTGAAGGCCTTAGCCAGCAATTGTAGGTTTAATGATACTTATACATAGACTATGACTGTACAGGTACTGTCAGCATTAAAAGTAGCTACGCTAACAAAGACGTCAAAAGTCTTCATTAAAAGGGAATAAGAGCTTTTGATGTCTGCGATCCCGCTGACCGCTTAACCGCTCGGCCACGACTTTGGTCTTAAGCGACCTGCGACCAGCGTTTTATTTGTTCATTGCGCGGTCGAGACGCGCAACGCACTGTGGTTAGTTGGGATCACGCGCAATGAACAGATAAAACGCTGATCGCAGGTCGCTTAAGACCAAAGTCGTGGCCGAGCGGTAACAGCGCGTGGGTGCGGGGGTTGTACGATAACGGGGCGCGCGCGGTGCCTCCCGCACGTCGGCTTCGCCTTAAGTGATTAATACTACGCCTGTAAAAAGTCTAATAGCTAATTACACTTGCCATAGGGTGCAGCTGAGCATTAGTCGAGTCGAGTTATGGATGTTTTCTATTTATTAATTTTTAAATATTATCGTAACACAAGCCTTATTGAGCATAACATGGGGCTAGGTCGATTTGTGTAAGATTGTCCCTTTATATATTTATTTATTTATCTTACGTCATACCTGGCCATATAGTAGGGATTACCGCACGCTATGCGTGCGGAAAACCCCACTTCCTAGCCAGATAGAGACGTTAAATGTTGTACTTACCACGGGCGGTAATAAAGAAAGCCTCAGAGCGCATATTTATCGCCCTTGCCTTCGGCTCGGGCGTCAAATACCTGCGATCTGAGACATTCTTTGTTTAACCGCCCTAGGTAAGTAATGAACTATTAACGCATCGCCACCGATCACTGTTTTATTCCCAGCTCTGCCCACCCAAGACCCTGTAATCAGGACAGAACCCGGCCCCCGTTACCAGTATGTGGTTGACGGTGACGACAAACTACACCTGGTCGACACGTGGCTGAAGGCGAGCGACATCGCCGAGTCAGCGAGGTTCAATCCTGACGCGCAAAACGTGTACCATCTGTTCACCAGGTACTTAAAATTCAACACAAACTCAATTCTAACAAAATAAAATACAAACTTTTCACAAACGTAATTCAACTGTAATAAGAAATTCAAACTCAACCAAGCCCAAATTTATTTCCAATTTAATTCAACTCAAATTCATCTCAGATTCGATTCAGACTCAAATCTAGGCACGCGGCAGCGTGTCCAGCCAAGTTCAAAGCCAAAAGGAACTGGCGACGCAGCAGCTGTGTGTTATACCTATATTATTACAAGATTCAACTTACGTAATCCAAAGACTATTATGAATAATATAGAGTTAGAGACGTCAGTCAAAGTTTTGCATGCCGCGTGTCATCTAGTTTTTCGTCTCTTCAACAGCCCAAGAGTTAGCTTTGGTAAGTTTATATGTGTGCGTCAAGTGTACGTATATGTGTGCGTGAACGGAAATACTCACACACAATTATACACTTTACCTGTACCTACATGCATACATATTGATGTATAATATGCCGATTCCTGCTTTAAAATAATAAAGATGTAAATGAGTTATAATATATTTTATTCGAAGAATTTACAGTCAATTACGAACATGAAACAGTTATTCAAGTAGTAGATACCTACATGAGTTTGGTATCCTATTACGAGTTTGTTATAATAGACATAGACATAGACATCCTTTATCGGTAATAAGGTATTACAAGTCATTGTTTACAATAAAATTGTACATTAATTTGTAAATTAAATTAATATTATTGACTTGCAATCGCCAATATTTAAGCAAATCAAGGTACAGATGAGAAAACAGCGATCAGTGCACTCGTTGCACAAGATAATAAACGATAAATAATAATTAAAGGCAATTATGAAACCATTTTCAGAGTAGGTAAAGGTGACAGTCTTGACTATGACGTGAATGACGGAAGGTTGGGTTGCTTACGTTCCATTTCATGTAAAATGCTATAACCGTAAATTCAATGTTCTGTAATAATAATAAAGTATCTATAAATAGTAAGTTTTTAGCGGAATCAATTGTATAACGAATAACGTGGAAATGTAGTCTCAGTTTTAATCAAACTACGTAAAATAGAATTTGCCTGAATGACATACTTAGTCAGCCCCGTTTCCGCTTCCGCTTTGGACTGCCACCTGCAGGCGCATAATGGAACCTACGATAGGTCTCCTCAAACACGCAGCTATTTTGACGTTTATAAGGCTATTAAGCACTGAAAACAACGTAAACGCAAAAGTAAATCATATTATTTTTTTTTCTTTTATCGAACGAGCGAGCGAAGCGAACGAAGGTAATTCAGCTTGGGCCGAAAATCGTTCATATTTCTCGTGTCCTGTATCTGTCCGGCTAGTCTCCTCTGCAGGACGCATTTCTCAACCAATTCTCGTTAAATTTTGTGAGCAGATTTGTGTTAATTACCACTCGACCAAGCTAAGAATGCACCTTGCGTCGAATAAGTAACACTGAGTGAGGTGCATTCTTAACTTGGTCGGTGTCTACGCCCACCCTAACTAGCTGGACGACAGAGGGGTGCGGAGCGCGGGAAGAGGACACTACTTAACACATGATTCTAGACACCAACACGGACGGCAACGATCAAGCACCGTCTTAATATTAAAACATTTAAATCAAATGTTGATACTATACATATATATATACCTTTGTGGAAGCTGATTAAACCTACTTATATTCAACTACGACGTCTACTTATTGAAGAGCACCGAATTACCGAACATTTTTGGTGACCCCGACGTGATCTGGATGACGCAAATGGAAGGCGAAGATATCCCGGAATAGGTAAGTGCCTTTTGGATCCGAGGAAAGTACGCCCGTTCCTAATAAAGTTATTCATCTCCTTAACATTAGCATTTGTCTCAACTTGTGTTAATTTAGTTCGATAATTCAAGTGCAATTCGTGTTATTTACGACTAACTTCCATCATTAGGTATAACTACCTACGTGTGTAAATTTATTTACAAAACTTCTTAGTGCTTCATTTATTACGTTAAAATAATACTCAAATATCTTCTTAATCATCTATAGGTAAAATATATATAAGCCTTAACATCGTAAATATCATAAGTTAACTGCAAATTTAAGTTAAAGTTTGTGTGTCAACACAGTGTGACACAGTGTCCAATTCTCGCAATTCTATTTCGTAACTTCAAGATATATCTATTAGTTTCCTTCAAAAATAAGTTAATTCGTGCATTTAAACATAATTTGCTGACCATTCCAGGAAATAAACGGGGAAAAGCCGGTGAGAAGTAGTGATTTCGGAAGTGATATTATTACGGCGCTTTCCAGCCACAACACCGTGTCGCTGCGTCGACGCCGCCGCCCGGTAACAAGCAAGTACTTGTGCACAAAACGGTTTTTATCAGCTGTTCTTCGCATCATTACGAGGTTGGATTCATTTAATTATTGTATATGCACTAATTTACTATTTTCGGCCGAATTATGACTGACTTACAGGATCTTATAAAGCAACGAAGTGTCATTAGGGGCCGTATCACGTTATTTGAGAAGTATTTATCGCCCTTATTGAAACTTAACACTACAGCTGAGCGTAATAAACTAATAAATAATGAGTTGAGTTTAAGATTAACCAAATTACAAGAACTAAGTTACACCTTTGAGGAGGTTCAGAGTAAAATTGAGGAATTAGACCCTGACTCATCCAGACAGATGGAAGAACGTGAGCAAACGGAAAATCGCTTCTTCCAACTGATTGGCATCGCTCAGGAGTACTTGGATGCGTATAATGATTGCAAAATGAACCGAGGGGATGAATCTTCATGTCATGGTAGTACTAAGTCAGTGGTAAATCATATTAAATTGCCACCTCTGAAGATTTCTCCTTTCAACGTTGATATAAACAAATGGCTTGAGTTTCGAGATATAAACTTATCGCTCATTCATAATAATGAGACTATTGACGACGTTAGTAAGTTCCATTATTTAAAATCGTACTTAGAAGGTTCCGCGTTGTCAGTCATTGATTCGGTCAGCGTTTCGGCAAATAATTATCAAATTGCTTGGTCGTTACTCTGCGATAGATACAACAATAAGCGCCTATTAATTAATGAGCACGTTAAGTGTCTACTCTCTATTGAGGCGCTCCCTAAGGAGTCCGACCGGGGCCTACGAAACTTGGTTGATACAATTTCTAAAAACCTGAGTGCCTTGAAGTAGTTAGGCGAACCGACCGATAGTTGGAGTACGCTTATTATTTATATTGCGTCGTCGAAGTTGGACTCGATAACTGCTAGGAATTGGGAGGAATTTTGTAGCAAATTAGAGACCCAAAGTTTGGACGATTTTTTCGATTTCCTTCGTCAAAGGGCAACTGTATTAGAAACAGTCTATGCCGCCAATACTTCAAATAGTCACAATAAAGTTGAAAATCGCACAAACTTTAATAGGTCAAAATCATTTATTTCTTCTTCGCTCGATTCACCTCTCCGTGGTTGTTGTTTGGCCTGTAAACAAGATCATAAGTTATATGACTGCAATAAATTTAAAAATATGTCTGTTGATGAACGAAATGCAAAGGTCTATCAATGGAGAATATGTAGCAATTGCTTACGTAATGATCATCAATCATACCAATGCCGGCTCGCAGGTTGCCGTATCTGTAAAAGAAGGCATAACACGTTACTACACAAACAAAGTAGCTTTATTTACCAATCTCGCCAACCACAATCGCTCTCAATACAACCAGAAACACAAATTAACGTGGAACCGCCCACGTCAGCTTCGTTGGCTACGACTACTAATCTAGCTTCTAACATTGAAGCAACCGCGAATTCTAATGATAACGCTACGTCTAGCCCCCCTCTGGTAGTTACAATGTCTGCTGGCGCCTCAAATCTGGCTCTTCTTTCAACGGCCTTGGTTGAGGTGTCAAACAATGGCAACATAATCAAACTGCGTGCGCTCTTGGACAGTGGCTCGCAGTCTTCTTTTATTACGGAGGCGGCGCAAATTAAATTAGGTTGCATTAAAAATAAAAATCAGTGCAAATATGTGTCCGGTCTTAATAATGCAACAGTAAGCATTGCCGAACACTGCAACATCGAGATTAAGTCAATATACAATCAGTTCACCACTTCTATCAAATGTTATGTCGTACCCATTATTACCGACAATCTTCCTCAGACAGAAGTGCGACTGCATGAATTAGGTATTCCCGGCCACATCAAGTTAGCAGACCCAACCTTCTTTCGGCCTTCAGACATTGACCTGTTATTAGGTGCAGATGTCTTTTGGGATATTATGGGTTCAGCTCGAGTGCAGCTCGGACAAAATAAACCAATCCTCCAAGAAACGCGTCTTGGTTGGGTCGTGGCAGGTCGCATTGGGGGGAAACATTTTAAGCCTACAAATAAAATACACTGCAATTTTAGTAAGGAAATAGAACAACAATTAGTCAAGTGCTGGGAACTAGAAGAGATTCCCAGTAGCAAATCTACTTCAAATAGCAAAGATTATAGCGAAACACTTTATCGAGAAACCACATATCGCGATGAGGATGGTAGATACTGCGTTCAGATCCCACTTTGTGATTTACCGAATGTTCTAGGCGACTCGTATTATATAGCTGAAAAGCGGCTACTTCAAATGAAAAGAAAAATGAAACAGAAACCTGAGTTTAAACAAAAACATTCTAAATTTATGCAAAAATACGAGAGCCTAGGACATATGAGTGAAGTCCCTACTAAACCAGATGTTGGGTGCTTCTTGCCACATCACGATGTAATAAAAAATAATCGTTTTCATCACAGACCCTTAATAAATTTGTGTGTAACCGCGTCACGCAATTCAAGAATTAACAACAAATGGATCCTGGAGGAATGTACCAGGTGTCTAAAACCCAGCGGATTCAGCGTCGCGAGGGTTTAATCCATCACAAGTGATCGATGCTAAGTTATGGTGGCATGGACCTTCCTTCTTACAAGAAGATCCATCGGCATGGCCATAATCGATTTTCCTGAAATGAAAACTTATACGACTAATTTTAAGACTAAAAGTCACAATATTGCATCTACTTCTACAGCATGCACTATAATTGCAAAACCAACTTCTGATAACCTTGTGAATGTTGAGAATTTCTCAAAATTCACAATTTTACTACGAAGTATGGCCTATGCATTATGTTTTATCAATTACCTACGACACTCAAATTCAAAAGTCACAGGCCATTTAACTACAGATGAACTTCAATCGTCTTTACATCACTTAATTAAACAACATCAGAAGGAATGTTTTAATGACGAGCTAGCCCTATTAAATAACAATAAAAACTTACCTTCAAAATCAAGGCTTCTTTCACTTAAACCATTTGTAGACGAGAAGGGTATCCTTTAGGGTTGGCGGACGTTTTCAAAACTCACCTGAAATATTCAGCAAGAAACATCCCGTTATATTAGACTCAAAAAAACATTTTACCAAACTAGGTACTGTTCATTCACGAACATTAAAAATTTTGTCACGGGGGTGCACAGCTTTTGCTGACTAACGTAAGACAGCCATTTTGGCCCATTATAGGAAGGAGATTAGCGAGATCCACGGTTAATAATTGTCGGATATGAAGGATCTTAAGGACCAAATCAGTTATACCTATAATGGGAAACTTACCTTCAGCTCGTGTCAATTTTGCTAGCCCGTTCCCGACGCGTGATCGAAAGGGGCGGGGGTGTAGGATTAAAAGCTATTTGTGTATCTTTGTTTGTTTACAACCAAGGCACTTCATTTAGAGATTGCATCAGATTTGAGTGTAGATGCATTTAAAATGTGTTTAAATCGGTTTATCTCTCGCAGAGAAAAGCCAAGCGTGATACGAGTACATTTAAATAAAATAAAAAATAAAAAATAAAATTGCGAAAATGACCGAAACTTTGTGGGCGCGTGTAATGAATTTAAAAGATTTTTAGAATCCTGTAGTGAATCCATCTCGTCATATGCGGCCGGCGAATTCATAAATTTTAAATTCTCACCGGCTTTTTCACCTCATTTCAACGGATCGAAGCAGGCGTCAAAGCTGCTAAACATCATTTGACTCGGATGAAAGGGAATACTAACCTCACTTTGTGAAATTAGCGACTTTATTCGCACAGGTTGAGGCAATATTAATCTCCCGACCATTAACTCCTATATCAGCCGATCCTAACTACTTTTATCCTTTGTGTCCTGAGCACTTTCTGATCGGCAGGCCGCTCACTTCAATACCATCTCCTTGCACTTGCCGAAATAAACCCAAACCGTCTTAGCAGATATGAGCAGATTGAACGAATCCGTCAACAGTTTTGGGAGAGATGGCGCGCACCAATGAGCTGCAACAGCGATTAAAGTGGAGAGTCAATGAGGGACAACTATATGAAGGTGATATGGTGGTAATCAACGTGGCCAAGTTACCACCGCTCAAATGGCGCATGGGGCGCATCCAACGGCTATATCCAGAACCCGATGGTATCGCACGCGTAGCAGATGTCAACACGTCAAGGGGCATCATCCGACGTGCAATCACAAACCTCTGCCCGTTACCAAACGAGCATGCAGACAACTCGAAATCCCACGGTCTTCGAGGGGGGGAAGATGTCTACGCCCACCCTAACTAGCTGGACGACAGAGGGGTGCGGAGCGCGGGAAGAGGACACTACTTAACACATGATTCTAGACACCAACATGGACGGCAACGATCAAGCACCGTCTTAATATTAAAACATTTAAATCAAATGTTGATACTATACATATATATATACCTTTGTGGAAGCTGATTAAACCTACTTATATTCAACTACGACGTCTACTTATTGAAGAGCACCGAATTACCGAACAGTCGGGATGTATTATAGTTTTTTTTTATGTCTAGTCACTTTTTGGAAATTCAATAAAGAAAAGACAGGCTCTAGAGTTCTACAGCTCACATACTAGTTTAATATTTATGTATTGGCTTAACGACCCACGATGCGAGTTGTCACGTGTCCTGATCTTGCGCCACTTTCCACCAAATTCATGACTTGAATCTAATGACGATGTCATTTCAACGATACCTGTTGGGACATCCGACAAGTTGCCCTACTGGACGGCCCAGATATACTTGTTGGCACCCTGATGTTCTTATATCTTTTCAGCATTAATTCATCATCATCATCATCATCATCACATCAACCGAAAAATGTCTACTGCTGGACATAGGTCTCCCCCAAAGACTGCCACAATGACCGGTCCTGCGCCACCTGCATCCAGCGGACTACCGCGACCTTTACCAGAAAATCAGTATTGTTGATGATCTACCTACGTATTGCTTTCCGTTAAGTGGTCGCCACTTGACAACTTGTCTGCCCCAAATGCCATCGGTTTTACGTACCTACACTTTTTTTCTGTTTTCAAGATTGAACCCAACCGTGAGCCAGCCAATGCTGATAGGCAACACCGGCCTCCTGGGTCTGACGAATTACAACCCAAGTAGACGTACCATCGTCCTGATTCATGGGTGGAACAGTGGGACCACTTCGCCTTTCAACACTGTGCTTGTACCAGGTATGCAAACCCTTGAAAAAAATTATCAAGTAGGCTCACTTGAGCTATATTAGGTATTTGGGTTGGGCGAATTGCAACCAAATAGTCCATTCTTAAAGCAACTATACCGTCCAAGGTAGAATATTCCTATTCCAATTACAGTTGTATAAAAAGTTGACCATTTAAAACAATCTCAACCATGCCTAACTATATGAAAAAAATTATACGCCACGAGCGGGGTTTGAATCCGCGAGTTCTACTACTGACAATTATAAATGTAATTTGAGATGTCAGTGCCTACCTAATTAAAAAGTTGTCATAACGGTTCACTAATGTTTCCCAACTTACGTTTGGCAACCTGATCCATTTCGCATCTTTTCATTTCCCAACTTCTTAATATTTCTGAAACTGTTAAATATTTCATGATTTTTATAAACTAACCTAACCTAACCTATGGGGTTTTACATGATGGCCATGAAATAAATCCTGAAATATTTACAGTTTTAGGGATTGGGAAATGAAAAGTTGCGAAATGAATCAGTTTTCCTAACGTTAGTTGCGAAAAGAAGGTGGAATGTCATAACTTCTCGCGATACATGTTGTGACGATCCTACATCCTACCTAAGGTGTAATTTGAGAGAGAGAGGAAATCCTAGAGGAGAGATTAAATGGTTCGGTCACCACAAGTGGAGCGCACGATAGCCCAGTTGGCTAAAAGCAATGCACGGAATGCTGATGTCCAGGGCAAAATCACGCTCGTGGCGAATAAGCTTTTAATTATTCACTTTGATCGGAAATTACCATTTCGTTAGTGACGTTTCCTGCTTAGTCAAAAGATACTGATACGTACATACGAGTATATGTCAGACTGTTCCCTACAATGTACCAATTGACACCTGACAATCACATTTTCGGTATATTTATGACTAGGTAAGGCTACTTCTGCATTAGACGGGACGAAATCGGTACGCGATATTTTGTACTTTTGCATATTTCCACAGTTTATATACCGCATTCTTACCGCCCCGCTTCCACACATCCCTCGCTTAGCAGAAATCACTTATATGTAGGCTTTACCTACTGACTTGATTGACAGTTGACACTGACAGCTAGCATCTACCTGAGTATCTACCGACAAATGAGGCTCCACTCGCTTTTTGTCGAGTTTTGACGAGTTTTGACTTTTGAGTTGATATTCCTCCGTTAAAACTACAGAAATATTAATGGAAACGCTTATCGGTTCTTAAATCCTTTATCTAAGTACTGTAACCTCCCCCTTCAGAACCCCTTACCCTACCGAAAAAACCCCGAAGAAACCTTGTCCCCGTAGCTCTGAAGAAGCTCTGAAAAATGAAAAAATGAAATCTTAAACTTTAAAGCTAACCCTAATGATGACTACTGTAATTTGCACTCATTTACCTACTTTATTAAACCTACTTTTGTTGTGTGCTTTTATTACGAATACCTGAAGAAATGGCCAATTGTGATCGCTAGTGGTAGGAACCCCGAGATGTTGTGCACCGTATTAACCTAGGTCCTTTTATGATAAACTTGACAGTAAATGGACTCTTCATCCCTAATATTCTTAAAGCTAGCCTAGCTGTACTTAATTGACCCTATCTGAACGTAACTTCCAACTGCTATTTTTCCCTATTTTTTGTCAAAACGATCAACATAAATTTGAGAAAAGGAATCTTATATTCTGAATGGCTTTATGGTTAAAACATTTTTATGTTTTTGGTAGAAAAACCCCTATCGCCTATTACACGCTCCTGTTGAACAAGGAGTAGACTTTAGAATTCATATAAACAAAATTATTTATTTAACCCATCAATGAGCTAGAAATCTGCACTAGATACTTGGTTTTTTTTGAGCAAAGGTTCTATCGATAGGTTGTGTAGTAATCTCTTATTTATTACTAACACTGGCTACTCTCTTGTTGCGGATGGGGAAAGAGCGTCCTTGCCACTTTACCTTCCTAACTAACCTATGGGTTTATGACCCAGAGAATGAAGTTACCAGCGTTTCCAACCTAGTGGTCTGTTCCGAGAAGAAACGCCAAACAAACTCAACAGACATCTTTTAGTAATAATTTATAGGAACATATAACGTTCTTAGCTTATATGGTCAACCTCCTACGACCATTATATTGTGAGAATCTGTAGGTAATGCCAAAACAATCCGATCATTACATGTGAAACATTTAACTGAAATTGTACCCCAAATGTAGAGTATTATTCCACTTACGATAATAAAACACCTAATTGGACTTGATGGACTGCTCAGCCTGCCATAAATCCCAGAATCATTTCATCTTTCTGAAATAACCTTGCCAGGATATCCCAATACCATAAATATAACTATTACCTTTTGATGATAATAAGTAATTAATCGTTACACCTTAATGTTTCACATATAATAAAATACGGAACTCAGCACCACCTTGCCCAACACTACTCCCAATGCGAACTTAGTTACCCACAATAGTAATTTAAACCATCGTTTGATGATTCTATAGCGAGAACGTGTAGGTAATGCCAAAGCAAACCGTTCATTACATGTGAAATATTTGTCCCAAATCGTACCACAAATGTAGAGTATTATTCCACTCACGATAATAAGATACCCAATTGGACTTGATGGACTGCTCAGCCTGCCATAAAGCCTAAAATAATTTCATCTTTCTGCAACAACCCTGCAAGGATATCCCAATATCATAAAAATAACTAAACCCTTTGATGATAATAAGTAATGCACGTTACACCTTAATGTTTCACATGTAATAAAATACGGAACTCAGCACCACTTTGCCCAACACTTCTCCCGATGTGAACTCAGGTTACCCACAATAGTAATTTAAACCTGCATTTGATGTTAATGGAATAGTAGACCACCTCAGCTATTTATGCCTATAGTTAAGAATTTCCTGGCTATGCCCTTTTATAGTGTATGAATTTACTCCTACCTCTACCCCGTTAAATCCTATTCTGCCTATTTCTCGAACCATACCTTTACTTCAATCTGTAAGTAGTTCAGCCGGCGAAACTGAGACAGCAAACTAACAGCCTGTGTTCTTGTCTCCCCCCACTGTGGCCGAAGCCTAAAGGGAACAGTGAGTAAGACGGCCCTATTATGTAATTATAAGGTATACAGATATTAAATATATAGGCCCGCTCCTCAGTGAGTCGCACGATTTCAACGAGTGAGGTATCCCTCAGTGCGGATCACATGAATGATTACGCCTCGTCTACGTCGCCGGCCGGTTCTGAGGCGCGTGAGTGGCCCCTTAAAGAGGCTTTCGTCTCCTATGTTGGAAAAGAGGAAGACGCCAGACCACCCTCAAGTCTTGTAGCAAAAGACTCTGAATTACGCCCATTTGGCACCGGTAGGCGGGAATGACTCCTCAGGTATACTAAAACCTGGACAGTATTTCTGGTTTTTATACATGAAATAAATAAAATAACCACTCAAAAGCACTTTGAAGCTACGGTAGCCTAGTGGTTCAGGCATGCGGCTGTCAAGCGGCGGTCGTGGGTTTGAATCCCGGCTCTTACCAATGAGTTTTTCGCATCTTATATACGGAATATTTACCGTTAGCTTTTCGGTGAAGGAAAACATCGTGAGGAAACCGGTCTAATCCCAATAAGGTCTAGTTTTCCCTCTGGGTTAGAAGGTCAGATGGCAGTCGCTTTCGTAAAACTAGTGCCTACGCCAAACCTTGGGATTAGGTGCCAAAGCGGACCCCGAACTCCTTTAGGGAACTGGGAATAACGCTAGGATGATGATGATGAACCACTCAAAAGCACTATGAAAAAGAACAAGAGTAACCCCTCATTATGAGTTGAATTTCTTCATAATGACGGCCTACTTATTTAAAACAAAGAAAACATCCACCAAGAATTTCTAGCACGAGAAACCAGAGACACTGACATTCTGAACGACGAGAATTGAATGATCGCCCCGAGCAATGCCGTAACCCAATCAGAGAATCGCTTAATATTCGCGCCACAAAACACACCAATCAAGGCATCAAAGTGTTGTCATTATTACGAATTCAGAGTTACCAATTTACAAAGTGAGATCTAAAATAGTTAAAATGTGTTTACACGACCACGAATTTTAATCTTATAAAATAAACATCCCAACTATTTTCCCTCTAAAACCGCAAGCAATTGATTGGTAAAAATATTGAAATCTAACAATCAATCTCTTCAAACCACCAAACTCCCCGGAAATCAGGCCGAAGTTTAACTGCCGTATTAGCGTGCTAGGCCCGCCGTTTAAACACGTGATGTCATCCGCCTCATGACAAAAGGTCGTACCGCTTTTTTTATGTAGCTGCTTATGCTGTAGCTATTAATGTTGAAATTAGTATGTCCCTATGCTTCTAGACATGATAGATTGCCAGAATAAACATATTATTTGAGTATCCATATTTTCAATGTTTATTATAATTCTAGTTTATTATATTGCAACTTATGAACCCTTCTACCCGCTATTATTGTGTCGAATGAACTCGTACATTAATATTCTTAGATGAAATTAGTTTTTGACATTGACTATTTGTGGAAGGCCCTATGTCAAGTAGTGGACGTTCTTTGGCCGATATAATGATGATAATGACTGCCTATTTACACTAGCGAATGCTAGCCTAATTAATTTCCTTCTCCACTATAATTAATAGTCAATTTTCTAATTTTGGGTATGAAATAAAAGTTCGTTTTCATAATTTAATAAATGTTTTATGATAATTCAGAAATCTGCTAGCGAGCATGCCCTTTCCGTTACAGTACGTTTGCTAAAGAACATTTTTTTTTATAATTTATTCAAACATAGAAGCTCTGTTTCCGATATAAATATGTTGTTTATGCACTTCTATGTATGAAATCTACATATGGGTCGAAATCAAAAAATATGCCCATAGTTAAGAGCCTTAATCTAATCTATGCTTTAACTTTTCTCATTTTCGTAACGGCAATTACCCATATATAATGTATGGGTAATTGCCGTTACGAAAACGAGAAAAGTTAAAGCATAGATTAGATTAAGGCTCTTAACTATGGGCATCTTTTTGATTTTGACCCATATAGCTGTTCCTTATTGACCCACGAGAGATTTTTATTCTTAACTCATTTTTATAAAAGTTACCTTACGTTCAAAAAACTGGTTTTTTGGCCTAAAATTGCCAAGTTCTCGAAAACTGTGAGTTTTGAAGTAAATATGGGAATATAACCTCGTTGTTAAAAAACACGAAAAAACGGACAGTTACAGATCGAAGACTATTGGGAGCTAGGTCAGCTAAGAGCCCCTTAATAACATTTTATTTTTAATTCCTTAGCATTCCTTCAAGCCGAGGACCTGAATGTCATCATGGTGGACTGGACTGCTGGCTCTAACACCATCAACTATATTGCTGCTGTTGAGAACACAAGAATTGCCGGTATGTAGTACTATATTTATATTCTAGCTGCCTGCGCGGCTTCGCTTGTAGCTTTAAAGTAGAGCCTATTAGCTACTGCCCGCGACTCCGTCTGCGTGGAACTCGTTTATATCGTAGCTCCACACAAAGTTTCAACCCCCATTTCATCCTTGTAAGAGATTACTTTCCAGGTGAAGGCATCGCCCGCTTCATCGACTGGCTGAACGGCGCCACCGGTGTCGTAGCGACACACTACCACATCGTGGGGCACAGCCTGGGTGCCCATATGGCTGGCATCATCGGGCGAAACATGAACGGCGCGCCTGCGTATTTGACTGGTTCGTAAAACAAATGACATACTTAAGTACACATCAGTTAAACAACGCATGATTGCGCTGGATGGGCCACCTCCCAGGACCAGGCATTGTGGCACACTTTGGAGGCCTATGTCCATCAGCGAAAGCCTTCCGGCTAATATGATGAATTGGTGATGATGGTGACCTAAATAATTTAAATTATCTTCCAGCGCTAGAGCCCGCTCTTCCCGGCTTCATCACCAACGACCACAAGTTCAGAGAAAACGACGGAGCGTACACGGAGGTGATCCATACCAATGCGGGCGTGCTGGGGTATATAAGCAACCTGGGGCACGTGGACTTTTACCCGAACGGGGGCAGTGGCATGCCGGGATGCGACTCTTCAGAATGTGATCATGCTAGGTGAGACAACGATCATCCTACCCTGTCGCTTACAAGAAGGGCTAAAGGTTCGCTTTGACAGTCGCCACTAGCCCATTTTGTGCGGGCATGACCAGGGAGAGCACCACGAGACAATTTAATGGCACTTCAATCCCATAGACTCATTGGATGGCTAGGATCCCTCAACCCTGCCATCCGGTCCACTTAGGCGGAGGGAGCAAATGTAATGACTTTATTGCTTTCTATTCTCAGGTCCTACTACTACCTTGGGGAGTCCCTGACCTTAGGGGGGTTCACCGGCCGCCGGTGCGCCACCTACGCCGGCGCTTTGACTGGAAACTGTGTGCTCTGGGGCAACCTGCAGATGGGCGGGCTCGTGCCTAAGACTGGGTAGGTTTCATAGAACATACAGGCTCACAGAAATGCACTGAGTCCGATCCAAACACCGATAGGTACTGGCCACCGAGTTCTCCGTATTTTGCCCATACTCCGACCACTGTCCCTCTTGCCACTTTAGCAAAACTCGGTCTCACAGTGTGTGCGATCTGACTTGGAATCATATCTCTATTTTTACCTGACAAGAGCTCGGTCACCCTGGTACTAAAACCTAATTCGGTTCTTTTGTTGGTTATTTTGAGCTTTCATGCTAATATTATAAAGAGGAAAAGTCTCTGAGATTGTAGCTTTAGAAGTTTTGTGTTATCTCCGGAACTGCTTTTCCGATTTCAAAAATTATTTCACCTACATGTTGAATGGAATTTTGGGTTGCTATCAGCTATATTTTATTCCGCGGGTTTGATTGCGTTTTTTGCAATACGCGGGCGAAGCCGCGCGGGCATAGTTTATAATAGAGGGATATCTAGACTCCAATGAAATACTGAGCGGAACGTAAACACTTATAATTATTATAGATTTCTATAAGTTACGGGTCGCGGAGCGTACAAGTATTAGTGCGTGCAAGCACGAATTTCAACTTTTAGAAATCTATAATAATTATAGTTAAGTGTTTACAGTCTGCTCGGTATTTCTTTGTAGTCTAGATATCCCTCTAGTCTTTTATAAATAAGAGCACTAATCTCAACAAGTACCTTTTTATAAGCTTTTATTTAACTTGCACTGTTTGTATGTATGTAAGTAAGTTGTCCGTCAAAATTTACAATCTATTTTTCAGTCACTTGCCGTTATCCGATTGAGCTGAAATTTGGAATAATTATGTATGTTTGGTTACATACAATGCAATATTATGGTACCATAGAGCTGATCTGATGATGGAGACAGAAGGTAGCCATGGGAAGTAACCGACGTAACTCCGTTGAGTTTGGACTCGTTAAAATCGTCTCAATGAGTAGTAGATGACGGTATACAGAACAGTACAGTCGGCAATAAAAGCTTGTACCAAAAATTATGTTTTTGACAGTAACTTATTTATTTTGTAATGGGATGAAATTTCGTTATGGATACTTCCGCGCCACGGTTATGTCGGACTCGCACCGACTACAAATGGCTCGACGCATTTCGGACGGCTCTGGGATCTCCTACGGAAGGCACCAGTGCCGCCCTAGCGTCATGCCTTTGTGGGCCCTGCCTTTTTTTTATTCAACGATTGTAGCCTCCAACTGCAACCGTGTATCCCAGGACCCCTTTTAGTCGCCTTGTACGACAGGCAGGGGATACCGTAGCCGTATTCTAATGCCCAGGTTCTAATGTATATTTTACTTGCTTCCAGGCAATCCGGAATCTACTACCTGGAGACTAATGCTGAACCACCGTTCTCCAGGGGTTAAATTACTAACTGCAGAAAAATAACTTGCTCTGCTTTCAATACAAGCACTTGCGCCAAACAACAACTATGCAGCCTTGCATAACAAATAACTATTGTCAAGTATTGGGATGTTTACCTTATATAAACTATGATCAAAAGCTATGGAGTGAAACAAGTCAATAAAAAGGAACAAAAATGAAAAAAGAAGGTTTTTTTTATCCCGATTTTAAACTTTATATGCACCAGTCAAGGGCACCAATATGTATTCACTTAAAATTTCATGAATATGTATAGGTACTACAACCTTATTGTTGCAGAAATAAGGTCTGTAAGAGTATTGTATTGTATTGTCTGTGTACCTGCCTGTTTTTGAGGCTTTGTGGTTATTGGTGCCCTTGACTGTAATTTATTATATTAAAGATTTTCACGTTTACCCTGATTCTATGACATTTGGTACGGAGGGACTTGGTACGGCTTTTAGACCAAAGTTAATACGCTCTATTTTTCACTTCGATTACGTGAAAATAATAAAAACAAAGATTATTCATCAACAAGCAATAATAAATTCAACGGCGAAAACAATGTTCAATATGGCGGCATGATTTTTTAAATAAACTGCTTTGACACTGATACAAAATATTGACACCACGAATGTTTATTATGAACACGGCTATTAACCAATTCGTTGCGTCTTCCATTTTCGAAAACTTTTGGCTGTAGCGGCGAACAATTATGTCATGACACCGCAGGCGTGCCTTACGCCATAATTTCAAAGTTTATTATCTCAAAAACGGCTGAACCGATTTTGTTAAAACATAGCTAAGAACCATATCGATCACGTCAGCTTTCGGATAAAAAACCGCATTCATATCGGTCTATTGGTTTAGGACCTACGATGCCACAGACATACACACACACAGATACACAGACACACAGACACGTTAAACTTATAACACCCCACTTTTTTCGTCGGGTTAAAAGAGTTTTATGAATCCTTTTTTTTTTTTTTAGGTGGGAAATGCGTTACGCATACCACCCGGGTGCAGGGGGTGAACCGAGTGGTTATGTGGGACTCCCGTATGGGCTTAGTAGACCCACGGTGTACCCACTAAAAACCCCCTCACTTGCCACCTCGCCGCCTTATGGCGAGGTCACGGGAACGCTTGCGCACACATCCGCGACCCCGCCGGCGGCAGCCTCCCACAAGCGGCTCCTTCGCGGATGCCCAGGGGCCCTACACGTGAGGCACGCCAGATGTTTTGGCGCGCCTGCCTCCTCGATCTCCACCTGTTCAGTAGCGGACCCCCCTGAGTCCGCTACAAGGAGATCATGGGTGCGGAAAATCCAGCACCCGGTGGCGGCTCAGGTCTGTGATTCCGCCACCGACCACGACTCGGCCACAGAGGATAGGGAAAGCGGCGCACCGTAATACCGGCATTCCTTTTCTTCTGCGGTCCCACCAATACTGCTTCAGCGGAACGGCCCCGCCAAGTTCGCAGGGGGTAGGGAGAGTGGCGCACCGTTATACCAACACGCCTCTCCCCCTGCGATCCGACCTCGGCCGCAGAAGATAACGCGTGAGAACTTCTTCTGCGGTCCCTCCCTAACGCATCCTAAGCGGGCTTAGGCAAGCCAGCTAGGAGCGCTCTCCTCGGGCCAGCCGGCAGCCCAAACAGGCCGGCCCTGGGTGCCTCTTAGCTTCACCGTGGGTGACCAGTCCACGGTTACTAAGCCCCCCCGCCCCGAAAAGGCGAGCACCCTCGGGGGGGGTGGCTGTCACTACCCTAAGGTACCATAAGAAAAAAATATCAATACCTACAAAAAATCTATATATTTCTCTAAACATACGCGTATGTAGAATGTAAAAAAATAGACGTTATACTACCAATGATAAGGAATCTGAAAGAAAGAAAAAAAGAAAGAAAGAAAGAAAGATACATTTATTCACTAACACACAGGACACACATATTAAGCAAAAATAAATAAAAATAACAGTAAAAAACATGTAACAAGTGTGTCTCTGCGGCAGTGAACCGGATACTGGCTTAGCATTATGCTGAGGTGTCAGTCAGACAGTCAGTCACCTACACTGCACTGATTTTCAGCCAGCACCGTTGGTGACTCACGGAAACGTCATACAATTATAATTACACAACTATATAATTAATTGTGAAAGGCGAGAGAGAAATAAACATAAATACATAGTGAGATAGTACATACAGCACTACCTACATGCAGCTTTAATAAAATAATAACTACGTTACACATTAAAGTTATTTTTACTATTAAATTAAAAACAAAAACTAGATAAAAATTTGCAATTGGCATATTTTTTGCTGTCAAAAGTGCAGGATTAGGATTAGGATTTTTGGAGCGTCAACAAATAGCCTTTAAGCTTACGCATAAAGGTGTATCTGCTAAGCGCCCCTTGGATAGGTGGAGGGATATTTATCATTCCAGCACTTAGACGCCGCGAACTTGAAGCTACCTCGGAATGCAGCGGTTCGGTGCATAGGTGGCCATTAATAAATAAATAATAAATAAATATTTGCGGACAATCTTAGACAAATCAACCTAGTCCCAAACTAAGCAAAGCTTGTACTATGGGTACTAGACGACGATATAGATACTTATATAGAGAAATAAATACTTAAATACAAAGAAAACATCCATGACTCAGGAACAAATATTCGTGCTCATCACACAAATAAATGCCCTTACCGGGATTCGAACCCAGGACCTCTTGCTTCGTAGGCAGGGTCACTACCAACTAGGCTAAAGCGGTCGTCATTGCCTTGAATCTGCGCGCACGCTTTGACCATATCAGTTTATGAAACAGGTAAGATGGGGGTTTCGTGCCTTACCACCCCGAAAAGCAGAGTGGCAAGGTGCAGGCGTCGGCGTGCAGACATGTTAAGCAAGTTAGCGGCGTTCAAGTATGGAGTGATGTGGGACCGGGGAGGGACTCGGAATCAAAAACGAGCACATGCGTTCTGCACTCGTTGTATGAGCCTCTTGGAACGACCAGTAATGCACCTGTCATACACGACATCACAATAGTTTAACCTAGATAATATAAGCGATTCACATAGGTCGACACGCAAATTGACACTAAGGTAATCACGTATATTATATAGAACTTTAAGGCGATAGAAGCAGTTACTCACAACATTTAGTATGTGGTTCTCAAAGCGCAAATTCTCGTCCATAAGAGGGCCGAGGTTGGTTGCTTCTACCACCTGCTCTATTGGTTCGCCCATGACGGCGACATTCCCGGAAGTCCCAGCATCAAGGGTATTACGGAATTGATGTTTTGACCCGAAAACCACATACTTCGACTTGCTAGGATTAAGAACCAAACAGTTCTTCTCCGACCAAGAGGAAATACGATCAAGGTCCGCATTTATCGTGTTAATGGCAGCAGATGTGTCTGACGGCGCACTAGACAATTAAAATTGCACTTCGTCCGCGTAAAGGTGATACTTACAGCTCTTTATACTGTTAGTGATGTCAGCGCTATACAGTATAAAGAGCAGGGGTCCTCTCCTCCTCCTCAAGTATTGAACCCTGCGGTACTCCTCTTGTCACAGGACAAACAGAGGACCACAGAGCACCACCATCCACCCTACGCAACGAAACTGCCTGCGTACGGCCAGACAAATAGCTACTGAACCATTTTGTTGCAGTGAATCTATCCCACTCATCCAGAGATTCTACTTCGACCAGGCGCGGCTCACTCGCGATTTACGTTCATCGCTACAAGTATACATGCCGGTTGTCCGAAAATAGGGTACAATTCAGTGGCTGCCACGCTGTGCATCGGATCACACGCGCACGCTCGCTACTTCGATCTCACAAGCTTACGTAAATATATCGGAAGTGAACGTGCTGCCGCATTCGTTTATTTGTGTGTTTCTTTGTTTCCGTTGAAATGAATAATCATACACCTAAAAAATATTGTATTACAGTGGGTTGCAAAAACAATGATAAAAATAAAAAAAACCGGCCAAGTGCGAGTCGGACTCGCGCAAGAAGGGTTTCGTACCATTATCAATAAAAATATTTTTTATTTTGTTTTTAGTATTTGTTGTTATAGCGGCAACAGAAATACATAAAATGTGAAAATTTCAACTATCTACCAATCACGGTTCTTGAGATACAGCCTGATGACAGACAGACGGACGGACGGACGGACAGACAGCGAAGTCTTAGTAATAAGGTCCCGTTTTACTCTTTGAGTACGGAACCCTAAAAATCACGCGTTTTTTTATCTCCCGGCACGCCCGAAGGATGCCAAGAAGTAAGAAAATGAACATTAATCTCCACTTATAATAAATCTCTAAATTAAAAAAAGAATCAGCCAGTTTGAAACTAAGCTTTGCGCGGTACGAATGTTCTCAGCATCCCATGAACGGAAAAATATGAAACATTTTATATAGGTACATTATTATTCTAGCTGCAACTTAGGATAGTTTTTATCCGACTGCGACAGTTAATTAATTTTCCGAAATATACGACTTCATTTAATTTTTCATGTATTTTTATTGAAATCAAACGCTGCTCCAACTGTCAGCTATAAGAAACGTCAAATTTTCGTCAAAATGGCGGAATTGCTTTGCCTTTCACTTATTAATAATTTAAATCCCGTCTACGATAGACCTTTACGAGACAAATGCTAAAATATAAACCATAAAAAAATATTCGATTCTGATATGAGAACTTATATGCGCAAATGTCGTTTTATGTCGTAATTTCAGTAAATGAAATCAACAAATTTGAACAATATAATTAACACGAATTTGTTTTTTTTGAATGACAATGGCACGCGCTCGGCGCATTCAGCCAAAGTACCTGCGGCGCTACCACGAAAACCGATACTCAATGTTCATATATTTGCATCCCTGTCACTCGAGTATGGTTAGTGCGATAGAGATAGAGATACCCGAATATTTTCGAATTCCGAAGTTCGTGGTTATAGCTCAGGAATCGAAAATATGGTAAATAATCATAATGTATTTTCTCGAAAAAGAATTTAAAATAAATATAGTCAAATGGAGAAAAAAAACAAAGCAAGAGGTTATATAGGTAATGATTAAGTTATAAGAGTCCAAAGTTTTAAGAGGGGGTATGTTCTGTCCCTTTTCCGCAAAACGCACCTTCATATGAAACGATTGTTTTTTACTATGACGCTCGAGTATATTGACGTCACAGTCCCTCATCGTTTTCTCACTCTAACAAGCGACATTAAAACGGATGTAGCTTCATAATTTTTTGAGATATTTGAATGGGAGTTTCATTATCTTCTATCTATTTATACATAATAAATGCCTATGTCCTGACTGACTTATTCACTCACTCACTCACTCACTCACTCATTAACGCACAGCCGAAACTACTAATCTTAGAGAGTTGATTTTTGCACAGTATGTTGCTTTTATAACGTGGGCTAGGGATAAAAAGGGATTTTTGAAAATTCTACCCCTAAGGGGGTAAAATAGGGGTGCAAAGTTTGTATGGGGGAAACATTTTTTTTTTAAATAGAGACTTAAAACTTTGTAGAAAGATCAGTCATTAGAATACAAATAAAGAACTTTCAGGGTTTTAGAAAATTCTACCCCTAAAGGGGTAAAATAGTGTGCAAAGTTTGTATGGGAAAAACTACTTTTTTTTAAATAGAGACTTAAAACTTTGTAGAGAAATTATTCATTAGAATACAAATAAAGTACCTAGATTCAGTGTTTTAAAAAATCTACCCCTAAGGGGGTAAAATAGGGGTGCAAATTTTGTATGGGGGAAACAATATTTTTTTTAAATAGAGACTTAAAACTTTGTAGAAAGATTAGTCATCAGAATACAAATTAAGTACTTTCAGCGTTTTAGAAAATTCTACCCCTAAAAATAGGGGGCTAAAATAGGGGTGCAAAGTTTGTATGTGGGAAACTATTTTGTTTAGCTAGAGTCCTAAAACTTTGTAGAAAGATTATTTAAATACAAAGAAAGTACTTTCAGCGTTTTGGAAAATTTCACCCCTAAGGGGGTAAAATAGGGTGCAAAGTTTGTATGGGAAAAACATATATTTTTTTAATAGAGACTTAAAATTTTGACGAAAAATTACTTATTAGAACATGAAAAATACTACATTCGGCGTTTTACAAAAATCATTCCCTAAGGGGGTTAAAAAAGGGTGCAAGGTTTGTATGGGGAACACTTTTTCTGAGACTTTGTAGAAAGATTACTTATAAAAATACAAAAAAAAAGACTTTCAGCGTTTTGAAAAAATCTATCCCTAAGGGGGATAAAAAGTGGTGCAAAGTTTTTATCAGGGAAAGTTTATGTTTTTGAGTTAGAGACTTAAAACTTTGTAGAAAGATTACTTATAAAAATACAAAAAAAAAGACTTCCAGCGTTTTGAAAAAATCTATCCCTAAGGGGGATAAAAAGGGGTGCAAAGTTTTTATCAGGGAAAGTTTATGTTTTTGAGTTAGAGACTTGAAACTTTGTAGAAAGATTACTTATTAAAATACAAAAAAAGAACACAAATCGTTTTAGAAAATTCCACCCCTAATAGGGTTAAAAAGGAGAGCAAGCTTTGCATGGGCAACATTTTTTTTGAGTTAGACTTAAAACTTTGCAAAAAGATTACTTATTAGAATACTAAAAAAGAACTTTCAGCGTTTTAGAAAACTCCATCCCTAAGGGGATCCTTAAGAAGGGTAGCCAGTGTTGTGTGGGAAAAACTTTTTTTTTTACTAGACTTAAAACTATTCGAAATGTTACTTATTAAAATTAATAATAAAGTACTTTCAGAGTTTTAGAAAATTCCACCCCTAAGGGGGTTAAGAAAGCTTTGTATGGGCAACACTTTTTTTGAGCTAGAGACTTAAAAGTTTACGAAAAAAGTTCTTTCAGCGATTAGAAAAATTCAACCTCTAAACCCCCTTAGAGGTTGAATTTTTCTTATCGCTGAAAGAACTTTTTTCGTAAACTTTTTACTTAAAAAGGGGGTTCAAATTTTAAATGGCGAGCAATAAAATTTTAAAGTGTGAGTAAGAGATTTTTAACTTCGGTCTTATTCTGTACGTTAAAAGACTACAAAACTGATTTCAGAGTTTTTCCAAATTCATGCCCTAAGAGTATTAAAATTGGTTCAAAGTTTGAGTATTTCAAGGCATTTTTAAAGTATGAGATTTTTAACTTTGGTTTTAGACTGTTTGTTCACAAACTAGAAAATGAACATCAACTTTTTTTTTAATTTTCCCCTAAGAGAGGGTTAAAATTTTGTATTGAGAGAAATCATTTTCTAAGACGATAAAAAGTTCTACGCGGACGAAGTCGCGGGCAACAGCTAGTAGATAATAAGTAGTTACTGAATAATAATAAAAGATATATTATAGGTGTATCTACTTCCATTTACAAAATAACACTGTATGAATCAAGTAATAATCAGAACAATTTTTATTTGGTTTAAGTATGTAAATACATTTGAATTGATTGTTTGCTTACATGTGAATTTAAATTCTAGTATAGTAAAGTATACCTAATTACTAAAACAGCAACTTCGTATGCCTATAAAGGGTACGTCATAGTCATATTTAGAGGTTCTTATAATATTAGTTGTCACCTTTGTAAAATTACCAGTTGTTCCCGATGGGAACAAGGGAAGATGATTTAAACTAACTTTCAAGGAAATGCTGTTTAATACAGTTTAAAATACATCTTATAGTTTATGTGGAGTATTTCGCTAGGCGATAGAAAGGCAAGTGTGTCAAGCAGAGGGCTCTGATGGCTGGCGTGTGTATGTGGTGAGCTATGATTGGCCGATTACATGTATCACGCAATATTGAAGCTATCTGATTGGCAGAGACTCGATACAATGCAAATATGTGCCTTGTGTAGTGTAAATAAGATGTATAAATGATTAACAGTAATAATCTTATTATTAAATGAAGTGCTGAACGCAGCGGCGTGAACATCCTGCAGAAGCATGCAGAGCTTTCAAGCTTCGTTCTCGGGGGAGGGGAGCAGACATAGACGATTCAGCGCTCGACGAATGGTTCCGAGAGCTGTCTTGACGTCGGCGACTCGAGGTACCCCGTAAGATCCAGGAAACAGCTTGCTGACGCGTCCCAGGCGCCAATACAGGGGTGGAGTATCCTCCTTGATAAGCACGAGGTCATCGAGTTGCAATTGTGTGCATGTAACTCGCCATTTCGTGCGCTGCTGTAATTCTGCCACGTACTCTTGGGACCATCGCTTCCAGAAGTGTTGACGGACTTGTTCCAAGCGCTGGAACCGGTTCAGGCGTGAAGTCGTGACGTCGATGAAGCTTGGAGTCGGCAACGACGTGAGGGGCCTGCCAATTAAAACGTGTCCTGGGGTAAGCGGCTGGAAATCATTAGGTGAAGGACTGAGGGGACAAAGGGGCCGGCTGTTGAGGATAGCTTCGATTTGGGCAAATAGAGAAGTAGTCCAGTACGCGAACACTGTAAATGGTCGTCAAACTAACATAATTCACAAGTCAGATTTTTTTTGTTATCAGCTAGAATACATTAAATACTAACAGCGAAAAATATTTTTAAAGATTTTCTACCGTAGATTAACTTATAATTTATTTTTTTGATAGGAACACGTGTAAAACTTCAAAAAGATTATACAAGTCATCGTTTTCTCCAATAATGCAACGCATTTGATTATTCAAAATCTGACCTATCGTTTTCTAATAATTTTGTTAATAGATTACGTCAGCAAAACCGGATACGATTTAAAAAATTATAAATCTCCTAAAAAATATTTAAGTGACTAGTGGAAGGCTTTCAAAATTAATTTAATTCATATAAATTTAATCTATTGATGATTATATTATTAATTCAAACTGTCGTTATCTTTGATAGTTTTTTACACAATTCAGTTACCAAAACTCACTTGAATAATCTTTTAGAGGAAATATTTTTATTTATTCGTTTTGGATTATACTGGCGTTATCCATTGACGAAAGTTTTAGTAAATTATAGGGAAGGTTGTAACAGTTAAATGCGACACTCTATTGAAGAAAAATACCACTTGTATTATCTTTCCTCGATTTACAAGGGTCACTAAGAAAATGCTGTGTCATACCTAAATCCACGTTAGAATTCACTTTCTCTTTTTACTACTAGTAGTACTCATTATATTCTAAATATTAACAAAAAATCGCGCTCTTGTGAATTATCGAAGGTGCATTCTGTTTACGTACCGGACTAAAGCCAGTTCCTCGAATGTTAAATGCGTCTGCCCTAATATCCTATGGATATGAAATTTGGCTGAACGGACGCCGGCTTCAGCAAGACCATTAAAGTGAGGAGAGTTTGCAGGCGAAAATTTAAATTCTATACCTCGCTGAGCTGCAAAATCACATATAGATGTTTTGTTTAATTTGAAAAATTATTTATTTCCTTAGCGCCAGCAACATAATTACGCCCGTTATCACAATAGATTAACCTTGGTTTCCCCCTGCGGGCAATGAACCTTGTAAGTGTTAGAATAATGGCGTTTTTACTTAGCTCGCTGACTGGCTCTAAATGCATACATTTATACCTAAAGCACACAAAAATACATAAATAACATTTTGTTATTTTACACCCTCGACCCTTTCGGTCAGTAATTAAATAGGGACCGACAAAATCAGTTGAGACGGTATTAAAGGGGAAGTCAGGCTCAACACGATCATTAGGTAAATTACTCATAATATTGACCATGCCTTCTCCCTTAAATCGTCTACACTTAAAACAGCGGTCATAAGTGTCTCGCGCCAATTTACGGCCTTCTACCGGCCAATACTGGTCGCGAACAGTTGCTAATAATAATTGTGGAGGAGCATGCAATAATCGCTCGTGTTCCTGTTGAAATATCGACTTAGTTAAATGGTGATTAGCCTTTAATAAAATCGGGTGTTTTTTGTTATAGGGATAGTTAGCATTGTTTAATCTGCCACCGACGCGAACTAAACCTTGATCGTCAATGGATGGATTTAACGAGATTAAGTTTGATTTGTGAGGTAAAGGTTTTTTATTATTTAAACAAAGAACCTCATTAGGAAAGGAAACTTGCTGAGCTAATCTAATTAGAGTAGTTAAGGCACATTTGAGTTCATCGACAGTTAATATATCTATTTGTTTGTTTTGAGTATTTCGAACATTGTGAATAAATCTATGGACTTGCGCACATGCTCGCTGAGCCCTAGTCAATTTCGAAAATCTTTCGATATCTATACATGCTGCCGCAGGTGCAGACTCCACCACCAAAGCAGGCAACGCTTTTAGTTCGGGAAGGTCAATGACCTCTGACGACGAGACTGATGGCCACGAAGGCTCAGGTTGGCTTAGCCAGGCGGGCCCATGCCACCATAAATCGGCACTTAATACCTTTTGGGGATCTACACCGCGAGAACAAAGGTCAGCAGGGTTGTCAGATGTGGGTACATGACGCCAGCACATAGTATCTGAAAGTTCAACAATAGCGGCAACTCGATTTGCGACAAAAGTTTTAGTTACGTGGGCTGTTTGAAACCAGCCGAGGACGACTTTGGAGTCCGACCAGTACACGTGACGGTCTATTGGCCGGCGCAGAGCTTGTGTAACTGCTGAGCTAAGCTGAGCACCTAGAACAGCTGAGCAAAGCTCGAGTTTGGGAATTGTCGTGGCGCGTATGGGTGCGACGCGAGTTTTGGCACATATCAGACTAGTAAGTACATTACCTTTGTCGTTCGTAGACCTAAAATAGACACATGCACCATATGCAACCTGAGAGCTGTCACAAAAGGTATGCATTTCGATATGTTTAGGGTTGTCAATCAATACTCGTCTCGGAATCTTAAGGGAAGATAGGACATTTAGACCTTGAGAAAACTTTATCCACGATTTTTTGATGTTTTCGGGAACTTCTTCGTCCCAATCGATCTTTAGAGACCATAAAGATTGGAGAAGTATTTTTGGTTTTATTGTGCTAAGAGAAAGTAGTCCCAAGGGATCAAAAAATTTGAAAGTCGACGACAAAATTAATATTTTTGTCAAAGTAGCATTAGGGGTGATTTCAAGTTCAAACTGTAGGTTATCTGAAACAGGTGACCAATCTATACCTAAATTGCTAGTGGAGTTACTTATTGTGAGATGACCTCCGTCTTGTACAGAATTGTCATCTAATAAAGATCGTAAATTCGAACGATATTTTCTAAGGTGGAAACAACCTTTTGCCAGTTCATTCGACACCTGACGCTGAATGTATTTCAACTCCTCTTCTGAGTCAGCCCCAGTTAGTAAATCGTCACAATATAAATCGTTTTGGATTATATTTTTTATTATGGGGTCATTACACTCATCACCAAGCTGCCAGATGCACCGGGTGGATAGAAAACTTGCACTTGCAAATCCATACGTAATGGTCTTTAACCTTAAAGTGCGGAGGGGTTCATTTTCATTATCTCGCCACAAGATTAATTGCAAATCCCTGTCCACTGGGTCCACCAGAACCTGGCGGTACATTTTTTCACAGTCACCAGAAATAATGTATTTATGCATACGAAAACGCACAAGAATATTGAACAAAGAGTCCTGAATTACAGGCCCTACCATTTGTAGATTGTTGACCGAGAAACCGGAAGTAGAACGGGCAGAACCATCAAAAACGACGCGTAAGCGAGTGGATTCGCTATTTCTAATTATTGGGTGATGCGGTAAAAAGAAGTGGGGGCCATTAGGCTTAGGTTCAGGTGATTCCTCGTGATGGTCAAGTTTTGCGTACTCGTGAATGAAGTCCGAGTACATTTTTTTTATTTCGGGCTGCTTTCTAAAGCGAGCCTCTAGACTAATGAACCGTTTTTTGGCTCACGAATATGATTTACCTAGGCAGTCCTTTTCGTCCCGAAGCGGTGAAACGAACGCAATAGCGACCATTTGTAAAGCGATACGTGTTAGAAAGAAAATGTTGTTCGCACATTTTCTCTTCTTGAGTATAGGGGAGAGATTGGTGGGGTATATTTTCTAGTTCCCAAAACTTAGTCAATTCATCATTTAGGTTAATAGGCAAGTTAGGCTCTTGTAACAAAAAGTTACAATGAGTAGTTTTATTTGATGATTGTGGTTTGGAATTGTTGAGTATAGGCAGCGGACCAGAAACAAGCCATCCCAGCTTAGAACTCCGAAGAATAGGATCGCGGGGTCCTAGCGAGTGCTGATGGGTACCTATTAGGTCCCAAAATATGTCAGCACCAATAAGCATGTCAATGGATGAGGCTTCATAAAATTGGGGGTCTGCTAATTGAAACTTAGATAAGTCATAGCGACTGACGTCGAGAGAAACTTTAGGCAATTTTTCGGCAATTTTAGGCACGACTAGGCATGTCTTACTGACATTAAATGGGTCGTTAAGCGATTGGAAATGTAGGGCACAACGCTTGGTGTGCGTATCTATAGGGGTGTCGGACAATCCGACAATACTGACATTAGATGGCTGTGAAGCCAGTTTTAGAGTTTGTTGGAACCTTTTGACTGACAATTGTTGATTGACTTCCACTGTCCAACAAACAACGAACTATCATAGATTCATTAGTAGCTGGGTTTTTTAATTGAACTTGTGCGGTGCACAACAATCCGAATTAGTCATAGCAGCTAAACTAGTGCTACTAGTGTTGGAAGCTTCGGCTTGACTTGAGACGTCAGTTTGATTGGGAACATGTAAAAGAGAATTGTGTCTTTGTTTACAATAGCGACAAGAACCCGGCAATCTGCAAGTTTGAACCTTATGACCGACCCTTAAACAGTTCTCGCACAAATTCAACGAAGATGCCAAAGCAACCCTATCCTCCGGCCCTTTAGCCTTGAAGGCAGCGCATTCGTACAGAAGATGATGACCCTTGCACAAAATACACTCATTTAGAGGCTTAAAAGAATGAGGGGGATTTGGTTTAGTCGTGAGAGCAAATGTTTTGGTCTGTGGTTTAGATTGGGGCGGCGGCGGCAGATGTTTAGTCGTGTCTTGTCTTTGTCTGTACACTGTCTCTAAAACGTCTGCGCGGGCTTTGAGAAAATCGAAAAAATCATTTAAACTAGGAATTTCCGGCAGCCTATTTCTATGTTATTCCCATTTATAACATGTGCTGCCATCTAATTTGGACGACACCATGTAAATAACGAGGACATCCCACTTGTCGGCGGGCAGTCCCAAAGTACAGAGAGCCCGCAAGTTTTTAGTGATGTAATCAACAATAAATCGTAGGGACTTGTCGGTCTCTCGCACTGATTCAATGCTAAATAAAGCCTTTAAGTGGTAATTTATTAGCTGTCGTTTGTTATCGTAACGTTTGCACAAAAGTTGCCAAGCCTCGGAATAATTAGAATCGGACACTTCTAAATTGCATAAAACGCGGGCCGCTTCACCTTCTAGATACGAAAGTAGGTTGTGAAACTTGTGTATGTTTTGTATCTTAGTGTTTTTGTGAACTAAAGACACATAAGTTTCTTTAAACTCCAGCCACCTAAAACACGATCCATCAACATTTTGAATTTTAATGACAGGTAGTCTGAACCCGAGAACATCACTATTATCGTGATGACACTGCAACGAACAATTGGTATTGTTCAAGCTGTCTCTGGAAGGTGAATTGGCTTCTAGAAATTCTTGAGCTATTGATAAGCTTATGTCAAACTCTTGTTCAAAATTGTCCCGATTTGACAATTCTTCAGCTTGGTCAGGTTCACATAAAACCTCATCGAAATCAGCAAATAACGATTGCATTCTCGATATTTTCATTGCAAGTTGCTTAGTTTCCAACGGTTGTAAGACAGTTAAATTATCTAAATAGGTATGATTTAAATTTCGTTAATCGACCTTTGATCGAACCACGTCTAGCCTTAAGCACTTTAAGTTCATCTTCTTTAGGCATTACGTCTTCTTTCGGAGGCATAGTTGGCAATGAAATTATCGAGAAAATAACGCAAATCTAAGTAAACAAGTTATGTAATTGCATACGATACGCTCCTCGCTTAGCCGGTCCACCGACGCGCCGTCTGCCGTTCAGCCAGACGAAATTGAACTCTCGGCCTTGCGCGTAGGCAGCAATGCGCTCGCACTGCACTCCTGGGCGTGGCGATTGCCCCGAAGTAGGTCACTGGACGCTGGAATTGCAAATAATGCACTACTAAACAGCTGATTGGAGGTATGTAGGTATAACAGCAGGAGGTCAATGGGCGTTAAGTACCTAAAATTGGAAGCAAGGATTGCGAAGATTTGCTTGTAGTTTATTATAATATAGAATATAGGCGTGCTAACGGGGATGCACAATTTTATTAATAGAAAGTAGGCATAAACATTTAGGTAGGCACTTGCAAGTAGGTTTTATTTTAATAATTGGAAAATTGGCTAGTGCAAAGAAGCGATGATTGAGTTGCTCTAAAGCAAATTGGGTTAAATAATTGGATGACACTTGCCACTTAATAGAGGTAACTAGGTTTTCTATGGCCGTAATAAATTATAAGTCGTAAAATGAATTAGGCAGTTGCGTATAGTCTTGAATTAGCTAGTGAAGATAGCTAGAAACACTATAAGTTTTACGAAAATGCTAGAAACTTCGAGAAACTGGAATCACTATTGGCACAAATCAAAGAGGAAGCAACTAGGAAAAGTAAAGGAACGGGCTCACGTTATAAATTGGGCAGGCAGGTGAAAGTAGGCACGTCGTGGCGCGCAGCGTAGCACGTGGCACGTGGCGCGGGCTGCTGCATAGAAGTCGTGGGTCCGTCGGAAATGCGTCTCTCGGACGCTGGAACTGGAGCGAATGGGTCTGGCTGCACGATGCACGATCATAGGGCACAGCTAATGCCTTGGCTTTGATCCAGGCATCTAGGCGCTGCACGGAGTAGGTGTGCACGTGGCGATGACCTATTCGCTTGGGAAATGGGCACTGCAAACGACTTCGGAATCCGATTTATAGCTGCAGTCCTGTCACGGTCGCCACTTTGTTCCCGATGGGAACAAGGGAAGATGATTTAAACTAACTTTCAAGGAAATGTTGTTTAATACAGTTTAAGATACATCTTATAGTTTATGTGGAGTGTTTCGCTAGGCGATAGAAAGGCAAGTGTGTCAAGCAGAGGGCTCTGATGGCTGGCATGTGTATGTGGTGAGCTATGATTGGCCGATTACATGTATCACGCAATATTAAAGCTATCTGATTGGCAGAGACTCGAAACAATGCAAATATGTGCCTTGTGTAGTGTAAATAAGGTTGATTAACAGTAATAATCTTATTATTAAAATTAAATGAAGTGCTGAACGCAGCGGCGTGAACACCAGTAATTAATTTTTATTCATAACGAACGCCGTACTATCCCAGTTTTTTAACCGACTTTAAAAAAGGAGGAGGTTATATCGTCGCTCCCATGCTAAAGTAACGAAACTGCAAAAAACACATTTTTCAGGGGAGCGATTTGAAGTTGCAAAAAAAATTATTTTGTTATTTTCAAAGTGGTCGTTGAAGTTGTATTGATATAGTATACATGTATTGTATTCAAAATGCATGTAGTACATGATTAATTTGCCAGATATGCATTATTTTATTGGCATTAGAAGTAACGGCACATTCGCAATTTTGCACCTCCATACATAGCAAAAAACGGGTAAGATTTTTCACCATAGAAAACTCACGAAAGTACCAGTTTCGCAAATTAAAAATCGTTTTAATGTATTTAAACTGAGGTAAAGTTACGAAAATGACAGTTTTGTGTGTTTACTATGGTGTATTTGAATTAGTATGCCTTCTTATTCATTTTGTATTCAGTAACAGATTTGCGAAACTGTATTCATTTTTGGTTCCAACAAAAATATTTTTTTATAATATCATGCCAATTTAATGCGAAATACTTATAGCCACTACGAGAGCTTATGTATATGGGTAAGATATCATTGTTGTTCCTAATTAAGCAGTTTAAATCATCTATATTTGATTACTTCCAGTGTGTTAGGCCAATCAACTATTAAATGGATTACTAATATTCGTTACACAACAAGTGGAAGTGTAGACGATTTAAACTGCTTAGTTAGGTACCACAGGATCCTTTTAGTGTGAACGTAGAAAAGTTATTGGTCCTATTTAGGCGTACAGTACCGCCCAGTCCAAGATGTTACCTATCGGGTGGCATTGGAGTCCCCGAGGGTCTGGACGAAGCGGCATGTTCTGTCTACAGTGGCCAGAAGGTACGATCCAAATGGATGGATCGCGCCGGTCATCTTTACAGCTAAGACGTTTATAATAATATAATAAACCATTTATTTCAGGCATCTAAGGCCCATAGTTACAAATACTTTAAAGACTAACATACATACAATTATAAAATGCATTATGCAGCGCCTGTGGTCCCTCCCACTGGGTTGGGATGATCCGCTCACCGGAGATGTGTTGAGCGATTGGGAAGTCTTCTTCTCCACGCTCACGAAGATCAACCAGGTAGAACTGCCGCGGCAGCTATTGCCTGCTGGGAAATGCAGAGCAACCCCTCACGGGTTTGGACTGCCCTGGTTTGGAGACACGTGCCAGGTGCCATGAACCCAGCCGATGTGGCGTCCAGGGGCTGCTCAGCACCTGAGCTTGTGGCCCACCCATTGTGGTGGAAGCCACCTTGGTTACTGGAACCGGAGAAACACTGGCCTGTCAGTTGTGTGATTGGGACCCCATCATCAGCGCCAGACACTGCTTGGTTACTCGCGGTACGGTACAGTCGCCACCCTGACAACCAGTCACGTGGTAGTATTCTCGCTAGTGAATACGATACACACATACATAACAAAAAAGTTGATATTTTATTGTGTATCTAATACACCATTGAAATAAAGATGGAAATGATTTGTAATTGAAGAGCTCCTCTGCTGATTAACCGACGGAATAGAAATGGTAAATTGAATATTGACGATACAAATCATTTGCCTTATTTTGTTTTGGTTAAAACATATTATGCCAACTAACATATTTGACTGAATCAAATTTGATCAAAGTAATAGTTGGTAAACGTGATATTGCTTACATGAACATGCCAAACTTTAGGTTTGCATAAGAATTATTTGTCAAGTGTTAATTTGGTAAACGATTATTTGGCAAATTAAATTCTATGAATATTTTTTTGGAAAGTGATAATATGTCAAACATTTTTTGGGAAAACATAGGCAACCCCGCACCTTACCATAAAGTTTGCGAATTTAAATATAGCATGGCTATTAAGTTTTTATAATATTACAATAGAAAACACTGAAATAAAATTAAAGGGATCACCTTATTACATTGATAAACGTTTCACCAAATGCATTGTTTTGCTCAATTCTCATTTCATCAAACTTTTGTTACTTTTTAGGTACAGCTAAAAGGTCATTGTGTAGAACCCATTCGGTAAGGTAAGGTTTGTTTTATATCTATCACGACAAGTTAACTGTTTCTGAAAAAAAAACGATGAAACTTTTGTCAGTAAAATAAGGGTATTTCAAAATTAAACATTTGAGACTGATTTATGCTCAGTACACATAAATCATATTCATAATATTTGCTCAAACCCAGATTTAACCAGGTAAATAAGTAAAATTTGTTAATCAAAGAAATATGTGTTTTCAGAAACCTGAAGGGGACAGTTCAAACAAATCATCAGTAATAAATTATAAATAAATATTTGCGCACAATATTACAAAAATCAACCTAGTCCCAAACTAAGCAAAGCCTAATCTTGATATGGGTACTAGACGACGATATAGATACTTAAATAGAGAAATAAATACTTAAATACATAGAAAACATCCATGGCTCAGGAACAAATATTCGTGCTCATCACACAAATAAATGCCCTTACCGGAATTCAAACCCAGGACCTCTTGCTTCGTAGGCAGGGTCACTACCAACTAGGCTAAAGCGGTCGTCTCACAAAATTCGAGCAATTGGTTCACAAAATTCGGATGCATACCGAAATTATTAACCTGAATATTTCATTAAATTTAATTAGAAGCTACCTCTGAATAATAAAATTACCTTGAATGTACAATACTAGATATAGATTTTGCCTGTAGTAGCCTTAGCTTGGCCGAAAATTAGGATAAATCTTGCATTTTGTTAACCATCTCATCGTCAAAAAATTTACCGATTCGGGCACAAAATAACTGAGTAGAATCATTTTTGAGGTCTTCCTCGAAATTAATACACACATCTCTAAAGTTTTTGTAAAGCGACATTGTTGATTTTACGTAGAAACAGTAGTAGTATTTATTATTTTATAGGATGCAAATCAAGAAAAACTTAGCTTTTGCTAGCGAGCTAACCGTTGAGTTGAGTAGTTTGATCAGGTGATCCGTTTGATTATTTTTATTTGACACTGACAGTACGCTTTATTATTTTATTGGATGCAAATCAAGAAAAACTTAGCTTTTGCTAGCGAGCTAACCGTTGAGTTGAGTAGTTTGATCAGGTGATCCATTTGATTATTTTTATTTGACACTGACAGTACGCTGTTCATGGAGGTTGCTTAGATTAGAGGAATTTAGTCTGAGAGGGTTGGAGAATAAACTTTGATGCGTTTTCGTTACTCCCTTGTAAAAGTATATGGTAATGAAACGTGTTAACGTTTTACTAAACTAAAATATACTGTTTTTTATTTATGACCGGTTATTATAAAAGGTCTAGGTCGAGGTTAATTTTCTAGTGAAAATATAAAATTGCTAGCAACTACCTTTGCAAAATTGACCATGACTGTAATTTTTATCATAACCCAATCCGTCATTAAAATATAATTTTACGGAGAAATACTGAAAGTGTTGATTGATCGATGGAAAATTCTCGATTTAAGTATCGGGATCGGGTATCGCTACGCTTCACTAGTGACAGCAGTGTCCTTCTAGATCAATACAGTATCCTTCTAGATCAATATTTTCTTCCTTGACTGTACCAGTGTTGATAAACAATGCAAAAATGATTTAAAAACCTACAAAATATCAAAATGTACACATAAACCAGTGTTCAATATATCACCATCAGCACAAATCACCAAAATGTCGTACGACGACTCCTACATGAGCTGCTTGCCTACGGAAGTTCTGCAGTTCATTTTTACTTCGATACCTGCTCGAGAACTGATTGTATGCCGTCGAGTTTGCTCAAGGTGGAAGCAGATCGTCGACGGAATGACAAGGAGCGATGCTTTATGGCGTCTACACTGTCGACAGGATTTCAAAAACATTTATAAAATGGCCCGTATCAAGGCGAGACCTAATGTGTTATGGTTCCATATTTACCGGTCTTTATCGCTTTGGCCGAAACTATCGCTAGCCAGAGAGCATATAGACGAGTTCGCTGCAGGTTCCGGTATCAGTGAGGAGATACAAAACTTCACAATACTGAGCGATGGCTTAATAGGAGTGCATAAAAAAGGTGCAATAGTGTATTATGATATTGATACTTTGAAGAAATCAAAACGGACGAGCATTATTGGTGACTATTTGAAATACACGGAAAATGATGATTTCATAGTCTTACTCAGTGACCATTACCACTTGTTTATAATAAGGAAAGCAACCCAGAATCCTAAATATGAGACTAATATTACGTTTGATAACGTAAAGTCTTTCATACTGGTAAAGAAAAAGATATTCTATGTGAAACTGAATGATGAAATATTTGAGTGCCAGTTAGATGATACTGATCTCCGACATCAGCTTGTAATACGCTCGAACGGTGCAGTCATGTGTCTGGGCTATACGGACCGGCTTCATGTACTTACGTTAAAATGTGCCATATACACTGTCCGTGACGATGAAATGCTTTTCATCTGTGGTTTGGGTGTCGACACAAACCTATTTCACCAGCTTTGTGAATACAACTTCCTCGAACACTTGGATTGGAGAGTATACATGTATCGGATTGACTTCCTACAGCACATTATCCTTAAAGTCCCGCTGCGCGCCATAGTAGCAATTCGGATATACGGACATTTTGCTTTTGTTGGCTACTACTGGGGTATGTTACGTATCTACTATGCACCATATATTGATGGCGAATTAGATATATTTAACTCGGAGCCTGTCAAGCAGTATGATTTCATGGAACGGGATGACTGTAAGATAATACAGATTGATGTGATGGAAGGTGAGGCTGGTCATACAGTGATTGTGGCAATGCCGAAGAAGATAGCTGTGCTCGAGTTTACACACAACTTTGAGCGAACTGTCTCAGTAGCCATGCAGCCATACAATGATGTACAAAAAGTAAAAGTACTAAAGATTGAAGAGTCTCAGTAAATCTATTACTAATCTGACGAAGTGAAGTAGACTTCGACTTTTACTCAATTTTTGTTATCACGCTAGAGCAGTGGTCAGCAACAGGCTCCTTTCTTGCTCCTCCTCCTTGCTGTTTTGTATGGAAATGCCATTGTATTCAGGATTGTTATAATTTGGCAAATTATTAACAAGTGCAGCTTGCATTAATTTCGTTAGGTACTATGTGGCCCATGGCGGCTATAAGGATGCTGCTCTAGAGTAAAGAAGACAAAAGCTTCTAATGAAAACACAATTCAAATATCTTAAAAAAGCTTAGCTGTTTATTAAAATTGAAGTAACTAAATTTCAAATTAAATACCTGAATAGGCCATTGTTGATTCTTGTTAGATCAGGCAATAAATAAAAGTGTTTGTATTGCATTATTGTTTTATTTAATAGATCAGAGTCATGTAACGACAATGGCGGAAAATAAAAAGTGTGAGGTTAGATTGACAGACGTCACTGACGGTGATCTAAACCACAGAATGCGCATTTTATTCTTAACATCCCCTCTAAATGCGTACTCTCTCACACATACCAATCATCCCTCTCAAAGATTCAAACTGAGGTTTGGGAAGGCTTTTGGTGAACATATCTGCTGCCTGCAGTTTAGTTTCACAGTACTCAACATCCATTACATTTTCAAGAAGCTTATGTCTAACATAATGATATTGGATATCTTTAAATTATTATGTTTAGATTTCTTATGTAAGTTAGCACCACGAATCAGCTTGATTGAACTCTGATTATCAATAACCAGCTTAATGTTTTCGGAGAAATCAATTTCTTTCATGAGACTTAATCCAAACCAGGGACTGCATAACCAAAAAATACCGGTAATCTATTGAAACGGTATGACGCCAAATAGCGGTTTCGGTAGCGAAACCTTTATATTTCGCTATCGAAATATAAAGGTACCTTTATTTTTTCCGGTACCGTAACCGCTTTTTAAAGGTACATATATCGACTTTGGCCTGGCGTTGTTGCCAAACCGCCGCGCCGGCAAAGGCACTGCCGTTTTATCTTTTTGGCTTTAAATGTTTAGTAGCCAATGCTTCCTCTGTAGAGTTCAAGCTCGCTTACTTTTCTCGATAACCTTTATAATACCGGTATTATAAAGGTTACGGTATCATTTAAAACTGATACCGCTAACCGTTATTTCAACGGCTACGGTACCGTTATGTCCGCGCGGCGCACGTAACCTTTACGACATAACGGTACCGTAATGAAATACCGGTATAACCGTAACCGAAATCAGTCCATGATCCAAACAAGGTCCTTCGTAGCAGCACAGGCAGCTAGGTATTCCGCTTCTGTCGTTGACAGAGCTACACACTTTTGTAATTTAGTGTTCCAAGTGATAGCACCACCATTCATTACAAACACATAACCAGTTACAGATTTGCGTGTCACAGTAAAATTTGCATAATCAGCATCACAAAAACCTTTGGTGTTGCTATCCTCAGTCAAATTTGCACTATATAGTATGTTCGCGCCCCTACCACGAGACTATGACGTCATACGGGCGAGCGCGGGGCGCCCCACCACCGGCAGCAGCGAGCAGCGGCTCATACTATTTGCCTTCGGACAGCGTGCCGCACACACGCGTCCCATACATTTATTTACCATACAAACTCATTATAGTACCTAGTTTATGTGACTGTACATAATAACATCACACGAGTGTTTTAATGCCTAATTATGTACGGTTACATACACTATTTTATCTACCCAAATGTTATAAATCCTCAATTATGTGTTCGGGAACCATTAGAATAACCGCCATGGCCGACTAGATTTCAAATCATGACCAACTACATCATGCTGCACGACCCCAACACCGGACCTGATTTCCATAATAACATCGATTGTCGATGCTATTATGATTTTTCATACATTATAATAACACTGGCACAGATAAAACGCTGATGTTACGTTACTGGTTGCAATTATGGTGGTCGTTATATATGGTTTCCGAACACATTCTAGAGGATTTATAACATGTGGGTAGATAAACAACTTTATGTACACCCGTACATAATTTGGCGCCCCCGGGTGGACACGAATCATCTCCAAGCCGAAAAAGTGAAGCAAATCTGCGCAGCGCCACGCCCCGCCACGTTTCCGTGCCGCCGATACTTGGTCTCCAGTCAAGCAGCTTCATCCCCTACTGCGCTGGAGCGTAGCCACCACTGCCCTGATCACGATTCCGACGGGAATTATTGAAGAATTAGCGACGAGTTTCGCTGGTAGCATAAAGGTGCAAAGTTCATCGCCGGCCGGACCAAGGACACTGCGCCGCAGCCGCACGATTCGGACAGCATAACAAGGAGAGTGCCGTGAGCTAACCCATCAACTGCCTTCTTATATCCCCCTCAGTTTGAGCATGTAAAGGCGATAGCGCTTCATTTTACCGTGTGTGAACCTTTTTTCATATATCTGATCATCTTATTAAGGAACCATCTTATCTTCATTTTATTGATTGCATTGCATCATAATTTCGACCTAAAATCCTTCTTACTTAGATTATTTCCACATATAATTGCCACCTTGCTTCTTAAGCTATTTTGCGCCCCAACATGTGCTTAATGGCCGCTCGTCTTTGAAAGGTAGCTACATCTTAATTAATCTGTGTTTTCTTACAGCATCCATTAATTGCATCTTACATCGTTTTACGCCTGATAATTATTGAATTTTTTGCCCAAATAGCGTTTTCACATCTTTTATTTGAAACGCTTCATACATTCTTCTTCTGCCTGCCAAGTTCTACGCCGTTCTCAAGCCTATTCTTCTTATTTCTTAATTAATAAAACGAGTTTTCCGCCCCGTATATGGGATAGGCCCTTTTCCGCTTTTTACATTAATTTATTTGCACGAAGCCCAGCATCGCACCCCACCTCTTGCTTACGTTCGCATTGTCATCCCGTTTTTCATACATAATATTTGGGGACAATCTATATATTACATATTTCAGTGACAAGTGCCCGGAGTCAAACCGGTACTAAGCCCGCCGCGCGCGCGGTGCAATTGTTTCAGCGCAGTGCTCCAGCTCCCGGCCGGCCCGTAGCAACTCGCCGCATTCCTCAGCGATAAGGAGGGTAAGCCGTTTGCAATATCATATTAGTATACTCGTACTTTTAACTTCATTTATCATTACGGTAATTTATTCAACTTGCTTGTTTACGTTTATTTGTTGCGCTAAGCAGTTAGTTCATTGATTTTATACGTAATTTAGCATTCTTAGTTTGCATTTTAATCATGACGACGCCAACCTCCGAAACGGGACATAAACTTCCCAATTTATCGTTAGTGGAAAACGAAACATGTTTCGATGTAAAGGTCAAGCGGAGTTCCATCAAAGGACAGATAACAAAGTTTAGTAATTATTTAAAGGGATTTCACAGCGAGGACTTGTTGACATCGATTCAAATCAATGAATTAACTTTAAAGTTGAATAAATTCCTTGAACTAAGTAGTAAATTTGAAATCATGCAAACTCGCATAGAGGTGTTGAATGAAGGAAACCTCGTGAATGAACATGCCGAAAGGGACACTATAGAAGAAAGTCTTCATCTTGCCATTGCCACAGCCCAGTCTATTCTGGAAGTATGTAAACCTAAAGAAACCTTCCATGACGCCGACCAGGCTTCATCTTCACACTCCTGTTCCGGCAATCAACGATGCCCGGATGATTTTGGTTTTAAATTCAAATTCATAAATTTGACGGAACCTCCTTTAAATGGCTTGAATTCCGTGATACCTACGAGTCTCTTATTCATAGGAATAATAGAATACAACCGATACACAAGTTTCATTACCTCTGGTCATACCTCGAGGGTGAAACCGCGCGCGTCATTTCAAACTTAGAAGTTTCGTCGCGCATTTACACTGAAGCGTGGGACCTTCTATGCGAGCGATATAATAATAATCGTTGACTTATAACTAATCATCTTAACTCCCTATTTAGCATTGAACCACTGCAACGCGAATCAGACAAGGCACTGAGGTACCTCAGTGATCACGTGACTAAAGACTTGCGGGCGAGGAAGACGCTTGGCCAGCCCACCGATCAGTGGGACACGATCATCATACATATGATTACATCAAAGTTAGACCAAGCTACTCGTACAAAATGGGAAGAACATCGTAGTAGTTTAACTGAACTACCCACATTAGACAAATTTAAGAAATCCTCACAATCTCGTGCAGATGTTTTGGAGGCACTATTTAGAGCTAAAAGGGACAAACCTCTATGCCTCAATTTAAAATAGAATCGCGGCTGCCCAAAGGAGAAAACAAGTAACTCACTTTTGGCAAATTTTACAGGAGAGCGAAAAAACGTAATTTGATCGTCGCCTAATCAACCCAAATAGCAATAATAAACGATGCAATGGCATTTGGTAGTGTAAAACTAGATCTTTGCCATATTTTTTTTTATATTTTTATGCTCAGTTTAATCAGAATTGGGACAAAATGTTTTCTGCGTAGAACTCACGTCGAATTTAAAAAAAAACCCCCAAGTAAAAACAAGTATCTCTCGACTTACTTGTTTTTAACGTGGGGATGTCTTTAAAAATGTATGAGGATTATTGTATTTTTATCGACGAAGTTTGTATGTTTTGGGTAATCTCCGGAACAACTTATCCGATTTAAAAAATTCTCTGACCTGCGTGTAGACTGGACTTTTTTGATGGTTTTTGTTTAATCGTATGGCATACATTATTTGGCCTTTGAGTTTGTCACTTTTTAATACCACCCAGGGGACACGTGCAGGGTTGTGGTAGGTAGCTCCTGCGGACGCAAGTGACAGTTGTCCCCCCTTTGTCAAGTGAGTGGGCAACTCGACTGTTAGAGGTTCTTAAGCCGCCCGAAGGCCTCTAACTCGGGTTAACGACTATTGTCATAGACAGCAGCCGGGATCAACTGCTTAGCGTGCCTTCCAAAGCACGGAAGCGCTCATTTATAGTAACCACTCAAACAGGCGGTCACCCATCCAAAGACTGACCGGTGCCATCTATGCTTAACCTGCGTTATCGTTTCCGACTCGCAGGCGCCGCTGGGCTATGAACGCTTCGGATGGTTATAATATAAGCTATTTTATCCCGCGGGTTTGCCTGCGTTCTTTGTAATACGCGGGTTAAGCTGCGCGGGTGGGTTATATGTATATGCAAAATTTTCGTCCTCAATAAGTAACGTTATTATTTTTTAAATGTATGACAAAGTATGATATTTATTCTACAAGTATTTTACTTGGGTTTATTAGTTTTAACTTACCTTTGATCTTCATTTAAACACATATTCATTATTATTTTCACCCTACCATACAAACTTGTGGAAACTCATTGAATAGTTTTATAATTTCTTGATTGATCATCTTAATAGTAGTTTATGTGACTGTACAAAATGAAGGGCATTAAACACGAGTGTCTTAATGGCTAATTATGTACAGTTACATACACTACTTTATCTATCCACATATCATAAGCCTCCATGATGCATTCAGTAGCCGCATATTATGACCGGCATCGCGGCGTTGTTTCCTGGCAGCTGTCATAGTTTTTTCTTAATTCAGAGACAAACTAGAGTCGGATTTAACCATCATATCGTTAGATATCTTACTTACGTGCGACATTTGTCAAATTTGTCTGCAAATTGACAATTCATTTCGAACTAAACGTCATCTCGACTGATATTAGAATAGAGGTCAAATCAAATTTCTTTGATTTCAGAGATGTTCGAAATTTGAATGAAATAATATTATCGAAATCAATGTTATTATTTAGCAATAATAACATTTTCACAGATAAGAAATTGGTTCTAACAAAACAGTCTATTTTTATGGTGGCCATAATGTGCGGTTCTTGAACGCATCATGGAGGGTTTATGATATTTGGATAGATAAATAACCTTATGTACGCTCGTACATCTAACTACATACCTTATTATGAAATGCTTGAAAATTAATCGAGTAATTATAAATAAATTAATATCTCTCCAAACATATTTTTGACAACCCTGACTCTTGAGTGGTTACGCTAAGCGGGTGCGTAAATTCGTAAGATGAATGAAGCTTGCCTACTGGTTGTAGTTATTTATACTGTGATAGTTCCGTGAGTATGTGGTGTTGTATTCCTGGTGGTGAGTAGGTGGCCAGAGCTTCAGTAAATGCGCTGTGATGAGAAAGAGGGGCCTGCATTTGTATCTAGCTGTCAACACAAGAAATACTTAATTCTAGACAGGCAAGGCAAGAGCCCATAAGCTATGGTGTTAACTTACCGTCAGGCAAGCCATATAACAGGTTACCATCATTATTATATGTGAAAATGTTATTAATGTTATTATTGCTAAATAATAACATCGATTTCGATACTATTATTTCATTCAAATTTCTAACATTTCTGAAAAACAAAAAAAATGATTTGACCTCTATTATAAAATCAGTCCAGATGAAGTTTAGTTCGAAATGAATTGTCAATTTGCATACAAACTTGACAAATGTCGCACGTAAGTAAGATTTCAAACGATATGATAGTTGAATCCGACTCTAGTTTATCTCTAAATTAAAAAAAAAACTATGACTGCTGCAAGAAAAGAACGCCGCGATGCCGGTCGTAATATGCGGCTCCTGAATGCATCATGGAGGCTTATGATATGTGGATAGATAGTGTATGTAACTGGACATAATTAGGCATTAAAACACTCGTGTGATGTTATAAACCCACACTCTTGTTTAATACCCTTCATTATGTACAGTCACATAAACTACTATAAGAAACGCACACGGACACACCCCTTTCATGCCGCATTGGTGCTGCTGGATCCAAGTCATTAATAACTATACAACTTTGTTGTGTATGTTCATTTCAAAGTTCAATATATCTAAAACGGCTGAGCCTATTTTGTTGAAGCATAGCTAAGTATCATCTCGATTACGTCAGCTTTGGATAAAAAAACCGCATTCAAATCGGTCTATTCGTTTAGGAGCTACGATGCCACAGACACACACACACACACACACACACACACACACACATACACACAGACACGTCAAACTTATAACACCCCTCTTTTTCCGTCGGGGGTTAAAAAGGTACCGTCAAATGGGGTCACATGGGATACGCCGTGTTACTTCAGACACCGATTTTCATCAGGAACTAGTATGTGTTTGTCTATAGGTATCGCCTCAACCTCTAGCTCAACATGCAAGCTAGAGGTCGAAATTATTCCTACATACAAACTAGTTCCTGATGGTAAAAACTAGTGTCTTAAGTAACCCGGCGTACTCCATTAGACGGGTATGCGCATCGCGTCGTTCGAGGTACTCGATCTTAATCTAGAATATCAACAACAATATTTATCAATCCGTAAAATGACGTAGAAATCTACCTGTTTACCATTTATCACGTGTTTATCTAAATGTAAAACATTAGGTAAAAAAAATGAATCACCGAATATGATCGGCTTTTTCTGATTTGTTCTGAAAAAAATTCACTCAAAATTTTCATTTTTGGTACAAGTTTTAATTGCCGACTGTACTTTTCTGCATACCATCATCAAGTACTCATTCAGACGATTCTAACGAGCCCAAACTCGTGTCGTTTTATTGCGGAGTTCCTATGGCCACCTTCCAGCTCCAGCATCAGATCAGCTCCATGTCATCATACTATTGCATTGTCATGCAATATTCATATGCATGCAAAATTTTAGCTCAATCGGAAACCGGGAAGTGGGTCAAATTTAACTTGCAAGATTTGATTACAGACAGACAGACAACGGGACAGGTGAAACAAAATAAAAGCTTGTAAAAGGGAAACTCCCAAATTGGTAATTATTAAATAGATTGTGTAATTAACATTAAAAGTTGTAGCTTTTATTAAACCAAATTTGAGAAGGCCTGGTGGAATAAAACTTTCTATATAAAGGAAGGAGGTTGGGGCGGAAAGGTTAGCAGCGTGGGTAGACTCCCCACAAGGTGGACTGTTGACCTTGTAACGGTCGCCGGAGTCCGCTGGATCCGGGTGGCGCAGAACCGGCCATTGTGGCACTCTTTTGGACCTAGTCCAGCAGTGGATGTCTTTCAGCTTCAAAGGAACGAAAGGCGACATAGGGAGTATAGTAGCGACTGACACGACCACGTGTAAGTCTACTATTAACACTATACCTACATGACCAAACCATTAAGAGTGCTCTTCAAAAAAGCGCTCGCTCAGAATTCGGTATTTTGACACGCGTAGTGCGTTTGTGTGTGTAAATACTACTACCACCCACACAAACGTACCTAACCCCCACATGCACAGCGAGATCGCACCAGCCGCGGGTGCCGTCCCTTTCTAGCTATATGTAAGTGCGATCGTGATAGAACTAACCGCGGAGCTTGCCGATGCAAATATCTGTATAGCGCACCGTTGGAATTCACTCCGTGACCGATATTGATACTTGCACTAAAAAGTGGTAAGTATTACTTCGCTAACATGATGTTCTAGAACATCATGTTAGCGAAGTTAGGTAACTTGAATAAAGTAAGTATTTGATTTTTGAGCACAAGTTTTCTATTTGTATTAAAATATTATGATATGACAAAGTATATTTAGTTTCGTTTTTTTAGTATAAAATAAACTAACGAGTTTTAAAGTTGTCAGTAATAAGAATAATAATTTGTTTTACGGATATTAATAGTTTGCATGTTATCTGAGTCTTATTTATATATAGTAATGTAGTGAAATTATACCAGTAGACCCACTACTAGGAAATTACTGGGTACTTACGTATTCATTTCTTGAAGAATTTTTTTTTTTGCTATGGACAGTAAAAAAAAACTGCCCTTCATAGAAATTGCTATGTCCGTTTCTTACCAAAGGAACTGAAAATTATAAATTATACAAACACAGCTTTTTATCTAGAATACAATTAATTAATGCGTGATTTTATTCAAAAGCCTAAAACCTCAGATGATAAAAAGGAATAGATATGAAACGGGGGCTTGGCGCGTGTCGGTGCGACATGGCCAAATGGGCATGTCACTGCCCACCGCATGTTAGTCGCAATTTGCCGTGAATCTGAAATGTTTTTCCACGTTTACTCAAAATGCCGAATTGTAGCGTGGTTACATGCAAAAATAGGAATGAAACTAAAACCTACATGAATGGTGGAGTCACGCACCACATGTGAGTATTAGTATTTTCACTTAAGTCAGTAAAAACTAATATTTTAATAAATAAACGCAACGCCGCATCATTTCTCGGGATCGAACTAACACATCGAACGAAAAAGCATATTTTTGTAACAACGCATAGATTGTACATTGAACGTTCAATACAGTAAACCACGGCGCAATGTATTAAACCACTATGGATATGGACGATGCTTGATTTTTTTAGTGGTACGGCCGCTGCTTGGCGTCGCAAACTAGAGCGGTGCCAAAGTGCAGTTACAATTTACGCGTAATCGACAAAATAGAAGTACGATATCATACTAGTTATTTTATTTCGACTACTTTCGCTGTTTTATTTTATTTAATTACTTGTTTTGGTTGGGTGCCTATCTTAAAGGTAACTAATAACATACTAATAAGATTAAAATGCACAAAATGTTTACGGTACCTACTAATAAGATTTTCACTAAGTTGCAGTATGAACGGTTAATAGACATATTAAAATTGTATGTACAAGTATATAATTTAATTGCAAATGGCTTCAGAACAACTTTAAATGTGATATTATTACCAATAATTTATTTTAAATGAGTATTTTTTACTTTCATTTGAAATGTGATAATTGAAGAAGAAATCTCGGTTTCTTATTACAGTTTTCCAAAGAATCCGAGTAGGTACTAAAAAAATGGATAGATGCTACTGGCAGAGGTCCTAACTGGTTTCCTGTACAGAGAAGAGTTAATGTGTTCGTAACATTTTCAAGAAAAATGTTTCCACCCACTTAATAAGAGCCGTACACTTTTCGAATATTTGACACCTCGCTTGCTTGAAACCTAGGTGTAAAATGTATGGTAACACATTTTCGCACATCTTTGGTGGATACTCGCCCTTAGCCTTAAATCTCGTAATATGAGTAATGGACATATTATTTCGCGCCAAAATGCGAGTCGGATCGGCCTGGTACCTACAGGTCAAAAATATCGATGTGACCAGAGTTTTAAATGTATGTGAACACGAACTTATAAAAAGCCGTTTATGTTACTCTGTAGGTATTCGTCAATATTTTTTACTTTTGCGATTTATGGTAAGTTAACAACCCGTGTTATTTAAACTTGTAGCTAGAAGTTTAAATACCACCAGTTGAAGATGTTACCCATCAATATCTTAACATAATATTAATTTTAATATCAATGTCGATAAAACATAATTTTAACGTTTGTCGCCCCCCTAGTGTAGTGCGTTTAAGCCAATCACAGCCCTTGTTTGCATGTTGCCGTAGACTCACTGGCAACGCCCGAGTCTTTGTTTTTACACGGTTCAATGTGTGTGCCTGTGGGCGCTGCGGTGGGAGAAAACTGGGGACATCGGTTTTGGTTGAAATTAAGCAGTACGGCACTTCTCCCTTTTTTTATGTTCTGAGCATAAAACCTATGTCACTTTTTAGGATTCCGTACTCAAAGAGTAAAACGGGACCCTATTACTAAGACTCCGCTGTCCGTCTGTCTGTCCGTCTGTCACCAGGCTGTATCTCATGAACCGTGATAGATAGAGATTTGAAATGTGATGTATTTCTGTTGTCGCTATTTATAACAAAAAATATTAAAAAACAGAATTCATAATTTTATTTTTATTTTAGTTTTTATCTGTTTCTTTTTCTTTTACAATCTTACACAAATCGACCTTGCCCCAAACTAAGCAAAGCTTGTACTATGGGTACTAGACAACGATAAACATACTTACATAGATAAATAAATACTTAAATACATAGAAAACATCCATGACTCAGGAACAAATATTTGTGCCCATCACACAAATAAATGCCCTTACCGGGATTCAAACCCGGGACCTCCAGCTTCGTAGGCAGAGTCACTACCAAGTTACTAACTAGGCTACAGGGGGTTCCTATACAACAAATTTTTTGCCGTTTAAATATATAGATAATGGTACGGTACCCTTCGTGCGCGAGTCCGACTCGCACTTGGCCGGTTTTTTAAACATTTATTTCGAAATAAAGAGTGATACTCGGAAATGTCGAAGGGAAGGTCAATCGTCGAATCCGACTCGGCTGGGCAGCATTCGGGAAGCTACGGCACATCTTTTCGTCCAATATTCCGCAGTGTCTCAAGACGAGAGTCTTTGACCAGTGTGTGATGCCAGTGATGACATATGGCACGGAAACGTGGTCGCTTACTAAAGGCCTCATAAGAAGGCTCAAAGTCACTCAAAGGGCAATGGCTCTCCATTGCCCTTTGAGTGACTTTGAGCCTATGCTATGATATGCTGGGAGTTTCTCTGCGCGATCGCATCAGAAATGAGGCTATCCGCAGCAAAACCAAGGAAACTGATAAAGCCCTCCGAATTGCTTAACTTAAGTGGCAGTGGGCGGGGCACATTGCACGTAGAACCGATGGCCGTTGGGGCGGAAAGGTTCTCGAGTGGCAACCACGTACCGGAAGGCACAGCGTGGGTAGGCCCCCCGCAAGGTGGACTGATGACCTGGTAAAGGTCGCGGGAGTCCGCTGGATGAGGGTGGCGCAGGACCGGCCATTGTGGCACTCTTTGGGGGAGGCGTATGTCCAGCAGTGAACGTCTTTCGGCTGATATGATGATGATGATGATGATGACTCGGAAATGTAATAAAACCACGTAAAAATCTTCCTTTCCAGTGTAAACCCCCGGTGTGTTTTATATATAAACGAAAATAATTACTAAATGCAAGGTAGGATCGTGCTGTACTTAACAAACGCCATATAAGCTTGTTTTTTAAAAAGTTTTTTATTCATCTTGTTATTTTCAATAACCCTGCATATTATGTCGCTGGTTCGTGGGTACTTGTACAGACAAATCACACAAACCCAAACAAGATAGGTCTATCTATTTTAGTTAAGGAGTTCCCATGACCACCTTCCATCATCAGATCCTGGAAATCATCCATCACCAAAGTGTTTACCATGACAAAACAGATGAGCTCAAACTAGATGGGTTATCTAGTTTAGTTTAGGAGTTCCATGACCACCTTATAGCTCCATCATCAGACTCTGGAAATCATCCAGCACCAAAGTCTTGCCGTGCCATGACCAAATAAATGAGCCCAAATTCGATGGCTTTATCTTGTTGAGTTTAGGAGTTGCTATGGCCACCTTCCGACTCCATCATCAGACCAGCTCTATGATATTATGTCACCGAAGATACGCAATTGTACCTAATTTGAAGATTTCACCCAAACTCCCATACATACATACATACTAACAAGGTGGACTGATAGTAACAAGTAAATAAATTAAATCTATCAAGTATCACGATCACTCGTACAATAATAATTGACTATAGAACGCGTAGTTTAGACAAAAGGATCCAACCCACAAGACATCACCATTGAAATGTATGACTTTTGTTTTAGGTAGAAGGTTCAATTTTAAATGTTACGTATCCGGTGGGTTTGAGCCTTTTCGCTACACTACGTCATATATGGCAGCTATGCAATTCATAACTTGTCTCGATTAGCCTCACGAATGTATCCCCAGTATAGTTTGACCCCGAGGTTGGTAACAACTATGCTTAGTCGGAGATCAAAATAATATTATTTTATCTGAAGAGTGGCCGGTTAGCTTCGTGAATAGCCACAAATAAACACACTACACGTCTGTCTCGGAGGGCTATTCAGCCGGTACTGAGATAAATTCCCGCGCGACGGTAAATTTATACTAGTTTTGAATAATTATTTATAAATATAAATTTTGACAAAAGTTATATTTTTTGGACTGGATCTTGTTGGTACAAGCATGAACTTTAATGTTGTGTAAGATTCAATACAAAAATTATTCAACAATAATGAGAAAATCCTTGAGTTTTCAGTACGATTTTGTTGACAAATATGGTGTAATTGAGAACAGTTTACATATATATACGTGCAGAATAAGGAAAATTCGAGGCGGCTAGGCGCAATGGCAACATATTACGCTAGTGAAAATAGAAAAAAACAAGTAGGTTCTGATATAACATCATGGAGTATTAGGGGCTCAAACTTATGATTCTGCGCTCTCTTCAGAAAACTACTGTCGGTAATCGGGTATTTTCGGTTAAAGTATTCAGTTCTTCGTAAATTGGAGGCGGCTAGGACCAATATGAGGAGTTAACCTATGCAAATAAGTAATCAGGATCTAGAAAAAGCTCTCCGTTTCTTAGAATTACAACGTCAAAAATCCGTCATTCTCACTTATTCCTGACCAAAAAACGAGCGCCCTCTTAAAGACAATAAGATGTATGTGCGGGATTGTTGAAAAAATATTTGTAGAACTACAGGTCGATCACGTAACTCATTGTACGCGCGTCAGGTCACTTTTTTTGTCACTTTTAATATGGAAAAATGTCAGTTAAATTGTCCTAACGCGCGTTCGGAACGTTACGTGATTGATTACCCCTCTGCTCAGGCAAAATGGCACGACAATGCTTTTTTTCCTAAAGGGACTAAACTTCAATAAGGTCGTGTATGAGACCGTTTGGGACGTTAACCTGATAAGAATTTTGGGATACTGTACTTTTCTCTATTTCACTCGTTTTTGACTGGAATACTCGTACAATCATTTTGTAACAGTGTTGTCTTTCGTTCTGACAAAATACTTGTGTAGGTATATTCCACACCTGCGTAGCTTGATTGCGATTTTATCGCTTATCGCCGTGGATAAGACTTCCGCCACGTTTTGACAAGGTATGCGAGTGAGAGAGTGTCTTTCAATTTGGTGACCGCGAAGGCCTAAACTGTGGACCTAGCAATCCATTACCATAATTCCATGTCAACAGTGCATTGTACCCACTCACACCCATGTGCATTGTACCTATTCAATACGTTACAACTATAATTTTAATGCGTCATTAACGCGTCCCAAATTTGGTCCAACCTCCTACGATACATGAAAATGAAAATGAAAATGAAAATGAAAATGTTTTATTTCATAGATTGCTAGGTTACATTGAAAATAAGGTTGGGTCTTCCTAGTAGGTAAAAAATACCTGTGTCAGGAAGACCCGCTCCTCCATAAAACAGCAGTTAATGTTAATTTCTTATATGTAGGTAAATATTTATAACATAAAATAAAAACAAAGACGAATTAGGTATCACAGGCACAGTGTCGTGACCCTAAAGTTGAGTGTGTGTGTGTGTGTGCGTGTGTGTGTGTGTGTGTGTGCGCGCCTGTGTGTGCGCTTGTGAGTGTGTGTGTTAGTGTGTGCGTGCGTGTGTGTTAGTGAGTGCGTGCGTGTGTGTTGTTTGATAAAGTAGGTATATATTATATATAACATTTTCCATTTTGTTATGTTTTACTAACTATAGAATTAAATTTAGATTAATACAAGATTAAGTAACAGTTCAGTATCTTCATAACTTAGCATCTTTAACCATTCCGTTAGAGACCTCTTACAATTATATTTCTTTTGTTGATAGATATTAATTTTAACATTTATTTTATTATAAAGGTATGCTGCACGTGTCTTATACTGCCTTTTAGCAAACAAAGATCTATATGTTGTAAGTGGGGCAACGGTGTTTTTACGTCTTCTAGTTAGAAGCGTTGGATTAAATTTTAGTGTTTTATGTAACTTTAATGTTGTATGGAGGATATACAGTTTTCGCATTGATAATTGGTCACTAATTTTATACAGTTCATTTGTGGGAAATCTGTATGGCCTCAAGTACATTACCTTTAACAGACACCGTTGCCCTCTTTCAACCTCCAAGAATTTGGATTTAGTTGCTCCACCCCAGACGGTGATACAGTAGGTCATGATGGATTCCGCTAACGATACATATAGTTGGTTAAGTAGTGTCTTGTTTGCAATATGTCGAAGAATTTTAAAGATCCATACCAATTTTCGAATTCTACCATTTACAAATTCAATATGCTGATGCCAAGATAGGCGCTGGTCTAAGATGACACCAAGGTATTTAGTGGAACTAGCCCTCTCAATGTCCTTACAGTTACATAGAAGGCGATCAGTAAGTGAACAGGTGTGTATTTTGAGGTTTAGGTTAGTCTGTGGTTGAGTGCTATTGTACTTGGTAAAACAAATGTAGTTCGTTTTTTTAACGTTTAAAGTGAGGAGGTTGGATTTTAGCCACGAGGATACCCTACCAAGACCCACATTTGCATTCACGAACACCGACTCCCAGGAATCACCCTCAAAGACGATGACAGTGTCATCAGCATAAGACTGGATATTACCGTGGTTTACATTTAGGTTAATTAGATCGTTGATGTAGATTAAAAATAACGTGGGCCCCAAGATACTTCCCTGGGGGACGCCAAAAGTGATGTCAACTTCATTGCTTATGTGGTATACATTTAATCAAAGATTAAGATAACTGTTGATTAATAATATTATTTAAGTTAGATGGTCTTGATTATCAGATAGAGATATGGATATAATATATAAGGTTAGTCTTAGCTCGGCATATCGAGTTGGTCTCTCGTCCTGAAAACATGAAACCGTTAGTGGTTTTCTTGGGCATCATAGCTGCATCTGCAGGTAATTAATACACATCATCATCATTATCGTATCAGCCGAAAGCCATCCACTGCTGGACATAGGCATCCCCCAAAAAGTGCCTGAATGACAGATCATGTGCCACACGCATCCAGCGTTGTAATGTTGGAACTAATACGAAAGGATCCGCACAGAATACCGGCCGGAAAAAAAGCGTTCTGTGCGGATCCTTTCATATTAGCTCGAACATTACAACCGCTACAGACTCCGCGCCGCCTCGCCACCGCTGTCAATGCGTTTCGGCCTTATTCTTAAGTAACTGCCTACGCGGCTCCACATGGCAATGCTCCACCGAAAGGTTCTCGGAACTTACATTTTACAAACACTGAAACGTGTCAAAAACTCACTGCTTACTTACATACATTATCAATTGCCTGCTTGATTATTATAATAGGTTAAAGATGTCATTAATAAAGTTGCATGCAGAACATTCTCAAAATATTTGGAAGTTCTCAGACATTTTCGGAATTTCCTATTGGAATTTTTCATTTATTTTATTAAGACAGGCAAATAAAACAGCTGAAAGTGTGTCTGCAAAAAGTTCTTGCCATGTGTTTATAAAATTTTAGCTCTGAGAACTTTCCATTGAAGAAATTTCGCAACCTTGGAAACTTCTCCATGTGGAATAAACAATGAAAGAAAAAAAAAAATATTTTACTGCCACCCAGTGCACTGCTACCCATGTGTAAGATTGTCCCAATATTGATACATTCTTTATTTCTCTAGCTCTGCCCACTGATGCTGCCGACCCGGTGATCAGCAAGATGGGCGACCAGCGCTATATGCCAATGCGCGGTGGTGATGGTGTCGTCCACATGGTCGACACGTGGCTGAAGGCGAGCGACATCGCCGAGGCGGCGAGATTCCAGCCAGACACGCAGAATGTGTACCACCTGTTCACCAGGTAGGTAAATGCTGCACATTTTCAAAAAAACTTTGTTTTTACAACTTAAAAAAGTTAAAAACCCTCAACATTTTCATTTGAAAGATCAATATCTCAAGGATGACTGAACTGATTTTGATGAAACGTAGCTTAGAACAGCTTTCGGATAAAAATAACCGCATTCAAATCGGTCTATTCGTTTAGGCGCTACGCATGCTACGGACAGAAACACAGATAGACAGACAGATAGACACGTCAAACTTATAACACCACTCTTTTTGCGTCAGGTGTTAAAAAAGCACTCGTGAATATTGGTAATATTAAAAGTAATAACAACATCAAAAAAAGTTAAATATTAGTTATCCTATCTCGAAAGAAAATACTTCTCAAAGTATTAAAGACGTCCTAATCGGTTTTGATAAAAATATATTAATAAATGAGATACAGTTGTAACAGATCAATTTATCAGTTCATGTTCAATTGATATGACATCGGCAACGATTAAGTGAGAGTTATTATTTTCAGGCAAAACCCTACAGTAAGCCAACCCATACTGTTAGGCTCTACTGGCATCCTTGGCAGCACCAACTATAACGCAAACCGGCGCACCATATTCATCATCCATGGTTGGACTGACAGTGTGCTGGGGGACGTCAATAGCGTGCTTATACCAGGTAAGTATCTTTGCCTTAATATTCATCATCGTCTTTTTAGCTTCATAATTGTTATCACTATAGTTTCAGCAAGATATATCTCATGATTTTTATCATTTTATGGCCATCAACATCTTCATAATTGTTAAAAACAACCTCAACATTATCACTGTCATTATCAATTAAAAAAATATCCAGTCGTATTCTTCCTATGATTAAAATGATTAGATTATTTTGTAAAACTATTGTTATAATCATTTCTTTAATCATAAAATTAGCAGCCGTGTTAGTTCTTTACTTTTTTCAACATTATTAACATTATCACAGTCATTGTCATTCTCAGGCCTCAATATTATCACTGTCAATCCTGAGAATTTGATGTTTTCAAGTCTTGGATATGTAGGTATCTAATATCCGTAATACAAACCTTCAGCATAAGTCAAAACACAGTAAGCCAGCCTGTTTGGTTCTTCTGGCATCCTTGGCAGGACCATCTATAAGCCTAACCGCCGCACTATATTAGTCATACATGGCTGGACTGACAAAGTGCTGGGAAACGTTAATAGCGTGCTTATTACCAGGTATATTTATCTTTATTATTATCCTTATTATCTTCATCGTTGTTTTCATTATGATCAGTTTCAGCACGATCACTGTCATTATTTTTATCAGTCTTTATTTATTTATTATAAACAACATTAATAAAAATATCAAAATCTTTGTCATTCTCGCGGCCATCATCATCTTTATCACAACCACATCAACATTATCACTGTCATAATCGATGTTCCTGAGTTTTGGATATTTTTCATGCTGGATATCCACTCTTGTGGTAGCCACAGCTACCAATTTCGTGCACCCCTAAATTGCTTCTGGTAGCTTTGGCTACCAAGCGAAGCATGAGCGCCTTAGTAAGAAAAAATTCAAAGCATTTAGGCTACCTTTTTTTTAAATTCGAAAGCAAGTGAGTGGATATACCTAATATAGATATCTAATATTCATAACACAAACCCACAATAACCTAAACCACCGCACTATATTCGTCATCCACGGCTGGATTTAAAATATGCTGGGTAACGTCATTAGCGTGCTTATACCAGGTATCAGTAGCTTCATTAACATCATTATTATCTCCACTTATAATAAATCTCTAAATTAAAAAAAGAATCAGCCAGTTTGAAACTAAGCTTTGCGCGGTTCGAATGTTCTCAGCATCCCATGAACGGAAAAATATGAAACATTTTATATAGGTACATTATTATTCTAGCTGCAACTTAGGATAGTGTTTATCCGACTACGACAGTTAATTAATTTTCCGAAATATACGACTTCATTTAATTTTTCATTTATTTTTATTGAAATCAAACGCTACTCCAACCTGTCAGCTATAAGAACCGTCAAATTTTCGTCAAAATGGCGGAATTGCTTTGCCTTTCACTTATTAATAATTTAAATCCCGTCTACGATAGACCTTTACGAGACAAATGCTAAAATATAAACCATAAAAAAATATTCGATTCTGATATGAGAACTTATATGCGCAAATGTCGTTTTATGTCGTAATTTCAATAAATGAAATCAACAAATTTGAACAATATAATTAACACGAATTTGTTTTTTTTGAATGACAATGGCACGCGCTCGGCGCATTCAGCCAAAGTACTTGCGGCGCTACCACGAAAACCGATACTCAATGTTCATATATTTGCATCCCTGTCACTCGAGTATGGTTAGTGCGATAGAGATAGAGATACCCGAATATTTTCGAATTCCGAAGTTCGTGGTTATAGCTCAGGAATCGAAAATATGGTAAATAATCATAATGTATTTTCTCGAAAAAGAATTTATAATAAATATAGTCAAATGGAGAAAAAAACAAAGCAAGAGGTTATATAGGTAATGATTAAGTTATAAGAGTCCAAAGTTTTAAGAGGGGGTATGTTCTGTCCCTTTTCCGCAAAACGCACCTTCATATGAAACGATTGTTTTTTACTATGACGCTCGAGTATATTGACGTCACAGTCCCTCATCGTTTTCTCACTCTAACAAGCGACATTAAAACGGATGTAGCTTCATAATTTTTTGAGATATTTGAATGGGAGTTTCATTATCTTCTATCTATTTATACATAATAAATGCCTATCAATCAATCAATTCATTTATTACTCAGATAACGAGATCCATTATTTGTTAGTAGTATCCTTAGAACGACTATGTTAGTACTTAATATATCAAAAATAAATAAAATCATTAATGTGTTAGTTCAAGTAACTTAAAAACTTATGTTAGTAGGTATAAAATTTACATAACATGGAGTTGGTCCCAGTGCTGCATTATGGGACAGTCCAGCCTATTTGCTATTATTGCTAGGCGGCTGTTGGGGCTGTCCCTTACACGGCGCTTCATGCCGGCGACCCGTTTTCGCAAGATTGCGTGGAAACCGTATGTTATGTATCTAACCTATGTCCTGACTGACTTATTCACTCACTCACTCACTCACTCACTCATCAACGCACAGCCGAAACTACTAATCTTAGAGAGTTGATTTTTGCACAGTATGTTGCTTTTATAACGTGCGCTAGGGATAAAAAGGGATTTTTGAAAATTCTACCCCTAAGGGGGTAAAATGGGGGTGCAAAGTTTGTATGGGAGAACCTTTTTTTTTTGAGCTATAGACTTAAACTTTGTAGAAAAATTAGTTATTAGAATACAAATGAAACACTTTCAGCGTTTTGGAAAATTCCACCCCTACGGGGGTAAAATAGGGGTGCAAGATTTGTATGGGGGAAACATTTTTTTTTTAAATAGAGACTTAAAACTTTGTAGAAAGATCAGTCATTAGAATACAAATAAAGAACTTTCAGGGTTTTAGAAAATTCTACCCCTAAAGGGGTAAAATAGAGTGCAAAGTTTGTATGGGAAAAACTACTTTTTTTTAAATAGAGACTTAAAACTTTGTAGAGAAAATATTCATTACAATACAAATAAAGTACCTAGATTCAGTGTTTTAAAAAAATCTACCCCTAAGGGGGTAAAATAGGGGTGCAAATTTTGTATGGGGGAAACAATATTTTTTTTAAATAGAGACTTAAAACTTTGTAGAAAGATTAGTCATCAGAATACAAATTAAGTACTTTCAGCGTTTTAGAAAATTCTACCCCTAAAAATAGGGGGCTAAAATAGGGGTGCAAAGTTTGTATGTGGGAAACTATTTTTTTTAGCTAGAGTCCTAAAACTTTGTAGAAAGATTATTTAAATACAAAGAAAGTACTTTCAGCGTTTTGGAAAATTTCACCCCTAAGTGGGTAAAATAGGGTGCAAAGTTTGTATGGGAAAAACATATTTTTTTTTAATAGAGACTTAAAATTTTGACGAAAAATTACTTATTAGAACATGAAAAATACTACATTCGGCGTTTTGTCAAAAATCATTCCCTAAGGGGGTTAAAAAAGGGTGCAAGGTTTGTATGGGGAACACTTTTTCTGAGCTAGACACTTAAAACTTTGTAGAAAGATTACTTATAAAAATACAAAAAAAAAAGACTTTCAGCGTTTTGAAAAAATCTATCCCTAAAATAATAATAAAAAGGGGTGCAAAGTTTTTATCAGGGAAAGTTTATGTTTTTGAGTTAGAGACTTGAAACTTTGTAGAAAGATTACTTATTAAAATACAAAAAAAGAACACAAATCGTTTTAGAAAATTCCACCCCTAATAGGGTTAAAAAGGAGAGCAAGCTTTGCATGGGCAACACTTTTTTTTGAGTTAGACTTAAAACTTTGCAAAAAGATTACTTATTAGAATACTAAAAAAGAACTTTCAGCGTTTTAGAAAACTCCATCCCTAAGGGGATCCTTAAGATCCTTAAGAAGGGTAGCCAGTGTTGTGTGGGAAAAACTTTTTTTTTTACTAGACTTAAAACTATTCAAAATGTTACTTATTAAAATTAATAATAAAGTACTTTCAGAGTTTTAGAAAATTCCACCCCTAAGGGGGTTAAGAAAGCTTTGTATGGGCAACACTTTTTTTGAGCTAGAGACTTAAACGTTTACGAAAAAAGTTCTTTCAGCGATTAGAAAAATTCAACCTCTAAGGGGGTTTAAAAGGGGGTTCAAATTTTAAATGGCGAGCAATAAAATTTTAAAGTGTGAGTAAGAGATTTTTAACTTCGTTCTTATTCTGTACGTTAAAAGACTACAAAACTGATTTCAGAGTTTTTCCAAATTCATCCCCTAAGAGTGTTAAAATTGGTTTAAAGTTTGAGTATTTCAAGGCATTTTTAAAGTATGAGATTTTTAACTTTGGTTTTAGACTGTTTGTTCACAAACTAGAAAATGAACATCAACTTTTTTTTTAATTATCCCCTAAAAGAGGGTTCAAATTTTGTATTGAGAGAAATCATTTTCTAAGACGATAAAAAGTTCTACGCGGACGAAGTCGCGGGCAACAGCTAGTCATTAATATTTGTTTAACCATCTCTTCAATTTTCTCAACGTTGTCGGCCAGTGCAGTGGAGCAGATTCGCTCCTCCCAGTGACAGACATGTTTTTGGAGCTCGGTTACCATTAGTTCCACTTCCGCATTCCTTTCTTATTTCCATCCTCTCGTTTTACAGGAATCTATTCTTTAACATCGGTCTTTTTGTTTCAGCTTTCCTAAATGTTGAGGATGTGAACGTGATCTCTGTGGACTGGAGTGCGGGAGCGGGCACCATCAACTATATAGCTGCTGTTACCAATACACTTACTTCAGGTATTTAATAAGTTCATTATTATTGACACTGAAGACATTAAAACTTCATTGTTACTCACGAACTTTAATTTGGGACCAATTCAATGTTATTCCATAACAATATTCATTACATTATATACACCGTGGGGCCTGAGGAACCCGACAGATTTTAGCAGCGTACTCCTAAAGATATTACGATTAATTAATGTTATATAAACATAGGTCCAATTTAGCATTAACAAAATATTTTTTTAGAACCAAATTAATAAATAAAGTTAAGCACTTCCTTGTGAACAAATCTTTAGATGAGTGAGAGTAAGACAATCCTATCCCTAGGCGAGAAAGTAAGTAATCAAACGACACTTTACGAATCACTCCGACGTAATACGATGTACGGCGAAATACTGCGAATAGCATATTCATTAAAATAGTTTAAACGCGTCCATGTACCTACGTCACGTTCTTAGGGTGTGTTAGACTTGAGATTTTAAAATTTTAATTTTGGTTTAAATAATTTATATCTCGACGATTATGCGTAATTGGACACATTATATACTCCAAATAGGCTCTAGAATCGATAGTTAAATTTGGTCGGGTTCCTCGGGCCCTCGGTGTATAACATATTTAAGATTGACAGTCCTGTCATATGGTATAGGAATGCAAAGAATATTTTAGCGAAATGGGTCCTAAATTAGAGACCGCCACCGTACAATATGTACAGTATTTTGGCTTATTTATAAACAAGAGTATATAAGCGATGACGAGTGTACTAAAAGCTAATCACAAAAGACGAAACTAATGACATATGGCAACCAACCGTAAGGCAAAGCAGAAAAAAGAATACGCAGTGCATGTAACGACCTAAAATAAAATATTCATACAAATAAGACATAGGTACCAACCAGTAAGCGAAACCAATGGGCAATAAAAACCATGTATATATTTTTTTTTTATAAACCACTTCGGTGGCAAACGAGCGTACGGCCCGCCTGATAAGTGGTCTCCGTAGCCTATGGATGCTTGCAACTTCGAGGCTGTGACATGCGCCGACCTATTTGCAAGTGTATACACTCTTGAATACCTTCATACCTAGCTGTATTACTTCCCTCGGGAAAACCGGAAGGGAGCACATTTCACAACAGGAGCTTTCCAGGGAGGAAAATCCTCTGCAACCGCAGGCGACCATTTAACACATTCAGTGCCAATTTTTCTCCTTCGTAGAGGAACACGCTTACAAGCTGTGCTGCCTTAGTAGGTTCCTGGTACTGAAACTGTTCAGTCAAATCATGATGTTGACAGAAACTTAATTGGTTTTCAGGCGAAAGTGTAGCTCGTTTTGTCAACTGGCTGATGTCATCCACTGGAACCACTCCCGCGCAGATACACCTCGTCGGACACTCCCTGGGAGGCCATCAGTCGGGTATCATAGGCAGATACGTCAACGGGAATATCGCTTACATCACCGGTTAGTATCGCTTCCAAATTACAGAAGACTGCAGGCAACCTACCACCACACTACTACTTGCCTTGTAGGTGTATGATATATTTACAGGATTATTTGTAATCATTTATTTCAGATATAAATCCATAAACTTTGTTAGTACACAGTTACACAATCAATTAAGATATGTTAGTAAATTAAATTACTTAAGCTATATTAATCTATACTCAGTGATCAGCTTCCCAGTCAGCTTGACCCAATGTCTGTAAATGCCGCAGTCATACCTATCAGCTAATACATTCAGAATATTGCTGGAGCTGCTTCTTGCCCGCTGCATTAGGGATGCCGCTCGCTTGCGCAAGATGGCGTGAAAACCATCAGTGCGTGCTTCCGCGAACATTTTCGAAGCACTGCAGAACCAAGGCAGCCCCATCAGCATTCTGAATGCATTATTATACTGGACGCGAATGGCGTTAAGGGAACGCTGTGTATACCTTACCCACAGGCTGCTCGTGTAAAATGTCTGGCTGTATGCTTTAAACAGCGTGATTATGGTTATCTGTTCCTATAAAGCGCCTGCTAGGCGGTTGACAAGTTCCTTCGACAGAGCGAACATGGTCTGGACTGGTTCGGACGGACCGTTCAGTACAAACTGTTGTGTCCAACAAAATTTCGGTCCTTCGGACACCCTCGGTCCTCAAGCGCACGCTAGCGACCGCGAGGAGTGTAGCGTGGTCGACCGACCGTCTAGCCAATATTTATAAACATACTAACAATTGCAGGTGCTTAACCCATTTTACGAAGCTACACATCAAATGGCCAGTCGTTCTTGGTCAAGTGCCTCAGTATCGCCCATTTAGATAAACAAATCAGCCTTCACCCAAAGACAGAAACGAGCGATGAGCACCCATTCAATAGGGTTCGCCGATTTGTCTCGCGAGCGGTTGGCGTAGCGCATAGACACACGGATTTGTCCACGGACCTGTCGCCAGTGACAAGTCAGCGGACAAATCCGCCGACTGCGACTGTAGCAAAAAGGTCTGCCATATGGTGATTAGATACCTCAGCCTGTGGAAAAGCTCGTCCACTAGGGTAGACTAACGATTGTTCCAAATTTACTCGAAGAGAGGCCTATTCTCAGCAAAAGGCTGTTACAGGCTGAAAATGATGATGTTGCGATGTGTATATTGTGTATGTTTCTATACTATTAAGGAATTTTTAGAATATAAAAAATGTAATAATAATATATAATATAATAAACTAATAATCTTGTTAATTTAATTTACAAATGAATGTTCTATTTTTATTGTAAACAATGACTTGTAATACCTTATTACCAATAAAGTATGTCTATGTCTATAAAGTGCGAGTTTATAATATAACATAAAATGTATTAATTTCCAGCCCTGGACCCGGCCCTCCCTGGCTGGATCACCAACGACAACAGGTTCCAACCCAACGACGGAGCCTACACCGAAGCTATCCATACTAACGCAGGGATGCTGGGCTACATTGCGCCCCTGGGTCAAGTTGACTTCTATCCCAACGGCGGTATAAACATGCCAGGCTGTGATGGCATGACATGTGATCATGACAGGTAAATATCGTTAAATTTATTTTGTGAGGAGAAATATTCCGGGATAAAAACTAGCTAAAGGGTATAGTACTAAGGGTCTCAAATTACGAGTATCTCCATGCCAATTTTTATCTAAATTGGTTCGTTTAGGTTTTTTTGGACTTCGTCACCATGACTCCATGGTGACGGGTCATGAGTTACTTTTTGAAACTGATTTTATAGGTTTGAACCAACCAAATTACCAAAAAGTTTATGGAATTAATATCCCAAAGATGTATAGGTGGGTGTATTGTATAGTAAGGTAGGGATGGGTAGGTAGGGTTTGGTGGTAGGTAGGTATTTGGGCTCTGAGCATACGATTAATAATTATCATTCTAGTGTTGTTAGTGATGTATATATGGTCTCTAAGCGTGAAAACAAAAAAATAATAATACAAAGTTACCCCAAACTTTAAATTTGATTTTTAGCGATCGTGACATTATTTGGAACTTGTGGTAGGGAGTTTGGTTTTTACGTTTTCAATGTATTTATTCGAAAGTATCGTATTAACTGTTTCTTAATTGTTCCCAAATAATTTATCGTAATAAACAACGGCTAAACATAAGTTAATTTTAGCTCTTGTTCACTGTGTGAATTGTCAACTGTATTTGAATTACTATAGTTAAATTTATTAGCAAATAAAGAACTGAAATGTCTGTAAAAATCACTTTTCCCTTGCAAGCATGAACAGAACGCAACTGCACACCTACAAGCAACTGGGATAACGATAAGGGGATACATTGTAAAGAAGTCTGAACGTTTCTTTCCAGGTGCTTCCACTACTTCGCCGAGTCTCTATCGAGTGGTGGCTTCACTGGCACTAGATGCGCGACATACGCTGGCGCAATGACTGGAAACTGCGTGCTGTGGGGTTCTCTGCAGATGGGAGGCCTAACGCCCAAGCCTGGGTAAGAAACGTTTGTTTGTTGGTACCTAACCGGTAGGTACATCGCGCGCGACGCCACTCGCTGCTTGCGGTAGGCGCGGCACGCAGGCGGTCGCGTCATCATAATCATCATATCAGCCGAAAGCATGCCGCAAGGTTTTTGTTGCACTATTTGGGGGAGGCCTATGTCCAGCAGTGGACGTCTTTCGGCGGTCGCATGCGCAGCTTCAACTCCGTGCTCGAAGCAACACAAACGTGTGACTTGTTTGCGATTGGACGACTGAGGGTTGAGTGTACCAGAGTGATTGAGCGAGTAGAGATGCCTGAAATAACTTTTTGAGTAATCTCTTAAAGATTACTTAATTATAGGGTAGATAATAATGTAATTTGTGCTGCTTAGCTGCTAAGGTAGCTACAAATAGTAAGGTTTAAATGAATAAGTAAATACCTACCTAAATAAATAAGACCATTTAAAGGCTCGGTTACTTTAGACTGTCGTTAATCGTATGTTACAATGAAAGTACAAGAGCAGTATAGTATAGTATGGGAGGAATGGCGACGGGTTCTTAGTTGCATCACACACTGCCACCGCATCCCGCAGCGGCGTTCGGAGCGACGGTTCGCATCGTTGTACGCCAGTACCTCAGTTTGTATATCAATTCCGCACGGTACTTCACACTGCACCGCACCTCCTTCCGGCGAAATTTGTATGCGGCTCCGCACGCGACAGCGGGATGCGGTGGCAGTGTGATGACACTGATGACTGCCTTAAGCTTGCTGCAGCCCCGGGTGTGATGACCACTATCACTTTGCCAGTGTGCCGACGAAAAAGAAGGAGGATCGTAAGTTATTTCCGTTTAACACATTCAGTGCTAAATATTTGGTAGCGCTACTCTCGTAGCCGGTACCAGGGCGTTTCTGCGGCGTCGAAAGCGGCACCCGCTTAGCGGGTTCCGAGCGAAAGTGTTAAATTTGTTAGCATGGACAGATTCACAGTTCATAGTTCTCTATGAGATGATGATTGCCGGCGCCGTTTCAAAGTCAACGTATTTATTTGTATGTTATAGGTTATAATAGGGTACAAATTGGTCAAATATGTATCACTATGCCTTACCAGAAGCTTTGAATTCACGAATTCACTACTTTAGTCAGGTAGAGGGTATCTATGAGGTACAGTTTCCACCTAAGTTTAGTCAAAGGCACCACCAAACTCGTCTTAAATAAACGACGCGCTTAAAGTCAACTGATGCCACATGTTGTTGAGTTTTTACAAGCTTTTATTTAGCTCACCCAGTTTGTTTTTTTTTTATTCTTTCTTGGGTCAAATTTAGCTATTGAAATTTCACCCACTTACCGGTTTCCTATTGAGCTGTTACATGTATATGTATATCGCATGACAATGGAGCTGATCTGATGCTGGAGCTGGAAGGTGGCCATAGGAACTCCGCAATAAAACGTCACAACCCCATCGAGTTTGGGCTCGTTAGAATCGTCTCAATGAGTAGTTGATGGTGGTATGCAGAAAAGTAAAGTGAGCAATAAAAGCTTGTACCAAAAATTTAATTTTTGACAGAAACTTATATTCAGAAAAGTTATGAGTATTTTCTTTTGCAGAAATTCCGGAATCTTCTACTTGCAGACCAACGCAGCCCCTCCTTTCTCTCGAGGTTAATTATTTGCGCAATTCATGGAATTGGAAGGACTCTTATCATGAAATAAGGATTAATGAGACTAAACTTAATCAAGAAATCTTTTTTATTTAACCAGTGAAGCAGATTCTTGTTAATGAAAATCAAAAAAATATGAATTTTGTAAAATTTGCATTTGAGTTATGCTATAAATCTAGCCACAGTTTCAGGATTTCTTATAAATATATTCCTGGCTGTTGTTTAAGGATCAGTTTCAATGAAATTGTAAATATAGAATATGATTTGTTTTTTTTTGTTGTTGTCATTAATTCATCATCATGTAGTTACATCATCCGTGGCACGTGTCTATAGAACTCGAGTCATAGTATAAAGAGGGCAAAGTATGTTATCTTCATACAAACGCACCGCGCGCGTCTTGTATGTGTGCGCTATACTATCTATACGTCGCCGCACGCACACTCAAACAAAATCTCGACCCGTTTTCAGTGCAAAACGGGTCGAGATTTTGTTTGAGCGTGCGTGCGGCGACGAATAGATAGTATAGCGCACACATACAAGCCGCGCGCGGTTGCGTTTGTATGAAGATAACATACTTTGCCCTCTTTATACTATGCTCGAGTGGTCACTACTGAAGGTTATATTAGACCCCAGCCCCCCTATTCTGTAACTAGTTTTAAGCTCACCTCAACGCTCACCCACAATTAAACCTTGACACCGTGATGCGTAGTGATTAAGCGTAGGTAGAGGTCTAGATTCGTAACGGGTGACCGGCGGGGTGAGCCGGATTAACGCGTAGCGAATAACAACAGCCCTGCAATAGGGAACATTACGCAAAGCTCTGCGTATGGGGCGACACTAACACAAACCGTAAACAAACCGCCATGACGTACAATGTCATATTTATTAACCTAACAACACTCAATAACAAATAATTGATGAAAACGCGTTAAACTACAATATTATAGGTTTATTATCATTCGTGTGTAAAATATCTGTACTGTGATATTAAAATGGCATCCTATAGCCATTTAAAGCAAAAAAAAGGCCTATCGATTGATGTGCCACACGTGGACATACGATGTTTTTCTTTTTTTTACTTGCAGTTATATGTATGGAGTGCACCCCTAAAATATTTTTTTTTGTCTTTTCATTTTAGAATTATGTAGCAGCTAATAAAATACACCTATCCTCTAAATTTTATTCAAATACACCTTATAGTTTTCGAGTAAAATGCCTGTGACATACGGACAGACGGATTGACGGGCAGTCATGACGAAACTATAAGGGTTCCGTTTTTGCCATTTTGGCTACGGAACCCTAAAAAGGCCCTCTAGGCATTGTACCGAGTATGCTGGCGGTATTTCCTCACTGAACTGCAATGCTGATGCGTTGCACGAGAAAACTGCCAGCTCTTCGATTACTAGTTATGATGATACTAATTCTGAAATTACTGTCAATTCTGTAAATTCCTACTATTGAGGAGCTAAAACCTATAGTTCAATTCAAAATTGAAACGCAGAAGCTTAAAATCCACTATCTTGAAATAACTTACAAACTTGAGGAAATCCTCGTTTTCAACCATGATTTTCTACTATGTCACTAAACCGAATTAATATGTTTTGGTACTCATTAGACGCATAATTTCATGTTCTTTAATTTCCTTGTGCGTAACTTTTCGCTAGGATGCACCGTATAGAAGCAACGAGTGAGAAACCAAAAAAAATCGAGGATTTGTGGCTGCCAAAAGTTGTCCCAAGATATCTTGTCTAACCTTTTTGATATTTGCTCGGTTGTATCGATGTAAACAATATTTAAAAAAAAAACTTATACACCACCACGTGCAACAAAGAAATACTCTACGGACTGGCCTATAAGTTAAATGCTAGGTAGTTAGGTACTGAACTGATGATTCACTGTGTCAACATCATGAGACGAATGCAGGTCTCTTTCTTTCAACACAGTGCATCCTCCGGCGACCTCAACTACTCACCATTAGGAACACAACACCATTTCGTGGCAAGTGGTGGCGTTGTAAGACCGGCTGAAGTCTTCTGTAAGGCGCAGGTACTACCCCAGACATCATCATATAATCAGCCGAACGACGTCCACTGCTGGACATAGGCCTCCCCCAAAGACGTGGGCCCCCAGCATCCAGCGGACTGATGACCTGGTAAATGCCGCGGGAGTCCGCTGGATGCGGGTGGCGCAGGACCGGTCATTGTGACACTCTTTGGGGGAGGCCTATGTCCCGCAGTGGACCTCTTTTGGCTGATATGATGATGATGAGATATTAAATATTGGTTTCGTTCTTAGATGACCTGTACCTACTTATCTTGAGTCTGGCAAGCGAGTAAAGCATTTTTTAGGGTTCCGTAGCCAAATGGCAAAAAACGGAACCCTTATAGATTCGTCATGTCCGTCTGTCTGTCTGTCCGTCCGTATGTCACAGCCACTTTTTTCCGAAACTATAAGAGCTATACTGTTGAAATTTGGTAAGTAGATGTATTCTGTAAACCGCATTAAGATTTTTACACAAAAATAGAAAAAAAACATTAAGTTTTAGGGGTCCCCATACTCAGAAATGAAACTCAAAAAATTTTTTTTCATCAAACCCATGGGGTATAGGATAGGTCTTCAAAAATGATATTGAGATTTCTAATATCATTTTTTTCTAAACTGAAGAGTTTGCGCAAGAGACACTTCCAAAGTGGTAAAATGTGTCCCCCCCCTGTAACTTCTAAAATAAGAGAATGATTAAACTAAAAAAAATATATGATGTACATTACCATGCAAACTTCCACCGAACTTGCGCCCGACTCCGACTCGCACTTGGCCGCTTTTTCAATTTCTATATTACTTACTTATGGCAACAATTTTTACCCACCTATGAACTAAACTGTTATTCGATTCAATTCAATTCAAATCTTTATTTCAGATATAAAATCCATATTTTGTTAATTAGACTTAAGACTATTGTTAATAAAATACTTAGTAGGTAACGCTTACTTATTTCCTATATGATAAAAAATATTTGACAGCCTAATCCAATGAGACAAAATTGGACTATCATAGGTATCGGCCCGCATCACCTCCAGAGGCCCTAGCACAATAGGTTTTTTGTCACGTTTCAGTACATTTTCGCCGTAAAACGTGGCGATAAAACCTAATGTGCTAGGGCCTCAGGGGGGCTTTATGTCGCGTTTTACGTGACGTTTCAGTACATTTTCGCCGACATAAAACCTAGTGTGCTAGCTAGGCATGTGGGCAGCCCCAACCACATTCTGAGTGCGTTATTATACTGCACGGCATTGTAGGCTCTTTTCGTGTAGGTACTTCACCAACAGGCTGCTCGAGTAAAATTACTGAGTGAAGGCTTTAAACAGGATTATTTGAACATCAACAGAGCATCGAGTAAAGGATGACTCACGCTAGAACGAGCCGTATCCGGCCCGGGCCGTTTTCTAAGAAAAACGACGGCGTTTTTGCGCGGCCGAGCTAATATAGGTAGGTATGCAAGCCGGGCTTGCATATATTAGCTCGGCCGCGCAAAAACGCCGTCGTTTTTCTTAGAAAACGGCCCGGGCCGGATACGGCTCGTTCTAGCGTGAGTCATCCTTGAACCTGCGGGCAAGCATGTTTGACCTTACCGCCAACGCCCTAAGGCTCGCGCTCTATATCTAGGTCATCATTTAGATCTTGTGTAACCTAGTCCTGACCTACGTAGATATTTAACTTTGTCCACTACCAAAAGTGTGGTTCCGTGTAGCACAATAGGCGTGGTATTGAGGTTGGCATAAACCTTCCAGCTCTAAACAATAAGTACTTATCACCTCACTCTTCTTAGGGTTGTATTGCAATCCATACGCCTCTGTGTGTGTCTCACAAACTGACAGCAGTTTTCCAAGAGCGCTGACAGCCACTCACTGCACCATATCACCGGCATTGCTAAAGTTATTGGCACAAACATCATCCATTATAAGAAAATTTAAAGGAATGTATGTAACTAGGTTATATTAGTTACCTAATAGAGAAGGTGGCATCCTCAGGGGCCTTTGCCAAACACAGTTTTGCCGTCAGAGAACATAGGTTGAAGCCTGAATGAAATTCAAATTCAATTCAAATAATTTATTTCAGAACATTGTCCATAGTTGTTAGTAAAAGCAAAAACATATGAAACACTTAATTCTAGTGTTAGTGGGTACATGAAATATAAACATTAGGGATTAAACCAAACAATGAATATCGTTCCAGTGTTTCTGGATACGGCCTTCAAATCTGTCAACAATGGTATAAATACTCAGTAGAGTGTTTGGGCTGCCTCGAGTTCTGCGCACCACGGATGCTACCCTTTTGCGCATAATAGCGGCAAACCCGTCAGAAACGAGGCAGCCCCAACAGTAGGTATCCTGAAACCATTTTTGTACTGTACTCTTAGAGCACTTAGCTTTCTGCGTGTAGTTAACCCACAGGCTGCAGGTGTAGAATTGAAGTTGTTGTCAAGTTTACTAGTGACCGCCACCGCAGGCCGCGCCGGTCTGTGAGTGGCTTCACACTCGCGCGGCCTACGGTAGCGATGTGGTCAGTTAGTGTAATTCAGGCCTTACGCTGCTATTCATTTCATTTCGTGTTCACAGCTATCGTTTTTCAGGGTTCCGTACTCAAAGAGTAAAACGGGACCCTATTACTAATAACTCTAATAAGAGTTTTAAGAAATAAGCAACACGGGCGCAGTGGGAATAATGTAGGTAAATATTGTAATATATTATGTTAAAAACATTGTATGACCTCTGTTCAATACAAAAACCGATTGACAGAGAAGGCGCTGACAGACTCTACTTAATTCAAAAATACAAAGAGTCTAGTCTTCATAAAGATGGCCAGCGTTATACTCCAACACCCCCCCATAACGTGGGCATCATGGCTTCAAACCACTCCAAGCTGACGAGTAAACATATCGTGCTTGACACAGCCCAGGGGCTTGGTGAAAACGTCTGCTATCATCTCACCCGTAGGGGTGTATACAATTTCAACATTAAATCTATCAATCATATCTCTAACTAACGTAATGAAATCTAATTTCGATATGCTTGCTCCTTCTATGCAAAGTGTCATTGGTAGCAAGCTGAATAGCAGATTGGTTATCATCGGGTGACCAGAGGGCTGGCCACTATTTCGCACAGCGTATTAGTATCGCTATACAGCGAGGAAATACGGCCAGCCTTCTGGGCACCTTGCCTATAGGGAACATTACGCAAAACTCTTCGTAGGTGGCGACACTAGCAGCGTTGACATTGTATCTCGTTCGCACTTGCGGTATTGTCTATGCAAGCATCCTTGTCACTCATTTGACAATCAATTTTGCATGTGTGTGTGAATCCCTATATTTCTATACTGGTTTACTATTAGTGTTAGTGCTGCCTCTGGCGGCAGAACATTGCAGTAATGTTCCCTATTGACGGCGACTTGGGCCAAATTTTTTACCTTTAGGTTAAGTTTTATATTGTTGTTTTAATTAATTGCCTTGTTATACGATTAAATAAATTTAAATATTAATGAAAAAAAAAAAAAAAAAAGTTATCACAATACATTACTGTTTTACAACAAGTCGTTACTAACAATTCCTTAATTAAAGCTTGCAGGAACACCGCTTCTCTGCTCGCTTCACTCAAGCTACAATAATTAGGTACTAATTAAGACTCCACTGTCTATCCGTCCGTTTGTCATTACTCATTAGGCTGTATCTCATGAACCATGATAGTTAGACAGTTGAAATTTTCACACATGATGTATTTCTGTTACTGCTATAACAACAAATAGGTTTTAAAAAAACAAATAAAAAAAAATCCCATGTAACAAACGTGATTTTTTTGCCGTTTTTATAGATAATGGTACTTACGGAACCCTTCGTGCGCGAATCCGATTTGCACTTGGCCGATTTTTTTAATTTGCTGCCTTTTTTGTGACACGACTGGTCAGACTCTTAAGTTACTGCTAGAACGCTTGTTCACACCTTTTAAAACTGTTGGCTTAAAAAACATGTATCCAGGACAAAATTAAAAAAAAAAAACTATCGATGTCAGTCAGTTATGTCAGATCATTGTCAGATTCAGATAATGAGACAAAGTCAAAGTCAGATCATGTTATTGAGAAAATATAGCACAAAGTTTCTTATTTCGTTCGGACTCAATATCTAATTACCATAATTACAATTACTATTGAAAACGGATGTGATGTCAAGGATATTCTACGTTACCTAGCAGTGTTTGATACCATAGAAAGTGCGCAATAGAGTTCTTAAACTCGGTCAAAGTTATCAAAGGTTTTCTATAAGATTTTATTGGAAAAATGAGTCGGTGTGATTTTAAAATAGTGTTATTAGGGAGTGAACATGTAGGGAAGACTAGTTTGGTGATTAGATTCGTAAATTGCAGCTTCAACAGAGGCACTCCGTATCAAAATGTAAGTAACTAACTGTTTACACAATGTTTCTTTTTCTGATAACAAAGGCAATTAACCTCGTCAATGATTCACACTGTTAATTTTCTGGTCCATGAATCAGCATAACCTAATCCTTATGTTAACTGTGGCAAAAGTTTTGAAAGGGTACTTACTAGCATTATAAGAAAATATTTAGCTATTACAGTCACCATTAGATATATCAGAGAGGCCAAAGTGCTCACAAATATCTGAAGGTGTCCCTAATGCCTCGACAATAGATCTCTGATGGTGTCTGTACAAGACTCTTCAACACCATTGTTCTAAATATATTCTTGCGCAATGTTTTTTAAATAAAAAATATTAAGGGAGAATCATACACAAATAGAACTAGCACCTAAGCTCTATAAGTGTTGTGGGTACAATAATATGTTTGAATAAGTTACTAGAACAATAAATAATCTTTTCCTATTCCGCAAAATAAAAAAGATAATATTACCCTAACTGACGTAAATTAGTTTGTATGCAGGGGGGGGGGCTTTTCTCTGCAGCTGACCGTACTTACACAAGGCTTATACAAACAAAAACTATTAGCACTGAGATTTGTCAGTTTGTCCGGCGGTTCTCCTTTACAGGCCTCATTTCAAAACCAATTGTCGTGAAATTTTGGGAGAGGTATATTTAGTGGTCGGTCAGTCGGTATATAATGTTAGAAATTCTTTGCCCTTTCAGGTTTTCAAGGTTTTCAAAATTAAAGACAGGTGGCTAGGTCTACAGCCCTGTAAATACTTAAATAGGTACACAGAAAACACCTTGACACTCACAACAGTCTTGACACTCAGATACAAACATTCAAGCTCATCACTCAAATGTTTGGCTTGACTTGGATTTGAACCCAGGATCATCAGTTTGCTAGGCTTAACCAGTCCGTACAGGCCAGAATGTTTGTTTATATAGAGTCAAATGACGATTTCAAATGATTATTCATGTCAAAAAATTACTAGGTATAGGTACCCATCTGTTGAAATAGTGTATGTCAATTCAGGTTGACAGACTTAATGCCAGCTGGTTTAGAGTTTGCACTAGTTCATAACTCATAAGTCTTCGGTGGAATATGTTTAAATCACTAATCCTCCTAACCAATTTCCTAATAAATAAAAAATCCTTGATGAAGGATTCCTAGTCCTACATTGTAGAAGTTTGGTCAATATAGAAAAATGGTTGTGCCCTGGCAGGGCCCATGTGAATCCAAAACTATAACAGGGTATTTTTATTCATTTGCTTTAACTTCGACACAGTGCTTGGTACATTCACAGAAACAAATTAGCATAATTATTTCTTGAGAAAAATAAAACGAAATAAATTTTTTTTTCCGATTTTTGTTCAAATTCATTTAATGTAGCATTAACGGCTATTGTCTTATTGTACAAGGGTCTTGAAACACATTAAATAAAAAATATGTAATATCGAACAAACTCACTTTGTAAACCTTCTTGTAGTGTATAAGAACCTTACAAAATTTAAAAACTGTTATGATGTCACAGTTAAGAGCCATTTACACTAGTTAAAACTGCAAAACTGATTAAATTAAATATTGAATATCTTGATAACAGTAAGAGTTAAGATACTACTGTCTTGGAGAAATCAACTTTATTTGATCTAAACTATGCCCCCTTGCAATTAACGTAAACTGTCATGAACACGTTGTATGCCGAAATGTAAAAAAAAAAAACAGTTTAATTATTTATTTATGTCATCTTTATTGCACAAAAAAAGAAATAATTATGACTTTGAGATGTATAACAATAGGTTTAAATCTTTGCGACGAAATGGCCCCAGACCCGGACCCGGACTTAAGCATACGAGACCATGCCATGCCATTATTTAGCATATGTGCTTGTTCACTAACTTCATACTATACTATGGAAGAAAATGTAGTACCTAGGCAACCGTGCACACATTTCACATTATACACCCGCACACATTCATCTGCTTACTCACAAAAAAACACACTCACACACAGCCTTATTATATATTTGTAAGTTCGATTTTGTGTTATAATATTTTATGTACACATTAGAGCTTAGCGTAAAGGAGAAAATTTTAATTTTTGTTTTGTTTTTGTTTTGGTTTTTTTAATGTTCAGTTTGGTTTAAAGATTTTGTGTTTCTTTTATATTAGGTATCTATCTACTATTCGCTCAGTGCTATGCCATCTAGTTTAGTTCAAATACTTAATGGCTACACTGAAAATCAGCGTCACGGAATGTTTCCTCGCTCTGTGACATCAAGCTGAGTGCAAGCCTTTTAGTGCAAATTACTTAAAAAGTATGTGTATTAAGGTGGTTTGATTGCCATACAAAGCGTTATTTGACATTCGCAGGCTAACGGCGTGATATTTTAAGAAACTTATGTAACAAACTTTCATAAATTGGCTTCCCATTTGCGCCAAATTCCCCCTTTCCTAGAATAAACTTGTATAAACTAGATTAATTTGAAAAAATAGTTTTCCAAAAAATATCACATCCCAAACCAATTTCTCGAATTAATCTAGTTTATACCTACAAGTTTATTCTAGGAAAGGGGGAATTTGGCGCAAATGGGAAGCCAATTTATGAAAGATTGTTACATAAGTTTCTTAAAATATCACGCCGTTAGCCTACGAATGGGTAATAACGTTTTGTATGGCAATCGAACCACCTTTAGTTAAGTTTTGTTGTACTACATGTATGTATGTATAGTTTTTGCACTAATAAACTATTTTCTTTCTTTCTTTGTACTATAAAATCAATTTCCAGACCATTGGGGCAGCGTTTTGCGCCAAAACGATGCACTCAAGTGGCAGAGACTTCAATGTTGGCATATGGGATACAGCAGGCAGTGAAAGGTAGGTCATCATCCTCCTAGCGTTATTCCCGGTTGTGCCCCTGAAGGAGCCCGGGGTCCGCTTTGACACCTAATCACAAGATTTGGCATAGGCATTAGTTTTACGAAAGTGACTGCCATCTGACCTTCCAACCCAGAGGGAAAACTAGACCTTATTGGGATTAGACCGGTTTCCTCGCGGTGTTTTCCTTCACCGAAAAGCTAACGGTAAATATTCCGTACATAAGTTCCGAAAAACTCATTGGTACGAACCGGGATTCGAACCCACGACCGCCGCTTGACAGCCGCATGCCTGAACCGCTAGGCTACCGTTGTAGGCAGTGAAAGGTATCCATACTAATATCTATGTCCGTCTGTCTGTTAACTATTCATGCTTAACACGTTCATTGCCAAGTTAAAATGCAGAACTTATACAGATAGACATGATAAAAAATTGTTTTAATTGAGTTTATTGTTTTATTTTATACTTAAGGGACCATCACGCGACGTCGCGTGGCTGGCCACAGCGTATACAGAGGGCCTACCGCGAACGGCATTCGAAGTTTTCCCTCTCTGTCGCACTTAAGTACGAACTCTTAAGTATGACAGAGAGGGGAAACTTCGAATGCCTTTCGCGGTAGGGCCTCTGTACAGCCGCTTCACGCGAAGTCGCGTGATGTGGCGACGTGAGCTCCAAAAACGGATTTAAAAAAAATCATAACTCTTGTTTGGATTATAATACGGCTGCCCTAAATTTAATTAGCAATCTTGAGGCTTTTTCGAGGGAAATCAGCTATTCGAATCCTGAGTTATTGACTTTCGCTCGATAGAAAAAAATCACGAACATAGGTCTAAAATACACTTTAAAAAATCGTAACAAATTATGCACAACAGCTAAACATATTACAATTGGTTCTAAAAATCGGCAATGTCATGTTTGAGGGAAATCAGCTATTTTTTTTTATTTATTAAAACGGACAAAGAAATAAAATTAAAAAACATGATATCCGCGCTTCCAAACACGCACTTCCATCTCGCTCACGCTTATGCTCAGTGATAGAGAGAGAAGACCACGAACCTACGTCCCCTTAAACCACTGTGTGTTAGTGAATAAATGTACCTTTCTTTCTTTCTTTCTTTCTTTCACTGGACACAAAATTTTACCGTGGTTACGAGATTTGAACGTAACCATATTCTTTAAATAGTGAATTAGCCTCTAAATCTACGACCCACCATGGTCTATACAACTCATCTGAAGCCAACTCATAGCCTGAAGACAGATAAGAATTAATAAAACCGGCCAAGTGCGAGTCGGACTCGCGCACGAAGGGTTCCGTACCATTATCTATAAAAATATTTATGTTATTCTGTCTTTAGTATTTGTTGTTATAGCGGCAACAGAAATACATCATCTGGGAAAATTTCAACTGTAACTATCACGGTATCAGCCTGGTGACATACAGACAGACAGACGGACAGCGGAGTCTTAGTAATAGGATCACGTTTTACTCTTTGAGTACGGAACAATTTGGTATGGAGATAATCATTCGTCCTATATTTTCAGATACGAGGCCATGACACGTATGTACTACAGAGGGGCACATGCTGCTGTTATTTGCTATGAACCATCTTCTATTATCTCCTGGACCAGGCTAAGGCACTGGCTCACAGAGCTAAGGACTGTTGAAGAGGTAAGAATGGGCTTGTGACCTTAAATTTGTTTACGATGCCATTCGAACCAGTTTTTGTAAATGAACAAATGTTTGTATGGAAGCAACTACATTTAAAGGACATTAATACCCAAAAAATCGAGATAAAAGCGGACCTCGCTGACAGCAGCCGAAACGCTTCATACTTATTGGCTTTAAAGTATGACGTCACACCGTGCAATTTGTACTAACCGTTGCATGGAAAATTAAGTAAATTGCTGTTTCGGTCGTGAAATACTGCGTTTAGGTCCATAGTTGGCATACAAATTTGTTTCTATAAAAGCGTAAGGATTCTATTGGTACCTTTAAATTTACTCTTGGACAATAAATAAAAAAACTTTTTTTTCTAAACTTACAAGGTTTATATCTTTACGTCATACCTGGCCATAAAGTAGGAATTACCGCACGCTATGCGTGCGGAAAACCCCACTTCCTGGCCAGATAGAGACGTAAAATTTTGTACTTACCACGGGCGGTAATAAAGAAAGCCTCAGAGCGCATATTTATCGCCCTTGCCTTCGGCTCGGGCGTCAAATACCTGCGATCTGAGACATTCTTTATTTAACCGCCCTAGGTAAGTAATGTACTATTTTATGATATGAATTATATTTTGTAATTTATACTTTATTGCAATCATTTGATGGTTTACTATCCATTTAGCAACACGACGTTATCAATTTTAACACCACGCAACAAGCCTATTAAGCTTTTTATATCGATGGTGACAAATAAGCAGGCCTGCCCCACAAAAATCGTCAAAAACCATGACGTAATGAATGGACAAGCCCCATAGGATCCTTATGTTTAACAAAAAATAGAATTTTAGGATGTAGCTAAATGCAGTATTTTATGACCAAAACATGAAAATTGTGCGGGTAGCTAGTCTATAGGTACTCTATGCTAATATTATACACAGGACCGAATGGGAGGTGCGATAATCTTCTGATTATTGTTCAGCAAAACTCTCTCGACCGTGTGCCATGCACTTTATCGTGTTGTCATGAGACGTTGGTATATTGGGAGCGGGCTTACGGACTACTAGGCTCTCTGTAATACGCGGGCGGTGCCGCAGGGGCAGCTAAAGCAAAAAAAAAAAATTGTTCATCATCATCATCATCAAATCAGCCGAAAGACGTCCACTGCTGGACATAGGCCTCCCCCTAAGAGTGATAAATAAATAAATAAATAAATAAATAAATATTACGGGACAATCTTACACAAATCAACCTAGGCCCACGGTAAGCTCAGTAAGGCTTGTGTTGTGGGTACTAGGTGACGATATATACACCGTGGGCGTTAATAACCCGAAATATTTTAACCACGCATTCCTTAGGTCATTAGGCGCAAAAAATGTTATTTGAACCCCATGCAGTCAAATCCTGCTTAGTTTTGAAGATATTATCATTTTCATGTAAACTATTTATTGTGATTAGTAAAGTGCATTAAGCTCTTTTGATAGAGAAGTTGCTACCGATGTTGCCAAGTTTCGAGTCGTTATTGACATACATCAAAGTGACAGCTACCACTCACTAAATTCATTCTTTTTTGGAGAAATAATTGTTACCATTTTATTAAAAGGGATGATTTCCATCCAGGAAGCGATACTTATCCAAATTTTATTTACAAAAACCGAAAAAAATACTCAAAAACAATTTTTTTTTTGCTGAATTTGGATTCGATTCATATAACATTTTTTACTCCTAATGACCTCCGGAATGCGTGGTTAAAATCTTTCGGGTTATTAACGCCCACGGTGTATATAGATACTGGTATACATATATACCTAACATCCATAACTCAGGAACAAATATTCGTGATAAACACACAAATAAATGCCCTGACCGGGATTCGAACCCGGGACCTCCAGCTTCGTAGGCAGAGTCACTACCAACTGGGCTACGGAGGCCGTTAATAAGTAAACTATAATATTCACTTGCAGGATTGCAAAGTGTACCTCTGCGCCACCAAGAAAGACCTTCTTGACTCTGGTCTTACGCAGCGAGAGGTACCAGAAGACACCGTGGCCACATACTCGCAAGGGTTGAGAGGTCATTTCCTGACTTCTAGCAAGACAGGTGAAAGCGTGGGTGAGTAAATGGGTAGTATCTTGCAGGTTCTGCCAGGAGACGGAGGAGACAGCAATGAATTATCTGCTCCTGCGGACCACTCATGCACAAAATAAATATCTACCTAGGGCGGCACATCGTGCACCCAGAAGAGGTACAACATATCACCGCCCAAACAATCTGGAATTTCTTGGAGGCAACGGGCCTTAACGGTGAACTCTAAAGAAAGGGCTGCCACAATGGATCACTTGCTGGTCGAAGCGGCAAATTAAGGCCCACAAATAAAATAATGTGTGGTGTCGGGTTAGAATAGCGTCTTCCCGTGGATGTCGTAAGAGTCGACTAAGGGAACAGGGTTGAAGTGTGTTGTAGGCGATGGGCTAGCAACCTATCACTGCAATATCACATTTTGTCGATCTTTTATACCCACATTTATGCTAAAAGTGGCACTGAAACACAAGTTTCATGTGCTCTGCTTACCCCTTTTAGGGATAAAGGCGTGATGGTATGTATGTATGTAAATAAAATAATAATAAATAAAATGGGTAGTAGGTAGGTTTCATGACAAGCCCTATGATTTTAGTTTTTATTATCTGTATGCATCTTAATTCATCATCATCATATCAGCCAAAAGACGTCCACTGCTGGACATAGGCCTCCCCCAAAGAGTGCCACAATGGCCGGTCCTGCGCCACCCGCATCCAGCGGACTCCCGCGACCTTTACCAGGTCATCAGTCCACCTTGTGGGGGGCCTACCCACGCCGCGCCTTCCGGAACGTGGTCGCCACACGAGAACCTTTCCGCCCCAACGGCCATCGGTTCTACGTGCATCTTAATTGTTTGTCGTGAATAAAAAAAAATAACTTGGAAAACTTGAAAAACCCCCGACATTTTCATTTCAAAGTTCAATATCTCAAAAACGGCTGAACCGATTTTGATAAAACTTATCTAAGAACCATCTCGATCACATCAGCTTACCGATAAAAATAACCGCATCCAAATGGGTCCATTCGTTTAGGAGCATCTGGCATCGTAATGCCACAGACAGACAGACACACACACGGACACGTCAAACTTATAACATCCCTCTTTTTGCGTCGGGGGGTAAAAAGGGGAAGGAGGGTTTCTAGCAGTGGCTGGAAGGGGAAATCCGAGAATCGAACTCTATGGCGCAACATGATAGAGGCCCTATTTCAATAAAGTATAAATTTTAAAATATAATGAAAATCATAAAAAGATATGGACCTTTAAAGTTTAGAAAAAATATGCATTTTTTTTATGATCCAAAAATTTTAAGCTACTAATAGAAGCGCTTTTATAGAAATTAAATTGTGTGACAACATTGACAGTATTTCGCGACCGAAACAGCAATTTACTTCATTTTTCATTCTACCGTTAGTACATATATATTAGGTCCTTACCTATGAAATTGGCGGTTTTTTCACAGATATTATTTTGTACGTAATTTATTCATTTCTATTGCAACTTCCAAATTATTTTTTAATTTCATTATAAGACTATGTAACAAAGGTTTTATATACAAAAAATAGGTTTGAATTTTTTATTTAGTGTTTCAAATTAAAGCTTGAAAACCGCCCTTTTCATGTGCTGCCGGTTAAAGTGTTTCAATTACGTATAGTTTTATGATGCGAACTATTTTTAAGGAATGAAGATATGTGTAAAGTAGCTTAAAAGTTTTCTATATTCCTACCAAAATTTAGTTTGCTTTGAATTTGACATTGCTGAATAATCCGCAAAATTCAATGTATGAAAATCACAGTTTTCATAAAATTCTCCATACACACCGCCAATTTCATAGGTAAGGACCTAATATTATACTGTGAGCCTGTGACGTCATACTTTAATGTTCATTAGCATGATGAAGCGTTTCGGCTGCTGCCGTCAGCGAGGTCCATCTTTGAATCCAATTTCTGGGTATTTATATTATTTAATTGTAGTTGCTCCGATACAAACTTTTGTTCCTCTCAAAAAAATGGTTCGAATGGCATCGTAAAAAAAATTAGGACAAGCTGTTTACGCAAATCCTCCTGTACCATGTCGCTCCACCGATATCTGGGAATCTGGGACGTCCAACAGGGCGCCTACCTTTTCGTTGACCTATTTAGGTAAGCTCTCTCCACCTTCTGCTAGTAATAGGCCAAGCAAATTAGATAAAAAAAAACTTTTGGAGGAATTAATTCCCATAAAGCTGGAATTCGTTTTAATACCTTCATTTGGTAGGACCAAATGTTGCAATGCATGTAATCCGAGTTTGCACCATCCCAGGAGGTGTGCATAACTTTTGGGAGCCCAATAACCGCGAAATTTTTGCTCTCTCTTCAGTTTTTTGCATGTGCACAAAAACAGTATGACGGACGGAAAATGTATTCTATTCAATATTAAAGAAGGTCAATGTATAATGTCAAGGTATAGTGTGAAATTATGGGGTTTTCAGCAGGTATATTTTTTTCAAAGATATGTCGGTCTTGAAAAGGCGCAAAATGGAAGTTTGCACCCAAACGACATAATTTTCTTAGTTTCTAACCTTTGATTTCGACTATACCACTGAACCGAATTTGAAATTTTAGTTATTCATTCGACGCAGAATTTGACCCTCTTTAATATTGAATAGAATACCTTTTCTGTCCGAAGTACCGTTTTTGTGCTACATGAAAAAAGAGCAAAATTTTATGTTCACCTGGGCAAACTCAGATTACACGGATTTAGGACCAAATGAAGGTACATATTAAAACGATTTCCAGCTTTATGGGACTGAATTCATCGAAAAATTCTAATTTGATTGGCCTAAAACTATAGTACTATTATTTATACTGGACTTATGTACGGATCAAAGGTCCCGAAAAACTTAGTAAGAGCATGAATTCAATCCCACGACTTCTGTTTGAAATGCGCATGACTGAACCACTTGGCTATCATATCCTAAGAATATTTTTGTTGGTTCAGAGGAGCTATTCCAAAAAATTGTCGACGACTGCGCTGCAGACAAGAGGGTGATGAAAAACGTCGAGGACCTACGAGTGCAACTACAAAAGAACGAAGCAGCCTACCGTGCTAAGAACAAGCAATACTGTCTATGTTGAAACATACATACCTCTCTTTCTGTCTAGTTTGAATGGCATGGGGATGAGAGAGAACGCTTTATACTTACCTCCGACGAAACGGCCTTCCGCGCTTCATCTCCTTCTGTCTGGTTTTAACGAGGTTAGTGCGAGAGGTATAGTTTTATCAACGCACCTCAAGGAAGAAGGAATGCTGACTGTGTTGAAACTTGTATTCGTCTCTTTCTGTCTAGTTTTAATGAGGCGGCTGGTGCGAGAAAGATGCAAGGTTGTATACATAATATTTATTTCATTACGCGGCAACACTGTTGAAATGAAATGAAATGAAATGAAATGTTATAATGTACGTGGGAAATGGGTACAATTTGCAGTTATAGTTGCAGTAGATCTGGTTGGCTCACCACACCCTACCTTTTCAGGTGTACATACATCTAATTACACATATCAAAATAAATTAAATGTCAAGAAAAAGTTGATAATACAATTAAAAGGAATCATTTAATAAGTCATTGATATTATAATAACATTTATACATAAGCATTTTCTTAACAAGATTTTTAAATAAGTTTAGCTTGTTACACTTAAACTATCAGGTATCTTATTATAAATTGTGATGCACATCATATAGCAATTCTTGGAGGTAAGTGCTAATCTAGCTGCAGGTTTATGTAGCTTATGTTTATATTGTGCTCGAACGATACTGTTGGTCAAAATGTACGCCGCGTGAGTGAAATACGCATATTTTTTTCTTCATGTAAAGGTTAAACGGGACTATACCCTATTCCACATAGGACTAAAAAAGTTGTGTGTTAATCGGAATACGATTTCAAGAAAAACCCTTCTAAAACGCAAACACATTAGGTAGTATGGTTATGTTTGAAAAGCACTTAATGATCGTAATAAGTAAAACTTGTTCGATATTTCCATTTGATATCCAAGATAAACGAAAGAAACGTCGACAAAATTGTTCGGTAAAATTCTATTATTATATGGAATGCGTACCTATAGTATAAAAAACCGGCCAAGTGCGTGTCGGATCACGCACAACGAAGGGTTCCGTGCCTATTAGAAAGGTCGTATCGTCACAGAAATCTTACGGCACACTTCCTCTTCTACAGGGAAGGCAGTTTTTCAGCGATATTTCAAAAACCGTTGATCCGATATATATATATACAGGTTGACTGGTAATTCGACCTATTCCTTGAAAGGGGTTATACTAGAGCTAATTTGCAACAATTTATGTCCAGTCAACCAGGGGTCAAAACACGATTTTTTTTAAATTTTTCGAGTCTTTAGTTTGTTTGAAAAAAAATCGCCTTGCAGCCTTAAAGTGCTGATTGTGACAAAAATGTTTTTTTTACCATCCAAATGGAAGTACTTTTGTCACAATCACCAGCTTAAGGCTGCAAGGAGAATTTTTTTCATACAAACTAAAAACTCGAATATCTCGGAAACCAGCGAGTTTCGACCCCTGGTTGACTGGACATAAATTGTTGCAAATTAGCTCTAGTATAACCCCTTTCAAGTAATTTAGCTTAGTAACTTAGTTTGGTCCATTATGTAAGTATGCATAGTGCGGACTCTTTCGACTCGGTTCAACAAAGCAATTGTTAAGCCGTAATTGCCACGTGCCAAAAACGATACTTTACACAAATAGCGGCCTTATTGTTAAAGTAGTCCATTGTTTTAAATACAAAATGGTCAACTTTGTAGGTACCTAGTATTTTTTATTGTGGTCCTTAACTTATACACAAAGCCGCCTTTTGGTTGAAAACGTGTTGATGTTTAGGTACTACATTTATTTTACAGTATTGATTAGCGGTTACAATTAAATATAATTACAATCGCTTTGTTAACCACTTAACAAAGAAAGAAAATCGCATTTGTTTACTAGGCATAAAGTTGTGAATTCGGTCTAGAAAAAGCATCCGCACTATAAAATAATAGATTACCTATAGTTAGATTAGATATAGTAAAGAAGGCCGCTATATCCAAACTTTAAACACCAAAGCCCTATATAAGTTTAAGTTAATTTTCTCATACCACAACGGTGGTAAACAAGCACACGGTCTGCGTGATAGTAAGCAGATACCGTAGCCTGTAGACGCTTGCGACTCTAGAGAAGTCACAAGCCCCTTTAATTATAAATTTGAGGATTTGTCTGCGTCTACGAATAGGATGAACCTATTTTATCATAGGATATCTTCGCAGCATATTAGAAGTTTATAACCAATTTATTTATTCGTATGACATTACAAAGTCGCCAAACTATACTCAGCCCGGGCGACCGAGCTCTGCTCGGGTGAAAATAGAAAATACGGAGAAACTGAATTTTCCCGGACATGAGACCTAGCTAGATCGATTTATCGCCCCCATAAACCCCTAGGTTCCAAAGTTCACGGAGATCGTTAGAGCCGTTTCCGAGAACGTGATTGCATATGACGAATATTGCTCGTTTAATAATATAGGATAGGATATTTCTAAGAACCTCTATCGTTTGTCTGTTGATAAATGGGTCATTGTCAGTCACAAAAACAAAAATCATCTTTCCGGTGGTCAATAGTTAAGGGCTTACGCTCACATATAATATGTTTTTATCACATAGACTTATAGAAGGGGCAACGCCGTTTATGCGGATTCAGAGTTCAACCAAAAATTAGGCTTTACAGCCCTTAACTTTGGCAATGTCCACCGAAAAGACGCGAACCTAAATCTGACTTTGACCCAAATCGATCATCCTCCTAACGTTATTCCCGGTTGTGCCCTAAAGGAGCCCGGAGTCCGGTAAATATTCCGTAAATAAGTTCCGAAAAACTCATTGGTACGAGCTGGGATTCGATCCCACGACCGCCGCTTGACAGTCGCATGCCTGAACCACTAGGCTACCTACCGTAGCTGTAAAAAGTCGATAGATTCGTTAACCAAAAAAGTTCTGTTACATTTATGTGCCGTACGACCAGGATTTTGACTTAAGCCACAAGGCAGCGAAATGTTTACAATATAAAAGCTAAATTCTTAAAAAGAATATGTTCACCTTATTATGCAGCTATACTGTTAATAGGGTAGTAGGTATTATATACATGATGGATATCGTCATTTACATTGTGTGTTAAGTAAATAAAGGCAGTGTTAAAGTGTGATATCACATTTGTGGGGTAAAACGGTGATAGGCCACCACTTTCTCATATATTATATATGTTTAATTAGTGATAAATCTACTTAGTAGTGTAAAACTTCTATTGATTTGCAGTCATAATTGCCATTGTACCATTTTCTGTAAGATAAAAACATGTATTATAAAACTTTTACAAGACTAAACAAATGCAAATATTTTAATTAATTAATAACAAACTTAAACGTATTACTAAGTAACCTAAACCTATTCCTAATCCTAAAACTAAACATCAAACAACCCTCCCCGAGCCACTCCAGGTGCAAAGGTTCCCATCACACTGGCCGCATTGCCGCGCTGAACAGCTATGGCTAACCTTTGCACCAGAAATGACCCAGAGCGGGGATCAAGTCCTCTTTCATGTAAGCGACGCCCTACTTCCATAAAAAAGATTTTGGCCTCTGCGCACCAACACTCAGTCGTCTCCACCGCAAGCGGAATAAATAAATAATTGGAAAGACACGCGTACTTGTCCCTCTTCCGCACTGCCGCCAGCTCAGCAGCGGCTCCAGGCGCCCGCATGGTGCGACTTATGTGCGAAGCAGCAAAAGTACTAACACATGTGGCGTCCCAGAGCAGACACTTGCCTTTTTGCCAGGGCACCAAAGTCAAACCGTCCGGCCTTTTACCATCAGATCGGTTAAGACCTGGAGGCTCCAGCACACACGGCACATTCGCCGACACAAGGGCTCTCCGAACAATGTCATTTAGGGCATGGTGACGTGGGAACCTTCCTGCGCACCGACAACAACTCAGTGCATGATTGTAATTTTGTAGATCGTTTTCTGTAACTTTTGCCTTTTCAGAAATAAACATTTTACCTATGCTTTAGTTACTAGGTACTGCGAATTGTTTTTTGCGTTCATGGCGAGCAACAACAGCAACTGACTGTTTTAAAATAAACTAGTGAGAGAATTTCTAATTTCTATTAATTCCTCCATCTTCCATTTCACGTACAAAATGGTACAAATTATTCTAGATAATATGCTCCATAATTTTCAAGTGCCTTGTATTTTAAAATAACTGCTTTAATACACTATGTTCTTTGTATCCTAATTTGTCAAAAAGAGTAAAATAATAATACATTTACCGCCCCGCTTTAGCCTAGTTGGTAGTGACCCTGCCTACGAAGCAAGAGGTCCTGGGTTCGAATCCCGGTAAGGGCATTTATTTGTGTGATGACCACGAATATTTGTCCTTGAGTCATGGATGTTTTCTATGTATTTAAGTATTTATTTCTCTATATAAGTATGTATATCGTCGTCTAGTACCCATAGTACAAGCTTTGCTTAGTTTGGGACTAGGTTGGTTGGTGTAAGATTGCCCGAAAAATATTTATTTATTCATTTAGGATAGGACATTTCTTGTGAAAAGGTAGCGCGTTGTTACTACGAATTCTCAATGAAATTTGAGACGTTGGTGTCGTTACAGAAGCTGTAGTAACTTCGCGGTAAAAAATCCTTTTTGACATAGTACAGTCAAGTGTAAAAATATGGTGGCATAGGTACAACTTACTTTTAAATATGTCCCATCGCTATTATGTCAGCGCAGTATGGTTTCGGTACATATTTATGAGAGGATTAAATCGATACATATTTTTGCACTCATATACCCATGATGATATGTTCGAAAGTTTTTTTTTATGTAGGTACCTTTTAACTATTGCAATGCAAGAAAGAGCTACTTTGGACTAGATGATTTAACGTGAATTACAATAATTCATAGTTATCGCAGAGTTTCATAATTAGGTGCTAAAGCCATTAGTGGCTTATTTACAATTTTACAGCTATAGTACGGTCTAACTAACTATTTACTATTTAAGTAGGTATGTTAGTTTACATCAATATATGTACTTACATTCCGTTTACTGTATCACTGATGAACAATAACTTGGTTGGTTACAAGGCGTGATCATAGTTGTTGCTTGACATATAATACTTGTTTACATCTTTAGCTGATATAGGGTTGGATAGGTATAAATCTTGTATGTGTTTTGGGAGACTATTTATTATTTTTGGAAGCATGTAATGATTGGTTCTCATGCCGTAAACGTTTTTCATTGCTGGTAATAAAAATCTATGTGCATTAGATAAACTCCTTAGCCTATTGCCTATTTACAATGTTTACTTTCAGCAAATGAAAAAAAAAACAATAAGTATAGACCCATACAGGCCCCGTAGCATGGATTGCCTTATCACGCGATAAGTGATAGGATAGAGCTGCCGTCCCTGGCTGACACCGTTCGATAGAATGAGATGACGCGCTTATCCTATCACTTATCGCGTGATAACGCCATCCATGCTACGGGGCCTGGTTGATTTAGGGGTCGTGTAGCCAGAAGACCATAAGCGAATTACCACACTGAACAACTTTTCTCCAGAAACAGACCACGAAATCGCAAAAAAAAAATCTGCGGTTCCATACATTGACTCTCAATTAACTTTTAGTGGATGCTGGGATGATGGTGGTGATCAGATGAGCAAACGCAGTGGGATTCTTCAAGCGGTTTAATGCACAACATATAGAGATGTAATAGGTACAGACCAGGTGAAATGATTACAGTAACAGCAGGTATATCTTATGTTATGCGCAGGCAGAAGGAAGAGAAAAGAGAGTGAATTCAGCTCAGCAAGCGCTTTTATACTGCATCCATTCATGCGTTCCGTTCAGAGTGAATCGGAACGGCTTGCGGCTGTATCCACCAATCAGTGGCCTGGCCTTCGTTAGAAGGCCAGTGTGGCTATTACACAAAAATATAAGGTTAGCTTTACATGCTAGGATTTCTGCCTGGGTGAATGAGTGGTGTTCCAGACGCCACAAACTCACAGATAACTCTTAATTGGCTCTTATTTTTTTGCGATTTCGTGGGTGGTACACTGGTACATTGTGCATATTATTATAATGTTTAGTCGAATGAATTTAACGGCCTCCGTAGCCCAGTGGGTAGTGACTCTGCCTACGAAGCTGGAGGTCCCGGGTTCGAATCCCGGTCAGGGCATTTATTTGTGTGTTTATCACGAATATTTGTTCCTGAGTTATGGATGTTATATATGTATATAAGTATCCATATGTATTTATCTATTATATATATCATCACCTAGTACCCACAACACAAGCCTTACTGAGCTTACCGTGGGCCTAGGTTGATTTGTGTAAGATTGTGTCCCATAGTATTTATTTAGTATTTAGAATGAGGCTTGCAAATTATCATTTGGGTGAATATACTTTTTTTTTCGGCAATTCCGTAGTTAAGTATTGGTCACTTTCAACAAACTGCTTTGCAGTTTGGCGAATCTTTAGGTTAAGTTACTAAAATTGTATTTTTTTGATTCCAAAAAAAAAAAAAAAAAAATTAAAAACTATGATTGTATGAATTTCAATCCACCAATTAATGTCGAAATGATTGACATTTTTAACCCCATAATGCCCATTAACGGCATCTAGTAACATTTTGTCTCCTGGGTAACGGGACAGAATAAAAATAAATATTTGATTGAACCATTATTAATGCTACTATTTGGTGTTAAGTATAAAGATTTCCCATATTCTCATTGAAAGTTTAAATTTAGTGGGTATCCTGAAACATTGCATTGGTCTCGGGAAACCATTGTCTGTGTTATTTTTATGTAAGCTTTAAATTAATTGACTACGGACGTTATTTAAGTTTTCAAATATATTGTTAACCAATACACATTTTATTGTATATACTTAGGTGAATCAACTTTTTTCTGTCACAAGTTGCCATGGATGCAATGCTCCTGGATCACTTTTTAAGACTGCGATTTTATGGGTAAATTAAATCCGTGTAGTAATAGTTTTACTAAGTAACTGTCATATTGTCTCCTGGCTCACAGGACAGAATAGTTGATTAAACCACGTACGTTTTGTTATAGAAGCAAAATATGACTTCCATAATTTATTATGGCTGTGGGTTACAATTACACTGTACCTTGTCATGATGTATTATAATATCTATTCTGTGAATATACAAACAATATTGGTGTTTATAGATCTTTTTTAGCAAGTTGTTAACGCTGATGATTGTACTTAAATGTGTTTTGTGGGCTTGACCGTAAAAAGTCTTACTTTAATAGTACATTACTGCAGACGCCGGGAAAGAAGGGCTTGCCGGGCGAGTAGGTATAGACGGCCGACGGTAGGGAGGCCGGATAGTGATACGAAGCCGGCAAGCCCTTTTCACGGCCAGGCATTGTATAGTGCTTTTCTCAAACATGCAATAAAATAAATAAATAAAAACTCCTCAAATCAAACTAATTTTCATGGCTGAATGCCGTGATGCAGTGCAAATAGTGGAGTAAAAATTAAAAAAAAAAAATACTACCCGGTCTAGGCCTTCAATTTCGTATTAAATTCCTTTACAGTTCTCTCGAGTTGATCCGCCCGAAACGTGATACTTTGAAGCCTGATATAATATAACCCACGTAATGACGACATTTCATTGCATGTTTGAGAAAAAGCGGTTACATAACACGGCGATTTTTTGCAGGTTTACAATCGCGATACAGTATCGATACAGCACGGCTCATAAGACGGCGCGCGAGCTCTCTCGATTTTTCTCGCACTATCCGTCTATCTCTTATTAGAAAACTTAGAAAGAGACGTATAATATGGTGCGAGAAAAATCGAGAGAACTCGCGCGTCGTCGTGTGATAGCCGTGCTGGTGATCTAAAGGTATAAATACACATGCTCTTTAGCAGCATGCTTATTTGAGCATGCTCAATTATAATGTATGCAAATAGCATGCTACTTACTAGCAACTTTTCCAAACACATAAGCTACTGTTACACATGCTCTTTAGTAGCATGCTTGTTTGAGCATGCTTAGTTATTTTGTATGCAAATAGCATGCTACTTACTAGCAACATTCCAGATACACATGCTATTTGCCCGAAATTATCATGCTTTCGTGCTACTAAAGAGCATGTGTAACAGTAGCTATAATATGCTATTTGCTCGTAACTAGCATGCTTTCGTGCCACTAAAGAGCATGTGTAGGTCACCACTGTAGTCGGACAGTCGGGGGACCTACTATGTTTAGGTACCTATTGTATGTGTTAGGTCCCCCGTCAGACGGCAGTCGTGTTTTTGTTTTTTTAATGATTATTTTATTTGCCTTCTTTCTTTTGGAGTAATAATACATTTTGAGTACACAACCCTATTGAAGCGAACTTACAAGTAAGGTCGGCGGCGCTACCACGAACTTCGAATCTCGAACTTCGTATATCTCCGTCTCTGACGCTCGAGTACCATAAATCATAAGTGCGATAGAGCCGGAGATATACGAAGTTCGAGATTCGAAGTTCGAATTAGTAGATTACAGACCGATTAACGTTAAATATGGCGCTGGCAGCTGTGACTCCATATAATTTTGTCAAACTTTCCATTGCATAACACAGCTTACAATAAAATTACACACGTTTTGACGGTCTGACTTGAAGGACGATGCAGATATTGAGCGAGAACGAAGGGCGCTGTGTGTTAGGGCGAATATGGTCGCTTGCAGATTTGCTCGTTGTTCTGCTGAGGTTAAGGTGACTCTTTTTAGAGCCTTTTGCACAACACGAGCAGCCTGTGGGTCTCATATTCGCAAAAACAATACAGCGCCATTCGTGTACAATACAACAATGCCTTCAGGGCGCTGATGGGTCTTCCACGCTACTGTAGCGCGTCAGGAATGTTTGCTGAAGCCAGGGTAGACTGTTTCTACACTACCATGCTCAAGCGATGCACATCCCTGACGGGCAGGGTGCGAGCCAGCCCCAGCGGCATCCTGAGGGCATTTGCAGCTAGGTTTGACTGTCAGTACTTGAACCATTGCCACATGATTCATCTACTGACAGGCAAGCCAATTTTCTGTATGTAGTGTAGTTAGTGTCTTTGTTTTGTATGTCCCTTTTTTAGACTTAGGATGATTATTTGTATTTTGTATTTTAAAAGAATAATTGTAGAAATTAATTGTATACCTATGGACTTAGTCTGAAATAAATGTTTTGATTGATTGATTTGGTGCAACCCATCCTGAAACTCAGAAGCACACAAGTCTTTCAAACATAGGTACACCTACCAATCATCCTTATATGAAACAGAGATAAATTCGAAATGTTCATTATTCTGTCAGCACACGTTGACTTATAAATAAATCCTTTGAAAGCCAAGAACACCTAAACGTGTGGCGTGTTGTCATGCTCACGGCGCCAAAGACGACTAATAGGTAGTAATGGTGCACACTGTAAAAGCTACCTTCTTGCTTTTAACTAAGGTTCATATTCACACTCGGAAAAATACGTCGGCGAGTCAGTGTCAACGGTAGCCGTCAGTACCCTAATTTTATTAAGTGTTTGTACCAATGGTCAAAAACGATTTAAACGAACCTAAAATATCTTCCTCGAACGCCTGATACAATTTTGGAGCACTGTGAACACACGGATTATAATTGTTGCTATGGGAAATGAACAGGCGCAGACACAAACGGTTTGTTTCTAGTCTTTATGATATCGACAGTGGAAAGGCAAAACCACTGAAGCGACATTTTGGTCAAAATAGAGTGATGTATATCGTTGAGATCAGCGTTTTCTCCGTCGTTTGAGCCGGGTTTCACGACCTGATTACTTTCATGTCGCTTAAAGTAATACAAAAACAAGCGCCAAATTAAAAAAAAAACCTTACTTTATGCGACACACCATTTGAATAAAATATAACCTGTGTCACTTAACCATACACTCAATCATAACCATGGTCGCATACAGTATTTTGAAAAATGGTTAATTTTCGATGTTATGTCACTACAGTGTTTATTCCAGGTACATATTTCATAAGATAAGGTACTTAAGTGTTTCTTCGGAAATGTTCAAAATAACTGGTGTTGCATGACGCTTCAATGGTTCTTCCGGGATTTTTTTGGGGGCTTTTTCACTTAAGCGACATTTATTTTCGAATCCGCCTTGTTTAAGGAAATAACAATATTTTTATTAAATATCTATTAAAATTTGAAATAACACGTGGATAACTCTCAACTCTCTGAGTTAACTAGAAAAAAAGTTACGATTTTTTTAGTCAAAAAATTTTTTTAAGACGCTCCTGTAAAATTCAAAACATGTCGCTTCATGGGTTTTGCCTTTCCACCGTCGATATTTATACATATTACATTAAATTTTATTTTTAAAACAAAGCTTTAACCGACTTCAATTCAGTACTTTACCACAAAGACAACATTTATATTCAGTGTCATACAGTTTATTGTGTTTTATGTCTAGTGTGTATAATATGTTATACCTATAAAGGACTTCGTGGTCATAACCTTGAATGACATTTATATTAAAACAATTATAATAATTATTTGTTGCCATAAGCGAATGTGAATGAACCTATAATATAATCAGATGTCACAATATGTTAAAAATAAATGCTTTATATTTTACATAGTAGCTATGTTGTTTTTTTTATAATGAACACTCCCAAGCACGCACATCGAGAATTAGCCCGTAATTCATAAAATTTTACCAACCTTTGTTAACTAACATGTGTTTTGTCCCTTTCTCGCAAACAACATGTCAGAGTGACAGCTAATAACAAGCAAAATTAACGCCATTTTAGCAAAGAAATTGATGGGAGTTTATTAATGTTATATATGTAAGTTTGTGCAGTCCCATTTAAAACAACAACAACCAGCAACATCTCTTCAGTATCTCCTGGGCTGTTATTCGCTACGCGTTAATCTAGACCTCTACCTACGCCTAATTACTACGCATCGCGGTGTCAAGGTTTAATTGTGGGTGAGCGTTTAGGTGAGCTTAAAACAAGTTACAGAATAGGGTGGCTGCCCAGTGCCCCCCTATTCTGTAACTTGAGCCCAGGGCTGTTCGGAACGCGCTAATGCGCCTCACCTCACCCGTGACGCCTAACCAAACTAGACCTCTACGCTTAGTTACGGCGTCAAGAATTTGTGGGTGAACGGAACGGCGGGGGAGAGTATAATAGGGAAGATGCAGCTTTAATACTTACCATTATTTTGTGATCAAAATGTTGAATAAACATAAAATAATTGGTTCTGGAACGTTTTTACTTTAGTTTATACTAATTTCAAACAATAAACACGGTTTGAAGTAGTGTGAAACGGAACGTGTTTTTATCCACCCGATCAGCGGTTGGTGACGTCACGCCTGTTATGACAACTAATGAAAGGTTATAAGTACCTAATTGTTAAGGGAAAGATTGTTTCATAAAAAAATATTGAAGAATTTTGAATAAAAATAGAAGTAGGCTTTATTAAAGCAGACTCTAGTCGTCCAAAAGTTAGTGTCGACATGGTCGTAAATTATGGCGAGTGACAAACACAAGTGACGTCACAGGAACTGTAGATCCGTTTAGGCGCGAAAGTTTAAATTGTCAGTTTGTAACAGAATTTTTTGACTTTAAGTAGATTATAGTATTTTCATTTTTAGGGTTCCGTACTCAAAGAGTAAAACGGGACCCTATTACTGAGACTTCGCTGTCCGTCCGTCCGTCTGTCTGTCACCAGGCTGTATCTCAAGAACCGTAATAGCTAGAGAGTTGAAATTTTCACAGATTATGTATTTCTGTTGCCGCTATAACAACAAATACTAAAAACAAAATAAATGGACTTTTTAAGGGGGGCTCCCATACAACAGACGTGATTTTTTTTGCCGCTTTTATAGATAATGGTACGGAACCCTTCGTGCGCGAGTCCAACTCGCACTTGGCCGGTTTTGTTTAATACACTCATGGTCTATTCTACATGCAATGCTTTCAAATGAAAGCAAAAATTAATATATTGCATCTTGCCTATTGCCGGCATTAAACTGGTAGAAAATGTGCTCAAATAACAAGCGCTATAAGGCACTCTATAATCTATAGGCTACTCTATTTTGGCTATGAGATAAATGAGAATTTATACTTGCTATAGTTATTTTAACGGCCTCTGTAGCCCAGTGGGTAGTGACTCTGCCTACGAAGCTGGAGATCCCGGGTTCGAATCCCGGTCAGGGCATTTATTTGTGTATTTATCACGAATATTTGTTCCTGAGTTATGGATGTTATATATGTATATAAGTATATATCTGTAGCGGAGCGCCCATACAAGCCGATTCCCACCGGCTTGTCTAAAATTTATTTTTAGGCAAGCCTTTAGTTATATACTCTAAACTCTTCATAACTTTTTTTATCCCGGGTTGCCCATCGAAAATTTTCAGGCGCCGCCACTGGTATTTATATGTAATGTATCTATTTATATATATCATCGCCTAGTACCCACAACACAAGCCTTACTGAGCTTACCGTGGGCCTAGGTTGAGTTTGTGTAAGATTGTCCCGTATTATTTATTTATTTATTTTTCCGTACACTGGGAAAAAAAGTTCCACGCCGATTGCACGCCGATCACGCCGATCACGCCGCCGCCGCCGATCAAAACCCCACCGGACGCCGCCGCCGATGATTTTGCCATCGGCGCACACCTCTAGATGTACCTATAAGGTAAATTTCCAAGTGCTCGACGTTGTACTGTACCTACTTGTATATGACATGGGCACTCTATGTCAAAGTGACATGGCTTAAATTCGAATGAAGAAAAATCCTCTTAGTTCGGATTTAGCCCATATTGCTTTGACATAGAGTGCCCATGCCATTTTTTTTTTTTTTTGTTTTCCCAAGGGAAATCCTTTATGGATCCCACTCGGCTCGGGAGAAACCAAGTGGGTATGTCCGACTCTCGCGGACTAAAACCCCTGGGGCGCTAGAAATGATCCATTCAAGCCCTTATGGCATGTCAATAAAAATTTATAATAAAATCCCCAATATATTAAAGACATTGAAAATTACAAAATATTTAAAAATACAATAAAATTATACCTCATGCAGAAAGCTTATTATACATTAGACGATTTTTTTAATGATCAGTTTGAGGAGTGGACTAAATTGTAGGTCATTGTAACGGATTGATATTATGAATTATTATTAATTGATTATTGTGACATTCTTAACTTAAATTTAAATTTTTGTTTTTTTAATTTAATTTATATGATGTGAAATATTAACTTTTAATAGTATTGTTTAATATCTTTAATATTTTGTCGCAAATTTCTTATATTTCTTAAGTTCGCGTAAGAGGTGTGAAAATTATGTGACGGTTATTATTATTATTATTTTAATTATTGTTTATTTCATTGCTGTGCCCTTACAGGGTTCATGTAGAACTGTAATATATAATTTAAGAACTGTATACTAACATGAGTGCAATAAATGATTTGAATTTTGAATTTTGAATTTTTGGGGTGTTCCACTGCTCGCTTGTAGACAGAGCCCCTGGAACGCTATTGCACACATCCGGAACCTATTGCACACATCCGGAACCTATTGCACACATCCGGAACCTATTGCACACATCCGGAACCTATTGCACACATCCGGAACAGAGTGCCCATGCCATATACTAACTAGTACATCGTCGAGCACTCGGACGTTTACCTTATCTAATCCTTTATTCATTCAGATAAATTGTAATATTAAAAAAATATATATTAAACGGAACTTTACGTATTATCGCGCATGTAAAATTATGATATTTTATTGAATCCTCTTTTTTCTAAAAAATATTGTAAAAACTACTTTGAAGAAACTTTTAGTTAGGTACTTTTGATTTTGCTGCCAAATTTGCTTTCGGTACAAAACAACTAATTTCAAAATCTCGCTGACATTAGGTACATGAAGAGTTTATTTTGTTGCAAAAACGAACCTAACAAAAAAAATGTACTTCTGCAGGTCGATCACGTAACGTATTGTACCTACGCGCGTCAGGTACTTTTTATATGGAATAAAAACCGGCCAAGTGCGAGTCGGACTCGCGCACGAAGGGTTCCGTACCATTATCAATAAAAATATTTATTTTATTATGTTTTTAGTATTTGTTGTTATAGCGGCAACAGAAATACATCATCTGTGAAATTTTTTAACTGGAATTATCACGGTATCAGTGAGATACAGCCTGGTGACACACAGACGGACGGACGGACAGACGGACGGACGGACGGACGGACGGACAGCGGAGTCTTAGTAATAGGGTCCCGTTTTACTCTTTGAGTACGGAACCCTAAAAATGACAGTTAAATTGTCCAATTACCCCTCTGTTCCAATTAGGCCTTTGGGCAGCTAGAGGAAATTCAAAATTATCTGAGCAACCTTATGCCCTTAGCAATAAAGTCGTGTTCATATGTTTTTGATCACTTGTCCGTGCATATATTTTCGAATTCGACTGTGCCTACATGTCATAAAAGTTATACGTTCAATAATTTCGAAGTTGCCATAAATGTTTACGATACTTGTGCAATATTTGGCAATATTATTTTTAGTAAAATGAAAATCGTTGTGTGTGTCGTCCTGGCCAGTATATTTGGTAATATTAAAATATAACATTTCCCTTGTGGTGTCGGGATAACAGTATCGTCCTTTTTCTTCCTATGGTTGTAAAAGTCGACTGACGGATAGGGTTTAGGTGTATTGTGGGCGATTGGTTAGCAACCTGTCACATTTTCTCCTTTAACACGTTCATTGCCACATCGTGCGACATCGCGTGATGGTCCCGTCTACGTGTCACTCCCGTCGTATGAATAAGACTCAAATTTGGACGTTTCTTTTGGCCAATGAACGTGTTAAACCCACAATTACTCCCCTCCGGCCGTTTTGGCAAACAAGTTTCAAAACCAGTTGTTAAAAAAAATGTAGTCAGCCTGTTACGCAACTAGTTTGCCCAAAAAGAAATTCTATTCCTGTATTACATCCAGTTGCCAATGAAGAATAGCATATTGGTAAATATTTGTATTGTAGAAAGATTACTTATTAGAATATGTACAAAAAAGTACTTTCAGCGTTTTGGAAAATTCCACCCCTAAAGGGATGAAAAAGGGGTGCAATGTTGGTATAAGGGAATTTTTTTTTGAGCTAGAAACTTAAAACTTTTTAGAAATATTACTTATTAGAATACAAGAAAATACTTTCAGCGTTTTAGAAAATTCCACCCCTTATGGGTTTATAAGGGGGTGCAACGTTTGTATGGTGGAAATATATTTGTTTAGCTAGAGACTTCAAACTTTGTTGAAAGATTAACTATTACAATACAACTAAATTATTTTCAGTGTTTTGGAAAATGGTGTCGCTGTGCTAGCTGTGAAATGAGAAAGACAATTATTTCCTTTTCGTCAACTTGTTGCGAAACTCCACCGTCATCTACGCTAGTTTTGGTTCGGGAATAGAGGGGCATTCGGGCAACTAGTTGTGTAACAGGATTATTACTGTCTTCTTTTTGGTTCGGGAATAGAGGGGCATTAGGGCAACTAGTTGTGTAACAGGATTATTACTGTCTTCTTTTTGGTTCGGGAATAGAGGGGCATTAGTGCAACTAGTTGTGTAACAGGATTATTACTGTCTTCTTTTTAGTTCGGGAATAGAGGGGCATTAGGGCAACTAGTTGTGTAACAGGATTATTACTGTCTTCTTTTTAGTTCGGGAAAAGAGGGGCATTAGGGCAACTAGTTGTGTAACAGGATTATTACTGTCTTCTTTTTTAGTTCGGGAATAGAGGGGTATTAGGGCAACTAGTTGTGTAACAGGATTATTACTGTCTTCTTTTTAGTTCGGGAATAGAGGGGTATTAGGGCAACTAGTTGTGTAACAGGATTATTACTGTCTTCTTTTTGGTTCGGGAATAGAGGGGCATTAGGGCAACTAGTTGAGTAACAGGATTATTACTGTCTTCTTTTTCAACAACTGGTTGCGAAACTTGGTTGCCAAAACGGCCGGAGGGAATTCCTCATACTCATTTATTGATATTAATATTAAAAAATACTACATGTCTTAATATTACAATTATTAAATGATTCAATTTTATTATCTTAATTCAATTTATATAATTCATTCATACTTAGTGCTTAAATGAGTATAATAACCCCGCCGTAATCTTTTCCTTTTTGCCTTAAGTTTTGACTGGTAGAAAAGATTTTCTTTTGTGCAATAAAGTTTAAATAAATACATAATAATAATAATAATAAATATTTGCGGACAATCTTACACAAATCAATCTAGTCCCAAACTAAACAAAGCTTGTACTATGGGTACTAGACGACGATATAGATACTTATATTATATATAGAGAAATAAATACTTAAATACATAGAAAACATCCATGACTCAGGAACAAATATTCGTGCTCACCACACAAATAAATGCCCTTACCGGGATTCGAACCCAGGAAAAAGAAAGAAGGCAAAGGCCTAATGACGCAAGTCCTATACAAATATCTAAAAAAATACGAAGGTAGGTACGACCTTTTTAATATTGCTTGATAGAGAGAAATAAGCATTTGAGACTAGTGACGTCACGGGTCTCGAGTGCCATACTCTTAGTAAATGACAATCGTTTCATCTGAATGTTCGTTTTGCGGAAAATGGAACTGTCCCTCGCCCCCCTCCCGTACACCCCTTCCGAAAACTTTGGACACTTTTATAACTTTGTAATTATTATTTATTGCCTTGGGTTACTTTTTTCTCCATTTGAGTCCTCTCCTTCCTTTTTCGAGAACATTCAATACAAATTATTTTATTTGTTGTCACCATCCCTATTACGTACTTAGCGACGGCTGTGACGATTGTGACGTTGGCTGTTGACGATTTATTTCTGTAGTTATATAATTATGTATATCGTCGTCTAGTACCCATAATACAAGCTTTGCTTAGTTTGGGACTAGGTTGTGTATGATTGTCCGATAATATTTATTTTATTTATTTATTTAATAATTAGATTATCAATTCAGGAATAATGTCATTCAAAACTAAAATACTTTCTCTATTAATTCACTCCATAGTAAGAAATAGAGCTGACAGTTTTTATTGTTAATATTAATATACGTCACCGTTAGATTATGAACAACGTCAGTTTATAGTTTTACTCGCGATATTATTAACTGTCGAAAAAATTTAACATAGTAGAAGGAAAGAGATTGTGATCTGTTGAAACCGTTCACAATTTAACGCATTCTTTTTCGTTGGTTTATAAACTATCAATGTCGAATCGTCAAATTGTGAAATGAGATCAAATCGGCTTGCTACGGAACGCAAACACAAAGACTGGGTAGGTTATGTTAGTTAAGTAGGTACCTTCAGTTGCCCGAAGGTGTGTGTGCGTTAAATTGTGAATGGTTTTGACAATTTATAATATCGCGAGTAAGATTATAATCTGACTGTAACATATACATTTAACACACATGAAATTTGTTTGATGGACGTGGCGCAAGCAACATCTCTCGGAATGAGGTAGTTAGGAACATACAATTTAAACTGCAATCTGTTGGTGAATAAGGTCATCAGAGAGGTAGGGCACCGCGGAATGTCATTTTTGTCAGACGACCGCTTTAGCCTAGTTGGTAGTGACCCTGCCTACGAAGCAAGAGGTCCTGGGTTCGAATCCCGGTACGGGCATTTATTTGTGTGATGAGCATGAATATTTGTTCCTGAGTCGTGGATGTTTTCTATGTATTTAAGTATGTATTTCTCTATATAAGTATCTATATCGTTGTCTAGTTCCCATAGTACAAGCTTTGCTTAGTTTGGGACTAGGTTGATTTGTGTAAGATTGTCCGTAAATATTTATTTATTTATTATTTATTTCGCTCGAATGTGGAGCAGCCTCCACCTTACAGAAGACCGCAGCCATAAAAGCACCACTGCTTTGTAGTGTTGCTATATTATTGCATGTTATGAAGTATGTGGTGTTGTGTTCCTGGTGGTGAGTAAGGTCGCTAGAGGTGAAGTAGGTGGTGTGGAGTGAAGGACCTGCATGTCTCTAGGTATCTGCCAACACAGCGAATCCTCAAGTGAATAAAAGGTCTGCCGACGCGCTTTTGATTTTTCTGGAGTCACAAGTGTCCATAGGCTACGGTACCTGCTTAATATCAGGCAGGCCGTAAGCTTGTTGTGTAAGACGCCCGGCGCGTGCGCGCTCCTAGTGGTAGCGCCTTCCCTGTCCCGCTCAGACAGGTTTTAAACAATAGGATATTCCTAAGAACTTGACGCCATAATTGACTTTCAAAACAAAGTTTAAACCGACTTCAAATCAGTAGCTAAATAGCTTCAAGTTTGCCTATAAAATTTGAAGAGTTCCCTCGATTTCTCCAGGATCCCATCCTCAGAACTTGATGTTGGTGACAACGGGACCAATCTGGAAGTATGCTTTCCAACAAAGAAATATTTTTTCAAATCAGTTATCGCGTAACATACACACATAAAAAAAACAGACAAATTGAGAACCTCCTCCTTTTTTGAAGTCGGTGAAAAACAAGAAGCTTTTCATAAGTTCCGAAAAACTCATTGGTACGAGCCGGGATTTGAACCCATGACCGCCGCTTGACAGCCGCATGCCTGAACCACTAGGCTACCGTAGCTTTTTCACTAAGGCATGAGCACTCGCCGGGAAACTCACATGTAGGTATGAGCCAGGATTTGAAGGGGCGACCTCAAGATTGACGGCTAGGCCACGACTGCATACGTGGGAGTGGGATATCTGAACGTGACCTCTCGCTCCCGCTGCCTTAATCTTAATATGGTTGTTACACTTGTTACAGTTAACACAGTTAAAGCTGTGAAATCAAAACAAGTAAATCTAGCATTGGAAACAGTGCTTAATTTCGACAAGAAAGATCGAACAGCGGACCTGGCAGTTATAGATAAGGTGCAGAGTTTTCTAGAGCAAATCAAAGATGCTATGCGACAAGGAAACGCCAGAAGAAGCACCAAACAAGACTTTACATTAACTGATTTTATTCTAGAAGCTGCTATGATTCTTAAAGAATTTGATGATTTTGCCCTCGAAGATGCTTACGCTATAATGAATGAAGAATCTAGACGATATATTAATAAGGAGAGTGAATTCCAAGATTTGTTTGGTAGTAATGCCATGAGACGGTTCGTTTCTGATCAATTAAATGAAGCTAAAGAAATGCCAGCGTTTTTGTTGCGTCGAAGTTTAGATTCAGCTATTGCTTTCATAGAATCCCAAAACAAAACTGGAGATTCGAAGAATTTACTTGATATAGGAAATACTTTGTATAATGGCGCTAGTAACAAGTTCATGGTCGCACTTCGGAATTTAGATAAAATTAGGAGAAGCGCTGGTGAAATTAATTTAGAACGAGTACTAAAAGGTACGTTGAGGTCATTGGTATTTGATTATTATTCTAACCTTAGCAGTCGTGTTAGAGGTGAATTGATAAATATATTCAAACATTACTGGCGAGCATTTTCTGGTAGCGATGAACACACAGAGCCAAAGATGAAAGCGGTGGATAGACATGAAGGATGGGGCCAGAAACATGGACCTTATTCACCTTCAGAAAAAACACATGATAAAAAGCACGAAGTTTTCCCATCAAATCATCAATTGAAGAAATTGGTCGAAAACAAAGAAGAAGATAAACGTTGGCCTTATAGTAATTCTGGACCTAAAAATGATCCTTTCAAGCAACGATTGGATAAGGGCAACGATTGGCCTTATAGTAATTTTGAAAAAGTGGATAATAGGCAGAGCCTGGGGCGCGTCAAATCATCACCACAGTTACATAGTGGCAACGATTGGCCTTATAGTAATTTAAGACCTAAAAAAGTGGATAATAGCCAGAGCTTGGGGCGCGTCAAATCATCACCACAGTTACATAGTGGCAACGATTGGCCTTATAGTAATTCTGGACCTAAAAATGTGGATAATAGACAGAGTTTGGGGCGCGTCAAATCATCACCACAGTTACATAGTGGCAACGATTGGCCTTATAGTAATTCTGGACCTAAAAATGTGGATAATAGACAGAGTTTGGGGCGCGTCAAATCATCACCACAGTTACATAGTAGCAACTATTGGCCTTATAGTAATTCTGAACCTAAAAAAGTGGATAATAGACAGAGCTTGGGGCGCGTCAAATCATCACCAAAGTTACATAGCGGCAAAGTAAAGAAAAATTATAGAACAAAACATAGAGAAAGCACACAACAATCTGAATTATCTGCATCTAGTGAGCCCGAGGTACTGATGGGTGGACAAATGATTAGAGATGTCCATTTCAGGGTGGACAAGTTATCTAGACAGGTGTCTGAAAGTTCTGATACTGAAAAACACTCCAGCACTGAAGAGATAGTAATACAACATAGCAATATTGTTGATGTTGGTTTATCACGTAAGACACCTGGTAGACTCAATATAACTTTTGTGTCGTCTGAAACGTAAGTACCTAAATATTATTTAAATACTAGCTTTTGTATGCGACTTCGTCCGCATATACTCGTTAACGGCCTTAGGTTCAGTTTTATAAAGATCCAACTGGTCCGGTCCAACAAAGCAATTGTTTAGCCACTTAAGTACGCTCCGAAATAAAAAGGCCATATTTCATAAAAACTTCACTCGAATAGCATATACCCACCTATTATTGTTAATGTTGTCTATTGTTTTAAATACTAAATGGTCAACTCAACATTGCTTAGTAATATTTTTTTTACACTGCTGGCTGTTATCCTATCGGTTCTCTATAAAACCGGGTGTTTAGGGATTATTACTACGCCTGTACAAAGTCGAATAGCAAATATACTAGTATACTTCTCACAGGCTAATTCATACTCCCGTTGAAACTTCTTTTTACTTACCCCTTTAGGGAATGATTTCCGGGATATGTCCTTCTATGTCCTTCTTAACACTCTGATATGTCCTTCTCAGGGTCACAAACTATCTCCATAATTTTTATCTAAATTCAGACAGGGTTACCTTTGCAGTTTTCATATAAGTATTCAGTATGGATTACATGTTTGTTGGGTAATATTGGGAGATAGAATAGAATACAGAACATAAGAGAGAAGTGCGAGTGAGTGAAGATATAGGTAGTGTAGTGACAAAAAATTCGGAAGGCTTGTTATCATGCCTTTCGCAATTTTAGAGTTCCGTAGGTATGTAAACTTGTACCTTAGTATGTAAACGGCCATATTTTTCGCTTTATACAAGACTTACTGCCCGCGTGGCGTCGTCCGCGTATTGCAAAGAACGCAGGCAAACCCGCGGAATGAAATATAGCCTATCACCATACAGAAAGTCCATTACACACGCAGGCGATTGAATTTTGACGTAAAAACGTCTTATAAATCGATGAACACCGGCAGCACGCAGGAAAAAGTATGAATCATTGTCCTGTTCCGCCTGAGCCGAGCGTTCGGCTTTATGACGTTATCATGTAAAATAATCGTCCGTAAACCAACTTAATAGACAACCATTTTTTTTCAATCAAGCAAAAATCTTATTTGCAGAAAAAGGGTAGCTTACAATGTCTTAGAGTAAATACATTATTGTTTCCCCTTTTCCAGCTGTTACAAACAGCATGCAAATATGTACATCTATACCATAACATTTATTTAACTTTGGTGGCCCTTAATTAATTTAATAACATTTGCAGCAAATAATTATAATAAGTATTGAAGTATTTAACACATGTTTAATTATGCCCACATTTTAAATTGTAACAATACTTATATTATACATTGTTATCATGACAAACATAAAATAAAATTTGTACAAACTAAAAACTACATAAACATCATATTTTTATTAAATTTAGTGGTTCAGATATTCGCTGATGTTATAAAAGCACTTTTGTAATTGGATAAGCGGTTCCAGCTCAGAGCACAGAATACTAGAGAGAGGACAAGCCGCCGGCGACCGCGTCGCAGTTGTCAGCTCAATGGGCATACTCTGCCATACTGTGCATTTTTCTCTTTACAATAGGTGTAAGAATATATAAACACGGGAAAAAAATCAAAACTCATAAGTAAATCATCGTAAAAAACTGGTAGCTAATGAGCCGAATGAGCTATTTCGAGCAACATCTTCATAAGTCCTCACATATTACACTCGTCATATTTTAAAATTTGGACCCACTTCCCGGACCCTAATTATTGTGAAGTAATAAATAAAAAACCGGTCAAGTGCGAGTCTGTCTCGCGCACGTTGAGTTCCGTACAAACTTTCACCACGCTTTATTAAGAAAAAAATCTATGTTGGTTTTTCAGAGATAAGTCTTTATCGAGTAAACCAATTTCGATGATTCTCCTTTAATTAGCTAGAAGGTACTTTCAGAATAACTTCATACAATTTTTAAGGAAAAAAAAATCAACATAAAAGTATTAAACTAAAAAAAAAAAAAAAAAAAAAAAAAAAAAAAAAAAAAAAAAAAACTACAAACTTAAATATTAAATGATTTTTGAAGAAAAAAATAATACTGGTAATATTTACGTTAACATTAATTAGGTTAGTAAAATAGAGGGGGCATGGTATTTTTTTCTACATTTTCCTTTGTTAATCAAAATTTTACGACTATCTATAGTCGTAAAATTTTGATTTACAAAAACTGTTTTTGAATGTGCAGTTCAAGCCCTTTCATAATGATACCCCACCTGGCCTTCTAACTAGACTTTTAATTTTTGCCCCCCCCTCTTATCGGTCCTTTTCTATTTTATTAAAAATATATTATAATCTTTAAATTTTTCATTTAACTTTGTGACGGATAGACATACAGACAGACGGACGGAGTCGCACCATAAGGGTTACATTTTTACTTTTTGGTCCGGAACCCTAAAAACGGTTTTCAGACTTCCCCTATGTATTCGAACTTCTGCTATAAGACCTTGCGTCTTGCTAAATTTTATGATTCTAGGTCAACGGAAATTACCTTATATTACGTCTTGACAGAAATGATCCTATAAGGAACTCTTATAGGATCATTTCTGTCAATACGTACGTTTTGAGGCACGGAATCCTAAAAATACCTTTATTAAAAAATTCTTCTCTTCAGACAAGTAGGGACTAGTATCAATTAAAATGAAAATTTTAAATGAATAATAAGCATACAAACTATTACAGACACAAAACGGAGAGGGAGAACAGTAACGAATCAATATTACTAGAAAACAAAGTTATGAGGAAAAGCAATGTAAACGATAGACTAGAAACGAATGTTGATCTTTTGAATGTGAATCTGTTAATAAAAAAAATAGAAAGAGAAATAGAAGAAGTAAAGGATCAGGTTGAGCAAGTGAAAACTCTGGCCAAAACTGGAATCAGTAATAATGCCGAATCTCCATTAACTATGTCAGCCAAAAACATAACCGTTGCTGGAACACCTCGTAAAGATAACGGATTTGCATTTAGGGGCGTAGATGAGTCAGGTTACTCAGAAGTAGAAATTGAGGCAAAAAAAGAAGTCACAAATACTACATCAGCAGCTACCACTGACACAACAGATGCTTATATAGTAAATAGAAGTAAAATAAGTGATGTTGGCGAAATTACCTCGAAAAGTATAAATGTTAATAACAATACAAACCCTGATAAGTCCAAAGAACGAGAAATTAGTGATAGAAATCAAACGTATGATGCTAACAAAGATAAATATCTAAAAGTTATCACTGACATGCAGAATGATTCTAAATTTACTGAAAACGGTAAGGACGAACATAAAAATGAGGATCAAGAAAATACTATTATTATAGAAAGTAATTTGAATACCACAGCTACGACGTTAGAGGATGTTAAAATTGATGTTCAATTTGACGTCTAAATATGAATTAGATAAAAAAGGGAATGATAACATTAAGGATAATACACAAGTTAGATGTATTTTTGTCGGTATGTTCATTATATGGCTTAGTAATAAAACTTACAATAAAATAGAAAATATATCTTGTGGTGGTTTTATCCCATAATTATATAGTACCAGCTTTTACCCGCGACTACTCCCGCGCGGAAAGGGTGCGTTTCATACTGTATAAAAACTTTTTATTTATCCAAATATCAAAAACCCTCCATGATACGTTCAAGAACCGCACATTATGACCACCATAAAAATAGACTGTTTTGTTAGAACAAATTTCTTATCTGTGAAAATGTTATTATTGCTAAATAATAACATCGATTTCGATAATATTATTTCATTCAAATTTCAAACATCTCTGAAATCAAAGAAATTTGATTTGACCTCTATTCTAATATCAGTCGAGATGACGTAAACATGACAGCTGCCATAATTTGCGGCTCCTGAATGCATCATGGAGGCTTATGATATGTATGTGGATAGATAAAGTAGTGTATGTACCTGTACATAATTAGGCATTAAGACACTCGTGAGATGTTATTATCTCGCCTTCGGCTCGTTTCATAAACCCACACTCGTGTTTAATGCCCTTCATTATGTACAGTCACATAAACTACTATAACATAATCTGAACTTTAGATATAATGCAATTTATTCAATAACTGTAGACCTTTTGTAGCTATTTTTTTCTGAGACCTACATAAGGTTAGGTTTTGTTTGTTTTATAATAATCGTAAAAAGTCAGTAGTTTCCGCAAAAAAAGCGCGTTATATCAAACAATCATTTATATCAAATGTAACGTTATATCAAAAGTTGTTATACCAATCATTACTTACCCGCGCGGAAATCGTTTATATTCAATAGCTTCTTACAAACTTTCACCCCACATTTTACCACGACTGGAGACAGCATTACGATGGATATAAATGCCCCGCATCTTAGATTTAAGAACTTTGTACCTGAAATCGACCAACAAGATGAATTCCAGTGAGCCTTCCGGTAGGTAAGTATTGATGGTGTGTGTGGCAAGGATCAGTTCGAAGTGGAACCTCTGAAGGTGGAGGGGCGCTCGGTGTTCGATGATAGACGTTTTGGCTGCTCAATCAGAATAACCCCAGCAGAAATCTCTCAAATTATTCGATTCGCCAAATGACGAGAGGTAAGTCACCCGGCCATGACGCATCGAGCAGCATGCTGGTGCTCATCTCCCGAGGGTTTTTGTTATGTTTATACATTTTACATTTTTTCATTACTACTTGCCTGATGACCTCCTGAAAACCATCGTGGTACCCGTTATAAAAAACAAAACATGTGACTCCTCCGACAAGTCTAACTACAGGCCAATTTCTCTAGCCACTCTTTTGTTGTAGGTACTGGATGTGTGATGTTGTGTTACATATCTCAATAGATATTTAAACCTAAATGACGCCCAGTTCGGTTTTCGGCCTGGGCTATCAACTCAAGCGGCTGTAATTTGCCTTAAGTACTTACAATATCCAGTATTACCTTCACTAATCGGAACACTCCGGTATTTGGATATTTATTGGATTTGTCGAAGGCATTTGATCTGGTATCATACAAAGTGTTGTGGGATCAATTACGGAATGATACGAGTTTACCAGTGTAGAAGTAATATAATTTCCTTTAAAAACAAAGTTTAAACCGACTTCAATTCAGTACTTCGCCAAGCCATATAGGTACATGAAAATTTCCACATTTTCTTTCCAGTTTACTACATGAACTGCTCTCCGAGAGCAAATGCGTTGATTTAGTATTACAGAAAAATCCCAAGTCGCTATCTGTGGGCTGATAATATTTGAGGAGTTCCGTCGATTCCTTAAGGCTCTCAAAATGAACACTTTATTAGTTGCTACTTCAACGGAATCATGTTAAAATCTTTGACGTACTTTACATCTTTGAGGAATTCCATAAGTCATCTGTGGTCTTCATCATCAGTTCCACTTCACCAAAATTGCGATTTCCGAGGGTAAATATAATAATAGAAAATATCTAAATTACTACACGCGTGCCTACTTGGAGTGTCTCAATTTCCCTGAGATCCCATCATCAGATCTTGACTTGGTGACAATGGGACCACCTCAAGAGTATAGGTACTATTTCGTTTAAAAAAAAGAATTTTGGAAATCGTTCCACAATTTGACAGAGTAATCGGTAAAAAAATACATACAGTGGAACATATAAAATGTTCATGTACTGGTATGAAGTTCAAATAAATGATGTCCGATGGTCTAGGGGATACTTAGATCCAATGCGGAGATATTTGGGAGAGTGTAGGTATATGCGTTCCTCGTAGTGTGGGGCGCCGGCGGCGGCTGCCGCTGCTGTCGGTACCGCATGTGCGCACGCAGCCGCTGCGTGCGGCGCCAATGTCGCGCGCGCTGCCATCTCTGAACCTCATAGGGACTGATCTAGATCTGTTCTTCTATACACTTGGTGAATTTACAAGGAAGGCTTTGATGATTTAGGCCTCAGAGGCCCTAGCACACTAGGTTTTATGTCGCGTTTTACGTGACGTATCAGTACATTATCGCCGTAGAACGTGGCTATGAAACCTAGTGTGCTAGGGCCTCAGGTATAATTTGAAATATCAATATAAGAATAATCCATATTAATGTTATAGATGCGAGAGTCTCTGACTGTTACCTTTTTAGCTTGAAACACAGAACGCGCCGTAGGTTCATAGTCGTTTTCGGAAGCGCGGATATCATGTTTTTTAATTTAATTTCTTGTACGTTTAGTTAAATAAAAAAGTAATCACTAAGTTCCCTCAAACATTATATTTCCGATTTATAGAACCAATTTTAATATGTCTATCTTTTGTGCATAATTTGTTACGAATGTTTTAACTGTATTTTAGACCTATGTTCGTGTTTTTTTTCTATCGAGCGAAAATTGCTTAATCATGTTTTGACTGCAGAAAAGCCTCACGATTATTCGTATTTTTGCAGACGTCCTTACTTAATAAAAGGATATAATTTCAAATTGCTTGATGCTCGTTTTGATGCGAGAGCGCCATTCTGGGCGCAAAGAGGCAAGCTTCTCCCACTTATGCGTTGGTATTTTGCAGGCAGTTAGGTGACGCTTTAGCACGTCCTTGTAACGTAGATGCTGCTCACCTCGATTCCGTTTGCCAGCTGATAGCTCGGAGTATAGAACGGCTTTCGGTAGTCTACAATCATCCATACGCCAAACATAATGCCTACACCACCTTAGCTGACCTTGATGAGAGACGTCAGGCACGAAAATCGCGCCCAAAGCCCAACTACAATTATACGTACAATAGCTCTGGTCAGCTTTACTGTGCTTCCTGCGACCGAGTGTTTAGGAGTAAGTTCGGCTTCGCAAACCATTATCAGGGCTCACGCCCGCAACTAGCTAGGGTCGCCATCGCCGGCCACGGCGTGGATAGCTATACAACGTGTCCCAAAACTCAACGATAAGCCGGCACCAGAGGATGGAGCTACTTATGATATGATTGAAAATAATTGCCATTGTGGTGTCAATACAATTTTTTTACACCATGATGATTGAAAGTGGACTGTAAGAAAAAATCTTTCAAAATTGTAGGGACAAAATCGATTTTGATTATTTTTTGTGTAAAAACTACATGTATTATGGTATTTTTAAGAACTGTGTTAGATAGCAGGGCTACTTAAGTTTCCAAAAACAAAAAAAAAACAGTAATATTTGAATATTTGTAGACATGGTCGTTAAAAATACCATTAGGGATGTCGATTTTCGATGAATTTCATTTTTTTTCTGTAATTTCTAAAATAATTGAGATATATTTTTTTCCTTATTTTTTCTCGACTAATCATAAGTAGCTCCATCCTCTGGTGCCGGCTTATCGTTGAGTTTTGGGACACGTTGTATATATAATTTCCATTTATCAAAATTAAATTATCAAACATATTTTTGAATAATATAGTTTTTATCATATAAAATTCGACTATAACACTATTTTGTTAAAAATAAGATTCGTTTTAATTTGAAAATTAAGACGCAGACCGCTATTTTGTCTTCTGTGAGTGACGTCAGAATAGCAAATCCAAAATACAAATTTCGTTATTTGTCGTTTTTTATGTTTCTGCATATAGTATCTTCTTATACTATCCTCAAACCAAATAGACGACTGGGATCGTATTGGCTCGTATTGACGCTCGTATTGGCTCAGTCGTCCGTTTGGTTTGAGGATACTATAGTAGTCTGTGGTTTGGTGTTGCAGTCATGACGTCACGATAATGGCGACTGCCTTTTTGGCGTGAATATGTAATGTTCAAATTTCAACCATTATTTATGTGCATAAAGCGATATTATTTTGAGGAAATAATAAATACCAGATGATCATCAAATCTATACGAACAAAAAAAAAATTTTTTTGTTGAATAGCCTACTCGTATTTGGCAGTGTCCATGCGGCTGTATAAACTCTTTGGCCGTCTTTTTGTATTTTTTTCCTGACCAGGTTCGTTGGGACTGACCTGAGTCACCGAGGCTTGAACTATGGACCTTTGCTAGCGTTTGTCAAATTGAGGAATGTATTCGCGGACGAAGTCGCGAGGAAAAGCTAAGTAGTACTAATTTTATTTTCAATCTCACCGTGCTTACTGTTTGCTTTTACCTGCATTACTTTTTCTTATTTATAGTATTGTTCTCGCTAAGGAAACTACCAGTATTGTTAATAAAAATATTGCTTTTTTATGACCTGTGCACTAAATTCCGATATTTATACATTTATACCAGTGAAATGAAAGCCACCGTGTGTGTTATCATTGCTGGTGTGTTGGGTAACTGAGTTTTGATTCTTATTTTTGTTTTTTCTTTTAAAGAAAGAAAGAAAGAAACATTTATTCGAGACAAACAACACACAGCGTTTGTCACGAAACGGTTCTATCTCAGCATAATGCTTTTAGTATTGTACTTACTGAAAACTTTCTTATCTTATTAACATTCATTTGGCCAAATAAATTCAGTTAATATTCTTATATTTCTGTAATGAATGAGGTTAATCTCAGATTAGTTCCTTTTTTATTTTGATGAGAGGTCAGTTTACTTGAGGTTATTTAAGTCGACCGAATTGCAACAAAGTAGTCTATTTAAAAAACAACTCTACCGTCCAAGGTAAAATATTCTAATTAAAATGATAGTTATTATAAAAAGCCAGTCACATTTATTTATTTATCGTATGGCGGTTACACACTGGTACATATATGTCACATTAAATAATCTCAACTACTTTTACTAAGATTCATTATTTAATGTTTTCCATTCAAAGAAGCCTAATGATTGTTAGTAAAATATTATTACAGTAAACGCAGTGGGGACGGCTGAGCCAAAAGAAGTGAATATAGCACTCGAAACTGTTCTGCGATTTGACAAAAAAGGGCCTCCAACTCCAGGCCTCGCAAGTATCGATACAGTACACGATGCTCTAAAGAGATTCAAAAACACCTTACTAGGCAGAAGAAGCAACCTCCAGCCTTCCATGATATTTACAGACGTCGGCAGCAGAAGAAGCAATTCACGTGACATGACGTTCACTGATTTTATCTTACAAGCTGCTAAACTATTGAATGAATATGATGATAATAACTTAGAGGATGTATTTGCAGTAATACATGATGAATCAAAGCGGTATATTAATAGAGAAAGTGGATTACAGGATATATTTGGTAGTAGTGATATCAGAAGACACCTGAGTAAACAGCTGGGTGCGTTTGAAGATGTACCAGCTAAAATGCTGCGACGGCATTTAGATAAAACCATTAGTGCTGCAGAAAATAAAATAAATACTGGAGAAAAGAATGACATACTGGATGTAGGGAATTTTTTATACCTCGGTGCAAGCGAAAAGTTCAGGTCGGCACTCAAAAATCTAGAAAGATTTCGAAGAACGAAAGATGTTCACGTAGAACTCGTGTTAAGGGATACACTAAGATCTCTTGTTTTTAATCATTATTCTAACCTGAATGATAACATTAAACGTGAGTTGATAGAAATGGCCAAAGATTACTGGCGAGTGTATTCTAGAAATGATGGTAGACATACTTCAGTTTCAGGTATAAAACCTACAAGAGTGCCTCGTTTTAGTCTCAAAGAGAGAAATATACACGATCATAAAAACAGAGCTCACCCTGAAATAAAACAAATGAGTATAGTTCAGCCCAAAACAGTTAACCGACATAAATTTAATAAAGCTACTCATAAAAATAAAAGGTATAAAAATAAATTTATAATACCTAAATATCAAGAATTGACGTCTGCTGATACTGAATTAATAAAATCCAACAGTAAAACAAGGTTACTGCCTGCTTTAAGAATGAGATTAAATCCACCACTGAAACTTGAATCTTCTGTTATCGATCAGGATACGTCGTCGTTCGAAAATTCTGGTCAGGAGAATCCCTACTCTAAATCCAAAAAAAAACAATCGAATAAAAATAAGTTTACGCCTGCACATACTCGTAGTTATGAAAAAACAAAGATTGTAAGAGCTGACAAAGCAAAATCTAAAGCAGAAGATTCTGCTCAGTCAGATTTTATGATAGTGATGGGTGGACAAAATATGGATTATACTGGAAATATTAAAGGGAAAGGGCGGACATCATCTGAGGAGTCTGCTAAACACTCCAAAAATAAAGAAGACGAGACGCATACTTCAGTGGAGACAGACAAAAAAAAGGAGACGGATACAGCGGAGAAAGACACAGTGGAGAAAGACACAGTGGAGAGAGTCACACGACCTTTTATATCTGTAGAAAAGTAAGTTACTTATTGCGATCAAATTGAGTCCGTAAGGGGATAAAGGTGGAAAGTCCCTTTATTACTTGGCACCTTCAACAGGGCCAAACTGTCGGAATTAAAGTGTCAAACATTTGTACTTTTATCAATAACAAGTAATATTTTATGATTTCAGATTCACAACAGAACAATTGCCAAGTGAGGAAGTTGGTGTAAATGAAAGACGTAATTTCAATGAAATCTCTGCAGGCTTAACAACTACAGACGTATCAGGTGAAGGGTTGGCAATACAAAGCTTTGAAAATGAACTTTCTTTCGAAAAAAAAGTTATGAGAAAAAGCAACGCACTCGATACATTAAATTTTGTCGATCCAGGAACCCCTGATGTGAAAGAATTGATTCAAAATATACAAAAACAAATAAAAGGTGTTGAAGAAGAGGTCAGTTATGTTAAAAATCTATCGATTTGCACAGATAAGGCTAGTGTGCCTAGATTTAAATCATCTGTTGACAGCAATGAAACATCAACCACAATTTCTAAAGCTAAAAATAGTTATCATTACCCTGATTCAGATTCTATCGACAAAGACAACGAAGCATTTTTTTTAAGAGGTACTTTTGAAAATGTTGTTGCAGATAAGACAGCTAATCGTTTGGCTTTTAGGGCCAATGAGAATGAAAACAACTCTAATGCTACTGTGATAGATAAAAAACAAAACGTTACAGTTATAGAAAATACAACTGCCAAAACTACTGCAACAACACACATACTAAACGAAACAGCACATATACGAAACGATACTAAAATAAATATGACTTCAGAAAGCACCTTAACCACCAAACACATTAACAAAAATGGCAATCAAAACATTAGCGATTCAACAAAAGTTGAACCATCCAATGTAAATATTAAAACGGATAATAATAATGCGAAAAAATTACGTGTTGAAATGTATGATATGAAATTAAATGAAACTGATACAAAAAATAAGACGGTAGATAAAATTATTGAAGAAAATTATGTTATGGTGCCTCAGAGTAAACATAAAATAAATGTTACTGTCAAGACTCAATCGGATGAATATGATGTTGAAAGTATAATGGCTAATAGCATAGATAATATTTATAAGTAATTTTACTAGCGAATACTTAGGCGTGAATTATACAGAGGCGACGTAAGGTAAAGGCGCGAAGTAGCGCTGACACAGCGCCGCTTGCGTCTAATTCATTATTCCATTGTCTTAAGGTCAATAATCGTTTGAAGCGACATCATACCTGGGCGCTTATACGCCGTCTCTGTATTATTCGCGCCTTTGAGAAGAAATGTCAGTAGGTTACTCGTAATTTCATTCGTAGTTTAATAAAAGATTATGGAACTGACTTTTGGCATTATTACGGAAACCAAGAATAGGGCTTTGACGACTGTTTTTCAATTTCAATTAATTTATTTTTAGATTACCAAGATCCATTATTTGTTACTAATATCCTTAGAAAGACTATGTTAGTAAATACACTATAAATCTATCTATCTATCTATATTATTATTACGCGAGCCCGATTTTTGTACATGCCATCAGATTTACAGTTATGGTCCGATTTTGATAAATGATATTATGTCACTGAATTCGTCTCATGCTGCAGATTTGCAATAAGGTCTTCGTTTTTTCATTTTTTTATCGGTAAGTTACTAAAATATAAATTTAAAGAAACTACTGTGCGTTGACCACGTGACTTTGGCTGCGTGACGTCACGTGGCGTAACTTCTGTTTTGACTCGAGATGACAATGTAAAATTATAAACAAGAATTAAACTCAAACCTGTACTAAGTTCTTCAGCATAAAAAATTCTAAATGTTGAGTCGGCCACATATGGATACAACACTAAGGAAAGTAAGAAAAATAGAAAGTAAACGGCCTTTTGTAAATATTGTTTATTAACATAAACCGACAGACGTATTGTGTCAAATATGTTTTTTTTATTGACAGAGACTTCAGTATTACTTGCCATGTTCTTTTTTACTTCAGAAAAGTTTATACACAAACTTATTTTCCCATATTCGAGATGTTGGGAGAAGAATGAGGTTTAATTAAATCCATTCATTGTCGTGGACCTCATAGACGGCTTTGTTAACCTTACAATGCCGTATAGGTGCCGATAGGTTCCGCCTAATTTCCAGTATAAAGATGTAGAAAACGAAACTCGATTACAAAATTTTCTTTTCGGATGGCCGGGGACTCCCATTGGTGACTTTGTTGACCTGACTTGAATTGAATACCATCTAAATTATTTCAGGTTCAGATAATTATATTTTGATTACAGGTTGGTTATATAAATTTTGTAATTAAACGAGCAATACTTGTACATACATATATTTGCAATCACGTTCTCTGAAACGGCTCTAACGATTTCGATTAAATTTGGAATACGGGGGTTTACAGGGGCGAGATATCGATCTAGATAGGTCTCATGTCCGGGAAAATTCGTTTTCTCCGTATTTTCTCCATTTTCTCCCGAGCAGAGCAGGGGCCCAAGGACTAAATTGTAATTTGTCAAAACGATATGACTTAATACTGGAAAATTAGATATTAAACTATTTAGCGGTACCGTGAAATGGGGTTAATTTGATCAATTTCAGAATTAAAACGTCTGTAGGTACCTCCCTAAACGTGATTAGAAAAAAAATATTAAGTCTGTGATCAACTTTATACTCACATCGGGGTTAATTTAAAACCCCCCTTTTTTAACGGATTATGATAGTGACGTGACAGCAGTAAGGAAAAAAACCGGCCAAGTGCGAGTTGGACTCGCGCACGAAGGGTTCCGTACCATTATCTATAAAAAAAAACATTTTATTATGTGTTTTTAGTATTTGTTGTTATAGCGGCAACAGAAATACATCATCTGTGAAAATTTTAAAATTTCAGCTGAAACTATCACGGTATCAGTGAGATACAGCCTGGTGACGGACGGACGGACGGACGGACGGACAGCGGAGTCTTAGTAATTGGGTCCCATTTTACTCTTTGAGTACGGAACCCTAAAAACACTAAAACATAAAAAAATCCGTTCAGAGGCTTAAGATTTATAAAGGTTTATGTGCCTTTGGGGTTACTTTGACAAAGAAAAAAGGGTATTTATTTTATATTAAATAAGGCTATCATTCACATAAGGATAACATTGCACATTGCACGTAGAACCGATGGCCGTTGGGGCGGAAAGGTTCTCGAGTGGCGACCACTTACCGGAAAGCGCAGCATAGGTGAACAAAGTGGACTGATGATGTAACGATTCAACCTTTTGAAATGGTTGTCTTTTTATGCTTTCCTATTCTGAACTTAAATTAACCCCTAGCTGAAAGCTGAAGCTCCTGAGAAGCCTCTAGTCGTCTGAAAATAGAAACCTACCTGACGGATTAGCTATTGAATAAAATTAAACAGATAGTAAGTGAGAAAATAAATCATTTATTTATCATAGAAATGTCAAATTAATTTTGTTTGTTTTTGAAGCTAAAGAACCTTTGATTAATTAATCCAGTAAAATCAAGACTCGACTGTACTAGATATCCACTTTGATCCTATAAATACTAACTCGTACCAAAGCGAATAGAAAAACCGAGTTAGTTCCGGCCGATCCTACTAGAAAGGTTGAGTTTTATTCTAGTCTAGATAAATCTATCCTACAGCTACAGAATCTCTCGTTATTTATGTTAAAGTAATCGAGCTTGAGTACTTTAACAGACCAAATCATCTCCTAGGATATTGCCGGACGGAAAGAGATTCGGTCAAATAAAAAACCGCCCGACTCCAGACCTACAATGCCGTAATCTAACCTAGGAATTATTATCTCTGGAACCTAACCTCGAAGACCTATTTGGACCTTGGCGTGTGATAGCGTCTAGTGGCCTCATCCACTAGACGCTATCACACCGCGTTGTGTGAGCAGACCCAGGCCCTTTTCGAGAAGTATGAAGTTTGTATTTCTATAAAGGGAAAAGTTACACGTTAATTGAAGTTGTACAATAAACCCCATTTTATAACCTATAACTTAAGTAAGACAATTATACTAATTCCTTAGAATTAATTTACAAATCCGTAGTTTCATTAAGCGATGCACAACTATAAAGGCTAATGTAGGCATAAATTCCTTGTTATACTAAGTTGTGGGAAGTGATAAGTTACGCTATGTGGTAGGGTAGGTGACGCCCTTTAAAATAGACTCGCAATACAACAGTGGTCAACTTGTGTTGGCCATGATGGGATCTCTATTGATGATGATGCAATGATATAATAATGAAAATAAACGTGAAGAAGTCAAGATATTGGTGATGATACAACAATAGTCTATTGAAATATAATATTAGTACATGTTTTACCTACAGGTACATAAATAACGTAATGTCTAGCATAATATCGATTCTCCCTAACGATGAATCTTAGAGTTGTTAGCGAACTGTAGCGCTCGCCTCTCGCTCGCTCGCGGCTGCTCGGACTCACTAGTAATCCCACCTCATCTGTTGATTCCGCCTACCCTTTCGTTATTTCTATCAAATCTAATACAAATTAGTACTGACATTTCCCTAAGCAATTTATAATACAATTCATCCCCAAGATATCTCAATGGATGTAACACAATATCTTAGCAATCAATCTCACCCAACCAACTCAAAGGCACTTTATAGTCGGAACAATGTTAAATATACGACAATGCACAGTTGAGCTGACGAATGATAATTAATTACCAACCCACTGTGATGCCTTCGTTGAGATCTTAATAATACCGACTCCACCCAAGGAGAGACCTACTTAATTATTGCCGTTATTAAAAGCGAAAGTGTTGGATTCCCTTGTAAAATCAACATAGCCAGCTTCACGATAAGAAGCCTCGGTTAAAGCAAAACGACGGCTTGGCCAGCGAAACCCCTCAGTTTGCAAGACTGAAAGTCCTCACCAACCTCACCTTCGCTGACACATCCATGACGGAGGCCTGAGCGCGATCATCATCTCTACTGACTAAGAAACCCCTTAACGGGCGAATTCTCGTATTGGTCAGGGTCCTCAATGTGCTCTTTGGATATGGTTGTCCACAACGCTAAGCTCTCGGCCACAGGTGTACATAACTAAATTACTACGCTAGGTTAATTCAAGCAAGGAATTCCACACAATATATCTATAAGTATATCTGATCACTTCATAAACCAACGCAATTGTACCTCTTGTTAAGAGGTTTGTTAGAACTAAGCTCGACCGGTGAGGTCCCTCAATTTGCAAGATTGAAGACTCTCAGCCGCTCACCACATCTATGACTGGCGCTCTAGTGCGGGCACATCTCTATTGACTAAGAAAGCTCTTTCGAGCAAATTCTCATGTGGCCAGTGTCCTCAATGTGCCCTGTGGATATGGTTGTCTCGACACTGAGCACACAGCCACGAGTGTACATAAGCTACTTGATTCAGTTTCGTTAATCTAGTAAAGAAACCACTCATCAGTACCTATACTAACCACCGGATACTAATATGTACTTGTGGTAATATTCGTCGCTTATCCGCATCTTAACAATCTATCCTCATAGTGTAACGCGTACCACGGACCGAGTCGATGGCTTTAGCTAGGATATCGTATAACAATTGATCACTTTATCTCGTGAGGGCGCACGGAACCCAATCATATCGCAGTGACAAAACAGCTAGTAATATATACATAGAACAAAACAACATTCCTGTAATACCGTCAGTTATTTAACCAATGACCTAAATCCGTTCATAAGCTATACGTAAAACGCTCGTATTTTATCTAGTATATCTCCCAACCTATATACCGTAGAACTAGATTTCGACACACAAATACAAGTATGATAACGTTGAAATGGTTAGATAATAGTTCCCAGGAACAAGTTAATAAGTTTCAGAATCATTCAATACAGTGATTGTAAAATGTCACTCACCAGGTTTTAATTACTTAATAGTGGGACACGTACCCAACGCCTCTCTGGTTCCCAGGGCTCCGCCCCTTCTGACCTCCCTCGACGCTCGTAACAAAGTCAGCTCCGCCGCCATAAATAAATTACAATATAATATTAGCACATATCTTAATAAAGATTTTCCTCATTTGTACCTACAATTAGCCACTAGATACTGGTATACAATTAAGAATTATTTACCATTGGACCGCTCCTTAGCAAACATTCTTGTACTATAACAGCATACTACAGTGTTCATTTCATTTCATGGGAGTATACGGAATCCTAACATGGTGATGTCTTAAGCGCATTTATTAGGTGATAAACCTATTAGACCGCCACATATTCAAAATACACACGTGATAATATAAGATCATATAAGTTCATGAGCAGAAAGATATTGCCTAAATTTTAATCACTCAATTCTAGGCAACGCGCGCACAAGAAAATTACTCCCTAAGAAATTCTAGGATTCAATATGATTAGTCACACTTTAAAATAAAATATTCAATCTCACCAGACGGTCGCAAAGGCATTCGCGACCTTACCAAACTCTAATTCCTTTTAGCAACAGCCGTAATGCAGCCCAGTGGTGACCAGCCTTGCTCCGCCTCGAAGTAGTACGCGCCCAGAGGTCAGCCTAGCCTGGCCACACTCGTCTTCTGCAGCCGTGATCTCGCCTCGACGCCCCATAAAAAAGTGAAGCGCACCTTGGCCCGCCGGTGTATTTATAGCCAACACCAACGCGATCACGCCACTAATCCGACTCCTCATCTGAGAACATACCTTAACAAAAAGGTATAAAGCCGATTTTCCAGGGAGCGTTCATCGCCCCTACGCACCGATCGATAACCACTTTTCTCGACTTCGCGGGTAGAATGTTTCTGCAGGCCGCGCGTCCGTCCACGCGTTTTCTTGCTGGCCAGCGATCCATTCTCATATAACCTAACCTAACTAGTCTAATTTATGAATCTATAAATCTAGATCTAGCACACATTAAATGATACACTAATACAACAATACTTAATTAATATGCTGAAGTATGTTTTAAACCAATTATTTTGGACGAAATGCGAGTTTTCTACACATCTAATTGTAGTCTAGATTTTAGCCTAGAATAGCATCTAACGCAATTTATATCTAACCTATTTACATACATAATTAACAGGATGATAACGAATGAAAGCTTCAATCCCTTCATATTTGGATCTGAAACCCACAACGCTAACATCTATCAATTTAAAAGAGCAATTCCGCCCTTAGATACTATTGAGTCTGAGAGCGAAGCTCTCGGATCGTCTCAACCGTTAGCTGCGAACCACTGAGATATCAGGTACATTGAGTTTTCTACGTTTGACTTTAATGTATCAAAGCTATCGGCACTCACGAGTATGCAGGTGTCACCCGCAAATGTCACAAATTCAATGCCCGGACAGGCAATCGAAACGTCGTTGACTAAAATTAAAAATAAGCAATTGCCCATCGTAGAACCTTGGGGGACAGCAGAATTACCTATAGGTTCTAAGTCGCACCTTGAGCTTAGGACATGTGTGCTCTGATTCCTACCTTTTAAAAAGGAGCCTAGTGTGGTGAGAAAACATCCATTTACACCATATCGAGACTATTTTTCTCAGAGTGTGGTCGATCATCTCGAAGGCGCGCGACAAGTTGCAGAATATCGCGGCGACTTTTCGCCCGGCGTCGAGGTGCGTCGGCGCACGCGACACTACATCGCGCGCCGCGTCCGCCGTCGACTGCCCAGGCTGGTAGGCGTACTGCTGTTTGTTTAACAGATTATTTTCATTAAAGAATTGCATTAATGAGCAACTCATAAGACACTCGAACACTTTGGAAATGATAGGTATTAAAGATATGGGTCGGTAACTTTTTTTTAAAGCTAGAATTTTTTTTTATTGTTTATTGAAATCTTGAGACCTATATAATCCCGCTAGCCAAATTTCAGCTCTCTAGGACCATTTGACTAACTAACTAAAAAGTCGCAAATAAAACTAATTAATTAAAAAAAACAAAAAACCCGACTGCGTAAAATAATGAACTCTAAAGATTGTGAATTTGGTTGTTTTTCTTTCTTCACTCCATATAACGGTGATTCTATAGCGATAAGAAATTCTCGGTCCCTGGAATTTCGTTATAAAGAGTTTACACTGTATACAATACTTAAAACTAATGTTATAATCGAATAGTTACAAGTTAACAACCTTATAACTACATGTATAGTATTAAAATGTAACATGAATTCATCAGCGTCATGTACAGCGCTCTCACGGGAAGCGCAATTTTAGCGCAGAGAAGAAATGCATTTTTGCGCATCGCCTTCGCGCCACTCCTGATATGCTACCTAGTCTGAACGCACGTCACATATTGATATTATTCGGTCTCTGATACGAGAAGACAACTATTTGATTTAAAAAACGTAACCGAAGTTAAATAGTGATCGTCACTGAACGTTCTTTGAGTTGATAAGTAACATTTAAATAAGTAGTAGGTAGGTACCTAAATATTTGTCGCGAGTGTTGTTCAATCCTAATTTGGGTAAGTGGTACATTATAGATAATAACGCTTTTCGAACTGTTGTAGTAAATTAATAATATAAGACAGTATAATACTTGTATAATAAACTTGTATCATCATTTAAGTTACATAAAACACTAAAATTTAATCCAACGCTTCTAACTAGAAGACGTAAAAACACCGTTGCCCCACTTACAACATATAGATCTTTGTTTGCTAAAAGGCAGTATAAGACACGTGCAGCATACCTTTATAATAAAATAAATTTTAAAATTAATATCTATCAACAAAAGAAATATAATTGTAAGAGGTCTCTAACGGAATGGTTGTATAATACTTGTATAATAAACTTGTATCATCATTTAAGTTACATAAAACATTAAAATTTAATCCAACGCTTCTAACTAGAAGACGTAAAAACACCGTTGCCCCACTTACAACATATAGATCTTTGTTTGCTAAAAGGCAGTATAAGACACGTGCAGCATACCTTTATAATAAAATAAATGTTAAAATTAATATCTATCAACAAAAGAAATATAATTGTAAGAGGTCTCTAACGGAATGGTTAAAGATGCTAAGTTATGAAGATACTGAACTGTTACTTAATCTTGTATTAATCTAAATTTAATTCTATAGTTAGTAAAACATAACAAAATGGAAAATGTTATATATAATATATACCTACTTTATCAAACAACACACACGCACGCACACACTAACACACACACTCACACGCGCACACACACGCGCGCGCACACACACACACACACACACGCGCACACACACACACTCAACTTTAGGGTCACGACACTATGCCTGTGATACCTAATTCGTCTTTATTTTTATTTTATGTTATAAATATTTACCTACATATATAAATATGTTTTTGGTATCAGTTCTGGCTCACCCGCCATCCTGACCCTCACAAAATAATACTTTTTTGTAGTTAAGTTGAATTCCAAGCCCGTTTTCACTGCCTTCCTGTACTTTCCTAAACATTTTTCGCCTTCTTAATGTGCAAGTCCGCCAAAGCCATTTGGGCCGAGTAGACCATATAGCGGTGAACTGGTGTCTACTAAGCCCGCGGGCTGAGTAGACCATATAGCGGCGAACTGGTGTCGACTAAGCCCGTGGGCTGAGTAGACCCCTTGGCAAATTAATGGGCCGAGTCGCCCCCGACAAAATAAAAGGTGTCAATTGAGCCCGCGGGATGAGTCGTGTGTGGGCTCAGTTGCCCATGAAGGGAAAAATTAACATTTACTGCTTTTTTATGAAGGAGCGGGTCTTCCTGACACAGGTATTTTTTACCTACTAGGAAGACCCAACCTTATTTTCAATGTAACCTAGCAATCTATGAAATAAAACATTTTCATTTTCATTTTCATTTTCATCATCATCATCATCATATCAGCCGAAAGACGTCCACTGCTGGACATAGGCCTCCCCCAAAGAGTGCCAAAATGACCGGTCCTGCGCCACCCGCATCCAGCGGACTCCCGCGACCTTTACCAGGTCATCAGTCCACCTTGTGGGGGCCTACCCACGCCGCGCCTTCCGGTACGTGGTCGCCACTCGGGTGGCCGATACATAGATTAAAAAACCGGTCAAGTGCGAGTCTGACTCGCGCACCGAGGGTTCCGTACAAACGTTCATACACCATACCCATCACGTCACGACCCCATTCATTCTTGAACAATCTTAACAGCTCATAGTAGAAGTTACCGTTGTACCTACAGCACCACGTGCATTTTGGAACTAATAACTTGCAACTTATGTTTGTTTATCAGCGATATTTTTTTATTACAGGTACCGATTTCGATTAATATTATTTTATTTGAAAGGAGAGACGTTAACGATAATCTTAAAGGAATTTGAATACATAAAATTTCCCCGAGGGCCTCTTTTAGATTTAACTTTATTAATTATTTAGGTAGGTATCTACTTGTACGAGGTTAATACGAAATAATTTTTAAAATTGCGCGAAATGGCCTTCAGATACAATTCCTATCATGTCAAAGGCACGTGAAAAACAGCCAAATACTATATATTTCGGGCTGTCAGCGACGATCTTGAGAAAATTTAAACAATATAATGTATATTTGATAACCTTAAAATTGGAGACAAGGACGGTGCGGGCCCCTACGGCAGCGATATTCCATCAACTCTCTCAACGAGTACCTATATCTAAAAAAAACAAATTAAGCATGTATTGCATATAACCTACTAGCTTTTGCCCGCGACTTCGTCTGTGTGATCTTAAGTAATTAAATTAAATTCAATTCAATTCAATATATTTTATTTCGGACAAAGTCCATAATTGGTTAGTAACATATTACTTAATTCTAGGGTAATAACTTCCATTTCTTATTTCATCAACTTCCCTTGTAATAATTCCTAAAATAGTATTCAATGTCTTAATGCAAAATATATTAAACAGTGACCTAAGATCTGTTCTGCGGTCTGCCGTTTTAAGGTGTCCGAGTTGGTAACAATCACCCAAACTTACAAACGTTTGCAATTATGAGTAGAAAGTGAAACGACTATATTATCTATATACTGCGAACACTGACAGACTTTGAAGGTGTTGCCACTGAGCTCTCTACTACGGACTGGACACTCGTTCTTGAAGAACCCGAGATTAATCGAGCTGTGGAAAAGTTTATGTCAATTCTCAATAAAGCAATAGACAACACGCGTCAAGTGAGACTGAGCAGAACAAGATTCATATTAAAACCGTGGATGACTCCAGGGTTATTCCGCTGTGTGCGGCATCGTGATTCATGATAGACTTCAACTAAGGGTGAGGCAACACCCAAACGACGAGCTTCTACAAGTGATCTACAATCGTTATAATTTTTTTTGCAACGATCTTTTAAGAAATCTCAAGTACAATTACGAACAAGGTCAACTTGTATCAAACAGCAAAAACACAAAGAAGCTGTGGTCAAATATCAGAAACATCTGCAACATACAAAAGAAAACGACCCAACCTCTTGATTTAATTGCTTCTGACGACCCAATGCAGTCCTTAAACGAGTACAACACGTTTTTCTCAACTGTAGGTGACAAACTTGCGGATCAAATAATTACGCAAACTGGAGACAACGAACAAATCTTAGCTGCTAGAGTAAAGGTCAGTGGATTCTCTGCAGATTCTTCCTTTATGCATCCCACCAACGTCATTGAAATTAAGAATATAAACACTCAACTGCAGCCTAATAGTGCGCCTGGTATGTATGGAATTACCGGAGATCTAATCAAATCTATTAAAGATTTTATTTTGCAACCCTTGACTCAAATTTTTCATCACTCATATTCCTCAGTTCAGGCACTGGTAGTTTCCCGGAGCAATGGAAAGTAGCATCTGTTACACCTATACATAAAGATGGTCCAAAAGATGTACCTGAGAACTACAGACCAATATCATTACTAAGTGTATTCTCAAAAATACTTGAAAAGCTCGTAAACAGAAGACTAGTTAATTTCTTAGAAAAATCTGGTTTGTTATCGGAAAGGCAATTTGGGTTCAGAGCGCATAAATCCACCGAAGATGCCATTTCACTTCTGGTTAACTTGATATCCTCCTACCTAGACAACAACATTAAATGCATAGGCATATTTCTGGACTTGGCCAAAGCCTTTGACACGGTCTCTAAACCTTCTCCGCAAACTTGAGAGAACGGGGATTCGAGGTGTACGTGTCACTGGCCTGGTTCGATAGTTACCTTTCAGAAAGAAAACTACTTGTCAAGGTTGACTCCCTCAAGAGTGATACAAACAGTATTAACTTTGGAGTTCCGCAGGGCAGCGTCCTTGGTCCAACTCTATTTATTATCAACATCAATGATATACACAATCTAAACCTCTCGAATGCTGAAATAATTTGCTATGCCGACGATACAGTAATTCTTTTCAACGGCAGCTCCTGGGCAAGCGCGTATAATGCTGCTGAAAAAGGAATGAACACCACTGTCTCTTGGTTGCAAAGTAATCTTCTAACCCTAAACAGTAATTAAACTAAATTTATCTGCTTTCATAAAACGACTTCCTCCAGACCACCTACTTCCCCTCCAATCAAAATCCACACCTGCAATAATACTGACTCCTGCCTTAAAAATAACTTATTTTGCCTTGTGTCAGTCAATAATCACCTATGGCATTTCAGTGTGGGGCAGTGCTGCAAAAACCATAATCTTGGTAACTGAGAGAGCTCAGCGTTCGGTTCTAAAAGTAATGCTTAAAAAGCCTTTAAGATATTCAACAAATTGCCTTAATGCAGATGCTCAAGTTCTATCGGTTCGTCAGCTCTTTATTCATAAAATAGGCGTAACAATAGGTACATAAATCCGCATTAAATATGGCAAATTACTCGCATTTATTAACCAAGAGGGTATTTAAACTTCCCGTACCTAGGGTAAAAACTGTTTTTGGCAGTCGCTTTGGCGATGCCATTTACTCAACAATTTATAACACCGTTGTAAGTAATAATAATAACTAATAACCCTAAAATTATAGGAGTATCTGTAAAGGAGGTCAAAAGACTACTTTTCAATTGGCTGTCATCACTGAGTTACCTACGACGAGACTGAAGCATTGCTAATTAAGATAATGTACCGTCAAACATGCCTACTTTGCCACCAGGCCCCGTAGCATGGATGGCCTCCTTATCACGCGATAAGTGATAGGATAGATCATCCGTCCCTGGCTGACACCGTTCGATAGAATGAGACGACGCGCTTATCCTATCACTTATCGCGTCATAACGCCATCCATGCTACGGGGCCTGGGGGAACTTTGCCCAAGAGGAAAATTTTAAAATTTGCTTCTTGGGCAAAGTTCCCCCTGGTAGCAAAGTAGGCATGTTTGACGGTAATGTTATTTTACTTTATTTTTCACTTTGCCACTGTAGTATAAGCTTTGTTTTGTACAGTTCTTATGTACATTTTGTTTTAATTTTCTTGTCAAAACGTACTTAACGTATACTTATTGTGCACAATAATATAAGCATTAAGCATGACACCAAATAGGAACCTGGTTTCCCGCGATACAGGCCTAGCCTAGTGCGGGAACCCCTGGCATTTTTTGCATTGTAAAATTTGTATGCACTTTACCAGCGTTTACCTTTTGTTTTGAACTGTATTTTAATTATTTGTGCAATAAAGTTACTTTTTTTATCTATCTATCTATATTATTATTACGCGAGGGCGATTTTTGTACATGCCATCAGATCTACAGTTATGGTCCGATTTTGATAAATGATTTATGTCATTCGATTCGTCTCATGCTGCAAATTTGCAATAAGGTCTTCGTTTTTTCATTTTTTATCGGTAAGGTACTAAAATTAAAAATTAAGAAACTACTGTGCGCTGACCACGTGACTTTGGCTGCGTGACATCACGTGGCGTAACTCCTGTTTTGACGTGAGATGACAATGTTAAATTATAAACAAGAATTGAAATCAAACCTGCAGTAAGTTCTTCAGCATAAGAAATTATAAATGTTGAGTCGGCCACATATGGCTACACAACACTAAGAAATTAACAAAATTGATAATAAATTGTCTTTTCTCAATGTTTATAAAAACTGACAGACGTATTGTGTCAACTGTGGATTAATTTTTTTATTGACATGGAGAGTATTATTTGCCATGTATTTTTTTACTTCAAAAAAGTTTATATACTAACTTATTTTCCCATATTCGAGATGTTGGGAGAAGAATGAGGTTTAATTAAATCCATTCATTGTCATGGACTCCATAGACGGCTTTTTAACCTTACTTAGCACAATGCCGTAGGCGCCGATAGGCTCGCCTAATTTCCAGTACCTACATAAAGATGTAGATAACGAAACTCGATTATAAAATTTTCTTTTCGGATGCCGGAGATTCCCATTGGCAACTTTGTTGACCTGTGAAACCGATATGTCTTAAATACTGGGAAACGTAAATTAGTATTTAACTATTTAGCGGTATAAATAGTCAAATGCAACTTAACCTGTAAAATATTATTTTAAACCGTTAACGGTCCCCGATTCAATATTCTTTGATCTGTGCCGATACTAATAATAAACAGGTGTGAAATTTAAGTTTTTATGTTGAGGGTAATCTCAGAAACTATACCCATCCTATTCTAAAAACCCTTTCTTCAGTAGGTTATATGTAGAACTAGCGACCCGCCCCGGCTTCGCACGGGTTTATATGTGTAATACATGCATTGTATTATACATATAAAACCTTGCTCTTGCGTACACTTTATTAAAAAAAACCGCATCAATGTCCGTTGCGTAGTTTTAAAGATCTAAGCATACATAGGGACAGACAGACAGCGGGAAGCGACTTTGTTTGATACTATGTAGTGATGGAGCTACAAGATTAAGTACCTATGTGCTATATTTTTATACCTTCGCTCCGCCTAGATTCTTTGTATACGCGGCGGACCCGCGCGGGTAGCTAGTGGTTTTAAACACTTGTGTGAATGTTGCTCTTGTAAATAAGAGTCATGTAAAATGTATTACTATTCTTAAAAACCATTCAATTTAGTTCCGTTTGTATCACTTTGAGGGCTGAATTACGAAAATGACTACTACCTGACCACACCCATAAAGCCCGGATTTTTAATAAAAGATGTACTAGGTACAGTCGCCATCACATACATCGGAGCAAACAAGCAACTCACTAACATCTGAAGACAACTCTATTTTCAAGGCATTAGGGTGCATGTTCAGATTTTTTGATACCCTGTAGTAGTGTTCAGATGTATGTGATTGCGACTGTTCTTACCTACTAAACTCGTACCGCACCGCTTCCGCGTATCCCATTTTCTCAAAATGTACAATGTACATAGTTACATTTAAATTCGAAAAGTGTCCGTTATAAACATGCAATACCAACCGTGAGTGGCAAGACAGCGTTGTTGAGAAAGAGTGTACTAGGCATGGCTTCCAAAATATATAATTTCTTACCAGAAAGCCTAAAGAAATTAAATATGTCAATGTTTAAAAACAAATTGAAGTAAACATTTTTAGAGAGAGCTTATTACACCATTGACGAGTTTTTTTTAGATAGAAGTTTCCTAAATTAGTAAAATATTATAAAAGAATGTTCTTCTTAAAAATATGTAATTTTAAAAGGTTTAAGTAAATTTAATGCTCAAAATTTTTTGTATTAGTTGTAGTTTTTAGTTTGTAAGGCTCAACATTTGTACACCTTTTAGGTAGGTCACAGCGTACTGTATTTTTATTTTATTGTCACCTATTATGTAACCTGTGTATCACAAATAAATATTTACTTTACTTTACTTTACTTTACATTATCTTATTAGTAGTAATATTACATTACATCAGAGGCCGGGAAAACACGGATTTCTGGCCAAGTAGGAAAAGAGGAAATATTCATTTATGTGGCTTGGCGCAATACAGAATTGAAGTTAGTTAAAACTTTGTTTTTTAAGTAATTTATCTTGTATGTTATTGGGCATGGGAGCTAATCAGCCATTAACAATTTTTTTGTTGCTCCGAGATTTGTAACAGCAGCTAAATTTGAAGCAAATTAATAAAAGAAGATCAAAAAAATAGTTATAGGAATCGATTCATGTAGCATACATAGGTCATCCCCAATTTCAACCAGTTTCTTCCCGCTTCAGAAAGAAACAACGGCTTATAGTTTCCGAAATATTACTTGTGCGGTCTGTTGTGGTAGAGGGCCAGCGTTGATGTCTCTGTCGTCCGGAGCTTTGTGTATTTTGCCCATGTGTACTTAAAAATAAAAAAATAAATCATTTAATTCGGACAACACAAAAATCCATATTGGGTTAGTACGGTACACTTAAATATAAGAAGTGTTAATTTACATTATATTTCAAATATGGCTAAAGAGCGGTGCAGGCTTGCCCAGTGCTGACTATAGCGACTGTCAAGCCTGTCCGCTATCACTCTCAGGATGCTGTTCGTACTGTCGCGCACTCTACGGCGCGTCGCTGCGGCGCGCCTCCTCACTGTGGCGTGGAAGCCGTCTACATGGGCGTCCGCGAACATGCCTGACGCGCTGCAGGCGCGCGGCAGGGGCGGCAGAATCCTGAAGGCGTTATTATTGGACCCGTTAGGGCGCTCATCGCTTTCTTCGAATAGTCAGCCCACAGGCTGCAAGTATAAAGAGATGTACAGTACGCTCTAAAAAGTGTTACCTTAACCTGCGCTGTACAACCTCTGAACCTATGGGCTATCATATTCGCCCTTATCGCCAGCGCCCTACGTTCCCGTTTAATATCCGCGTCGTCGCGCAAATTATCGGTTACAATGTGACCCAGATATTTAACACATTTAACTTGTTTAAAGAACCGTGCCGTTTAGATATAATTGATTAAATCCCGTATTGGTTTCTGAAGTATGTATCTACCTTGTTTCTGAGCAGAGAGAGCATTGCAATACATTTTGAGGTGCGTCGTTGACGGAGGTTGATGGGGCATTGCCGCCTGGGAGTGGCATATCATGATTCATACTCAGACTTAACAATATTAACTATAGCTATGGACCTAACAGCTACCTGAAAAAAAATTGGTGCTTTTGTCCAGCCTGTCCACATTTACAACAATTTGTTCTAGCAATCTGCCCTACTATAGACGTTTCGTTCAAGTTTATAAATTTAGAGCTTAGAAAGCGCATTCCTTAAGTAGACCGCCATACAAACGGTGGTTTTGGCGCGAGGCCTGGGTGCGATGAATGCTCACCGCTGCGTGTGGTAACGCACTGGAAGTATATAGGTATTACAGCCTCGGCAAAGGGATACCGCTTCAGGAATAAAATACCTCGAGGGCGTAAACTTGTCGCATCGGTGGCGACTGGGTGGCGTTCTTCTTTTTGTTCCACCACCCTAGAATGCTTTGAAAGAGACGCATTAGTCTATTTCACCGCGACACAACTCACGGGCCGTTATATTAAATTATAGGTTTTAGTCGTGCTGTTCGTGTAAACCACTAACGCCGATCTCATGGCTCGAAACAATCCCTTTTCTCCAATTGGTATTGTACAGAAAAAACAATAAACTAGGTCATATACAGCTGAGTTAATATTTGGGCAGCTTGCTTCTGCGCAACGAGGGGTATATAAGGCTGCGGCGACGGACATAATGCCAAAGCAACGAGATGAGGTTATCTATAGTTCTATTGAGCGTTGTGGTGAGTTCCATTACCGATAAACATTATCATTTAAACATTACCATTTGAATATTACAATTTCAACATTACTTAATAAAAATAGTTAATATGTACCTACTAATAAATCTACGGTAAACTCACTTATTAAACGTCTACCACTAATACGTGACTATTCCCTACCCTGTCAGAAAACTGGACAATTTTTTTGCTATTTGTGCATTGTATTATTATTATGAAGCCTTTTATTCCATGTTACACTGGAATTTGATATTATATTTTTTAAGTAGCTTTATTTGTGCTGAATATTTATCCCTCTTTGGGTGACGGCCTCCACCCTTCTCTTTGTCTTCCTATCTCTGTCCAATGTCTGTTCTGTGATTTATTGTATTTTTTGTGTTTTTCTTTCTTTCTTTCTTTCTTTCTTTCTTTCTGTCCAACGAGTGGCCCAAGTAGTGAAGTTATAATCAAATTTTCAAGTGTAAAAAGATTAGGTACTTGGCTTAAATCGGTAATAACTGATGACGGAGGTCAGTATTAATATACGTTAATAAATATCTGTCACGCCTTTATGACATCTGGGGGCACGGCAGTGCCCTCGCCAAGTCGAGCTAAACAAAGAGGCACGGCCGTACCATCCTTTTCTCGAAGCCATTTAGGCCATTTTCAACATCCTGTAATTTTGTGCTGCCTAAAGCTAGAACCCTGAATTTTCAGGAACATGTAGGGCATAATATGGCTAACATATAATATCAATAACATTCAATTTGAACTTTTAGCTTAAGAACTATTGTACAGTCGCCATCACATACATAGGTACACTATAGGATAGGTGTTTAAAAATATCGGCACATGCACCCTAATGCCTTGAAAATAGAGGTGTGTTCCGATGTTTGTGACGTGCTTGTTTGCTCCGATGTATGTGATGGCGACTGTACGTCAAAGTTCGTTAGTTTTGTCACTGACATACTCACTTCTGATAATGATCACGCTAATTCTAAGGTACTTCTAGCACACCCACAAGCTCCAAATTTCAAACGTAATTAGTTTTTAGCCTAATAATTCATAAAAAAAACCTAAAAATATTGCAATTTTAGTCACGTTTCAGAGATATACAAACTGCATAAGTTACATGCGATTACAAAGTTCGTTTTGCAGTTCCTTCCTGCTAAACTATACGAACGTTATTTGCGGTTGGTAAAATAACATTCCCATACAAAGTCTACAAAAAGAAATGAGATCCCATAAAATACATTCCATGTAAAAAATAGGCCAAGTCTCGAAACTCTTTTACAGTAAAAAGTGGTGAGATATTTCGTAGAGCCAAATCAGGCAAGTTATTAATCTTTATTTGCTTGCTAAATAAAAAATTGTGACTTGGCAATCACACTTACATAGTTTTAGGTACCTATGCAAAAATATTAGTAAATGCAGTAAAGTTGTGTGATTCCCAAGTAGCAGAATTTTATTTAGCAAGCAAATAAAGATTAATAAGAATGCCTGACTTGGCTCTACGAAATATCTCACCACTTTTTACTGTGAACGAGTTTCGAGACTTGGCCTACTTTTTACAATCTCCTTATTTATGTACCTAGTCACAATTAGATATATTGGAGCGGCTAAAGTGCTCAGTAATATCTGAACACATCTCCATTTTCGAGGCATTAGAGACGTGGTCAGATATTTTTGAGCACTTTGGCCGCTCCGATATAACTGATGGCGACTGTACGTATATTAATACCCCTGACTGCTACAATTGAACGAGGGAGCGAAACGAACGAAGTTCTCTGCTTCAGGTTGACCCAAAATTCTTTCGAATCTCCGGATGTCCAACTACACGTCCTCGTCCTCTACAGCACGGCTATCACAAGTTTTCTCGCACTATACGTCTCTTTCTAAGTTTTCTAATAAGAGAAAGACGGATAGTGCGAGAAAAATCGAGAGAGCTCGCGCGCCGTCTTGTGATAGCCGCGCTAGTCGCATTTCTCAACAGAGTCTCGAGAAATTTTGTTAGCAGGTTCGATTATTTATATAGATTAGTTTTGACACTTCAGTATTCGTAAAATATGCAAAAAAATAGACTCGTAATAATGTTGGTATCATAGACTATAATCTCATATAAGTAGTATTTTAGTAACAAAGGCTGTCTGTCTAGTCTAGGGTATATCAGTCCATGGTTAGACTCTTGTAAGTGGCTCTTATCAGCTACAAATCTTTGTAGGTATTTACCTACGTATTTACGTTCCACCGTATAGCATTTAAATATAAGATAATTACTGAATCGATTTTGATGATTCAAAATTATGCTCTGGGTGACATTTGTATTAAAAAAACAGATTTTTCAGTGAGTTTTCCGTATTCGGGATACAGTTTTTGAACTTTATCACTGTATTTTTGACATAAATACCTAATTGTGTGTTTCAGGCTCTCGTGGTCGTAAGCGGCCTTCCTAGTAAGTATTTTTTTAAATTTGTAATAAAGACTTAGCCCGAAGCTACGGTAGCCTAGTGGTTTAGGCACGCGGCGGTCGTGGGTTCGAATCCCGGCTCGTATACCAATGAGTTTTTCGGAACTTATGGACCTACAGAATACCTATTTACCGTTAGCTTTTCGGTGTAGGAAAATATCGTGAGGAAACCGGCCTAATCCCAATAAGGTCTAGTTTTCCCTCTGGGTTGGAAGGTCAGATGGCAGTCGCTTTCGTAAAACTAGTGCCTATGCCAAATCTTAGGATTAAGTGTCAAAGCAGACCCCGGGCTCCTTTAGGGCACACCAGGGAATAACGCCAGGAGTATAGAATAAAGACTTAACCCCTTTTATTTTTCTATCGGTGTCAGTGTCAGCTATTAAGGTGAATGTCCCAATGTTAGACACTATAATTTCAATAATTGACACTCTGGCCCCTATTTGACCTAGGTCAAAGCTAACCTCCGATCTGACCTAGACTTGTAACTGATTATGACAATTCAAAGTGCATTAAATAAAATAAAATAAAATAAAAATAAAATTGCTCGCTTAAAGATTAAGTAAAGCTGGTTGCTGGATAGAATGGTTACTTATCGACTCGGCAATGTATGTAAGTACGTCGAATTGTCCATTTGGTGAAATAGGAGCCTTGTCACTTTTATAATGCTAAGAATTAAGATTTGTACCCAGGTACATACTTATGACATTTAGGACGAGAAAGAGAACTATAATAATATCCACCCAATCGATCCCAATTAATTGCAGTACTAAATTGCTCGGATTGGATTTAGCTCTAAGACGGAATTTGCCCCTGTGTTTCATGCAACCGATAAGTTTGGTGTACCTCATCCACGGTTTAATAATCAAATATGTATGTATGTTTACGGTATAACAAATGCTAGTATCTGCGTCAGCGGAATTGTAAATTGGGCAAATTCAATGTTGCATAAATCACGTTCAAGTTGGTTTTCCTTTAATTTAGAAATTATTGGCGTGCGTGCCGTATAGGGCAAGTTACGAAATTATGTAAGTAGGGCAGCCCTACGATCTCTAACAGAGGAATTAGTAAAGTAACTAATACTAGTGCTGGAAGATTAGATTTAAGCATGATATGGTCTAAAGTTTAGATCATATCATGCTTAAATTAGACTCTATAAACAGGAGCCGCTTTGGTGATTGGGAAGCTAGCCAACATACCCATAGTACATGCTTTGCTTAGTTTGGGACTAGCTCGATTTGTAAGAGGGTGTGTAAGAGTGTCCACAAATATTTATTTATTTATTTTATACCCTGTCAACCACCAGGATCACAAGAACAGCCACAACAGCCACAACAACCAGGACCGCCACAACAGCCACAACAACCAGGACCGCCACAACAGCCACAACAACCAGGACCGCCACAACAGCCACAACAACCAGGACAGCCAAAACCGCCACGACAACCAGAACAGCCACTAAAACAGCAACCAATCCCATGTAGACAACTCCAGTACATACCCCTACCCGCGGATCCGAAGGACCTCCCCTTATATGATGATCTAGTCAAGACGTGTTATAACTAGGAAAGTTTTGGGGTAGTTCTGATTTCTTCCATTCTACATGTATTTAGGGGTGCTGAATCCGAATCTGAAAAATTTCTAGACGAAACATTGACAAAACTGCAAATAAAGTAAAAAAAAACCTGCTTTTTTTAGATTTTTGCTTAAAACTCGGAAACTATTACCTTTTAGTTAGTAAATGGCCTGTTTACAGAAATTTAAGTTCTTAAAATTATCTACAAATATCACTATTTCGTTTTTTTTAGAAGAAAGTGAGTGGTATTGACCACTCGTATTCAATTCTATCGGTAGAAAGTTAGTTCCTGCAACTTAGACACTACAATTGTATTTAATTTTATTTAATTTTCGAGCGGTCGAAAGTCAAAAATCGGTCCCCAGTTCTCTGCAAAAAAAGCTCGAAATTATACAAATTCAGAAACAAAAAAGTTAGGACTAATAAAATAAGGTACTTATAATTATATATTACTACTAGTTGTTGCCCGCGACTTCGTCCGCGTAGTACTTTTTATCGTCTTGGAAAAATGATTGCTTTTCAATTATTTTAGGCACAAGCTTAATTTTCGCTGTCCCAAACAAACTTCTACTAGGGATCTTAAGGAATTATTTCCGAAATAAATCTGTCCTAGATATATCCTTCCAAGGGTCTCAAATTATCTGTATGCCAAATGTCATCTAAATCCGTTCTGGGTTTAAGCGTAAAAGGTTTAAATTGGCAAATCTAAATTTATATGCCCGTTTTTACAAATATCAATATTTTTTGTATCATCAACAGACTACTAAAATTGTATTTTTTTTCATAATGTATATAAAGGAAATATAATTGTTTTATGTCTACGTACTAAGCTATTACTGGTTTTTTTTCATAAATCCTTTCCGTAGTTTTACTCAAGTTAGTCCGGGACCTGTATACTTAGTTTTGAAAGCAAAATTATCTTATGCCAAAAGACTTAGACATTTCCATCTCCATCCTCAGTCTCCATTTATATTAGATGATCAAACGAACTTAACAAGTGAAGTTCGATCGATATTATATGAGTACGCTTCATTCGAAGATATAAAGACAACATGTAGTACTTTTAATGTACTGGCAACTTCGCACTTTTAAGGTATTAAAAAAAAAACAACTGATTTCCGTTTCCTGTGGGTATCTATGCGCTGTGGTAACTGCGTAACCTCATTACTTTAGAGATTACCCACAGTACAAAATTTTCTTATCGGGAAACGGGCTGGGTGGGACTTTATATCTTCGAATGAAGCGTACTCATATAATATCGATCGAACTTCACTTGTTAAGTTCGTTTGATCATCTATTATATTTCGTCGCTTCATTCTTCAGATATAAAGACAACATGTAGATGTTTAGAGATGAAAATTTTGTATTTCAAAATACCTACACTTAAGTATTATCACAAATTAGTTTTTATTAGGTATTCTTAATCAACTAGGAATCATCGTTTACAATAATCTGAATGTAAATGTTTGACCTGCGCCGTATTTTCTGAACACAAAATCATTTTATGACGTGTTAGGCGTTAACACAGATCTTGCAAAACTACCATCTTGCTTTATGGGACGATGGTAAAATTTAGCAAATGTTTGCGATGAGCTATACCAACCAGCAGCTTTCCTGATGGTGTCTAAGGATATACCAGAAGCCCGCGCTGCAGACGTGGCGGCATGCCGCGTGCTATGGGCGCTGAACGTCGTCACGTCCACGCAGCTTGCACCTAGCACCTGCTTAATCCATCTGCTGATAGATTGAGCAGAGGCTGGCTTGTGTGGCTTCTGATATGTCAATATAAATTTACTATCTTCCGTATCAGATCTTAAACTATTGGTTACATATATATAATCTTCTACAATCGTAGCCAGGCAGATGGCGCTATTTTCTTTAAAATAAGGTAATTGAAGCACGGGTTGCTCACGTCCTATCGCGGATTGATAACATCCGTAATACCTATCTCAATACCGGTCGGACCAACTACTATGTAACACTTTAAACTCTCGCGCTTTGTACACATATCAACTACTATGTTCTGTAACTTAATAAGCGAGAGTGTTTGCACTCGATGTGCAGTGCAAAGGGCTAAGAGAACGACCAACTTTTTGGTGATTTTCTCTATAGGCAGCTCTCTATTAGGTATCTACTTGCTGATAAAGTCGAGTACTATTTGTGGATCCCATGTATAAGAATATTTCGGCAAAGCTGGTCTCAACTTATAAACACCCTTCAGTAGTCGCTTAATCTGAATGTCAGAGTCTTAACCGCTACCTATTAATAGGGACAGCGCGGAGCGGTGACTGTTTAAAGAACCGTCTCCATTATGGTATCGTTCTGTCAAGAAAAGCAGTATATCTGGACATGTACTCGTACCCTTATACGGGTGTAATCTATGAACCTGGCAAAATAGCCACCATAATTTATAAGTCACGCTATATTGCAGTAGAGTATTTTTCGAAATGAATTAATCATTAATTCTAACGCCGCATCTGGAGTTCCTCTCGCTATAAATGCTTTCCTGAGAGCACCGCGGCCCCCAGGGTATGTTGCTTTTTCGGGTGATGTGGGGTCCTGGAAGAGGACAAATGAAAATTTGGAGAAAAATATACAATATCCGACCGCACTATGCTTTTAAGCAGTGGGAACCAAGGCGTGGGTGGCCAAGCCGGAAATACCAAGATACCTTGAGCCTCGTCACTAATAATTTTTTGTATGCATTTCATGATGAGTGAACAAGGTGGAAAGACATAAAAATATACATTTTTCCCATTCAACGTAAACGCATCCACGGTGAAAGCGTCTGGATCTGGTTTCCAAGAGACAAATGTTTTGCATTTTGCATTGGTGCGAGAAGCGAAAAGATCTATCGCCGGCTCACCAAAAGCAGCAACTATCCTCCGATATTCGGAATCAGTTAATTGCCACTGTATATCGGGGTTCTGTCTTCGAGACTCTTGGTCAGCTTCTACATTATCTTTCGTATTGATGTACGAAGCAAAAAGCAATATGCCTCGCTCCTCACACCATTGTAAAATCATTCAAGTGTGGAAATCGAATTCCACCCATTCGATTCACATAACTAATTCCTGTTGTATTATCGACGCGTAGCAATATATTACAATAACGTTTACCGCGAGCAAAACTCTTAAGTCCGAAAAAGACGGCAAGTAATTCCAGGTAATTAATATGGGAGTTACGCTCGCTGTCTTTCCATCCCCCATTAACGCGATTATTATCACTAAACCCACCCCAACCAGTTTTTGGAGGCATCTGTAAAAAAAATCTAGTTCAAAATTTGGTAACGTGAGCGAGTTAGAGGTAGACAGAATGTTATTAGCCCACCATTGTAAATCGGGTAAAATATCCTCGGAGAGTTTTATTTTTCTATCGTATTTTTGATTTTCCGTAAGGGCGAGGTATTTCTGCCGTGCTAAAGCCTTGGTGTATAACCAGCCGTATCTTACAGCCGGACAAGCTGAAGTAAGAATCCCTATTAGATGGGCGAAATCTCGAATAGTACAAACGCGTAAGCGAGAGTACTTTTGAACTAATTGTAATATATTATTACGTTTTTTTTCCGATGGTAGTGAAATCGTCATGTCAGTTGAATTAAACATAAATCCTAAAAACTTGCAGTTTTGTACGGGTAATAAACAACTTTTATCATAGTTAACTACAAACCCCAAGCAATTTAATAACTTAAGTTTAACGCATTAGATAAACACTCATTGTAAGTATTACCGTTACAGAGTAATGTCATCAAGATATATTACAGATTTATGGCCAAGGCTCCTTAAATGAGTTACCACTTCTTTGATTATTTTCGTAAATGTACGCGGGGCCGATGATAATCCGTATGGCCTTTAACTCATACGTAATGTTTCCAAACTGAAATCGACGATACTTACGATGAGATACAGCTAAAGGCACAAGCGGGTATGATTCTTTAAGATCTATAGTGGCCATAAATCCATTAGGAGTTACCATTTTAGACGACGTTCTAAAATGCTCCATTTTAAAATGGTCACTAACTTCGTACTTATTCAGATGTTTCAGATTAAGTATAAATCTATGACCACCGTTAGACTTTTTCGCCAAAAAAAAATGTTAGATATAAACTCATCAGGTCGAGGATTACATTTTGAGATGGCTCCTAACTGTAATAAGTTTTCAATAGCTATTGCCATATCCCGTTTTTCTTTACTTGAAAAAAAAAAATTACGTGGAGGATTAGTTTGGACGACTTTCCTAAAGAACGGTATTCGATAACCATTATGAATCCAATCCAGGATAACTGGGTTATTAGTAATACCCAACTAACAATCATAGAAATGTTGCAATTTGCCGGCATGTACCTGAGTTACTGCCGTGTTTTTGCACGTCTGTTGTAGGTCGCCGAAGTCATGGCACGCGTCGTCGCTGGCGCGGCATCCGGCGGCGCGCGGCGGTATTGGTTCGAGTACGGGTACGGGTACGGCGCCGGTGTCCGGTAAGCCGAGGTGTGCCCCCCCCTGCTCGACGATGGGAAGCGAGGAGGGCCCGTCCAGTTTCCCTGCTGGCGAGGCCGTGGCCCTGAATATGATGAGTTGGATGTGGACGGCTTCGGAATGAAAGGCTTTTTAATCTGAAGTCCTTGTTTCTCGATGACCCTTGACGCTTTGATTTTTTCCGGTAGTTTCACGCCGAAGAGGGTTTCGTCTCGATCTTGATCTTGTATCACGGTCAGGAACGCTTTGTCCAATCCCGGAGTTATAAGCTTTGTTCTCACTTGTGACTCAACAAAGTGTAGGTCTGAAAGTATTCGGCAGCCGTCGGACAGAATCTTAACAGCTTGCACTTTATCATCACTGGTCAGTAATAAGTTCATGGCTCTACTTACAGCCGTTATACCTTAGCCCAGTTGATCTTGCTTGCCTTGAATTTTCTTGTCTCGGGACCTCACTGTCTCTGCAATGGCTGCGGATATTTCCGCGTTCAGAGTAGGTGCTCTTAGCAGTTTACAGTTCCCAGGAATAGCGTATTCCATCATAAGTTGTTCTTCTGTCTCTTTTGGCATGCCTTTTTTAAGAATAGGTAGCCAACGTTGAGCCAACTTGTCGTGAATATCTGTACCAAAAGCAGGAGTGTCATCTGATGGATCACCCAAAGCTTGTAGTAATTGTGGATCGAGTTCGGGTACGGGCGTACCAGAATTTTCTGTGTTGCCGCCGGCCTCGGCCTCAGGGGTCGCGCTCGGGGCCGCGTTGGGCATAGACGACGGTACCAGAGACTCGTCATTGTGTTCCTCTACGTGTAAGGCTCTGTTTTCTTAAAACGGCAAAAAAGAGGGTAGTTAGTAAAATGAATGAAATTTTCTTTGCAATAAACTTACACCTCTTAATTTATAAAATCTCAGTTGAATACTAATAACGAATACACCATCGTGCTGACCCACGGTCAGCCTCCAGGCTATTTTTAAAACATCATGCTTAACCATCGTGTTAACCCGCAGTTAACCTCCCGGAAAGCTTATAGATGCTTATAAATTCGATTTTTAATAATCGATATGAGGAACACTTTATGTAACTAGTATGCGTAATGCATATCTATCGATATCACTTTTTATTTGTAACATTTTCTTAGACTTACCCGAATTTTCCTCAGAGTCGGACGACGATGAGTACACAATCACTCGCCGGAATCTTTGTTTTTGTAATTTTTGGATTTTTGCACTGTAATAATCAATTTTATCTTCTGCACTTCTTTTCGACATTGTGTTTTTTAGAATTTGGTTTTTGGAAGCGTGCGTTCGTTGCCGCGCACAAAAAAAGAATGAGGTTACGCAGTTACCACAGCGCATAGATACCCACAGGAAACGGAAATCAGTTGTTTTTTTTTTAATGCCTTAAAAGTGCGAAGTTGCCAGTACATTAAAAGTACTACATGTTGTCTTTATATCTGAAGAATGAAGCGACGAAATATAAATATAGTCCTCCACGCCGTGTCCGGCGACAGCGACTCCGTCAATTACTCATATATCTGGATTGTGAAACGCTCTAAAGTGGCTCGCAAAACCAAATTTTGCTATAAAAATGCGGTCACACGGTGCGCAATGAAGCTGTCCAGCCTGGTTATAGGTATAGGTGTAGGAGGGCTTGGGCCTAGTCTTTCGAATATGCCGCTTGGCTTCCAGGTCTTCTAGACGCCGCTGCTCATATTGGTCTATTTTTCTGTGAACAGTAGAGCGCCATTCCGAACGACGTTGTGCACTTTCCTCCCAGTGATCACTCGGTATACTGCAGGCGGTCAGGTGGCGTTTGAGTCTCCATTTAACGGTGTTAGAGAATACATTATTTTGAGTGTAGGTAGTTTCACAGGAGTTGAGGTGAATGATTATGATTACACATACAACTACATGAAGTACTGATTGCAAAAAAGGTGAATGAATGAAATGAGTGAGTGAATGTAAATGTAAATAAAAACGCTTAATTATATTTAATTGAAAAATAAAATAAAAATTCCTTTTATAAACCATCGTCACTTGGCATATCTTCATCTTCTTCAGTTGTAAGTTCCAGTTTCTTTTATCACTCCAGTAACGATTCGTCGAATTGTTGATTTTGATATACCAGTTACTTCAGCCGTCAAATCTATACATATTATAAAGCTGAAGAGGGTCGAAAGTCTATACATGGAATGGATTCGAAAAAAAATTGGCTAGGGATACTTACAATCGACAACAGAACATGTTCCAACAGTTTTTAGAATTTTTGTATGTTTGTCTGTTTATGTTTGTCTGTTTATGTGACCGCGCATCACGTGAAAACGGCTGAACCGATTTAGATGAAATTTAGTGTAGAGATAGATTGAGTCCTAGGAAAGGACATAGGATAGTTTTTATCCCGGAAATCATCCCTTAAAAGGGTGATATGAGAGTGTGAAAATTAGGATGTAACCCTGTTAGAGATAGTTTAAGTCCTAGGAAAGGACATAGGATAGTTTTTAACCCGTTAATCACCCCCTAAGGGCTAAGCTGACGCGCGCCGTTATGTTCGCATGTGTTATCGCGTGACTCATCGAACGTCATAACTAACTAATCATGACGGGTCGTACTGTGGTTAAATGTAGCGGATGCAATGTAGTTATTAACGAGTTGCTTGCATTTGTTCATAATCAAGTGAATATTATGAGTGAGGATAGTATTATACGTTTGTGTGTGACGACGTTCTCACAGAAAGACATTGAGGCGGCAAAAAATCTTTTGTACCAATCAGTGGTGTCAACCGAGAAGATGGTTCAACGTAAAGGTAAACCACAGCAGAAAATGCAGAAGGATATGAAAGACATCATCTCATTATTTAAATGCACGCCTACTGATTTAGTGCCTATATTTGTGGCGAGAGATCTACGAAAACTACCGGCGGTTAGTTTCGATCATATTGATGTTTCCCGATTACTTAAGGATATCCTTATCGTAAAGGAAGAGTTAAGAACAGTCCAGGAGAAATACGTGACAATCGAAGAACTAAATTTAGTGAAAACCGAGTTAGTTAATTTGAAACAGGCGTCGATGGTTAACATTTTCGAGGCGAACAATTTTGTAAACACGAAAAGAGGTAGTAATAGAAATCAGTTACAGTATCAAACCTAAGGTGTGGACGGCGAACCTAGTGGCATTGTGAACTGGTCTCAGGACTTAGTACTGGATGAAACTCACATTTCGGAACGAGTGAAGTCAAGCTGTAGATGAGATTTCACCGAACCTGTTACAAAAACAGGCAGAATCGCCTGCACAAGTACTCAACGTAAACAATACCGGCCCACCGGTTACAAATATTGTTAGGCCGGCGACGTCCTCATCCCTCATCTGGTAAAAATTTTCAGGGCGAGCTACGCCTGGGGATCTTTACCTGAGATGTGGAACAAGGTTAAAATCCTATTCATTCCAAAGGCAGGGAAGAAGGACTACGCCCAGGCTAAGTCCTTCAGACCCTTCATCGTTCTTGTTGAAAACCATGGAAAAGGTTCTGGACAAGTACATTAGGGAGAGCTGCCTCAGAACTACGCCTATCCATGACAGTCAGCACGCCTATCGGAGCGGCAGGTCTACAGAAACCGCCTTGCTTGAGCTTGTTGATAGGGTGGAAAAGGCGTTAGAGGATAGGGAAGTAGCCCTTTCAGCCTTCCTAGATATCGAGGGTGCTTTCGATAACACACCCATCAGGACACTGGTAGGGGGACTCCGGTCAAAGGGAGTGGACCCTACCACCGTGCGATGGGTGCAAAGCATGCTCTCGAATAGAGTGGCTAAGCTGGAATTGCTCAATACCACTCGTGACGTTACCACTGCCAGAGGCTGCCCTCAGGGGGGGGGGGGGTACTCTCCCCTCTGTTATGGACTCTCGCAGTGGATGAATTACTGCATAAAATGGCGGAACTACGCATTGACACCCAGGGGTACGCAGACGACCTTGTGGTGACGGTGCGGGGTAACTGCCAAAGTACACTATCGTACCAAATGCAGCCCTAGACACTATTAACACGTGGTGCAGGGAAAATGAATTATCCATTAACGCGGACAAGACGGTTGTTGTGCCGTTCACAAACAAGAGAAAGCTCGATGGTCTGAGACCTCTGTCTATGAACGGCAGAACAATTCCGTTCTCCTCCGAGGTCAAGTATCTGGGCGTTACAATCGACCAGAAACTGACCTGGAATCCGCACGTTAACGGAATTTTGCAGAAGGCTAAAGTAGCCCTCTCAATCTGCTGTCGTTTAGCGGGGAATAGATGGGGTCTAAAACCCAAAATTGCCCTGTGGCTATACACGTCCATTGTGAGGCCGATGGTGTCATACGCCTCTGTGGTCTGGTATAGGAAAACGACACAGAAAACAACAATAACTAAGCTCAGCAGTCTGCAACGGACTGCTTGCATTATCGTTACTGGAGCCATGTCAACCTCTCCAACAGCTGCTCTGGAAGCCGTGCTGAACCTGCCGCCCCTGGACCTGCACTTGGAAAAGGAGGCGAAGTCCAGCATGCTCAGAGTAGCGTCCGTAAGGAAAGGCGACTGGCTATCCACAGCCTTGAGAACACTCAAGGACTCAGTATACGATATCCCTGTTTTAGGGATGCCACTTGACACAATGCCCCCAAAACTTTGCACGCAGATAAACTACTCTGTGGAACTCCTAAGGAGAGAGGACAGGTTGAACAGCCTTATAGATTGGAAACCAGGTAGCCTGAAGTGGTACACTGATGGCTCCAAATCCGGATCGGAGGTAGGATGCGGAATATATGGAGAGGCACCCAGGGCAGCGATCAGTCTGAACCTGGGTAAGCACACTTCTATATTCCAGGCAGAGGTATACGCCATTCTAGAATGTGCGACAATGAATCTGCAAAGCGCCTTCCTTAATCATACTATTTATATCCACTCGGATAGCCAGGCGGTTCTCTTGGCTCTTACCTCTAACGTCACAACGTCGAGGCTGGTCGAGAACTGCCGGGAACTATTGCATGACCTGGGTACCAAAAACAAGATAATTTTACGTTGGGTCCCAGGGCATGCAGGCATCGAGGGAAATGAAAAGGCTGATGAGCTTGCACGAGCGGAGGCGAAGGGAACACACTGCGGACCAGAGCCGTTCTGTGGTATCCCTAAAAGTCTAACCAAGCTCACTCTAAAAGCCTATTGTTTCTACAAGACCATTCAAGCCTGGAGAGCTAACCCAGGACTGAAACATTCCAAGGCACTTATTAGAGCCTTTAGCAAAAAGGCGTCTTCTGTCGCCTTGGCGCTTAGTAGGAACCGTCTACGCATGCTGGTCAGGGTGCTTACTGGGCACTGCCGTCTAAATAAGCACATGCAAACGATAGGACTGTGTGACACAAGGCAGTGCAGATTCTGCTTTGAAGCAGAGGAGACGCCTACACACATCCTAACCGACTGCCCTTGCCTCATGCGCAGTCGTAACTCCTTCCGGGCAAACACATCATGTGCCCGGAGGAGATCAAATTTCTTGAGTTCAACAAAATCCTGCAATTCTTCGATTTTGCAGGACTTGACCAAGAATTGTAGTAGGTGGCGATCACAATAGATCAGCGATGGTCGCAGTGATATAAGGGCTTTGACAGCCCGAAAGCCACTACCAGAATAAGAATAAGAATACTGAAAGTTTTACCTTAGAAGTTATACAAGCTATTAAAAGTCCGTAAAATGAGTACGCACGTATTTTAATTTTTTTTTCATTGATTGGCGTGCTTGATCCCACGACTGGTAAAGAAAGGCACACTGAAAGTGACGTTCAATGCTTCCAATCGTAAAAAAAAAAACAAATGATGCGTTTAGAAATCGTATAAATTAGAGTTTAAACATGAAGAGAATTTTTGATCAATGTAAACCCAGGAATTAAAGTAACCCCAATTCACGGTACCTATAAATAGCATGTGCCGATACTAATAATAGTAATAATAAACAGGTGTAATGTCTGTAAAATGTAAGTTTGTATGTTGGGGGTAATCTCAGAAACTATAGCCATCCTATTCTAAAAACCCTTTGTTCAGTAGGTAGGTATGTATGTAAGCACTTTATTGTACACAAAACAGGTTAAAAGATAAACATGATACTTATGTAAGATTAAAGTAGGTACAAAGGCAAACTTATCCCTATAAGAGATCTCGGGGGGAATATAAGGGATATGTAGAATGGCCCTACAGGATTAAGTATGTGCTATATTTTATATCTTCGCTCCGCCTAGATTCTTTGTATACGCGGCGGAGCCGCGCGGGTAGCTAGTTTCAGTAGTTGCTAATAGCGTTAACTTATTTTTTTTTTTTTTTTTTATTTATTTATTAATTACAAGACAACTATGAGGTCCACTGGTGTTATTTATTCTTAGTCTAGGTTAGTACTTAATGGTAAAAAGGGATTTGGTACGTTCAGTAAGTATTTTTGTCAAGGGACAATCAAACTTACCAGCTATCATTTTCAGGATACTGTTGCTGCTCCCGCGCACTCTATTCAGGAGAGAAGCAGACTTTTTGCGCCAAACGGCGTCAAAACCGTCTGTACGCGCCTCGGCAAACATAAAAGACGCACTGCAGAAGCGCGGCAGCCGCAACAGCGCCCTGAAGGCATTATTAAATTGGATGCGCAGAGCATTGTATGCCTTTTGGGTATACTTGAACCACAGACTTGCCGAGTACAGTGATGTGCAATACGCTTTGAACAGCGTTATTTTCACGGTATCTGTACATCGAGCAAATCTGCGGGCCAACATGTTCGCCCGGACTGACAACGCCCTGCGCTCCCTCTCCATATCTAAATCGTCCTTAAGGTCATCAGTTACCAAATGCCCAAGATACTTAAAGAAGAAGACACGTTTAAGAGTGATATTATTAAGTATTAAAGGTGGAACAAAACTTGGGCACTTGGTTCCCGCCTTAAAGACCATATATTCTGTTTTAGACACATTGTAAGTCAAACCATGAGATGATGCATATGACTCACAGATTGCAACTAGTTTTCTAAGTGCGCCGATTGAAGGAGCCAGGAGAGCCATGTCGTCTGCGTAACTGATGTTATTGACACACACATCGTCAATAAAGCAGCCGACATGCGTGCTCCTGAGTTCCGCAATCAGCGCATTAATGTATAAGTTGAAAAGCAACGGTGAGCTCAATCCTCCCTGCCTCACTCCGCATTCCAACCTCCAGGGATCCGAAACCTCATCTGCCCATTTTACAAGATTCTCCTGATTCAAGTACCAAGACCTGAGAAGGGAAGTTAGTTCAGACGGAAGCCCTGTCTCCCGTAACTTCCGCCAGAGAATGTCATAAGAGACCATGTCAAAGGCCTTTGAGAGGTCCATAAAACAGGCGTAAACCGGAGTCTGCCTATCGGTATAATACTTGACAGTGTACTTTAAACTAAGTATGGCAGTCTCTGTTGATAGCCCAGGTCGGAACCCGAACTGGGCATCATGTAACTTGACATACCGCATCAGATACGAGTTAAGCACACTGTCGAGTACTTTTGCTACTATTGTGGCTAATGAGATGGGCCTATAATTCGACCTGTCTGATACATCTCCTGTCTTGCTCTTGACAATAGGTACCACCAGTGTCTTCACCATATCCGGAGGCAGGTACGAGTGACTTAAGCAAAGGTTAAAAAGCATGGCGAGTACTCGTGGAAGGTGGGGACCGGCGTGCCGCAAGTGTTCCACGCTGAGCCCATCGTGCCCTGGCGACTTACCCCTAGTCATTTTGTGGATTGCATGATTAACATCCTTGGCAACAAATATGGTAGTTATCTTGTCACCATGGGCATCAGCGCCGAACTCCCGACATGGCGGTCCTAATGGTGATTGCACTGCAAAGTGATTTCTAAATATATTCGCGATGTCACTCGGGTTTGAGACACCTGCGACACTCACGGGTGTACTAGGCTTGGGATTCAATTTATTAGTACATTTCCAAAAATTTTTAAAGTCTGATTTCGAGTGAAGTGATGCTATCATGTCCATTTTTATTTGTTCTTGATGATTCTGGCACCACTTCAGCTTCCCTTTAAAAATCTTACGCGCTTGGCTCATGTCACCGTAGACAGAACCGCCAGTAGGTTTTCCGTGTAGCACCCACGTGTTGAAACTGAGCCTTGCAATCGCGTGAGCCTCGCTTACGTGCCTGTTCCAGCCCACCATGGTCTGTTTCCTGTTACTATTGTTTTTATTGCTGTAGGTGGAAATTGCAACCTTACATAAAATATTTGTCACATTCGAGTACAATTTATTTATGATATCTTTATGACTAGCGTTACAACAACTATAGCCACAACATTTCTGACACTCTAATGGAAAATCTATATTTCTTAAGTGATCATGACAAACTTTCTGGTAAGTATCTGTTTGCAGTGCATTTCGCTCACCCCACCTTGCTTTGTTAACTACTAAGGTTTTTAAAACAACTTTTTGACTTATCACGTTAAGATTACATTTAACTACCAAAGGAAAGTGGTCAGACCAATATACGTCATGTTTAACATAAACATCTACAACACACTGCCTCGCGGCCTTCGTGACAACGCAATGGTCTAACCACCTAGCGCATCCGTGCGCTTCACTGACGAATGTGAACGTATCGGACGATAAACCTAGCCTGTCAATATCCGCACAGGTCCAGTCCTGATCCACTGAGAATTTTAACAGTTCTTTATAAAAACGCTCGTGCGGATGCGCATTAAAGTCCCCTAGTATTAACGCACATTCTACGTCATTTTCCTCGATAATAGCATGTATAGTGCTCAAACAGTCCGTAAGCTCCACTACGTTTTCAGCGCAGTCAGTCGGCATGTAAACACTAACTATAAGGACTGGCCGATCCCTTGTCACAATTCGTATCGCTGCTATACGTGGGTTCGCGCACTTGACCACCGATACGCATTGAAACACTGATTTACGCCACAACAATGCAACGCCACCGTATGGCCTACCTTTCAGAATCCCCAAACTTGTATCTACTGCCGAGGTTCCGGTACTTCCGAAATTCTCATGAATATCAGCCAGGACCGGCAGGTCACACGGCAGCAGCCACGTTTCCTGGAGAGCGATCACATCCGCAGAAAGACATAGTTGCTTGACACCGTCCAAAGAACGCTTAATATTCTTACAGTTATAAGTGATAATAGTTGTATTATCCATTAATTTACACCGGAACGCTTCTTTTCTGTTCGCCCGTGAGCCCATAATTTCTATACGGCATAAATCGTCGGCAAGTAATACTGTCTGGCCAAAGTTCATCGCTTAAGAATACATCAATTTTACTTCTCGACACCATCATTTTATAGGAATGATAGCCCTTGTCTGTTTTTGACTTTATTTTCTGAAGCATAATTTTTTCTTTCGTTTTAGATAAAATATACTCACTTATATCACTTTCTGATGTATCTTTGTGTACATTGGATACGAACAATGATATTTTAACATCAGCAGGCTTAAACCTATCAGTAGGCTTGATTGTTGCTTTCCCCCTGATAATCTCCTCCATCCTCTTACTCTGTCGCTTCTTTTCCACTAATGTATGCTCTTCCTCAAGCTGTATAGGCTTCAACTTTGCCTGCTGCTTCACAACCTCGGCCATAGTTTTCTTGTTACTAATACCAATTTCACTGACCGCATTCACTACGGTGTCATAGGCGGCCGCTCTCGGCTGTTCCTTCGTATCCGACCGGTCCGCGCGCTCCGCGATAAGAGCATGCCCGGTGACGTCACCCGCTTGCCGCTGCGGTGTTGTTGCGGGAGTGATGCATTTACTTTGCATATTTATTGGTTTAGCGGGTGAGAGAGACTGTTGTTCTTGTATTTCATGACAACTATTTAGAGTTTTTTGCCCCTCTTGTGTACTATTTGCAGTGTGGGTAGTTGATAAATTGAGGATGCCGTACGGCCCGCTATCCTCCAATAAGTACCCACCTCGTCGTTTGTTTACGTTATTGTGTTGACCGTAACTTACTAATGAATCATATTTCATATTATCCACGTTTGATTTAATGTAATTCAACTGTTCAACTGTAGCATAAGTTTCCTTTATAGTTTTTACTTGACATTGCAGTGAAACAATATCCCTTAACAACTTTGAAGCATCCAAATGATCGAACGTAATCGGTGGTAATTTTTGCAGTTCTCTCGCCACAAAGATAGGGGTTTGGTCCGGATCAGTGTTCTTGAAAGCACAAACGATATCCTCTATATCCTTCTGGTCCTTGTTCTTACGTCTTGAGACATTTCGTATCGTCGTAGATATCGACTTGAACAGAAGTTCCTTAGCCGCACTTATTTCCGACGAAACAAAAGCACTCACAACTAATTTAGTTAAACATTCTTCATCCATTATGTCTATTTTGTTTTGTACGAAACATAACAACTCATTTATGACAATATTGCACTGATTACACTTTAATATTATCGTAGCCATTTTTCAACACCCGACCGCTGTCGCGCTCGCGCATAGACTGCTTTAACTTATAACCTGCATCAAAAAATAACTCAGTTTTTTAGACTAAACGCACCATATTAGCAAATCAACATCAACAGATAAAATACTTTTTAGTTTATTGAGATTTTATTTGGTTTTTATCATAATGTGACTTAACTGCTCACGTCAAAACTAAATAGCGAATGACTGGAGTCGCGTTATAAAATTATTTTAACAATATTTTATGTAGGAATTTAAACAGAAAGACCAATATCACAAATATATCAGGTTACTTTATTTTACAAGTTTCAAATTTCCAAATGAGGTGTTGATATTGGATTATACAATTATATTATAGTAAATTAAGAGTCCGCAGTAAGCTCAATTCTCCATACAAACGTAGTTACGCTCTCATTTTAAAACGACTAGCTAGTTTGCTCTAAAACTTTGTACTTTGAATACCGTCCAGGTGTTTAATTAGTTTATGTAGCTTACCGTAGTAAAAAAATACAGCAAATTTAAGGTTTTCATACAAAACTTGTTTTGCTGTTTTTTGTTTGTTTTATAAACTGTTTTATAACG